>OY977949.1:4772603-6124270 GCA_963854355.1 Epinotia brunnichana | reverse complement strand
TGAACTAAATAATAAAATGTATTACAAAGGTAAACGGCGTAATGATGCGCGCTCGGATGCATCGTAAGCTTAATAATAAAATGTCGAGTGTGCTCGTACAATTTCTATTTATTTAAAAAAATATGTAACTTTACAGGAAATATGCTAGGTATCGTTGGAGCGACATGGTTGAGGCAAATGGCCGCTTCGGTTTTTTTTTAACATAACCTAGGTTTCAAGCTGTAGGTACTGTGCTGTGGTGTAAAATGTTGATTCGTCTTTAGTTGTAACCAATTTTCTGGGTCAATACATAAATGTAACGCAAAAAATGTGACTCATCGAAAACATCAAACAAAACAGTTTCGTGTTACGGTACGTTGTTGTAATTTAACCCGAGCCGATAACTCTCAATGACATGCTCGCACATGCGCATTACATCAGGTTAATTTGTTAATTGATATGAATTGTATCGAATGATCAAAGTCTAAACAAAGAGCAAAAATAATGGGTACACTTCGTATTGCATTTCTTTACGCAATGTAGGTACCCGTTTTTTTACTCTTGAGTTACAGAGTCCAGAGGTTCCTATACATAGATGTTATTGCAACCCAAAAGAAGAACAAGAATAACTTATATATTTTTAAGACTTTCTGCAACATGTAAATTGCGTACCTATTTATGAACTGTAAATACGTACTTAGGTTTAAGATCGATGCAAAAGAGGAAGTTAACGGCTCCATTCTTATCCGATAATCATACGAGTCCTAATAGGTTGGTGATAAATGTATTTATTACACCAAGTAATTAATAGTATTCCCATGCTAATAACTGTAGGTATATATATGTACGAGCTACGTAGACAGTGATGTTCGCAGATTATTTCATAAAATAAATAGTGACCACTTGATTTAGTGTGCCGGTTTTCGACCACGAGTTGAGTGAGTTCCTGGCGTAGGGCTGTCTGCAGAAATCTTAGAATCTTTAATTGAAGAAACCTTGACCTTCGGATGAAGACGAAGCTGGTCGCATAACTGGCATAACAACTATGGGGAAACATACGACTAAGGAAATTCTCCGTAGCAACATGCATTTGAAAGAAATGACCTAATAATATAATATATATTCACAAAACCGGTATTCCGACCTGAGTCACGAATCTTCGCGTTGCATCTCTTTCTGTATAGTGATAACAAAAGAAATGCAGTAGGTATGTATTAAAACTTAATGCCAGGGATTGTAACCGGTTACAAATTTACCGGTTACAGAACCGGTTAATTGATTAGGTTCCGTTCGAACTATTTGATTTGGGAGCCTTATTTCGGAGCGCTCTCTAACCGTTCACTCCGTGCTGCGAAACGGGATCAATGACCGCCGCTTCGTTGCGGGGCGCTGCGTAGGTACCTAGCTACAGTGTAGCTACCTACTCTGTTTATTCGATGAATTCGTTCGTGTTCCGCCGATGCTGACGCCCTAGTTTTCTGCTCGCCGCTCCTACTTTCGACGATAAAAATATTGAAATAAAATTTTCACACCTCTCATTCAGAAAAGTAAATTTTGGTCCCCGAACCAAAATGCTACTTTTCTGTTCAAGCTACTTTTTTAATTTATTCATTGGCTTGTAGCATTTACTCGTACGCGATGTGCCAATAGAATCTTAATAAAATTATCGACTTAATAAGTAATTTTTAGTTTGTTTTTTTTGTTTGTTTTTTTTTGTTCTTTTTGTTTGTTTTTTCTTGTTTTGTTTTGTTCTTTTTTTAGTTTTGTTTGTTTTTTTTAGTTTCGTTTGTTTTTTTGTTTCGTTTTTCTTGTTTTTTTGTTATTTTTTGTATTTTTGTTGTTTTATTTGTTTCGTTTGTTCGCTGTTTTTAGGATTTTTGTTTTTGGGTGTTATTTGTTGTTTTTTTTTTATTTTTGTTCGTTTTTTTTGTTTTTTTTTTGTTATAGTTCATTTTTAGTTTTTTTTGTTTCTTTTTTTATTTCGTTTGTTTGTTCGTTTTTTAGTTTGTTTGTTCGTTTTTTTTGTATTTTTTGTTTTTTTTTCGTATTTTTGTTGTTTTTTTTGTTTCGTTATTTGTTTTGTTTCGCTTTTTTAAGGGTGTTTGTTTTTTTTTGTTTTTTTCGTTTTTTTTTGATTTTTTTAGTTTGTTATGGTTCATTTTAAGTTTTTTTGTTTCGATGGATTTTTAGTTAGTAGTTTTTTTTTGTATTTTTTCGTTTTTGTTGTTTTGTTCTGTTTTTGCTTTGTTTTTGTTTTTTATTTCGTTTTTTTGTTTTTTGATGTTTTTTTGTTTTTTTTTTGTTGTGTTCGTTATTTAGTTTAGTTTGTTTTTTGTTAGTTTTTTTTGTATTTACTGTTGTTTTTTTTGTTTTTTGGTGTTTTTATTGTTT
Organism: Epinotia brunnichana; assembly: GCA_963854355.1. Classification (NCBI taxonomy): domain Eukaryota; kingdom Metazoa; phylum Arthropoda; class Insecta; order Lepidoptera; family Tortricidae; genus Epinotia; species Epinotia brunnichana. Next base: position 6,121,900 of record OY977949.1, on the reverse strand, counting down.
TATTTTTGTTCTATTTTTTTGGTTATTTTTTTTTTGTTGTTATTTTTTTTGTTTTTTTTTCGTTCCTTGTTTCGTTATTTTTTTCGTGTTTGTTGTTTTTTTGTTCTTTTTTGTTTTGCTTTTCTTTTGTTTTTGTTTTTTTTGTTTGGTTTTTGTTTTGCTTTTCTTTTGTTTTTGTTTTGTTTGTTATTTTTTTGCTGTTTTTGTTGTTTTTGTTTTTTTTTGTTTTTTTTTGCAAAGTATTTCCTCATAGTCGGAGTGAAAAGTTACAAGTGTCACTCAGGAGCAAAATTATTTTCGTCTTGGGCGTTAACACTTGAATCCCTCAACACGCTCAGGATTCAATACACCGCCCTCGCAGTAAATATACTATTTTGCTCCCTTGTGTACAAATAACTATAAAAATACAAAAAAAAACAACAAAAAATAACAAAAAAAAGAACAAAATAAAAGAAAAAATAACAAAAACAAAAAAACTAAAAAAAAAAACCAAAAGGAACAAAACCAAAAAAAAAAAGAAACAAAAAAAACAAAAAAAAAACAACAAAAATAAAAAAAAGAACAAAAAAAACGAAACAAAAAAAAAAAAGAAAAAAAATACAAAAAAAAGAAAAAAATACAACGCATACAAAAAAAACAGAAAAACAAAAACGAACAAAAATACAAAAAAGTAAAAAAAACAGCAAAAAAACCAAAACAAAAAACAACAAACAAAAAATAACAAAAAAAAAACGAAACTAAAAAGCGAAACAAAAAACAAACGAAACTAAAATACAAAAAACAAAAAAAAAACTAAAATACAAAAAAAAACGGCAAAAAATTTAAACAAAATCAAGCAACAAGAAAAAACAAAAACAAAAAACAAAAAAAAATCAACAAAACAAAAAAAAACTAAAAGAAAAACAAAAAAACAACAAAAACTAAAACAAAAAAAAACAAATAAAAACAAAAACAAGAAAAAAACAAAAAAAAAGAACCAAAAAAGAACAAAACAAAAAAAATATCCTTTATATATATATATATATACATACATTGCACGTAGAATCGATGGCCGTTGGGCGGAAAGGTTCTCGAGTGGCGACCACGTACCGGAAGGCGCGGCGTGGGTAGGAAGTCCGCTGGATGCGGGTGGCGCAGGACCGGTCATTTTGGCACTCTTTGGGGGAGGCCTATGTCCAGCAGTGGACGTCTTTCGGCTGATATGATGATGATGATATATATATACGTTTGTCGATTACGATGAAATTACAATCGATTATTTTATCAAGATTCTATTGGCACATTGCGTAAATGCTACAAGCCAATGAATAAATTAAAAAAGTAGCTTGAACTGAAAAGTAGCATTTTGCTCCCTCTCGTCGGGGACCAAAACTTACTTTTCTGAATGAGAGGTGTGAAAAAATATATAACTCATTATATTTTTTTGGTCCCTACTTACGTCACAGGTTGCTAATGGCTCACTAATTCTTTGGATAAGTACCTACCTACCTACTACCTATGCACGTTAGGTTTGCGATAGGGCATTTTACCATTTTGTCGAACAAATTGGTGTAAAGCCCCTGCTAGACGGTCGCCAACACGCCCCTCCGACCGGGTGACCTTGGTCCGCACCGACCGTGTAGACAGTTGTTTGGAGCTAAATTTCTTAAGCCCTGATAGACGGTCGCCAACACGCCCCTCCGACCGGGCGACCTTGGTCCGCACCGACCGTGTAGACAGTTGTTTGGAGCTAAATTTCTTAAGCCCCTGATAGATGGTCGCCAACATGCCCCTCCGACCGGGCGACCTTGGTCCGTACCGACCGTGTAGACAGTTGTTTGGAGCTAAATTTCTTAAGCCCCTGATAGATGGTCGCCAACATGCCCCTCCGACCGGGCGACCTTGGTCCGCACCGACCGTGTAGACAGTTGTTTGGAGCTAAATTTCTTAAGCCCCTGATAGACGGTCGCCAACATGCCCCTCCGACCGGGCGACCTTGGTCCGCACCGACCGTGTAGACAGTTGTTTGGAGCTAAATTTCTTAAGCCCCTGATAGACGGTCGCCAACACGCCCCTCCGACCGGGCGACCTTGGTCCGCACCGACCGTGTAGACAGTTGTTTGGAGCTAAATTTCTTAAGCCCCTGATAGAAGGTCACCAACACGCCCCTCCGACCGGGCGACCTTGTTCCGCACCAACCGTGTAGACAGTTGTTTGGAGCTAAAATTCATACTACAGCGGTCGGTGCCGACCAAGGTCGCTCGGTCGGAGTGGCGTGTTGGCGACCGTCTAGCAGGGGCTTAAGTACTTATACAATGTTTCGCAAATCATACTTGATGTTTTATGTAAGTCCTTACCTACCAGTGGCGGCGCGTGAAAATTTCCGATGGGCAACCCGGAACAAAATAAGTTATGAATGAGTTAAGAGTTTTTAACTATAGGCTTGCCTAAAAATAAATTTTAGGAAGGCCGGTGGGAAATCGGCTTGGACGGGCGCTCCGCCACTATTACTTACTACAGTACTACAATGTCAATATATGAACAGTATAAATACTTAGGTAAATTTGGGTACTTACTTAGTAAAATCGAATCTAATACTAATAATTTAAATGCCTGCACTAAATGTTTATATTAGCCCAATGGTTGAATGGTAGAGAATGCCTTATGGCATTAAGTCCGCCATTTACTTTTTTATATTGGGCAATAAAGTATAAATAAATAGTAATAATACTCAAGCGTCTATATATATAGCCAACTAATCCTGTATAAGCTTGCGACTCTAGCGAGCCAGCGAGCGGTCGTTCACCCGTACACGGAGAGAGCGCTCTCTAACCGGTAAATGGTACTTCGTTCCCTGTTTGCGCTCCGACATACGCTCCGGGGAGAGCGGTGTTCTTGCGAGCGTAACCTTTATTATGGGTTAGGCTCTCAAAATCTGGCTCTAACCGCTACGGCAAAATTAACCGGGTTACAATCCCTGCTTAATGCCTTCATTGTAAATAGAGCGGGACGAAATAAAAAAAAATCGTTTATTACTCAAATAAAAGTTGTGAGTAATTCCCAGGGGTCCCCGCACTAGGCTTCGCCTGTATCGCGGAGAAATATTTAACAATTAGGTAGAAAATACATTTTTTGTAGTGACAACTGAAACATTAAATTACAGTTAACGCTCTTGACTTAAAACTACATGGTGTTACTTACATAATAAAACAATTCTAGTTAATAGTTACTATTATTACAATTATAGTTTAGCCTTAAATTGCCTCTGTCTCATCATAAGAAAGATTACGAAGAAAGTTTGAAGTTATCCTCTTTGCCTCGTTTAAGGTTGCACCCTTCAGGTAACACTTTTTAGAGACAGTATTGTACACAGATGCCCTGATGTGACCTCCGAAGCGCTTCCCGAAAGCGGAACGAACGCTTGGAACAGGAAGGTTGAAAACACGTTTTTTGATCGATGCACTGTAGCCCTGTATTGACTTTAAAGATTTACGCGTGACTAGTAAGATTTTGTTAAGGAAAAGTTGACGAACAGTTAGGACTTGCGCTTGAGCGTAGAGAGCTGCTGTTGGATACCAAAAGGTTATTTTAAACATTACTTTTAAAACTGAGCGTTGCGCTCTCTCGATGTCCAACATAGCAGTCTTTCCCGCACTACCCCAAGCTGCGATGCAGTAGATGATCACTGATTGGCACAGTGCGGTAGATAGACGATTCTTAGCAGATCGTCGGATGCAGAGTGGCGAAGCTTTTTAAAGATAAATATAGATTTTCTTATCCTTGCGGACAGTTTGCTTATATGGGTTTTGAAGTTAAGATTTTCATCTATGAACAGACCCAGGTATTTTAATTCATTAGTGCGCTGTATGGATTCACAGTTACAAGATTTGTTGGGAAATTCAGTACATGAGTTGGTTTCGTGTGGGCGGTTTTGTGAAAACAGAGGAATTTGGTATTTTTGCTATTTAGGGTTAAAAGGTTAGAACGTAGCTAGTCCGACGCAATATTCATACCCTTTTTGGTTGTAGCTACTGACTTCTACCAGCTCGTCTCATTAAAGAGCAACACCGTTTCGTCAGCATATCAAATCATTTCTGCGTTTTGGATTTCTAGTTTGAGAATATCATTTAAGTAGATTATGAAAAGGGTGGGGCCAAGAATGCTGCCTTGTGGCACGCCGAATTTGATTGGTTCAGTATCACTTTTAATTAATCCTACCCTGACTAGTTGATTCCTATTCGAAAATAAAGAAAGGTTAAACCATGCATGCACAAGAGTGGCAATTTCCGAAGACAAGGATAGAATACACTAAATTTTACAAACGCCTCAAAATAATGAAAAAAGTTTAACTGGAAAATGGCATAGCGTAGTCTTCACAAGTATACTAGCAGATCAACGTGGGCTTGAAAACAGGGAAATAAAAAATATTTCTATATGGAGCGGTATTTAACAGCGTTTCGGAACGTTAGTACCTACTTACCAAGTAGGTATTATTATTATTATTTATTTTTTATTTTTATAATTCTGATAATCTGCGATCAGTCACAACAACTATGATCACATGAGTTGAGAGAGGTTGGCGATTGGCAAGGTAGGGCCATTGCACCAGCTTCCCCTAGTCAGGCAGCACATTGGCTCTCTTGAGTCTCTTCATTGGGTTTAGCTTTAGAAGCAACTGTGATAGAGGGTTTGGATGAGTTGCTAGTCGGTCCTTGTAGTTAGCTGTGTAGCGTTTTGCCTCTTCGAGTATGGTTGGGATTTCCAGATACTCGTGGATTTCTGAGTTGCGAGCGTACCAGGGCGCTGATGACAAGACCCTTAAGATGTTGTTTTGAGCTCTCTGGAGAGACAGTATATTGGATTTGATGGCCGATCACCACAGTTGGATGCCATATGTCCATATTGGTTTCACTATTGCGCAGTAAACTTTCAGTTTATTGGGTAGAGATAAGGCCGACTGTCTGCCGAGAATACAGAGGAGATTTCTGAAACGATGATTCATTTCGTCTCTTTTTTTCTTTATATGATTCTTCCATGTCATTATTTGGTCCAGGTGGAATCCCAGGTATTTGACACAAGTCGATTGAGGAAGTATGTCGGTGCCCAGCTTGACTGGGGGACACGTTTCGCGTCTTAGTGTAAATGTGATATGGTGGGACTTTGGGGGCACTTGCTTTTATGCGCCACTTGGTTAGCCATGCGCTGGTGTCATCAATCTGTGCTTGCAGTACTTTGCTAGCCTCTTTAGGGTCTGGGTGACAGGCAAGAAAAACTGCATCATCAGCAAATGTGGCTACCAGTGGCGGAGCGCCCATACAAGCCGATTTCCACCGGCTTGCCTAAAATTTCTAGGTATATATTAACAAACTTGTAAATCATCACAAAACAGCCCTTTTTTATGCTCCGGGTTGCCCAGTGACAATTCTCACGCGCCGCCACTGGTGGCTACGGAAACATTCGAAGACTGGGGTAGGTCACACGTATATATGTTGTAGAGGACTGGACCCAGCACAGAGGCTTGAGCTACTCCCGCTTGACAGCGGTAGAGCGAAGATCTTGCATCTCTTACCTTCACTTGGAATCTTCTGTCGCTCAGGTAAGAATCCATTATTAGGTAGAAGGAGTGGGGAAGAATTTTTTTGATTTTGCACAGGAGTCCTTTGTGCCAAACTCTATCGAATGCTTTTTGAACGTTAAGAAAGGCAGCTGAGCAGTAACACTTTTTTCAAGAGATTGTCTTATAGTGCTGTACACTCTATGTACTTGCTCTATGGTCGAGTGCTGTTTTCTGAATCCAAATTGGTGGTCGGGAATAACATCGTTCAAGGATGATCCTCTCCCACCTTGCCAAGTATTATTGAATATATAATTATGTCATAACCAAGTGGCTAAATTGGCAATGTGTAGCACAAAACCTACGCATTGACAAGAATCCTGACAGGACATTGTAAATTGAATAACTACAAGTTGAAAAACCCCCGACATTTTCATTTTAAAGTTCAATAACTCAAAAACGGCTGAACCGATTTAGTTAAAACGTAACTAAGAACCATCTCAATCACGTCAGCTTTCGAACAAAACAAACCGCATTCAAATCGGTCCATTCGTTTAGGGAGCTACGGTGCCACATACAGACACACACACACACACACAGAGAGACATACAGACACGTCAAACTTATAACATCCCTCTTTTTTCATCGGTTGTTAACAAACACTTGTTTCAAATGGGTATGAAACAGGACGCAACTTGCAGGTTTTACCAGGAGACAGAGGAGACTGCAATGCACATTCTATGCTCCTGCGGACCACTCATGCATAAAAGAAGTACCTACCTAGGGCGGCACATCGTGCACCCAGAAGTGGTACAACATATCACCGCACAAAGAATCTGGAATTTCCTGGAGGCAACGGGCCTTAACGGTGAACTCTAAAAGGGCCAAAATCTATTATAGCCCATTTTTTTGCAGCAAGTAATCTAACACTTGCTGGTCGAAGCGGCATATTAAGGCCCACAAATCAACAATAATAATAATATTTTATAATCGAAAGGTATAATAAGTAGATATAAATAATTGTAATCCACAAATAATTTCACAATTGATTTTTGGATATCCCGTGCTGTCATTCAATCGATTGTTGAATACCGCACCAAAATTAAATAATAATTATTAATAGGTACTTACAGAGCTAAATACTCCAAATATGAAGCATGCCGTATCGACGGAGATACAACACTTCGGTTGTCTCAGCATGTTTGCACTGAAAAAATAACAATAGTTATGTATGTTTTATTATTATTATATTGAATAATTATACTTGTTTTGGATACTCGTAAGTTCAGGCCATGAAGACACGCACATGCATGTAGTTTGTAGTTTTGATTTGTTAATAGCGTAGGTAGGTATATTTGGTTTGGGCGCTGTTTGTTGAATTATCTTCATATACGAATATTTGTTCCAGAGTTATGGATGTTATATATGTATATAAGTATCTATATGTTATGTATCTATTATATATATCATCGCCTAGTACCCTCAACACAAGCCTTACTGAGCTTACCGTGGGTCTAGGTTGATTTGTGTAAGATTGTCCCGTAATATTTATTTATTTATTTATACTGATCGAATCGCTAACACAAAAGTAGTTTAGGTTAGAACTGCAACCAATTGCAACGTGAACTGAAATTTTCACTAGGATTATAAAGGTTAGGTTAGAACTTAGAGAAATAAAGTAAAATACAAAATGTAGAATAAGTTACGCTCTTAGAAGTTTGTGTTGTAATATGTTGATGAGGTTAGAAAAGCGAGCCGTACAGCTTCTACTTATGTATTAACTGCTAACGTGATTTCTGAGAAATATAAGTAGGTATCCAGAACTCGAAGTTTAAAGTAAACAGACAATGTTTACGCAGACTGTTTATCGGAGCGTTATAACGCTCATGATGCAAGTAGCGGTATGAAACGATATAGGTTATTTATAATAGGCAACAGAATATCCTTTGTAGATTGGGTTCGGTCAGCCTCACCAGGGGCTTAAGAGGATTGTGAACCTGTAAATTTTCATACAAAAACCGATAAGGTTTTTCAATCCGTAAACATAGTTCGATTTTTAAAATGTTTGGATATGTTGTAGATATAATGAAAAAATAGGTCTGTACGTTTTGATTTTTAAGAAATATTGCTCACGTTAAAAGTTATTAGCATCTAAAAATCTGTATTTTTGACTTAAAAACTTTGTCTACCGTTTTATTTTTTTCTAATTAATCTAAACTGATTTACTAAAAAAGGAAAACGTACAGACATTGATTAAAGTGTAATAAATCGAATAATACCTAAAATTGTTTACTATAGAAATCAATAATTCTATGGACCAGAAGTTAACCCGCAAGCAAAAATGCTATCAGTATTTTTGTAATGAAAACATGTTTGAGTACACAAATGTGGAGACTTACTACCTGAATACAAAAATATATGCATCAGGTAATAACGGCATTTTTATTAAAATATTTACGACCTTGAGATAATATTGAATTTCATCTGGTCTATAGAAAGGTTTATTCATTAACAAAAATAAGTGGATTACGCGTAGGTATCCCAAATAACGTATATAGACGTAGTCAATTATAGAGTAAAGAAAATTTACACCAATTTCGCCTGATTTTTACGGAATTTATGAAAATTACTTTTCATTATTTTTTACCGTATCGGTATTAAATTTAGGTGGATTATTAATGAATATTTAGTCAAATTACCCAACCTATTTTTTGGTGTAAAAATATGGCTGATATCGATATGTTGTTGTGTTTTCTTTTCATAGAGCGAAACCGTACAGTTCTCAGGGACTCAGGGTATCATGCCGATTGGACGATAGGAAGGATGGTGTATGGCCACCATTAAACGTCATGTTAAACTGCCATATGAAGTTGTCAAACGAGTGAAAACGGTAAGGTAAGGTGTTCAGCAACTTATAAGGCCGACTATACCTACCATGCGAAAAATTGCCGTATAAATTCTCCCCATTTTGCCAAATTATTCGTGTGCAGTACCTACGGTTAACTAGGAAAATAATCTGCATCATCATAATATCAGCCGAAAGACGTCCTCTGCTGGACATATACCTCCCCCAAAGAGTGCCACAATAGCCGGTCCTGCGCCACCCGCATCCAGCGGACTCCCGCGACGTTTACCAGTAGTGCAATCACGTAACGCATTGTACAGTCGCCATCACATACATAGGTACACTATAGGTGTTCAAAAATATTTGAAAATAGAGGTGTGTTCCGATGTTTGTGACGTGCTTGTTTGCTCCGATGTATGTGATGGCGACTGTACGCGCGTCTGACAGTAAAATCACAATCTAACTGTCATTTTTCCATATAAAATTGACATTTAGACCTTACAGACGCGCGTAAGAAAAGTTACGTGATCGACCCACAGGTCATCAAATAATCTTGCTTAGGTATAACTCAAATGCATATGTTTCAAAACTATAAATATCCTTTTGTGTCCTTCCTTATCCTTATGTGTCGAAAATTGTTTCCATTTAAGTACTTACAGAAATATGAAGTTTAATCTCTTTAAGGCAAACAGACACAGCGTTTGATATTAGTGCTTATCTGTGACTTTATTTCCAGTAGGTTACTTATACGAGTTGGACTGAAAATATGTCTTGTCATGTCACTCTATTTTAAATACACTGTTTTCAATTAAAAACCACTTTACTTTATGGTATTTATACCTACCCTCTCATAGGTATTTAGGTAGCGCTTTGTGTGCCAAAGTTGCAGATATTTTAATGCTCCCGTAGGTATTCTTATATATCAAGGACAGGTATGCCAATTTCCTAGATATCATTAAGAAAATAATAAAATCCTAAATGTGGATATCTACTTTACTTTCCGTGTCTTCAACAAAGCTCACAATGATGTAAACAATTTTTTTATTATAACTGCGTAAAATGATAATAATACTTATATAAATTCCAGTTGCTCCTATTTAATTATGTTAAAACATTCCTTTGAAGACTAAAATATCTACGCTGAACTGAATCCCATGTTGTTTATTTTTAAAACAGTAGGTAGGTTTCTCAGACGTTTTAAATTAGTCACAAAAATGGCCAACTGCATTTACTTAAATCAATCCTGTTTCATAAATTCGTCTCACAAAATCGTTATAATATGTGCATTAAAACATCGCTTACCTGCGGTCCAGCATTTTTCTTCCAATAACAGCACAAAACGTATAACGCAAACGATGAGTAAGTATTTAATGTTGATTTTACAAGAACACTGGCAGCAAACGGTGGGTGGGGGAATGAGTTTGAACGAAACAAAACGAGATAAATATAGGTACTTCAAGTCTGACCAAATAAGTAAGACCCTTGCATGGGGGCGCCACTCAATAATGTATTCCAATTTGAACTCTTTTCCTAGCTAATAAGGTAGTTTTGTATTCTGCCGGAGATTGACAGGTCCATCTCGTAAATTGGGCGCCGAGAACAGATGTTTTTTGTTGTTATATGGCGTCGAGTTTTGCATGACATCATCGCAACGCCGGCGTCCGAACGTTAGAACACGATCGAGTTAAGTTGGTACCCCGCTACCAAAGAGCGCGATACCTACAAGATGTAAACTTATTCCGCCGTGTTATACCGAAGTGATTCGGGTTTAAATCGGGTTTCTTCGGGCGATACAATCAATAGCAGAGCTCCGGGAATTCACAGGCAGCAGTTTGTTTTCCAACTAAATTCAGAACGCGCTCATAACATGTTGGGAATACATTAGTTTCGTATTGGCTAGTGCTCTCTCGCTTTCACACATTTATCTTAGCATAAGGAAAAGCTCAGGTAATAGGTACGATTCTGCTCTAATCTCGATACATTAGTAGTGCGTTTCCTTTTGATATTTTGTATAGTCTATTCGGAAGTGTAAGAGTAAATTATATCAAACGAACGCAACCAAAAATCGACTTTAAGTATACTCTATTAAGTAGTTTTTTGCTTGCGTTTTTATTGGACGATTTACTCTTACACTTTCGGACGTACTATACGTAGAAAGATTTGCATGTGTTGTGCATGATCATGAGGTAGGTATGTTGTTTTTCTGGGGAAATTGTATGCCCCACGTGGAACTGAAAACCCACTATTATTGTCCACATCTAGGCACGTCGGATTTACCAATCAGATTTTTTTCTTTATTTCACAATTGGAAGTAAGTAATTGAAGTATATTTTTTTTCCTCGCTTTGTTACTTATTTCTAGATAATTTGAGCCGTCGATCCGTGAAGTGTAGTCGAGTATTGCATAAGTCTAGAAGTAGTTCCTACAAAGAAAATCATCCCTTTTGTTAGGTGATTTGTTAATTGAACGAGCGAGCGAAGCGATCGAAGTTCTATGCTTCAGCTTGGGTCGAAAATAGTTCATATGTCCATTCGCTGTCACCTCAGAGCATAGAATACTAGCTGTCACGCTGTCCGCCTGTCACACTGTTCTCCTCTACAGCGGCGCTACCACGAACTTCGAATCTCGAACTTCGTATATCTCCGTTTCGGTCGCTCGAGTACCATAAACCATAAGTGCGATAGAGACGGAGATATACGAAATTCGAGATTCGAAGTTCGTGGTTATAGCTCTCGCATTTCTCAACCGATCATCGTGAAATTTTGTGAGCAAGTAGGTACAGTCGACTACCAATACATGTATCCATACATACACCCACAAACACTTATACATAGACTTTACTGCCATAGTAATAAAGGTATACATATGTACATCATTTTGTAACATTAAAAAACATACATCTCTTTGTAGTCGACTACAGAAATAAATAATTTTTGTGTCAAGTCTCTTTTTCGAAAATGTTTTTTTTTAAAAGGACAGGCTCACGAATTCTGTTCTACCCCCATGGAGCCACTATTAATCTAAATACAAAGTGAGTAATTATTTATCAAATGTAAGGTTTTTACAAATACTACAGTAGATAGGTATAACAGTAGGTAGTAGACCACGTACCGGAAGGCGCGGCGTGGGTAGGCCCCCCACAAGGTGGACTGATGACCTGGTAAAGGTCGCGGGAGTCCGCTGGATGCGGGTGGCGCAGGACCGGTCATTGTGGCACTTTTTGGGGGAGGCCTATGTCCAGCAGTGGACGTCTTTCGGCTGATGATGAAACAGTAGATACCCAAGTGGAGTAATCCCCCTGTTACGCAACCAGCTTTAGTTAGCGAAGGACAAGGTTTCTTCAATCAAAGATAATAAAATTCTATAGACCCTAAACATACTTAACAGATATAGGTTGTATGCGTTTATTTTAGTAGTTAATTATACATTATAAGTAATAGGAATCTTCTAAAATAGCGATAAAAAGTATTTATTCTAAGGGGTCGCAAACTGGCATACTAAATAACCGACCGCTAACCGGCGCAACGACCCTAAGTAGTGTTGAAAATAAAATAAAAAACTATGCTGTCTCTTTTATTAAGCTTCATTCAACAACAATTTTTACAAAAACCAAATTATAAATACACATACATAGATACCTGATTCTAGTATAAATCGCCCTTTGCCGTTCCCCGTGTAAAATTGCCCTTAATACTAGTGGCATTTCCGTAGTCCACGTTGGATATTAGCTATGGATTTTGCACCAGAAACGACCCAGAGCGGGAATCTTCCCTTTTGTCTAAGCCGTATGTCAATACATTAATAATTTGTTGCTTAGTTCAATTTTGCATACACGTTAGTAAAACACATTAATAGTACATTATTGCATAGGCCGGGAAATTGCAATTTGTGGATGAGTTGATTTTATCGGATGAAGCGAAGCTGAATCCGACAATAGAGACGAATCCACGAATTGCCATTCTCCAATTTACATACTTAAAACAATTAAAAACATTAGAAACGAGCACAATTTTAAATGTTTACTTATTAAAGATTAAACGGTATTTAAATCTAAACGCATTTTAGTTCGTTATGAATTTTATATCGATAAATATTTTTATTTCTTCGTTTCAAACAACCTGAGACATTTTTAAAAACGTCACTTCGATCAATTACACAAGTAAGAGTGTTGTCTATGACGATTAAAAAAAATGAAAACTCGGGAAAACTTTAAGCCTGCGGTGGCGGACCATAGTAAATTTGACAGTTAATGACCAGAACGATGAACGGCATTCGAAGTTTTCCCTCTCTGTCGCACTTAGGTACGAACTCGTAAGTGTAACAGAGAGGGGAAACTTCGAATGCCTTTCGCGGTAGGCCCTCAGTTTTCTATTGTCCGCCGCGGCCAGGCAGCGCCAGTCTGTGAGGGGGGCCTTAGGAACACTACAAATGGGCGCAATTTGTCACACCAACTTGCAATATTTGGAAAGAGACAGCCGTACATTCCTTTCATACTAACAGTAGCAAGTTGTCCAAGCAAGTCCTTTCATTCTAACAGTAGGCCTTGAAACGTACGAGCATTTGGCTGTTTGCAGTGATTTGTCCTAGTCAAAACATATGGTTAAAAGGAAAAAAAACTATACAGTAATGGAATTTCATACAGTTTCCTGGCCGCTGAAACTGCACAATAATGACTTTTAACTTTTTTTGCGCTCGGCAGTAACGAGGAACTTCACGGACTATTTGTGCTACAGTAAGGCGGACATTTCCGAGCATATTGGAGAAAAAAAATAACAATTGAACTAAGGTTATTAAAACCTTAGGTACTGTATAAATATTTACAGGCTTGATAATAGGGGTTAAATAAAATAACCAATAATGTTGTTTTTTCTCGAAAAAGGATGAAAAATGTAGTCAAATGGAGAAAAAAGCAACGCAAGAGGTTAAATAATCACAAAGTTATAAGTGTCCAAAGTTTTAAGAGGACCCCCTTGCGTTTTGCGGAAAAGAGACAGAACACTTTTCCGCAAAACGCACCTTCGGGGATGTGGACGCACCTTCTGGAAAACAGTTGTAGCTTCGTCATTTTCTGACATATTTGAATGGGGTTTTCGTCATTAGGAATATTTTTTTGCCTTCTTTCTTTTGAAGATATAATACATTTTGAGTCTACACCCCTATTATAACCCTAGCCCAGCTATAGTACGATCGCGCTTACACCGAACGTAACTAATGCTGTACCTACGTTTTACTTCTTTATCAAAATATGTACCCATTAACGATAGCTTTATGTTGGAGGACGTTCCAACTTAAACGTAAACGCGATCATGTTACCAATGAAAATGTCATCTGCGCGTGTTAGATTATTATGTAATATAGCACATAAGCTTACCAGTAATTTAAGTTAAGACGCAAATTAACCTTCTTTATTGATTAGTTTGTCACTTTTCTGTGTCACCAGACTATTGGATACTGATTTGACACTTCAATGAAAATATGTCGGGTAAGTGTATAATCGTTGACTTACTAATAATATTGCCAATGCTAAAATTAAAATTAATATCAGTATGTAATTTTCATGGTGCCTATTTATAATGGTTTTAATATGTTTGTGTATATTTTAAATGAATACTAGTAAGAATTTATTGATCAAGTGATTGAAATGACTGACTAAACTATCCATGACGTCACGTGTTTATCGAACAGAGGTGGCGTGGTCGAACACCTAGAATCAGGTATAAAAGGGTTCGACCGGCCGATTCTAATTGATTATTGTCACTGCTGTTCCATGGTGAACATCTCCTGGGAAGTCCAGTCAGTTAAGTAACCCTTGGTATTAATTATGTACTTTGTGATATTGCTGTGTATTTCAACTGCATTATATGCTTGAATTATTATTGATGCTTCGATTATTAGTCACGTTATAAGTGAATGAATTAACTTATGGATAATTTAATGATAAATAAATGAATACTTATGGTTTGAAGGTTTTTACTGGTATTTTGTCCAATAAAAGAGTTGTTACAATAATTCTATGATTTTTATTCGCTTTTATTTACATTTCTGTCACGCGCACGTCGGATATAATCTGTGGTTATGTCGAGTGTGTCGGATCTTGGCAGGTCCTTAAATTAAACTATCTATAAGCCAAGTGAAAATATATTTTCTACAGGCCAGATATATTTCAATCTTATGCCAATGCTATAAAGACTTTGGGCTCGGCCATATCATCATGGCACGTCGCCGACACCGTGAAACGGCGCGGCGCCGTAGAAACGCACGACACGGCGTGTGTTCTCAAGAAGCCGTGCCATGACCGAGCCTTTGACATGGAAAAGCTTTTCTCGCTTCATCTGAAGTACTATTGCTCGATGTACCCGCGAAGGCGGGCCTGGTGGTAGGCCCGCTCGTCGTAGAACAGCAGATGCGTTCTGTGGACCACGCGAAGCACGAGCGAGTAAATACCTGAAACATATACACCATCATCATTAACCAATCCCCTTATAACTTTTCATGGTCATCAGTTGTGAAGTGCAGATTATGTCTATGAAACTCACTTTATGAAACACGCAACAATAAGTAATATAACTACAACTTAGAAAAGTTGAAAAACCCCCGACATTTTCATTTCAAAGTTCAATATCTCACAAACCATCTCGATCACGTCAGAAGTCTGGTCACCGAAGGTACTTGTACCTACCCGTTGTGGTCTTCAACCTATACGAAGCCCTAACAGGACCTTGGCCTCTACGAGTACTTTAAGTCTGGACGGAACTAAGTACACCAGGTAGGTCTTCAGGAAACGAGGGCCCCACTATACAGATTTCAGAACAAGCGAAGACCACAACGTTGAGGTAGCTCCTCAACAGCACGAGGACGGCCCCAGTGACTCCTTATACCAGGTAGGCCTGCTGTAAACTAGGGCTTTTTCGTGTACTGGGGTACTCACAACAGGCGATGCCCATGACTGAGAACCCCACGGTGTCATCCAGCCAGGAGTATATGTAGAAGAGGCTTAGCAGCATGAGAGAGGTCACCGTGACGCCGTACACCAGGTAGACCTTCAGGTATCCAGGGTTGCGCTGTGAAAAGCAGATTTTAGTTGAGAAGTTATTTCATGCGTGCGTAAAAAGGTAGCAGTAGCGGCGCGTGAGAATTTTCGCTGGACAACCCGGAGCTAAAAAGGGTCGGTTTTTTGATGATTTACGAGTTTGGTAATATCATCATCATCATCATTTTCAGCCTGTAATCGCCCACTGCTGAGCATAAGCCTCTCTTCGCGTACGCCACTTATCCCGGTCCCGTGCTAGTCTCATCCAGAAATGACCCGCGGTCTTTTTTATGTCATCAACCCATCGAGCTGGTGGACGACCAACGCTTCTTTTTCCTGCAATTGGCCACCAATCCGTTAACGTTTTGGTCCACCTACCGTCACGCTGCCTGGCAATATGTCCTGCCCAACTCCATTTGAGTTTGGTTATGACTTCGCCGACGTCACGTACCTTAGTGCGACGTCGGATCTCAATATTCCTCAATTCTTGGTAATATACTGCAAGAAATTATAGGCAAGCCGGTGGGAATCGGCTTGTATGGGCGCTCCGCCACTGATAGAGGTATATATATTATATATTAGGTATGTATGTATATCTTGACAATTGCGTAAAATACAGGAAAACAACTCAAGCATCAACCAAAAAGAGTTTATAATTACCTATCACTATCAGAATTATCATGTATTATGGTTTGTTAACCTCTGACCAAGCGAGGTGTGCTATAAGTTTAACACATGTGTAAATGTGTGTCTGTCTGTGGTATCGTAGCTTCCAAACGGATCAACCGATTTGAGTGCAGCTTATTCAAATCGAAATTCTTGTTTGACGAGATGGTTCTTACCCATGTTTGTTGTGTCGGAGGTCCTAAATCACTACATAGTATAAAACAATGTCGCTTCCCGCTGTCTGTCTGTCTGTCTGTCCCTATGTATGCTTAGATCTTTAAAACTACGCAACGGATTTTAATGCGGTTTTTTTAATAGATAGAGTGATTCAAGAGGAATGTTTATATGTATAATACATGCATGTTATTATTATTTTCATACATATAAACCCGTGCGAAGCCGGGGCGGGTCGCTAGTTTGAAATACAATTTTTTACAATACTTTCTTGATTCCAGTCCCCTATTTCATCACGACCCACGACTTACATTGTTGGGTAAGTAACGATGTTTTCCAGCGATTACCTTTATTTACCGATCGAATGGTCGTTGTCAGGTAAGTATTGTCAAAATTATGAAATCCCTATAAAAATGTAAAGTGATTGCCAAGACTCCCTAGCTCATATAGCTTTCAGCGTTAAAAAGATGTCAGACCGCAAGTAGCGCCAAGCTCCTATACCCCACAAACTCTACCACCCACGATCTACAAATTCTACATCTTGGCTAAAAAGTATTGCTTTATTGGGCACATCCCGGTCGCCGCATATAGACTCTCGCTCGCGCGTGCAAACGGTATGAATTATTGATGATATTAATAAGCGACGCCTACACTTTTTAGCCAAAGATATAGAATCTGGGGGCACGGCAGTGCCCCCTCCAAGTCGAGCAAAACAAAGAGGCACGGCCGTACCATCCTTTTCTCGAAGCCATTCAGGCCATTTTCAGTCTCAGGAACATGTAGGGCATAATATGGCTAACATTTAATATCAATAACATTCAATTTAAACTTTTAGTTTAAGAACTATTGTCCGTCAAAGTTCGTTAGTTTTGTCACTGACTCACGTATATACTGATAATGATCACGCTAATTCTAAGGTACTTCTAGCACACCCACAAGCTCCAAATTTCAAACTTAATTAGTTTTTATCCTAATAATTCCTAAAAAAAACCTAAAAATATTGCAATTTCAGTCACGTTTCAGAGATATACAAACTGCATAAGTAAGTTTGTAATCCTATACAATTACATGCGATTACAAAGTAACTTTTGCAGTTCCTTCCTGCAAACGTTATTTGCGGTTGGTAAAATAACATTCCCATACAAAGTCTACAAAAATAAATGAGATCCCATAAAAAACATTCCATGTAAACAATAGGCCAAGTCTCGAAATTCTTTCACAATAAAAAGTGGTGAGATATTTCGTAGAGCCAAGTCAGGCATTCTTATTAATCTTTATTTGCTTGCTAAATAAAATTTGTGACTTGGCTCAGTTTATTCAAAGGCTTTAATGCTTACCTTAAGTGTCCCATAACATAACAATACAGAAAATACGATCGAGCCAATATAGCCGACGTAGAGGAACAGGCCATATTCGCTCAGCGGCAGGGTATCGTCCAGCCCTGGGACATCACTGGGCAACTCGAATGTCTCCTCCAACACTGTTTCAGTGTATTGCACGATGATGGCGTCTTCGTTTTCTAAGGGCACGAATAGGCGTGCGAGCGTCAGGATTACTATGCCGAACACTGATAGCAGCTGCAAAAAAACGAGATAAGGATGATGTCAGTGTGTCAGTACTCCGTTCCGTGCTTGTTCCGTGTTCCGCCCGAGCCCGACCGGCACTCGGTGACCATTCTGCTAAATCTCCGTTTTTATCCATCCTGACTTCACTATATTTAATAAAAGGTGTTTAATTAAAATATGGTCTACTGTATACCTATACACCGTGGGCGTTAATAACCCGAAAGATTTATACCACGCATTCCGGAGGTCATTAGGGAGTAAAAAATGTTATATGAATCCAATTAAAAATTCAGCAAAAAAAAAAAATTTTTTTTCTGTATTTTTTTCGGTTTTTGTAAATAAAATTTGGATAAGTATTGCTTCCTGGATGGAAATCATCCCTTTTAATTATACAGGGTGTGGCCTGTTATAAGAGCAAAAAATTAGACCGTAGATTATTAAGCTTGTGAACAATTATTTCCACATGGTTAAACTTGAAAAAAAAATAACTTTTTTTTGAAACTTTTTTTCTTCAAAATAAGTTTAGTTGTATTTTTTTACTCTTCTGGAGTGCTATCAGTAACTTTTTATTTTAAAGACACTAAAAAAAATAAAAATCAAAAAATCACAAAAATATCTTTTGAAAACAAAAATGCAAAAACTATTATGACTCGTTACATGATGTTACCTCAAAATCCGCATTGACTGCTGTGCTATGATGTCGTGGTGCCAAGATACATTACTTGGAGGTCATAACTTTAGATCAAAATATCTCCGAATCCAAAAAATAATAAAATGAATGGGACACAAGGGGTTACTACAAATGCTCTAAGGAAGCGACCCTTTGAATATTTGCTCCTATTACAGGCTACTCCCTGTATATGTATATATTTTATGTATGTTCGCCGATGTCGAAAAATTGATTTTTTATTCGAAAGAGTATACTCCTGAGGTGGTCCCATTGTCACCAAGTCAGGATCTGATGGTGGAATCCCAGGAAAATTGAGGTCAACCCTCAAATTTTAAAGGCACGCGTGTTGTGATTTCGGTGTTTTCTATTATAATAACTCGTGTATTTAGCCTCGGAAATAATATTTTTTTAAGTGGAACTGATGATGATGACCACAGATGACTTGTGGAACTCCTCAAAAATTTAAAGTACGTCAAAGATTCTGACATAATCCCGTTGAAGTAGCAACTAATGTAGCGTTAATTCTGTGATCCTGAGGAATCGACGGAACTCCTCAAATATTATCAGCTCACAGATAGCGCGTTGGGTTTTTTCTGTAATAATCAACGCATTTGGTCTCGGAGAGCAGTTCATGTGGTAAATTGGAAAGAAAATGTGGAAAATTTCATGTACCTATGTATGTGGCTTGGCAAAGTACCTACTGAATTGAAGTCAACTTAAACTTTGTTTTTAAAGTAAATTATAAGCAGATGAGTTAGCACCTAAATAACCTACTTATCGTCGGGTGACAAGCAAAACTCACTAAGTAACAGATACCTATTTAAATCAAAGGTCGTATCTCAATATCGACTACGTACCGAGATACGAGGTTTTGAACAGCAGTGACTTTTGCTTGTCACCCGACGTATATAATATTATGCTTAGTCTACTTACACAGCTGATGATCCCGTATCCGAAACAGGCCACCTCGATGGGGATACAGCCCATACACGTCGGTTGTTTACGCCACTTCTTGCTGTGGATAGCCCAGTATTATGTCAAAACCTCAGAGCATATACATCTGTGGTCAAAACCTATATTGATGATGTATAGTTTTGGTTGCGCTAGCGTATGTTAGGTTTACTTAGTTCGTTCTTTTTAGGGTTCCGTACTCAAAGAGTAAAATGGGACCTAATTACTAAGACTTCGCTGTCCGTCCATCCGTCCGTCCGTCCGTCTGTCTGTCACCAGGCTGTATCTCAAGAACCGTGATAGTTAGAGTGTTGAATTTTTCACAGATTATGTATTTCTGTTGCCGCTGTAACAACAAATACTAAAAACAAAATAATTTTTTTTTAAGGGGGGCTCCCGTGATTTTTTTGCCGTTTTTATAGATATAGGCACGGAACCCTTCGTGCGCGAGTCCAACTCGCACTTGGCCGGTTTTTTTTCTCTTGTCTTTTTTATTTATTTAATTAGGTACCAATACTTTTAGAGCTGATAGTAGGTACTCGTCTCCAGGAGTAGACGTAAATATGAAACATTTAAACTTTATGTTACGTTTTGGTGATAATTAGACGTTACTGATTAAAAACAACCTGTTAATTAAATAGTCAACAATCCGTGATTAAGTCCTCTTTGATTATCTTATGAAACCTCTTGACTGTCATGAGTCAATGGCCACTTCACTTAGACAAATAATTGTCACAAACGACGATGTTCACTTGACAGAAAGTGCCAGTGAAATGCACAGGATGATTATGTTCGGGCGAAATTTTAATTAATTAATTTTGTTCCGGAAATCAAAACGAAAATATCATATAAAAATTCTTCATTTCTATTTAAAGTTAATTGTTTTGATGTAATATTAGTATTTGTTAGCACCTAATAAGCATTTTCGGTTTTTTGAAAAATAGCTCATATTCAAAATAACGATGGCTGATAATTGTTACTTAGATAAGTACCTAATCATTATCAGACATACCTACTAAAAGAAAAAAGATTTGCGGAAAATATTGGAACTATAATCAATATTCTAAAATCATAATGTCTTTTCAGAAAAAATAAAACATTTTAATTTATGCATAGTTTTTTTGTAATAGAACACCGACAAAATTCGCTCCAAAAATGTCTTGAAAACTTAACTTCTTTTAAATTGTTAATTATCTTTGAGGAAAAAGCTTGAAAACTATCATCATCATCATCATCATCATCATCATCATCATCATCATCATCATATCAGCCAAACTACATTCACTGCTGGACATAGGCATCCCTCAAAGAGTGCCACAATGGCCAGTGCTGCGCCACCCGCATCCAGCGGACTCCCGCGACCTTTACCAGGTCATCAGTCCACCTTGTAGGGGGCCTACCCACGCCGCGCCTTCCAGTACGTGGTCGCCACTCGAGAACCTTTCCGCCCCAACGGCCATCGGTTCTACGTGCAATGTGCCCCACCCACTGCCACTTAAGTTTAGCAATTCGGAGGGCTATATCGGTTACCTTGGTTCTGCTGCAGATAGCGCAGAGAAACTCCCAGCATAGCCCTCTCCATTGCCCTTTGAGTGACTTTGAGCCTTCTTATGAGGCCCATAGTAAGCGACCACGTTTCCCATAGTAACCTTCTCCAGTCCAGAGTCTTGAAAACGTCTTCCAGTGCAGCACTGAACAGTTTTGGGGAAATAACATCCCCTTGACTGACACCGCGCTGCAGCGGAATAGGCTTCGAGCTCTGATCCTGAAGTCGGACTGACATAGTGGCGTTCTCGTACAAACACTTCAGTACTTCGATATAGCGGCAGTCTACTTGGCACCGCTGGAGATACTGTAATACATGCCCAGGTTTCGACCGAATCGAAGGCTTTCTCGTAGCCCACGAACACAAAACAGAGGGGCAGGTTATACTCCTTAGTCTTCTGTATAACCTGGCGAAGCGTGCGGATGTGGTCTACGGTACTAAAGCCTCTTCGGAATCCAGCTTGTTCGGGAGGCTGGAAGTCATCAAGCCTGCGTGCGAGACGATTCGTAATGACTCTTGAAAACAGCTTATAGACATGGCTCAGAAGTGAGATGGGTCGGTAGTTCTTCAGCAGGGTGTTGTCACCCTTTTTGAAGAACAGCGCCACCTCACCTCTGTTCCACGCCTTTGGCGTTCTCCCTTCCAGTAAGACGGTGTCGAACAACTTCTGAAGGGCCGTAAGGATCGGTTTTCCACCCGCCTTCAGGAGTTCGGCTGTAATTCCGTCTTCACCGGGTGCCTTGCTGTTCTTAAGCTGTTTCAGAGCCATTCTAATCTCGTACAGGCTGATATCCGGGATGTCGTCGGTATAGTGTCGGGTTAGTCTAGCTCTAGGGTCTTCCGCCAGACCAACTTCGGGTCTGCGAGTTGACGTGTATAGCTGTCCGTAAAAACGCTCTATCTCACTCAAAAGCTCAGGTTTCGAAGAAACGACTCTCCAATCTTCAGTTCTCAATTTTGCGAGCTGACTCTGCCCAATAGACAGATCTCGTGGGAACACTTTAGAGCCCTTATTTCGCTCGATGGCCTCTTCAATACGGTTCGTATTGAATTGGCGCAGATAGCGGGTAAGGGACTTGGAGATCCGTTTATCGAGTTGCCGGTATAAAGTCGCATCGGCTGAAGACTGCAGAGCCATTTCACTCCTTTCCTTCATGAGCTTCTGAGTGGAGCTAGATAGCTTTTTAGTTCTATTGGCCCGCTGGGGCTTAAAGAACTTAGACCCAGTGGCACGGACAGCTTCCACAAACCCGTCGTTGAATTCGTCCACATCGCCACCTAGGCAATCGAAACGGTTTTGGAGTTCCAGCTGAAAGCTCTCGGTGTTTTGGAATTGGATAGATTAGACGGAGCGTAGACTTCATCAGCCGAGAGCGCTCTCGCTTGACGCATATATTCAATATGCCTCTTACCAGGCGGTGATCACTCCCGGTTTTATTCACAGGTATTGATCACAGAGACATCATTGAATATATGCTTCCTCGTCGACATGATGAAGTCAATCTCGTTTCTAGTTACACCATCGGGACTAATCCAGGTCCACTTCCTGTGCTCACGTTTCTTGAAGAAGGAATTCATCATATAGAGTCCCTCCTTCTCCAAGAAACCAGCCAGTAGTTGGCCCCGCACAGTGTTTTATAGAAGCCGAAAAAGTGACATCCCCGTTTTATTACAAATTACTGTAGATTAGATCATTACAAATGTGAGACCAAAACTCCCGCGTTTCTAATATGCGTAGTTTTTGATAATTAAAATTTTTAAAATCTTGTTTTTGACACCTAAGAATTACGAAAAACATTTATATATTGCAAATTATTAATTAAACGTATCTGTTGTTTATAGTGTTGGATAAACCCTTCAAAGACATACATTTAGAGGCAATTACAATCTCTCTAGGTACATTTGTTACAAAGATATTAATGATTTTATAGATTTTGGTTTTTATTTTTTTTCTTCGATGTTCCGCCGTAGTAGGACGCGATATTTGTATGACAGCTTTATTATTATGTCTTCTATCTACCCTATTTTTTACACGTCCTAATTCCATGGAACATTTAATCTACAGTCAATTAAAATTCCCAATAGCTAAGAAATAAAGACTGAATCTTAAAAAACCTAATTATTTAATATGTGCAGGTTCCTAATAATGTTTTCTTTCACCACCCATAAAAGTGCTATACCGTGTATACTATGTTAATTTTATATCCAGGAAATCCGGATACTGGTTGTGGCAGCCCTGACCGAAAATTTTAATTGACTGTAGATTAAATGTTCCATGGAATTAGGACGTGTAAAAAATAGGGTAGATAGAAGACATAATAATAAAGCTGTCATACAAATATCGCGTCCTACTACGGTGGAACATAGAAGAAAAAAAATAAAAACCACAATCTATAAAATCATTAATATCTTTGTAACAAATGTACCTAGAGAGGTCGTAATTGCCTCTAAATATATATATTTGAAGGGATTATCCAACATTTTGAAGAAAAGAAAATTTTATTAAATGATTTGCAATATATAAATGTTTTTCGTAATATACGGGTGTCAGAAACAATATTTTCAAAAA
This sequence comes from Epinotia brunnichana, assembly GCA_963854355.1. Classification (NCBI taxonomy): domain Eukaryota; kingdom Metazoa; phylum Arthropoda; class Insecta; order Lepidoptera; family Tortricidae; genus Epinotia; species Epinotia brunnichana. The sequence continues at coordinate 6,098,351 of OY977949.1, read as the reverse complement.
TTTATTTCTCAAAAACTACGCAAATTAGAAACGCGGGAGTTTTAGTCTCACATTTAAATTGATCTAATCTACAGTAATTTGTAATAAAACGGGGATGTCACTTTTTCGGCTTCTATAAAACACTGTGCCCCGGTAATTCCGACTTCCAACTCCAAATTGCCCCACTATCAGCTCTTCACCATCTCTCTTGCCCAGTTTAGCGTTGAAGTCCCCCATAACAACGGTGAAGTAGGTTTTGGAACTATGCATGGCCTTAGATATCTCGTCGTCGGAATGTGTCGAGGTCGGTGCGTAAACCTGTATGACCTTCAACGAGTACCTCTCGGATACTCTTGAGTATAAGGTACGCCACCCTAGTCGACACACTCTCGATCTTCGCCACGTTGTTCACGAGGGACTTGTGGACGATGAACCCGACACCTCCCTGGGACTGTTGGTCGCCCTCCCGGAAATAGAGCAAGTTGCCGGATTTAAGGGTTATCGTGTCCTCCCCCTCTCTTCGGACTTCAGATAACCCTATGACATCCCACCGTAACTTGCTCAATTCTTCCTCCAGTTCCGCTATCTTTTCGTCGGTCCGCAGTGTGTGCGTGTTATACGTTGCCAGGGCCAGGGGTCGTTGGTGGTGGTAGCCGGGTCTTCGCCGGAGATTCTTCGCACCCCTGACCCCACTAGTACCCTGGTCGCTACCAAAACCAGGGTACCGGGGGTCGCCGGAACCTCGGGGCTGTGGTTTGGTTGTGTTCTGCATTGAGGGGTATATGCCATAATCGCCACGCTTGGCATGCGGGTTGGCGATCGCAGTATCAATATTCTAAAATCATAATGTCTTTTCAGAAAAAAATTAACATTTATAATTTATGCATAGTTTTCTTGTAATAGAACACCGACAAAATTCGCTCCAAAAAATGCCTTGAAAATTCAACATCTTTTAAATTGTTAAATTATCTTTGAGGAAAAAGCTTGAAAACTATCATAAATGTTTAATATTTATTCTCAAATTATAATGTATTTTCAGGAAATAAACAAAAATATTTACCTTTTATGCATAGTTTTCTTGTAATACAGCACCATCGAAACAAAATTCTATTCATTCACAGGAAATTTTTGTTAAAAAAAACATTTTTAAATATCCAGTCTATTGCTTAGCGAATTGAATGTACGATTAAGAACGGTGTCAGTGTGCAAATATGCAGCTATACCTACTATTTAGATAGGTACATGTTGTTTGATTGCAGTTAAATCATAACGAGACTTTGTTTAGTCATGAGTTACTTCATCATCAATATACAATGATTGTTTTGTGGCACTCGGTATTGTGTACAGCCACCATTAACATCTTTCATACACAACAATGCGCGCATAATAGTACATTGTTTAACAGGGGGCGTATGAGGAATATTGCAAACGAGAGTATATCAGAAGCCCGACGCCGTTAGGCGGAGGGCTTTTGATGACTCAAGTTTGCAATATTCTTACGCCCGTAATATAACAATACACAATGTTTTTCATCACATTTGCGAGGAAATAAATAACTACAAAAGACAGAAAAATCTATGTTTTATACAAGCGCACCAATCAAATGTTGACGAAATTGACAACTTCACTTCCAGATCAGTGCGAGTGGGGGGCGTAGTTTCAATATTTCAACCAATCACAGAGCATGGAGCATGTGGTTCTTGCAGGGCATGGCCTGCTCGATTACCAATCACAGAGCCAGAATTCTTGTCGTACGCGGCCGTCAAGATTTGCTTAACCAATCAGATCACACACAAGCTCATTACCCGCAGCCGTGGCAGCACTAACATTATCCTAAGTACGTTGGCTCAGCGGTGGGACTCGCCTCTGGTAGACAGGTACGTGCAACTACACGCACCTGTGGCCGTACAGCCGCGAAAGTTTTAATGTAAATGTTGTGTAATTTTTTGTTGTGTCTCATTAATTGTAGTACTAACAATAGATATATAAGTTATTGTATTACCTAACTCTATGGACTAATAGTCTGAAATAAATAAATATAATAATAATAATAAATTAGTCCCCTTGGGACCATTATTTCCCGCGGGAACAATTTAGGCCATTGTCCTTCCGTATACAGGCATAGAATAACACCATTTATGAGCAAGTGTGATGAAAATAAATAAATAAATCGAACTAGTTCCATAGTAAGCTCAATAAGGCTTGTGTTAGGTGTCCCCCCCCCCCCCCCCCCTATTTCACCGAATGCATTGTTTCGCCGAATTTTCATTTCATCGTACTTTTGTTACTCAGAAACCGTTAACTTTTTAGGTAACAGCTAAAAGGTAGAACCCATCATTAGGTTAAGTTAGATTTGTTTTATAACAATCCTGAAAAGTTTACTGATTCTGAAATATAATAGTTTTCGATGAAATGAAAACTCTGCAAAACATTTGTCGGTAAAACAAGGTACCTAAAACCCTTGTGTTATAGGTACTAGATGACGATATATTTAATAGATTGTAGAATCAGCATGGTGTACTGGGTGTGGGCGGAGCGGATGACTGGGCGTTTTCTTGGGTAACGGACATAGCGATAGACTTCCGACCACGTCATGGAATTAAACACGTTGAAATACCAGAACAACTTTTATTTGCTATTACACTATTAGAGCAGAACTACACTACACAAGTTAGTAGCTATCATAAGCCATCTATCGCACTCAGTATCAAAATGGTTTCATAAAAACGGACAAGTCACTTGGCAAGAATGTCGACTTGACCACGGCTCCAAGTAAACTGTAATGTGCCGTCCCCGGCCAAAACTCTCAACTTGTCAAGTCAACCGATTCCCGCCAAGAGCCATGTCCAAGCGAGGGGGAAAGTTGCTTAGCCAATCAGAGCAGACCCATCACCCCATCGCCTGCGTTTCCAGATAACCAACATTACAATAATAATCAACAACCAATCAGAATAAAGAATCAACGGAAATGGCATTCAGGTTAGCCAACTTAAATCAAAATAAAGTTGCCATTTAAACAAACATTCGATTAGAAATAAGAATAATGTTGCCAGTAACAAAAATTAAACGAATGACGACAAATGACAAGTGGTGTCGCCACCTGTTGGCAACTATTGTAATTAAACTAATTGTTGACATACGGATACCCACATAAGAAACCCTAAAACCAACGCCATACCGCAAATGGGCGCAGTTATAAAAACATAGAAAAAAAATCAAGTCATGTATTTAAAATACAGCGATAGGAAATTCAAAACTCAACGTCCATCAAGTAGGGTTGTGGCTTGGCGTTGGTTTTAGGGCCAACCTGTATACTTAAATACATAGAAAACCTCCAAGACTCGGTAACAAATGTTCATGCTCATTTGCTCATCACACAAATATTTACCCTTACCGGGATTCGAACCCAGGACCATCAGCTTCGTAGGCAGCGTCACTAGGTACCCACGAGGTTAACCGGTCGTCAAATCTGACCATTGACGTATAATGTACTAGAGAAGACAACACGAACATTATCTGTGCGCCGGCCGGCAGCGCGGGGCGCATGCGGGGGGAGGGTAACTTGTCAAAGAATACACTGAGACGGTGCGGCCCATGGACCGCAACGCGTAGCGCAAACTTCTTGTTCGGCGTGTCTTCTCTAGTACGTTAGTACATTATACCTCAATGAATCTGACACGATTCTATTTCAAGGGCCGTGATATATATTAGCACGCTTTTTTGTAGCATACCTATTAATGTTGGTAACTGTACACACATAATTATAATCATCCAATGACATACAGATAAAATGAGATTTTTTTCCTGTCTACCCAGCTTTCATTATTTTTGCATATTTATCTTTGTGTTAATTACAAATGTGCCAGAATATGAGGCAACCGAAAAAAAATAAAACAAAAAGTTAACAAAGTTAGGGTGGGTGCACCAGTCCCAAACCAGGCACCAGTAGTTGACCATTTCTAACTTCCACCGAGAATATTAAGACTTGTTTAAATTTCCCGCCTGTTTGATATTGGCTGTCAGCCGCGAAAGTACTTTAAAAACAAAGTTTTAACCGACGAAAAATCAATCACCTATTTTCCTACCCTTAGGGTTGATTTTTTCCATATTTATATGGGACCAACTTCGGGGTATACTCTTTCCAACTAAAAAATAATTATCCAAATCGAACAACTCTGTAAAAAGTTATGCGTGGTCATACATAAAAAAAATATATACCTACGCGTCGACTTGAGAACCTCCTCCGTTTTTTTCGTCGGTTGAAAAAGTGTTGGACATTTTTGTTTACTTAAGACCTTTTCAAATATTATTTTGGGTACGGTTTTTAAGGTCGAAAATCGCTTGACATGTTTAGAGCCGATTCGCGGTTCTTACTCATGAGCACTCGCCGTGAGCGACCCGTTTTCATTATATTTTAATATGTCTGATTCTCACAGGACTTTTTTAACATATACCTAATAAATATGAAATTTAAATAATTATTATTCATCAATTCTTTTTATTACATGTACCTACACCTCCTACGTTCAGTCATTTGGTAAAAGTTCCATTGTTTGACATTTTGACACCTTTTAATGCCTAATAGTGGACACCTATTGTTCACCTCATTTTTTTCAGTAACTTTTTACATTGCACATTACATGATTATTATTAAATAAGATTGAAAGTCAAATATTGGAGCACCGAGACGTTGATACTTTACCTAATTTTCACAAATATATAACACAGTCTGTTCATTCACATTGTAGTTCCATTTACGTTTTGATGAAAGTATAAGGTAAGTTCTTCGCACTAAACACAGGATAAATCCGAACACAACTGAAAAATAAGAAAAATAATGATTACCTAATTATTAACCTACTTATATGTCCGTCATATAGACAACAAATATTGTCTATTGTTGGTTGAATGGTTAATATGAACAGAACTCAGAAAGACCGGCAGCAGAGTCTTAGTAATAGCGTCCCGAACATTTTAGCATGGAAACGAAAATATAAATATCAATAAAAAAAGGAAGTATAATGTTATTCGACTCTATTTAGGAATTTTACGTGAACGGTACTCTTACTATAGTATATGTACATATGCAATTATCTGGTCTAGCTGATGTTGGAAATTGTATTCTCAACTGTGGCAAAATCGGACTGTCAAGTGACGTTTTTTCCGTTCTGGTAATGCCTGCCGCTATTTGTTAAACTTGATAAATCTTACTTATAATAAAAAAAATGTGATCGTAAATCCTGTTACCACAATAATATGTAGGTATAATCAACGATCATGAAGCCATTCTATTTGTTATTACTTAAATACATACACATACTTCATATGGGACATAATATGTGAGTTTGATCTGAAATGTTCACCGCTGTTCTTGTCTACCTTCCACGCCAGTAATCCCTGCTAACTCTTTCTGGCCCCGTAGCATGGATGGCGATATCACGCGATAAGTGACAGGATAAGCGCGTCGTCTCGTTCTATCGAACGGTGTCAGCCAGGCACGGATGCTCTATCCTGTCACTTATCGCGTGATGTCAATGATCATCCACGATAACTCAATCAACTGATACCTCTATAATTACTCATGTGTAATATTAATAATTGTATTGCTTACCACAAATGAGTATAGCCAAAACTATCCCTCCATATAAAATGGCACAGTAAGGGCTTCCCAGAGTGACCACCATCGTGTAGGCGGCTGTGGCCATCATCATCAACATTTCCATGACCAGGCCGAAGAATAGATAGGTTTTTATCAATTGAGGCTTATTCTGGAACAATTATTATAAGTAGTTAATTTTCCTACTCGTTGACTTTAAAGTGTGTGCTAGACGGTCGCTAACACGCCCCTCCAACCGGGCGACCTTGGTCCGCACCGACCGTGTAGACAGTTGTTTGTACCAAAATTTTATACTACAGCAGTCGGTGCCGACCAAGGTCGCTCGGTCGGAGGGGCGTGTTGGCGGCCGTCTTATATATCCGGCCGTCTTATATATAAATCTTAGGCAATTATAGTGATTGTTGAGTTGAGAAGATCCAGAGTGGGCTGCCACATTGCTACTACATGCACTAATAATTTTAGTTACGCCGATGACATGGTTCTTCTCAGCCCATCTATCAGAGGCCTCAGAAAGCTGCTGTCCATTTGCGAGCAATATGCTCGTAACCATGGGTTGCAGTATAACGTTGGCAAAACCAAATTGTTGGTATTTAAGGCTGGAAGGGGTCCGGCCAGAGTCCCGCCAGTATATTTGGACGGAGCGCAGGTGGAAAGGGTGGAAAGATTCAGATACCTCGGACACATGCTTACGGAGGGTCTTGTTGATGACGACGACATTGAACGGGAGCGCAGGGCGTTGGCCGTGCGGTGCAACATGCTCGCTCGCAGGTTCGCGCGTTGTAGTGATGAAGTGAAGGTGACATTGTTTAGGGCATATTGTCTATGTTTCTATATATGTCAACTCTGGAGCAGATTCACGAAACGCGCGATGAGCAAAATTAGAGTGCAGTATAATGATGCATACCGTATTCTAATGAAACTGCCAAGATACTGCAGCGCATCGAGCATGTTTGCCGAGGCTAAAGTGCCGGACTTCTTTGCCATCATACGCTCCCGCATAGCTTCCTTCTGGAGCCACATCCGAACGTCGGACAACAGTATCCTCCGTGAGCTGTCCGGGTATCTGAGTAACCCGATCTACAAACGTTGGATTTCCGTGCATCACGAAAGGAACAGGAAGTAGGTCTTTTCCATTCAGGGCACATGACGGCCCATATGCGTCAGAGCGCTACGAGCGCTTTTCGCAACATACGAGGTTTAACCTGCTACGGACTACGGCGTAGCGCTACGAGATTAGCGTGGCCGTGAATGTGTTAAGATTCCGAACACCAAACTCAGTGGCGTAGCGTGTGTTTTCGCTGCCCCCATGCAATGAAATATTTTTCGTTACGTAAGTTACGTTCATTATCCGCCGTCCCCTTTCATATGCCGCCCGCTACGTTACGCTACGTCACTGACCAAACTATAATACTTTTACTATGATTTGTTACGTTCATTATCCGCCGCCCCCTTTCATATGCCGCCCGCTACGTTACGCTACGCCACTGACCAAACTATAATACTTTTACTATGGTTTGTTACGTTCATTATCCGCCGCCCCCTTTCATATGCCGCCCGCTACGTTACGCTACGTCACTGACCAAACTATAATACTTTTACTATGGTTTGTTACGTTCATTATCCGCCGCCCCCTTTCATATGCCGCCCGCTACGTTACGCTACGTCACTGACCAAACTATAATACTTTTACTATGGTTTGTTACGTTCATTATCCGCCGCCCCCTTTCATATGCCGCCCGCTACGTTACGCTACGTCACTGACCAAACTATAATACTTTTACTATGGTTTGTTACGTTCATTATCCGCCGCCCCCTTTCATATGCCGCCCGCTACGTTACGCTACGTCACTGACCAAACTATAATACTTTTACTATGGTTTGTTACGTTCATTATCCGCCGCCCCCTTTCATATGCCGCCCGCTACGTTACGCTACGCCACTGACCAAACTATAATACTTTTACTATGGTTTGTTACGTTCATTATCCGCCGCCCCTTTTCATATGCCGCCCGCTACGTTACGCTACGTCACTGACCAAACTATAATACTTTTACTATGGTTTGTTACGTTCATTATCCGCCGCCCCCTTTCATATGCCGCCCGCTACGTTACGCTACGTCACTGACCAAACTATAATACTTTTACTATGGTTTGTTACGTTCATTATCCGCCGCCCCCTTTCATATGCCGCCCGCTACGTTACGCTACGTCACTGACCAAACTATAATACTTTTACTATGGTTTGTTACGTTCATTATCCGCCGCCCCCTTTCATATCCCGCCCGCTACGTTACGCTACGTCACTGACCAAACTATAATACTTTTACTATGGTTTGTTACGTTCATTATCCGCCGCCCCCTTTCATATGCCGCCCGCTACGTTACACTACGTCACTGACCAAACTATAATACTTTTACTATGGTTTGTTACGTTCATTATCCGCCGCCCCCTTTCATATGCCGCCCACTACGTTACGCTACGTCACTGACCAAACTATAATACTTTTACTATGGTTTTGGTATTAGCCATCATTTTCATCAAATCTGTCTCTTAGTATAAATCATCGGATTAATGTAAATATGTATCTTAAAATATAAGATCTGACCTCTAAAAAGTACAAAGTTCAAATTATCTAATGTAACAAGTGATATAATGATTTAAGGCTATAATTACATTTAGTATAATATACATTTACTATATTTATTACTTGGTATAAAACGTGTTTATCATAATGACTGACTTGACATAATTTGTAATTGCTATAAATTTCAGAATATAACAGTAATTATCTAATGTAACAAGTGATATAATGATTTAAGGCTATAATTACATTTAGTATAATAGAAATTTACTATATTTATTACTAGGTATAAAACGTGTTTATCATCATGACTGACTTGACATAATTCGTCAATGCTATAAATTTCAGAATATAACAGTTGGTTTTACTATAAATAACTTTAGATATAATTGTAAGGAATAATCTTCAGATTTATTCAATATAGTCTATGCTTCAGATGTTCAAACGAGTAGAGGCAACAGGAATACTCATTAGATCCACAGGCAGACTCTGCACATTTCCGCGTCACATGGCACTTTCGTAAAGAAACCCGCGCGTGATAGGCCCGAATTATTATGAGCATCTACCCGCCAAATTAAAAAAAACCGGTCAAGTACGAGTCTGACTCGCGCACTGAGGGTTCCGTACAAACTTTCATACACCATACCCGTCATGTGAGGACCCCAATCATTCTTGAACAATCTTAAACAGCTCATAGTAGTAGTTACCATTGCAAAGCGCCATTTGCCACGTGTCTTAACCCTCTCAACAGTTGTTCCAAATTTCAAATTGATATCTTAAGTAGTTCCTGAGATATTTAACGTTGTGACAGACGGACAGAGTCGCACCATAAGGGTTCCTAAAAATGAGTCATCTGACGAAATATTCAAGCACCAACTTAGGATCTTTTTATCGCAAACTCCATTTTAAGGATGACTCCACGCTAGAACGGGCCGTGTCCGGCCCGGGCCGTATTCTAAGAAAAACGACGGCGTTTTTGCGCGGCCGAGCTATACGCAAGCCCGGCCGAGCCACGGCCGAGGCTCGGAAGCGGGTCGGTGTCGGCACGACCTGGCTGTGGCTTGACCAGGCTTGGGTATGCCTCAGCCGCGCAAAAACGCCGTCGGTTTTCTTAGAAAACGGCCCGGACCGGACACGGCCCGTTCTAGCGTGAGTCATCCTTTATACTGTTAATCATGAAAATTAAATATGTTTGACATTGATTATCTAGTTATATTATAGTTAGTGTGATTCTGATTATTATTTAAATTTTGACGAACTTTATTGAAATTGTTGACTTAACTTATATTGACATTTATAATTTCATTTTAATTTAAATCTTTGTTTAATTATTTGACGATCATAATATAAATACGAGTAAATTGACCTAATAGTGTAATTAATATTGTATTTTTATATTATGAAATAAATAAATCTAATCTAATCTAATCTATCAATAATGTATAGACAAACATAGCAATAGACAGTCATTGTAGCCGAGTGGTAGTTCGAACTCCGACTCGTAACTGGTTTTTTTCAAAAACTTATGTACGAAATACACGTATCATTTAATATTTTCTGAGGGAACACATCGTGAGGAAACCGGTCTAATCCCAATAAGGTCTAGTTTTCTGAGGGAACACATCGTGAGGAAACCGGTCTAATCCCAATAAGGTCTAGTTTTCTGAGGGAACACATCGTGAGGAAACCGGTCTAATCCCAATAAGGTCTAGTTTTCTGAGGGAACACATCGTGAGGAAACCGATCTAATCCCAATAAGGTCTAGTTTTCTGAGGGAACACATCGTGAGGAAACCGGTCTAATCCCAATAAGGTTTAGTTTTCCCCCTGGGTTGGAAGGTCACATCACATGGCAGTCGCTTTCGTAAAACTAGTGCCTATGCCAAATCTTGGGATTAGATTCCAAAGCGGACCCCGAGCTCCTTTAGGGCACGGGAATAACGCTGGAATGATGATGATATTGATGATATTTATTATTATTATTATATTATATAGCCCTTTATTCAGATCCACTTAAACCTTATAACAATAAGTATCTAAATTAAAACATAAACTTCTATTCTAGTATTTGCTGCTTGCTTATTTTCTGTACATCTGTTTGCCCATCGGCAAAGGCCTCCTCCAACCTTTTCCATTTCATTTGTTTTTTTATTAACGCATATGTTAGTTTTGTTAGATTTTCTTCATTTTTACAAGCTTTATTTTAACTTGCACTATTCGTATGTAAGTTGTCCGTCTAAATTTGCAATCCATTTTTCAGTCACTTTCCGTTATCCAATTGAGCAGAAATTTTGCAAGCATATGTATATTGCATGACAATACAATATTATGATGTCTTGGAGCTGAGCTGATGCTGGAACTGGAAGGTGGCCATAGGAACTCCGCAATAAAACGACACAACCCCATCGAGTTTGGGCTCGTTAGAAGTCTCAATGAGAACTTACAGTATGAGAGATGCAGGAAAGTACAGTCGGCAGTAAAAGCTTGTACCAAAAATGAAATTTTTGACAGAAACTTATTTTAACGTCAGTACATTGAGGGCTGCTGCATACATTTTTGGGTTTTGATGTTTGTGATGTTTTGTATTTGTTGTTGGAGGGTTGTGGTCTCTATCCCCCACGAGGACCAATCGGCTTGGGGGAGTTTGTTGTTTCCATTTTCTTTAATGCCAGTGTCTTCTGTTGGTTGTGGATTCCATTTGCCGCTTGTTAGTTGCTATTGTTGTTTAGTATTAGACGTATTGGAAAGGGAGTTGGTTCTGGGCTGCATCAGATCAAAAGCATTGTTTCTGGTATACTTGGAAGTTGAAGGCATAGTCTGTTGCTTTTTTGGCTGTTTATTGTATGGAGAGGGTGATGTAGATATTTCTCTTTTCCTTTTCTCTTGAGTGTTGTTATTCTCTTTCACTATTAATTTGTCGTGTCTTAAATATGCGATATTACCCTTTTGCCTCTCTTTGACCAAATCTTCTTGCAGCGCTTTTCTCTTTTCCAACACTTCCTTTGAGTAATATTCAGTGACATAAATGTTTTTAAGATTCTTTTTATTTTTCATAATTTGATGATATAGACAAACATAAGTAATTATTATTTACCATCCGGATTCCTTGTAGCAGCAGCACAGCAAATATCCCATAAATGGCCACCAAGATGCAGGTGACAGCGTAAATTGGATAAATAACAGTCCAGGTGGGTAGATATTCGGAAAAACTGTGGTGTATCGAGCTGATCAGGATTCTTGTTGCGAGGAATCCCAGTGTGGCGATGCAGGCGAGGACGCATACGCCAACCATAACCTGTAAAAAGACGATTGATATACTACAGGCTTACCGTTTAAGAGCCCGTTCACGTACTCACTAGCGCCACTGGTAAATAATTGAGATTATTTAAATTTAACGATAGACATTAACACGTTGCACGTAAAACCGATGGCCGTTGGGGCGGAAAGGTTCTCGAGTGGCGACCACGCGGAAGGCGCGGCGCTGGTAGGCCCCCCACAAGGTGGACTGATGACCTGGTAAAGGTCGCGGGAGTCCGCTGGATGCGAGTGACACAGGACCGGCCATTGTGGCACTCTTTGGGGGAGGCGTATGTCCAGCAGTGGACGTGTTTCGGCTAATATGATGATGATGATTTAAAAAAGTAGGCCGCTATTCACTGTATTTTGTATTTAAGTACCTTGTGAATACATCAGAAATAGAAATAGAAATAGAAATAGAAAAAACTTTATTGTTTAACCTAACACGGTTAGATAGATGGTATTTTATACAAGTGTTAGGTCCCAACGGTTACCCATTTCGGGTGTACAATATTAACTTAAAACTAAGGAAAACAAAACGAATATATAACACAATCTTTTTCTTTAAGATGAAATTAGTTTTTACGTTGCTGGGTTCGTCGATATATTAGCTCAAAAGAAAAACGGCCGTTTTAACTTTGGACGCATAGATTGACGAATCCAGCAACGTAAAAACTAACTATGACATAAGGTACTTAGATACAAAATACAGTGTATAGTGGCCTACTTTTTTAAATATACATATATCGTTAAATTTAAATAATCTCGATTAATTTACCAGCACGTGAACGGGCTCTTAAGAGTCGCCAGGACGCTCAACTCTCCATACAAAAGTTTAGTTTTCATTTTAAAACGACATGCTAGAATGACATGAAACTTTATATAATACACAATAGGATACGCTATATCTAGGTCGGTAGCTAGTTTCTAGGTAAATCTTTCATGCCTGCAGGCTTGGGCACCTATTCGAACGGCACACAAAACACGACATCAGCGCGACCTGGCCATATCAAATAATTGTGTTTTATCATACATTTAGGAAACTACAGGTCTATTTTATGCTCATCCATGTCTGATAATGTTTATGTACGACTGTTTGTTTCTCAATAAAAAAATAATATATATATACCTATGTTTATATATATATATATGTTACTAGCGACCCGCCCCGGCTTTGCACGGATTTATATGTATAATACGTGCATGTATTATACATATAAACCTTCCTCTTGAATCACTCTATCTATTAAAAAATATCGCATCAAAATCCGTTGCGTAGTTTTAAATATCTATGCATAGGTACATAGGGACAGACAGGCAGCAGGAAGCGACTTTGTTTTTTACTATGTAGTGATAAGATGTTTCTGAAAGTAGAATCAAATCAAGCCAATTTACTTGATGTCCACGTATTGTATAGATGCCATATCGACACTCGGTATTACCGGCCGGGTCGGTCAAAGGGCAAGTGTGGTTTGATAACGAATGATCAAATACAGTTATTCAGTGAAACATGTTGTGATAAAGGCCATTGATTTTCCTATAGAATTAAGTTCATGCTGTGACAATTTTTGTAAGGACACTGGACATCATCAAAAACTAGACAATTTATACATTGACATTATATCTACTTTGCAGTCTGCCTCTAGGATAAGTAAAACTATTGTTAGAAAGTGGAAGCGAAAACAGGTTACTGGATGGAATAGATATGTTAAACAAGCTCATGAGAATGCAAGAGTACATTTTCAACAGTGGCTTCTCTTTGGGAAACCGACCTCGGGACCTCTTTTTCTGCACATGTGCGCTTCCAGAAAGTTTTCAAGGATAAGCTCAAATGGTGTCAAGATCATGAAGTGCAGATTACAATGGATATTCTAGCCTAGGAAGCTAAATACTTTGCCAAGTTCTGGAAGCGTACTGGCCCCGTAGCATGGATCACGCGATAAGTGATAGGATAAGCGCGTCGTCTCATTCTATCGAACGGTGTCGGCCAGGGACGGATGCTCTATCCTATCACTTATCGCGTGATAAGGCCATGCTACGGGGCCTGGTCAAATTGGTCCTAGGCAGAACTTTTCCTGCTAGTGTAGATGGAGTATGCGAGCCTGACAAAATTGCCAACTTATTTAAAGACTAGCTGTTGCCCGCGACTTCGTCCGCGTAGAACTTATACTTAGAAAATATAATGCAAACAAACTTCTACTTACCATCTTAAGGGATGATTTCCGAGGCAAAAACTATTCTATATCCTTCGAAGGGTCTCAAATTATCTCTATACCAAATTTCATCTAGGTACATGGATTTTATCCAAACTTTCACCCCCTATTTCATACCCTTAGAGAATGATTTTCGGGATAAAAACTATCTAATATCATTCTTCGGGACTCAAGCGACCTTTATACCAAATTTCATCTAAACGGGATTCATCCAAATTTTCACCCCCATTTCACCCCCTTAGGGAGTGATTTCCGGAATTACAACTATCCTATGTCCTTTCCCAGGACTCAAGCTATCTCTTTACCAAATTGTATTAAAATGGGTTCTATCCGAATTTTCACCCCTAATTTCACCCCCTTAGGGGATGATTTCTGGGGTAAAAACTATCCCATGTCTTCCCAGGACTCAACCTATATCTACACCAAATTTCATCAAAATAGATTACATCCAAATTTTCACCCCCCCCTTTCACCCCCGTAGGGGATAATTTCCGGGATAAAACCTATTATATGTCCTTCCCCGAGACTCAAACTATTTATATACCAAATTTCATCTAAATCGGGGCAGCTGTTTAAGTAGCTCCATACAAATTTCCACCCCCAATTTCAGCCCCTCAGTTATAAAAACTACCCTTTGTCCTTCCCCGGAGCTCAAACTATCTGTACACCAAATTTCATCTAAATCGGATCAGCGGTTTAGGCGTGAAGAGGTAACAGACAGACAGACACACTTTCGCATTTATAATATTAATATGGAAGTATGGATTATTAGTATGGATAGTATGGGTTATTTCCGCTTGTCTTCCAAATAGAGGTGTAGCTGTAGACTAACTTCAAAAGAAAGAAGAAACGAAAAACTCATTCAAATATCTCAAAAAATTACGAAGCTACAACCGTTTTAATGTCGCTTGTTAGAGTGAGAAAACGATCAGGGACCGTGACGTAACGATCCTCGAGCTTCATAGTAAAAAACAATCGTTTCATTATAAAGGTGCGTTTTGCGGAAAAGAGAGACGCAACAAACCCCCTCTTCAAACTTTATACCCTTTTAACTTAGTGATTACCTATACGAGTATAGCCTCTTGCGTTGTTTTTTTTCGAGATAATACAACATTATGATTACTTTGTTTAGTGTCTACATCCCTATTTTCGATAAGATAAGATAAAATAAGATTTCTTTATTGTCAGAACTGTGTACATTTAGTTGTTTTGGGTAAAATAAAGTCCAACAGCTTGCCCATTTCGGACGTACAATATTAAACTTAAAGCTAGTCAAATATACTAAAACAATAACAACAATAGTATTTCCAAATAATTTTAACCATATTCACACATAAAATATTAATTTAGATCTATCCGACATCCGTATTTTCTTTTAAACCACGAACTTCGGAATTCGAAAATATTCGGGTATCTCTATCTCTATCGCACTAACAAATGACAGGAATGCAGATATACGAACTTCGAGTTTCAGTTTTCGTGGTTTGGCTGAATACGCAAAGAGCGCGCGCGCGTGCCATTCAAAAAAACCAAGTTTATATTGTTCGAATTTGTTGTTACATTTTGTAGAAATTACGCCTTAATTCGACATTTGCGCATATAGGTTCGCATATCAAAATCGATTAATTTTATATTTGCTTTTGGTACCTATGTGTCTCGTCAATGTATATCGTAGACGGGATTAAAATTATTAATAGACGAAAGAAAGGCAAAGAAATTCCGCCATTTTGTCCGTAGTATTTCTTATTAGTCTGTGATTTTGACGTTTCTTTTAGCTGACAGATGTGGCGGCGGTATACTTTAAGAATAATAAATGAAAAATTAAATTAAGTCGTATATTACGGAAAATAAATTAATGGTCGCAGTCGGATAAAAACTATCCTAAGTTGCAGCTGGAATAATAATGTACCTATATAAAATGTTTCATATTTTTCCGTCCATGGGATGCTGAGAACATTCGTACCACAGAAAGCTTAGTTTCAAACTGGCTGATTCTTTTTTTAATTTAGAGATTTATTATAAGTGGAGATAAATAGATAGAAGATAATGAAACTCCCATTCAAATATCTCAAAAAATTATGAAGCTACATCCGTTTTAATGTCGCTTGTTAGAGTGAGAAAACGATGAGGGACTGTGACGTCAATATACTCGAGCGTCATAGTAAAAAACAATCGTTTCATATGAAGGTGCGTTTTGCGGAAAAGGGACAGAACATACCCCCTCTTAAAACTTTGGACTCTTATAACTTAATCATTACCTATATAACCTCTTGCTTTGTTTTTTTCTCCATTTGACTATATTTATTTTAAATTCTTTTTCGAGAAAATACATTATGATTATTTACCATATTTTCGATTCCTGAGCTATAACCACGAACTTCGGAATTCGAAAATATTCGGGTATCTCTATCTCTATCGCACTAACCACACTCGAGTGACAGGGATGCAAATATATGAACATTAAGTATCGGTTTTCGTGGTAGCGCCGCAGGTACTTTGGCTGAATGCGCCAAGCGCGTGCCATTGTCATTCAAAAAAAACAAATTCGTGTTAATTATATTGTTCAAATTTGTTGATTTCATTTATTGAAATTACGACATAAAACGACATTTGCGCATATAAGTTCTCATATCAGAATCGAATATTTTTTATGGTTTATATTTTAGCATTTGTCTCGTAAAGGTCTATCGTAGACGGGATTTAAATTATTAATAAGTGAAAGGCAAAGCAATTCCGCCATTTTGACGAAAATTTGACGGTTCTTATAGCTGACAGTTGGAGCAGCGTTTGATTTCAATAAAAATAAATGAAAAATTAAATGAAGTCGTATATTTCGGAAAATTAATTAACTGTCGCAGTCGGATAAAAACTATCCTAAGTTGCAGCTAGAATAATAATGTACCTATATAAAATGTTTCATATTTTTCCGTTCATGGGATGCTGAGAACATTCGAACCGCGCAAAGCTTAGTTTCAAACTGGCTGATTCTTTTTTTAATTTAGAGATTTATTATAAGTGGAGATTATTTCAGAGTCGAGAGTCCACTGTGTGAGCAGTCGCGGGTGCTCTCTGCTAAGGATCACAGTGAGGAGTTTCACTCTAAAAGAGGTTAAGTGTGTGATAATGATGAATCAGTAGGTACCATAAGCGTACCTTATCTCTAAGCAGCAATATACTAGAACTAGGTACCTAGAGAACGTATACCTACATGTTACGATGCTGACTGTAGGCAGCGTTGGGCGTTATCTAGATAATTTCTTATCTAGATAAATATTTCTAATAAAATCATTTCAAATAAATCTATTCGAAGATAAATTCACTCACAAATAGTGCGATGACAACTTTTTTATTTAGATAAATTATCAAGATGAAGATAACCGACCTCGTTTGTTATTGAAGTAAGCTTATAATAATAAATGTATACAGAATGTCACGTCGGATCAAACCATCACACTGACATTCATCTTTTTTTTGCTTTCAAACAAAGAAAGAATTTTCCAAATCGGTTCATAAATAACAGAGTTATCGCGTAACATACACACATAAAAAAAAACATGCAGACGAATTGAGAACCTCCTTTTTTGAAGTCGTTTAAAAAATGAAACAGATCTAGATAAATTCAAAATAACAAATGACGGATTATTTAGTTATGAATGTCACGTCGGATCAAACCGTCACACTGACATTCATCTTTTATTTAAAATCCCAACTAATTTATCTAGATATAATTGACTTTCAAAACAAAGTTTAACCGACTTCAAATCAGTAGCCAAATAGCTTCAAGTTTGCCTATAAAATTTAAAGAGTTCCCTCGACTTCTCCAGGATCCCATCATCAGAAATGGATTTTGGTGACAACGGGACCAATCTGGAAGTATATGCTTTCAAACAAAGAAATAATTTTTCAAATCGGTTCATAAATAACGGAGTTGTGGCGTAACATACACACATAAAAAAAAAACATGCAGACGAATTGAGAACCTCCTTTTTTGAAGTCGTTTAAAAAATGAAACAGATCTAGATAAATTCAAAATAACAAATGACGGATTATTTAGCTACTTCAAATAAAAGATGATTTCGTTATCTTCCCGGTTTTTCGTAAATAGATAATTTTTACCCAACTCTGAGTCTGTAGGTAGGTAGTACAGTCGCCATCACATACATAGGTACACTCTAGGTGTTCAAAAATATCGGCACATGCACCCTAATGCCTTGAAAATAGAGGTGTGTTCCGATGTTTGTGACGTGCTTGTTTGCTCCGATGTATGTGATGGCGACTGTACGTTGTCCGTCAAAAGCAAAGCCTTCTTTAGCAACTTGCATTGATAGATAGCCGAAATTTGATATAAATACTAAAATATGCTTTGTATAAATTCGGTGACAACGCACTATTAATGGCACTCCGAGCTGATCATGATGAGGACGGAAGGTGGCCACAGCAACTCCTAAACTGTATGTGAACGCCTCGTTAAGAGGGTTTTAACACACGTATTAACTCACTCTCACGCACACTTACACACGCGAATGCACAAACTCGAAGAAAGTTTGTGCATGAAGTGTGCGTAAATGTATACACAATGTCACGTCGGATCAAACCGTCACACTGACATTCATCTTTTATTTAAAATCCCAACTAATTTATCTAGATATAATTGACTTTCAAAACAAAATTTAACCGACTTCAAATCAGTAGCCAAATAACTTCAAGTTTGCCTATAAAATTTGAAGAGTTCCCTCGCCTTCTCCAGGATCCCATAATCAGAAATGGGTTTTGGTGACAACGGGACCAATCTGGAAGTATACGCACGCACGCACGCACGCACGCACGCACGCACGCACGCACGCACGCAGGCTGTGCCTAGTGTAGGGGTCAGTGTATTTCTCTTCTAAAAACTGATTATACACAATATTCATTAAGCCCTAAGCCCCATGTATTTTAAGTGTAAAATATGTATGAAGTGAAACTAATGTATATTTGTGTAATAAATATTATGAAAATGAATTTAAAAAAAAAAAAAAAAAACTTATTTGCGGTGAAGGGAATACTTAGACAGGAATTTATTTGTACCTACTGCATTAATCACGGCGAATATATAACATGTCTTCTCGACTCGCATGCCACAACATTTGTCGGGACAATATCGACTCCTGAAATAAATGAAAAATATTTTTAATATTTTGTACAAGGTGAACAAATTTGGAAGTTTGGAATCAATGTTCTCAGTTATTTTAGTTTAATCATTAGCAAACGCAACAGTTCCTTTCCATATTCCATCTATAGGTTACTTGTTTATAACTAGAGTATAAGTATAGACGACATCTTATCTCATTAACTCTCTTGCTTTGCCTTATTTTTTTTCCTTTTATGCGCACATATGTTGATAGTTTTAGTCAAGATCTGAACCTTTATGCTAAATATTGTATTTCTGTAATTGTCTTCAACTAGTTTTGTCAAATAAATAAATAAAAGTTCATGTAAAAACTGTTGCAGTTAGGTACACACATTTTCCGTATGAGTAACGTAAAACAACGCCGCATATACGTTTTTTGTGTAAGGTATCCCTTTAATTAATTTATTTATTTTAGTGAGTGCAGTAGTGAGCACATTTTTACGCCCATCACTGTACTGAATTTTGTTTCAAATAATACAGTACAGTGACAGACGGACAGACAGCCCTTCGTAAGTAATATAATCACAATTCCCCTTGGCGCGTTTTCCGTACGTACTAAACATAATTACATACTGACATAAAATACTAGGAATTTTAAAAACTGTAAATTACCTGTTATGCATCTTCGTAGTCATCAATACACTACTTTACACAGTTACTAGCCACTCGATTGCTACATAAACACTATGAACGATTCATATTACTGCCGTCTTAAGCTAAAATCCTAACATACTTTGGTATTAGCATTATATAGCATTAGGCAGCGGTTATTCAAAATTAAAACATACGTCACTGTTAACAAGACTGTTAGTAACGTTCACTTCATTTATATAACAACACTATGAGATTTTAAAATATGAGTTTTTGCTACAGTATTAATTATTCTTTCAATATTATGTTTTGTAAACATGACCAATTGCGGTGCGGCGCCGTTATTGTATAACCAACCGGCTTCGATGAAAACCCACGCGACACGCGTCAATGTTGAGCTATGCAAATATGAACTGTGTAGGTATATTGGGTTTTAGTGAGCGATCACAACGTTTTAGGTATACATAGGTATCGCAAATTGTGTTAATGTGCGTACGAGTAAACACATTCGTGTTGGTAATAAAATGAATTACTATTGGCGCATAACTTTCCAAATTAATGCAAATGTACTTAGGACTATAACGCCTAGGTTTGTACTATATTTTGCCTTCGCGTACTTTATAATATACAAAGCACATAAAGTACGCTAATATACTATAATTTTATCATAAATTCCAAATTTATAAATTTCTGTAAAAAAAAATATTTTCTACTATAAATAAGCAAATACTTTTTTTTTATTGCGTACTTTATTTATAATAACCGTTAAACCACTATGTGCTATATTTGTCCAAAAAAAATCTAACCCCCCTCCTTTATCCTTTTCGAAGTATGCTAGGCTTTACACAAAAACGTTACTTTCTAGTCGCAAATGTTCGCTAACTGGTTTAGAATGTGCAACTCAAACCATTTAATATGATACCATACTTGTACTAACTATACTTTGAATTTTTGCCCCCCTCTTACCAGTATTTTTTTATAGAAATTAAAAATTTGTTTAAATTTTGAATTTTCCATACTCGTGGATAAGCTTTTTTTACAACTACCTATTCCAAATTTCAAATTGATAGCATTAGTCGTTTCTGAGATATTTAACATTGTGACAGACATACAGACGGACAGAGTCGGCATAAGGAAAATTTGTGACGCTGAGTTTCAGCAGCAATATGTTTTGTTTGTGCGAATTCTCGCGGCACATAGTAGGTGCTAAAACATTCATAATTCAAATTCAAATATTTATTCGTGACACACAATTTACACAAACAAAAGAAATAATATAATACACATTTTGTTACGAAATGGACCCTGCTCAGCATGTTGCTAGCTTTGCAGCCAGTGCTGGTGCTAATGCTCAGGCAAATACCTGTAAATTTTGTGTGTGTGTGAGTGTTTATAGTTCAGTTTATCCTTAGTTTACTATACACGTTTGTTCCTTGTTTTTATTACTGTAAAGAAGACGGCGGTATTCGGCCAATTGCCGTTGGCACCACTTTTCGCCGTCTCACGGCTAAAGTAGCTTGCCGAGCCATCCGAGAAAAATTAAGCAATGAATTTAGGCCTCTCCAACTGGGCTTCGGCTCAAAAAGTGGCTGCGAAGCCGCCGTCCATGCTGTGCACACTTTTGTGGAGCGTCGGGCTGGTGAGGTGCTGTTGAAGGTTGATGTGACGAACGCCTTCAATTCCGTGGACCGAGGCACCCTTTTGACCCAAATAAAGGAAAAAATCCCCGAAGCCTACCATTTTTAAAGGCAATGTTACAGTTCCTCGACAAAACTAATATATAAATCGAATCTTTTGGCCTCCTCTGTTGGTTGTCAGCAGGGTGATCCCTTAGGCCCAGCTATCTTTAGCCTCGCCATCCATCCAATCGTACAATCACTAAATTCTAAATTAAATGTTTGGTACCTAGACGACGGTACACTAGGAGGTGATGCAGGTACAGTCTTGAACGACCTACAAACACTATCATCAGAACTTAACTCCATCGGGCTATCATTAAATTTTTCCAAATGCGAACTATTTGTTTCCGATTCATCTACAGATAAGGACCGAATAATACAAAGTTTCGATAATATAGCCCCCGGGATAAAAATAGTCACGGAAAACCAGCTTCACCTCCTTGGCTGCCCCATTTTGGACCAATCTTTTGAGAATTACATCAACGATAAAATTGAAAATTTTAAATCGCTTTCCGACCGTCTATTGAATATCAACATGCATACCGCCTACACAATCATTCGACACTGTCTTTTTGTTCCAAAATTTACGTATGTTCTCCGTGGCAGCCATTTCTGGAAGCACCCGACCCTACTCCTAAAACTAGATTCCCTGATTCGAGAAACTTTATCATCAGTCCTCAACATACCTTTTGACGAACGGTCCTGGACCCAGGCCACTTTACCTATTAGGCACGGTGGCCTGGGCATCCGCAAAATTTCCAGTGTATCACTGCCTGCCTTCTTGTCCTCGGTGCATAGCGCCCAAAAACTGATTAAAAACATTCTAACCCCTTCTCTCGGGGCCATGGAAGCTGCCCATTGCACTGAGGCTAAGAATATTTGGTCAGTTACCTGTCCCAATGCTGACCCGCCTGTCAATCCTCGTTCCCAGAGGCAGTGGGACGAGCCGCTCTGCCAACTAGTACGGAACAATCTAGTAAACACGTCAACTGGTCCGGCAGATCGAGCTCGTCTCCTTGCCACGGCGGAGTGGGAGTCGGGTCTGTGGCTACAGGCTTTGCCTTCACCGTCCATAGGCACACTCTTAGACAACTCCACTTTTAGACTGGCGACTAGTTTGCGAATAGGGGCAAAAACAAACGCCCCACATCGGTGCCAATGCGGGGCGATGGTGGACAGTCTGGGTCACCACGGTCTCTCCTGCAGTAGAAGCACTGGACGCATACCCCGTCACGCCAGTATAAATGATGTCATCCGAAGGGCCCTTGTCAGCGTCAAAGTTCCAGCCATCCTGGAACCCGTTGGTTTGGCAAGGGACGATGGCAAGAGGCCCGACGGCATGACGCTGGTGCCTTGGAGTATGGGACGGCCCCTGGTCTGGGATCGCGGTCGAACTGGTACCGCGTCGACGGAGTCACCTGCGAGAGGTCCAGAGCTCGACCTTCGCGACTCGACAGTCACCTGACAATGAGTACCTGGGAATACACGGCAGTGGATGAACCACTCAATCGTGCTCCAGAGATAGCCGAAATACGAAGCGTTCATAGCCCGGCGGCGCCTGCGTATCGGAAACGATAACGCAGGTCAAGCAAAGACGGCAGGGGTCAGTCTTTGGATGGGTGATCGCCTGTTTGAGTAGTTACTATAAATGAGCGCTTCCGTGCTTTGGAAGGCACGCTAAGCAGTTGATCCCGGTTGCTGTCTATGACAGTAGTCGTTAAGCCGAGTTAGAGGCCTTCGGGCGGCTTAAGAACCTCTAACAGTCGAGTTGCCCACTCACTTGACAAAGGGGGGACAACTGTTATTCGCGTCCGCAGGAGCTACCTACCACAACCCTGCACGTGTCCCCTGGGTGGTACTAAAGAGTGACAAACTCAAAAAGGCCAAAAAAAATAATATATGCCATACGATTAAATAAAAAAAGCCGAAATACGCTTCGATAGCGTTATACAACACTTTTGGGAGTGTTAATCCCGCGCTTCGCTGAACTCCTGGTGAGGTAATGACGAATAAAACAAACTGAATAGGATGAAAAATAAACTGTATTGAATTTACACTGTTAAGTATTTACTTTACTGAAAACCTATCACTTCCCTATCACTTCCCTAAACACTTTCCTAATGATATTACTTACTACTTAGCTATTATTAAGTAACAATACAATTAATAGTTTACAATTCACTTACATTAGAATTAAAGTATCAAACTATGAACTAACAAAAAGGACCGCCCCGGGTCGTTGGTGGCCCAAAAGTTCCCATGACACTGGCAGCTATTGACTTCCTGTCAGAGGAGTCAGCAATCACAAATTGCCATAGGATTTGGGCCTGTTTTACGAGTATACCCCTTTCAGACATTGACTTAGTGGGGTGAAGCCCCGGTCACTTTTTACGTCATTGACCAATTACGCCAATTTATATTTGGCTAAACAGGCCGCGCCTATATTGATTATAAGAAATTGACATATTCTACTTTCGTTCTAATAAGACTGTTTTATTGGAGTCACTTCTCTTTCAGGAATATGCTATGGCATTTACTTTATACATTACCATAGTTTCTAGCTTCTTGATGCTTTTCCATGAAAATTACTTTTACTCGTAATATTTAACACTTTAAACTCTCGCGCTTTGTACACATATTATCTGCGACCATGACCGGTGCAACCCGTGTCGAAACGTCAGAAATAAAGGTAAATAAATATCGCGTTAGACCCGGAAAAAACTGTATTTAAATATCTCGTAATATTTTTAAAATGTATCAACTCTGACGGCTTCTCTGAGCTATAATGAATTAATATGAATGCCTACACACAATATAGTCTTTATCTAAGCTTCAAAATGACATAACTATAACACTTAAGCGTGCCCTGCAAGGTCACGATGCTATCAGCGGGAGAGACAGATTTAAGCGCATTCGCAAACATGGTTTTCACATTCTGAGATTCGTATGAGATTTATCAACCGATCAGAGCCGATCAGCCTTTTTCAACTCGCACTTGACTACGTGGTTTTCTGTATGGTCACAATATGACATCCACATACACCACATTGAATCCACATTTTGCGACTTTACATTCGGGCTTATATCTCCGCCGTTTATGTACTTAGGTACCTATTCTTCTGATACATTATATAGCTTTGTACATATTATGCTATGTAGTTGTGTGTTTGTGTTGTAGTGTGTTGTAGTTTGTCTATATCTGTTAAATATATCGTCGTCTAGTAACCATAACTCAAGCTTTATTGAGCTTACTATGGAGCTAGTTCGATTTGTGTAAAAATTGACCCATAATATATATATAATACGTATTTGGCGCTTGCCAGCGTTGTAGCTAGATCACGGACCTAGTCCGATATAGTCTTCAGTATACAATTTTGGAGAGTCTCTCCCTTGATTAAAGAGGTCTCTCCTCAAGACGATCGTTATCATAATACTCACTTTATATTCGTTAAAACTTCCTTAATATTTCTACCTACTTTTTATCTCTGTATATTATGTATTTTCGTATAACTTGCGTCCTGTACATAAGGATCGCTTCGTATGACAAGGTTATTAGTGCGTTATCGCTTATTTTACCCATGTGGATAAGTAAAAAGACATTATTCTGGTTATTATTTATTGCTTACATCTATAATTGCGTGATCAGAGTGACCTCGGGGTATCCCGTTTCACATATTTCCCTACGATGGTAGCAGCTATGTGGATTCTGTCGCGCACAGACAGTGACATTTCTTGGTAGATTTGATGGAATTTAATAATAGTTTAGGATCATTGTCAGGTCAGTCACAAAAATAAAAATCATCTATACGGTCGTCAAAACTTAAGGGCTTATGTTTAAATATAAAATGTTTTATCACATAGAATGATAGAAGAGGCAACGCCGTTTATGCGGATTCAGAGTTCAAAAATTTGGCTTTATAGCCATTAACTTTGGCAATGTCCACAGAAGAGACGCGAACCTAAATCTGACAATGACCCTTTTATGGCGCCGCCTGCAACAATTCGTTCATAAAATATAATATCTATTTCTGTTTCGGTATATCACGCTTAAAGGTCGCGTAGATTCTCCAACGCGCTAACATTTCCTTGGTAGTCGTCAATTGCGCATACCCTTCCAGCATTGCCTTTTCGAATGGCCAGACGTAGGGAAAGTTATTCAATGATAACGTTATATTATATAATCTGTACGTACCCTGTAGATAAAACAAGCACTATATACTCACTACTAATAATGATAATTATACTAATACACTCAAGAGCAAAAGTTTCGGGTCGGTGAAATACCGTCATATTTCCAAAAATAGTGCAAGGTTGTACAGTTTTTTAATCCTGTCATGATCTTTATTAAATTTTACATCTAAACTGCAGAAATAAAAGAAAAAAATAAACTCGTTACCAGGTTTAAATCGGACTCGTAAAAACCCATGAAAAATACAACGTTAACGGAGCGAGATATCGCAAAAATCGTCATTTTTGGACGTTGATATTTTAATGATAGGATCCCGGAAATTGCTAATACATTTGGGTATTACAAAGAATAGTATATTATGTTAATAAGACTAGTTTAATTATATTAAAGTTAATTTAGGGTGACCCGAAACTTTTGCTCTTGAGTGTACTCGTATAACTATATTTACTAATATTATAAATGCGAAAGTTTGGATGTTTAGATGTTTGGATGTTCAGATATTTGGATGTTTGTTACTCAAACGGCTGAACCGATCTGAATGAAATGTTGCACGAAGATAGTTTATAGCCTGGGTTAAAATATAGAATAGTTTTTATCCCGGGCCGAAGCTAGTAATAATATTATAAATGTGAAAGTTTGGATGATTGGATATTTAGATGTTTGGATGTTTGTTACTCAATCACGCTTAAACGGTTCGACCGATTCGGATTAAATTTTGCACGAAGATAGTTTATACTTAGCCTGCAATAAAATACAGTTTATCCGGGTCCACGCAGACAAATTATAGCTTCCGCCCACGACTTTGTCTGCGTACGAATTGCGACGAATTGGCTTGAGAGATTTCCCGAAGTTTTAGGCACTAAGAGACCGTAAACAGCTCCGAGAATTCGAGC
The DNA here is from genome assembly GCA_963854355.1 of Epinotia brunnichana. Taxonomy (NCBI): domain Eukaryota; kingdom Metazoa; phylum Arthropoda; class Insecta; order Lepidoptera; family Tortricidae; genus Epinotia; species Epinotia brunnichana. The sequence continues at coordinate 6,072,142 of OY977949.1, read as the reverse complement.
CAGATTAATTTATTTTAATTTTGTCGCTTGAAGACCTTACTAGTATAGTATCAGCACTAAGAAATCTCTCAGAAGTATCGATTGTTATATTTTACTCAAATGCCCACCGGTGGTGTCGGGCAAACGAAACCCCGCCTCAGGAACGCCGCTCCGACCATCATGCGCCAGGGCTGTTTGTTGACTATATCGCACATGTTCATCTCCACCTCAACGAAGCCGCGCTTGTACTCGTTGTGGAGAAATTCATGGAACACCGCGTGAAGCTGTAAAGAATATCTTTGATTATCTATACACAATCATTGATATCAATCAGGTTGCTCTACTTCGTTCGGCTTAGCCCTTAGATGCATGATTTAATATTTTTGATCAGAGAAAATATATCTCTCTCTTCCCAGCTATATATCCCACATGGTGGTGGGGTCCGCTTTCCTCGTCTTACTTCTCCACTTCGCTCTGTCCTCGACATCGGTTTCGGATAACTTGCTCTCTCTTATATCTCTTAGCACTACATCCTTCCATCTTGTTCTGGGTCTGCCCCTGGATCTTCGACCAGAGACGGAAAGTTGTAGTGCCAAGTTACCAACATAGTTTGGTGGCCTCCTCTTCACATGACCATACCATCGCAGAGAATATATATGTGATGGGAAAATACAGTTTAATTGCGCGAAAAACAATGAAAAAAATCATAATCCGTTTTTTAATAAAAAAATATGGGAAAAATACATGGTATCAAATTTGATACTCCATGCAGTAAGTGCTAGATTGCAACAAAATTCTGTGTGAAAAAATTACTACAAATGGAAATGATTAAAACAGCCCGAGCTTTGTTTCGAGTATAAAAAAAACCGGTCAAGTACGAGTCTTCCGTACAAACTTTCATACACCATACCCGTCATGTCAGGACCCCATTCATTCCTGAACAATCTTAAACAGCTCATAGTAGAAGTTACCGTTGCAAAGCGCCTTCTGCATTTTGGTACTAACAATTTACAACCTAGTATGTTAGTAGTTTTTATCACGCGTACCGATTTCGATTATTTAGATGTAAATTGGCAATAGCTGCTCTATTACACCTGCCTATAATACACCCTTTACGAGCAAGTGTGATGAAAATGATGTACCGCAATAGCTAATAGTTATAAGGGTATTATTTCGCCCGTAACTACGGTCTACAGCGACTTGCTCTGCCTAGCGCTGGTCCCTATAACAGATTAGTTTCCTCCTCTGAAACAAAACTGTTCCCCTAACCAATGAAAATAAAAGGTGAAATAACATTACCATACAAGAATGTCAATGTTATTGAGAGTAAGGTGTTAGGTATACCTACTGTTTACCTAGCCAGGGATTTGACTAATATACTTATTTACTAATGTAAATGGTAAATATACTCGAAAAACACTTATTCAGTACCTAGGACTTCACAATAACGAAATATAGTCTACATAGCAAATAGGATCGATATCCAAATGGGATCCAAATGATCGGATATTCTTTAATCGTAACAATTAATGTATCCATTCCTTTCAACAGGTGCCCTTACGGGCGTGCAATATTTAGGTACATTCATACATAGCATATAACTAACATTTCAACATAAAAATACATTAAGTCACTACACTAAATCCTAAAAACTTTCACGTCTATTTTCTGACCCATAAAACTCATTCATCATCATCATAAATTTAAGAGCCAGGCTCTTGTCGGTGGAGTAATCGCCATTCTGTTCTTCTTTCTGCCACTGTTTTGAGCTCCTGACACGACATTACATTAACTTTCTCTTTAGCTTGGTCCATAAACGCACGTCTTGGCCTTCCTCTGCCTCTCCTTCCTTCAATTTTTCCTTCAATTATAGTTTTTATGTAATTGTCATGTCGTATCAGGTGCCCCAACATATTTCCCCTTCTGTTTTCAATAGTTTTTAGTAGACATCTTTGTTCTCCTATCAAATTTAGAACCTCTTCGTTTGTTCTTCTTTCTGTCCAACTAATACCTTCCATCCTTCTCCATGCCCACATTTCAAATGCGTTCAGTCTCTCTCTGTCACGCTGGGTTAGAGTCCACGTCTCACTTCCGTACAACGCTATGTTCCAGATGTAGGTCTTAGTAAAACGTTTTCTGATCTTTCGAGATATTTTCGCCTTTAATATTTGCTTTTTGGCATTGAAAGCTTTTTTGGCCATGGCTATGCGTGCGATGATATCCGAAGTGCATCTGGAGTCACAGGTTATAATGCTGCCTAAGTATTTAAAGCTTTTGACTTGTTCAATGGCTGAACCTCTAATTTTTATGGGATCTATGATTTGGTTTGTCTTAGATGCAATTAATGTTTTGGTCTTATTTATATTTATTTTTAGTCCAAATTTTGTGAAAATGAGTTGCATTTCTGTTACGAGCTGTTCAAGCTGTGCAGAATTTTCGGCTACCGCTGCGATGTCATCAGCAAATCTTATAAAGTGAAACTTTTCTCCATTAATTTTAACACCGCCTTTTTCTGATCCCAAAATTTCTCGAATGGCGGTTTCAATGAAAATAAAACTCATTGAGGTTATAAAATTATTTATTTACTAGCTGTTGCCCGCGACTTCGTCCGCGTAGAACTTATACTTAGAAAATATAATGCAAACAAACTTCTACTTACCATCGTAAGGGATGATTTCCGAGGCAAAAACTATTCTATATCCTTCGAAGGGTCTCAAATTATCTCTATACCAAATTTCATCTAGGTACATGGATTTTATCCAAACTTTCACCCCCTATTTCATACCCCTAGGGAATGATTTTCGGGATAAAAACTATCTAATGTCATTCTTCGGGACTCAAACGACCTTTATACCAAATTTCATCTAAACGGGATTCATCCAAATTTTCACCCCCATTTCACCCCCTTAGGGAGTGATTTCCGGAAATAAAACTATCCTTTGTCCTTTCCCAGGACTCAAGCTATCTCTTTACCAAATTGTATTAAAATGGGTTCCATCCGAATTTTTACCCCTAATTTCACCCCCTTAGGGAATGATTTCTGGGGTAAAAACTATTCCATGTCCTTTCCCAGGACTTAACCTATATCGACACTAAATTTCATCAAAATAGATTACATCCAAATCCCCCCCCCCCCCCCCCCCCTTTTCACCCCCTTAGGGAATGATTTCCGGGATAAAACCTATTATATGTCCTTCCCCGGGACTCAAACTATTTATATACCAAATTTCATCTAAATCTGTGCAGCGGTTTAAGTAGCTCCATACAAATTTCCACCCCCAATTTCAGCCCCTCAGATATAAAAACTACCCTTTATCCTTCCCCGGGGCTCAAACTATCTGTATACCAAATTTCATCTAAATCGGTTCAGCGGTTTAGGCGTGAAGAGGTAACAGACAGACAGACACACTTTCGCATTTATAATATTAATATGGAAGTATGGATTATTAGTATGGATAGTATGGGTTCTTTCCGCTTGTCTTCCAAATAGAGGTGTAGCTGTAGACTCACTTCAAAAGAAAGAAGAAACGAAAAACTCATTCAAATATCTCAAAAAATTACAAAGCTACAACCGTTTTAATGTCGCTTGTTAGAGTGAGAAAACGATCAGGGACCGTGACGTCACGATCCTCGAGCGTCATAGTAAAAAAACAATCGTTTCATTATAAAGGTGCGTTTTGCGGAAAAGAGACGCAACAAACCCCCTCTTAAAACTTTATACACTTATAACTTAGTGATTAGGATTACCTATTACGAGTATAGCCTCTTGCGTTGTTTTTTTTCGAGATAATACAACGTTATGTTTATTTTGTTTAGTGTCTACATCCCTATTTTCGATAAGATAAGATAAAATAAGATTTCTTTATTGTCAGAACTGTGTACATTTAGTTGTTTTGGGTAAAATAAAGTCCAACAGCTTGCCCATTTCGGACGTACAATATTAAACTTAAAGCTAGTCAAATATACTAAAACAATAACAACAATAGTATTTCCAAATAATTTTAACCATATTCACACATAAAATATTAATTTAGATCTATCCGACATCCGTATTTTCTTTTAAACCACGAACTTCGGAATTCGAAAATATTCGGGTATCTCTATCTCTATCGCACTAACAAATGACAGGAATGCAGATATACGAACTTCGAGTTTTGGTTTTTCGTGGTTTGGCTGAATACGCAAAGAGCGCGCGCGCGTGCCATTAAAAAAAACCAAGTTTATATTGTTCGGATTTGTTGTTACATTTGTACAAATTACGCCTTAATTCGACTTTTGCGCATATAAGTTCGCATATCAAAATCGATTAATTTTATATTTGCTTTTGGTACCTATGTGTCTCGTCAATGTATATCGTAGACGGGATTAAAATTATTAATAGGCGAAAGAAAGGCAAAGAAATTCCGCCATTTTGTCCGTAGTATTTCTTATTAGTCTGTGATTTTGACGTTTCTTTTAGCTGACAGATGTGGCGGTGATTTACTTTAAGAATAATAAATGAAAAATTAAATGAAGTCGTATATTACGGAAAATAAATTAATTGTCGCAGTCGGATAAAAACTATCCTAAGTTGCAGCTGGAATAATAATGTACCTATATAAAATGTTTCATATTTTCCGTCCATGGGATGCTGAGAACATTCGTACCACAGAAAGCTTAGTTTCAAACTGGCTGATTCTTTTTTTAATTTAGAGATTTATTATAAGTGGAGATAAGACAGTTTTTTTTATTATTTTGAACTAATTACCTTCCAGAGCTTTTATATCAGACGGCAGATGGTTAAATACACGAATTACAGTTACAAAAGTGCTCTTCTCGAAAATAGAGGAGCTGATTTTCGGTACCCTAATATCATATTTATAATATTGCTTTCTTGTATTACATTTAGTACCAGACCAGGCTGGGAAATCGTTGGGTTGGCTTTTTACAAGCAAACTTATTTGTAGGATAAACATTCCTGTTAATGTTAGGAAACGATTTGTAGGAGTAAAAAGTTCTTTCTGGAGTAAAAATGTTTTATGCACATCCACTGAGTTACCCCAGTTACTGAGTTCCATAGATTGATGACTACATTTTCTGAACAAGTTTCTGGGAGAATGGATAAAGCGTAGCAATTTCTGGAAATCTTTTTATTTAATTGATGTGTTTTCCAATTAAGATGTGTATCTACATGTACTCCTAGCAATTTTACACTATTTATGGTTGTACCAGCTTCCGATACATTTAAAAAAAGAGGAGCGGTTTTGTTATTTCTAATATGAATGGACTGGGTTTTCTTTCGATTAAGTTTAAGGTTTAAAGCAGTGAGCCAATCTTCAATATTGCTCAAAATTTTTATATACCTTTCGAGGTTTACAACAGAGAGGTCATATGAAAAAAATACTGTGGCATAATCTGCGAAAAGTACACTTTGTTCATTTACAATAGTAGGAAACTCATTTAAATTATCTCAAAAATAAAGTGGCCCCAGCACACTTCCTTGGGGTACTCCGTAAACTGCTTCCTCATAACACGACAACACCTGTTCTATAGTTTTACTTTGTCTATTATAAAATTCTATTTCTACAGCCTGTTTTCTTCCACACAAGTAGCTTTTGAATAAATTCAGGGCATTTCCCCTTATCCCGATATGTTCTTATTGTTGCAGCATCACCTCATGCACAACGCAATCGAAGGCTTTAGACATATCGAGCATTAGGGTAACGCAGGTTTTGCCAGTGTATAAACTCTCCCATATATGCTTAAACATTTAAAAAAACACCTGAAGTGGTGGACTTTCCTTTCTGAAAGCCATACTGAGCTTTGCTTAGGATGTCATTTTTTATTAAAAACCCTGAAACCCTTTAATACATAACTTTTTCAAATATTTTACTATAGGCTGGTCTAAAGTTGCCCAGGTAATTTTTTGGACCAGTTTTATGCAAGGGCCTTATTATAGCTTTTTTTAAGTCGTCTGGAAAACAACCAGATTCTAGTGAAAGATTTACTCGTACTATGTACACGAGAGAATCAACTATATGGTTAATACAAGTTTTGATAATTTGGATTGGCATGTCGTCATATCCCGAGCTCTTTTTATTTTAAAAACAGCTTACAATTTTTTCGATTTCGTAGTTGTCTACAAGTTTTAAGAAAATACTATTACAAACCGGTTTGGATCTAGATTTGTACTGATTACTATTTTTGTGATTCTTAATTTTGTTACCGTCACGTTGTCTCCCATCCAGACCAGACTTGTCACCTCTGCATTCCAGTAATAGGGACTGTTCCTGCCCGTCCTTCGTACGTTCATCGTGACGTTGCTTAAATACTTCTCGTTAAAGTAGTCCACTTGAGTGCGCTCGAATATCACCTCCGTGCTCTGAAATTATTGTTTAATGAAATATAGTCTGCAACCGACTTGAGTATATTTACCTCCACAACCTGACGCTATCACGTGGCTCGGGACCCTGAAAGTGGACTTATATTTTTTACTAGCTTTTGCCCGCGACTTCGTCCGCGTGAACTTTAGTATTAACTTCCATTTTTTTATTTCATCCACTACCGTTAGGTAATAATTCCTAAGATAGCATTCAATATCTGCAAAATATAGATAATTTACCTGTAGGGCAAGAGTCACCTTTAACTGTTCTGCCGTTTTAAGGTGTCTGAGTAGGTAACAATCATCCAAAATTACAGACGTTTGCAATTATATTATGATAATGAGTAGAGAGTGAAAAACTATACCCAATTATGGTTTTCAATACTTGTGTGAATGTTGCTCTTGTAAATAAGAGTCAATTTATTACTTTTCTTATAAACCATTCAATTTAGTTCAGTTTACATGTATCACTTTGAGGGCTGAATCACGAAAGTGACTACTTCCTAACCAAGTAACCACACCACACCCACGAAGCCCGGTTTTTTTTATGAAACATGCACTTACTGAATTCTTCTTTGTCAAATGTGTAAAAGCGATTGTTGTGAACTCGAAATTGGAGCCCCGGCAGAATTTAGAAGCCTAGAGCTACTTCCCTCCTTCCAAGTAGCCACCTTGTAACAATTTGAAGCTAGGCTTTTCTTTTCGACCAAAGAGGGAGTAATATCGATGCAATATCCTTCCATATCTCTCTTACGCACGCACCTCCTAATTCCAAATAATAAAAAGAAAAGCAGCCTTAAACAGCCAGCCTTAGACCTCAAATTTCAAAAGACTGCATAACTTCAGTGGCCTCAAGGGATAAATTGAGGAACCACAGAACGCCATTGGCCGTCCAAGACCGAACCCTGGCAGCGGCCTGAAGGTGGAACCTCCTCTGAAGGTCAAAAAGGCTCAGAAGTGGAACCTCATTACCTCCATCCCAGAAATTTGATTTCAGACCGAAAGCGAACTTCAGAGGTCCACTCAAACTCCTGTTGTAAATTTCACTTACCTAAAGTCCTTCAGCTTGTACGAATGGATCAATTGCATTTTAATTGTATGTCCTTTCTTGAAAGAAACCTAAGGAACCAACATATCTACATCAACTCGGACAGCCAAGCTGCTCTGCTGGCACTAGAATCACTAGAGTCCTACTCTAAACTAGTCCAGAATTGTAAAAATAATCTAAACACCCTGGCGAACTCCAACAAAGTCATACTTAGATGGGTACCAGGGCACTCCGACATTGTAGGAAACGAAAGAGCAGATGAACTTGCAAGGCAGGGCGCAGACACGGCCCTAGTCGGCCCGGAACCGTTCTGTGGCATCACAAAACGGAAAGCATATTCTCTGCTAAACAACGCGGAAAAATCAGAGGCAATCAAGCTGTGGAAGTTCACCAAAGGACAAAAACAAGCTAAAGCCCTGATCGAAGGGTTCAATAGTAAGCTGTCTAAAGAGTTATTACAATTCAAAAGGCACAAAACCTGCGCAGTGACAAGAATCCTGACAGGACATTGCAAATTGAACAAACACCTGTTTCAAATGGGTATGAAGCAGGACACAACTTGCAGGTTCTGCCAGGAGACAGAGGAGACTGCAATGCACATTCTCTGCTCCTGCGGACCACTCATGCATAAAAGAAGTACCTACCTAGGGCGGCACATAATGCACCCACAAGAAGTACAACATATCACCGCCCAAAGAATCTGGAATTTCCTGGAGGCAACGGGACTTAACGGTGAACTCTAAAACAAGGGCTGCCACAATAGATCACTTGCTGGTCGAAGCGGCATATTAAGGCCCACAAAAAAAAAAAAAAAAATAAATAATGTCCTTTTTGCCTCCGTAGGTATATTGTTAATGACACTTATTGTACCCAGAAACTATTTTAGCTTTTTAATCGACTGCAAAATAAGGAAGACGTTCTGAAATTGGTTAAAAGTATTTTTTTTTAATATTTGTTACCTTAGAACTCCTTCATTTACGAACCGATTCGTACAATTATTTTTTCATTTGAAAGTATAGGCTCCAGATTGGTCCCATTGTTTTCAAAAAGCCCGTTGAATAATGTGATCCATGAGGAATTGAGAGAACTCCTCAATTTTATTGGGCATGCGTGTAATGCTTTCGTTATTTTCTGTTGTAACACATGTATTTACACACGAAATCCACAAATTTGGTGAAGTGAAACTGATGATGAAGACCACAGATGACTTATGGAACTCCTCATTGATGTAAAAAGTGCGTGTCACATATTCTGATATGATTCCGTTTAAGTAGCAACTAATGTAATGAAAAAGCTGATTCCGAGATGCTTGAGGAATCGACGGAATTCTTCAAATATTATCATCAGCCTACATACAGCGATTTGGGTTTTTTTTGTTGATAATCAACGTATTTTTCTCGGAAAGCAATTCATGTGGTATAGTAGAAAGGAAATGTGGAAATGTTCATTTATGTGGCTTGGCGCAATACAAAATTGAAGTTGGTTAAAACTTTGCATTAGCAAATTATCTTGTATGTTATTGGGCATGTGAGCTAATCATTCTAGTCTAGCATACATTGTTAGTTAATTTTCAATTTCAAACAGTTGCAAATACATATAATACAAAAAAAAAAAAAAAAAAATACAACTAATGCTTAAAATACAAATTTTCAAACTTGATAAATCGTTGATTCATGGCGTGACAGTATTCCCTTTGTGTTCGGCATGCATCCAGTTTAGTTGACCCCTTAATGCATAACAACCATTGATATCTGTCGACGTTGTTATGCTGGTCAGTCAATGTTGACAACTTCTGAACTTTCCAACCTATTTCATCTGCTTCTTCAAACAACTATTACGGGCTGAGAGGTCAGAATATTTTGGTATATTGCCGCAAGCCCTCTATTTTTTTCTCACACAATTATATACCTAATCGCTAGACCATTATTTAATGGAATGGCGTAAACATTCATATGGACTTGAGTCATTTTGGCTTTAAGATATTGAAACGTTGACTTGTCTTTCATACGTCAAGTTCTGCATATAAGTCGAATTGCTTACGCTATTATACTGCTTATTGTTTGACACTTAAAACCGAAAATGGCGTGCCTTGAAGCAAAAATATTTCGTCTCTATACAAAGTTTAATTCCCTTTTTCGTCCCTAAATGGGATGAAATTTGACATAAATTATAGCTTATGTCTTATTCTGATATACACCGTGGGCGTTAATAACCCGAAATATTTTAACCACGCATTCTTAGGTCATTAGGCGCAAAAAAAATTATTTGAACCCCAGTCAAATCCTGCTTAGTTTTGAAGATATTATCATTTTCATGTAAACTATTTATTGTGATTAGTAAAGTGCATTAAGCTCTTTTGATGGAGACGTTGCTACCGATGTTGCCAAGTTTCGAGTCGTTATTGACATACATCAAAGTGACAGCTACCACTCACTAAATTAAATCTTTTTTTTTTAAATAATTGTTACCATTTCATTAAAAGGGATGATTTCCATCCAGGAAGCGATACTTATCCAAATTTTTATTTACAAAAACCGAAAAAAATACAGAAAAAAAACTTTTTTTTTTTGCTGAATTTGGATTGGATTCATATAACATTTTTTACTCCTAATGACCTCCGGAATGCGTGGTTAAAATCTTTCGGGTTATTAACGCCCACGGTGTATAAGGTACATAACTGGAAAATTTTATAATGATTCGTCCAGTAGTTTTTGAGATTTATATAATTACTAGCTTTTGCCCGCGACTTCGTCCGCGTAGAACTCGTTTATATCGTAGCTCGATACAAACTTTCACCCTCCATTTCCCTTTTAGGGGTAGATTTCCGATATAAAAACTATCATATGTCCTTACCCGAGACTCAAACTATCTTTATCATTATTATCATTTATCATCATTATCATATCAGCCGAAACACGTCCACTGCCGGACATAGGCCTCCCCCAAAGAGTTCCAAAGTGACCAATCCTTCGCCACCCGCATCCAGCGGACTCCCGCGACCTTTACCAGGTCATCAGTCCACCTTGTGCCTACCAACGCCGCGCCTACTAACTACCTCTATACAAAGTTTTATCTAAATGGGTTGTATAGTACATACTACTACTACTTCATACAAATATTCAACCCCCATTTCACCCCCTTAAGACATGATTTCCGGGATAAAAACTATCCTATGTCCTTTTCCGGAACTCAAACTATCTGTTAACCAAATTTCATCTAAATGGGTCACTCGCATCCAATTTTTCACCCCTTAGGGGAGGATTTTCGGGATAAAACTATCCTATGTCCTTCCCCAGCACTCCCAACTATCGCTATACTAAATTTTTATCCCCATTTCACCCCCTTAGGGAATGATCTCCGGAATAAAACTATCTGATGTCCTTTCCCAGGACTCAAATTATCTCTTAACCAGATTTCAACTAAATGAGTTCCATCCAAATCTTCACCCCTCATCTCATCCTCTCAGGCGATGATTTACGTTACAAAAACTATGCAATTTCCTTTCCCGGAACTCCAAGTATCTCTATACCGAATTTCATCTAATTGGGTTCTATTCTAATTTTCACCCCTCATTTCACCCCCTCAGGAGATGATTTTTCAGGAAAGAAACTATGAATTGTCCTTCCCTGGGACTCCCACTATCTCTATACCAAATTTCAGTTAAATGGATTTTATCCAAATGTTCACCCTCTATTTCATCCCCTTAGGGGATGATTATCGGAATTAAAAATGTCGGTTGTCATTCTCCGGGACTCAAACTAACTCTTTACCAAATTTCATCTAAATGGGTTCCATCCAAACTTTCACCCCTCATTCCACCCTCTTAGATGATTTTCAGGATAAAAACTATGCATTATCCTTTTTCGGAACCCCAAACTATCTCTATACCAAACTTCATCCAAATAGGGTACATCCAAATTTTCACCCCCTATTTAATGCCCTTGGAGGATTTTTTTCGGGACAAAAGCTATTTGTTGTTCTTCTACGCGAGTAAAACTATCTCTATAGGCACCAAATTCCATCGAAATGGTTTCCATCCAAATTTTCACCCCCCATTTCACCCCCTTAAGGGATGAATACAAAAACAAAAATTATCATATGTCATTTCCCAGCACTCAAACTATCTCTTAACTGTTAACTTAAGTTTTATAAGTTTTTATTGTTACTAACATGATATGGACTTAGTCTGAAATAAATCATTTGAATTAAATTGAATGAACCAAATTTCATCTAAATAGGTCACATCACATCCAAATTTTCATCCCTTTAGGGGGTGATTTTCGGGATAAAACTATCCTTTGTGCTTCCCCAGGACTCCAACTCGCTATACCGTAAATGCGTTCCATCCAAATTTTCATCCCCCATTTCACCCCATTAGGAGATGATTTCTGGACTAAAAATTATTTTAGGACCTTCACCAGGACTAACTATCTCCATACCAAATTTCATCTAAATGGGTTCTATCCAAATTTTCACTCCTCATTTCACCCCCTCAGGAGATGATTTTTTCAGGATAAAAACTATGAATTGTCCTTCCCTGGGACTCCTTCTATCTCTTTACCAGATTTTAACTAAATGGGATTTATCCACGTTTTCACCCCTATTTCATCCCCTTAGGGGATGATTTTCGGTATTCAAAGTATCCGTTGTCATTGTCCGGGACTCAAACTATCTCTATACCAAATTTGATCTAAACGGAGTCTATCCAAAATTTCACCCCCCACTACACCCCCTTATGGGCAGATTTCCGGGATAAAAACTATCCAATGTCCTTTCCCAGAACTTAAACTAACTCTAAACCAAATTTTATCAAAATGGGTTACATCCAAATTTTCACCCCCACGTTTTACCCCCTAAGGGGAAGATTTCCAGGATAAAACCTATTCTTTGACCTTCCCCGGGACTCGAACTATTTATATACCAAATTTCATCCAAATCGGTGCAGCGGTTTAAGTAGATCCATACAAACTTCCACCCTCCATTTCATTCCCTTAGGGGTTTATTTCCGGGATGAAAACTACCCTATGTCCTTCCCCAGGACTCAAATTATTTCTATCCCAAATTTCATCTAAATCGGTTAAGCCGTTTTCACGTGATGCGCGGTCACATAAACAGACAAACAGATAAACAGATAAACAGACAAACAGACAAACAGACAAACAGACAAAAAATCTAAAAACTGTTGGAACGTGTTCTGTTATCGATTTTAAGTATTTTTTTTCGAATATCTTCCATGTACAGACTTTCGACCCTCTTCAGCTTTATTATATGTATAGATAATCTGTAATCGCCTCACTACATATTTTTCACGTTTTATCCCTACATTTCACAAATGTTGAATGGGGTTCTTTTTACTTTCTAGTCAAGTATATGCTTTTTCAAGTCATTAGCTCATGGATTAAAGGAGTTCCCATACAACGACTAATCCCATTTTTTACCCCCTTTGAACCCTAATCTTTATGATTGTTATAGCCTATAGCCTGGCTGAAGATCCACTTAACCTTTTAGTAAAAATGTTATATTAATCCATTCGCTCGTTTTCACGTGATGCCGTTACATATAAACAGACAGACAAACTGACAAACCGACAAACCGACAAACAGACAAACAGACAAAAATTCTAAAAACTGTTAAAGTGTGTTCTGTTATCGATTCTAAGACCCCTCAACTGATTTTTTTGCCAATATCTTCAATGTACAGACTTTCGACCCTCTACAGCTTTATTATATGTATAGATAGATTGCATGAAACGTTCATGTATACACGCCATACATACATATTAAAAAGTAAGTTAATATATTTACCGTGGTAAGCGAATTACAAAAATAATTACCGTAATCAACTGCAAGAATACAACGGATTCAATAACTCCAATCTGTATTGACAACATACCTGTCATTTTAAAATGTTCACAAAAGACTGGAATATTCAGTAGTTAGCTGTTGCTTTTATACCTAACAAACCGATTACATGCAATGAAAATGAATTCACAAAGTAATGTCATTAATATGCACGTGTTTTGACTAAATTACAGGTATACATTAAGTTGGCAAATATTGTTATTATCATTACGAGAGAGCAGATATAAAATTAATGTACCATGAACAAAAGTTACTGTCTATATGTATGAGTAATAATGAATTATATTTCGTCGACGGAAAGGAAAAACCCCTGAAGGACATTTAGGGTCATCTGATCACTTTTTATGTCGCTTAAAGAATGAAAACCACCTCTTAAGCGTCTCAATAATGGCAGACTCAAGTTAAAACAAGCCAACACAAACAAGACAAATAGAGAACAAGAAATGAGAACATTATAACACCGATACGGAAGACTCCAACGGTTAAAGCATATACGCCTACGCCATCAAGTGACATAGTACAAATCAAAACAAACAAATCGAAATGCTGTACGATCCACGTACAGTCCACTCCATAATTGAGAAAAACCTGAGGAAATCTATTGGATGCCTAACTGAAGAAATATACATGCATACATCAGCATATTGCAGTCCACTGCTGGACGTAGGCATCCCCCAAGGTACGCCACATTGTTGGGGAAAGTGGTGTAAAAGAGGAACGTTAAGCAAAATATTAAGTAAAAAGAATATTTATGGAAAATTCTACTATTTTTATTCGTTTTTGTTTAATTTACTTAATTAACAACATGCTTCTTAAGTGAGATCACTGTTTGTCGCGAAGCCACTTCTGGTCAATCTCATGGCCGCGAATGAGAACCTATAGCACTCAAGCTAAGATACCTGTATTAGCATATATGCAACTATAAACATACCCAACCTTACAACTTGCGGAATCATTTATATATCTGACATAGGGGCTGCTGCCTCGTGCGTGCCAGCTCCCTATGACGTGTGGGGACTTTCGTCCCCAAGAATGTCCTCCAACCTCCCCTTATAGACATCCCTTACCACCAGTGATACTGTCCCAATTCACACGCTATTGTTCCAGTTACCCGGGTGCACCCTTGGCTGATGATGATATGGCCTGAAGCCGAGACTACCGAACTACCCTGTTGTTACCCTTGTAACTAATCCTCTAACATTAAAGAACTCCACAACTAAGAACTGTGTTGTGTGTCCTACAGGTCACGTACATGCGCGACCTGTAGGAAAACATTATTCATCTACATGATATACCAATACGCCTCCCAAAGAGAATGAGACCTGTGGACGCACATAAATACATCGCATCATAAACAATCATCGTCCGATCTGTGTAAGCACATAAACACACGTGTAAATAATACCAAATCGTTACAATATCATATGAAGCATCGAAAGTGATTATGGAAAGAGCTCACCCTGGTTTTCCTCCAAATCAACCACTACAAACCGCACTCAACTGTTCGTTCCCAATATAGCCGTGAGGAACTCTGACAACCCGCCTACCCGTCGACATTGTTATAAAAATGATTCCTTGTAGGTGTTGCTACATAAAATAAATCGGCTGTTTGAAACATAATTATAACCAATTACACCAATGTAAATACTATCGTGAATCATGACCATTCACGACACTGTTTGTATAATCACAAGTAGAAAAAAATACTAATTTCTAAATCTTATTGTTTTACGGTTCTACCTTATCCCTAGTCCAAAGCCACATACCATATCTGAAAAGATTAAATGGGAAAATCCCTGTCTTTGAAAATTAAGTTTGCCGGTTTGTTGTTCTTTTGTATTTGCGAGGCATTTTCTTTAGAACTGTAATAATCATTGAAACAAAATTACATTAAAGAAAATTGACAAAGACACTTGTACAAAACCGGGTATTGACCAAGACTCTTGTACAAAACCGGGTATACTCGATATTACCCCGTACGGTTTTGACCCAAACGCACCTGCGAGACACTAATATATCAACTAACCTAAAAACGTGATAAGTACCATCAAAATCTAAGTGATGTTTGTTCAACCTTAATCTCCACTTATAATAAATCTCTAAATTAAAAAAAGAATCAGCCAGTTTGAAACTAAGCTTTGTGTGGTACGAATGTTCTCAGCATCCCATGAACGGAAAAATATGAAACATTTTATATAGGTACATTATTATTCTAGCTGCAACTTAGGATGGTTTTTATCCGACTGCGACAATTAATTAATTTTCCGTAATATTAATTTTTCATTTACTTTTATTGAAATCAAACGCTGCTCCAACTGTCAACTATAAGAAACGTAAAATTTTCTCCAAAATGGCGGAATTGCTTTGCCTTTCACTTATTAATAATTTAAATCCAGTCTACGATAGACCTTTACGATACACGTGCCAAAAGTTAAACCATAAAAAAATATTCGATTGTGATATGAGAACTTATATGCGCAAATGTCGCATTATGGTGTAATCTCTATAAATGTATCAACAAATTTGAACAATATAATCATATTGTTTTATTTGAATGGCAAACACACGCGCTCTTTGCGCATTCTGCTAAAGAGCCTGCGGCGCTACCACGAAAACCGAAACTCGAAGTTCGTATAACTGCATCCCTGTCACTCGAGTATTGTTATTGTTAGTGCGATAGAAATAGAGAAACCCGAATATTTTCGAATTCCGAAGTTCGTGGTTTAGCTCAGGAATCGAAACTACACCCCAAAAACCGCGTCCGCTGCGCCATGTTTTCGTGGTTTTTAAACGTCAAACATGTTTTGCCAATCAAAACAAAACCCTATTTGTTTACTTGAACCTGACGGAAACATGTTAGATGTTTAAAAACATGGAAAACATTGGTGCAGCGGACCCGGCTGTAGGTAGACACTAAATAAAATAATCATAATGTATTTTCTCGAAAAAAGGATAATAGAGAAAAAATCAACGCAAGAGGTTATATGTATAGGTAATCACTAAGTTCCAAAGTTTTATGTTCTGTCCCTTTTCCACAAAACGCACCTTCATATGAAACGATTGTTTTTTACTATGACGCTCGAGGATCTTGACGTCACAGTCCCCGATCGTTTTCTCACTCTAACAAGCGACATTAAAATCGGTTTTGAGATATTTGAATGGGATTTTCGTCATAATCTATACCTACATATAAATGCCTACTCGTATGTCCTGAGCCGAAACTACTGGGGCTAGAGAGTTGACATTTACACCAGAACTACCTTTTACAACGTAGGCAACGGATAAGAAGGGATTTTTGGAAATTCTACCCCGAAAGGGGTCAAATAGGGGTGCAAAGTTTGTATGGGGGAAACTTTATTTTTTGAGCTAGAGACTTAAAATTTTGTATAGATATTACTTATTAGAATACAAATAAAGTACTTTCAACGTTTAGGAAAATTCTGCCCCTAAGAAACAAGGGGTGCAAATTTTGTATGAGGGAAACTTTATTATTTTAGCAAGAATTTCAATACATTGTAGAAAGCTTACTTATTAGAATACAAATAAAGTAAATACTGTCAGCGTTTTGGAAAATTCAGCCTCTTAGGGGGTTAAAAAGGGTTGCAAAGTTTGTATGAGCGAAACTTCTTTTTGAGATAGAAGCTTAAAAGTTTGTAGAAAGATTACTTATTACAATACAAATAAAAAAAACAGCGGATTGGAAAATTCCACCCGTAAGGGTATGAAAAAGGGGTACAATGTTGGTAAAGGGGATTTTTTTGAGCTAGAATCTCAAACCTTTTTAAAAAGATTACATAATAAAATAAAATAAAATACTTTCAGCGTTTTAGAAAATTCCACCCCTTAGGGGAGTATAAGGGGATGCAACGTTTGTAAATATATTTTTTTAGCAAGCGACAAACCTTTGTTGAAAGATTACTTATTACAATACAAATAAAGAAATTTCAGCGTTTTGGAAAATTCCACCCCTAAGGGTGATTAAAACGGGTGAAATTTGTATGGAGCAATTTTTTTTTTGAGCTAGAGACTTGACATTGTGTAGAAAGATTATTTATTAGAATACAAATATATAGGTAAATTACTTTCAGTGGTTTGAAAATTTCCACCCGCTAAGAGGGGGATAAAGAGGTGCAATGTTTGTATAGGAAAACTTTTTTTAGGTAGAAACTTAAAACTCTGTAGAAAGATTAAGTACCTACTTATTAAAATACAAAAAAATACCTACTGCCAGTGTTTTGAAAAATTTCACCCCTTAAGGGGTTAAAAAGGGGTGCAAGGTTCGTATGGGAAACACTTTTTTTAGCTAGAGACTTGATAGTTTGTAGAAAAAATACTTACCTATTACAATAAAAAAACCGATTGTTTTATTTTAAATTTTTCCCTGAAAAGCGTTCAAAGTTTGTATGGAGAGCAAGAAAATTTTAAGTATGATATTTGTAACTTCGATCTTAGCCTGTTTAGACTACAAAACTTATTTTAGCATTCTTTTTAAATATATCCCCTAAATGGGATTATTAGGGTGTTCAAAGTTTGTATGGAGAGCAAGATATTTTTAACGTAAGGGATTTGTAACTTCGGTTTTAGACTGTTTGCTAAAATACTACAAAACTTATTTCAGCGTTTTTTTAATTCATCGCCTAAGAAGGTTAAAAGGGGGTTCGAACTTTGTATAGAGAGCAAGACATTTTTAAAGTAAGTAAGTGTTTTCTATGAGGGTTCAGAGAGGGTTCTTAGTTTGTATAGATAGCAAGAGATTTGTAACTTCGGTTTTAGATTGTTTTCTAAAAACTAGGTACAAAATTAATTTTAATGTTTTTTTTTTTAATTCATTCCTTTAACAAACATTTAGACGATAACATGTTATACGCGGACGAAGTCGCGGGCAACAGCTAGTATATACATAAATATCGTATATAAAACACAAAATTTTACTTACCTTAACGTACAAGAAATTAGTTCGACAATGAATTCCATGGATTTTTACATCAAACACCGCTAAAACGGTTTTTAGGGTTCCGTAGCCAAATGGCAAAAAACGGAACCCTTATAGATTCTTCATGTCTGTCTGTCTGTCTGTCCGTCCGTATGTAAGTAGATGTATACTGTGAACCGCATTAAGATTTTCACACAAAAATCGAACAATACATTAAATTTTGGGGGTTCCCCATACTCAGAACTGAAACTCAAAAAAATTTTTTTCAACAAACCCATACGTGTGGGATAAGCTTTGTACAGCAACTAAAAGCAAAAGCAAATGTCTTGTCTTACCGGGACCTAAAGAAATTAGCCGAGGACCGAGAGAACTGGCGCCTACTCCACCGACAAGAGCCAAGCTCTTAAATGTTGATGATGATACGATCTATGGATAGGTCTTCAAAAGTTATATTTAAGTTTTTAAGATATTTTTTTCTAAACTGAATAGTTTACGCGAGAGACACTTCCAAAATGGTAAAATGTGTGCCCCCCCCCCCCCTGTAACTTCTAAAATAAGAGAATGATAAGACTAAAAAAAATATAGCAGGTACATTACCATACAAACTTCCACCAAAAATTGGTTTGAACGAATACTAGTAAGTAGTTTTTTTTTTAATACGTCATAAATCGTAAACCGCAATTTATTTTACGGAACCCTTCATGTGCGAGTCCGACTCGCACTTGGCCTCTTTATTTTTTTCTATTGACCGTCACGCACCTTATTCAACTTTTGTTGACAAACTAACCAAGATGGTAGACAGCTATGTACAAAGCGCGTGTAAATTTAAAACTCTCTCAGTGACCATACTGTCATGTCCCGGTATTACCCCCATACCCGGTTCTAGACTAATGTCCCCTACTTTTATTTATAAACGAGAGCTTGGATTTCGATTGCCATATTTAGTCAGAATGGTCTAGTAGTTATTTTCTGGTGTTAAACCGATAATTTCCTTGTTTATAACATTGAATAACCGTAACAGGTTATAACCGGTTTTCGGTTATTTTTCCACCATAACCGAAATCATGAAATTTGACCGGTTATTGCATTCCCAACTAGTATCACATAAAACATCAACGCATGCAATAACAAACAGGACTAATACGATTCTGATATAGGGAGACAGTTTTGGACCTAACAAAAACACAAAATATGAGTAAAAATAAAAACAGTACGAGTATTACTAGTAGGTACGTTAATTAAGTATTATTAATGAGATTTTCTGCGCTTTTCATGCCTGAAATTAATTCATAAATTGGTATCATTATTTTAAGTAGGTACCTATATATTTATCTTAATTACAGATACAGTTGTCACGTTACGTGGACTACCAAGTGTTAGCATTTTATATTATTTTACTTCTCATGCTCTAAAAGTTCGTCTTTATGTCGTGCGTAGGCGACATAAAGTCGCTTTTTATGCTCTAGAGCATAAAGTAAAATCTTTGTCGAAGACCAAGGCAATCGCTGCAACAGCCACACGAACATCTTTAACTTCATACAACAACCTCTTTATTTTATTTCGTTTCGTTCGTATTCTAAGACCAAGGCAAAGATACCAACAGCCAAAGTACACAATAAAACTTCATGAAATAAACTTATAATTTGTATTTCGTCTCATTTACGTGTTGCTGTTTCATTTCCTCGCAATCGAAGTGAAAAGTAGAGTGTACAACTCGTCCATAAAACCCATTTTACACTCGACTTTATATCTATCCTCGCTCGCAAGCTCGCTCGGATGGATAAACGTCTCGAGTAAAATGGTGCGTTTTATGCACTTGTTGTACAATCTACTATTTCTGCATTTTGTCATTATTGTTAAATATAAATTCGATTATTTAATTAGTTAAGAGTTATTGATGTTGACAATGCTCCTAAATCCCAGCGCTCCTATTGGTTGACATCTGGGGTGGCGCCACTAGTAGTTTGTTGCTATTAGTTCCTTTGATTAAGTGGCGCCACCGCAGCAGTTATTATGGTTGAAGTGATCGCCGAGTCGATTCATTCATAAATAAGAGTGTATATAACTGAATTCGATTCATTCGAGCACGATCACTTGAACAGAGCGCAAGTTTTGGTTAATGCAATCGCATTTGGGTACGAATAAAACATAGAAAGTTTATCCTGATACCTGCCATTTTGATTCCAACACTGTGACCCGTCAACCCCAGAAACTTCGTGGCAAGGAAGATTTTACAAATTTCAGAAGCAGGGATAATTAAACGCTCACAAGGTATGAATATCTGTTTTAAATTTACTTAAACGCCGTATTCTGCTATGGCATCTTGTTTAAATTTATGTACATTGATCAGTGGGTCGATCACGTAACTTTTCTTACGCGCGTCTGTAAGGTCTAAATGTCAATTTTATATGGAAAAATGACAGTTAGATTGTGATTTTACTGTCAGACGCGCGTACAATGCGGTACGTGATTGACCTACAGTTTTAATGCTAAGGAAGCACAGCGACAATTACGGGTTCGATTCCCGTTCAAACCGTTTCTTATTTAAATATTTCTCGTTTAAAATTAATATTGAAGCAATACTTCCAATATTAAACAATAAGTGTATTGTTAATTTGTTAATGTGCGTCAATTTCGTACTGACTTGTTGCTTTTGTGAATTCTTCTACATCTGCCTATTGTGATTGCGTAGATGTCGGGCATGGAACATGCGTTATTTACCAGTAAATTTGGAAGTTTGAGAAGGGCGAGTGCTTTGTGTTAGGTGACATTCGTGTGCTTAACTGTATTTATCGTTACGGAATTATTCCGGAGGTTCATACGGTTAGACTAGCATGTTCATCTTGCTAGGGCACTCCCTAGAGATGGACATGCTAGATAAACGAATAGTTAGAATATTTTTAGGATTAAACTGTATTTATCGTTACGGAATTATTCCGGAGGTTCATACGGTTAGTCTAGCATGTTCATCTTGCTAGGGCACTCCCTAGAGATGGACATGCTAGATAAACGAATAGTTAGAATATTTTTAGGATTAAACTGTATTTATCGTTACGGAATTATTCCGGAGGTTCATACGGTTAGTCTAGCATGTTCATCTTGCTAGGGCACTCCCTAGAGATGGACATGGTAGATAAACGAATAGTTAGAATATTTTTAGGATTAAACTGTATTTATCGTTACGGAATTATTCCGGGGGTTCATACGGTTAGTCTAGCATGTTTGTCTTGCTAGGGCACTCCCTAGAGTGTTGCACATGTTCGACGGTCCAGTAGAGCCGATATGTAGAGCCGATATGTAGAGCCGATATGTAGAGCCGATATGTAGCGCCGATATGTAGCGCCGATATGTAGAGCCGATATGTAGAGCCGATATGTAGAGCCGATATGTAGAGCCGAAATGTAGAGCCGATGCAAGATAACACTTTTAACTGTGTCGGTATCTACTTTATGGAACTTCTCATCGGCTCGGATTTCACTAATTTTCAGCACAATGAAGGAAGACTCACGCTCAAGATCTCGGCACTCACGTGGCAGCCCAGTACTCCCATGTGGCGGCGGTGGCAGGGAACCTCGCAAACGTGGCAGAGAACAAGGGCGACGGCAGCGGCGGACCCCGGAACCAGCACGAGCCAGCGGCATAAGCAGGCAACGGCAGTTGCGGACGCCGGAACCAGCACGCCGCAGCGGCACAGGCGGTAGCGGTCGCCCAGCATCAAGAAGACGCAGCCAAGGTAGCCCTACATCCTTCCTAGTAGACGATCATGACGAATCAAACAATATTCAAAATCAGAGCCGTAGTAGAGTTTGTCTTAGAGCACGTAGTAGGACTAGTAGGGCGCCCAGATCGCAGTATGAGCCGGTGCATCGCGGTAGCGGTGGCCCATCATCAAGAAGACGCAGCCAAGGTAGCCCTACATCCTTCCTAGTAGACGATCATGACGAATCAAACAATATTCAAAATCGGAGCCGTAGTAGAGTTTGTCTTAGAGCACGTAGTAGGGTGCCGAGATCGCAGTATGAGCCGGTGCATCGCAACACGGGTGCACGTTATAGTAGAGTCTCGCGTAGTCACGAACGATCAGGCAGTCAGACAGCACACGACCGCTATAGGGAACGTCGCAGGGACTATCGCTCACGCAGCAGAATTAGAGATCTTTCTAGACGCAGCAGAATTAGAGATCGTTCTAGTGGCGATCATAATAGGGAGTTAGTTTTAAAATTCGCGGACATGATTGAGAATCTTACTAGTAGTAGTAAAAGTAAAAAAGAAACATTTTCGAATACCAACGTGGTTCCTGAATTTGATCCCTCGTTAAAGAACCAAACCGTTGACAAATGGCTCTTAAAGGTGAATGAAAGCGCGACTTTGTATGAGTGGACGGAAAGGCAAACTATTCACTACGCTATGCCGAAACTTGTAGGTATTGCTAAAAAATGGTATGAGGGTTTACCGTCCCTTTTATTAAGTTGGGCTGACTGGCAACGTAAACTGAGGAGTGCATTTCCGGCTAACGAGAATTATGGTCAAATGATGTCAGAGATGCTTAATCGAAGGGCGAAATTTGGTGACTCATTAGAAACATATGTTTATGACAAAGTTAATTTGATTAATCGACTAGAGGTAGTTACTGGTAGGAGGGCAGTAGAATGTATCTTACATGGCATAGACGATAGATCAGTACGAATGGGTGCGGAAGCTGCACAATTTGATGATTGTGACAAATTGTTAGCGTATCTACGTAAAGTTCAAAAGTCAGATCAAACTAACGTTAAAAGGGCTAATACAAACAATAAGCCTTTCTACAGACCCGAAAATATAGGTAAACCGTTAATAAGGTGTTACAACTGTAAAGAGGAAGGTCACCCTGTTTCAAAATGTCCCAAACCTATAAAAAAATGTAACAAGTGTTCACCGGTTGGCCACGTAGAATCCGAATGTTCCGTCTGGTAAATAAATTGAATAATAATGGAAATAAATCAATGATGGTCATAAAATCATCTACAGATAAAAGTAAGTCGGATAAATACGTTCAAAGTGTATTTGTTAATAATAAACCAGTAGATGCTTTTATTGACATGGGCAGTGAATTGACTTTGATATGCAAGAGTGCGGCGAGGGACATTTTCGAAAAATGGGACACTTCAGAAACTTATCCTATGTTAGGGTTTGGTGGAGCATTAGTCGAGTCAATAGGGTCATGTGTAGCCGAGGTAAAAATACAAGATGTTAAATGTAGAGTTAATTGTGTTGTGGTACCTGATCTGTTTTTGAAACACCCTGTTCTTATTGGTCAGACGTTCACAGAACAGCCCCACGTGAGAATAATAAAAACGAATGATGAGCTGCTCTTTGAAAGTTCAGTTGAACAAATTGACAAGCAAAAATTGGAACTAAAAGTTTGTGAGAACACGACTTTACAAGAAACTGGTGTCGTTAATGTGTACTGTGATACTGGTTATACCGGATTGTCTTATGTAGGTGGAGGCTATAGGGGGCAAATAGGCAGAGAATACCTCTTAGGGGAGGGTGTATATAGGTTAGTTCAAGGTAAAGGCGCTATTCTTGTGAATCCTATATCAAAACCAGTAAACTTTAAGTTAAATGAACTAATAGTACGGGTGGAAGTTGTATTAGAATCTTATGGTATTCACAAAATTAATAAATAAGAAAAGGCGGACAAACGACTAGAACCGTTTACACTGGACGAAGTGAATGTTGGAGACGTACCAGAGAAAGATAAGATTAGGCTTCTTAAGTTGGTCAATTCATATCGCGATTGTTTTGCCACCTGTTAGCAGGAATTAGGTTGTACAGATATAGGAAGGATATAGGAAGGATATAGGAAGGATATAGGAAGGATATAGGAAGGATATAGGAAGGATATAGGAAGGATAATGGAAGGATATCGGGAGGATTTGGAAGGATATTGGGGTGGGTATGGGAATGATATCTGAAGGATATCGGAAGGATATTGGAAGGATATTGGAAGGATATTGGAAGGATATTGGAAGGATATTGGAAGGATTTTCTAGAATAAGGACTTATTATAATTAAAACTTGTTAAATTTCAAGAATGTATGTAATTGTTCCTTGTAATCAATTTCTTAGTGTGGTTGACAATAAAACATTTCTGTCAACTTCACTTAATCTTTCTGGGGAACAATTAAATGCATTAAAATGTACTTTTAGTGTTTATTAGGGTTCTGTTGAAATGTTTAATGAGAGCGAATAAGGCAAACCATATAAAACATTAAAATGATTATTAAAATCTTTTTTATACACAAGTTGAAATTGTAAAATAGATAATGTATAATTTTTTTTCTTCTTGATATCATAAATGAGAACAAATTCGGCTCTTATGTATTCAACACGAGGGCGTGTCACATAGTCAGGATGGACGAATTTGTTAGCATTTTATATTATTTTCTGCATTTTGTCATTATTGTTAAATATAAATTCGATTATTTAATTAGTTAAGAGTTATTGATGTTGACAATGTTCCTAAATCCCAGCGCTCCTATTGGTTGACATCTGGGGTGGTGCCACTAGTAGTTTGTTGCTATTAGTTCCTTTGATTAAGTGGCGCCACCGCAGCAGTTATTATGGTTGAAGTGATCGCCGAGTCGATTCATTCGAGCACGATCACTTGAACAGAGCGCAAGTTTTGGTTAATGTAATCGCATTTGGGTACGAATAAAACATAGGAAGTTTATCCTGATACCTGCCATTTTGATTCCAACACTGTGACCCGTCAACCCCAGAAACTTCGTGGCAAGGAAGATTTTAAACAAGATATTGATAGCCCACGGAACAGCTACAAAAGTACTAACTAAATAAAGAAGGAAAAGAGAAGAATTAGGTCGGCGTTTTTTTTTTTTTTTTTGACAGAGGTTACAATAGTATATAGGGTACGATGGCACGCGGTACAATATAATTTAGGAAAAGGTAAGGGTTCCAGAGGTTTCCAAGGGATTTTTGAGTTAGGTTGAAGGGTGTTCGAGCAGGCGGGCACGCAACCAAAGGGGCGTGTAAATGGGCGCGTTACTAAGCGCGCGTGCAAGTGAGCGCGCAAGCAGGGCCTCGTGCAGGCGGGCGCGAAATCAAAAGCGCGTGTTAGTGAGTGCGCAGGCAGGCGCACAACCAAGCGTCCGCGCAGGCGGGCGTGCAACCAAGCGCGCGTGCAAACAGGCAGGCGCACAACCAAGCGTCCGTGTAGGCGGGCGTGCAACCAAGCGCGCGTGCAAACAGGCAGGCGCACAACCAAGCGTCCGCGCAGGCGGGCGTGCAACCAAGCGTGCGTGCAGGCGGGCGTGCAACCAAAGGGGCGTGTAGATGGGCGCGTAACTAAGCGCGCGTGCAAGTGAGCGCGCAACCAGGGCCTCGTGCAGGCGGGCGCGAAATCAAAAGCGCGTGTTAGTGAGTGCGCAGGCAGGCGCACAACCAAGCGTCCGCGCAGGCGGGCGTGCAACCAAGCGTGCGTGCAGGCAGGCGCACAACCAAGCGTCCGCGTAGGCGGGCGTGCAACAAAGCGCGCGTGCAAACAGGCAGGCGCACAACCAAGCGTCCGCGAAGGCGGGCGTGCAACCAAGCGCGCGTGCAGGCGGGCGTGCAACCAGGACTTCGTGCTGGCGGACGCACAAACAAGGGCGCGTGCAGGTGAATGCGCAACAAGGGCACAAGCAGGCGGGCGCGTGTAGGTGGGCGCGCAACCAAAACACGGAGAAGGATCCTTTAAAGTTGCGGGGCCAACTGTGACCCCGCAATGGATCAATTTAGTAAACTCAAGTTGAGAGACGACGTAAGACTGACGTTCTGCCAGTTGTATGAGCTTATATACCCCACCAGACCAAGAATTCTACGGTTCTAAATTTACAATTCAAAAATTACAAGGTACCAGGATCACATAATAACGAAAAGTGAATACAACCTTAGACTAAAAGTATTCAACCTAAACTGCATGGTGATGCGGTTAACATAACATAATATCGTTGTTATGACAGATTGTCAAACATAAACAACATAATTTTTTATTTCAGCAAATGTTTATATTAGTACTAAAACAGTATCTAAAATACTGCTAAAACCACAGAAAAACAGGTAAGAAGAGTGTGCGCACGTTAACATTAGCAGCGTACAGACATCATTTTCTACCTTTGCTATTACAGAGACAGAATGAAAAGCTTGTCAGATGTCTTGTAATGAGAGAATCTTCAAAATGTGAGCCAACATGGCACAGCACCACGAATGAGGCATGGCACGCACATTTGCGTCCCTTAAAAGGATGAGGACCGCAATCGTTCGTAACAAGGTAAATGTTAATATTTGCGGACAATCTGCAACAATTGCTGAGGAATACATCCAGGTCGTCCCGCCATCTCCGTCTAGGTCGGCCCCGTCTGCGTCGCCCGTCATAGGTATACTTAGTGTGA
Organism: Epinotia brunnichana; assembly: GCA_963854355.1. NCBI lineage: Eukaryota > Metazoa > Arthropoda > Insecta > Lepidoptera > Tortricidae > Epinotia > Epinotia brunnichana. The sequence goes on along the minus strand of OY977949.1, from coordinate 6,045,528 downwards.
TTATTTTAAACGTTCAGGTAATTTTTCTGACAAACATTAAAATTAACCGCAAGTGCAAGCAGGGGCGGTTCACTCTGTGATCTCGTCGCGCCGGCGACAAGTACATGGGGCCGGCCGCCAGCTGGCGGTCTATTAGTGGTTCCCGCGCGCTGTTACGGGACGCACGCGTTCGCGCTTTGCATCGTCGTCATTCGCCTCGTAAATATATGCAAAATAGCTAAAACATACTGTATCGCAGCCGGTTATTATAAAATATGTGTTGTACTTAATATTTTTTCTGTCGACGAGTAGGTACTTTGAAAATGGTTTCTTGCAAAGAAACGTTAATGATCGTTGTTAGGCCATTATCTTCTAGACTGCCCGCTATGAACAATTAGTACCTATACCTACTATCCTTTTAGGTACCACCGCCGGCGCCGCGTTGTCTATTTATGTTGGTTGTATAGATATTGAATTTTCAATAACAATATTTCTTTACATTATATTATAATATATTAAGTACCCCAGATGTGTGTCTTCGTCTTACATTGTGTATTTGGGTGATCCTTACTAGATAAAGAAATAATCTTAATATCCTAAGTAAAATACACTATTAGTATTCTAACGTACAATTTAATATGTCGAGCTGGCGGCAACCCTAGCTCTAAGGCTCCGCCTCCGAAACAGCGCGTTGCATTGCATGCGATACTATCTATGCCAACGCCTTTGGATGGCCACATTTAGGTACGTTTGGCTTACATAAACAGGGAATTTGTTAACAGAGAACCTTCTGTACGTAGTACTTTTACTTATTCTGTGGTGCAAGTTAGAATCGCGCCCGAGAATTCACTAATGGCTGCCGTTACAGACGGGCTGCATTTCAGCTGCTTTCTCGCTGTAAATGTGGCTCCGTTTGTAACCGGCGTGCAGTTCTGACGTCTGCACTCTGGCGTATATTTCAGTTTTAATGCAGTTGCACCGACTACACTACAACCAGTAGCTAGTTTGCAATGTGCAGTTTCGAAGCAGTTATGTCAACTGTAAAAAAATACATTCAAACTGCACTTTTGCAGCCAGAAAAAAGCGACCAAGTGCGAGTCGGACTCGCCCATAAAGGTTTCCGTAAAATAAATTGCGGTTTACGAATTATGACGTATTAAAAAAAACTACTTATTAGATCTCGTTCAATCCAATTTTCGGTGAAAGTTTGCATGGTACATCATTTATATTTTTTTTAGTTTATCATTCTCTTATTTTAGAAGTTACAGGGGGGGGGGGGGGGACACACATTTTACCACTTTGGAAGTGTCTCTCGCGCAAACTAATCAGTTTAGAAAAAAAAATTAGGAACATCAATATCAGTTTTGATAATAAAGTATGATGGGTAATAAAGTATTGGTTTGATGAAAAAAAAAATATTAGGTTCAGTTCTATGGGGAACCCCAAAATTTATTGTTTTTTTTTCTATTTTTGTGTGTAAATCTTAATGCGGTTCACAGAATACATCTACTTACCAAGTTTCAACAGTACCTATAGTTCTTATAGTTGCGGAAAAAAGTGGCTGTGACATACGGTCGGACAGACATACAGACAGACATGACGAATCCACAAGGGTTCCGTTTTTTGCCATTTGGCTACGGAACCCTAAAAAGCTGAAATGCAGCTCGTCGTGACGGCCCAAAGTACAAAAAAATATAAATACGTCACGTATGAAGTTAAAGATCGATCGATTACTGATTTACCCATGAATTGCAGACAAACTTTTAATCGAATATCACTTCAACCGCAACGTACCAAAGATTTTCATTTCACCGACAATTCATTTCGTCCAACAATACTTGGACGCCATTTTAAATTTGAGGTTTCAAAATTAGATTTGCTCCGGTAATTTTCATACAGTAGCAACGAAAGCAGTTAAAATTCAATAAGTACGTCTAATAAACTAAATAAATGGTTTTATTTTATTAAAACTAGATGCATCTGCGGCGACGGCGATAAGTACAACCTTGGTTTTCGTAACGTGAGGAATCGCGTTTTCGTCGTTTCCCGAATAGTGTAAAGGACAGCACTATTATTATAGTGTCTCTCTCTGCCACTCAAACTTATGCGTCTGATGACATCATGTTTATAAATACATATCGATGCATACACAGCACGGTGTCATACCACGAGTACCTACTAAAAAAAATAATAAAACCCAAAAATAACCTACCTACTTACTTTATATTTGTACATCGCCATATGCACATTCCTTTGCACTTCGTCACACGGAGAGCGCGTTGGTTATTACATAAAATAACCAAATCATATTCTATGGGTAAATAATATATAACAAGTTGCGTCGATTACACTGGGATATGGGATCCTTCGATACCTCATTCATATTTCCACTTCGAAATGTGTATTATTATGAGCATTTTAGTTGCTAACTACATCAACAAACGCTCACCGGAATCTGTATCATATTTACCTCCATAACCGAGGAGTTCCATAGGCCACCTGTGGTCAGCATGATCACATGGACAATTCTGTGTTGTTTCGAGAGCAAATGTATGATTTTGGTGACATTGTAATTGTATTATTTTTGTACTTTTTTAGGCATGTGCAAGTTTAACTTGTCTTCATAGCGTGAAATAGATTAAGTGTAGTGTAAGCTTACATACTACATATCCTAAATAAATTAATTACGTAGCCTTTCAGTGGAGGGAATATATCGTGAGGAAACTTGCATACTGCGATAACGGTGAATGTGAAGCCCCCAACCCACACTTGACCAGCGCGTGGTCTGCCCGTTCGCTCTCATCTCATCCATGAGAGTAGGCCTACGCCCAATTGACCACCAGCAAGGCTATTAAGAGGCACGCGAGCTCTCTCGATTTTTCTCGCACTAACCGTCTCTCTCATATTAGAATACTTAGAAAGAGAGGTGTACTTAGTGCGAGAAAAATCGACAGATATCATACCGTGTGCGTAAACTATGTAGCGCTCATTTACGCCCGTGTCGTGTCTCTGTCTCTCTGTTCCACTTCCATATAAGCGTACCTATATATCAACATCAACTCAAATAGTATGAGAATATTTGAATCAAAGTAAGTACTTTTTAGGGTTCCGTAGCCAAATGGCAAAAAACGGAACCCTTATAGATTCGTCATGTCCGTCTGTCTGTCCGTCCGTATGTCACAGCTACTTTTTTCCGAAACTATAAGAGCTATACTGTTGAAACTTGGTAAGTAGATGTATTCTGTGAACCGCATTAAGATTTTCACACAAAAATCTAAAAAAAAACATTAAGTTTTAGGGGTCCCCATACTCAGAACTAAAAGTCAAAAAATTTTTGTGGGGTATTTATAGATAGATCTTCAAAAATGATATTGAGGTTTCTAACATTATTTTTTTCTAAACTGAATAGTTTGCGCGAGAGACACTTCCAAAGTGGTAAAATGTGTGTGTCCCCCCCTGTAACTTCTAAAATAAGAGAATGATAAAACTAAAAGAAATATATGATGTACATTAATTACCATGTAAACTTCCACCGAAAATTGGTTTGAACGAGATCTAATAAGTAGTTTTTTTTAATACGTCATAAATCGTAACCTGCAATTTATTTCACGGAACCCTTCATGTGCGAGTCCGACTCGCACTTGGCCGCTTTTTATGAATTTGGTTTCTGGGACGTTTTATTGTAGACATAATTATGATTTCGTTATGATTCTAAATTATGAAATGATCAATGTAAATCCCCCGTAATTTTTCTCGGGATCAGACTGAAAACCAGCGCCGGGCAATCCTGCATTGCTCACTGCTCACCACATGCTGGGCAGGAGTGCCCCAGGGACCCATTGCCTTTTTTGTAAAATTTGGTTAGGATACTTTATATTTGTCGATCTGATTACGATTTAGCATTTTTTTGTATTTTCTTTTATATCCTTATGTAAGGCTTGGGTAATACATTAATTTATTCTTATTCTTAAATAAGTATTATAGGTACATAAGAAATGCGTTTTGGTTTATAAATAAAACTCTGTTTTTCATATAATAATGTATTTCACAGAACCAACATGACCAACATCACATATTTTTTAATCATTAGACGTATAATATAGTTGACTACAAAATATGTATCATGTAGAGTAAATTCATATTGAGCATTAAAATATACTAAAATATTCAGCGCCACTTTAAGTGATTTCGATACTTAACTAGCTCAACCATTCCTACCTAGGGGTCTCTGTTCAACAAGCGGGTATTGATTATTACGATCTATTGTATTACCAACCTTCCTCTCTCGTGTTACCATTATGTGTGTTAAGGCACTGGCATTGTAGGGTAGTATTATAGTTTATTTCTCAGATCATAAAAAGGAATAGATATGAAACGGGGGCGTGGCGCGTGTCGCCGCGACATGGCCAAATGGGCATGTCACTGCCCGCCGCAGGTTAGTCGCAATTTGCCGTGAATCTGAAATGTTCTCCCACATTTATTCAAAATGCCGAATTGTAGCGTGGTTACATGCAAAAAAAAATAGGAGTGAAACTAACAACTACAAGAATAGTGGAGTCACGTACCACATTTAAGTATTAGTATTTTCACTTATAAGTCAGTAAAAACAAATATTTTAACAAATAAACGGAACGCCGCATCATTTCTTGGGATCGAACTAACATATCGAACGAAAAAGCATATTTTTGTTCTATGCGTTGTACATTGAACGTTCAATACAAGAAGATACCTGTACAGTGCTACACCACGGCGCAATGTATTAAACCTCTATCGATATGGACGCTGCTTGATTTTTTTAGTGGTACGGCCGCTGCTTGGCGTTGTGAACTAGAGCGGTGGCAAAGTGTAGTTACAGTTTACGCGTAATCGATAAAATAGAAGTACGATATCATACTAATGATTTAATTTCGACTACTTTCGCTGTTTTATTTTATTTCATTACGTGTTTTGGATGGTTGCCTATCTTAAAGGTACCTAATAAGATTTTCACTAAGTTGCCATATTAAAGTTGTATATACAAGTAAATAATTATATACTTGCATATACAATTTTAATAGTTGCAAATGACTCCAGAACAACTTCAAATGTGATATTATTACAAATAATTTATTTGAAATGAGTGTGTTTTACTTTCATTTGAATTTTGATAGTTGAAGAAGAAATTTCGGTTTCTTGTTACAGTTTTCCAAAGAATCCGGGTACTAAAAAAAATATTTACTATTTGACACCTCGCTCGCTTGAAACCTAGGTGTCAAATGTATGGAAACACATCTTCGCACATCTTTGGTGGATCCTCGCCCTTAGCCTTAAATCTCGTAATATGAGTAATGGATATATAAATTCGCGCCAAAATGCGAGTGGGATAGGCCTGGTACCAGTCAAAAATATCAATGCGACCAGAGTTTTAAATGTATGTGAACACGAACTTATAAAAAGCCGTTTATATAACTCTCTAGGTAGGTACTCGTCGATATGTTTTACCTTTGCGATTTATGGTAAGTTAACAACCCGTGTTATTTAAACTTATAGCTAGAAGTTTAAATAGCACCACAGAAACTTACCATTTTGTTACCCATTAATATCTTAACATAATATTAATTTAAGTATCAATGTCGATAAAACATCATTTTAACATTTGTCGCCCCCCTAGTGTAGTGCGTTTAAGCCAATCACAGCCCTTGTTTGCATGTTGCCGTAGACTCACTGGCAACGCCCGAGTCTTTGTTTTTACACGGTTCAATGTGTGTGTGGGCGCTGCGGTGGGAGAAAACTGGGGACATCAGTTTTGGTCTTAGAGCATTAAACCAACCGGAGACGACACGCGCACACTTTTCTATCTAAAAAAGTCTGCCGTTTTCGGCGCGGGGGACGAGGCAACGCACACAAATCATGTTAACACCAATGCATTTTTCCGATAGCGTCACTACACACGCACACGACAAAATTATCAAACACCAGCATAAACTATACTCACACAAGTACAAACACATACACAGACAACCTGTCCGTGAAAGAGATGACGTCAGCTCGAAATAAACATCGAAAGTGCGAGGAGCATGTCGATAATAAATAATAAACTTATCGATATTTCATGTAGGTCCGGAAACGAATGCTCAAGAAAAGGTATAGAGGGAAATGCATGGAACACAATTTTTGACTTCGTAACTTTGTTTGGACTAGTTAGGAGGTAAACATATCAAAAGTCCTTGCCCGTAACCCTTGAGCCGGAGGGGAGGGGGGGGGGGGGGTTTCAAAGTCCCATTATTCGGTTTTTCACCTATATCTCGGAAACTATGCGTCCTAGCGACATAACAATTCTAACCAAAATGAAAGCTGATTAAATTTGCCACAAGTTTTATTTTATCAAGTTTTTCGATATCTTGTACAGTTTTCGAGATATAAGATATTATACCATCGAGTACTATCGAGCTGATCTGATGATGGAGATGGAAGGCGGCCATAGGATATCATATTGAAATGCCATGATCGGTACTTATTAAAAGGGATTTTTTTTCCACATGATTAACTGGTCTGACTTTTAGTTCAGGCAGGACAGGTTTACACTGTCCTGTATCTTTTGGAGATAACATATAACAAGAAACAATAGTATTTTATGCAACTGTTGTATAAGAAGGGTCTTAAAAGGCGAGTGGCGTGGGTTGCGATGCGAGCCTTGGCGAGCATCGCAATTAAAGACGCCACGAGCGTTTTTAAACCAGTTGTACACCGTTGCATACAATACTTTTTCTATGACAAATTTTAAATAAATAGCAGACTACAGAATAGTTAAACTTTTCAGGCAGCAAGTTTTCTATTCGTACTTTTGCTACTCACGCTATTTCTTCAGGAGTGCAGTTATTAATTTCTTCGACTATTTTAAAAGGAACGTACACTTTTGTCTTCACAAACACGAATAAAATCTTAATAGTTTAGGACTAATAGTTTATCATCTTTCGTCTTTTCATTTTGAACTGTATTTTGGTGGGAAATCGGAAATATGACAGCTCTTGCTTATGGTTTGTTTTGTTTTTAATTTGGTGCACTTGCCATCCGAACCAAACCGAATCCGGACCCGGACCGAATTCGAACTGTTTATTTTTATAAATAATACCAAGAATTTATAAAACATGTAATTTTTTAACACACAATAGATGATGATTTATTATTATTGTAGTAAATAATTTATAATAACAAATGTTAAATCGTAAATAAATACTTTTATTTCGAAATATTTGTTTATGAAGTTGGCACTACTGCAATATAGCGGCCGATTAAAAAAAAGTTAAACAGTGCTTTTATGAAAAATGTATGAACCAAAAAAGTACGCTAAACAGTGCGTTTTTGGGCCATAGAGCATAGAGTTTTTCGACGACTTATTAGTGGTGTCATTGTATTTGAGCTACGGCCTATATAAATGACAGATAACGGTACAGGAGTAGAAAAAGAATAAAAAGCAACTTTTATAAAATAACATTCAAAATGCTGGGAGCAAATAGTGCTAGTCTCGTTTAGGAGTCCACGACACATGATTTCCACAAGCTCGGATACAGACATCCTGAATCATTACATCTTTTGGGAATCTGAAAAATAAATTATAAGAGTAACATACTTATAATGTTTATCGACATTTGTTTTTGTGCTGTCCCTTCACTAACTTTCCTAGTACAGTGTTGCTAGAGTAACAAATTAAAAATGCATATTTACGGAACAAGTGACGATCGTAAATTCCGTACAATTAATAAAATACAGCCTAAACATATTATATTTAAAACATCAAATAAAAATATATGGTGAAAATAAAAGAATAAATGAATTTGCAAACAGTATTCCATCATTAATTAATTAAACATCTACAATTAAAAATTTCACGTTATTTATGGTTAGTACCATTTTTATTGGATAAACTGTGTCAATAATAACGAATTTAAAGTAGAACTTATAATTAAACATTTATACAGTCAACTTTAAAAAATACCCAAAAGTAGAGCTAGTACCATTAAGTGGGAACACTGTTAGATTGACAATATTTTTTAGTTTTTTGCAAATTGAATGCACAATTTGATAATATTTAAACGTAATAATACTTACAGATGAAAAGTAACGTTATCCTTTTGTACATTAGATATTTCTGATCTCTTATTACACGAGAACACGTTGCAATTCGGCATTTTTAGCTCAGGTCATTCCGCGCTCACTGTGATTCATTGAATGGCGCGGAGCGCGCGGCAACTAGTTTTATATAACCGCTATGACCGGCGGTCTCGTACCTTTGGCAGAGGGGAACGCCTGGCAATGGCTACTCCGGTTGGTTTAATGCTCTAAGGTTTTGGTTGAAATGAAGCAGTACGGCACTTCTCCCTATTTTTATGTTCTGAGGTTTATTTATTTAGACAAGGGTATAACATTTTAATCATAATAAGAAATTTCCATTTCGATTACTATACCGAGCACAACATTCGTTCGGTTACAAATCTTATTATTAGATTATAACCTAATATAGCATAATTGTTACACATTAACTTTACTCAAATAACAAACGTATTATTAAGTATATAAGTACAAGTTTGTAACATATTATAATTTGTTACCACTTACACAGATAATTAAGGCTTTTTGTTTAGGTAATAAACTATGGACCCCTTAAATTGCCTGAATGTAAATATTTTTATATTTATTATTTATAAATGAGATCAATAGTGATTATAATGAGATCGCGTACTTAAACTTCAAGTTTTAGAAGTAGGCTTATTTAAAATGTATAAAAACTTACGCATTTGACAGGCACTTACGCATTACAGGGCGACTATACCTATAGATATGCCTTTTAAGTTTTTGTCTTGAATGTCTTTAAAATTTAGATTTTCTTGTTCGTTATCCGGAGAACTTTTGGAGACAATGGACACACACAAATCGACCTACTTAGTCCCAAAGTAAGCAAAGGTAAGTATGGGTACCAGATTCGAGGTCATCACATCAGACAAATTAACGCCTTAATCGGTTTCATGATAATAATGGCCGTTTTCAGCAAGTGGTAGAATTCATGATTCACACCCACCATTTTATTTCAAGCCAGTAATTCCTGCTATTTTTAGGTTTTGGCCAGTTGTTGTCACCATTTGTTCAATGATCAAGTCATAGAAAGCTTCCGTAGGCGTGAGGCGTGCGTTCTGATTCCGCGATCACCTGGTGTGTCTGATATACGAGCACCAATATTCCTGTGTATAACACTGGAAAGAAACAACAGTACAATATGAGTATAGCAAATCATTTAGCAGCATTATTTCCGAAATAACCGGTAACACACAAAAATTCCGAAGATTCATGTCTGAAAGCATCATAACTCCGCCAACGCCATTTTCCGTTAAACAAAAATTAGAACGCAAATTATTGAATTGAATACCTATATTTATTAATTTTTTCACAAGAACGGTTCAGTATATAAGTAGGTCAGCAGGTCGATTGTACGAACGTCGGGTAGGTCTAAATGTCACTTTTTATATGGAAAATTGACAGTTAAATTGTACCGACGCGCGTTCGGAACGTTACGTGATTACCCCCTAGGTTGGGTTTGTATTAAGTATATCGTGAAAAATCATAAGTAAGGTATATATAAATAAGGGCCTTTGTTGGCTGATTCAAATAATTAAATAACTAAAAAAAATTCCTTCAGCGGAACACGGCTACGAAATTATGAAAGTCAGAATAAAACATTGATGACATCGCATGGAGACTAGTATGATTTTCGAAGAAGAATATGGGTAAGATGCTTTTTAACACAGCTTTTATAATTTAACGGCGTGAAATAGGGAAGAAATTAATAAAGTGGAATTAACGAGTCCCCCGCTAAGGTCCACAAATATTATAAGGAGATGAAATGTTACAAGGATTGTTTTTTTTTTTTTTTACCAGGATCTTTGGGGTGGACATTGACATTATTTTATGCCGCGGGTTCACCTGCTTTCTTTGCAATACGCGAACAAAGCCGCGCGGGCAGCTAGTAATAAATAAAATTATAACTTACCGCAAATTCCGATAGGGATCAATGCATACTTAGCGAGCCCCACTCCACACGAGATGAATCCAACTGTCCCCATCAAACTCAGCGTAATAGTGAATGTACCGTATATCAGATAAGCCATTACGTAGTCCTTGTTGTTCTGAAGCAATACACAGCAATCATCAGCATTTTAGTTTGTTATAAAACAATCACAGTGGGCGGGGCACATTGCACGTAGAACCTATGGCCGTTGGGGCGGAAAGGTTCTCGAGTGGCGACCACGTACCGGAAGGCGAGGCGTGGGTAGGTGGACTGATGACCTGGTAAAGGTCGCGGGAGTCCGCTGGATGCGGGTGGCGCAGGACCGGTCATTTTGGCACTCTTTGGGGGAGGCCTATGTCCAGCAGTGGACGTCTTTCGGCTGATATGATGATGATGATAAAACACTTGAGTTTGCTCTTTCTTAGAAGTTCAAATGACTGGAAATTCTTGACTCTATGTACCGGTCTCCAAACAAGATTGGAGGTAGATTTAATGAATTTGAATGGAATTACAAACACATAGGTATAATATACATATGGGTGTCGTGAGTGTCGACTATGGGAATATAAATTAGATGTGTTTTGGACGATTGCGAGCAGCATTTTCTCTTCTTCATTTTTAAACCTTCTATTGATAGAGAAGTCGCATTCGACATTTTCATGTGCACCCTTGTAATAATACAGGCGTGGCGGCTATCTATACGTGCTACATTGGGCGGTCTGACGCCTAGGCCACGACTTTGGTCTTAAGCGACCTGCGACCAGCGTTTTATCTGTTCATTGCGCGTGATCCCAACTAACCACAGTGCGTCTCGACCGCGCAATGAAAAGATAAAACGCTGGTCGCAGGTCGCTTAAGACCAAAGTCGTGGACAAGGCGTATCGGTATATAAAGCATTCCTACCCTCTGTATTCCATGGCACAGGCCATAAGCGAACGTAAGTGCTATTCCGGAGGCCACGCAGCATGCTACACTCAAGACCATGTACACGATCAATACGTCATCTCCAATCGGATCCCGGGACACCCCGTAGAACCATGCGTAAAGCATAACGATCAGGAAATACAGGCTTCCCAGGGTGGCGAGACTGCATATAACCTGGAACCAACAAGTTAAATGTCCTGGTCATGACGCTCTTTTCATCCTTACGTCGAATAATTAGTATATTTTTATGATGGGTCGTAGTGGCGGATCTAGGTTTCTGGTTAGGGGGGGCTTGACTACGTTTGGAGGGGGCTAGGCCCTGCTGAGACTCGGTTTTAGGTACTGCTAGCGGTACACCCCGAAATTCCGTAAAATGCTGCAAATGGTGTTAGGAACATGAAAATCGGAACGATTGATCCTTACAAAATTAATCAATATGACCCATAGCACCAAAACAAAATGGAGAGGAATTATGATGTCATCTTTTTTTTGGCTGGAATTTTTTTTTTCGTTCTGACACCTATTGTGTGTGGTATCAATGAAAGGGCTTTCTAAGCCAGTTCTTGAAATAGATCACATCATTTTATTTCAGTCACTTGTTTCCAATTAAAATTAAAATCATTATCTAAATATACCAACCAAGTGTGCTCCTGCAGATACGGTAACGTTAAATAATTTTTTGTAAAATATAGCTCAAATGATACCTAATATGATCTTTATTTAACCCTAAGAAAGCAATTTAGAAAATATTTACATTTAGATTTTTTTTATTTATTTTAATTTTTAGGCTCAGAAAGCCCTTTCATTTAATAACACTTACGATAGAAATTTCAAATTATTGGAAAAATTTAAAAATTTAGGCTCCGAGCCGGATTCGAACCGGCGACCACAGGCATACATGGCCCGTCGCTACTGATCAACTGAGCTATCGGAACAATCTATCTCGGCCACTAAATCACGAACACACTAAACTAACACACACTAATCACTTACGATAGGTTTCAGAACAATTCTTTTTTTTTAATACAAAAACAATGTCGTCATAATACCTTTCTTTTTTTTGGTGTCACATTGATTCAATATGGTCTAAAGATCAATCGTTCCGATTTTCATGCTTTTAACACCATTTGCAGCTTTTTTTGGCGTACCGCAAGCACAAAAGCTCAGCTGCTATTTTGGGGCGTCTGAGTCGCATTAAAGCGGACGTTGTTAAAATTAAGTATTATTCAGGCTAAACAATTTTCCATATCGAGGATTTTAAAATTTACATTATTCATATTCTACCAATAATTCTGAGCTGTCAATTTTCCACTTGTGCTACAGTAAATAAAAATACAGTGATAATTAACCGTTTTAAATACCGGTAAAAGAAAACCGAAAATCCGGTACATGGCTAAAAGCGGTTTGAAAAAAAACTGGTATCCTTGATCTACACCTAGTTCCAAAACAACACAATCAAATCAGTCCATTAATTTTTTCGACGTCAACGACGCTTATAACAATATGGGCACCGCAGGTTCAATGTCAACGACTGATATATGCGTCAAGGAGCGCAGCGCGATAGCAACCTTCTTGCATTAGTATAAGGTTTAACTCCCCACTAAGCGTCTTGTTAATTAGGCGTGTGGTTGACAACTTTTCTCTTTGACAGAGCGTTGAAAAGGTTAATTTAATACCTAGGTACATACCGCATTTATGATAGAGAACACGAAGCATCCTCTTTTGATCGACACTCCACAACACAGGAAAGACGAACAGCATGATCGTCTGAAAATAAAAATATTCATAGATAAACATGGTTATAACAAATGAGGATTTTTCAGTGCAAAGTATTTGTCACGCCACGATTCCATTCGTCTCAATTGCCAACAAAGGACATCCCTAGGATATCGATTTTGTTTCTCATCTTCGTCATTCAAATCTCGTATTGACAAAAATATTGTACTTCCATACGTCTTAATGTTTAAAACATTAAGTATAAGAATTACCCGTGATAGCCTAGGTAATTATTATTTTTATTTTTTCGACCAATAATGTAACGCAAATGTTTATTTCACAATTAATGATCTCGTTTTGCTAAAACGAGATTTTAATTATTATTTTTTTACTGAATGTACCAAATTTTATATACAAGTTTAGCCAACTTAGGTTCGTATGGAAAACACTCACTTTATCAATGTGAATATAATATATCCCAGGAATGTCAAATTCTGAAATCTAAAATCGGGCACCAGCTGGCGGGACTGCGGAGGGAGTTTTTCTTTACAGCACACTGTCAAAATTTGGATTGTTACACCTCCTTAGGCCTTTTACCACGATACTGCCATCCCTTAACTCGGTAATTTAAAAAAACATGGGGCGAAGCCCGGTTCTCTGTACCCAAACAACAACAAAAAATGTCGAAAGTTGAGTAAATTGACTTTACAAAATTTAATGCACCTAACGATAAACTTCTAAAGTCTGCCAAGCCAGGTTTATAAAGATTCCAAAATTCCAAATTTATTGTTATCACTTATCACTGAACAGTCAAAACTGCAGATTAAAAGCTAAATTATAAATAAAACTATGGAAGAACATATTGAAAATCGTTAATAATGTTAAATGCAATGGCAAACTAACCTGGACTCCATTCTGAAGTTGAAGGATGCAAAATATATTCGTCAAATACCTATTTATAAACTAGCCAACGAAATTAGTAATTGAAGGTTATGCAATACGCCTGTAGACCGAAAAACACATAGATCAACTGCCGGCGCGGCGTCGCGGCGACGGCGAGACGACCTTTTCCGAACGTTTCGGGTTTTCGTCGATTCCCGAAGAGTGTAAAGCAGCGGTCGGCAACAGGCGACCCCTGGTGTAAAGGACAACCTTATTGTTATTGTGTCTTTCTCTGTCATTTATTATTTTCGGCGTCTGGGAGACGGCGAATGCCCCAAGGTCAAAGTTCGTATTTCTCTATAATATATCTATCACTCAAATTTGGCAAGTGCGTTAGAGAAGTCATTAGGAAGTTATTTGAAATCGGGGTTGTATTCCAGAGGGGTAATCACGTAACGTTCCGCCCGTTAGGACAGTTCAATTGTAATTTTTCCATATTAAATTTGACTGTTAATAGCAATCGATTCAATCAACTCATAATATATTGTCTTCACGACGAACGGTTTATTTGAGTGGGTAAGTGACCCAAAGCTGTGGGTCCTGGATTCAAATCCCGGTAAGGGTAAATATTCGTGTGATGAGCATAATTGTTTCCGAGTCTCGGATGTTTTCTATGCGCTTAAGTAAGTATTTATAACCATTAAATATATTGTCGTCTAGTAGGTACCCATAACACAATTCTTATTGAGCTTACTACGGCGTTTATTGGATTTGCGTATTATTCTCCCCTAATATTATCCTATACTATTAAACGGGCAATATTTGTAACCACTAGTCTGTAAGCCCACTCCCAATACGCCTACGTCTCATGACAACACGATAAAACCTGATGAGAGTGATCCACTGTCTCCAATTTTATTTAACATAGTAACCACCGATATTTGTGAGAAGATTGATATTGTATATATATCACAATATGCCGACGATTTGGTTTTGTGCATATCGGGACAAAACCTAAGATTTATGTCAATAACACTTCAAAGGGCTTTGGATAGGCTGTCATTTCTGTTGGTAGATTTAGGTTTGGAGTTATCGCCAAATAAGAGCAAAATTTGTAATTTTTCAAGGGGTAGGCTTCAGCGTCACGTAAACGTAAATATTCGTGATGTGCAGTTAGAATATGTATCTACGGTTAAGTACTTAGGACTATGGTTGGATCAATCTTTACGATGGGGCAAGCAAGTTAACGAAATTTGTGAAAAATCAAGAAAATTCTTAAATGTATTTCAGGTATTAGCGGGTTCATCTTGGGGAGTGCACCCTATACACTTAAAGATATTATACATTGCAATTATTCGCAGCAGGTTAGAATTCGGATGTTTTATCTTTGATAATAGCGCTAAAACTAATATAACTAAGCTAGATAAAGTCCAGAACCAAGCTATGCGAGTGGTCGGAGGTTTTATTAAGACCAGTCCAATACATGTCATGGAAAGTGAATTCCATTGTCTGTTAGAAGAAAGTATTTGGCTACTAAGTTTTGGTTGAAGGCTAGATCTATCGAAGATAGTGAGATCATTTCCATTGTGTCGCAGCTTGAATCTCTGTGTGATCATAATACATATTGGAACAACAAAAAAAAAACCGCTGTTGGTTCTAGTACATAATTAATTGTCTAGTGAAATGATTTATTCATCGCATAAATTGGAGATGTTTTCGCTGTCAACGTGGATGATAAACATTGATATTAAAACCCAGATAAACTTAACTGTAGATAATGTCGAAGGGTCTAAGAAGTCTTATGGCTCTGAAAACCACCTACGAGAATCTATAAAAACAATAAATAAATAAAAAGCGGCCAAGTGCGAGTCGGACTCGCACATGAAGGGTTCCGTTAAATAAATTGCAGTTTACGATTTATGACGTATTAAAAAAAACTACTTACTAGATCTCGTTCAAACCAATTTTCGGTGGAAGTTTGCATGGTAATGTACGTCATATATTTTTTTGAGTTTTATCATTCTCTTATTTTAGAAGTTACAGGGGGGGACACACATTTTACCACTTTGGAAGTGTCTCTCGCGCAAACTATTCAGTTTAGAAAAAAAATGATGTTAGAAAGCTGAATATAATTTTTGAAGACCTATTCATTGATACCCCACACGTATGGGTTTGATGAAAAAAAAAATTGAGTTTCAGTTTTGTGTATGGGGACCCCTAAAACTTAATGATTTTTTTCGATTTTTGTGTAAAAATCTTAATGCTGTTCACAAAATACATCTACATACCAAGTTTCAACAGTATAGCTCTTATGGTTTCGGAAAAAAATGGCTGTGACATACGGACGGACAGACAGACAGACAGACGGACGGACATGACGAATCTATAAGGGTTCCGTTTTTTGCCATTTGGCTACGGAACCCTAAAAATACAACGGGTTCCAACAAATTTATACTGATGGGTCTAAAGTTGAAAATGGCGTTGGGGCAGCGTTTTTTGACCCTCAATTGAACATCAAAGCGGCCTTCAAGCTAAATGATAAGGCTTCAATCATGTCAGCAGAATTATATGCTATACTCGAATGCCTTTCATACATACAGTCATGTAATGGGACGAAGTTCGTAGTGCTTAGTGACTCGAAGAGCGCACTACAACATGTAGCTCGATGCACCTCTTGTGAACGTGGTCTCCCCGTAGCTTATAATATTTTGGATTTATATTTACAGCTACAAAACAGTGGCAGAAACATAAAATTCCATTGGGTTCCATCGCATATAAATCTTGCGGGCAATTAAGAAGCAGACAAATTAGCCAAATTAGCAGTCGAAGAAGGGATACATGTAAACCATATGCCTTTTTTTACCGACCTCCTAAGGGAATCAAAAGGTAAATGTTTTGTAATTTGGAAAACCTATTTTGATGAAAGGTCGAGAGAAAAAGGCATATGGTACAAGACTATGGTTAGTGAACCACCGAAGATTTCCTGGTTTTGTGAGTCTCGATTAAATAGACAACAAGTAGTTACAAGCAGGCGACTGCGCTCCGAGCACATGCCACTTAATGTGTTCGGGCATTTGATGAGAGTGGTTGGTACTCCAAATTGCACGATTTGTGGGGTGAGAGAAGATGTCTACCACGCATTGGTGGAATGTGCTCGAATCGGAGCAGACCGGAGGGCACATGAAACACAAGCCAAACTTAAATTGGCCGACATTGGCTTATGTAATATAATATTGTCTAACCCTACATCTGAATTGGCAATTAAGCTGTACCGATTAATGATTGAATTGCTCAAGTGTAGACAAGGAAACAAATGTGATGCCTATGAGGCATATGAGGCCGCGCTATGCGTGCGTAAAACCCCACTTCCTGGCCAGATAGAGACGTAAAATTTTGTACTCACCACGGGCGGTAATAAAGAAAGCCTCAGAGCGCATATTTATCGCCCTTGCCTTCGGCTCGGGCGTCAAATACCTGCGATCTGAGACATTCTTTGTTTAACCGCCCTAGGTAAGTAATGTACTATTGTTGTTATCACTTCACAACAGCCGAAACTTCAGATTACAAATAAGAAAACTAGGATAAAACATATTAAACATCATTATTGTACTGAGAAATTAATATTGTAAACTTGCTTACTGATGGACTCTATATTGAAGTTGAAGGTTTATTATTTATTTATTTAATAAGAACAATTTTACATTAAATATATTCGGTAAATACTTATTTATAACCTGGTACCAAATCGAAATTAGTAATTGGAGGTTATGCAATACGCTTGTAGAAACAAGATGCATCAACTGCTAGCGTTCGAACATTCTGCTCCAGTCAATGAACTGACAACATGTATGGAAAGAAAACAATGACAATTTTGGAAATAAAAAAAAAAAAATAAAAAAAAAAAATTAAAGAAAGTTCTATGTAAAAGTAAAATTAAAAAAAAAAAAGTTCTATGTAACATATATATATTATCAATTATATAGGTAGTTACCTAGAGACAAAATCCTACAACATTTCAGACATCAATAACATTACTATTTAACTATAGCTTCTGAAAAGTCAGAACAAATATGAATAAGTAAAAGTTTTTATCTTCATTTCGGTTCATTTAAGTTTGCTCTATGATATTCAAGATAAATAATGCAAAAAAAGAATGCATCCTTCATTTACAACACAACACAACACTTACACTTACTGCCTAAAATTATAAATCAATTACCTGAACACATTGACGTACCTGAACACGTACAAAACCTATATGTGAAAGGTTGTAAAATAAGAAAAAACATGAAAAAGCACTTTTTAAAATGTAATAACCTAACCTAATTCTGTAAATTAAGTTATGTATACCTACTTAAAATATTAACTTTTAATTTTAATGTACCTATCTATAAATTAGATCATTAGATAAGAACTCCCCATTGGCACACAAACCTCTCAAGGTTTTGCCTCGATGGGTATGTAACGATTAGCATGTATTTCTTTTGTCTTAATCAATAAATTAAAAAAAAAAATCTGTATAATTACTTCCGTGGTACCTAAGTGGCCGAGCCGACATTTTCTAAGGAAAAATTAAAAGTGAATTTTCTCGAAAATGGTTCACTTTTGCGTAATGCTGTTTGTGATCCAAAACATTACATTTAACGTCCCCTACAACCCTTTAATAGGCATACATTCAAATACCAATAACCCTGTATACCGTCGTCTAGTACCCATAACACAATCCATACCTACATGTAGAGGCCGAGAACAGCCGGATAGAAGACACATTGAGGTTACTACGGGGCTTATTGGATTTCTTATGATTCTCCCATAGTGCGTGGGTCACTAGGAAAGTTTTGAGATACATACTCAAAATGTATAAAAAGAACGCAACTAGATTGAACCTTTTATTAAAGATTAATTATTTGTAATTCGAACATAGAAAACCATTTCACCAAATATATAAAAAAAAATTACGGTTGTTTTTTGTTTTAATTCCGCGGGCTTTTATCGTATCGTCAACTATGGATTTTAAGCGAGAACATTTTCGTGCGATTATTTTGTACGATCATAAATTTGAATTAAATGAATGTGAGTGCAGAGAGCGATTAGTTTCGGCGTTTGCGCCATGCACCATCGCGTGCAACAGTTTTCAGATGTTTTGCTCAATTTAACCGAGGGATTTTCTCCTTAAATGATGATGAAAGAACTGGCCGGCCCGCGACTTCAGTTATAGAAGAAAACTTCCTAGTTGTGAAAAAAATTATTAAGAAAGACCCAAAAGTGACTTATAAACAAACAGAAGAGGTCGTGAAGATTTCATCGCCAGCTATTAATGAAATTTTACACTACCGGCTTGGAGCATGCTTGGAGTCAGGAAATTATGTTCACGATAGGGCACTCGCTGACTGCAGAATAAAAAGAAGCTCGCGTGACATGGTGAAGATATGCTCAGAAAATTTGATCAGGGAGAAGGACGGTAAATTTTACTTATATATATAATACTGGAGACAAGAGTTGGATTTACCATTATGATCCACCGACTAAACGTCAATCGATAATTTGGGTGTTTCCCGATGATGAACCTCCAACGAAGGTGAAACGCGGGCGAAGTGTTGGGAAAAAAATGGTGGCCACATTTTTTTCTACAAGTGGTCATGTGACCTCAATTTCCTTAGACGACCAAAACTGTGAATGCTAAGTGGTATATTGAAGTGTGTTTACCTACTGTATTTTATAATTTAAAACAAAAACGACCTAAAACTGGTTTGAGGGGGCTCTTTTTGCATCATGTCAATGCGTCGCCGCACAAGGCCATTGTCACTAAGGATTTTTTGAAGAGTGCAGAGATTGAATAATTGTGTCATCCTCCGTAAGTAAATCCCCGATTTAGCTCCTTGCGATTTCTTCCTCTTTCCGAAAATCTAACTCGGACTTCGTGACACGCGATATAACAGTCCTGAGGATGCACGGAATGCCTACTTGCAGGCCGTAGAAGATCTCCCTAAAGAAAAGTACCGGGAATGCTATAAATCATGGTTGAGGCGGATGAATCGATGCATAGAAGCTAATGGAGAGTACTTTGAGAAACTGTAATAAAAAAAATTTGAATAACTCTTATGCTTTCTTTGTATCTCAAAACTTTCGTAGTGACCTAAGGTATTTACTTATTAGGTATTAAGTCCTTGCTTTGTTGTGATACAATTATAAAAAAACACTTATTTAAGGACAGGAAGAAAAACACTTGTTATTTTTTGTAGGTACAAAAGTATTTTATTGGTAAACATATACTTATCCAATATTGAGTAGGCATTAATGACATTGATATCCCTCAATTCCCTCTCCTCTAACATATCTTTACCGAATGTGTTAAACCGCGGCGCCGCGTACATAACACATTCCGCTAGTACATGTTTATTTACTTGTTTCTTCCTCCCCACAATGTGGGCAAGAAGCGTCGTTACTTATACCTATTATCTTTAAGTGTCTATTTAGAGTATTGTGACCGGTTATGATACCAGTCAGCTGAGTCAGCAATCTCAGATTGCTCTTACCCAGTTTCAGCAGATATTCATATTCATATTCATTTATTTCGTATTAATCATACATTGTCATTCATTACATTAAAATATCATAATAAGGTCATTAAAAACAATGTCAACAGGCATATACAGGGTGGAAAGTTAAAACGGGGCAGTAAGGGCAGCTACTAGATCCCTTGCCGCCACGCAAAAATGGCAAAAGGATTTCATTCCTAACTTTTTAAGTGATGACAATCTACATTCACAGATTTTTGAAAAAAGGTACAGTCAGCGAGAAAATCATCACTTTTGACGATTTTTTTTAATGCCATTCGATCCCATTCCTATTAAGGATCAAAATACTCTTCGGGATCGACTAAGGTTTGACAACTAGAACGCCCAGAAATCAAAGAAAACTTTTTCCATACAGTTAGTATGGGAATCCCGAAGTGCAATTTTTTTTTAATGCAATTCGATCCCATTCCTATTAAGGATCAAAATACTCTTTGGGACCGACTAAGGTTTGACTACTAGAACGCCCAGAAATCAAAGAAAACTTTAATTAAAATAAAATAAAATAAAAAATAAAATTTTCCATACAGTCGGTATGGGAATCCCAAAGTGCAAGTAACGTTAGTAGTAGTGATCGTCTAGATTGTATGGAGACGTAGATTATACAATTTGATGATCGTCTAACTAAAGTACTACTTGCACTTTGGGATTCCCATACTGACTGTATGGAAAAAGTTTTCTTTGATTTCTGGGCGTTCTAGTAGTCAAACCTTAGTCGGTCCCGAAGAGTATTTTAATCCTTAATAGGAATGGGATCGAATAGCATTAAAAAAATTTTCGTCAAAAGTGATGATTTTCTCGCTGACTGTACTTTTTTTCAAAAATCTGTGATTAGAAGCAATACAGGCAAAGTTATTTAATTTATAATTAAAATTGTTCGTCCAAGAATTCAGCTACCGAATAATAGGCCTTCCGCATCAGCAGGGATTTAAGTTTGAGGGTAAAACCAAGGCACGTCCGACAGTCTTTAATAGCTGTCGGTATTTGGTTGTATATCCGCGGACCCAAGACATACATTCCATTGGCCGCTTTCATGAGTCGGTGTCTTGGCACCTCCAGGTCATGCTTCCTCCTATCCTGAAAACGACCGCTGGTCCATATCCTCCTTTGAAATACCTCCAAGTTCTGCCGAACATATTTACCAACCTCGAGGATGAATATCGAGGGAAGTGTTAGGACTCTAAAGTCCACAAATAGCTGGCGAGCCGGCGCATCGGGAGCAGCCCTTGCCATTTTTCTTATGATTTTTTTCTGAATGACGAAGGGTCTATCCCTCCGCAGCCAAGCTCCACAAATCTACTCCATATGTTAGTACCGAATGGCAGTATGCATAATAGGCTATCAAAAGGTTTTCATTTGACAAGATGGGCATAATTCGGGATATAATATAGTACGCAGAGTTGAGTTTCTTGCAAACCTTATCAATATGGTCCTGCCATTTCAGGCCGGAGTCAAAAATGAATCCTAGAAATTGAGTTTGTGGTACGATTGGAACAGCTGCATTTTGCACGAGTACTGAGTTTAAACTGCTGGTCGTATCTGCACTAGGCTTTAGATTAAATTCAACCAGGTTCGTTTTTTCGAGGTTTAACATCATTCCATTGGCTTTGAACCATTCAGCGAGGTTGCTAATTACAGATTTGACGTTCGTGAGTAGCTGATCCCTACTGTCAGCATTTACAATTGCACAGATGTCATCGGCATACATTACAAAGTCAACAATTGTTGAGTCGAATGGAAGGTCATTCATTAGGATAAGAAATAAAGTATTACCTATATTGGATCCTTGCGGCACGGATCGGTCATCTATTTCACTGAGGCCTGACTTCGAATTATTAACGTCAGTAGACTGAGCCCTGTCATGTAAAAACGACGCAACTAACTTTAACACTATGCCTCTTATGCCGTAATGCTCAAGCTTGCTTGCGATGAGACTGTGGTCAACTAGATCGAAAGCACGTGATAAATCAAAGAAAACAGCAGCTACGCGCTTCTTATTTTCCAGGTGGTCCAAGACCATTCGTACCGAATGTCTAGCAGCACTAGACGTGGATTTACCCACTTGATAGGCGTACTGCTGCTCGCAAAGCGTTTTGTTTAATGTTAAGAATTTGGTTAACCGATCACACAGCCCCATCTCAAACATTTTCGACACAGCCGGGACTATCGAAATAGGTCTGTAACTTTTTTGCTCTTTTTTAGGACCCTTGCCCTTGTAGACCGGCGTTACCTTTATCTTTTTAAGCGAGATAGGGTAAATACCAGCACATGCTGACTTATTAAACTGATGACACAGAGCTTGTAGGAAGTTAATAGGCATAAAACGCAAAATATATGTAGGCAAGCCATAAATGTCCTTCGTGATTTTAGACTTTATCTTTTTGATTATGACCTGAAGTTCCCCTACGATGAAAGGTGAAAAAAACATTGTTTTTCCCACCTGCGGGACGCTCCTACGCAATAAAGTAGTTGCATTAATGATATCAGGTCTCTGTGGCGTATCGCGCACGACAGACAGGTAGTATGCGTTGAGTGAGTCAGCGAGCTGCGCGTCCGAGCCGGCCGGGCCGCACACGGCATGCCGCAAGACGCCCAGCACGTCGCCCCCCCGCAACCCCTTCCTACCTACCTGATCCTTTTGTGATCTATACCTCCTATCATCATCTTTGTCTGTCTACGTCCAGATGCTTCTCTCCATTCTCTCTCCCCATCTAGTTCTTTTAGCCTTTCTATGACCCCCTTTGTGACTTGAGCCGAGAAAAGAAGGACCGGTTCTGGGCCTATAACCCCCCTTCCCGCGCCCTCCCTGGGCAGCTCATCCACCCTCTCATTGCCCACTATCCCCTGATGTCCTGGCACCCACGTCACCGTCACAACTGGGTTTTCTCTTGTTAAGCTTTTCCTTGCATTCTTTTACTAAGGCGGATGTTACCGTTGCTTTTCGTAGTGCCTTCAATGCTGCCTGACTGTCCGTGTATATCACTTCACTCCCAGTCTTTTGTATTGTCTCTCTTATAAATAATCTGTGCGCACCTCGTTATCGCGCACACTTCTGTTTGGAAAACGCTATCATACCTCCCCAGTGGGATGGATACTCTTTCACGTAGTTTAGGTACACCTGCCCCCGCTAGTCTTGTTGATTTCCTTCTTGATCCATCTGTGAAGCAGACCGTCATGCGCCTTTATGTTTGGCGAAGTGAGAGTTGGCATTTATACTCGAGTAATGGATTTGATGGCCATTTCTAGGAAAAGGAGGGTTGGTCTCAATGGGTCGACGATATTAGGAAGATCACGGGTCATTCCTGGTTAAGACCTGCTCTGGATCGGAACGCGTGGCGTACTCAAAGGGGTCTATGCTCAGCAGTGGGCGATTATGGGCTGAAAATGATAATGGTAAAGGATTTGATGATGTTTGTCAATCGTGTTGGAGAGCGCCCACTCGAAGTGTCAACGGCTTTACCTTGCACTACCAATCGCTCCATCCATATTTTCGAAGGCTCGCATTTCTTTTCATAGCCACATCATTTCATGGCATAGGGTAAGCCAACGCTTTTTACTTAAAAATAAGTTACAGATAATTTAGTCTTTGTGAAGGCTGATATGTTCAACATTCGTATGTGTTCATCAGTCTGTTGAGTCCGCCCACGGGCTTGCGTTCTGACTCTGAGAGCACCACATATGTCTGATGTACGAGCACCAACAATCCGGAGTATATCACTGAAAGCAAAATTTAAAATATTTAATTTAATAGGAATTGGACGAAGAGACGAGAGGAGGTTATTATCTGTCGCTGTTAATTCTTTTGCGTTTTCAATCGGAATGGTTACTTAATTTGGCTTTATTTTAGCGTTCTTATCTCAAATTGTCTACTTATACCAACTCCATGAAAAATAACTGTCAACGTCAATACGACGCCTTAAGGATGACTCACGCTAGAACAGGCCGTATCCGGCCCGGGCCGTTTTCTAAGAAAAACGACACCGTTTTTGTGCGGCCGAGCCATACCCAAGCCCGGCCGAGCCACGGTCGAGGCTCGGAAGCGGCTCGGTGCCGGCACGGCCCGGACGTGGCTCGCCCGGGCTTGGGTATGCCTTGGCCGCACAAAAACGCCGTAGTTTTTCTTAGAAAACGGCCCGGGCCGGATACGGCCCGTTCTAGCGTGAGTCATCCTTTAACGAATATTGTATAACCTCTAGTTACCTAAAGACCTTTCAAAAGGCTTCCTACGATTCAGTGGACTACAAAAAAAAACTAATTTGGAAAAGAAATGCATTTCTTTTGTTGCGTTCGACTTAAAAACAGTACAAACTCTAATCAATTGTACCCTCAGAATACAACTTACCGCAAACTCCAAGCGGAATCAGGGCATACAACATGAGTTCCTTGTCACCCCATTGCATCCAAATGAATCCAATTGTCACTAGTACAGTCAGTATAACTGCGATGATCCCGTATATTAGATACGCCATTATGAAGCGCTTCTTGTTCTGAAACAAAATGAACAATAGGTATAATATATGATTAATTAGAATTAAGAATTTTTATTCATTCACACATAGGTTAACAGTATGACACCAAATCACTTATGTGGTACCTACAAAATACATAACATAACTAAATATATTTATAAACACTTTATGCGAAATTCAAAACATACGGTAACGATATAACACGATAAACAAAAACTAAAATAAACTTATTATCAACTTCAACCATCCTTCCACCTCCTGACTCCATCATCAGACCATCATCACCAAGTATTAAGTGTAGAACTCGACAAAACAAAACAAACGAACCCAAACTCGAGGGTTATACAATTAACCGTTGAGGAGTTCCACTATCCACCTCCTGACTCCATCATCAGACCATCGTCACCAAGTATAATGTATAGAACTCATCAAAACAAACCAATTGAGCCCACACTCGAGGATATACAAGTAGCCGTTGAGGAGTTCCACTATCCACCTCCTCACTCCATCATCAGACCATCGTCACCAAGTATAATGTATAGAACTCATCAAAACAAACCAAATGAGCCCACACTCGAGGATATACAAGTAGCCGTTGAGGAGTTCCACTATCCACCTCCTGACTCCATCATCAGACCATCATCACCAAGTATAAAGTATAGAACTCATCAAAACAAACCAAATGAGCCCACACTCGAGGGTATACAGGTAGCCGTTGAGGAGTTCCACTATCCACCTCCTGACTCCATCATCAGACCATCGTCGCCAAGTGTTATGTTCTATACATCAACCGAGTGCCTCTATACCGATACCAAATGCGCTGTGTTTACCCCCAAGGGCCCCGAGTATCTGAATCCGAACCGAACTACATTCGTATTCATGGAATATTATTTGAAATAAAAAATCAGGATTAGTTTTATTCGATTAAGAAAATAAGTTATCTTCATTCAATTCTTATTCCCAAGAATTATTCCCGACGAAACTTATTTGGAATAACTTTGACGGGGATAAAATCAACGTGATTTTATTCACGCGTTATTCTTATTCTATTCATGATTCTATTCTTGAATGCCCAACTCTGGTTTAAAGCTGTGCGCGCTCTGGCAGTAGGAGCGTTCACACCGCGCCTCGTGCGCTCGCCGCCGCCGTTCACAGCGAACAGCCGCCGCGGGCGCCGCGCCGCCCGCCGCGCCGACCGCCGGCGCCGGCCCACTCGCTCGCGGCACCTGCAGGCCCATGCGTTCCAACACGGACGCGTTGTCTACTCTATTATTTAGCAGCTGGTAATAGTGCATTATATGTATAAATTTTCTCCGAGTCTCAAGCGTGTGAAGGCCAGTCATTCCCGAAACAAACAGGGACGGGTATATGAAGGGATAGTATCCGTATCGTCGCTTGTAGATATGCCTGGCGAGTTTCTTCTGGATTTTCTCCAACATTGTGCTGTATTTAATCTCATGCGGATCCCATACTACTGCACCGAATTTTGCCTTTGGGAGTTGAAAATTGGGAAGCTATCCTCATTATGAATCCCAGCGTTTTGGATAGGTACCTTTTTGCAAGTCTTCGTAATATGTTGTCTGAAGTCGATTTGGGTGTCCAGAGTAAGCCCTAAGTCTCTTATTTCGTCGGTCCGTTGCAGTGGATTGCCGCGAAGGTTGTACTCAGTATTAATATGAGATATTAATATGAGATATAGGGGAAGATAGTATAGTATCGGACAGTGTATACTATCGGACAATGTCGATAACATCTCTATTTCACGTCTAAGTGCCATCTATGAACGCACAAGCAATATATCCCATTCTAGACACGCGATGAACCAGTCTGTGGCAAGCTGCCGACGCCCCTGCGCGCACCGCATCGATTTATGTGAGTAAATCAATTTCAACGTAACGAATCGTTTTTTTGCTTTGTTTACTATCCGCACAATTTAAGTTATTACAAACAGCACACGTTACAAGTGTATCATAAGTTTATTACAGATTTAATTTATGATACTAAAACAAATTAGAAATGGCCTGTTCTTTTTTAATTAATTTTTTTATAATGTTAGTCGTGTTGTATTGTATCGGACAGGGAAATTATGTTACGTTCACGCATCCAGTACTACACGTAAATTAATAATAGATAAAAATAGAATTGCCCAAAAATATATAAAATAGTACCTAATACTTTTAATTATTACAAGTTACTAGGTATATATTGATGATGTCCGGTACAAATCTTGCAAGTAAATTTTGACGTAACGTCGTCAGGTCAATCTGAAATTTTGTATACGTAGGTACTTGTGGTAGTTATGACATGACAATACAATATTAAGAGGATTGTGTGCCTAAACATTTTCTTGTTGCCGGCGGTTGTGGAAAATACAATTCACCCAGCTCTGTGGGCCTACCGCGAACGGCATTCGAAGTTTTCCCTCTCTTTCGCAAGTATGACAGTAAATCATCGATTTAATAAAGAAAAAGGGCTGGCAGGGAATGAATTATACTATTCCTTTAGAAATCGGCATCCGAATATCTGCTTAAGGAAACCTGAATCTACCAGTCTTGCAAGAGCGGTGGGCTTCAACAAGCTTCAAGTGACTGTTTTTTTTTTATAAGCTTTGAAGAGTTCCCTCGATTTCTCCAGGGTCTCATCATCAGAACTGGATTTTGGTGACAACAGAACCAATCTGGAAGTATATGATTTCAAACAAAGCAAGAATTTTTCAAATCGGTTCATTAATTACGGAGTTATCGCGTAACATACACACAAAAAAAAACATACAGACGAATTGAGAACCTCCTCCTTTTTTTAAGTCGGTTGATAATAAGATGTCCGTTACTAAACCAAACTGTCCGATACTTAACGAATTACTGTATATTTTACTATCTTCTTAATTTTACTAATCGTAATCACTTCCTTGGCGAACATGTTTGCAAGATATTTATTGAAAGAAGGTATTCATCTTTTCTCACGCTTATTAGATATGCTTTCTAAGTATACTGTCCGATACTATCGCATGATGTCCGATAGTATACAACATTTTTATAAAATTATAATTGATATAAGTCGGTTATCGATAAAGTTATTATACTTTTAACCAAAACGGTATAACGAATGAACTTCAATGTGCACAATTATTATTTTAAATGATTTTAATATCTTCAATTTCAAGACTTTATTTGTTAAAACTAAAATGTGTCGGATACTATACTATCTTCCCCTACATATATAATCATGCGTGTGTTTCAGAGGGGTAGGCAGAGTTAACGGTTATACACTTGCTACGACACAACTTTCTTACTACATTCGCTTTCATGACATACTTCAGGAATGCATGTGGCTTTCGGATACCCTTGACCTGATATTTCTAAGACAAAGGATTTTTAACGGCACTCTAACTAAAATAGGTTACGTTTATAAAATATTACTGTATACAACGAGTCCCGAAAGTCAACACCAAGTCATAAAAGTTAACAAAAAAAAGAACCAAGTCATGTTTTAAAAAAAATAACAGGCATCAGTACTGCCTGGATCTCCAAGACCTTCTCCTCGAGTAGCGGACACTGCAGTCAATCTTCCTGAGCGCTATCGCTGTAAAAGAGGGATGTCATATATGAGGCGGTATCCGAATGCGTTTTAATATTGTCTACGTATCCGAACGCATCTTACCTATCATTGATTTCCCGCTACATTGCCTATGTCATTATGTTGTAATCACAAACTAAAAATAAATATTGATAATAGCATACCACAGAGACTTGTTATTATAGTCTCAAAAGATAATTGCATCGTTAAATTGTTTCCGCCTTCGGTACTTAACTTAGGAATGTCTGAATCGCCTGGGTCAATGTTCAAAATGTTATCCTCCATCATACGGTACACATACACAGCTCATTGTCGCACTTGTATTAAGGCGTCCACACACCGGTCGCGGGCGCGGGTCGGGCGCGGTCCCGCGCAAATTGTAAAACATTGAAACTACACTTCAAACACACATCGAACGCGGGCCCGCGAGCCCGCGGCGGGCCCGCGTTCGATGTGTGTTTGAAGTGTAGTTTCAATGTTTTACAACTTACGCGGGCCCGCGCCCGAGACCGGTGTGTGGAGGCCTTTATTGTCCTGCGACCGCGCACGGTTGGACCGTAACAAGATAAGAAACACTCGTTGTTGCTAGGTGATTAGCGAAGGTAAACTATTTGTTCGATACAATAGACGCGTCCGAACCGTTTAATGCGCCCGGCTAAAACTCAATTAGCCGGCTAAAACACAATCAAGGCATCCGTTCAATAAATAAAATGACACATTTTTTCATAAACATGTACTTCAAGTCGTTAGACAAACTGACAGTACTGAAAAAAAAAAGGAGGTAAGTAGGTACTACGCTAATTTGGCAAGCACCTAGCTTCAAAAGATGGATGGATTTATAGACTCCTTTGCTCGATTATTTAAGAAAAACTTGTGTCTTTTCAAAGGAGTGTGAGACGACTCATGTAACAACATGTGTGATTTCCATCGAGTATTTTTTTTTGTTTTAAAACATGTCTTGGTATTTTTTTTGTTTATTTTTCTATAACTGTTGACCTGGGTCTGGGGTATCATCCGTTTGCGGCTTGACGTTGACTTTTCAGACACCTTGTATAGTGTAGGTATACAGGTATATTGCGCTTGCATTTAAATTATTCATAGCTACCTTGCTCACTCCAACACACAGGATCACAGCGAACGTGAGGGCTATGAGAGACCCCAGCGGGCCCGCCGCCACTATACCCGCGAAGAAATACACCAGCGCCAAGTCGTTTGGACCCCATTCACCAACGGACGATGTGCATAACATGACAATAAGGAAAACCAGGACGGCGATGGTGGCCAGACTGCATATGACCTGAAAATCATAGGTGAATAATATTACTAAAGGACCACATTACAGGAGACATAGTCTATTCGGAAGTGTAAGAGTAAATTCTGTCAAACAAACGCAACCAAAAATCGACTTTATTCTCTGACCATAACGTAGTTTTTTGCTTGCGTTTTTATGGCACGATCTACTCTTACACTTTCGGACGTACTACATATACCAGTAAATTATAAAGACTTAAGTCACTAGCTTAACCTTTTGAACGCCATTCTTCACGTACTGAAGTGTCACTGACACGCCAACCTTTTTTTCATAAGAGAATAACTATGAACCTTTATATGAAAGACAGAAGGTTGTTCTGACAGCGGACGACATAACACTTAAAGTCGTTCTTGGCGCTTCGGACACGACAGTACACGAAGCCTTTAGGCGTTCTTGGCGTTCAAAGGGTTAAAATGATGAGAAAAGAAAGAAAGAAGACATTTATTTACTACACAAAAGACACACAGAGACAAAGGGAGTAGGCATACATTACAATTTAACACATATTGTGTGTGTCGTCGCTGTCTCAGCATTATGCCGAGGTGTCAGACAGACACCTACAGCGCTGATTTTCAGACAGCACCGTACGTGACTCACGGAAACGGAACGCAACACAACATAATACCATTGATAAACACATAATTATTGTATACACATAATAAATCTTATCTTATCTTATCTTATCTAGGTGAGGGCCCTTTCGGATGCACTTCGACCCAGTGGGATCTTTTGTGCATAATAAATAATAAATGTAATAAATTTGTAAAATATGTACCAGTAGCCAAATGGGAATGGGAATGGGATAAGCGTGGTGTTGTTATACGTATCGCGACGAATCTGGATCCCTATGATAGCTGTCATCTCCGTACAATTTATAACCTTAAAACGTAAAATTGTACTGAAATGACAGCCGTCATAGGGGTCCAGATTCGCCGCGATACGTACAGTTTCACTGTAGAGATGTATCTGTGCCATTCATTTCGTACAGTAGGTATATATCTGCTTAAAGCATTGACGCCATCTATTGGGAGATTTTTCACTGAGTTTATAGCCGGTTGTTTATTGTGAGAGGTGAAATTTTTATACGAAATTAATGGTACAGAGACCTCTCCATAAAAATTAAAACAACTACAGTCGTTTTTTTTTATAAATGTACAATTATTGGACTTCTTTCTACACAGTGGGTCCCGTACTCAAATTGTAAAACGGGACCCTATTACTAAGACTTCGCTGTCCGTCCGTCCGTCTGTCTGTCACCAGGCTGTATCTCATAAACCGTGATAGCTAGAGAGTTGAATTTTTTACAGATTATGTATTTCTGTTGCTGCTATAACAACAAATACTAAAAACAAAATAAAATATTTTTTTAAGGGGAGCCCCCCATACAAAAAACGTGATTTTTTTGCCGTTTTTATAGATAATGGTACGGAACCCTTCGTGCGCGAGTCCAACTCGCTTTTGGCCGGTTTTTTGTTTATAGCTGTCGACACAATACCTAAAGTGAATAACGATTGGGTGTTCGCATATTTGCCGTCGTTATGATTTAAAAAGTTATGCCTAAATATGACGCTAGATACATATTTCAAGTAACTAATCGAATTCAACGACACGGGGGTATAGTGAAAGTTAACCCCCTGGCCACGACTTTGGTCTTAAGGCTTATACACCCGCTAACGTCCTTGAGTCGTCGTTCGTATGGGTCAGCGCGCGACTGATCGGGCCTGCCGAGCCTCCGCGCTCGCGCATTTTGTAGGTATTTAAACATTGTAATTAAGATAATCATTTTATTTATTCAAACTCTGCGAATTTGTCTATAAATATTTAATAACTTTATTTGAGTACAAAAATTTAATTTAAAATATCTATAGTTTAGTCATAATATTGAATAAACTTTACAAAAAGTGGTAACTTTGGGATTTTTTTCTATCGAGTGAAGTTCATTAGATCGCGTAACTGAATGCGACTTTGACTAGATTAGATCCTTAAGTAATACGTATCTTTTTTTTAGATTTTTAAACCCTATTTTCTACGTCTGAGATTGTTTTAAAAAACTCTAAAACGCTGCCCCTGTTGACTGTCGAGCCTTAAGCGACCTGCGAGCAGCGTTTTATCTGTTCATTGCGCGTGCTCCCAACTAACCACAGTGCGTTGCGCGTGTCGACCGCGCAATGAACAAATAAAACTCTGGTCGCTGGTCGCTTAAGACCAAAGTCGTGGCCAAGGCGTTAAGGCTCGGGCACAGATACGTAACACCGTGCGTGCGCGCGTCCGTCCCGCAAGCGGTGTGACACGTCCTATGAGGATTTATACTTTACAACGAATCGGAACGCGCACGTCTACGCTACGCTAACGCATGGTGTGCGTTTACAATGGATCGAGGTAGTGGACCGCTTTAAGTACTTAGGCCACATCATAACGGAGGACCTGTGTGATGATAGTGATATCGAGAGAGAGCGTAGGGCGTTGTCAGTGAGGAGTAATATGCTGGCTCGCAGATTCGCTAGATGCTCAGTTAATGTTAAAATAACGCTATTCAAAGCGTATAGCCAATCTTTTTACTCTAGCGGTCTGTGGGTTCGGTATACCAAACGAGCCTACAACGCCCTACGCATACAATACAACAATGCCTTCAGAATGCTGTTGAGACTCCCAAAGTGGTGCAGTGCGTCGGAAATGTTTGCTGAGACGCGCACGGACGATTTTCACGCCATAATGCGAAAGAAAACCACGTCGCTGATGGGTCGCGTCAGGGAAAGTCAAAACGGTATTCTGAAGGTATTGGCTGGTAGATTTAATTGCAACATATTGTGGCACTGGATCGAGCGGGTCAGAACTACTTTGACGTATGTCAAGTAGTAATGCAATTTTTTTTTTTTTATGTATTATAATAATTGCTAACATAGTTTTAAGTTTATTTCGTTACTAACAGTATAATGGATCACATGGTCTGAAATAAAACGATTGAATTGAATTGAAAAAAAATTACATGTTATAGGCTACTATCATAGCGCTACGAAAAGGTTTTTTTTCGAAATTGTTGGCCGTGAATTGGACTTACGGCATTTATGATGGCGAATATGAAGCATCCTTTTTCTACCGGCATCCCACAGCATACAGAAGACGAACAGCACGATTGCCTGAAAATGGCAACGTTAACAATAAAGTGTCTATTTTTATTGCAGGTTTTATGTAGGTGCGTTTAGGCTAAATTCATCAAATAACATTTTATCAACTTCCCGCAGTCCCTCAATCCAACTGAGTGGAAATTTTGTACACTTATTTACTTCAGGCTGGTCCTGGTGGATACGGATAGTACCTAGTTCACTCCAAAATTACACTCGATAAAGAATCAGTTACATGGTGCAACAACTCGTATGCGATTTTCATAACACTGCGGGGCTGCGAGCTACCGAAATGCGACGAATTCAATCTAGCCCTGCAATGTACTAAAACTCACATACGAGTGGTTGCGCCATGTTAGCGATGGGCGAGTCGAGTTGTCTGACTCGAGTAACTCGAATCAGAGTCTAAACGAGTTGATTCGAATCAAGTTCCTTGTGGCAACTCGAATCAACTCGTCATGTCCACTGCCGGTTTGACTCGCATATAATTGATACCTACGGATCGGATAAGCGGATAACGAATGCGAGTGTATGCGAGTCTAATAAATAATACGAATACGCTGAACTCGACTCGAACCGCATCGAAACTCGAGTTGACTCGACTTGCATCAACCGGATGGGATCCGCTTCGAGGCAGCAGCCGAATCAACTCGAGTTATACGAGTTGCTTATACCCGACTCATAACATCGCTACACCATGTAAATGGTCCTTAAGGGTGCCTTTCCACCAGAGATGTGCTATGCTATGTTTTCATACATTTGACACGTAGCTCCCAGCTACAGCTACATTTTAAATGTATGAAAACATAGCATAGCACATCATAGCACATCTTGGTGGTAAGGCACCTTCAACCTACAAATGATCTTAGCTCAATAAGGCTTGTGTGTAAAGGCTGGTTTCCACTTTGATAAGTGATTAGTGCGAATCCATACAAAAGCTACTCGCACTTGCAGCAAGTGTATGAACTCGCACTAATCACTAGGTAATCAAAGTGGAAACCAGCCTTAATGGGAACTAGACGACGATATATTTAACAGATTTATTTATTAAATAAATAGGTAGGTACGGTCAACCAATTTGATTCCTAGGTCATCATAGAACCTTGCCGTTGTAAACGCTATGTCAATACGGGTTACTAGGATTATTACGTCACAATGTAGCAGTTAAAATGACAGGGTTCTACGGTGGCCTAGGAATTAAATTGGTTGACTGTACATAGAAAACGTTCAATACTCAGAAAAAATGCTCATGTTCATCATTCAAATATTTGCCCCTACCGGGACTTGAACCTGGGTTCAGGACCATCAGCTTCGTAGGCAGGGTCACTACCCACTAGGGTAAATGGGTCGTCAAACTACTACTATAGGTACTAATATACACACTACTACGTATAGTACGTAGTACCTAAACGCCCCCTTTATTTTTACGCGCTAAATAAATGTTTTACGTCACATCACACATGGCCATAAAATAGTAATTACGGCTCGTTACGCTGAGGAAAGTTTCACTTCCCTTTGTACTCACTACGGGCAGGAAAAAGAAAGCCTCGCATATTTATCGCCCTTGCCTTCGGCTCGATCGTCAAATTCCTGGGATCTGCAGGTAGATCACGTAACGCATTGTACGCGCGTCAGGTAGGTCTAAATGTCACTTTTTATATGGAAACTTGACAGTTAAATTGTACTGACGCGCGTTCGGAACGTTACGTGATTACCCCTCTGAGACATTCTTTGTTTTACTGCCCTAGATGAGTAATGTACGATTGGCATTTAGCCCGTACACATATTGACTGACCAACCATTACAATGCATCCCACCTTATTCCTTTTTGTTGAACTCGTTTGACCTTCCATGATTTAAAAAATAAAAGTTACCTTGTAGGTACTCGTAACAGTTGTAACCAGTTCCCGCGAAAGTTCAGTTTTACAATTATAGGTACCTTAATGCTACCTATTATAAAACTTATTGAAATTCATAATTTAAAAAAAAACATGTTAGGCACTAACTTACCTTGTGTCCATATTGGAGATTACAATTATGATTTTCTTTAGTAAAGTCGTGTATTTCTGATGAATGAAACAGTTATAAATGCGTCCACTGCTCGAAAATATAATGATTCAACTGAAGACCGCGAAGGCACTGGCCTCAATATCAATACTGCGAAATGAAATTAAACATTCGCGCATCGTAGAGGGCCGAGTGTGTGTAAGCGACAGCACTATTATTATTGTGTCTTACTCTGTCGCTCTTATTTGTTTTTGTCTGGCGCCCGTGTGACGTCACCATGCTCTGTATGTAACATGAGATTGACATAGACATTATTGTTATCAATACAGCAAATGACATGTATCAATGTGTGGGTGTCACGAACCGAGGTCACATTTTGTTTATTTTCGCTTTCACGCGCGGCGTACTAACTAATTACAACCCGTGCGAATTAACTGTGCACCTCGCGCTGTGACGCCGTGACGCTGTGACTGACGCGCAACGGTAACTTAGTTACCGTTGCGCGTCTCTCGTTTTAATCGTCTAAATCACAGCGTCACAGCGTCATAGCGTCACAGCGTCACAGCGCGAGGTGCACAATTAATTCGCACGGGTTGTATGAACACGACAGAACGAGCTTGCAACCACATTGAAATGAGAATAGTCTGCACACACACGGTGGCGATACGAATGCGATGTGAAAGTGATGAACTGATGAATCAATTCAAGCCCCTGTTGCTCTCTCTGTTATGTTGTAGGTACTTACGTAGATATTTTCTGTGACTCACTCAATACAGTTCTTGAAACTCACTCGACAAAAGTATATATTCGCCTAGTGCCTGCAATACGGCCACAACTCGAAATTAAAACACATTTGAGATGTGTCCGTGTTGCACTGTGCAAAAGAGCCACATCTCAAATGTGTTTTAATTTTGAGTTGTGGCCGTATTGCAGGCACTAGGCGATATGTAAGCATGTATGTTCTTATTATGAACACAAACCTAAGATCAAGGCTCCTTTTACATGCATTTCTGTCAATTTAGAAGTAGTTGAAGGCTACTCATCTAATTGTATGTACCTTTATTTATTTTATTTTAATACGTCTTATGCTATAGGTAATAGACGACGATATATTTAATAGATATAAATACTTAAAAACATAGAAAACATCCAAGCCTTAGAAACAAATATTCATGCTCATTACACACACATTTGCCCTTGCCGTTGAACCCAGGAGGTTCAGCTTCGTAGGCAGCGTCACTACCCACTAAGCTAACCGGTCGTCAAACCAGTTATATATTAACCCATTCAGGGCCCATGACGACACATATGCGTCAGAGCGCTACGAGCGCTTTTCGCTATATACGAAGATTAACCTGCTACGGACTACGGCGTAGCGCTACGAGATTAGCGTGGCAGTGAATGTGTTAAGACCCATGTAGGGATATATTCAGACGTCAACAGACTACCGTAAAGTCACAGTATTATAATATATTCTAAACTGTGGTAAAGTCCCTTTTGGGTTTTGCATCGAGGTTTTACCCAAGGTCCGATTTCTTCGGATTGCATATACGTATTACTTTGGATCAGCCTCTCTGCAGATCGGCTATATACAAAAATAATTGTTATAATATGTGTATACTCCTGTACAATAAGTTACCTGACATTATTAAATTAGAAAAAATGACCTCTTTCAAAACAAAGTTAACCAAATGGCTGCATGAACAATGTTGTTATAGTATTAAGGAGTATTTGACAAGAAAGTAATAGGTATGTAACAAATAGTTGTAAGTTAGTATTTAAGTCTTGACATTGTGGAATGTTCAGACAATAAAATTTAAAATATATTGACATTGACTTTGTACAAATTTGCACACCTGCATTCAGGTTGGATACGTTGGTTTATCTATTATTTTTAAGATTTTGTAACCATATTCTGGCAAATAAATTATTTCATTTCATTTCATTTCATTTCATTTCATTTCATTACGCATAGTGTCTGCAATGGCCGTATTGCAGGCACTAGGCGTAATACTTGCTTACATATTTTCCTAGTGCCTGCAATACAGCCACAACTCAAAATTAAAACACATTTGAGATGTGGCTCTATTGCACAGTGCAATACGGACACATCTCAAATGTGTTTTAATTTTGAATTGTGGCCGTATTGCAGGCCCTAGGCGATTAACGTATATGTAAGATTTTATATACACCCATATCATAAATCCTCTATAATGTGTTCGGAAACCATATATAATGTAATAACCACCATTATTGCAACTAGTAACGTAACATCAGCGTTTTGTCTGTGCCAGTGTTATTATAATGTATGAAAAATCATGATAACATCGATATCCATGTTATTATGGAAATCTAGTTGATCATGATTTGATATCTGGCGGTGCAATGGCGGTTGTTCTAATGGTTCCCGAACACATCATGGAGAATTTATAATATGTGGGTACTTAGATAAAGGTAGTGTATGTAGGTAACTGTACATAATGAAGGGCATTAGTGTGGGTTTATGAAACGAGCGTCAGCGAGTAACTTTGTAAATTTGGTAACCGTCACTAGATTTTGAAAGTAGCAACATTCAATGTTCACAGCTGGCAATGGTCACGAGTACCTTTACTCTAATACTCTCTTTCCACATCGTAAGACTAATTACCCTGAGAACCTAACGGTTTCGCTCTATGAAAACACAACAATATATCGATATCAGCCATATTTTTACACCAAAAAATAGGTTGGGTAATTTGACTAAATATTCATTAATAATTCACCTAAATTTAATACCGATACGGTAAAAAATAATGAAAAGTAATCTTCATAAATTCCGTAAAAATCAGGCGAAAATGGTATTAAACTTTCTTTACTTTATAATTGACTACGTCTGTATACGTTCTTTGGGATACGCGCATAATCCACTTAAACCTTTCTATAGGACAGATGAAATTCAATATCATCTCAAGGTCGTAAATATTTAATTAAAATGCCGTTATTTCCTGATGCATATATTTTTGGATTCAGGTAGTAAGTCTCCAAATTTGTGTACTCAAACATGTTTTCATTATAAAAATACTGATAGCATTTTTGCTTGCGGGTTATATTTTTTTCCTAACTTCCGGTCCATAGAATTATTCATTTCAATAGTAAAAGTTGTTTAAAATAACATATAAAAGCCGTATACAAATAATTAGCCTGATATTGAATTATTTCCAAAAAAACCGTAATTTTCTCAGGGTACCTATAGTGCAGAAAATAATGGTACATTACTTACCTAGGGCGGTGAAACAAAGAATGTATCAGATCGCATTTATTTGTGCACGAAGACCCGAGCCGAAGGCAAAGGCGATAAATAAGCGATCTGAGGCTTTCTTTATTACCGTGGTGAGTACAAAGTTTTACGTCTCTCCCTGGCCAAGAAGTGGGATTTTCCGCACGCGTAGTGTGCGGTAATTGCTACTTTATGGCCAGGTATGACGTAAACGTTTTTAGCTTTTTGTACATTTTGCGTGTAGGACGCACAGCATGGCGGGGCGAGGCCGCGCGGGAATAGAATTCGGGCGATACGAATATAATGATAAATAAAATGTCACCCTTTCATTCATATATTTTTATTTCTTCGCAGGATGCATTGTAATAGTACATTATGATACAAGTGTGCTAAGTTGGTCATTACACTCTAGTCGGTTTTTAAGCCTGAGCCGAAGGCGAAGGCTTAATGGAGACGAGAAGTGTAATGACCAATGCTCACGTGTTTCATACGACGTTTTTCAACACATTTGCGAGGAAAAAAAAATAATAAAAAATGAAAATGTTAAAAGATATGTAATGAAAAGGCACTAGTGCGATAATGTAATGTAAAAGTCACGGCATGGGTAATATTCTGCATTATTTTGCTAATATTTAAAAAGATATGTAATGAAAAGGCACTAGTGCGATAATGTAATGTAAAAGGCACGGCATGGGTAATATTCTGCATTATCAGTGTAAATACGCTGTAATAAGACCTACTTTACGAGCAGGTGTGTTGAAAAATATTTATCAACACATTTGCTCGTAACGTGGCTCTTATTGTGCCGCTTTTAGGCTCATAATCCTGGGTATTAAACACGCGTGTTTTATAACATTACGACACTCGTGTAGTTATGTTTATATCCCGATTAAGACACGTTGGCACCTTGCAGCAAGGACTCGGCGCAGTCGGCGCATTCTTAAATTAACCGGGTTATACAGGTTTGTTTTTAATCCTCGGCAAATGGATTCTTACTCGACTAAACAAATTAAGTCCTTCTTGTGAATTAATTGATTATTTCTTCTTGGATATGATATAGAAACGTTTCATTTAGTAAAACTATTTACTTTTGATAACATTTTACATGAATTTATATTGAATAAGAAAATATTTATTTTATTTTGTATTGGCTGTTCAGAGATTTCATCTAAGCCTCGCTGCAGGCGCACTGCGCGAACTTCACAAAAAAAATAGTTGCGCACCATTATAGGTAATTTCACAAATATTAGTAAACATTGATGATGATGCGTGTTTGGTTATTATTAAAAATGTTGACTCGTGGTGAATAGAAAAGTGATAAATAGAATTGACGCCACTGCAGTACATTCTTGGAGATGTAAGTACAAATATGTGAGTAAAAACCTGATGTCATCAATAACTAAAGGAAACAAACTTAGGAGGCTGTAACATTTTCATTTTATGAAAAGGATTTTTTCCTCGCAGATGTGTTGAAAAACGTCGTATGACACACGTGAACTTTGATAATTATCAACATACCTCACTTGTATCACAATGTACTAGTATAATACACATGCGGATAGGTAGGTAATCAAATTTCCTACTTTCTACCTATATCTAGGTTGCAGGTACTATCTGAACTACTTAGATTTCTTATTAAGGCCTACTACTAATAAGGCCCTCGTAAGGTCTAGGCAATTTTTAGGACGGGGCCTTAAAAATTAGTAATAAATAACAATATATTTTGAATTATCATATCCCATAATAGTTGACTTGACTTTTTGTAATAAGATTCAAATTTTATTACAAAAAGTCAAGGAGTTGGGAAGTTGAGTAGTTCCATCCACCTTATTCCTTTTTGTTGAACTCGTTTGACCTTCCATGATTTAAAAAATAAAAGTTACCTTGTAGGTACTCGTAACAGTTGTAACCAGTTCCCGAGAAAGTTCAGTTTTACAATTATAGGTACCTTAATGCTACCTATTATAAAACTTATTGAAATTCATAATTAAAAAAAAAACATGTTAGGCACTAACTTACCTTGTGTCCATATTGGAGATTACAATTATGATTTTCTTTGGTAAAGTCGTGTATTTCTGATGAATGAAACAGTTATAAATGCGTCCACTGCTCGAAAATATAATGATTCAACTGAAGACCGCGAAGGCACTGGCCTCAATATCAATACTGCGAAATGAAATTAAACTTTCGCGCATCGTAGAGGGCCGAGTGTGTGTAAGCGACAGCACTATTATTATTGTGTCTTACTCTGTCGCTCTTATTTGTTTTTGTCTGGCGCCCGTGTGACGTCACCATGCTCTGTATGTAACATGAGATTGACCTAGACATTATTGTTATCAATACAGCAAATGACATGTATCAATGTGTGGGTGTCACGAACCGAGGTCACATTTTGTTTATTTTCGCTTTCACGCGCGGCGTACTAACTAATTACAACCCGTGCGAATTAACTGTGCACCTCGCGCTGTGACGCCGTGACTGACGCGCAACGGTAACTTAGTTACCGTTGCGCGTCTCTCGTTTTAATCGTCTAAATCACAGCGTCACAGCGTCATAGCGTCACAGCGTCACAGCGCGAGGTGCACAATTAATTCGCACGGGTTGTATGAACACGACAGAACGAGCTTGCAACCACATTGAAATGAGAATAGTCTGCACACACACGGTGGCGATACGAATGCGATGTGAAAGTGATGAACTGATGAATCAATTCAAGCCCCTGTTGCTCTCTCTGTTATGTTGTAGGTACTTACGTAGATATTTTCTGTGACTCACTCAATACAGTTCTTGAAACTCACTCGACAAAAGTATATATTCGCCTAGTGCCTGCAATACGGCCACAACTCGAAATTAAAACACATTTGAGATGTGTCCGTGTTGCACTGTGCAAAAGAGCCACATCTCAAATGTGTTTTAATTTTGAGTTGTGGCCGTATTGCAGGCACTAGGCGATATGTAAGCATGTATGTTCTTATTATGAACACAAACCTAAGATCAAGGCTCCTTTTACATGCATTTCTGTCAATTTAGAAGTAGTTGAAGGCTACTCATCTAATTGTATGTACCTTTATTTATTTTATTTTAATACGTCTTATGCTATAGGTAATAGACGACGATATATTTAATAGATATAAATACTTAAAAACATAGAAAACATCCAAGCCTTAGAAACAAATATTCATGCTCATTACACACACATTTGCCCTTGCCGTTGAACCCAGGAGGTTCAGCTTCGTAGGCAGCGTCACTACCCACTAAGCTAACCGGTCGTCAAACCAGTTATATATTAACCCATTCAGGGCCCATGACGACACATATGCGTCAGAGCGCTACGAGCGCTTTTCGCTATATACGAAGATTAACCTGCTACGGACTACGGCATAGCGCTACGAGATTAGCGTGGCAGTGAATGTGTTAAGACCCATGTAGGGATATATTCAGACGTCAACAGACTACCGTAAAGTCACAGTATTATAATATATTCTAAACTGTGGTAAAGTCCCTTTTGGGTTTTGCATCGAGTTTTTACCCAAGGTCCGATTTCTTCGGATTGCATATACGTATTACTTTGGATCAGCCTCTCTGCAGATCGGCTATATACAAAAATAATTGTTATAATATGTGTATACTCCTGTACAATAAGTTACCTGACATTATTAAATTAGAAAAAATGACCTCTTTCAAAACAAAGTTAACCAAATGGCTGCATGAACAATGTTGTTATAGTATTAAGGAGTATTTGACAAGAAAGTAATAGGTATGTAACAAATAGTTGTAAGTTAGTATTTAAGTCTTGACATTGTGGAATGTTCAGACAATAAAATTTAAAATATATTGACATTGACTTTGTACAAATTTGCACACCTGCATTCAGGTTGGATACGTTGGTTTATCTATTATTTTTAAGATTTTGTAACCATATTCTGGCAAATAAATTATTTCATTTCATTTCATTTCATTTCATTTCATTACGCATAGTGTCTGCAATGGCCGTATTGCAGGCACTAGGCGTAATACTTGCTTACATATTTTCCTAGTGCCTGCAATACAGCCACAACTCAAAATTAAAACACATTTGAGATGTGGCTCTATTGCACAGTGCAATACGGACACATCTCAAATGTGTTTTAATTTTGAATTGTGGCCGTATTGCAGGCCCTAGGCGATTAACGTATATGTAAGATTTTATATACACCCATATCATAAATCCTCTATAATGTGTTCGGAAACCATATATAATGTAATAACCACCATTATTGCAACCAGTAACGTAACATCAGCGTTTTGTCTGTGCCAGTGTTATTATAATGTATGAAAAATCATGATAACATCGATATCCATGTTATTATGGAAATCTAGTTGATCATGATTTGATATCTGGCGGTGCAATGGCGGTTGTTCTAATGGTTCCCGAACACATCATGGAGAATTTATAATATGTGGGTACTTAGATAAAGGTAGTGTATGTAGGTAACTGTACATAATGAAGGGCATTAGTGTGGGTTTATGAAACGAGCGTCAGCGAGTAACTTTGTAAATTTGGTAACCGTCACTAGATTTTGAAAGTAGCAACATTCAATGTTCACAGCTGGCAATGGTCACGAGTACCTTTACTCTAATACTCTCTTTCCACATCGTAAGACTAGTTACCCTGAGAACCTAACGGTTTCGCTCTATGAAAACACAACAATATATCGATATCAGCCATATTTTTACACCAAAAAATAGGTTGGGTAATTTGACTAAATATTCATTAATAATTCACCTAAATTTAATACCGATACGGTAAAAAATAATGAAAAGTAATCTTCATAAATTCCGTAAAAATCAGGCGAAAATGGTATTAAACTTTCTTTACTTTATAATTGACTACGTCTGTATACGTTCTTTGGGATACGCGCATAATCCACTTAAACCTTTCTATAGGACAGATGAAATTCAATATCATCTCAAGGTCGTAAATATTTAATTAAAATGCCGTTATTTCCTGATGCATATATTTTTGGATTCAGGTAGTAAGTCTCCAAATTTGTGTACTCAAACATGTTTTCATTATAAAAATACTGATAGCATTTTTGCTTGCGGGTTATATTTTTTTCCTAACTTCCGGTCCATAGAATTATTCATTTCAATAGTAAAAGTTGTTTAAAATAACATATAAAAGCCGTATACAAATAATTAGCCTGATATTGAATTATTTCCAAAAAAACCGTAATTTTCTCAGGGTACCTATAGTGCAGAAAATAATGGTACATTACTTACCTAGGGCGGTGAAACAAAGAATGTATCAGATCGCATTTATTTGTGCACGAAGACCCGAGCCGAAGGCAAAGGCGATAAATAAGCGATCTGAGGCTTTCTTTATTACCGTGGTGAGTACAAAGTTTTACGTCTCTCCCTGGCCAAGAAGTGGGATTTTCCGCACGCGTAGTGTGCGGTAATTGCTACTTTATGGCCAGGTATGACGTAAACGTTTTTAGCTTTTTGTACATTTTGCGTGTAGGACGCACAGCATGGCGGGGCGAGGCCGCGCGGGAATAGAATTCGGGCGATACGAATATAATGATAAATAAAATGTCACCCTTTCATTCATATATTTTTATTTCTTCGCAGGATGCATTGTAATAGTACATTATGATACAAGTGTGCTAAGTTGGTCATTACACTCTAGTCGGTTTTTAAGCCTGAGCCGAAGGCGAAGGCTTAATGGAGACGAGAAGTGTAATGACCAATGCTCACGTGTTTCATACGACGTTTTTCAACACATTTGCGAGGAAAAAAAAATAATAAAAAATGAAAATGTTAAAAGATATGTAATGAAAAGGCACTAGTGCGATAATGTAATGTAAAAGTCACGGCATGGGTAATATTCTGCATTATTTTGCTAATATTTAAAAAGATATGTAATGAAAAGGCACTAGTGCGATAATGTAATGTAAAAGGCACGGCATGGGTAATATTCTGCATTATCAGTGTAAATACGCTGTAATAAGACCTACTTTACGAGCAGGTGTGTTGAAAAATATTTATCAACACATTTGCTCGTAACGTGGCTCTTATTGTGCCGCTTTTAGGCTCATAATCCTGGGTATTAAACACGCGTGTTTTATAACATTACGACACTCGTGTAGTTATGTTTATATCCCGATTAAGACACGTTGGCACCTTGCAGCAAGGACTCGGCGCAGTCGGCGCATTCTTAAATTAACCGGGTTATACAGGTTTGTTTTTAATCCTCGGCAAATGGATTCTTACTCGACTAAACAAATTAAATCCTTCTTGTGAATTAATTGATTATTTCTTCTTGGATATGATATAGAAACGTTTCATTTAGTAAAACTATTTACTTTTGATAACATTTTACATGAATTTATATTGAATAAGAAAATATTTATTTTATTTTGTATTGGCTGTTCAGAGATTTCATCTAAGCCTCGCTGCAGGCGCACTGCGCGAACTTCACAAAAAAAATAGTTGCGCGCCATTATAGGTAATTTCACAAATATTAGTAAACATTGATGATGATGCGTGT
Organism: Epinotia brunnichana; assembly: GCA_963854355.1. Taxonomy (NCBI): domain Eukaryota; kingdom Metazoa; phylum Arthropoda; class Insecta; order Lepidoptera; family Tortricidae; genus Epinotia; species Epinotia brunnichana. The sequence continues at coordinate 6,001,139 of OY977949.1, read as the reverse complement.
TTGGTTATTATTAAAAATGTTGACTCGTGGTGAATAGAAAAGTGATAAATAGAATTGACGCCACTGCAGTACATTCTTGGAGATGTAAGTACAAATATGTGAGTAAAAACCTGATGTCATCAATAACTAAAGGAAACAAACTTAGGAGCCTGTAACATTTTCATTTTATGAAAAGGATTTTTTCCTCGCAAATGTGTTGAAAAACGTCGTATGACACACGTGAACTTTGATAATTATCAACATACCTCACTTGTATCACAATGTACTAGTATAATACACATGCGGATAGGTAGGTAATCAAATTTCCTACTTTCTACCTATATCTAGGTTGCAGGTACTATCTGAACTACTTAGATTTCTTATTAAGGCCTACTACTAATAAGGCCCTCGTAAGGTCTAGGCAATTTTTAGGACGGGGCCTTAAAAATTAGTAATAAATAACAATATATTTTGAATTATCATATCCCATAATAGTTGACTTGACTTTTTGTAATAAGATTCAAATTTTATTACAAAAAGTCAAGGAGTTGGGAAGTTGAGTAGTCCTTAAATTATGCTTGATTAAATTGCCTTAGAAACTTAGAAGGATAATCCATTAATATAAATATTTATAATAAATAGTTTCAAATTTTTATTATGATTTATCATAACATAAAAATTTATTCAATACAACAAATAATTTTACATTTGCTATCCTACATTGATACAAATAAAAAAAACACGGTATTTAAAGATCATGCATTTTCATCGTGAAATCTTTTGTGTTCTGTGACGGGCGCCTGTCTTAAGATCAACTTGTAACTTTTGTACACCACCGCTAGCATAACGACGTACAGACCTGTAAGTAAATAAATATAATTATTATAATACAAACTACGAGTACACTAATATTATAAAGAAATAAAGTCTGAGAGGTTGCAGTTTTGTGAGTTGTTGTGGGTAATACAGTAATACCTCCAGTTGGACCTCCAGGATTGACATAGGCTACGCATATTCGATCCTAGTCCCTGAGCCTGGGCGATCGAGCTCTGCTCGGGTGAAATTAGAGAAAATACGGAGAAAACAAAGTTTCAGCAATATAAAAAAAATATATATTACATTTTACAACTTTCATATAAACTCGCCAAACTGTGACGTTTGATGGCATGATACCTAGCTAGATCACTTTCTCGCCTATTTATTCCTAATTGCATCGAAATCGTTATGGTTAGAACCGTTTCCGAGAGCGTGATTGCAAATATATACTGGGTGGATGTTTTCCATGAACCTTAAAAAATATATAATGCTGTGTTAGGTATGAGGTGCTTGATGAAGCAAGAAAACTCAAACACTATTTTTCTTTTGCTCTCTTTTGTCGCTTCTTCCACATTTGTAAGTAAGATTTCATAACTGGTTATGAATAAGGATTTTTTTTTCAATTTTCATAACCTGCCTATTCTACTCTTACGCCTTGGCCACGACTTTGGTCTTAAGCGAGCTGCGACCAGCATTTTATCTGTTCAATGCGCGGTCGAGACGCGCAACGCACTGTGGTTAGTTGGGATCACGCGCAATGAACAGATAAAACGCTGGTCGCAGGTCGCTTAAGTAAGACCAAAGTCGTGGTCATCAAGGCGTTAGGCAGGTCGGTGAAGTCACGACGACGAGCGAAGCGAGAAGTAGTGTTAGGAAGAACCGCAACCCACAGCGCGCGAGCCTAGCGAGCGAAGCGAGCGAGCGTGCCGCGGCAGCGGCCGGCGAAGCGCCAAAACCGACTTTATACGAAAAAATATATCCGTAAAGTCGGTCCTGGCGCTTCGCCGGCCGCTTCCGCGGCACGCTCGCTTCGCTCGCTCGGCTCGCACGCTGTAAGGTCGCAGTTCTTCCTAACACTCCTCCTCGCTTCGCTCGTCGTCGTAGCTACACCGACCTGTGTTAAGAGTAGAATAAAACACAACCTACAAACTTTACAAAGTGACGAGACGCGAGTAGCGGTGAAGTTTGCGCAAGAACTTCACGCGTAATTTCTATGCATCGCCATGAACACGTATTTTGAAGAAAACAGTCGTTGCAAACTCGTGCGCGATTGGAAGACGAGTGCCTTGAATTGAGCACGAGTTTGGAACGCCTATTAGTTTAACAAACCCGTGCGCGTTTCGAGGCAATACTACCTCCTACTGTACCCTTATTGTGAGATACAATCGTAACCTAACGTTACGTAACTAATACGAGATCGAATAAACGCGCTTCGAATAGATTTCGATCTCGCTACGGTATTCTTCGATTCGACCCGTCAAACTTGTAACTCACACTGCCGTTTGACTACGAAACCAACTGCAAAACGTTAGGCACTTTGCGTTTAGTTTTCGATGCGTAATTTAACGTTCGATTCGTACTACCAATCGGTAGTGTGAGACATTTCGAATCGAAGAATACCGTCGCGACTGTAGTTTACTATTTCACTTGCAAAATGGCCCGTGATATCGTATTATTCCGTCAAGAGTTACCGTAGATCCGATCGAAATTTATCTCAAATTAAAGAACTTATAAAAATAAGGGTTTTGAATTGACAACATATATCCGCAAAATTCGGATTGTCGCGTATTTTGTATTTAAAAATGCAAATAAATGGCCCCCGCGCCGCCATATTGTATCGACAGTCAACACTGTCGACGTCGCGATGCGCGTATTCTGTAATGTCATAACCGACATACATTTAAATTAAAACGATAAATGCTAGTGATATAAGGTTGAATATTGGAAAATCGTGAACGAACGTGAAGTCGATAGCGAATTAAGTAATGTATAAGTGCCTCACGTTACAGTTTGGATTTTTAGTTCTATGAGTGACCACCAGGGGCGGTGTATAGACTTTTCATACTAAATCTTGACGATAGGCGGTAGCGTCGATAGTAGACGCGACTCACTTCAATCCCACGCTAAGGGTGCTGATCACGCAAACGGAAATACGCCGCCGGCGTAGCAAGTCACTGACGAATTATGATAATACAATACCTACTCAGTGCCCAACCGGCCATAAAACGAAGATATATGGATCCAACAACCCTTACCATTTCCACAGAATAACAGGAAAACAAACAGCATCAAACTCCCGATTCCTTGAGGTGCCGTAGCCAGGAATCGTCCAGATGATCCGAGGGTCCCCAGGATGGTGACAGAGACGACGCCGTAAACTAGATATGCCAGCACGAATTTTGGCTTTTTCTGAAACATAATGTTCATACTTTAGGATCAACTACACCGAAGCTTAGGTATACGCTTAGGCTTAGGCTCTTGCAGGCGGAATCCCATGGCGTAATTGGGAATGGATGAAAATATTAGAATTGCCCGATAATTTTTTTGGTGATAGGAATACCTTCTTTAGCACCAGAAAAAAATTTCAGATATTTCAGCTGCGTCGATTATTTTTGAAAAATATTAACAGTTTCCTCGCTTACGTTTTGGTCAAGGACGGCAAATAAGACACTTAAATTTCGATCAAAGAGGAAAATTGAAAAATCCTATGTCCTTCCCAGGGACTCAAACTATTTATGTACCAAATGTCATCCAAATCGGTGCAGTGGTTTAAGTAGCTCCGTACAAATTTTCACCCCCAATTTCATCCCGTTATGGGTAGATTTCCGTGATAAAAACTACCATATGTCCTTTCCCAGGATTTAAACTATCTCTACACCAAATTTTATTAAAATTGGTTACCTCCAAATTTTCACCCCCTCATTTCACCCCCTTAGAGGATGATTTCCGGGATCAAACCTATCCTTTGTCCTTCCCCGGGACTCAAACTATTTATATACCAAATTTCATCCATATAGGTGCAGCGGTTTAAGTAGCTCCATACAAAATTTCACTCCCAATTTCATCCCCTTAGGGGTAGATTTCCAGGATAAAAACTACCCTAGCTCCATACAAATTTTCACCCCCAATTTCATCCCTTTAGGGATAGATTTCCAGGATAAAAACTACCATATGTCCTTCCCCGGGACTCAATATATCTTTATACCAAACTTAATCTAAATCGGTTCTGCGGTTTAGGCGTGAAGAGGTAACACTAACAGACTGACAGACAGACAGACACACTTTCGCATTTATAATATTAAGACACTTTCCTTAACCCGTCTCCTATTACAAAAAAATATCCGTCTCATATTACCTACACTGGCAATGACAAATATACCTGCTGCAGCTATCAATATCATTGCCAGTGCCAATTTACCACAGATATTTATAGTAGATTGTACAACAAGTGCATAAAACGAGCCATTTAACCTGAGACGTTTATATCCACCCGAGCCATCGGCGAGGATGGATAGTTAAGAATGGCTAATTTATGACCGACTTATACACACTGCTTTTCACTTCGATTGCGAGAAAATAACAAATAATTGCAAAATTAAATGAAATTCCCGTCACTTAACTTTTTAAAGTTTTTATGTTTCGACACGTGATATTAGACCTAGGTTCTTCATACTGCCAGGTCATTTAATGGTTCAATACGTTTTAAAATAATAATTGACTCCTATTTTATATGGTTTTATTAATTAAGTAATGGAAACACGGATTAGAAATTTATTAAAGCAAATCAAATCACAAGTTTATTCTACGAAGTTTTATTGTGTGCGTGGCTGTTAGGCCCGATTATATACTAAGATAAAAGACTACTTTAAAACAATTTTACTTTCTGCACTAGAGCATAAAAGTGGCATCTTGTGCAGCATACATCCAGCACAAAGGCAAACTTTGTGAGCATGAGAAGTGAAAAGATATTTTTGTATAAAGAGACGGATCAAAAAATTTGTCTTATTTGCCGTCCTTGACACAAAACGTAAGTGAGGAAACTGTTAATATTTTTCAAAAATTATTGACGCAGCTGAATAATCCGAAACTTTTTTCTGGTGCTAAGGAACGTTATTCTTATCACCAGAGAAATAATCAGGCACTTCTGATATTTTCATCCATTCCCAATTCCGCTTTATGATTCCGACGACCACGCTACTCCGACGCTAAAAGATCTAAGTATGACTCAGTTATAACAGACAATGACACACAGAAGAACAGAGAAGAGCACTGATTGTCGCTGTTCTTCTGGTGGATCCGATGTAGTCGACTATGATCAAAGCCACGGTCACCGAGTCTTCCAGATAATGGTGGCTTCTCGGCGTGACCACCAAGGTTCTTGAGCAACATTAAAATACCTTGCTTAATCCAACACACAGAAGAACAGCGACGACCAGTGCTATGGTGGATCCGATGAAGTCGACTATGACCAAAGCCACTGCCACCGAGTGTTCCAGATAATGGTGGCTTCTCGGCGTGACCACCAGGTTTATGAGCAACATTAAAATACCTTGCTTAATCCAACACACAGAAGAACAGCGAAGAACAGTGCTATGGTGGATCCGATGAAGTCGACTATGACCAAAGCCACGGCCACCGAGTCTTCCAGATAATGGTGGCTTTTCGGCGTGACCACCAGGTTCATGAGCAATATTAAAATACCTTGCTTAATCCAACACACAGAAGAACAGCGAAGACCAGTGCTATGGTGGATCCGATGAAGTCGACTATGACCAAAGCCACGGCCACCGAGTCTTCCAGATAATGGTGGCTTCTCGGCGTGACCACCAGGTAGATCAACACGGTGACGAATATCATACTAGCGAGTGTCCACAAGCTGCATATTACCTAGAAAAAAACATATTGTTGTATCACTAGTGTAATCTTCAGTTGCTATAAAAGTGATTTTCTTTAAGTGGTTTTAATTAAGTGTAATTAAGTATTTTAATTAGGTGGTTTTCATTACAATTCAAATACATTTTATATAGAGCCCTATTGGTTAGGTTAGGTTGCTTTTATACTAACACTTTCCCGAAAAGTTAAGTTTCTGAGAAAAACTACCAAGGGCAAATGGTGATTTAAACGCTTCATTTAATGGCAAACCAATTATTGGTTTTTATTAGTCACTCTTACTATTTATGTACCTATTTAATGGGGAATGGATGAAAATTTTAAAAGTGCCTGATTTTTTTTTTGTGTTAGGAATAACCTTCATTAGCACCAGAAAAAAATTGCAGACTTTTCAGGTGCGTCAATTATTTTTGATAAATATAAACAGTTTCCTTACTTACGTTTTGGGTTTAGGACGGCGAATGAGAAACTTTCCTTGATTCGTCTCATATTACAAAAAATATTTTGAATATCTGACCCTGGCAATGACCAATATAGCTGCTGCAGCTGTCAATATCATTGCCAGTGTCAGTTTACTACGGATTTTTAAGATATTTTTTTTAAATGAAACGAATCAAGGAAAATATCTCATTCGCCGTCCTAAACCCAAAACGTAAGTGAGGAAACTGTTTATATTATTCAAAAATAATTGACGCACCTGAAAAGTCTGTAATTTTTTTCTGGTGCTAATGAAGGTTATTCCTAACACCAAAAAAAAAATCAGGCACTTCAAAAATTTTCATCCATTCCCTATTACCTATACCCACATTTGGCTTTATCCTAAAAAAAACAACATTCACATCACGATAGACACACGTCACGATAGGAGTCTCTCAAGGCTCGATTCCCGGCCTGTTCCTATTCCTAGTCTATATCAACGATTCATGATAAATGTGGTTTTATCGATGATTTCTATATTTTTGATCATATACCTAAGCAAAAATCATGACATCATACTATTTGCTGATGACATATGATTATTTTTTAAAGTGAGCCGAAAACAAAATAATTTAGATGAGTTGAATGCAGTTTAAAGCTCAGTTGCTAACTGGTTCACAGCCAACAAACAACTTTTGAACAGCAAAAAAACTAAATTTAATGCATTCAATTCACGCTTCCTAATGTTAAGGTATGTTGCAATGACCATGTGAAGCTTAAGGAATTCTTGAATTCGCCCCATAGTACGGTTTTTGAATTGTAACCATATATCATAAACTGCAATGGGGTCCACATATAGTCATGTTAGCAAATAGGCTTAGTTACGCGCACAGCATACGCGGTCAAACGCATGAGGCAGCTCACTGATGATGAGCCGGCCAGGCTTTTATACTTTTCCTACTTCCATAGTGTGATCTTGATATCATATAGCATATTGCTCTGTGAAAAAGCCGCTGACATTGAAACCATATTTATCCTACAAAAGAGGTCAATAAGATTATTTTATTTTAATTTATTTATCAGTTAGGATCACGTGTCTCCCTAAGAGAAAAGTTCAAGCACATTAATATTATCTTCTCACAGTTGCGTCCCAGTTGTATGTATATTCTTGACAATATCATGTACGTCAAAAAAAATCAGCATTTGTTTCAATTAAATCACGAATTGCACTCTTTTTAACCGTCTTCAAAAAAATCTTTTTTTTTTTTTTTTTATGTTCGTTACCTCAGAACTCCGTCATTTATGAACCGATTCGTACAATTCTTTTCTCAACTGAAAGTATATGCTTCCAGATTGGTCCCATTGTTTCCAAAACCCCAGTTGGATGATGGGAACTATGAGGAATTGAGGGAACTCCTCAAATATATTAGGCACGCGTGTAGTAATTTCGGTATTTTCTATTATACTCGTAACTCGTGTATTTACACCCGGAAATCATAAATTTTGTGAAGTGGAAGTGATGATGAAGACCACAGATTGCTTGTGGAACTTCTCAATGATGTACTTCAAACTATATAAGTACGTCACAGATTCTGATATTATTCCGTTGTAATAGTAAGTGCCAAAGGTAAATCTGAGATCCTTGTGGAATCGACGGAAGTCCTCAAATATTATCGGCCCACATACAGCGATTTGGTTTATTGGTCTAAAAATCAACGCTTTTGTTCTCGGAAATCAGTTCATGTGGTAATGGAAAAAAAATGTGGAAATGTTAATGTGGCTTGGCGGAGTACTGAAATGAAGTCGGTTAAAACTTTGTTTTGAAAGTAAATTATAATACAAGAGGTAAGGATAAATTTGCTGTGCCTCGGTTCCGTCTCAATAAAGTGTATTCGTCTTTTATGGGAAATTGTGGCACAATAAAATCTCAAACGATGTTTTATATCTATCGCCTACTAAAATACCGCTTAGTATGTAAGGCTTAGTGTTAAGGAATGTGTAGAAAACCAAAACTTCTTTTAAGCCAATAAGTCATTGTTCAGTGAGATTCTATTTTTTATACTACTTTTTATTTTTATTATTTTTAAGTGAACATTTATTTATTTGGCCTTATTTATTTTGATGTGAACTGTGTGTGGTTCTATATTTTTTAACCAACTTTAAAAAAGCAGGAGGTTCTCAATTCGTCGGTATGTTTTTTTTCATGTGTGTTTGTTACGCGATAACTCCGTAATTACTAAACGGATTTGAAAAATTATGTCTTTGTTTGAAAGCATATACTTCCAGATTGGTCCCGTTGTCACCAATATCCAGTTCTGATGATGGGATCCTGGAGAAAACGAGGGAACTCTTCAAATTTTAAAGGCAAACTTGAAGCAATTTGGCTACTGATTTGAAGTCGGTTAAGACTTTGTTTTTAAAGTAGGTAAATTATGTGTATAACTGTTCGACAGTGGGGATGGCATTCTCTTGGTAAAAGTACAAGTTGGGACCCGACTGCAGACAGCAGTCAGAAGACGACGTGCCGCGGCGACACGACTGTACGGCTAACGTGAGTTACAATCGTAACCTAACGATATGTAACTACATACGAGATCGAATAAACGCGCTTCGAATAGATTTCGAACTCGCTTCGGTATTCTTCGATTCGACCCGTCAAACTTGTAACTCACACTGCCGTTGTACTACGAAACCAACTGCAAAACGTTAGATTCTAGCGTTTCGTTTTCGATGCGTAATTTAACGCTCGATTCGTACTACCAATCGGTAGTGTGAGACATTTCGAATCGAAGAATACCGTCGCGACTGTAGTTTACTATTTCATTTGCAAAATGGCCCGTGATATCGTATTATTCCGTCAAGAGTTACCGTAGATCCGATCGAAATTTATTTCAAATTAAAGAGCTTATAAAAATAAGTGTTTTGAATTGACAACATATATCCGCAAAATTCGGATTGTCGCGTATTTTGTATTTAAAAATGCAAATAAATGGCCCACGAGCCGCCATATTGTATCGACACTGCCGACGTCGCGATGCGCGTATTCTGTAATGTCATAACCGACAAACTTAAATTAAAACGATAAATGCTTGTGATATAAGGTTGAATATTGGAAAATCGATTAAACTATACGAACAATCGTGGAGTCGATCGCGGGTGAAGTAATGCATAAGTGACTCACGTTACTGTTTGGATTTTTAGTTCTATGAGTGACCGCCAGGGGCGGTGTATAGACTTTTCATACTAAATCTTAACGATACGATAGACGCTAGAGTCTGTAGTAAACGCGACTCACTTCAATCCCACGCTAAGGGTAGGTACTGGTTTCTATTACTTTTGACGTCCGGCAACGGCGGCGACGTGTCGCTAGCTACGAAAAAGGTATTTCATAGAAATACATAGAAACTAGAATCCATTCGTGTCGCCGCGACACGTCGTCGTCTGCTGCAGCTGTCTGCGGTCGGGTTTCAACTTGTATCTTACAGCATTAAGTAATACCTAATTACTATAAATTAGTAAGAACCTATTATACAGGATGAGCCCTGTAACAGGAGCAAAAAATTAAACGGTAGATTATTAAGCTTGTGAACAATTAGTACCGAGTGGTTTCAAAAACACATAAAAAATTAATAAAAATTAAATTAAAATGGAAGACCAGCGCTGGCCTTCTAGGTTAGCACCATGCTGAGTCGGGTCCTTTTCGTGGACCCTGCTATTTTTACGTTCTGTGTTTTGTTTTTTACATCCATTGTTTTGTCCACGAATAAATGTTTTCTTTCTTTCTTTTTTTTTTAAATTAATAAAATCACAAAAATATCATTTGAAAACAAAAATGCAAAAACTATTATGACGTATTACATGATGTTACCTCAAAATCTGCATTGACTGCTGCATTGTGTGCTACGATCTCGTGGTGCCAAGATACATATATATTACTTGGATATGACCTCTACTTTAGAACAAAATTTCTCCGAAACCAAAATTTTTGAAGGGGTTACTTACTGCCTTTTTTCAGGATAAGTCACAACGAGTTTTCTTCTTTATATATCTCAGGATTCCCAGAACCCGTTTCTGCCCAACTACGGCAAAGCCGAACGGACGGGATATGTTTTTAGATATACTAGTATAATATGTTTGTATTAACGTATATTCCACTTCCACCGTAGCGATTAAGATACTGACCCGATTTTGATAAAAGAGGTGTCAATCGATTCGAAGTTATACTCCGGGGACATAGTCCTCTAGATCAGGGATTCTTAAAGTGTGGTCCATGGATCCCTTAAGGGTCCGTGACATGATTGCTAGGTACACAAGTGGTACCAATGAGTTTTTTTCCTCATTTCCTTCGGCAGGGGTCCACGGTATTTTTGAAATTCTGAAAGTGGTCCATGCCTAGCAAACGTTTATAAACCACTGCTCTAGATTATAGACTAAGTACCTTTAGTATGAAAAAAAAACATTTTTTTCGTGGATAGTGTAGGTACTTACTGCATTGATGACGGAAAATATGAATGCTACACGTTCCACTGGCATCCAGCAGCATATAATCGGCGAGCACCTGGGGCGCCTGAAAATGAAAAATAATATTTGGTTGCTTATTATACTCAGCCGAGCCTAAAGTATACAACTGATTCGAGTTGATCGAGTCGTATCATATTAAATCCTTTCAAAAAGCGTGTTTACCTTCCAAAAAATCTAATGACAGAGTTATAAAATGACGCCGCAACACGACACCACAGAATAAGTAATAGTACAAGCTTTCATTCCCTTTCCGGAAATGGTAGCGTCATTGGCGCAATTGATTTAAATCTTTTCAATAATGAGTATGAACTATTTTACCATTTACTATTTTATTTACAAAACAGGTTGGTACAGTCAGCATCAGATAGTAGCAGCCAAGGTAGGCAAATATATCGCAACACGTCTTTATATGAGTAAGGATGTGTTACGATCTCAAAGCATAGCATATTCATACATCTGTGGTTACGATGTATTTGGCTACTTTGGCTGCTACTAACTATATAACGCTGACTGTACCTACGTTATAAAACTAAGCACCATGAAGAATGTAAGTAGATGATGTGTCTATATTTTCTGAAAATGGCTATTAATAGCTATGCTCAAAGGTTGTATTGCTTGTTCCTCAGAAAATAATAACTATAGATTTAATCTCAAGCTATTTTCGATTTCAAAAGTTTGTTTCGAATTCATGGTTATTTTTTCATTATTACATTTAAGCGTATGTTTTGCATTATTAATATGCTATTTACTCATCTGAATATCATCTGAGGATGAAAACTAAACTTGTATCTCAATTTGACAGAGGATGGAACCATTGGACAAGTTTCCATAAATCAGTGAACCTGTACTGTAATTTAATACAAATGATTTATTCATGTCAACATAATAAAATACAATAAAATAATAAAAATAAACTTAAGACTACTACTTAACTTAATCCTAGTCAAACATAAAATAATTTAATTAAGCACCATATTTCAAATAGAGTCTGTACCTTAAATAGGTACTTACTCGTAGTTATGTATGACTTTGTTTTTATTCGCGCAATGTTAGATTATGTAATTTATGCTTGGAGAGTAATCTACTTGTTTATGATTTTAGCCGTACCTAGTATAGTAAGCACGCACCTATGTATAGATAAGTATGTAATTTAAATATCTAATGTTACAATAAAATTATTAAAAACGGAACTGGACCGTGAACCGTGATGCATGGTCATGTTGTAACAAAATTAAAATAATATATGTAAAAACATAACAAAACTCCAGTAAGTAGGTATATTAATACTATATTATCATGTATTGATTTAAGGGCGTTTTCACAAAAATGTGCGACTTTTACTTGTTTTCTCAGAATTTTGATTTTTTTGGTTTTTCCGGTTCAGAATCATGAGTACTTTTGATATAAAGAGACGATAAAGAAAAAAAGTGTCCCCAATTTTCAATATATCTTTTTGGGTTGGGGTATAGTTAGGAAAGGGGTGTAGGCTTTTAGGACTTTATTTTTATTTTGGTTTGTTTAATTTCCTTTTCTTATCTTAAGAAATGCGTAAGATTAAGTAGGTATGTTTTATACCTTATACTTTTTCTCTCAGATCAATATTTACCGAGATATTTGGTTCAGGGACTTATAAAATTTCTGTATCGTGAAATTGATTTCAATGTAACACCTTATTTTTATTAATGTATCATATAGAACATGCTAAAATAAGCATAACATGTCACGTTCATTTTTTTCTACGAGCTACCATGACGGAGATTTTACGAAGTTATTTCAATTTCAAATTAAGGAAAATTTTATGGATATTTTAGACGCAAGATAAAAGATGCCTATTTTGACGTGTTATGTACGTAACAATCATTCAAATTAGGTGTTATTATGACACCACTTTGGCAAAAAAATTACTAAGTGCTGAAATGTCCCCGATTGCTCCATCCAATAATCCCGGTCAGGACATTTATTTGTGTGTTTATCACGAATATTTGTTCCTGAGTTATGGATGTTATATATGTATATAAGTATCTATATCTATTTATCTATTATATATATCGTCGCCTAGTACCCACAACACAAGCCTTATTGAGCTTACCGTGGGCCTAGGTTGATTTGTGTAAGATTGTCCCGTAATATTTATTTATTTATTTAATAATGAACATTGAACCGCTCTAGTTCGTAAACGGTCAAGTAAATAAAAAAAAGTCACAGTGGAATAAAAAACTGGGGACACTTTTTTCTTTATCGGGATCAAGAATGCTTATGATTATGAACAGGAAAAACGAAAAAAAAACTAAATTCTGAGAAGAAAAGTAAAAGTCGCACATTCGAGTGAAAACGCCTTTAAACTTCCACAATTTTCACACATTGTTTTTTTATTTATTTTACTTTACATTACCAAACGCCGTATACTTAACTATACGCTACCTAAACAAATTTAATCATACGAAAATGTACCGTTTAGTTCAAAATAATAAATAATAAAAATACAGTGCACCCCATGCAATTCATTAAAGTGTTGAAAGGGTTTGCGTTGCTTCAATGGAGAATGGATGAAAATTTTAGAAGTGCCTGATTATTTTTTTTGGTGGTAGGAATAACCTTCCTTAGCACCAGAAAAAAAGTTGCAGACGTGTCAGCTGCGTCAATTATTTTTGAAAAATATAAACAGTTTCCTCACTCACGTTTTGTGGCTAGGACGGCGAATGAGACACTTTCCTTGATCCGTCTCATATTACAAAAAATATTTTAAATATCTGACCCTGGCAATGACAAATATAGCTGCTGCAGCAGCTGTCAATATCATTGCCAGTGTCAGTTTACCACGGATTTTTATGATATTTTGTTGTAATATGAGGTTGATCACGCAAAATATCTTATTTGCCGTCCTATGCCCAAAAACTTAGTGAGGAAAGTGTTTATATTTTTCAAAAAATATTGATGCATCTGAAAAGTCTGCAACTTTTTTCTGATGCTAAGGAAGGTTATTCCTACCACCAAAAAAAAAATCTGGCATATCTAAAATTTTCATCCATTCCCCATTGGTACTTTGTAGGTACCTAGTGTACCTATACCTACCTATCCTACCTGGCTCCACGCACTGTGGGAGGCAAAGTTCCGGGACACCATTGTTCCGTGAGCGGGAAGGGAAAGATATAGGTTCAAATAATGATATTATTATTTTCAAAAACAAATGAAAACTTACTTCGATTCCATTTTGAAGACGACAAAGGAAGTGGATAAAACCAACACACGTCCAACGAACCAAAACAAGAGGACTATACTGGCGAAGTGGCGAAACTGGTTTTTTAATATCTCGGATCGTCGCTATCAAAGGACATCGGCCGACATAAAGCCCGGCTAGCACGGTAATCCCCACGCAATTAATGCTACCGACACGACATACTTATTATGTTTTCATCTGACTAGCTCGGAAAGCCCTTATTAGGATTCCGTAGCCAAATGGCAAAAAACGGAACCCTTATAGATTCATCATGTCTGTCTGTCTGTCCGTCCGTATGTCACAGCCACTTTGTTCCGAAACTATAAGAGCTATACTGTTCAAACTTGGTAAGTAGATGTATTCTGTAAGCCGCATTAAGATTCTCACACAAAAATCGAAAAAAAAACATTAAGGTTTAGGGGTTCCCCATACGCAGAACTGAAACTGAACTCTAGCTTGCGCGAGAGACACTTCCAAAGTGGTAAAATGTGTGCCCCCCCCCCCCCCCCTGTAACTTCTAAAATAAGAGAATGATAAAACTAAAAAAAATATATGATGTACCATGCAAACTTCCACCGAAAATTGGTTTGAACGAGATCTAGTTAGTAGTTTTTTTTAATACGTCATAAATCGTAAACCGCAATTTATTTTACGGAACCCTTCATGTGCGAGTCCGACACGCACTTGGCCGCTTTTTTATTTATGCTTAAAGAAGAACTTTATTTTCATAAGAATACATGGGATTCACTTACATGAGAACATTTACAATCTATTTTATATTTAAGGTTAAGGCGCTGTCAACACCAAAAACTCGCACAATGTCTATTTGTATCGGAGTAAACGAGAGCGAGTGTTACTTGAGCGGCCAGGTTTTAGACGAAAATAATGAATACATATTGAAATAAAAAAAAGTGTGGATTAAGTATTTGTGAAATATGGCTCGTCAGCGGTTTAGGTATAAATATGTGGACTTCATGTTTTTAATTGCAGACCCATACGTCAAAAAAATAAGGACATAGAACCGTTTAAGATGATTTTAAGACAAATCTTTGCAATTATTTTCTATCGAGCCGATTTCATCGAATTATGTTTCGAGTCCGTCTACGGTCTTGGAAATATGATGAATATTAACTTGTATTTTCTTTGATGTGCTAGAACAAATAGTTTTTCTTAAACAACTGCTTAAATAATATCAATTTCAACAAATTTGGTCTTGTCAGCCTCTTAACCCTTTATTTGATGATGTATGACACAGTATACACATTTTTTGATGTGCTTTATGTATTTGTTTTATGCACATTTTTTTTTGCTCTTCAAGGCGCAAACGAGGCTTGAGCTCACGACTTTTTTTAAATTCGCCAAATAAAGGGTACGCACGGCGTTTATAAAGTTTACACAATAAAACCGGATGCCGGTAGGAAAATATTTGGCATGCCAAATAGAATTTTAAATACGAACTGTTATTAGTTACTTTTTAGGGTTCCGTACTCAAATAGTAAAACGGAACCCTATTACTAAGACTCCGCTGTCCGTCTGGCTGTCTGTAACCAGGCTGTATACACATAAAACAGAATAAAATAAATATTTCTATAGATAATGGTACGGAATCCTTCGTGCGCGAGTCCGACTCGCACTTGGCCGTTTTTTTTAACTTAATAAATTTGTTTTTTATTTATCTATTTATTATTATTATTTGTTACTCCTTTTAAAATCACGGGCCTGGTCATTTGATAAGCATGCGTGGGGATACAGATCCAACACGTAGAGGCCTTTTGTAGAAGTTTAATGTTATAAATTAGTACACCTGCTCGAAACCCATTTTTTATGTCTTTTTAGGGTTCCATAGCCAAATGGCAAAAAACGGAACCCTTATAGATTCGTCATGTCCGTCCGTATGTCACAGCCATTTTTTTCCGAAACCATAAGAGCTATACTGTTAAAACTTGGTATGTAGATGTATGTTGTGAACCGCATTAAGATTTTTACACAAAAATCTAAAAAAAACATTAAGTTTCAGGGGTCCCCATACACAAAACTGAAACTCAAATTTTTTTTTTTCATCAAACCCATACGTGTGGATAGGTATCTATGGATAGGTCTTCAAAAATGATATTAAGGTTTTTAAGATCATTTTTTTCTTAACTGAATAGTTTGCGCGAGAGACACTTCCAAAGTGGTAAAATGTGTGTCCCCCCCCTGTAACTTCTAAAATAAGAGAATGATAAAACTCAAAAAAAGATATGATGTACATTACCATGCAAACTTCCACCGAAAATTGGTTTGAACGAGATCTGGTAAGTAGTTTTTTTTTAATACGTCATAAATCGTAAACTGCAATTTATTTTACGGAACCCTTCATGTGCGAGTCCGACTCGCACTTGGCCGCTTTTTTATTTTATTTTTATAGAATTTTACAATACACACACAACACAACTACATTTTAATTTTTTTCTAATTTAGTATTTTGCACCCTTTAATCCAGTAACTTTATACATCCAGAGAATATAAATCAAACCGGTAGTTCTGATTTTTGGCAGACTTGTTTATGATGTTGGCCAATGCATAATCCAAGTTTGTGACCTCGAGCGCCGAACGCAAATACCGCGAAAGTTTTTATTATACAGGTTGTTTTGTAGCTGGGTGCAAACCTTTAAGGGGGAGATACACTAGACCATGTAGAACATATTCATCAAAAAATAATTTTTTTTTGCGATTTTTTGATTTTTAAGGGAACTTTTACGATTTTAGTACGAAAAACCCAAAATTGGTCAATTGTATGCTAATAACTTCCAATCCAAACAGAAATGTCCGTTTTTTTTATTTATTTAGTAGTCTAATGTGTCCTTGATCGTACCAAAGTAGTTTGAAGCACCATTGTGTCCAAAAAAGTTATGTAAAGTTATTTAAACTATACAAAAATAAAAAATAAAAATAAAATCTTACTTTTCATGTCATTTAAATCGCTAAAAAAAATCGCTAAAAAAAATTTTTTTTGGATGAATATGTTCTACATGGTCTAGTGTATCTCCCCCTTAAAGGTTTGCACCCAGCTACAAAACACCCTGTATATATGTAAATTATGAATTTTGAAAAGCTTTATCTCGTAAACTAACTTCGTATATCTCCGTCTCTGTCGCTCGAGTACCATAAACCATAAGTGCAACAGAGACGGAGATATATTAAGTTCTAGATTCGAAGTTCGTGGTAGCGCCGCTGGTATCGAAATTTCGTTTTTCGTCTCCTGAAAACTGCCCTTATTGAGTCATTTCCTTATTAATTTACTGGAGGCACTGAACTGGGCTGAAGTGGTCGTCTTTTAAATAGGTACTTACCTACACCTCATAATAACAACTGACAGCTTTAAAACTACAGCCTTTGCTCTAACACTCCCGAGCACCTTGAAGAGAAAGTCTCTCCTACCCTACATCAAGTTGAATAGAGAATCACACAGGACTGTCCTGTCAGACATAAAATATAATTCCATATTATCTTTGATGTAGATTTGTACAATAACGACTGTATTTAACCTACATGCTAAGTACATACATGCTGCGTAGGTGAGATTTCTTTTTAGTCTTAGCAAGTCGTAGTCAAGACAAAAAAAAACAGATTGCAATGATCTAAACTGCATTATTATAGTTTTATCTTCATGAACTACCTACTTAAAAGTGCATGGGTACTTGTACTTACTTTTTTGTCTTCTGCGAAGCTTTTTCATAATCATAACTGTTCGACATTATCAGTATTATCACAAAGTAATTGGTAAACAACTAGGCAAACACACTGCGTGCGCTGGCTAACAACAATACCTACCACAATACCTACTAACTTGCTACTAACTAACTACTATACTAAACGCAGCGCATTGTGGCCAGCTCTGACAATACAGAAAAATGTTGCCAGTATTCGTTTAAAGGCATTTACGGACGTTGTAATTTATCGCTGCAACTGCAGCAGTTTGAGACGCAGATATAGTTAATAACAACGTTTGGTAAGGTCTTAAATGTATATTTTTGTAGAAAATTCACCGTTGTAACAACAATGGGCAATCGAAGGTCAATGTAATAGCAGTTCATCTGTAACACTATAAGTAGATAAAACTAATCCGTACAAAAGTCTGATGTGGTGCACTCACACAGACACGCGTCGTTACAAACTTAAGGGTACGTAAACTTAAGGGTAACTAAACTAAACCTTCTGCCTACATTTGTACTTTGGGTAGGACATAAGAAAAAAAAAATCTGCCGGCCTTTTCTTCAATGGCAACCCCTTCGTTTCTACTGCAACTCGTAATTTAAGTGTCAAACTTCGTCACAAAATATAAACGTCAAAAGCAATCAGCCATTTTTGAATAATGGCGCCGGAAAATAAAATTTGTTGTGAAAGCCCTTTTGCGATTGTCATTTTGATCACATGTAAACTTTTTATTCAAGGTTAGTTAACATTAATTTTGTCTAGTTTCACACAAATAAATAATATTTTTTACATACGTACACCTATTTACTAAAAGTAAACCAATATTTTCGATGTATTACGCCACGATGTTTTATGTCCTCTGCAAAGGACAAATGTAGGTAACTGAGTCCGAAAATATGTTAGAATTGGTTTAATTTGGCTATACTGCATATGTACTGTGCAAAGGACATAGGAGAATATACTTATATTTTTAGTTTTTGTGTAATGACTTTAACAAAAACTTACACAAACATAGCACACATCCTAAATGATTCTTGAGAGATGATTCTGACTACTCTTTAAAGTATATTTAACCAGTAATGACGGAAAACTGCTACTGCCAGTATACTACACCGTGGCCATTACTAGACTTTGAGAAGATTTGTAAAGAGTTATTTAGACATGAGACGTCATGAAAATGTTAATAAAGTCAGGATTTGAACACTATCAACTCTACTTGGTTAAACACAATTGTTTTTCAATAAGTGTGAAAAGTTGTGTCATAGTAAAAAGTCATGAAATATTATTAAAAAACGTCAACTTTGCGTGATATCACAACAAATTTCAGTTTATATTTAAATAATATTGATGTGTTTCACCACAGAAACATTGCAGAGTGGTATTCGGCCAAATTATTAAGCAGATTTAGAAAATACAGAGTAGATTTAGGTGGATGTCTCTCTTATGTCCTTCAAAAAGGATAATTGCAGGCAAGAAAGTAGAGTAAAATCAGATTTTATAATAACTTAAATAAAACTAACGAGTTTCACTTTCATTCAATAAACGGTCACCTTTGCTGAAGATATTATTGTCTACATTTTCGTTCTAATTCGATTATTTTAATTTTACTGACAGATAATGTTTTATGTACTTTGAAAAGGACAACTCAATAAGGTGCCGAGGTACTTTGTAAAGGACATAGTGAAAAACTACAAAGAAAAACAAGGGATTTTTGCTTTATTTTTCCTAGCCATTTTAGGTCTTAAGTAACATAATTTGAAAGTTTCAATAGGATATTCCAAAAAAAGTACCTCTGGTAGGCAGGAGGTTATGGGTACCTACGTAAACTCAAGGGTACGTAAACGCCGGGGTAGTCGGCGGTACATTAATCTGCGTGCCGCGTATGGGTAAAAATCATAGATAGAGGATATAGATGACTTCCTAGCGTAGATAGAGGATATAATAGATGACTTCCTAGCGTATACCCGAAAGGGACGATGGTAAATTAACCTTACTAAATTAAGAAGTATCAGAAGCTAATACATGCATTCTTGACGTCTAATGTAATTTATAATTTAGTCTTGTTATATCGGTGACGTCATGGTGGTGTCAGTTTCAGTACAAATTTTGACAGGTGTGGTGGCAAACAAGCTGGTGGCAAACAACAAATCCGTATACGTGATGAGGGACAAAAAATATGACACTGTATCTCGTTCCCACTTGCGGTATTGTCTATGCATACATCTTTGTCCCTCATGTGTGTATGTGTGGGTGAGTCCCTCTATTCTATTCTACCTCTATGGTAAAAATAGCTTCCAGTAGGTAGTATTGTGGCACTCTTTGGGGGAGGCATATGTCCAGCAGTGGACGTCTTTCGCCTGATATGATGATGATGATGAGGTAGTATAGTTAATACGGTGTCCGTATAATGCGATTTGCATCTTTTAGTATAATTTCCTGATATTACAATACAATACAAATATTCTATTCTATTATATTGTCACATCAGCTTCGTCTCAATCGGTTGCAGTTGCAGCGATAAATTACGACGTGTGAAAATGCCTTATCAAATTTTGGCAACATTATCCTCAACATGTATTTGTAATAGAATACTGGCCTGGCCACACTACTTTAGTATAGTAAAATATCTCTTATTATTCTTATTAGTTAGCCTTCGCACACGTACCGCGTGTGTGGAGGATGGTAAAAGTAACTTATCTACCCAAACCGGGTAAGGCGGATTACAGTGAAGCCAAATCGTATAGGCCGATAAGTCTATCGTCATATTTCCTCAAAACATTGGAGAAGTTGGTAGATAGACGGTTCACTGGCAAACTGATTCATTTCGCAACTTTTCATTTCCCAAACTCTGAAACTGTAAATATTTCAGGGCCAATCCGTTACAATGACCTACAATTTAGTCCACTCCTCAAACTGATCATTAAAAAAATCGTCTAATGTATAATAAGATTTCTGCATGAGGTATAGTTTTATTGTATTTTTAAATATTTTGTAATTTTCAATGTCTTAATTAGTATTGGGAATTTTATTATAAATTTTTATTGACATGCCATAAGGGCTTGAATGGATCATTTCTAGCGCTGAATTAGGCGTAGCTAGTTTGTTTCTGGGTCGTAAGTTTTGATGACCAGACCGCACCCTTCCCCCCGTGCGTAGTTGGTAGCAGCGTTAACATACTCCCCCCCCTCGAGCAGGTAGGGCTTCGAGGAGTGAAGATGCTGCTGACGTTGTGGCCGATGCTGAAGAAGGGTTCGTTGTCGCTGGTGATGACTCCGTTGGTAATGCGCAAAATTTGTGAGTAGCGCGACGAAAGATGCCCCTTGTTGTCTGAACATCGGCGACCCTGGCGATTCCATCGTCCCCAGGGTATAGTTTTTGAATGCGTCCTAAGCGCCACTTCAATGGCGGAAGATTGGGCTGAAGGACGACCATGTCGTTGATTTGTAGGCATTCTTGGTTGATTCGCCACTTTGTTTTTTGTTGCAATTGGCTTAGGAACTCCTTGTGCCAGCGTTACCAGAATTGCTGCCGCATCCTTTCGATATGTTGATATCTGCTGAGCCGGTTAGGGTTTATATCGATCAGAGATGGTGATGGTAGTGACAACAGTGCTTTACCAATCAAGAAGTGCCCCGGAGTTAAAGGTTCAAAATCATTCGGATCTGACAATAACGGTGTTAAAGGTTTTAAATTGCCTCGATTTGAGTGAACAACGTTGACAGCTCCTCAAATGTCATGTGTGTATTGCCTAAAACCCTAGCAAAATGGGATTCACCCCGGCCTCTGTTGATCCATTAAAATGAAGGGACAAAGCTGGCGAGAAATTAAATTTTATGCCTTCGTTTTCTGCATACGACGCAATGGAATCATCATCAGCTCTAAGAAATTTACCGATTTCGTTGCTTGCGCCTACAAAGTTAGTCCTATTATCTGAAAAAATCTTATTAAGTTTCCCTCTAAGAGATTTAAACCGCTTCAGACATTGGATGAAACAATCTGCAGTGAGATCGCTCGCTAACTCTAAGTGCAACGACTTTGTCGAAAAACATACAAATTGCGGTCTGTAATGAGGAAAGAACCTTTGCGGTCTGTAATGAGGAAAGAACCCGCTAAGTCGACGCGGCAAACATGGAAGGAAAAGTTTGGCGTCACTCTTGGAGAGACACATAAGGAATGGCCCATTAAGGAGACATCCGTTGCACGGACTACAATGTGCATATCAGCCAGGGAAGTCGACAAAAACGGCACTTCATCTGGTGACAACCAGGGCTGAATAGGCTATAGAGAATGAAGAACTATGTCTGGCAGCTTTCTTAGACGTTGAGGGAGCGTTCAATCTTCGATCGTACCACGTATAAAGCTATTAGCGAAGTAGCTGCAAAACATGGCATAGAGCCGACCATATGTAAATGGATAGGCAAACCTGCTAAATGGCAGACTGATAAAATCATCTCTTTTGGGGGGTGAGATAATGGCCACGGCCACAAAGGGATGTCCACAACGTGGGGTACTTCCACCAACTCTATGGAGTTTGGTGACGAACTTATTCTTGGTAGAACTCAATAAAGGTCCCATCCACACGGTAGGATATGCTGATGATTTAGTGATACTGGTTAATGGAAAATTCCCAAGTATGGTATCAGAAATCATGAACAAGGCACTGAGAAAAGTGGAGAGATGGTGCGACTGTCACCAATTATCTAATAATCCAGGCAAAACTGTAGTAATACCCTTAACTAGGAAAACGACCCTTCGCTTCGCGGCATACAGCAGTTAAAGCTGTACGGAAAGGTACTAGAACTGACCAATGACGTGAAATATCTAGGTGCACACTGGATAAGGAACTGAACTGGAAGAAGCATACAGATCTCACCATTACAAAAGCACTGAGGCTATTTGGAATGTGTAGCTCAGCGTATGGCAAAACATGGGGACTGAACCGTAAGGTACTCAAGTGGATCTACACCATGATACGAGGGCTTCATCGGCAACGAAATAGCAGATGAGCTTGCAAGAGGGGACTCTACAAATCTCTTTGTAGGTTCAGAACCATTCGTGGGACTCTCGCAGAGAACCATATTATAATATCGGCCTTTAAAGTCTACGCCAAAACCAAACACCAACACGAGTGGAAAAATGAGGCTGGGTTAAGACACTCTAAGCTCTTCATAGAAGGAGTGGGTTCGGGCTGGACTAGAAAACTCTGGAAATCCAGTAGGAAGCAACTCAGAATAATATCTGGGGTGTTCACAGGTCACTTCGGGGTCAAGGATCTCTTGGCCAAGATGGGACTAGCGGATAGTTTAGACTGTAGAATGTGTGGCGAGGAGGATGAGACTATGGAACACTTATTGTGTGAATGTTATGCTCTTGCCAGACAGAGAATGAATTACTTTGGTAACGGCTATCCGCAACCAAAGGAATTCAAGGTGCTCCCGGTGAACGGCATCATCCGTTTTGTGGAAATGATGGAGCAAGCCTGGGAGCAGGTATAAAGGAGAGGGCAAATGCACAAAAGATCCCACTGGGTCGAAGTGCATCCAAAGGGCCCTCACCTAGATAAGATAAGATAAGTGGAGACTGGGGTCAATTGGAACGATTTTGGCATAAAAGGCTATTATGTCCACATTTTTAATAGAATCTGTTCGACAAATGTTTTCGGCCCTAAGCCAGGATATTTGGGTATATAACAACAATGGTTAATTGACCTCATTGTTGTATATTTTCGTGATTAACGATAAGCATTTTACAAAACATCGGAAAACGTTTCAAATGACCCTGAGCCTGGGTCGGATGAAACTAAGGTTGGGGTCAATCGAAACTGGATGCAGACAGACAAAGATGATGATCGGAGGCATTAATCACAAAAGGACCAGGTATCTGCTGAAACTAGGTAAGATCAATCTGAGATTGTTGACTCAGCTGACTGGTATCATAACCGGTCACAAAACTCTGAATAGACACTTAAAGATAATAGGTATAAGTAATGATGCTACTTGCCCACACTGTGGGCAGGAAGAAACAAGTAAGCATGTACTAGCGGAATGTGTTATGTACGCGGCACCGCGGTTTAACACATTCGGTAAAGATATGTTAGAGGAGAGGGAATTGAGGGATGTCGACCTTAAAGATGTCCTTCTGTTCTGCAGGAACCCGAGATTAATGGAAGAGTCTGATGTGGGAATGCAGCCGGGACAGTAACCTGAGGCTCCAACCTAAGGGAATTGGGCTGAATGACCGCGACGAGCGGTCGACTGCCCGTCTGTTTCCGGCCAGGCGTCCCTTCACAACATCAACATCAACAGTCGAAACAACTAAGGTTAAAATATTTATTTAATTAATATAATCATTTAGGTAAATAATTGATTTCCTACCATATATATTACCTAATATCGTAATTATGAAAGTATCAGTTCATAATTTTGTCCCAATTGACTTTAACAACATTGACACTTAAAAAGAGACGCCAACCTGCATTTTTTTAATGTAAAACATTTGTGTGAATTAATAGATTATTTTATAATTATTTGTGTACCCATAATTAAGGACATATTTTGGTAACAATTACCTACTTACAATAACAATAATTTTTTTTTGTTTTGTCCCTTTCTCATATTTTCTACTCGCATTATTTCAGTATTATGTTCTTTTGCGGTATTTTTGTTCAGATTATCGACATATGTTTGAAATTATTAGGTACAAAAAAAACAAGGCAATTAGTACTGTTTCTAATACCCCCAATTTTTTTGTTTCAACTAAATATTAAATTTTGTAGGAAAATATTGGAGGCCTCCGCGTACGAGTATGATTGTATAACATTGACTAGAATATCTATACTTATGGGTTACGCAATATTTAAAATGCGATCATTTGTTTCTCATTTTTATACTAAATAATATCCCCAAAAATTCTTACTCCATGTGGTGAAAAAGCAATATATCCTCATAAAAAATCGAATAGGTTGGATGCCGTGAAACTTATGGTTAGACAAGTCCCGACACTAAAGCCGATAATTTCCTTCATCGAGACCCCACCAGTCTAGGAGTTATTAAGCTTGTTTCAAATGACCCGTATTCCTATTGACCCGAGTCTCCCCTACCTATTCTTGGCGAAAACAAGTCAATAACAATAGTGGCTAGGTAGGTACAACTTACAACATTCAAACATGCAAAGACAGCCGTCCCAGTTTCCACACAGGTGTGTCTGAAAATATAAAAATACCAATAAGACATCTTACACTTAGGTTTAAATTGTAGGTTTAACTAAAGATATAATGCATAGGTGACATTCCTTTTCAGTCAAGACAAAAATTACAATTAGGCAATTTAATTATCTAAACTGTGTTATAAGAAATAGTTTTATCCTCATGAACTACTTAAAAGCACATGGGTACTTACTTTTTTGTCTCCTGCGCAGCTTTTTTATAACTATTCGACATTATCACAAGAGTAATAATTGGTAAACAACTAAACACCACAACAATAATCTCAGACTAATAAATAAGAGATACTACGTATGAGTATGACTATTGACTAATAAGAATAATAAGAGATATTTTACATTTTACTATACGAAAGTAGTGTGGCCAGGCCAGCATTCTATTACAAATACATGTTGAGGATAATGTTGCCAGTATTTGTTTAGGCATTTTCACACGTCGTAATTTATCGCTGCAACTGCAACCGATTGAGACGAAGCTGTAGTTAATAACAACGTTTGGAAAGACCTTAAATGTATATTTCTACGTGCAAACTTTAATTTGTCTTTCTGAAATTCAAATGGCAATGTATCTTGCCATTGACAAAGACTAGGTTTGCAGGTTTTCTGCAAAAACTAAAATGTGACAATATAATAGAATAGAATATTTGTATTGTATTGTAATATCAGGAAATTATACTAAATGATGCAAATTCGTGTACCTACTCAGTGTACCTATTAAGTCAGACACCTAAAGACTACCAGCATAAATTAACATAAATTAAAAAATAAAGTTAAACGAAGTTAAACCTGGACTAGAAAGAATTACAATAATAGAAAAAGCTACTTATAGTAATAGTAACACCACCGATGGTATAATGGTATAATATAATACCTACTCACCGGCACAAAATTTGGCCCAAATTATAAAAATGCATGAATGGCATTGATTTAGTATATGTAACTAGATACACAATCAGCCGAAAAAAATGGCAGTCCAAAAGAACCGGCTGATGGAGTTGACCGGCTCTTTTGCGTTTAGTCTGGTTTCGACCGTGAGACTTGTTGGTTGTCAGATATGTCTAAATGTTCAGTCAAAAACTGCGTAAATAACAACAAAAAACAAGAAAAAAAGATGGGATATATTTATTCCAGTAATTTCTCTTGATAACGTAACGAAATTGGTGTAAACACGTTATAATTTAATAGTTTTAAACATGTTTTAAATAATTATGTTTGTTAGTTCAAATGACATACGTCGCAGAACATAAATCTAAGAAGTCGGTATTAGATACTTTTTTATGAGGTTTTACCTACGTTATATGGTTTTCATATTTAAGATTTCCAAGAAATCCTAAACAACATGCAAAATGGGCTGCAGTCATAGCACGCGACAGTCGAGACGATTTATTTAAACCAAACGACTTTAAAATAAAAAGCGAAGTAAAACATCATTATGTTACACTCATCTGTTAGCCGTAAATTTGCTACACGATATAAAATAAATGTACAGATCTTTAAGACATATTCCATTAAGGACACACCCGTTTAGCGGACATGATTGTAACACCGAAAAGAAAAACAATAAAGAACTTTCTATTCTATTCGCGCGTCGTTTGTTCGACCCATTTTCCTGCTTCATTTAATTTATTCCTTTATAAAACTTCGGATAGTATATACGACAAAAATGGATTAAACAGCCAACTAAAACTGCCACACCTGTCATGGAAAGAAATGGACTAACGAGTCCATTTCTTTCCATTACATATTTTAATTTCAATTCTTTCCAATAATTTGTCAGGCAAAATTAATAAGTTCATATGGATCCAGTTTATAAAACAAACAAAATACAGCAAAAACAAGTTTTGAATTTACTATGGTACTGAAGCTACATAAACTAATTATAGACCTGGACGGTATTCTAAGTACAAAGATTGAGAATTGAGCTTACTGCGGAATCTTAATTTACTATAATATAATTGTATAATCCAATATCAACACATCATTTGGAAATTTGAAACTGTTTATTCCCCACTTGTAAAATAAAGAAACCTAATTTATTTGTGATATTGGTCTTTCTGTTTAAATTCCTACATAAAATATTGTTAAAATAATTTTATAACGCGACTCCATTCATTCGCTATTTAGTTTTGACGTGAGCAGTCTAGTCACATTATGATAAAATCTAAAAAGTATATTATCTGTTGATGTTGATTTGCTAATATGGTGCTTAAAGTCAAAAAAACTGAGTTCTTTTTTTTATGAAACATATATCTTCATGCAGGTTATAAGTTAGCGCTATTAGCAACTACTGAAATATAGCTAGAATTGTCATTTTGGGGCACATTTCTAGACATTTTTGTTCGGCATTGTGAGTCTATTTACTTTATGGTACGTCAATGATGAATGGCAATCAATATTGCTACGCCAATTGACTTTCCAATAAGACAATTTAAAGTTTGCACAAAAAAATACATTTAAGACCTTCCCAAACATTGTTGATAACTAGCTTCGTCTCAATCGGTTGCAGGTGCAGCAATAAATTACGACGTCTGTAAATGCCTTTAAACGAATACTGGCAACATGTTCCTCAACATATAGCAATATTTGTAATAAATATAGAGCTAGCAGCCACACTGCGCTGCGTTATTGTAGGGCCAGCGCACGCATCGTGTTTAGTTGTTTACCAATTAATTTGTGACAATGTCGAATAGTTATAAAAATACTGCGCAGGAGACAACAAAGTAAGTACCCATGCACTTTTAAGTAGTTCATGAAATCGTGATGATAAAACTATAATAACGCTGTTTAGATCATTGTAATGTGATTTTTTTGCAAGCTTTCTATTATCTTGCAATGAATAGATGTATGTACATATGTAAGATTGCACCCGGTGGAAGATGGAATCTTGCAATTCGATATTGCAGCAGATATCTTCAACCGATTGAGCTGAAATTTTGGTTAAAAGTATAGTTTGGATGACAATTCAATATTACGGTACGATACGATCGAGCTGATCTGATGATGGAGACAGAAGGTGACTATGGGAATTCAATTCAGTAGGTACTTAGCCGTACGTCGGTTAAGTACTGAATTTAATTCCCATGGCCGTTTAGTTTGGGCTCGTTAGAATCGTCTCAATGAGTAAGTAGTTGTTAATGGTACCAGAATACCTACACAGAAAAGTACAGTCGGCAATAAAAGCTTGTACCAAAAATGAACTCTTTGACAGAAACTTATTTGTCTTGATATAACTACGACTGAATCTTACCTAAACAGCTATGTAGGTTAAATACATCGTTATGTTATTGGTTGTATAGTTGGTACATCTAAATCAAAGATAATATGGAATTATATGTTCTGTGCTTCTGTGTGATTCTCTATTTAACTTGAGTGGAGTGTTAGAGCCAAGTATGTAGTTTTAAAGCTGGCAGTAGTGGCAGTTTTTATTATGATGTGTAGGTACCTACATATTTAAAAGACAACCACTTTAGCCTAGTTGTTCGTGACCCTGCATTCGAATAACTTCTAGAGGTCCTGCATTCGAATCCCGGTAAGGGCATTTATTTGTATATATTGTAACGAGCACGACTATTTGTTCTTGCACCATGAATGTTTTCTACGTACTTTTTAGGGTTCCGTAGCCAAATGGCAAAAAACGGAACCCTTATAGATTCGTCATGTCTGTCTGTCTGTCCGTCCGTATGTCACAGCCACTTTTTTCCGAAACTATGAGAGCTATACTGTTGAAACTTGGTAAGTAAATGTATTCTGTGAACCGCATTAGGATTTTCGAACAAAAAATGAAAAAAAACGTCAAGTTTTAGGGGTTCCCCATACTCAGAACTGAAACTTAAAAATTTTTTTTTCATCAAACCCATACGTGTGGGGTATCTATAGATAGGTCTTTAAAAATGATATTGAGGTTTCTAATATCATTTTTTTCTAAAGTTTGCGCGAGAGACACTTCCAAAGTGGTAAAATGTGTGTCGCCCCCCCTCTAACTTCTAAAATAAGAGAATGATAAAACTAAAAAAAATATATGATGTACATTACCATGCAAAACTCCACCGAAAATTGGTTTGAACGAGATCTAGCAAGTAGTTTTTTTTTAATACGTCATAAATCGTAAACCGCAATTTATTTCACGGAACCCTTCATGTGCGAGTCCGACCCGCACTTGGCCGCTTTTTTTATACTACGATGGTGGCAAACAGGCACCTGATCTTTTTTAAGTATTGATTTATCTAAACAAATATGTATAGCATTGTCTAGTAGGTACTATTTAGGTACCCATAGCTTTGGTTATTTATTATTGTTGAAATGTTTAACTGATACATCTTTAGTTGAATCTACAATTTAGACTAAGTAAGGTAAATGTACATTGCAAGTAGAACCGATGGCCGTTGGGGCAGAAAGGTCCTCGAGTGGCGACCGCGTACCGGAAGGCGCGGCGTGGGCAGGCCCCCACAAGGTGGACTGATGACCTGGTAAAGGTCGCGGGAGTCCGCTGGATGCGGGTGGCTCAGGACCGGTCATATTGGCACTCTTTGGGGGAGACCTATAAAAATAAATAAAAATAAAATAAAATATCTTTATTTCAGATCTTTAGTCGATCCATATGATGTTAGTAACAGTGGAGACTTATGAACTA
The DNA here is from genome assembly GCA_963854355.1 of Epinotia brunnichana. Lineage (NCBI taxonomy): Eukaryota > Metazoa > Arthropoda > Insecta > Lepidoptera > Tortricidae > Epinotia > Epinotia brunnichana. The sequence goes on along the minus strand of OY977949.1, from coordinate 5,971,752 downwards.
CGTTAGTAACAATAATAATCTATGTCCAGCAGTGGACGTCTTTTGGCTGCTATAATGATGATGATGATAAAGGTAAAATGTCCCAGTGCCCGTCACTGACCAACATGACATTTTCAATGTCATGTCAAAACAATAGAGATGTAATATAGTTTTCAACTACTAGGCATTAAGGTGTCGAGCATTGGGGCATTTACCTTATATTATAAGATATCTTATTGGTACTCTTATATTTTCAGACACACCTGTATGGAGACTGGCACGGCTGTTTTCGCGTTTTTGAATGTTGTAAGTTGCAGCTACTACTACACTACTATTATTGACTTCTTATAATTGCCACTATGAATACCTACTTATATTTTTACTATTGCGACCAGTGAGTTAAGTTTGAATATATTAAGACAAGTATTGTGAAATGTACGATCGCGTTTAAGGAAAAACAACTCGGTACCGTTTCTTGCGCAACATTTAATCGCAAAAAACCGGTCTTACGTAGTCTTGGGGTAAATCCGAACCTCAGAGGGCCTACCGCGAACTGCATTCGAAGTTTTCCCTCTCTATCGCACTTAGGTATGAACTCGCAAGTCTGACAGAGAGGGAAAACTTCGAATACCTTTCGCGGTAGGCCCACAGGTCGCCGCACGGTTTCCGCGATTGGCTTATTTTATTTGTTTCTGTAGGTACCTTACTACTTATCTTACCATTCAAGTTAATAGCTAACCATTTAAATTAATAGCTACGAGTATGCTGCACGCACATTAATAGTCCTCATTTTTCCAAAATATATATTGAATATAAATATTTTGGTTCTTGTGATGTGGAAAACACCAAAATCAAATTACCTATTAAGATCTGAATGCATAAGTTTTCGAATTTGATATTAGCACACTTGCGGCACAATGAAATATTGAATAATGAACCAACACCATGAATTGAAACAATGAACCTGCGTCTTTGGATTGCCGGTCCAACGTCCTTGACGTATTCAAATTTTTGAAGCATTTTTTTTAGATTTCAGCCAGCATTGGCCTCATCCCATGCCTGGGAGTCTTGCTCCTGTACATTTGGGAGGCACTAACTCATAAAGATGTCATCGATAGCATCATGTGGACGATGTGCCTTTCATCGAACTTGCTCGGCGTAGTCTCGTTAATGTTCGCCATCGTACTATTCCTTGGCATAAATAAGGTACCTACATTATTTTTGGTCAGTTATTAGTAGCTTAGTGATTCAAGCATGCGACTGTCAAACAGCGGTCGTGGGTTCGAATCCCAGCTCGTACTACCTACCAATGAGTTTTAAGTAACTCTATTTGCTTTACGGTGAAGGAAAAGGTCAGAAAACCTGTATACATCTGCGATAAAATTCGAATGCGTATGTGAAGTAACTCCCACTGGACCGGCGTGGGAACTGACTACCTACAGCCCATTCCCTCTTACCCGTGAGAGGAGGCCTGTGTCTAGTGGCAGCGAAACGTAGGTATAAACGAAAAGCCTATAAAGGCTGCTGGATTATGATGAAAATTTAGGAGTCTCATTCTCCAAAAAAATGCTATGATATTTTATGATGGGAGACGTTTTGGGATTCTTAATGTTTCGAACCACATAGTCTTACCTGGACATTCCCATATTTAAATAAATCTTAGGTGTAGCTGGACAGTTCTTTTCGTCTCGTTAATATGCTAAGCCAGTGTATTTCAACCTGTGGGTAGCGACCCCCAGTGAGGTTGAAGGGGGTCGCGGCTGCTAGAATTATGTAAATAAAACATGTAGGGATTTCATATTAGTAACATAGAAAATATAATTTAAGAACGTCGCAGAGTGGGGGGTCGCGAAATATTTTCTTATTCTAGGGGGGCCTCGCCATAAAAATGGTTGAAAAACACTGTGCTTAGCTGTATTTTATTTACTTATTATTTTATTGATGATATTTTACTGTTTGTCTGTATATTTTTTAATTAAAATATTTACCTTACAGAATAAACCTAGCTACGTGTTAGCTTACTTTGTATTCGGAGTCATCATACTAACTGCATTAGTATCCGGATTAGTGGCACTGCACTATGCGGCTCAAGATGTGACCATAGAGAAGAAAATACGCGAGCTACTCTTTGATTATTATGAACCTATTACATATGGTATAATTGGGATATGTGGTAAGTATCAGTATTCATATTCATTTATTCATAATAATTCATATTACATGTCATTCACGTTGGCACATCACAAATAATAGTATACAATACTATACATAACGTAACAATTGTAGAGTAAATGAGTAAGTATACATTATAAAAGTTATAAAATGTCAAATTAAATAATCTAAAAATAATAAACTACTAATCTATTACTTAGTAAATTCATTAAAACTAAAGAAAGTATGCTCGATTAAGCCATCATTGAAGCTGGCCTGGCAGGTAAAATATGGTCCTAATCATAATACCTTATTGTAAAATGTTATCTGATGATATAACGTAAACGTCGCAGCGTCTTTGCAACCAACAACATAGTTACAATCAAATTATCAGAAACATAAATATGTACATCTCGAGAATACTTGAGGAGAAGGTTAGGTGAGCTAGTAAAAAATCAATTTTCATTTTTATTAAGTGATTGTTCATCTTAAACGGTTGCCCCATTATCTTAAAATAGCAGATACATTATCATGACATCCAAAGCAAGTGCACACAGCATGATCAGCAAGTTAGTGCATAAATATGTAATCAACTGCACAGTATACAATACTAGTGTCGAGTCGACCAAGATAGAATAGGGTTAATTCCAAGAACAGTTATTTCAATTAGGTACGACATCATATGATTTTATTAAATTAACTATGGACCTTAATTGACTCAGCGTCTTTTGTTTCAGTTGTTTATGCATTATTGCTGACTATGATATTCCGCACCTGGTTCGTAATGACGTCCAGGCGTTCTGAAGACCACGTAAAACTAGTCAATGATTACTGTGAGTCGGACTGCCAGGCGACTGCAGTGGCTGGAGATGATGGTAACTTAAAAAAATCGAGATTGATGAAGAGGATATAAGATGATTTGCTGAATCAGGGAAATTTCAATAAATCGCATTGATGTATCGGGAGCATAACGGCGTGGATGCACTATGTGAGTGCACACCATTGCCCCCCTTGTCTTTAACAGTAAAGTAATACTCGCGTCCGCAGGAAGATTTACCCTCAGTTTCCCTGCACGTCTCCCCCGGGTGGTGCTAAAGAGTAATCAACTTCTGGCTGCTGCACTGCTTGTTCTAATAGCCTCGCAGCGACATACAGTTCTAACCCACGATGGTCTTAATATAAGTTTGTAAATAACTGTACCCATGCCATACGAATAAATAAATAAACTGTTAAATAACCCCTTGGTTATTATGGGGTCGTTACTGAAGTCGTTTTCATATATCCAACAATTTAACCAAACGTGAATAACGGATAACCAAAATTGCTTCAGAATTCGCAAAGAGAGCGCGCGCGTGCCATAAAAAAAACATTTGTGTTACTTATATTATTCGAATTTGTTGATAAATTTATTGTAATTTCGCCTTAATACGACATTTGCGCATATAAGTTCACATATCAGAATCAATTAATTTCTTATGCTTTAATAAAAAAATAAAATAAAATAAAGTTTTAGTTTAGTTTTGTTATTATTCTCTTTCTGTTTAATCGTAGTTTTTATATATATTTCTTTATATGTACCTACTTTATCTGTAAATAAAATTTCCTTCTCACATGAAAGCAATAAAATAATACTGAAACTGTCTTTAAATAAAAAAATAAAATAAAATAAAATATCTTTATTTTCAGACAACATGGTCCATAGATTGTTAGTAAACAAAAGGAAAAAAAAATACTTAACGACCTATGTTAGTAGAGCAAAACATTATTTTGTTTACAATTTAAAAGCCAGACTTGGCAGCCTCGACGAGGTGCACACGTACTAGGAGCGTGCAGCCCATGTTCACCTGCCGAGCAAGGCGCTGTCCTGCCTTCCCGCCACGACCTGCAGGAGACTGTTGGGGCTTCCCCTCACTCGGCGTAATAACGAGGCGACTTTGTTACGCATCAACGCAAAAAAATCGTCTGTGTGCGCATCTGCAAACATGCCTGACGCACTGCAGTGTCGAGGAAGCCCCACCATCGCCCGGAACAGGTTGTTGTATAATATACGAAGGGCATGATACGCTTTTTGGGTGTAGCTGGTCCATAGACTGCTGGTGTAAAATGTTTGGCAAAACGCCTTGAAAAGTGTGACTTTGACGTCAAGTGTGCAACCAGCAAATCTACGAACGAGCATGTTCCCTCTTACAGCCAATGCCCTTCGCTCTCTTTCTATGTCGGCATCATCTTTCAACTCCTCATCGACAATGTGCCCCAGGTATCTAAATTGCGAGACTCTCTGCAATAGTGAACCATTGAGGTAAACTGGAGGGACAGACGCAGGCGGTCTGTTTTTGCCTTTAAATACAAGGAGCTCACTCTTTTTCGAGTTGTATTTCAATCCATGCTTGCCTGCATAGGCCTCACAAATCGCTACTAGTTTACGCAAACCACCGATCGTGGGACCCAACAGCACCATGTCATCCGCGTAACCTATATTGTTAAAACAAACGCCATCGACATGACATCCGACATAGGTGCTGCTGAGTTCCACGATCAATTGGTTTACATAAATATTAAAGAGCCTCGGAGAGGTTAGGCCTCCCTGCCTCACACCGCATCGCATGCTTTACCTCTTGGTATGCGTTTCGTGAAGGTCTATCTATCGAAGCAATTCCGCCATTTTGACGTTTTCCAAAGCTGACAGATGTGGCGGCGATATTCTTTAAGAATAATAAATGAAAAATTAATGAAGTCGTATATTTCGGAAAATTAATTAATTGTCGCAGTCGGATAAAAACTATCCTAAGTTGCAGCTAGAATAATAATGTACCTACAAAAATTGTTTCATATTTTCCGTTCACGGGATGCTGAGAACATTCGTGACAACCCAAAGCTTAGTTTCAAACTGGCTGATTCTAGAGATTTATTATAAGTGGAGATGATAGGTATTTCATCTAAGACAATAAGAAATTTTAAAATGTATTTGACATGATATTGACCTGTAAAATATGACATTTTATTAATAAAGTTTTGAATCTTGAATCTACGGCGCCTTAACTACTCTAGCAAGGCTAAAGAAAAAAAAACATGGCTATTCATGTAATTACGCAGTCTGGTGTGAATAAAACTAAGAGACAATTATTTAAACGTTTTTATTTAATACCCAATGAATTAACAAAGCATTGTACAACGTTCACCAACATCAAAAATCCTATAAAATAAATTCCACGTCATAATTATTGTAAATAATTGTACAACATTTAAAGCGTTCGTAATTGATCAATAGTGGCACATTTATGTAAAGGAGTACTCACACTGTAAAGATTTATAAATAGAGTTTAAAAGTAGAAAAATCTTTATAAGTATTCATTCTGAAGTCTACTGTGTATCTGCTGACTGAGTTTACCATTAAACAGTTTAAAATAGGTCCCATTTGTCAGCAAATTTAATGTGGGCATTTAAATAGCTTAGATTCTGTTTCTCATCGTTGCTTAGCTACGATACAAAAAAATAACCATAAAACGCTTAATTACAGGTGTAAAAAAAGTTAAAGTGAATGTGTGTGAATACGCTTTTAACTCTTAATTATAACACACATTATAATACATTTCTATATAGGTATGTATATAAGTTCAAGATTCTCGTAAATGGCTTAGTAAAGTTTAGGTAAATAGATAGGTACATCAATAAGAAGGATTAATAGAATAGTTTAGATCTATTAGTTTATTCAGTATGTGCGTCAGTGGTAAATATAATTATGCGATATGTTAAATAGACACATAATAGGTACTTTTAGGACTACCTACGATGAAATTGAACCCTAAAAATATGCAAGGGATAGGTAAATTTGAATTGAGAAAAAACATGACTGTATTTTAATAGTACATTACTTACCTAGGGCGGTTAAACAAAGAATGACTCAGATCGCAGGTATTTGACGCCCGAGCCGAAGGCAAGGGCGATAAATATGCGCTCTGAGGCTTTCTTTATTACCGCCCGTGGTGAGTACAAAATTTTACGTCTCTATCTGGCCAGGAAGTCGGGTTACTTTATGGCCAGGTATGACGTAAAATGATATTTATAGTGTAAACACCATACAGAAAATTAAGTTAAATTGTTGATAGTAAAAAATCGATTGAAGAATGACATTTGTGAAGTGGCCATCTATTTGAAATAAGAAATTAACATTATATTAAATTTTATAGTGGAAATCGTGTCGTGTTTTTGTGCTCAGCAGTGAGACACTCTATTATAAAAAAAGCCATGCATATATGAATATTGAAATAAAAAACCCTTCATGTCTTTTTTCTGATCAGAATAAATAGCTGAGATCTTTTTGCTCAGTAGGTATGGTAAATTGTTTTAAAAATAAAGTATTGTTTCTTTCCCGATACAATAACATTGGACATTAATCTAAACTAATTAAAGCGAAGGACGTATTATTGTCTTCTTTTATTTGGTACCTAAATGTGGTCTTAGCCAATGGAAACATAGTTAGGTTGTACTAACCCGAAATGGTGCGTGTTTTCCGAACTTGGCTGACACACTACCGCGCGTCCTAAGTTAACGCAGAGCACTAGAATATAATATGTACGTTCACATTGATAGGTTATATAAACAGAAAGAAACATAATGCGTGAGTTAAAAAAATTATACACTACACTTTTGCAAGTTTTTCTGTTTTAGATAGGTAGGTACCTACTTAGAAAATGCTCCTGGGAACATGACGTGCAATAGGACGGACATAATATGAATGAATATAGATATGGCTAAAGTACAGGTATATAATACCATACAAGAATGAGATGTGAAGGTTTACAATTACTTTAATTATAAATATGAATCCAACTTTCAGATAACGGTTCATGGACCGTTTAATAGAAAAGTCTGACATTCTGACCAATTTGCATATACTTAAGTCCTTAATGTTATTAGCAAATGGCTGAATTAACTTTTTTGTGTGACTAGTTGTGGCGGTTACTTTTTAAAAAGCGATTTTATTTATTTCATCTACCAATAACTTTCTTGTCATCTTCTTTTTTTTCATAAGCCGTCTTCTAAGGGTAAGTAGGAAGATTAAATAGAAATCCTATTAGAAATCCGAGTCGTAACATTTTTTGTAAGAAACTCTTGTCAAATTCTCTCCTGGCCAATGGAACATAATATAAAAACAAATATTTTATATGAAACACCTCCTGGGTGAGTTTAACGTTTGTGCGACCAGCGACAAAGTTATCAGAATTATTGCGTGCAATATAAATATTATGGTCAGTGTGTCATTTTGATTCACGATAAGAAACATTTAAGCCGTTTACCCAAATACTTGTATCTCTATAACAGGAAATAATTCTTACACCTAATGAATGGAAGACAATACTTATAATTAAAAATAACTTCATTATATTAATCCGTTACAATTTACAATAGAATAAATTCAACATATTTATTGTATTAGTTTCGATTGAACTGATATGGTTAAGCTTCGAAATTCACAACCAGTTTTTTTAATTAAAATTAAAACAATCATTTTGTTACGTTAACAGAGGAAGTAATATAGGTAAATTATAATTAAATATACATTTAAATTGTAGCTCCCGAATTAAACATAGAAAAATGCTAGACAAATCAAAAAATAATCATAAGAATGATTAAGTAATTTTGAATAACCAGGAGCTGATTCAAAAAAGTGATACTATTTATTTATTTTTGAAAATATAATAAAGTACCTATTACCCTTAAAAAGGCAGTATTGATTGTATTCTAAATCTATTAAAAAATTAATATCTAAGTACATTATATTTCAACACTTTCTATGAGATACACAATATCATCAGTTATTTAATAACATCTAGGTATAATAATTGTAATGTTGATATAAACACCTATGTTTACATGCACCCAACTACTTACAAAACTACGTACAATGTATATATTATGTATTTATATATTCAGAAAAATGTTACCGACATACAATGTTACCTGAATTATATTGTTCTAATACACGACTAGAAAAATCTTCGAAAGCCTCAAAATTATTTTCCAAGGTGTAAAATGTGGTATAAAATTTGTAAGCTCACTATAAAACTAATAAAAAATATTTACGGTACAATAGGTATAGAAAAACTCATAAATCTATTCTCAATGAGGTTTCATCCTGATCTTTCTAATAAGATTTAGACAACTAGAGTCTGGCTAGTAAAAGATGAGCCTGATATTTATTTAAAACTTTTTACATGGCAACAGTAATATCATTGTCAAATGTGTCAAACGTCTTAAATAAGTATGATTACCAATCTTGATACTTGATATGCCAACTAAGATAGTAATAACTGTTCCATAATAAATTAGACGGGTTTTCTATTTAAGAGAATTAAAGTGCTTACACCTAATATTATTCACATATTCTATCATTAAAAAGTTCAATTATTACGTCTCGTCCAAATATGAATTTTAATTTTTCCCATAAGTATAGAGTAGAATAAAGTTAAAGAGTTTTATTTCAAATACTTACCTTTATTTGTTTCTGCTTGTTCAGTCGCAACGTGTATATTGACCAAAAATAATAATCATTCCAGTATCATAACATAATTATTTTAACGCGTTATACAGGATGTTGTATAATTTACTTTAAAAACAAAGTTTTAACCGACTTCAAATCAGTAGCCAAACTGCTTCAAATTTGCCTATAAAATTTGAAGAGTTCCCTCGATTTCTCCAGGATCCTATCATCAGAACTGGGCTTTGGTGACAACGGGACCAATCTGAAAGTATATGCTTTCAAACAAATATTTTTTTTTTCAAAGCGGTTCATAAATTACCGAGTTGTCGCGTAACAAACACAAAAAAATACAGACGAATTGAGAACCCCCTTTTTTGAAGTCGGTTAAAAACGCTGTTTATTTTTAATTTTTGTTTTTTCTAGGCTCATCTTTCATTTGCCAGACTCTAGCTGAAAATTCGTCAGTCACGTGGTTGTGCGACATAATATAGGTTCGCCACATACACACGCCGAAACGCCGAATTCCGCTGTGTGATTCCGATTTCCGACCGCAGCCACTACGTACAAATTCTGTGACCCTTACACAAACACGCGTTGTATTTTTTTTCTTCGATTTCATTTGGCGACGGGGATCAGCCAGTGTGTGGCGAACCATAGAATTTGTCTCGTGTTACTTAATATGGTCCAAGAGAGACAAAAAATATATGTCGCGTGTCAAGTGATGAATACGGCTAACTCTGGTGACTGGTCACATTTCACTCGCAATTCCAACAAGCTCCTGGTCCATGGGCATGCCATCTCGCTCCTTCATCATTATGAGGTAGGTATGTAAGAACGAGATGAATATGCTTACAGCATTCCGTCTTCGTGAATTGAAATCAAATAGCTTCGAATCACGACGATGTAGTAGAAATTTTCAGCTGAAACAAAATTATTTCATTCAAAGCAATTGATGAGAATCCTTTAGTGTTGAATAACATTTTACACATGTACTTCATTCCTGTCCTCTCTGTTAATTAAACATAATGTACCCGACCTTGCCCTAAATTCTTTAGCCGTTTTCTCACGCTACTAAATCATATAGAGTCAAAAGTCAACGTCATTCGGCGTTTATTGACCCACTCACTGAACAAGTCCGATTACCTAAGTTCTAATTTCCTCCTCTAGAGCAGAAGGCAGGTACTGTACTAAGTAAAAACTAGTTAGTTAAGTAGCTTAGTGCTTATTTCTTAGCAATAGGTAGCAAGTGGATCATCAACTTCGTAGTAACAGATAATACTGGGCAACCGTTAAGATAAGAATGATCATAAGAATTAATTGACTGAGGGTAACTTTTAATTTCGAATACGAACCACTCTACTCACTGTAACCAATAGTGTATTGGGGTATAAAATGGAGGGGTTACATTTACAGTGTGATATTTATAGTTCAGTCATTATAGATTTTGACCCGTGAATAATTTAGTTAATGGATTTTTTTTTTCGTAGGTCTCTCGGGGGGGGTCACTGGGTACATTCAAAAAGTAGACTGAATCAGGCTCCTGCGTTTATTCGAAAAACGGTTTTTCTTGAATAACTTGGCCATTTTTGATTTTACAGTAAATTCTACAAGTTTGGTCCTAACAATTTTTCTTCTAGGATCGATATTTTGGTAATTAAATTTCCGAATATACCGTTTTTCGAATGTACGCAGGAGCCTGATTCAGTCTACTTTTTGAATTTACACTCCCAGTGACCCCCCCGAGGGACCTACGAAAAAAAAATCCAAGAACTAATTATTCACGGGTAGGGTCGGTTTTTTGGATAAAATAACTGAACCACAGGACCGTGATGAATGGCGTACTCAAAGAGAGGCCTATGCTTAGCAGTGGGCGATTACAGAGGGCCTACCGCGAAAGGCATTCGAAGTTTCCCCTCTCTGTCATACTTAAGAGTTCGTACGTAAGTGCGACAGAGAGGGTAAACTTCGAATGCCGTTCGCGGTAGGCCCTCAGGCTGAAAATCATGATGTTGGTGACCATACATCGTCCCCTTCACCTACGGCACCATATTTATATTAGGAACAACCAACAACAACAACTTACAATAGTTTAACACTTTCGCTGACAGTACTGTCAATGAAGCGTTGTTAAGTGAACACATATTGAATGCCTATGGACGTAGGTACTATCACCAATGGCGTTAGGAGATTTGGGTATTAGCTCAAAAGTTCTCCTCAGAAAATTCAGATTTTATTTATTCAAACAATTACACTGTGAATCTTAGAATTAACATTTACTGAATTCTTATACCGCCGGTCATCCATCGCCTCGCAGAACCTCAAGCATTCACGACAGACTTTAACCCAGCTACTAGCAAAAACATCCCAGGCAGATGCAGATGCATGAAGTACGAGTACATTGAGGCAGTGCAGAGCTCGAATAAGAGGCGGCTTTCTATGAGCCACAGTTCACAACTTCGGAGGAGCAAGCAGTGGTCGGTTTCACGGACGTAGATGTATTTGAGATTGCAACGGCAACGGGGCAGTCAGAATCACCACGTAAAAATACCACCTGTCATGTAGTACCAAGTTACGCCTCGCTTCAAGATAATTAAAACCCATGACCCCTAGCAGGAACTTGGTAGGGTATAAAAAAGGATAGTATCCGTACATTTTTAGGGTTCCGTACCCAAATGGTAAAACGGGACCCTATTACTAAGACTCCGCTGTCCGTCTGTCTGTCAGTCTGTCTGTCTGTCTGTCTGTCCATCTGTCACCAGCCAACCACCATCTGTATCTCATGAACCGTGATAGTTAGACAGTTCAAATTTTCACAGATGATGTATTTCTGTTGCCGCTATAACAACAAATACTAAAAAGCAAAATATAATAAATATTTAAGAGGGCTCCCATACTACTAACGTTGATTTTTTTGGTGTTTTTATAGATAATGGTACGGAACCCTTCGCGCGCGAGTCCGACTCGCACTTGACCGGTTTTTTTTTTAATAAAAAATCTCAGAAATGTTTTCTGGATTCTTTCAAGAAGCAGGCGTAAGCACTTACGGGTTCCAGACAATCGATGCTGCTTCCAATTTACTGCGTACCAGGGCAGCTTAAACAAGTTTTATGGCACATGGGCTGTCGAAGTCACGTGCGTTCCGGATAACGAACCCCAACTTTTTAATCCCGTACACTGCTAAGGCTTTCATATGCTCATGAAAGTTGAGGTGTAGATCAAAGAAAACCATCTAAAGATGACGTCTAAGTCCTTCATGGTTTTGACACGGATCACGACTTGTGCACCTAGTCGATATTCGAAGTGCAACGGATTATAGGTCCGACCAAAATACATCACGGAACACTTTTCGACATTGAAGAGAATCTTGTTTTTAATACTACTTTTTACAAGCTTTTATTTAACTTTCACTGTTCGTATGTATGTAAATATGTAAGTATGTAAGTTGGCCGTCAAAATTTGTAATCCATTTTTCAGTCACTTCCCGTTATCCAATTGAGCTGAAATTTTGCATGCATATAATAATCCGATATAAATAAAAAATTGAAGTTAATAGATACATAGGTTTACAATAGTTAATATAGTTATTTTATTTATTATAATATGAAATCTGTATTCTTGACGATCATATATAAATTCGTATAAGTTTGATTTAAGGCAAATTTATATTGAATATTATATAAGAATAAATGATCTTTATCTTATCTTATCTTTATATGACAATGCAATATTATGATGACTTGGAGCTGATCTGATGCTGCAGCAGGAATTTGGCTATAGGAATCCGCAATAAAACGACACAACCCCATCGAGTTTGGGCTCGTTAGAATCGTCTTAATGAGTAGTTGATGATGGTATGCAGAAAAGTACAGTCGGCAATAAAAGCTTGTACCAAAAATGAAATTTTTGACAGAAACTTATTAATATGAAAGACAAGTACCTAGGAAGAGGATCTGCGCAATGACATGCCCCGCGCCCATGTGGAACAGACTCTTGAGGAACCCGATGATGAAGAGCACCAGGAACACCACCCAGAAGATGCAGTACTTCTTCATCAGCCCATGTTTCTCCTGGAACACAGAGAACATGTTCATTTTAGCATCACACCTCAGAATGAGTAACTACCTACTCCTTAATATATCGAAATTAGGATATCATACAAATTTTTCATCACACTTGCTAGTAAAGGTTGTAATTACAGGCATTATAGAGCAGTTATAGCCGATTTATCTCCCCCGAGAGTTATGGATTTTCATAACTCCCTAAGGAGTTTATTAGGGAACCCATTCCACGGTACCTAAATTGTTTCCCCTGAACTTTCTCACAGCTCCCAGCTCTCTCGCCGGCTCTCTATGGAGCCAATAAATTCCCATAGATGTAATCTCAAAGAAACCGAAATGAGAAATTGGCTAGCTAAATTGTCACCCGCAAAATTGGTTCCGTAGTTGGGCCGATGATAGAATTAGTGTGGCCTATGAATTGTCCCTTGGATGAGATCATTCCGGCTATCTTCGGCCTTCCTAACCTACTTTTTCCTGCGCTAGTAAACAATTTTTACTAGGAAATGTAATTGCTTTTTTTGTACAAGCTTCGGTCGGTAGGTACGACCGATCGATTAGTTATCTTTCATTAAAAAAATATATCATCGAATAACTGACATTTCTCGTATGACAAAGAGTAACTATAAGGTGACAAACGTGAACATAAAACATCCAATTTATTATTGTCTCACCTTATACACCGCGTACACGAACACCATATCGAGCACAAACTTGACAAACAGCAGTACCACCATGAGAATCACTATGGTGTACACCACGGAAGACACGGTATCCTCCGACTTGGCTGACTCCGCCTTGATGTCCACGGCGAACGTGATCAGAATCACAGCTAGCACGAAGGTTATGATCTGGAAATAATAAATTAATAAGTATTAGAGGATGATCTTATACAAATCGAACTACTTAGTCCCATAATACGTACCGTAAAACTACACAACTAAAGCAGGTCACCCAACTATGGTCCAAATCAATTCTCATATTACCTACTTGCTCAGGTGGTACTATTTTCATGGGTAAACTTAAAGACAGGCAATATTTAAATAAAAACTTATAAAATCACTAATACGAAATCGGTATTGATAGACACGAATGAATTTACTTTTGGACCATAGTTGGGTTAGTGGACTATAATTGTGTAGTTTTACGGTACTACGTCTATTGTCGTTAGCGCTAAAACCGAAGCGGTAAGACAAATACTAATGCGATAATTCACGGGGTAATAATGGCATACAACGAGATTTCTATCTCTTGAATATATTATCGTGTAGTAACCCATAACATTTGTGGCGTCTCGTCATCTATAAAAAGGGTCATTGCTGTCGTAGTATGTACATACGTCTAATCCATTGAAGAATTAAATAGACGGAAATATTTATGCTCATCACACAAATATTTGAGCCAGAACTGTCAGCTTCACAAGTAGGGTATCTATCTTAGTATATAGGTTAGGGGTAGTTGTACTAGTCGGTAAAATTGACATTTAGAAGCCAGATAATTGAGTAGAGGGGTAATCACGTAACGTTCCGAACGCGCGTCGGTACAATTTAACTGTCATTTTTCCATATAAAAGGTGACATTTAGACCTAGCCGACGTTCGTACAATGTGTTACGTGATCAACCTACTGATTACAGGCAGGCATTATAATTGAACGGCCGGAATGCTTAGGGTAAATAGATTGTATACGACATTAAAACGCCTGGTGAAGAAGTAGTACCGACAGCTCGTAGCGAAAGTGAAAGGGTGCGAACAAGAAAACATTGCGTGCAAACTAGTGGGTTTATTTTTCCATCTTTTCACCGTGGATGATCAATCTCGACGTCTCAAAGAGTTTTGAGCCGTATAACAGTTGAATCTTTGACGTCGACTGTACGCCTGCATTTTTGTAATACGCTAATTATGAGGTAACTCACCGAGTTCATGATCCCCATGGTAATGCATCCTGACTTCAGGTGGAAGATGAAGCAGAACTTGTCTAGCACTGGGAGCTCCATCCTTGCCTGCAGTCAAAACCACTTTGTCACGGATGAGTTATGAGGAATCTTTGGTTACATTTACCAATACCTAACCAGAACCATCCATATTGTTATAGAACTTATAGACATATTTGAAATACTGTTTTGCAACGTAGACGCGATATTTATTTACCTTTATTTCTGACGTTTCAACACGGGTTGCACCGGTCATGGTCGCAGCTAACTGTCGTCCCAGCAAGTTGTCAACAGACAATTAACATTAAAATGGAAGGGTAGTGGACTTTTATCGGGTGTACCTTCAATGTTTTTATCGACTTTTGGAGGGTAGTGAAATATTGTAAGCCCATATCTCTGTTGACAACTTGCTGGGACGACTGTTAGCTGCGACCATGACCGGTGCGGTGCAACCCGTGTTGAAACGTCAGAAATAAAGGTAAATAAATATCGCGTTAGACCTGTTGTAAAACAGTAGGTATTTTAAATATGTGTACAAAGCGCGAGAGTTTAAAGTGTTGAACTTATAGACATCCTGGTCCAGGTAACCTGGGGACCTGGTGACCTGACATACAGATTCCCCCATAGCTCAGGCACCAGTCTCCACCACGGTATTCTATCGCAATCACAAAATTTCATTTCCTAACTGTATCGTTTGTCCGAATTTTCATATCGGCAGAAAGCCTATTTTCTCGAAGCAGGGATTGTAACCGGTTATTTTTTGTATGGGAACTGTAACCGGTTTTTTTCGTTCTTTGTTAATTATTTCATTTTCTAATTGGGCAATCTAATAATACGCACTCGTTTACTCAAAACACAACTGAGTCCTACATACGAAGTATAAAATAGTTCGAGATATGTGGTTATTTCGAGGTTTTTGAAAAAAACCGGTTACAATCCCTGTCTCGAAGACCCCAAGCTTTTTGTTTTTTTTTTTTACTTATCGTGTAGAACCCATTAGATTAGGTTAGGTTTGTTTTATAATAATCCTAAAGAGGTCTTGACTTGAGAAAACAATGGCTTTTAGGACAAATGAAATCTCGGAAAAACGATACAGTTGGGAAAGAATTTTTATTTTGTTGTTAATCTTTTACGTAACCCTCCACAGTCCACACCAGTCTTGTATAAAATATAAAATGTAGCCAAATGGCAAAAAACGGAACCCTTACAGATTCGTCATGTCCGTCCGTCTGTCCGTCCGTCCGTATGTCACAGCCACTTTTTTCCGAAACTATACGAGCTATACTGCCTTAACTTCGTAAGTAGATGTATTCTGTAAACCGCATTAAGATTTTCACACAAAAATTGAAAAAGAAACATTAAGTTTTAGGGGTCCCCATACTCAGAACTGAAACTCAAAAAATGTTTTTCATCAAACCCATACGTGTGGGGTATCTATGGATAGGTCTTCAAAAATTACATTTTTTTCTAAACTGAATAGTTTGCGCGAGAGACACTTCCAAAGTGGTAAAATGTGTGGTCCCCCCCCCCCCCCCGTAACTTCTAAAATAAGAGAATGATAAAACTAAAAAAAATATATGATGTACATTACCATGTAAACTTTCACCAAAAATTGGTTTGAACGAGATCTAATAAGTAGTTTTTTTTTAATACGTCATAAATCGTAAACCGCAATTTATTTCACGGAACCCTTCATGTGCGAGTCCGACTCGCACTTGGCCGAGAAAGGGTTTTTAGGGTTCCGTAGCCAAATGGCAAAAAACGGAATCCTTATAGATTCGTCATGTCTGTCTGTCTGTCTGTCCGTCCGTATGTCACAGCCACTTTTTTCCGAAACTGTAAGAGCTATACTGTTGAAACTTGGTAAGTAGATGTAGGTACTCTGTGAACCGCATCAAGATTTTCACACAAAAATCGAAAAAAAAACATTAAATTTTAGGGGTTCCCCATACTCAGACCTGAAACTCAAAAAAAAATTTTTTCATCAAACCCATACGTGTGGTGTATCTATGGATAGGTCTTCAAAAATTATATTGAGGTTCCTTATATCATTTTTTTTCTAAACTGAATAGTTTGCGCAAGAGACACTTCCAAAGTGGTAAAATGTGTGTCCCCCCCCTGTAACTTCTAAAATAGATTAGATTAGATAAATTTATTTCATTTTGAAAATTTACATGTCATTTTTATAAGTTAAAATAGCATGAATTCACAAAAATATCGTCAGAGTGTATAAGAATAACAATAATATAAATAGTCAAATCAAATTACAGTGCAAAATGAAAAAAAACAATCATAATATTAAAATGGTGCAATGTCAAGGAAATAAAATGTGTTTCAATGTCAAATTATTAATACAAGCTAGGGCATCCTAGATATAAATTTCCAATAAGAGAATGATAAAACTAAAAAAAATATATGATGTACATTACCATGCAAACTTCCACCGAAAATTGGTTTGAACGAGATCTAGTAGTTAGTTTTTTTTAATACGTCATAAATCGTAAACCGCAATTTATTTCACGGAACCCTTCATGTGCGAGTCCGACTCGCACTTGGCCGCTTTTTTTTTATTTATGTAGTTGTAACACGCTTAAACCGCTAAACCGACTGAGATTAAATTTGGTAGCTGATCATTTTATATCCGGGAATGGACATAGGTACGATACTTTTTATCCTTGAAGAGTGTGAATTGGAGGTGGAAGTTTTTATGTGAGTATTATATGCAAGGATAATTAACGGGGCGTTTGTTATCAGATTATCATGGGCGTAATGATAATCTGATAGCAAACGCCGCGTTAATTATCTACATGGAAGAAATCATCTTTTCTGTACAACCTATTATTTTTCTGAAAACCGCAGCATATGCTTTCACTTCACAAACAAAAAACAAAAAAAAAAACAGCTGAACATCTGAAATCACACTTCACTCAAAATCCATACCATGGTATTCCAGCTCCTCGTGTTAAAGTCAGTGCTCCCCCATATTGCGAGACTGCACTGACTGCCCACTGACTGACAGACTCCTGGCCTCACTAGGTTGGGAGCATTTCGGCTGTCAGTGACAGTGCTCCGAGTTTGACTGTTGCTGAAACTGTTAAGGGGACGTCGCGTTTTTGTTTCTGAGGTTTTACTTAGATTAAGAACTAGGATCTGTGAGCTGTATTTATAACTCGCTAGACAGCCTTATTAAAAAAATGAAATACAGAAAATTTACAAAAAATATATATATTTTTGAACATACTTATTCAGAAAATTTCACAAGAACCGTTTGAGAAATGCGGTACCTACATGTAGAGGAGAACAGCCGGACAGACGCCATACGAATTATTTTTTGCCCAAGCTGAAACGGAAAACTTCGTTCGGTTCGCTCGCTCGTTAAAGTACACTTATAGTCTAAGGCCTAAAGTCTAATTTATAATGTGGGTATATTCGTTCATGTTCACAGAGTCTTTTTACAAAAAAAGGTTTTTTCCAAATTGCAATTCTTCAAAAACAGGACTACCCCCAAAAAATAAAACAAGCCTGTTGTGAGGAATCTGGATTGTATGTAATTGCAAACAAGAAGAAACGCTTTTATGTAACGCCCAGAATAACCCACATTAATAACATCATATTCAAATAAACATGTTGTAGGTAAATGAGTTATTTTTATTCATTTCATTCATTCTTTTAAGTTTGTTGCCGCCATACCGCGATTTTTTTTTCTTTGTGTTATTGTGACATTTTTGACTATTAAATTAAGACATTTTTTTAGAACACAAGCAGTCGTATAAACAAAATATACCGCCTTTTCAACCGACGAAAAAAACGGAGGAGGTTCTCAAGTCGACGCGTATATATATATTCATGTATGACCACGCATAACTTTTTACAGAGTAAGTAGTTCGATTTTGATAATTATTTTTTTATTGGAAAGGGTATACCCCAAAGTTGGTCCCATATAAATTTGGAAAAAATACCAACCTTAAGGGTAGGAAAATAGGGGATGATTGATTTTTCGTCGTATATAGGATAAGGTTTTCCGTAGTGCAACAAAGATTAAATAAATAAATACCTACTCTATGTTGTATTGTATGTTGTGAATGTATGTTGCAAAAGTTGCATTATCTCCGCCACCCAAAGGTTGTCTGAAATAGATCGCTCCTTATCGATCAGACCGCCTGTTGTCTATCTTCCTCCACTGTAATCTTTATTTATTTAATCGTATGGCAAACAGGATTAAAACAGTAACAAATATATACATAATCAACTATAAATGAATATTGATTAGGGCTGATGGCTTCGTCGCTAAGGATGATCAGGTCCCTCATCTTTATATTATGTACTTACTGTGTTATTTTTGAGGTGTGCAATAATAGTAGTTTATGTGACTGTACATAATGAAGGGCATTAAACATGAGTGTGAATAACATCACTCGAGTATATTTAAATGCCTAATTATGTACAGTTACGTACACTATACTTTATCTATCCACATATCATAAGCCTCTATGATGCATTCAGGAGCCGCATATTATGGCCGGCATTGCGGCATTGTTTCTGGCAGCTGTCATAGTTTTTTTTTAATTCAGAAACAAATTAATATCGGCCCCCAACTATCTTAATTTCGTGCGACATTTGTCATATTTGTATGCAAATTGACAATTGATTTCGAACTAAACGTTATCTCGACTGATATTAGAATAGAGGTCAAATCAAATTTCTGTTTTTCAGAGATGTTCAATAATTTGAATGATATAATATTATCGAAATCGATGTTATTACTTAGCAATAATAACAATTTCACAGATACGAAATTTGTTCTAACAAAACAGTCTATTTTCATGGTGGTCATAATGTGCGGTTCTTGAACGCATCATGGAGGGTTTATGATATTTGGATAGATAAAGTGTATTTTTCTATTGTAGTATACCTAAGGTAGCCTAGTGGTTCAGGCATGCAGCTGTCAAGCGGCGGTCGTGGGTTCGAATCCCGGCTCGTACCAATGAGTTTTTCGGAACTTATGTACGGAATATTTACCGTTAGCTTTTCGGTGAAGGAAAACATCGTGAGGAAACCGGTCTAATCTCAATAAGGTCTAGTTTTCCCTCTGGGTTGGAAGGTCAGATGGCAGTCGCTTTCGTAAAACTAGCGCCTATGCCAAATCTTGGGATTAGGTGTCAAAGCGGACCCCGGACTCCTTTAGAGCACAACCGGGAATAACGCTAGGAGCATGAGTATACCTAAGGTACCGCAGCAGAGTGTCCCCTTAACTGGGAAGCTGTGCCCTGCGCAGAGCGGCCGTCGCCGGATCGATACTCCGACCGTTCCAAAACAGCGGGCAGGGGTGATTCCACCGAACACTTACAACCGCATCTTCATCTGTTCTGTGCCACGATTCCATACTAATACTCATGTTCATTTATTTGTAAAACTAACGAACATGCCATCATAATGTTTGGCTGTAGGTATTCATTAACGATTGAAATCGCATTGTTTAAAATAATCATACATTATTAGAATTAGATCACAAGAAATATCTCATAAAATTTATGCAGCACCGCAAGAGGACATCTCTAGGATATCACTTTTGTTTCGTTGTTGTTTTGATAGCGAAGATATAAAAGTGGGGATATCCCTAAGAGATATGTCACCTTTTGAATTGGACCCATGCACGGTTAGCACAAGACGAAGCGCGAGCTCACTCGATTTTCCTCGCACTATCCATCTTTCTCTTATCAGAAAGCTTAGAAAGAGACGTAGGTATAGTGTGATAAAAATCGAGAGAGCTCGCGCGCCGTCTTGTGCTAACCGTGCTGGTCTGCTTATTGGTAATTAAATGTAAAGAAGAGGTAAACCAATAGAAAGTGCAGCAATAATAGGTGTAGAAATAATACACTTGCAAACTCAACACGATTGTAATTTACTTCACTTTATATATATCTCAAACACTTCTTTATGCACACAAAAAATCATAGGATGGCCATTAGATGCTTGCAAAAGTAAACAATAATAATATACCCACTTCCTACCGGGTAACGAGCCGCTCAGCTTGTCGTGCACCCTGCAAAGGGGTATCAGGCCACGGGTGTTTTCTAGATAATAAATATGTCAGGGTGAGTATATGATAAATGCGTGGAATGGATGAGTGTTAGAGCTTTCACAAGACGATATAATACGATGATCCTAAAAGAAATTAGCCGAAAAAGATACTACGCTGGCGAATATGAAACCTTTCTAAATTTTGAAAATATAGGAATGTCCAGAAAAATAACCATTTACGGGCTACGTAAAAACGCCGCGTTAGCGATTCGTCTCCCAGTGATAGAAGTTAAAGGGCTGTAAGTTCACCACTAAACCTAGCTACAGCAGGGCTAAAATAAACTAAACCTAAACGCTACAGTATACTAATCCGATAGTGAAGTCCCGACACCGACGTCTCTCGTAGAATTGACCACAGGATGCCTGCGTGGCACTAATACAGGATAACCGGCACGTATTCCTTAACTGAACAGGCATTCGTCGCCCGTAGAGTGCCTTGCGGGACGGTCGCGTCTAATTGCGAATGATTGGCCAGCAGCTTCTCCTAGCGCCCGTAAATGGCGGCTACCAACAAATAAAGCCAATTAGCAATACACGATAAAAAAACTATAGAAACCGGTAAGTTAAAGGAACCTAATGAAGAAAACACTCACCCGAACACTCCTTTGGTTCGGCCTCGTTATAATATCCTTGGATTATATAACGAAGCAAAGCTGAATCCAAACCAAAAGGCCTCTTGTGGCACCCAAGCACTCGCTATGAGTTAGGCGACAAGGGCTTCAATGAAACAATTCACCGCTGTAAAATCCAATAAACTTGAGGAACGCGCACTGGGTTAACAATAATTCAGCAAAAACTGTATGAACCGGGCTGCTTTTACAAAAAAAGGCTCCGTCTGCAAAATGCACGTTCGCACCAGGACTTCTATATCAAGATATCAGAAAAATTATTAATATTAATACTGGTATTTAGTTGTAATTAGTCATTTGTAGTTATTCTATACCTATTCTTTATACATCTAAACACTCAACACAAGACGTATGATTAATATTATTGGGATCCACTGTATTGTACAAGTAGATAGACGTAGTGTTACGACCAACCCTGTCGAAGGGACTCGTCTGAAAACCAGCGCAAGGCTCCAAGCCTTGCACATGCTGAGACGAGCACCCATTGCCCAATCCAACGCAATTGAGTACTTTAAGTTTTAATTCTAAGATATTGTTTAAGTTTTTTAAATGTACTTATGTTAAACGTTGTATTCTGTGTTCTTTTTGGCAATAATTTGAATTTGAAGAATGACCCTTCACAAATTTGTTTACAAGAATTGACAAGATTCTGGAAAGATCTTCTACGAAATTCAAGTTTTGAATAATTTAAAAAGTAATAGCCAAAAATCAGCCAGACCCTCAACACACACAACGCGAAGCAAAGAGATTTAATTCAGGGCAAAAAAATAAAAAAAATAAACGCTTTCTACGAGAAAAACCTGACATCACATAGACAACTGAGAATGCATCTAAATACAACAAACGCATGAAGTTCACAATCAAACGAACTAACTCCCAAAAAGGAATTCAGATGGCGCAATAAGCCTGCAGCGAGTTTTTCACTGCAAAAGGTAGGTTTTAAGAGAGGTAGGCACAGCGGAATGTCATCTCGCTCGTATGTGGAGCAGCCCAACTGGGGAAGTACCTCCCCCTTACAGAAGACCGCAGCCATAATAGCACCACTGCTTTGTATAAGTGTTGCTATATTATTGCATGCTATGAATGTATGTGGTGTTGTGTTCCTGGTGGTGAGAAAGGTCGCCAGAGCTCCCTAGGGTGCGTTGTGTTGGATTGGAAGTGAGGGACCTGCATGTCTCTGTCTCTATCTGCCAACACAGCGAATCCTGAAGTTAATAAAGGGTCGGCAACGCGCTTGTGATTCTTCTGGAGTCACAAGTGTCCATAGGCGACGGTACCAGCTTAACATCAGGCAGGCCGTAAGCTTGTTTGCCACCGTCGTAGTATAAAAAAAAAATGTATATGTATAAGATTATTGTCACTTTATCAGACCATTCTAATATCTAGGTATATGGTTCGCAGGAGGTGGTGCGTGCTGCGCGGACGCAGCGGCCGCGCCCGTCATCTCCAGGTAGTAGCTCCGAATCACGATTTGGAAGTAAATGTCCGCCACTGAAAACAAAAGTTTTACTATTTACTTGACATTATATTTTTAATACTTTGTCTCGTTAATAACTTATCTCAATTAGGTTAAAGCAAAGTTAATAATCGAACGAGCGAGCGAAGCGAATGAAGTTCTATGCTTCAGAGCTATAACCACGAACTTCGAATCTCGAACTTCGTATATCTCCGTCTCTATCGCACTTATGGTTTATAGTACTTGAGCGACAGCGACGGAGATATACGAACTTCGAGATTCGAAGTTCGTGGTAGCGCCGCTGCTTGGGCCGAAAATCGTTTGTCGTGATATTTTGTGGGAAGGTTCGTTAATTATATTTTTTGTCGTGCCACTTTTTCGAAGTGAAAAGATTTTTTTAAATAATCTCGCTTGCGATCTCTACAGCTCACAGAGCCAACAATGCTAGAATTTATTAGAATAAGATGAAATTAAAAAAATAACACAAAACTTATTATAACTATATCTAAAACTAAACTACTTATAAAATAAAATAACTTACAAACAACTAAAACTATAGGTAAAAAATTTGCCCCAGATCGCTGCCAGGCGGCAGTGTGCCCAGAAGGCTGGCAGCATTGCCACGTTGTATGGGCGAGGTAAAAGCCAGCCTTCTGGTCACGTGAAGCCTCGACCAGGCGCTTGCACAAACCATTATATATTCTGTGCGCGCCCGCGCGGTCCCCACGGTCCGAGGGTCTCTACGCCGAACGGCTCAAATATGAAGCCACTGTCAAAGGCTCCACCTGAGCCAGCAGCGGCACCAGCCTTACACGTAGTCCCCGGAAGATGTGACGACGCCAGTGTGTCGACGCACGTGGCGTCCCACACTAGTGGTCGACCCATCTTCTAGGAAATGAGCGTCATTCCATCGGGCCTTCTTCCGTCATCCCGTGTCAAACCAGTAGGTTCGAGGACTGCAGGGACACCGGCGCTGACGAAGGCCCGACGGATGATGTCGTTAAGGCTGGCATGACGTGGGATGCGTCCCGCGCTCTTGCAGCTAGAGAGACCGTGGTGGGCGAGACGATCGACAGCGTCTCCGCAGTGGCAGCGATGAGGGGCGACACACGTCGCTCCCAGACGTAGAGATACGGAGAGCCTGAAAGTATTGTTGTCCATTAATGTGCCGAGGTTTTTAGAAGGAACAGCATGCCACATTCCCACTCCGCAGCCGCAAGGAGACGGGCACGCTCGGCAGGGCTGGTAGACGTTTGGCAGCCAACAATTAATATGTTCACGGTTTATAGGTACAACAGCCCAGCTAGCACGATAGGTTTTATGGCTGCGTTTTACTACCAGCACAACTGTCGTCGCGCGCGCCGCGACTAGAGAAGAGAAAATCTACCAGTCGCTTTCTAATTTGCGCAGTGCGAGTAAGGCCGTGGACTGGACGCCAGCGGGTAGCGGGGTGACAAGACGCAGCTGTCGTCCAAATCGCGGCTTCAGATATAGCAAGTGTTGCTAGGCGTATAGATAAATTACCGTTTTTCGTAGAGAGGCAGGGCACAGCGGAATGCCATTTCGGTTATATTTGTAGACACCCAATAGAAGAAGTCCTTACGCCACCTCGCAGACAACCGCAGCCATTATTACACCACTACTTTGTTGTATGGGTATGCGGTGCTGTGTTCCTGGTGGTGAGCGAGGTCGCCAGAACTGAGGACGCGCTGTGTTGAGACTAAGGACTAAGCGACCTTAATTTGCCTCTAGCTGATAATAACAGAACGAATCTTCAAATCAGTAAAGCAACAAGCTAGAGTCTGGAGCCGCAAGCGTCAATAAGTTACGGTATCTGCTTACCAGGGGCCGTATATTTTTCATCGTCTTAGAATAAAAAAAAACAAGACCAGCATGGTTATTTTTTGACCAACTGTCGGTGCTTGATATTTCGAGAAGTGATTTTTACTTTTTTACAGCTCCAATAGATGGCGCTGCACTTGCTAGTTAATAGCGAACATTACGCAAACCTCTGCGTAGGGGGCGACACTAGCAGAGTTGGCATTGCATCTCGTTCCCACTTGCGTTATTCTCTATGCATGCATCCTTCACTCATTTGACAATCAATTATGCATGTGTGTGTGTGAGTCCCTATCTTCATCTGCTGGTTTACGGTTTGTGCTAGTACTGCACTCTGGCGGATTATTCTAGAATGGTCGTTCACCTGTGTAGAAGAAGACCAGGACTCCCTGGAGCACGCTCTGATTCGCCGTGAACAACCCTACGATGCTGAGCACGATCCACGCCAAGTTAACCACCCAGTAGATCATCACGTAGTTACGGCGTTTCTGGAAACATTGCGTGTTATATTGTCATTATTAATTCTTGTCTTAAGTATATGTATAGAGTGTCCTACGGGTAAACGACATGAAGGGAATGACGCTAGGAAATTTTGCTATATGAAGATTTTGCACACCACAAAGCTACAACCTGACAGACTTTTCCTCTTTATATTATTATTAATTTATTAGTACAGAAAAAAATGTATGTAACAATCATGAATATTTGAGAAAAATAATATTTAGTTAATATCACAATACAATCGTTACAACACATGAATACACATGGTCGTGGTCCTAAAGGTCGAAAACTAAATCACAAATAAAAACAAACACATTATTATTATTATAATATGGATCTGTCCAAGATTCTGAACAACTTTTACTACAGAGTACGTAACGTTCCGAACGCGCGTTAGTACAATCCAACTGTCATTTTTCCATATAAAATTTGACATTTAGATCTACCTAACGTGCATACGTGATCGACCAGCAGGACTAACCTTATCCGTGCGGTAATACATCTACTGTTTCGTAGGAAACATCTTCGACTGCCCAAAAACAATCGAATAGCTGTTTTTTTGGACCCATTATATTACCATTATCCTCGTAGCGATTTTCTAGTTGAGCCCGGGTCTGCTTTGGCATCTAATCCCAAGATCTGGCGTAGGCACTAGGTCATACCCATGCCCTTGCCAGACAAAGAATTAATTACTTTGGTGACGGCTACCCGCAACCAAAGGAATTCAAGGTGCTCCCGGTGAACTGCATCATCCGTTTTGTGGAAATAATGGAGCGAGCTTGGGAACAGGCATAAAGAAGAGGGCAAATGCACAAAAGATCCCACTGGGTCGAAGTGCATCCGAAAGGGCCCTCATCAAGATAAGACAAGATAAGGTACTATTTAGTTTAATAAAAGCGACTGCCAACTGACCTTCCAACCCTTAGGGAAAACTAGACTATTTGGGATTAGACCGGTTTCCGTTGCATTGTATTATATCTTAAAAATACCTTGAATATCCCAGCTATCAACACAACAGCCAGGAATAGAAAGCCTATGGCCATCAGAACTGCAAGGACGAGGTGCCCAGTTGGCAACTTAGCTACGTTTTCATCTGTATTCTTGTTGCCCGTGCTGTTCCCGCTCAGTACTGTTACCAGTCCTATTATTGCTGATATGAAGAGCAACTGAAACATAAAACAGAAAACCAACTTACTTGGAAGCTTTGCGCGGCAGTATATCAAAAAGCGTCGTTAAGAACTTTCTACAGCAGCCCCGTTATTCTGTAACTTGTTTTAAGTTCACCTCAACGCTCACCCACAAATATATCTTGACGCCGCGATTCGTAGTAACTAAGCGTAGGTAGAGGTCTAGTTTCGTTAGGCCTGACGGGTGAGGAGAGACGCATGAGCGAGTAAAGAATAACAGCCCTGTACGGCCACATACGTTTTCGTCTGTACTGTTAATTACTAGTAGCGTAGTATATATAGTACTAACCACTTTGAAAAACCCTATCAAAAGGCTGGCAACCCTCAGGTTCCGCAGACCGCAGCAGCTCTGCACGGTCGTCGACGGACATGTTGTGCAAGGCCGTCCCATCTCCTATCTGCAACGAATAGTGTGAAATGAGGGTAAGTTTCCCCCAGGGCTGTGGGAAGTAGCGGAGCGGTGTGCGATGAAATCCACCAATAGCGTTCCTATAGGTAGACCGCATAACTCAGTTCTCGCCTCGTAAGACGATAACGGGTCGCGGGCGACATGCGGGAGGCGAAGCCTTGCGCGGCAGGCGACGACATAGTAAAGCAGTCTACCTACCTATAGCCTCGATTACGCTTCTCTTCCTTATGGATTTTTCATCGCACACCGCTGCTTTACCTACCTCGCACAGCTCTAGTAAATCCTCACGCTGAGCAGAGGGTCTTCTTAAAACATGCGCACCGTTTACACAGTAATTATTATTACAATACTGGGATGTCAATATTTTCGCGGATCTCAAAATTGTTTCAATTTTGCTTCAATACGCATCAGTGCTTCAATATTGCGTGTATTGCGTGATAAACACTGTGTAAACGGACTTAAAAAGTGTTTGCTGACAGGTGGAACACACCCGTGATGAAGAGGTGGTTGGCCCTTCACGGTCCTAGTTATTAGTAGTTTAGTTAATTCTTTTAGTTATGTTTATTATTTTAAAATTCAAAATTTCCTTTGTTATAATTTTTGCTTTTATGTATATACCCACCTATGTGTATTTAAAAAAAAAAAAAAAAAAAAAAAAAAGCGCTACTGCCATGATCGCGTTTAGGGACATAAAGTTCGTCCCTTTCTAGCAACAGCAAGTACGTCCGACATACACGTGATCAGTAGCTAGGCAGAAACCCGTTGTTGTCAGATTTCCTCATGCTTGGGCTATTTCACAACAGTGTGAAACTTGTAATACAGACTCATTCACAGAATAGAGAGAATATAGGTTCCTGCTTGTATTAAAATTTAAATTAATTAACCTGTTGTGAATTCATTATTTGTTCCTGTTGCAGGCCCCACCTTGTATATGATTAATTGATTACACCATGTGAAGTATGTGAACCATGTCATTAAACTTAAGGAAAATACGAGACTTCGACGTCAACTTTACTCCTACGTAACTTAATTTTATGCATAAGTTCTAACATTTGTTGCTCTCTTGATTTTCCATATCATCACTATCCTCCTAGCGTGTTTCCCAGTTGTGCCATGTAGCGGACCTCTCTTTTTAAATAAATGTGATTTTATCTTTATCTTATCTTATCTTATCTTTATCTTATCTTATATTTATCTTATCTTACAAGATAAACGTCGTAGTCCTCAACTTTGCACTATTGTATGACATGGGGACTTTCATCAGTATCATCATAACATCAGCCGAAAGACTGCTGGACATAACCCTCCCTCAAAGAGTGCCACAAAGACCGGTCCTGCACCACCCGCATCCAGCGGACTCCCGCGATCTATACCAGGTCACCTGTCCACTTTGTAGGGCTGTACCCACGCTTCGCCTGCCGGTACGTGGTCGCCACTCCAGGACCTTTCCGCCCCAACGGCCATCGGTTCTACGTGCGATGTGCCCTGCCCACTGCCACTTAAGTTTAGCGATTCGGAGGCACTTCATGTCAAAGCAATATGGGTTGAATTCGAACTAAGAAGATTTTTCTTCATTCGAATTTAGGCCATGTCACTTTGACGTTAGAACGTTTACCTTACTAATTTATATGTAACTAGCTTCTACTCGCGGCTCCGTCCGCGTTATATCGTGGCTCCATACAAACTTTCACCCACTGTCCTGTAATTCTATCCTATGTCCTTGCTCAGGATCAGGATTCAACCTGACTATCTCCATACCAAATTTCATCTGAATCTTAATTTTAAGCGTGAAGAGGTAACAGACAGACAAACAGACAAACAGACAGATAGACTGACACACTTGCGCATTTATAATATTAGTATGGATTAGTATGGATGAGTAAAATATTCGTATACCACCGCTTCGCTGGCTTGCTCTGCTGTGGTGGAACCCATACTCATACTTAGCAGCAGCGGATAGTTAGGTACGGGCTGATTTGATAACTGAGATTAAATAAATAAATACCTAGCTGTAATGCTATCTTATATATCTCTATACTTACATAGCATAAAAATAAACACATTCACGTGGTCATTGATTTACCATGCCATTTATTTTCTTCCTTTATGTACTTTTATATTTAGGTTAGATCTAGAAAAAGGTTTCCTTACATAATAAGTGTGTTTTATTAACCTCCGAGACGCAAAAAGATGGGTGTTATAAGTTTGTCGTGTCTGTTATTTAGGCCGCGGTCTCCGTCTTGTTCTAGAAATGTAGGGGTACTTCCATACTACCGGACAACCGGAGACCACGGCGGTAGGGTAAGACCCGGGAGTGTTACAATCAACGATCCATCGCCCCCAACTGTCCAATTATACTATACATAATTGACATTTAGATCTATCTGACGAACTTAATTGAACAGCAGGATCATAACCCCGCATACCTACACAGATCGCAGGTTGGCCGCTGTAAGGAAGACATTGCCAGATGGGGACTGCATCGTGGCCAATCAACCCAATGTGCTTGCGGTACAGCACCGCAAACCATGATGCACCCGATGGCGTGCCCCACATGCCCACACTCCTGCTCGGAACACGACTTGAGAGACGCGACTGCCAGAGCTGTCTACACCGCTGTCCATTGGACATCTCTTATTTGAGGAACCTCGACACGAACATCGCCTAACATCACGCGTCTCGCGCCGTCTAACGCCCTGCTTGTATATAAACAGGACCTTGTTAGGCCTTCATAAATATAATAAAGACGGAGCACACATACGTGAGGTAGGGCACAGCGGAATGTCATCTCGCTCGTATGTGGAGCAGCCCAACTGGGGAAGTACCTCCACTTTACAGAAGACCGCAGCCCTAATAGCACCACTGTTTTGTAGTATTGCTATATTATTGCATGCTATGAAGCATGTGGTGTTGTGTTCCTGGCGGTGAGGAAGGTCGCCAGAGCTCCCTAGGATGCGCTGTGTTGGGAGTGAGGGACCTGCATGTCTATATCTGCCAACACAGCGAATCCTCAAGTGAATAAAGGGTCGGCAACGCACTTGTGATTCTTCTGGAGTCACAAATGTCCATAGGTGACGGTACCAGCTTAACATCAGGCAGGCCGTAAGCTTGTTTGCCACCGTCGTTGTAAAAAACATACCTACTTAATGTTTTGCGAAAATTTTTCATCTCAAAACGATCACCTGTCGCTTGTTGAGTATCAATAGGGAACTTGCATCTTTTTATTTTATTACGAAAATCAAAAGTATAATCCAGCATTAAAACAACTGTAACATTTTAAACTTTCGTATGATTTATTTTTCTGATGCTATATGCATTTGATGCTCTATATTAAACGGGCTTATGTTATGACGTCATAACATATATTCTCGGCGCGTTTACTTTACTATAGAGTAAATTATAAAATTTGCAATTATTTCCACAAAATTTGCGTTAAGAAAATATCATTTCTAATTCAATATTCTGTGTAACTGTTGTGTTATATTATCGAAAAATAAAAAATAAATTTCGTCATTTTAACGTGAGATAAAATTAATAAAATCGTTTCTTTTTTCTTTTTTTCTTTTGTATGATATCTATCTCTACGTATATCCGCATCGATAGAGTGCAAGTTATTCGAAATTGAAATCCCATGCAAGTTCCCCATTGAGTATCATTCCGTCCCTCTCTCACACAATTCTAAAAATGGCGCCTAGTCTAAACAAATGATAAACAATAGCACCCACGCTGTACCAAAATTTTATTTAGAAATCGGTCTAACATCATAGTTAGTTTTATTTAGAAATCTGTTGAAATCCTTGTATTAAATGAGCAATAAATAATTTATTTGTTTTGGTAATTGGGTTCTCGGAAAAACCTCTAACGATTTCTGTGACATTTACAGTAAGGTTTACGGATTATATTTATAATCTGTTTTTACGGGGACGAATAATCAAGCTAGATCTAATTTCAAGGAAAACATGAAAGCCGACAAGCAACTAAATAAAAGATGATATAAAACGAAATCATACTCACAAATTCAAGATACAATCCTATCCAATCACATTAAGGTAAAAATCAATCGTAAACTCACAACCGGCGAATTATAAAGTACGAGTAGGTACATTAAGTTACTAAATTGTCTTTAAATAACTTGAGATTGTTCAAGACTGCGCTCACATGCGTTGTCTTGGGTATCAACATAACACTGAGGGCGATAACGATGGTGACGTGTACTTGATTTTTCCTGGTATGGTCAGTCAGCATCTATAGGTTGACCGTTCATAAATTGGGTTCCGTAGGGATCACAGGTATTCAAATGTCTTTTCCGATTTTTTTTTTACTTTAATTTAAACACAGTATTCTGGTAATGACTCTAACTAAAGTATAAGATTATTATTTAGTCGCGTAAAATACAAAACACAACGCAAAAAGGATGACTCACGCTAGAACGGGCCGTGTCCGGCCCGGGGCGTTTTCTAAGAAAAACGACGGCGTTTTTGTGCGGCCGAGGCATACCCAAGCCCGGCCGAGCCACGGCCGAGTCTCGGAAGCGGCTCCGTGTCGGCACGGCCCGGCCATGGCACGGCCGGGCTTTGGTATGGCTCGGCCACTCAAAAATGCCGTCGTTTTTCATAGAAAATGCCCCGGGCCGGACACGGCCCGTTCTAGCGTGAGTCATCTCCACTTATAATAAATCTCTAAATTAAAAAAAGAATCAGCCAGTTTGAAACTAAGCTTTGCGCGGTTCGAATGTTCTCAGCATCCCATGAACGGAAAAATATGAAACATTTTATATAGGTACATTATTATTCTAGCTGCAACTTAGGATAGTTTTTATCCGACTGCGACAGTTAATTAATTTTCCGAAATATACGACTTCATTTAATTTTTCATTTATTTTTATTGAAATCAAACGCTGCTCCAACTGTCAGCTATAAGAACCGTCAAATTTTCGTCAAAATGGCGGAATTGCTTTGCCTTTCACTTATTAATAATTTAAATCCCGTCTACGATAGACCTTTACGAGACAAATGCTAAAATATAAACCATAAAAAAATATTCGATTCTGATATGAGAACTTATATGCGCAAATGTCGTTTTATGTCGTTATTTCAATAAATGAAATCAACAAATTTGAACAATATAATTAACACGAATTTGTTTTTTTTGAATGACAATGGCACGCGCTCGGCGCATTCAGCCAAAGTACCTGCGGCGCTACCACGAAAACCGATACTCAATGTTCATATATTTGCATCCCTGTCACTCGAGTATGGTTAGTGCGATAGAGATACCCGAATATTTTCGAATTCCGAAGTTCGTGGTTATAGCTCAGGAATCGAAAATATGGTAAATAATCATAATGTATTTTCTCGAAAAAGAATTTAAAATAAATACCTATAGTCAAATGGAGAAAAAAACAAAGCAAGAGGTTATATAGGTAATGATTAAGTTATAAGAGTCCAAAGTTTTAAGAGGGGGTATGTTCTGTCCCTTTTCCGCAAAACGCACCTTCATATGAAACGATTGTTTTTTACTATGACGCTCGAGTATATTGACGTCACAGTCCCTCATCGTTTTCTCACTCTAACAAGCGACATTAAAACGGATGTAGCTTCATATTTTTTTGAGATATTTGAATGGGAGTTTCATTATCTTCTATCTATTTATACATAATAAATGCCTATGTCCTGACTGACTTATTCACTCAATCACTCACTCATCAACGCACAGCCGAAACTACTAATCTTAGAGAGTTGATTTTTGCACAGTATGTTGCTTTTATAACGTGGGCTAGGGATAAAAAGGGATTTTTGAAAATTCTACCCCTAAGGGGGTAAAATGGGGGTGCAAAGTTTGTATGGGAGAACCTTTTTTTTTTGAGCTATAGACTTAAACTTTGTAGAAAAATTAGTTATTAGAATACAAATGAAACACTTTCAGCGTTTTTGAAAATTCCACCCCTACGGGGGTAAAATAGGGGTGCAAGGTTTGTATGGGGGAAACATTTTTTTTTAAATAGAGACTTAAAACTTTGTAGAAAGATCAGTCATTAGAATACAAATAAAGAACTTTCAGGGTTTTAGAAAATTCTACCCCTAAAGGGGTAAAATAGAGTGCAAAGTTTGTATGGGAAAAACTACTTTTTTTTAAATAGAGATTTAAAACTTTGTAGAGAAATTATTCATTAGAATACAAATAAAGTACCTAGATTCAGTGTTTTGAAAAAATCTACCCCTAAGGGGGTAAAATAGGGGTGCAAATTTTGTATGGGGGAAACAATATTTTTTTTAAATAGAGACTTAAAACTTTGTAGAAAGATTAGTCATCAGAATACAAATTAAGTACTTTCAGCGTTTTAGAAAATTCTACCCCTAAAAATAGGGGGCTAAAATAGGGGTGCAAAGTTTGTATGTGGGAAACTATTTTTTTTAGCTAGAGTCCTAAAACTTTGTAGAAAGATTATTTAAATACAAAGAAATTACTTTCAGCGTTTTGGAAAATTTCACCCCTAAGGGGGTAAAATAGGGTGCAAAGTTTGTATGGGAAAAACATATTTTTTTTAATAGAGACTTAAAATTTTGACGAAAAATTACTTATTAGAACATGAAAAATACTACATTCGGCGTTTTACAAAAATCATTCCCTAAGGGGGTTAAAAAAGGGTGCAAGGTTTGTATGGGGAACACTTTTTCTGAGCTAGACACTTAAAACTTTGTAGAAACATGACTTATAAAAATACAAAAAAAAAAGACTTTCAGCGTTTTGAAAAAATCTATCCCAAAGGGGGATAAAAAGAGGTGCAAAGTTTTTATCAGTGAAAGTTTATGTTTTTGAGTTAGAGACTTGAAACTTTGTAGAAAGAT
This sequence comes from Epinotia brunnichana, assembly GCA_963854355.1. Lineage (NCBI taxonomy): Eukaryota > Metazoa > Arthropoda > Insecta > Lepidoptera > Tortricidae > Epinotia > Epinotia brunnichana. The sequence continues at coordinate 5,938,204 of OY977949.1, read as the reverse complement.
TACTTATTAAAATACAAAAAAAGAACACAAATCGTTTTAGAAAATTCCACCCCTAATAGGGTTAAAAAGGAGAGCAAGCTTTGCATGGGCAACACTTTTTTTTGAGTTAGACTTAAAACTTTGCAAAAAGATTACTTATTAGAATACTAAAAAAGAACTTTCAGCGTTTTAGAAAACTCCATCCCTAAGGGGATCCTTAAAATCCTTAAGAAGGGTAGCCAGTGTTGTGTGGGAAAAACTTTTTTTTTTTACTAGACTTAAAACTTTTCAAAATGTTACTTATTAAAATTAATAATAAAGTACTTTCAGAGTTTTAGAAAATTCCACCCCTAAGGGGGTTAAGTAAGCTTTGTATGGGCAACACTTTTTTTGAGCTAGAGACTTAAAAGTTTACGAAAAAAGTTCTTTCAGCGATTAGCAAAATTCAACTTTTAAACAAATTTTAAATGGCGAGCAATAAAATTTTAAAGTGTGAGTAAGAGATTTTTAACTTCGGTTTTATTCTGTACGTTAAAAGACTACAAAACTGATTTCAGAGTTTTTCCAAATTCATCCCCGAAGAGTGTTAAAATTGGTTCAAAGTTTGAGTATTTCAAGGCATTTTTAAAGTATGAGATATTTAACTTTGGTTTTAGACTGTTTGTTCACAAACTAGAATATGAACATCAACTTTTTTTTTAATTATCCCCTAAAAGAGGGTTCAAATTTTGTATTGAGAGAAATCATTTTCTAAGACGATAAAAAGTTCTACGCGGACGAAGTCGCGGGCAACAGCTAGTCCTTAAATAAGCGGGATATAAATTAACCACATAATATTTAATAATTAATAGAAGTTATTGCGTTTACCAATTTATTTAATTACCACGCGTAACTTTTAGAACGTGCATTCATATATGTAGGTATGTGGTTAGCATTATTGTAACAGACTATGTTGTTTAAGAAATAATCCACTTGTATGTGTATAAACTTTATTATACCTATTAAAACCAGCGGGATAAAGTTATGGTGAGTATGGTTTGTGGCGTTTGTGCGAGCTTTCTTAAGTCGACGTGAGCTCAGAAAACGGATTTTTAAAAAGTCGTAGCTCTTATTTGGATTATTTATTTATTTAATATTTATTTATTTAAGACAGCTGGGGTCCACAATGGTGTTAATATATACTTATCCTAGGTTAGTTATTGTAAATTACATAAGTTTAAATTAAAATACAATGGTGGGAGGAAGTTCATTGTATCAACCAAGCAAATGTTTAGTTGACACAATAAACCGCTGCCCTAAATTTAATTAAATATTAGCAATCTTGAGGGCTTTCTCGAGGGACAACAGCTATTCGAATCCTGAGTTTTTGACTTTCGCTCTATAGAAAAAATCACGAACATAGGTCTAAATTACACTTCAAAAAAATTCGTAACAAATTAGGCACAACAGCTAAACATATCAAAATTGGTTCTAAAAATCGGCAATCTCATATTTGAGGGACTTAGCCTTTAACCTTTTTATTTATTAAAACGAAAAAAAAATTAAAAATAAAAGAAAACCAGCCAAGTGCGAGTCGGACTCGCGCACGAAGGGTTTCGTAGCATTATCTACAAATATTTACTTAAATCTGTTTTTTTTTTAGTATTTGTTGTTATAGCGGCAACAGAAATACATCATCTGTGAAAATTTCAACTGTCTACCTATCACGGTTCATGAGATACAGCCTGGTAACAGGCGGACAGACAGACAGACGGAGTCTTAGTAATAGGGTCCCGTTTTACTTTTTGAGTACGGAACCCTAAAAACATGATATCCGCGCTTCCGAACACGCACTTCCATCTCGCTCACGCTTATGCTCAGTGAGAGGGAGAGAAGACCTACGTCGCCTTAAATTAGCAATTATAGCCTGACAAATTTATATTTGACCCTAGCCACGTACAAAACAATACGTGGCTAGGGTCAAATAGAAACTTGTCAGGCTATACACCAGGTATACTTCTGTGTGAGTCAGCCGAGTTACATCACTATACCATGTCTATTTAACAGAGTTAGCAAAGCGTTCTTTCTGTTGCACTTTTGTATGAAAAATGAAAGGGACAAGAAACTGCCGGTGGGCGTCAACAATCGCACGTCGATGGCGGGCTCGGCTTACATGTCGCTTGTTGGAATATTCGTAATATTTCTCGTGATTTTTGTTTGTAGTTAGAGGCACCTCTAACTTATTGATAACATGACATTGTCATGTAATGTTTATTCATCTATAAATCATAATCATCCATGCACAATGCCTTTTTTTCGTCACATTTGGCGGGTTTTCCATATTTTAGGGCCTTATCACACTTGCGATTTACAAGCGATTTGAAAGCGAAGCGTACGCGCGGCGTGTTCGTCGCGTGCCCGTAACCAATTCGCCGCGAGTGCGTCGCGATTTTGCCGCGATTGCGTAACGAATACGCTGCGCAGCCGTCAGTAATCGCGGCGAATTGGTTGCGGGCACGCGACGAACACGCCGCGCGCACGCTTCGCTTTCAAATCGCTTGCAAATCGCAAGTGTGATAAGGCCCTTAATAAAAAAATGTCTGTGTAATGTGTAAACGGGTGTGTAATGATCAGTATAAAAATAAATAATATAATTTCATTGGATATAACCATTTTTTATGTAATTTCAAAGCGTTGAATCATTCATTGTATTAAATAAACGTTTGGTATAAATATTCATATTCATATTCATTTATTTGCTGCAACCATGGTATTTACAGGATGTTCTTAAAATTAATCAGTACAGACATGGACCCTACTAGGGTGTAGCAACATGTTTAAATACTAAATTTATAAAGTTTAAATAAATAAAGTGTTGTTATACAACTCGAGAATTATATCAGATGAGCGTTATTGCGAGTAATATTATATCATAAATATTTATAGCCATCGCTACGCACCCGCAGAAAACAGTTCGATAAACAAGCCGAGTCACAGGTTAAATAGGAAACAGTCCAACAAACGAGCCGAGTCACAGGTTAAATGGGAAACAGTCCAACAAACGAGCCGAGTCACAGGTTAAATGGGAAACAGTCTAACAAACGAGCCAGGTAAAAATTTGCAACCAAAGATAAGCACTTGAAAGCGTCCGCACCGTACGAGCGACAGATGTTGACTAAATTTTGACAGGCATGTAAACCTACCTTGTGCCTGTGCATCGTTCTTATCGCTGACCAATTACGTGCATTCTCTGTTTTCTAGTACTAACTCTGGTAAATAGACAAGGTATAGTTACAAGTACTTAGTCCATTCAAAAACTCTACCGTCCAAGGTAAAAAAAAAAAAAACTTATTCCAATGACAGTTTAATACCAGTGGCTCTGTGAGCTGTTGAACTCGAGCATGTCTATTTATAAAAAAAGTGTCTGTCAAAAAAATAATTTTTGCACAAGCTTTTATTGCCGACTGTACTTTTCTGCATACCATCATAAACTACTCATTGAGCCGATTCTAACGAGTCCAAACTCGATGGGGTTGTGTCGTTTTATTGCGGAGTTCATATGGCCACCTTCCAGCTCCAGCATCAGATCAGCTCCAAGTCATCGTAATATTGCATTGTCATGCGATATACATATGCATGCAAAATTTCAGCTCAATCGGATAAAAATGGATTGCAAATTTTGACGGACAACTTACATATTCACATGCATACGAACAGTGCAAGTTAATATAAACCTTGTAAAAAAACACTTTGTTTTTAATTTCGAAAAATTGAATCGCCAATAAAATTCTAGATAATTAACGAACCTGCTCAGTGCCAGGGGCGGTTCACTCTGTGATTCCGTCGCGCCGCTACAAGTACATGCCGGCGGCCGCCAAATTGGCGGCTCATTAGTAGCTGCCGCGCGTTGGTACGAGTACGAGACGCTCGCACGGGTCGCAGCGGGTTGCATGCGATAGAAAGGGATGGCCACATTTAGGCACGTTTGGCGTACCTAAACAGGGAATTTGTTAACAGAGAACCTTCTGTACTATTACTTATTCTGTGCCAGTGCTCACAAAATTTCACGAGAATCGGTTGAGAAATGCGACCTGTAGTCAGAACGGCGACAGTGAAACAGCGTGATATCCGGGCAAACGAATTTTGCTAAAGCATAGAACTTCGTTCGCTTCACTCGCTCGTTCGAAACAGTCGGCCACATTAAATAATGTCAAATATTTTTCATTACAAACGGGACCCTAAAGTGGATCTTATTAATATAACCGGTTTAAAGGTAGGTTATTATTTGGTAGCGCAGAAGAGTCAGTGTAGGTATGCGCAAAATTATGAGTTTTACTCCGTGACATTAACTACTGTCAGTGGTCAATCTAACACCACTTATGGTATACCAATATTATTATAAATATTTTGCTCGCGCTTCCTTCTAGGCGCACGGAGCTAAGATTTTAGAATTCAGATTGCATCAAATTATATTCATGTTTTTTTTAACCAAATAAAAAAACTAGTAACTTACTAACTCCTCATCATCATCATCATATCAGCCGAAAGACGTCCACTGCTGGACATGGGCCTCCCCCAAAGAGGGCCAAAATGACCGGTCCTGCGCCACCGGCATCCAGCGGACTCCCGCGACCTTTACCAGGTCATCAGCTTTACTAAATAATTAACTAACTAAAACTATAACTATTTTATACTAGTGGCTGTGTGAGCTGGAGAAAACTCGCAAGTCTATCAATAAAAAAAAAACCGAAAACTAAAATTTGCGAAAAATCCGTGTAATGATCGAAGCTGCTCACAAGATTTCACAAGAATCGGTTGAGGAACGCCACTTGTAGAGGACAACAGCCGGACACCCATCCAGACCCCCAAAAAGTTAATAATGATTTTCCTTTTTGTGCGGATTATTGATAAGGATTCTGGATTTTGGCCACGAACTATATCAAAGTTAGACTGTGGCAGATGACTAACCAGAAGCCCATAAGGGCATAAGCCAAAAGATCCTGGAAAGAAAATGGCCATGGATTGGACACGCGCTTCGACGGTCGGATATAGTACGACTCTTCTCAGGTGAATTCTTCGCTCCGAGCCCTAATCTTTCAAACAAATGCCATTGTCTTTATTATCGCATAGCCGCTAGCTACCGAGTAAGCACGTGCCACTACAACATTCATGTTGAAAAACAAACGGTATCGTCATAGTAGGTAATAAGGTTCAAATTTAATGTCACTGATACTCTAGATATTACGTTTTGGTAGTGTAGGACGATAGACTGCCCCGAAGCAATACGGCACTCAAATTATTATGATACTTTGTGGTGTTAAAAATGAAACACGGTTATTTATGATAAAGCGTACCTATATAACAAAATCTAAGGTAACAATGTGAAAACCACTTGTCTATGCAGTGGCAGTTAAAACCTGCTGAGTTTTGTCCGCTGCCTGGCCGTGTATTGTAAAATAATTAGATATATAAATAAATTAAAAAAAAAACTAAGCAGGGTCTCCACTGGCGATCTACTGGCAGAAGACGGCCGGGACGTCCTCGGAATACAAGGAGGCGATACGTTGAAAAAGAGGCTGGCTGTTGAGCCTCTTGATGATGACTAGGGCTTGTATACTAACAACATTATGGATATTAATGTCCGAAATAAGGAATTGTTGTTATTATTATAGCGACCTAAGAGACAATAATATGCGATTTCTTGCCTCACGCATTAAGCGAATGGCCTAATTATGTCTGCCAAATGCTTATGATGATGATGACTAGGGCTCGCAGAAGAGTTCTCGATTTTGCACAATCTTGCGCAACTTCTTCTAGCTCTTTCCACCAGAGCACAACTGGTATCTGCTGAAACCCCTACCCGATATAACTAACAAACGAACCTTGTGACGAAACCCTCTGTACTCTGTTCATGGGAATAGTTTTTAAGTGTTTATTTGATTTATTGATATCTAATTTGATATTATTTCTTGTGTAACATTTATATTGTATAGTTATTCAACTTCTAAATCGTAATGCATAAATTGACATTGTTTCTTTTTGTTTAATCTAAATGTTATAATTGGGTAGATCTAAATTTCAATTTTTATATGGAAAATGACAGTTAAATTGTACCGACGCGCGTGGAGACAATTAAATTGTAATTTCTCCACATAAAAAGACTTTTTATAGGTATAGAGAAATTACAATTAAATTGTCCGCATTGTACGCGCGACAGGTAGATCTGTCACTAGTGACATTAAGATCTACCTGACGCGCGTACAATGCGTTACGTGATCGACCCGCAGGTCGATTACGTAATGTAAATATAATTTTTTGTATAATTACAGTTGAATTGTCCTAACGCTCGTTCGAAAAGTTACATGATCACATGATATATATGAGTATTATATATCCCTTTCTCACAGTTATTAAGATTACCATAGCTTGTCCTGCCTGAGTAATCAAGGGTTCATGTTGAAGCTGCTAAAGTGTCAACTTCCATTTGCAGACTCTATGCAATTATGTGGAAGAGTTAAGCTTTCGAACGTGTGATCTTAGAAAAAAGACCTGAACAGGTACTTCGCCCGATGTGGTAAATAAAACGGTAATCATAATAAAATAAAATAAAATTTATTTCTAATTTATCTACAAAAAATGTTATTTTAATCACATCGGGCGATAAAACAAAGAGTTACTGACTTAGAACGCAGGTATTTGGCGATAATATGCGATTTGAGGTTATAACCGCATGTGGTGAGCACAATATTCTACGTCACACCTGACCATAAAGTAGCAATCACCGCATTCTACGCGTGCGGAAAATCGCACTTCCTGGCCAAGTAGAGACGTAAAATGTTGTACCTACTTACCACGGGCGGTAATAGTGAAAGCGTCATATCGCCCTTGCCTTCGGCACCGGCGTCAAATAACTGCGAATACTGCGATCTGCGCCATTCTTTGTTATAACGCCCTGGGTAAGTAATGTACTATTACGTTACATCCTGGCTAGAAAGTGGGGTTTTCCGCACGTGTACCTAAGAAGCGATAATTCCCACTTTATGGCTAGGTGTGACGTAAATACAATTATAAAACTGGTCATCATTAAAACAATAAATACCTACTTATAGTATTGCACGCCACTGCTCGGAAATGTGACAAAATATGGTCAGATTGAGACTCTAAAACTATGATCAACTATGATCGATACAATACAAACGCACGTTGCACGAACAGACCTTAAATATTAATTTAAACAGGCCGAAAATGTTTTTGTAGTCTAGCACCCAGTCACGTAACGTTTCGAACGCGCGTTAGGACAATTTAACTGTAAATTTTCCGTATAAAAAGTGACATTTAGTTAGATCTACCTGACGCGCGTACAATGCGTTACGTGATAGACCCGCAGTTCGAACAGCGATGCGATTCGACCAATCAGAAGAGCCAGCTCCGGCGTAGTGTTATGATATTTAATTACAATTTAACTGCATTTTGATTTATACTTAAATATTATTATTTACAGTTTCCTGGCAGTAGGCGTGAAAACAATAAAATCTCGGCTGAAAGTGTAGTAGATGGATTCGTCTTCTCCGAACTCGCTCGTCCATTTATTACATGGGTCAATAAACTATTTTTTGTTGTTATTCAGTCCCGTTAGCTACGAGACAAAATTACAGAACTTTTTAGGAAAATTGTTAAAAACATAAACTTCTAACATGCTAAGAAGATGGTCCATACAAAAAGGGGTTGAACAAGAAACCCATTTGGTGAATTCAAACATTTCAAACCGACAACATCGTAGTTTAAATCGTGACAGGAGACGTAACCATGGCAACTAGTGACAGAAAAAGAAGCGGGTTGTGTCGGAGATACAACTGTTAATTATGTTTAAGTGGGTATTTCTTTGCTGGCTATGGAACCCTAATACATCTGAATTAATTCACTAAAATCTGTATACGTACAGATAAATCGGTATATATGGCAACATTGACTGACGTAGCTCATTTGCCTCGCGGTAGTCGCGATACATTGAAAATGGCGGTCATGTCAGCATTATTTTCATGTCCGCCACATAAACTAAATAACATTTTGTGATTAACAACTAATGGCAAGTAATGAAGGATTAAAACATGTAACAAACAATTATTTGAAATCAGATTAAGTAGGCTTCTCCACAAAAAGTTATTCCGGAAGTCACGTGATACATTTTGAACTGTACCCTATACAAGAACGCGAGCAGAGAAGTATCCACTTCAAAAATGGATACACCCATCTACACTCTAGCCTCTACAACGGCGTACTATGATAATCTGGCCAACAAGGCCGCGGTGACCGCAGCGAGCGCGGTGATGGCGCCGGCGCGCGCGCCGCCCGCAGCGGCAGCGCCGCCGGCCGCGTACTCGCCGAGCCGCGCCGCGTGGCACACCACGTAGAACACGTAGTGCTGCTCGTGCACGCTGTGGAACAGGTGCGCGTGCGGCCCTGGAGACGCAGTGCCATCTTAGGTAACTATTGTCCACGTAAACCGCACGTCATGCGCTCGCTTTCGTCAAACGTTACGTTGTACTTAGACACTGAGTGTCCTGCTGAGCGAGATGTCCGTGATTTCCGCTAGGTCGCCGATCAAAACGATCGCATTTAGTCACCTATCTCAACAGTGAATCCGTCGTGATCTATGAACTTTAGCGATCTACGAGGAATGATTCTGCCTGACTTAGGCCTCTCAGGCACTCAGTGTCTAAGTACAACGTAACGTTCTTTAAGTAGGTATACAGTCGGCTTCATAAGTTGCTGAACACCTAAGTACCGTGTCGTTTTCATTCGTTTGACAACTTCATATGGCAGTTTAACATGACGTTTAATGCGACACGGTACAAAGGTATTAAGCCCCTTGTGAGGCTAGCCGTAGGTACCTACAATACTAACTAGGTATCACTGGAGCGTGCATGGAAGAGGAAGAGACAGCCACGTGATCATGATGTTGCAGAATACCATGCCCTGGGATTGAATACCGGGCAAAGCACCTGGGAACACCGGGGTCACTACCTAGGCTTCCTGGTGGAACTGATACCCTTACGCAAAAAAGGCGCAATTATGAAGTCGAGTTGCGGAAACCCAGCCCGCGTACACCTTTAACCAGTATAGATTATAGGTGTAGGCGGGCATCACTGCCATCCCAAAAAAATGGATGACTAAATGTCTACAGCGTCTGCGCTACTGAGTCTTCGTTGAGGGATATAGTACTGCTGGACAATAACCTCCATTCGCCAGATGACCCTGGGCGCCCCTTGTTAGACCCAACAACTTTAGCCCTAATGTTTCATTAGACCTAATGTTTCACTAGACCTCATGCATTTTCCTTCGAAACAGTAAACTTTTCGGGTTTTCTTTGAATATCATCAAATAGACGTCATTATGTTAGGTTAGGTTTGTTTTGCAATAATCCTATAAATTTTACTATTTAAGAAAAAAGTGCATTAGCTCTAGTAAAACATTGGGTAGATCTAATAAAAATTTTGGGCTAAAGTTGTTAGGTCTAACAAGGAAGAACCGATGACCCTTCTACTAAAGAACAAGATGAATCCCAAAATCGTCCCGATCCCGAGGCATAACCGACTGATCTATCCAAAGACTAACTTCTAAAGTATATACAGCAACGTCACCGCCACCAAAGCTCTTCCCATCCAGGACGATCTCAGCGATCTTTTCGCACATGAAATTGATCTCGATTCGCAATCGACGAACCTTTCTTGTGATTCAAGATTTGTGTATTCAAATTATGCGTAACTCCGTATGCGTAACTCCTTCTCCTAACACAAGTATTGTCATACTTGTTAAAACCAAATTTTTAATACCAAATAAATATTTTTGTTTTTTTTTGACTCATCATCAGGCGTTCCCTCAAAGCAGAGGATCGTGACATCATGTCCTATTCTTTTTGACCAGACCAAAGGCCTTATGTATGGCCTCGTGGTTCTCATCTGGGGGTTCTTGTGACTTACCTCTAGCATATATAGCCACGTCACCGCCGCCATGGCTGTTCTCATCCAGCACGATCCCAGCGATCTGCTCGTACATGAAGTCGTCGGTGTTCCCCGGCTCCCTCCGCACCGCGCCCCGCCCGGACCCGGACACTTCGTACTGCATGGCGCCGGGCCCGCCCGTGCCGTAGGACAGAGTAGTGTAGTGTTTGTGGTCGAAGGGAGATACTTGGGGATGGCCTGCAATTAAATGTTAGTTCTAAATAAAACCGTTTCACAAAGCTTTACTCGTATCTACGATGAGCTTTGCCGATAAGTTCATCGTTACACCGGTGTCGTGAACTTTTTTATCGCATGAGCTGAATGTAAAATACTTAATACAAAACTCCAAAAATTTTACCCTCGAGCCGTACCTCTATTTACTTTACTATTATATTATAGACGTCATGTAAGTGAACAGTATCTATGATTGTCGCCTACCTAGGCAATGTTCATCTGCGTAAGTTTTCGAGCGAGCACTAGGACAAATCAATCGTCATTTCCCCATGCGTGTGCTAGGTCTAAATGTACTTATTTCATAAAGGTCGTTAAATATCTTACCAAAGATATTGGACCCTCGATCCGGATATCCGTTAATAGACAACGTGTGGGTATGGTCGGCGGTAACCATGAGTAACGTGTCGGCCTCGTCACTCATGGCCATAGCTACGCGAACAGCATCTTCCATGGCCGCTGCCTCGTCGATGGCCGTTTTCGCGCGTCCACGGTGGTGGGCCATGTCTATGTTTCCACCTTCTACCTGCAATTTCAAAATTATACCATGACTCTCACGTTTCTCTTGAAGTCTATAAAGGAACTCCGTAATCTCTAAAGTCTTAGGTATCACAATAACGCTGTCATCATAAGGTGTAACCACGCTGAAGAAAGTCTTAGGTATCACAATAACGCTGTCATCATAAGGTGTACTTAACCACGCTGAAGCTTAAAATAAACTAAAGCGGCGAGGTCATTTTTTAATTGTTTATGGTCTGTGATGGCTCGTCATCAGTCTGTGGCGTCACTCCTGTCAAATCTGACGAGTTCTGCATCGCACTATCGAAGTTTCTTAAATCAGTTGCATAAATATAACATCTAAACAACTCTCATTGGACTTCGGTCCCTGAGAGATATCTCTATTGTCGTATCTTCTCCATTGGTGACCCCCGACAATGGACATAAACGCAACTCTGAATATCCTGACTGACGCCCGACTCTTCTCAGCAAGCCAGACTCTCTCTCTCTCTGTCTCCACTCGCCACCCTGGCTCTGAGCGCTCGCTCGCCACGCTGGCTCTGAGCACTGGCAAGCTGCACTCTCTCTTCATACATCACGGACCCCTCCGTCTCAAAGGGGGGCTGATGTGGCGTCACTCCTGTCAAATCTGACGAGTTCTGCATCGCACTATCGAAGTTTCTTAAATCAGTTGCATAAATATAACATCTAAACAACTCTCATTGGACTTCGGTCCCTGAGAGATATCTCTATTGTCGTATCTTCTCCATTGGTGACCCCCGACAATGGACATAAACGCAACTCTGAATATCCTGACTGACGCCCGACTCTTCTCAGCAAGCCAGACTCTCTCTCTCTCTGTCTCCACTCGCCACCCTGGCTCTGAGCGCTCGCTCGCCACGCTGGCTCTGAGCACTGGCAAGCTGCACTCTCTCTTCATACATCACGGACCCCTCCGTCTCAAAGGGGGGCTGATGTGGCGTCACTCCTGTCAAATCTGACGAGTTCTGCATCGCACTATCGAAGTTTCTTAAATCAGTTGCATAAATATAACATCTAAACAACTCTCATTGGACTTCGGTCCCTGAGAGATCTCTCTATTGTCGTATCTTCTACAAGTCCGCAGATTGAATGAATTATACCATAGACAATCCGTAATACCTACACATCATTCATTCTTTTTTTTGTTGGAGGCGCACAGCGTACTAGAAGCATACTGACGACGATCTTGTCAGACACGTGCGCAGATATCAATATATATGACGAAATCGCGACGTGTAAGACTCCGGACTGACGTTAGTCAGTCCTTAAAACCACCAGAGACTAGTAATTTATAAAGGCTGCCATTGTCTATACAACGCCGCGACCCATTTAAATAACGTTGACATAGTCTCTGATATCAAATAGTCCCACTAACGCCGGGCAAAGATCTTTTTCAAAGTCATATCATGCCACTTGAAGACAGCGACTCACCATTAGGAAGTACCCTTTGGGGTTCTTCCTTAACACTTTGATGGCTGCTTCCACCATGTCGCTGATGGACGGCATGCCTTCGAGGCCGTGGTTCCGCTCGAATTCGTAAGCCAGGTGCCCGTTAGCAAAGATTCCTGTAAATATAATTCTAAAATCAGATCTTATTGTTTTTGAGATAGAAATCCAATAGAAATTGGAGTTTTTGGATTCTGGTTTTCTTGGCCTTTTGCCTTTGGTGATACTATTATGTGCCTAACGCATACATTTGCATAATTCCACTGAGCTTTGACAGTTTAGTTGTCCGTGCGTGACAATGCAGATCCCGAACTTACCCATCAAATAATCCGTCTCGTCAAAGTTGACTCCACTCAGCTCGCTGTTATTCTGCACTACGCTGTACTTGAGTCCTCTCTCTTCCTTATCCTTCCTGAAGTCCTGTATGAGATCGCGTCCGTCTGATCTGTAACAGCTCCATGTGTCGAGCGGATCACCTTGAGTAGCTGAGGAGTTGGAGACCAGCATTTGACGTCCGCCGCCCAATATAACCTGGAAACAGAAGAGACGGCAACATTTAATACTTTCAGTGACAGTACTAAAACGTCAGATCCAGGCAAAATGCCCCTGTTTCCGAAAACCTGAAACTCATCTCTGCCGCCTATGAAGTCTCCTACAAGTTGCTTACATTTATCTTCGTAGTAACTATAACTTTCTAGGACCTTGGTCAATGGATGCGATTGAGCTAGATATGAGCACTAATTGGCAGGTTCCTCCCGACTCCGAGTCAGTCTTCCCGAGTAGGCCTCTGACGATTCTTTGAGGATAACTGTAACCTCTTAAACAGGGCTAGCACTAACTGCTGGTAATTCACGTCGCACGCAACTCATTGACTTCAATTTCACCCTCACTGCGCAAATTAGAGGAGGTAAGATATTCTCTCATCTCGAGTCACGTTGCGATATCAGTCGTGCTAGCTCCGCAGGTAGTGCTAATGCTGCTACTGCTGCTATGTACTTACATTGAGGTCCCTCCCTGGCCAGTCCTCCACCAGCTGCCTGGCGATGTCCTTGCAGCCCCGGGCCGCCTCAGGCATCTTGCTCTCGCACTCCCAGTGCCGGTTGGGGCAGTGCGCGTATAGCGGTGCAGGAGTCGCGTGTGTCACCCGCATGGTTGTCACCAAACCTGGAGGGTTATTATGGCTACATTCAGCTCTGTTTATATTTCTCTAATATATTAATTTGTTTCTTTCATTTATTAAGTTTGGCACGGAAACGTGGTAGCTTAATATGCGCCTCATAAGAAGGCTCAAAGTCACCCAAAGGGCAATGGAAGAGGGCTCTGCTGGGGGTTTCTCTGCGCGAAGGACCGGTCATTGTGGCACTTTTTGGAGGAGGCCTATGTCCAGCAGTGGACGTCTTTCGGCTGATATGATGATGATGATGATTTATTTAGTCGTTTCAATTAGACTTGTTTATTCAAAATCATCTGTGGGTCATTTTACGAAACTACGTGTTACAATTTTACAAGTGTATATTACAACACTGAGATGCTGCTACATCCAACACCAAGGACGAGTCGCGCTTTACTGAGTTTATCTTCGTAAAAAGGGTTGTTGGGTTGTTTTTTTTATCCTTAAGGGGACGTAGGTTCGTGGTCTTCTCTCCCTCTCACTGAGCATAAGCGTGAGCGAGATGGAAGTGCGTGTTTGGAAGCGCGGATATCATGTTTTTTAATTTTAATTTTTTGTGCGTTTTAATAAATAAAAAAATAATAGCTGATTTCCCTCAAACATGACATTGCCGATTTTTAGAACCAATTTTATAATGTTTAGCTGTTGTGCATAATTTGTTACGATTTTTTAAAGTGTATTTTAGACCTATGTTCGTGATTTTTTTCTATCGAGCGAAAGTCAAAAACTCAGGATTCGAATAGCTGATTTCCCTCGAAAAAAGCCTCGAAATTACTCATTAAATTTAGGGCAGCCGTATTATAATCCAAACAAGAGCGACGATTTTTTTTAAATCAGTCTTTGGAGCTCACGTCGCCTTAACCAACTTCTCAGCACTTCATAACTGATCAGGAATTGATACAAAACGATGAAAAAAGCAAAAAAGTTATAGTGGATGCATTTTATATTACTTAGTAAATATTTCAAAACTAAAACTATTTTAAGAACATCTCAAAGCAGTCAACATGTTATAGTTATCGGCTTCAAGTGTAAATTTAACATTACTTCTTTATAATCTATTATTATTATTATTTCTGGTAGTGGCTTTCGGGCTGTCAAAGCCCTTATATCACTGCGACCATCGCTGATCTATTGTGATCGCCACTTACTACAATTCTTGGTCAAGTCCTGCAAACTCGAAGAATTGCAGGATTTTGTTGAACTCAAGAAATTTGATCTCCTCCGGGCACATGATGTGTTTGCCCAGGAAGGAGTTACGACTGCGCATGAGGCAAGGGCAATCGGTTAGGATGTGTGTAAGCGTTTATAATCTATCTCAGAATATAAATCTGTTCTCACCTGCACTCTTTCCCGCTTCAAGTGCCAAAGCAGCTAAAGACTTGAGCTGTGCCTCCGGGTCCTGAGATTTGGGGCAGTCGTTATGTGTGACGGTGGCGTCGACGCCAATGGTGCGGTGGTTAACCTTGACGCCAGAGTAGAGTGCGGTGGCGGTCGACGCAGAATCCGGGACCATCTTATCCACGTTGTATGTCTGGAAGTATCAGTAGAAAAGGTAATATTTACGTCAGATTAGCCATTTGTACTGTCGAGTTCTCCAATATATATACAGACCACCTTTCAAAAATATCTATAGGTACATGTGTCTTATGTCAGTAACAATAAAGGCTCTGTGTAGATATTTTTGAAAGGTTGTCTGTACAGATATTGGAGAACTCGACTGTACCCAAATTCTTCAAACACGCGATCATACGCGGCGCGGATGCGCTAGAAAGGTGCATAATTACTGGTCCTGTTGAAGGAAGGAGGAGCAGACCTCGTGTCCCCAGGAGATGGACAAATGTGTGTGTTGTGTTATCCACAGAAAACCAGCGCCGTGTCAACTGCATTGCTGAGTGGAGGTCATTTCAGGTTCACATCCCGATCTACGTCTTCGATGTATTTGTTAATGTGTTATTTTTAACTTATGATGTGTTACCTGAATAAATATCATTATATTCTATTCTAGATGTAGTTCAAGAAGTTACCGGGTTCACACTACAGGCAACTATACAAAAGGCTCAAGATAGAACGGCCTGCAGAGCAGTGGTTGAAGTCGCCCAAGACGTCAACTTCCTCAGACATGAGGATACAACCAAGAAAAAGAAGTAGGATTACTGGACCTACATATATGGAGTTCCACAATTTCCCCCATGTTATTGGCTACAAGCGTAGTGCTACGATTTTGTCACCGAAAGTGTTAGCGATGGTTTGAATCCTTACCTTTACTAAACCAACGTGGGGAAACTCCTCCAAGGCCACATAGACCTTACATCCCTCAAACATGAGGATACAACCAAGACAAAGAAGTCAGATTACTGGACCTACATATATGGAGTTCCCCAATTTCCCCCATGTTATTAGCTACGAGCGTTGCGCTTCGATTTTGGCACTGAAAGTGTTAGCGATGGTTTGAATCCTTACCTTTACTAAACCAACGTGGGGAAACTCATCAAAGGCCAAGTGGTACCCCTCGCCGCCCTTGTAGATCCGAGTGGCGGTGACGGTGTTCGGCCCCATGCCGTCTCCAATGAACATGATCACATTCTTGGCCGTGTTCTCATTACGCTTCACGTTTAGTGCTTCTTCAAGCTCGGCACGGGCTTGGTCCCGGTAGTACTTCTGGTCTGATGATACAAGGTAATGATGAATATGATGAAAGGAATTGTACCAACTTTTAACAGTTCCACGTTTTCTATAGGTAGTTACAACAAAGGTTCAGAGGTGAGCTCATGAAATGGTCTGATGTTGTAAAGAAGGCAATTGGGTCTGATGAGCCCGAACACAGTGGATTTATCTTGTGTAATTGAGTTCCTATGTCTACCTTTCGTCTCCATTACCAAACCAGCTATATTTTACCATAATATTGCAATGTCATCATTCCCTCCAGATGTCGCATTTTTAACGTATTCTCGTAAATCTCGCACCAGTTTAGATTTTTTTTCGATAAACACTAACTCGACAGGTCTACTCTAGTCTAACGATTGGCATATTGCAAACCTTTGGTTAAATACATTTTGTCAGCAGGTTTGATAATTATACTTATAGAATTCTTTTGTCAATACTGTTTTTGGAAATTTAATTATGGAACCCGTCTTAGTATTTAAATAGTCGTGCAAGTTATACAAGTAGGTAGTAGCGTGTAGAAGAAGTACTAGAACAGTATAGAAGTAGATACGTCGTCAGTAGCTAAATCGTCGTTAAATGATATTGTCTCGCGACAATGCGCACACTTTACGAGTAGGTATGTCTTAAAAGTTTAATTGTTCCATGAGCTGATTTAAGGCGTATATATACGAGGAAAACCACGGGACGGGCTACGAGCGTAGCGCCTAGCTATTCTTCGCAGTGAATGTGTTAAATTAGTATTAAGGTCGAAATTGGTATAAAGGACAACCTTTTAACGTTTACAGAACTTCGATTAGCAAACACCATCTAAATATGAAATGGATGCAGATGTCCTTTCACAAATTAGCGCATGTTATTCGCACCCACAAACCGATACTAATTACTTATCCGTTTACCCATATTTCTCCTAACACATTCTCTTAATGTAGATACTACCTACATAGAAAAAATCCATAACTCGGGACTTAATACTCGTATCATGCTCATCACACAAATTAATGCTCGTAGCAGGATATGAACCTAACCTATGTAACTTCTTAAATAAGAGAATGATAAATCTAAAAAATATATATATTATGATGTACCTACATTACCATGCAAACTTCCAACGAAAATTGGTTTGAACGAGATCTAGTAAGTAGATTTTTTTTAATACAGTCAAGGAATTTGATTTCTTACCCACTTTGGACTTTGTCAAAGTGACGTAATCAATCAAAACGTAAGAGACTTCTTATGATTTTATTTACAGTGTCACTTTGAAATAGTCCTAAATGGGTAGGAAATTAAATTCCTTGACTGTACGTCATTAATCGTAAAAAGCAATTTATTTAACGGAACCCTTCATGTGCGAGTCCGACTCGCACTTGGCCGCTTTTTTTCTCTTGAGTGGTCCAGCCAGATACTGAATTCAGTGCATGAATTCAAACTGTGTATACCCAGCTTGTTCAATTCAAACTGTGTAGGTATACCCAGCTTGTTCAATTGGTATCTTAAACAGCTCAAAATGCTACTTTTATGACTGTACTAGCTGTTGCCCGCGACTTCGTCCGCGTAGAACATGTTATCTTCTAAATGTTTGTTTAAGGAATGAATTTAAAAAAAGCGGCCAAGTGCGAGTCGGACTCGCACATGAAGGGTTCCGTAAAACAAATTGCGGTTTACGATTTATGACGTATTAAAAAAAAACTACTTACTAGATCTCGTTCAAACCAATTTTCGGTGGAAGTTTGCATGGTAATGTACATCATATATTTTTTGTAGTTTTATCTTTCTCTTATTTTAGAAGTTACAGGGGGGACACACATTTTACCACTTTGGGAGTGTCTCTCGCGCAAACTATTCAGTTTAGAAAAAAATGATATTAAAACCCCCAATATCATTTTTAAATACCTATCCACACGTATGGGTTTGATGAAAAAAAAAATTTGGAGATCAGTTCTGAGTACGGAGAACCACCAAAACTTAATGATTTTTTTCGATTTTTGTGTCAAAATCTTAATGCCGTTCACAGAATACCTCTACTTACCAAGTTTCAGCAGTATAGCTCTTATAGTTTCGGAAAAAAGTGGCTGTGACATACGGACGGACAGACAGACAGACAGACATGATGAATCTATAAGGGTTCCGTTCTTTGCCATTTGGCTTCGGAACCCTAAAAATGTTGAAATTAGTTTTGTAGTCTTTTAGTAAACAGTCTAAAACCGAAGTTACAAATCTCTTACCTTCAAAATGTCTTGCTCCCTATACAAACTTAGAACCCTCTTTGAACCCTCACAGTAGAAGTCTGAAACCGTAGTTACAAATTTCTTACTTTAAAAATGTCTTGCTCTCTATATACAAACTTCGAACCCCCTTTTAACCTTCTTAGGCGATAAATTAAAAAAAACCGGCCAAGTGCGAGTTAACAAAAAATTACGTTTGTTGTATGGGAGGGGCTCCCATACAACAAACGTTATTTGCCTTTTTTTTTTTTGTATTTCAAGAACCGTGATAGCACGGTTTTGAGATACAGCCTGGTGACAGATTATCTATAAAAACAACAAAAAAATCACGTTTTTTGTATGGGAACCCTCCTTAAAAAATATTTTATTTTGTTTTTAGTATTTGTTGTTATTAACCCCCTTAGGGGTGGAATTTATCAACACGCTGAAAGTACTTTATTTATATTCTAATAAGTAAGCTTTCTACAAAGTTTAAAATCTCTTGCTAAAAAAAAAACGTTGCCTCCACACAAATGTTGCACTCCCTTTTAACCCCCTTAAGGGTGGAATTTTCTAAAACACTAAAATCACTTTTTTGTTTTTCAGTACCTAAGTAATCTTTCTACAAACGATTAACCTTCTATCTCAAAAAAGAGTTTCCCTCATACAAAATTTGCAACCCCTTTTAACCCCCTTAGGGGTGGATATTTTCATAACGCTGAAAGTACTTTAATAATATTCTAATAAGTAAGCTATTTACAAAGTTTTAAGTTTCTTCACTTCTCACTTACAAGTCACCTTGTGCCGTGCGAATAATAATAAAACAACGTAATTGAGACATAATAAGTCATATATTATGATTGCTGTAATGAGGTCATATTTACCTATATGCTTGACTGCAGACTATTTTCAGAAGGATTTCGTAATAGATGTTTAGTTAATGTTGTTTACTTATGTATTAAGGCTAATCTAAAAAGTAAATACTGCAGCACCGGCCCAGCATCTACCTACAAATTAGCTAAGTAAAACATGTCATTCTGTTTTAGCTTTTAGTGACTTACCCCCAAAATTGTTGTGAGGGTGTGGTCAACATTATTGTAAAAGATTATGTTTGTTTTGAGAAATACAATATTTGTATTTGTATAAAATTGTGTCTCGCTTAGCGATATTTGCTCCATACGCTCTGCTCTTCGGTCAAGATGGACCAAAAATTAATTTCAGAACAAGCTAGTTACTTTCAAATATTAGATAAATGCCTAAGTACATAATATTTTTTTCGTATCACATGTAGAAGAGACGGCTTGGAGAATAACTAGAGGCTCTGTTCAAGAATTATTTTGACTCGAATTTTAAACACTCGGATTAATAATGAAATAGGTAAATATTTAAGATTATTTTTATTTTTTCGTAGGGTCATTTAAAAGCCTTAGCGTTTCAAAAACCAAAATGTTACGTATCTACTCGCTTCAATTAACAGAAAAGGACATCCTTAAGGATTTCACATTTGTTTCATGTCATTCTGATTTTGAGAGAGATGAAAGTGGGGATATCCCTGAGTCATGCCAGGCTTTCCATGGCTATGATATGGAATCGAGCCTCTGGTATGAACGCGAAATTGACTAGGTATATGCGTCCAGCTAGAAATGTAGTAATGAAGAAAAATCTAGTAGGTAGGTACCTAAATAAATAGTCTACCTACTACACGGACATTACCTATAAATCCTATAATTATCAGCTACCCCGCAAGTCCCGCAATCAATTTCGCAAGAATTCGTACTAAAGGAATCATTAGATATGTTATAGGTAACTGCAATTTTACTAATGTGCTTAAATGCAATACCCAACAATAAGATCATTATAATTCATTATTTACATTAAATACCTAAACAAAAACTTTAGTTACTTACTAAAACACACAGTAGGTACCTAACTGAAACATAATGTCTTATGTGGCTTACTTATTCGTGATTTACTTACTTAATAGTCTAGCGACTCAGAAAGTCTGAACATATTTCTAGCAAAAGTAGGTAATAGGTATTATTATTAAGTCCCAATCACATTACAATATTCAAGTAAGTAAAATGTATTCGTGCGAAATGCCGGCTTTGAACTTCTTTACATAGTTTCGCGCTTTAAACACAAGACAAACACAAATCGCTTTAAATAAATGATTACACGAGAGAAAAGGAAATGGTAACAATCAATAATCAAAAACAACGAATTCGAATTCTAAATGCGTTCCAAATTTGAATTTAAAATTTGATTAATTCCGTTAACTCACCGGTCCGAACCGCGGAGTGGGCTCCGAACACAAATAATAATAACAAAAGTACACGCATGTCTCGCCTCTGGCGTCCAATGAATGACACTGGCTGGCAAGTTCAGCGTTCAGCCACGCTTGATAATCGGTCCGAATTGTACGATGAAATACCTATACAAAGACACGTTTTATATTTAGTATGTTTTGTATTAAAGCGCTGATAGCGCTTGAAAGCAAAACGGCTGACAATCGAGTGAGTTGACTACGCAGCGAATGAATGAAATAATGATCACTGGTTCCATTCACATGTTGCATTATAAGTAGGTATAGTGGGACAGAACTGTAACAGTAAATTCGGTCAAAAAACGCAGGCAAAAAAATACTGTTTACCTAGCTTATACTTACAGTCGTCTTTTAATTTACTCGAGTTTCGTCACTAACACAGGTAGTTACTTTGTTTTAATTAATAGACAGTTGTATACTTACATCTTGTTATTGAAGCGCAATAACTTCAATATAACAATTATGTAGGTATGTTAGTTTGTTGAAGTCGAATCATTGAAGTCAAATTTGACTTACTATCCGAAGTCCAATCCAGTTGAAGTTTTGTACACTTATGGAAGTCAAGAATCCAATATTATGGTGCCATCAAGATGTTCTGATTATGGACACAGAAGGTGGCCATAACATCAACCCCTAAACTTGGTACATGTACTCGTACATATTTACTAATAAGTACATACACAAGATAAACCCTTAGAGCATTGGTTTAATGCTCTAAGGATAAACCCGTCGTGTTTAGTTTAGTTAGGCTCATCGGAACATAAGCTTGTATTATTTTTTGTAAGTTTTCTTTTTTGACAGGTATATATTATTCATTTTCTGCACTTCAATTCGTTGAATGAAGTTTGAACACAACATTTTTAATCTTGGATCACAAAATCATCTACTTACTACAATTCTTATCATTGATAAACGAATTTATGCTAATCATTTTGTGAAAAGGACGACAATAAGAATGGATTAGATATCAGATAATATTTTTCACCTCAGCAGCTCGAACAAGCATATTTTGCTGCGTGAAAACAGTGAGCAAAATGCGATTTGCCGATTTTGCTCACTCCGTGAGTCAAAGTAGCTTTTTTTATTTTGATATCGTCTATCGAGCACTGACATTTCATATTGTGGGGTCTATTACAAATTCAGAATATTTCAACTTTATGAGCACTGTCTCTTTCATTTTCATTACGAAAAAAGAATACGACACGAATAGGTCGATTCATAGTTCGATATTCGAATTTAAAAGTAGACCCCCAAAACAGCGCGAAGCAAGTTACACGTTCGAAAACACACTTATTATACTTATGAGTTTAAATTACCAAAAATATTAGTACAACTACAAAGGAATGTTATAAATTGAAGAGAAAAAAACATGGAACATCTCAAATGAAGTTTTGCTTAAATAGATTAAAACATAAATTTTCAAACGCTGAACAATCAATGATTCTATTTTGAACAATCTTAATTTTTAAGAACATATAGGGTCATTTCGCCGGTTAGCGACCACTTAGCTGAGTTGGTGAACTGAAAGCATATTTTTTCGTTTTTTTAGTTAATTCCTATTCCATAACTACAAACAATAATGCATACGGCTAACTGTTTCAATAGGTTCTGTAGAATTGATGTTATCTTCAATTGAAAAAACCATGTTCTTCAGGTGGTCGCTAACCGAAGGTGGTCGCGTAACCGGCGAAATTACCCTACCACAGATGCAGTTTCCGAACGCACACCCAGCGCCCCGCCCCTTTAAAAAAAATGGCGCGCTGTTTACATTTTATTGGGTATAAATATTATTCTTCATGCTTGCGCTATTGATATTAGTTTTGGATATATAAAAACGACTAGGATTAATTTATTATCTATCTAACTAAGAAATATAGTGAATTCATTGCAGAAGATAGTATTTAACAACAATACCTACGCTTAGTTTTCGGAGCGCACGCGCGACTCGCGTAAGCGTATAACAGATATTAGATTGAATATTTAAAAAAATGGCTCGAAAATATGAAAGAAATGTGGGAACATGAGTGACAGTATTTTAACAATAATAGGTACGGTTAGTGTTTAGTGTAGTGTTAGTGTCACGCGAGACTCATACTCGTCCTATACCGCGGCCGTATATATACGGCCAACATTATTTAAAGGAATTTAAACCATTTTGGGTTGGAATAAATTTGCATTTGTTTTGTTTTGGCCTTTTTTGAAACAAACGAAATTCAACTCTACTTCTTACGTTAGTTGATTCAAATTTCAATGCCAGTTTGTGTTGTATGGTGGTATAGGCCAGGTTTAAAATGTCATATAGATTAATAGTCTTGTCGTGTCGCGCCTTGTCTCGCCCGCGCTCTCGCGTGCTTCTAGTAACTAACTAGCCGCGCTGAGGAGTTAAAACAAGGTGTAACGAACCCCGAATCAAGTTTTCTTCCTGAATATCCACGAGACGAATAGGAACGTAAAAGCCTATCGATGTTCTCACTGCTGAGGTGAAAAGTTGTATGTGTTACTCGAGAGCAAAGTATTTGCGTCTCGTGCTTTTGACTCCCTCGCTGCGCTCAAGATTCTAACTTTGAATTACTCGCTACGCTCGTGATTCAATTTAAGAATCTTTCGCTTCCTCGGGACTCAAAATCAGCACTCGCAGCAAAAACTAACTTTGCACTCTTGTTGCACAAATAACTATTGCAGTTTGTAGGCTTATTAAGTATGCCTTACGTGATGGCATAAATAAAGTATAAGATGGCGCACAAATAAATGCCTGTCTAAATTAATTTGATTCGATTTACGATCTTTTAACGCCCTTTTCTGGTTGTTTTTATTTGAAAAAGTTAGTTATGGGAACATGAGTATTTGTAAATGATAGGTAATATTTAAGATTTCGAATAAGTATAATAAAATAATAATAGCCATCGGCAGTGCTCCAAGCGACAGTTCCTCAGAACTTTTCGACCGCAGTATGGGATGCTTACTCTTTGTATATTTTCTCTATGGTGATGGTGATACCTAATTGGTCAAAGATTAAAAACTGAAGACTTATTTATTCCCGGTCAGTATTGTTTTGTTTTAAATGAAAGTTTAGATTTTTTCACACTAGAGTTCCCAAGGATACCTTTAAAAACAAGTGAACATTAGGACCAACGTTACAATGACCGTTTTCTCAAAAATGCAATGAAATATTCTCTTTACGTTCCTTATAATACACTCGGAAGTATCCTTTTTCGGACGCAGCATCTCGAGGCTGCCTGAAATGGGATTTCATACAACTTATCAGGCCTAGGCCTGCAAAGTAACTTTCTTTTGTTTCAACGTCCAACCTCATATACAGACAGCGTCAAAGATGGCGGCAGGTTTTACGAACAGCTGTTTTTAATTTTTTAATTTATTTCATTGCATGTTTGAGAAAAGCACTATACATGCCTCGGCGTGAAAACGGATTCCCGGTCTCGTACCATCTATACCTACTTGGCCGGAAATCCGTGTTTTCCCGGCCTCTGATGTAATGTACTATTAATCCAGGAAGGCTCACTCCTCTCTATAATGCCTACACCGTGGACAAATCACAGAACTAGTTTAAGTACGAGTATACATACTTTCTATTACGCTCTAAGAAGAAGTTTGGCGCCCTTGAAGCTAAACTATACACAGTAACATAATGTTTTCGTCGCTCTCTACGAACTTTAGACCCTTATTAACCGGTTCAACGAAAATTAATTAATAACATGTCATAATCAACAATCGGAAGCAATAAAAAAATCCAATTCAACTAATAAAACCCGCGCAAGGCCAGGGTCGCCGGCAGAGCGAGGAAGTCTCACGTTAGTCCATCACCGAACGCCGCCAACGGCGCGTACTTTATCTAATCTGTGCGCGGTTCCAAATTCGAATCGCGGAAAACAATTGACGCGTTCCATTTTCAAATGTTGAACTTTTTATTTATTTAAATCTTATTTCTTTTTTTAGTGATGTGCCAGCCAGTGATTATGAAAATTGTTACGGTTTTATTTGACAATCGTTGCGTTTTCTGGAAAGTGTCTGCGACAAAAATAGACGCCGTCCACAATTTGTTATAATTAAACTGTATGTAAATAGAGTGGAGGACGGACGTGTCGTGTACGCATCAACGTGTTGTAAATAAACGAATGACTCGTCGCAAAACTTTTTATTTGGGTTTTTTTATTAATTTATAATGTCTTTTGATGACAGGACGAAATAATTAGTGCCTTAGTGAGTAACTATGCATTTTTGGATTAACATGGTGGGTGTACGAGTTATGAGGATTTTAATAGTGCCATTAATTTATTTGTGTTGATGTCCTAGATGCTACAGAAGCGGTAAGTATCTATTTAAACAGTCACGTATACTACATTACTTACCTAGGGTGGTAAAACGAAGAATTGACGCCCAAGCCGAAGGCAAGGGCGATAAATATGCGAGCTGAAGCTTTCTTTATTACCGTCCGTTGTGAGTACTTACAACATTTTACGTCTGTCCTGTCCCTGGCTAGGAAGCGGGATTTTCCGCACGCGTAGCGTGCGGTAATTGCTACTTTATAGCCAGGTGTGATGTAAAAATTTAAACGTTTCGGGTCTTAGGGAATAGCAACAAAAAGATTTTAAATATTTTGAGTTGAGTGTACTTATAATACCTACGTTTATACCAATAATAGGTAAATGTGTACTGTTTGAATCGTAAATACCTGACACATAGTTACTAGATTTAATAGGCCACAAATCGTCCTCAGATTAAATGTTTCCTTCTGTTCCCAAGAGTTAGGAATATGAGTTAAGAGAACATGGCAGCATTAAATACCCACAATTTCAGTACAGGCACAGAATAAGTATTAGTACTACGTACAGAAGGTTCTCTGTTAACAAATTCCCTGTTTAGGTACGCAAAACGTGCCTAAATGTGGCCATCCCTTTCTATCGCATGCAAAGCGCTGCGACCCGTGCGAGCGTCCCGTCCCAACGCGTGGCAGCTACTGAATAGAGCCCTTCGAAGGGGCGACCGGCATGTACTTGTAGCGATAAACACAAATCGCGAGTGATCCGCTCCTGGTACAGGCCAAAACTACATCACGACATACAAATGACACTATGTAAGTAAATAAATAAATACATGGTGGACAATCTTATACAAATCGAACTAGCCCCATAGTACGTTCAATAAGGCACCCGTTGACGACGACATAGGTGTTTAATATTAAAAAACCGGCCAAGTGCGAGTTGGACTCGCGCACGAAGGGTTCCATACCATTATCTATAAAAACGGCAAAGAAATCACGTTTGATGTATGGGAGCCCCCCTTAAAAAGTATTTTATTTTTGTTGTTGGTATTTGTTGTTATAGCGGCAACAGAAATACATAATCTGTGAAAATGTCAACTCTATCACGGTTCTTGAGATACAGCCTGGTGACAGACAGACGGACGGATGGACGGACAGCGAAGTCTCAGTAATAGGGTCCCGTTTTACTCTTTGAGTACGGAACCCTAAAAAGTAGGTAGGTACCTATAAAACACCCAAGACTCAGAAAAAAATGCCTATTCATGTTCATCACCTAAATATTTGCCCTTACCGGGATTCGGACCCAGGACCTTCAGCTTCGTAGGCAGAGTCACTACACTAGGTACCCTAACCCACTACACTAGGTACCCTAACCCACTACACTAGGTACCCTAACCCACTACACTAGGTACCCTAACCCACTACACTAGGTACCCTAACCCACTACACTAGGTACCCTAACCCACTACACTAGGTACCCTAACCCACTATACTAGTCATTAGGTCAAAATATAAGTGCAACTCGACCAAGCTAAGAATGCACCTCGCGTCAAATAAGTTACACTGAGCGAGGTGCATTCTTAGCTTGGTCGGGAAAGCCTATTATATCAAGCTAAGAATGCACTCGCTCAGTGCAACTTATTATATGACTAGTTTCCACCCGCAACTTCGTCTGCGTAAACCCGGGATAAAAACTATTCTATATTTTATTTCAGGCTATAAACTATCTTCGTGCAAAATTTCATCCAAATCAATTCAGCCGTTTAAGCGTGATTGAGTAACAAACATCCAGAAATCCAAACTTTCACATTTATAATAGTATATATAGGTATATATATATATATATATATATATATATATATATATATATATATATATATATATAATATATACATATACTAGTAAAGAAGCTACGGTAGCCTAGTGGTTCAGGCATGCGGCTGTCAAGCGGCGGTCGTGGGTTCGAATCCCGGCTCGTACCAATGAGTTTTTCGGAACTTATGTACGGAATTACCGTTAGCTTTTCGGTGAAGGAAAACATCGTGAGGAAACCGGTCTAATTCCAATAAGGTCTAGTTTTCCCTCTGGGTTGGAAGGTCAGATGGCAGTCGCTTTCGTAAAACTAGTGCCTATGCCAAATCTTGGGATTAGGTGTCAAAGCGGACCCCGGGCTCCTTTAGGGGCACAACCGGGAATAATAACGCTAGGAGGATGATGATATACATATACTAGTAATAGTATATATGGGATTATGATTCCTACGGTTTTTTTTATATATAGCAACAATACGTAATGGTGACACTTGCCGAAATATTCGTGTTGCATCTTTTTCCTTCCTACGGCAAATGAAAGAGAGGCAACGTCGCAACGCGAACACGAACCCTAAGTGTAGTCCCACCATTATGAATTTTAACATGAGGATATTACCCTATCATAATTTTATTATACTTGATACTTCTATAGCAGTATATACATCGAATTCAAAAATTAGGGCCCAGGACGGACATCCATTGCCCTGCCCTGTTTATACTATTCCCATTATATTATTCAGTATGAAATGGCCCATAACATACCTACTTACTAATATTTACCACAAAAATGTGTCATAAAGACGAGGCACCATAAAGTTGCAAGATAACAATGTATCCTCGACCATTTTCTCATGAGTTTACGTAATCATATAAAAACAAACAGCCATTAGGTACATTTAAAACGACGTTTGAGTCAAGAGCCAGTCATTTGAGTGAGGGATTGAATAATTTAATTTGATAGAAATTATATTGTTTCTTAGAACTAGTGATATGGAATGCTTTGTCGGAAGCAATTAATCGGTAGGTCAACTGGGGTTACTTTGATTCGCGTGGCGACTTTGATCATGAAATGAAATGAAATGAAATGAACATTTATCAATAACAATCGTTACAGGTCATGGTCAATTTGGTAAATGTGTTTCCTAATTGAAACTAATTATATAGGTTTATATTATACATCATTAATTTGTGGATTCATACATCTTATTTATTATTATCATTTTTCGAAGTCATTTAGTATAATTCTTTATTTTCAAATTGTCAGTGGCATGCTGTAAATCAAATAGGTTTTTCTCCGAAATCATTGTTTTTACTTGTGGGTGAACTGTGGCAGTGAATATATTAGTTATCTATCTTGCTGTATACTCGATTAAATCTTCTTCATTTCAAATAGTTTTGCTTTTATACTACATTCTAAATGATCAAAGTAGCCCCATTTTTTCCTAAAGTAAACCGGTAATTATCGTATAAAGTATACAGAGACAAGCAAGGGCTTAATTAATTAATGATCTGTGTTCTTTACATAAAATCTAACTACATAATTTACAATGCAGTTTTGAAATAGAAATCATGATTTGTATTTCGAACATTGGTGCTTTTCTTCAGGGTTCCGTATCCCAAGGGTAAAACGGGACCCTATTTGCTATTACTAAGACTCCGCTGTCCGCCTGTCTGTCTGTCACCAGGCTGTATCTCATGAACCGTCATAGTTAGACAGTTGAGATTTTCACAGATGATGTATTTCTGTTGCCGCTATAACAACAAATGCTAAAAAACAGAATAAAATAAATATTTAAGGGGGTTCCCATACAATGAACGTGATTTTTTGCAGTTTTTATAGATAATGATAAAAAAAAAAAAAAAAAATAATATAATAAATGTAGAAATAGAAATATAGAAATATTTATTCGACAAAAACATACACTAGGATACAAAGTCATTGGGTCCCGAGCTAGGATTCCCTGTGTTATGGGTACGGGACCCAGTAGAACAGCAAGCATACGATATTAAATAACAGACAAGTATAGAATAGATGTTTTACAAATTACAAAGCTACCATAATTTTAGTTCTGTCAGTGTAATGTGTGAGCGTGAGTGTGTGTGAGAGTCTGAGAGTGCGTGTGTGATCATGAGTATTTTGAAGTGAAGGTATAAATAAGTAAATAAATAAATAAACAATTGATTACTCGTGAGATTAAAAATATAATATAGCTTTAAATTAACAGAGAACAGTTAAGAGCAGTTCAGTCTCACTGTAGTCGTGTTGCAGCAGCCATTTGGTTAGAGTGCTTCTACTAGGGGGGCGACGGGCTGTATAAAATTTGCAGAAGGTCTTTAGGACAAGAGGGGAGATAAATTGGCTGAAATGGTACGGAACTCTTCGTGCGCGAGTCCGACTCGCACTGGGCCGGGTTTGTTTTTAGTTTTTTGCGTAATATAAGTTCGGTATCTTCACCTTCAGTATTTTTTCTCAGATTTTGTTTCGGCGTTGATTTTTATTCCAAATGTACCCCCTTTTAATAGTTTTAATGAAGTTGGATGTATGTTAGTGGCGGAGCGCCCATACTAAGCCGATTACCACCGGCTTGCCTACAAATTCTGTTTATTAGAAAAGTCTGTAGTTTATACCCTACTCTTTAATAACTTTTTGTGTTCCGGGTTGCCCATCGAAAATATTCACGCGCCGCCACTGATGTATGTATATCATTAAACGTTCCTTATTTGAATACATATATGTACGAGTTATAGAGGACAATATTTGCACATGTGCTGAAACCAGCTGATTCCATAGGCGCGTCGGCGCAATCAATAAAACCTTGGAGAATAGGAGCATCGATACACACTAGAGACCACGGAGCGGTGAATTCACATTTTATATGGGTGCCTACAAAAAGATTTACTGTATTTTTTTTACATTATTACCAAGGAAAGGTGAAAGGAAATCCGGTCAAGAGTTAACCTAAACCACCGAGCATGTAGCAATGGTATGAAATTGAATGCACCGAAGGAAGTTTGCCAGGATCGTAGCCAACGGATGTCGGTGATCGTAGCATTCGTAGCCAACGGATGTCGGTGATCGTAGCATTCGTAGCCAACGGATGTCGGTGATCGTAGCATTCGTAGCCAACGGATGTCGGTGATCGTAGCATTCGTAGCCAACTGATGTCGGTGATAGTAGCATTAGTAGCCAACGGATGTCGGTGATCGTAGCCAACGGATGTCGGTGATCGTAGCCAACGGATGTCGGTGATAGTAGCATTCGTAGCCAACGGATGTCGGTGATCGTAGCATTCGTAGCCAACGGATGTCGGTGATCGTAGCATTCGTAGCCAACGGATGTCGGTGATCGTAGCATTCGTAGCCAACGGATGTCGGTGATCGTAGCATTCTTAGCCAACGGATGTCGGTGATCGTAGCATTCGTAGCCAACGGATGTCAATGATCGTAGCCAACGGATGTCGGTGATCCCTGCCTAGCCCTTCAGGCGTGATGATATGTAATAAAGTGAGAACACATGCTGAGTCCTTTTCGAGACCACCCTCAACATTGTACTTCTTTTTATTTTTTCCTAGTTTTAAGCATTTGTATTTAATGTTGTGGTTGTGTTTATCAAATAATTCATTCATTCATTCAAAATATATATATAAAAGCAAATAATTAACAACTTAGAAAAGTTGAAAACCCCCGACATTTTAATTGTAAATTTCAATGTCTCAAAACCGGCTCAACTGATTTTGTTGAAACGTAGCTAAGAATTAACCATCTCCAATACGTCAGCTATCGGACAAAAAACGCATTATAATCGGTCCATTCGATTAGGAGCTACGATGCCACAGACAGACACACAGACACGTCAAACTTATAAGCTTTTAACACCACTCTTTTCACGTCGGGGGTTAATAAGTCTAATGTATACCTACATATGTGTCCACAATATCTGCTCACTTTTTCATGGAAAAAAGTTGGCAATTGAGCACGCAAGCCATAGGTATATTTTTCTACACTCAGTATTTGTACTACAAATCGATTCGATTGATCGAAATGCTATAAGAATGCTAATCGATTAACAGTAGAAAAATATTTGATTTCCGATTGATTCCCATCCCTAAACTATGAAATTTATCTGTAGATCCTTGCACAGTGGAGAAATTTCAAGACACATGATCAACTCATTACACACATAATAGCCCTTACCGAGATTCGAACCCAAGAACACTAAATTTGTAGGCAGGCCCACCACCATAGATACCAACCCTGAGTTGTTAGGCTAATTGTAAGAATATAACTACCTAGATATCTACCGTAGTTCAGCAATAGACGTAAGAGGAGGCCTTCACCTCACACTTGTACCTATTCGGTCGATATTAATAAATCAATCAAAGAAAACCCTTGGTACTATTTAGAGGTTAACAATCCAGTGATTATTGAGTGGGTATTCACCGTAATATAATTAATGACCGAAGAGCTGGCGGCTTTCTTGCGCAACGCATCAGTATTGCAATTCAACGAGGAAATGCCGCCAGCATCCTCGGTACAATGCCTCGAGGGCCTTTTTTAGATTTAACGTAGTTTTAATTTAATTTAGTTTATGTTAATTATCATCTTGTATTTACTATAGAAAATAAATATATGTTTAAAAAAAAAAAAAAAAAACATGTATATATACATATATTGGACCCTTCATTGCAATGCAATAAATTGCCCCCGCTTGCCTATAAGTACACATCACAATTAAGGAGGCAAATAAGGATTGGACAATAGGGAACATTACGCAAAACTCTTCGTAGGTGGCGACACTAGCAGCATTGCTATTGTATCTCGTTCCCACTTGCGGTATTGTCTATGCAAGCATCCTTGTCACTCATTTGACAATCAATTCTGCATGTGTGTGTGAATCCCTATATTTCTATACCGGTTTACTATTAGTGATAGTGCTGCCTCTGGACGTTACAGTAATGTTCCCTATTGGGAATGGATGAAAATTTTAGAAGTGCCTGATTAGAAAGAAAACGCTGGAACAGTTTTTGTACCCTTTCTAGAAGCAAGATATATGTTGTCTCATGGGGATTCCAAGCAACAGCGGCCGATTCAATATTGCTTCTGACAAGAGCGGTGTACAGAAGTTTTATGGTTCCGCCATCAACAAAGTCCCTTGCATTCCGAATGACGAACCCTAATCTCCTGTAACAATTAAGAGCCAGGGAGTAAAAATACCTAAATCCCGAAAATACGAACGAGTTCCACGCGGACGGAGTCGAGGGCAGAAGCCAGTGTGTGACAATGATAAATAAGAGATGAACTATCTGTACATTGAGATTAAACTTTGTCAAGTGGCACATGGGCGGGGCACATTGCACGTAGAATCGATGGGCGTTGGGACGGAAAGGTTCTCGAGTGCTGACCACGTACCGGAAGGCGCGGCGTGGGTAGGTGGACTGATGACCTGGTAAAGGTCGCGGGAGTCCGCTGGATGCGGGTGGCACAGGACCGGTCACTTTGGCATTCTTTGGGGGAGGCCTATGTCCAGCAGTGGACGTCTTTCGGCTGATATGATGATGATGATGAAGTTCCCAAACAGTTTAAGAACCCCGAACCTTAACTAATGCTAGTGTAGAGAACAACCAGGATCAACGACTTAATAGACGGGATAACACATCCAGAAATTAACTGCGGTGCACGAAATGCGTTCCCGCGAGCCGTAGCAGGATCCATTCACCATTTCACAAACACATTTAACTTGTAATACAAGTGGAAGTGGTAGTCGACAAGCATAAAAAGTAACAAAAAACTACGGAAAACTAAATATGAATAATATTTTTATATATTTGAAATGTTCTCCTCTTTCATTCTATACACAACACGCTACGATATCAAAATATTTTTTTCAATGTCAGTCACTTATTTGTATGTGACAGCGACCATGTTTTTATTTCTCACCATACAAAAGGTAGCCCATGTCACCATTTCTTATGACATGATCTCTTGTGATTTTATATTTTATTTTTGCAACGATCGGTACCGTATTGTTATTTTTTATTATTACCTATTGCTTTATTTGTGTATCAACGAAATGAAATATAATTAAATAGTAAGTTGCGTAATTATGTACCTAAACGATCGTTATATGAAAAGTAACATAAGGTAACTATGTAGTTATGTAAAATTTATATAATGAGATTAATTAAACTAAACTAAACTAAACACCCGGAACATAATTTCGAATCGATTGACACCCCATTTATCAAAATCGGTTCTGTATTATAAGCGCTACAGTGGAACACACACAAATACAAACATTGACTGCTTATAACATGTTTCCAAAAACAAAATGGTAATGGTGTGGTAAATGTTTCTTTCTTTCTTTTCTTTTCTAAAAACATATCCCTCCCTTTCGGCTATGCCGTAGTCGGGAAAAAAATAATTGAAAAGAGGCTGAAAAACTTGATGCGCGATTGTTTCAGGCGTGTCCGAGGACATGGGTGCGTCATCATCTTTATTGAGTTTGTAATTGTGGACAGTTTAATGTAAAGCGAAACTACAATACAATTTTAGAAGTCTAAGCCGGCGGGAGTGCTCTGCATGGTTTATACATGCATGTATGGTTTGTATTATACATATACTTAAACCTTCCTCTTGAATCACTCTATCTATTACAAAAAACCGCATCAAAATCCGCTACGTAGATTTAAAGATCTACGCATACATAGAGACAGACAGACAGCGGGAAGCGACTTTGTTTTATACTATGCACTTATTGAGATTTCTATACGAGGTAGGTACCACGTCCGCTGGATGCGAGTGGCGCAGGACCGGTCATTTTGGCACTCTTTGGGGGAGGCCTATGTCCAGCAGTGGACGTCTTTCGGCTGATATGATGATGATGATGAAGCCGGCAACACAGGTTTAATGGCCATTCGTACCACAGGTTCAAGCGCCTCAGTACTCAGTGTAGCCTATTCAGGCTTGTAAAACCCTCAGCGGCCTGTTTCACGAAGCTACACTTCCAGAAACAGCGGCGCTACCACGAACTTCGAATCTCGAACTTCGTATGTCTCCGTCTCTGTCGCTCGAGTACCATAAACCATAAGTGCGATAGAGACGGAGATATACGAAGTTCGAGATTAGAAGTTCGTGGTTATAGCTCAGGCCACTGACGTGGGTGGACGCGTTATTTATCTACCGCAAATGCCATGTAAACAAACTGTGTCCCGACAAGGCTTCCGCTTGTTATATATAACTTAAAAGTTATTCTGAAGGCCCTGCTAGTGTTTATGAACCTTTTAATTTTTTTTAGTCTCTGAGTACAACACAGTTTGTTTTTCTCCCAAACCTCTCAACTTGAACTAGCAACCCTGACTCCGGCGTCGGCCGGGCGCGGAGAAGCGACTGAACGGCGCCCAAACACGTGCCACTCAGAACGACAAGGTACTATATCGATAGGAAACTTCATAATGATAGGACTTTGGTCTTTCAGGGGCTATGTTAGATATATTGTCCGTAACCTTGTAGTTTTCTGATATATTTTATGGGTTGGGTATATTGGAAGGACCTTGATGGTGTAAAGTTCGTTTCCAATGAAATATTCATTATTTAAGAACGGTTACGAAGAATTCATTAGATTGGATTGTTAAACAGGCTAATTGGGAATATGATAAGTGCCTGATAATTTTTTTTGATGTTAGGAGTTAGGAATAACGTGGGAATAACCTTCCTATTAGCACCAAAAGAAAGTTTCAGATTTTTCAGCTGCGTCAATTATTTTTGAAAAATATAAACAGTTTCCTTGCGTAGGTAAGTACGAGTACATTTTGGGTTTAGGACGGAAAATAAGACACTTTGCTTGATCCGTCTCATATTACAAAAAAAAAATCTTAAAAATCCGATAAACTGGCACTGGCAATGATATTGACAGCTTCAGCAGCTATACACCGTGCCCTTGAATAACCCGAAAGATTTAAGCTAACGATACTAGAGCCTAATTAGAGTAATAAATGTAATATAAGTTTAAATCAATTCAGCAAAAAAAAAAATTTTTTTTGTTTTTTCGATGTTTTGAATGTATTTGTACATGAAAAGTAAATGTTATTGGTAAACTTGTCACTTAAAATGGATTTTTACTTTTTATTTCGTAAAACCTAGTTTTTAAAAAGTCTTACTTGTCACTTTTTGACATCTATCAATAAGGATATTTAGACTACATCCCATAGTGGCAACATCGCCATCAAAAATGCGTCTTGCACTATGTAATAGTAAAAACTTGTTTTTTTTTTATTGTTATTAACTCTGAAACTAGGCGAATTACAAAAAAGTTTATACGACATTTTTAACCTCAAATATGGTCAGGAATATGCTGTTAAATTCTCTCGCAATACTCACGGGCACGTTGTATATGGCATTGCCAGGGTCAGATATTTAAAATATTTTTTTGTAATATGTGACGGATCATGGAATGTCTCATTCGCCGTCCTAAACCCAAAACGTAAGTGAGAAACATGTTTATATTTTTCAAAAATAATTGACGCAGCTGAATTGTCTGCATCCTTTTTCTGGCGCAGAAGCGTTCATAGCCCTGCGGCGCCTGCTAATCGGAAACGATAACGCAGGTAAAGCAAAGATGGCAGCGGTCAGTCCTTGGATGGGTGACCGCCTGTTTGAGTGGTTCCGTGCTTTGGAAGGCACGCTAAGCAGTTGATCCCGGCTGCTGTCTGTGACAGTAGTCGTTAAACCGATTTAGAGGCCTTCGGGCGGCTTAAGAACCTCTAACAGTCGAGTTGCCCACTCACTTGACAAAGGGGGACAACTGTCACTTGCGTCCGCACGAGCTACCTACCACGACCCTGCACGTGTCCCCTGGGTGGTACTAAAAAGTAAAAAACTCAATTCTGGTGCTAAGGAAGGTTATTCCTAATATCACCAAAAAAATTATCGCGCAATTCTAAAATTTTATCTATTCCCCATTCATTGCCTTCAATCCTTTCGGATTTTTTCTAAAGTACACGACGTGGAGTGAGTCCCCTCTGCTAAATAATATGGATAAGGGCTATTTAGGCCTTATTGGTGAAGTTGCAAAATATTAGAAACCTAACAATATAATAGGTGAGTGTAGGCAGAAACGTGTTTTACAGGCTGAATACATGGCCAAGACCTTTAAAAAAATTAAAAACACGGCTGCCGATTATAGTTTCAGATACCGTATGTTACGCGCCGTAATGTTAAGTAGAATTATGAATTTATAACGACACCCCAGCAGTTCTGGTAACGGTGGGGCGGAGGGTGCTAAGAATCACTGGAAGAGATCCGGCTGCCACTCTATCTAAAAAAGACCGCGGGTCATTTCTGGATGAGACTAGCACGGGACCGGGATAAGTGGCGTACGCGAAGAGAGGCTTATGCTCAGCAGTGGGCGATTACAGGCTGAAAATGATGATGATGATGAACGACACCCCCTTAAATCAGTTAGGGCTCGGCCTGAAACGACGCGGCGCACGCCGTGAAACGACGCGGTGCACGCCGTGAAACGACGCGGCGCACGCCGTAAAACCCACGTTGCGGCGGTATAAATCTGAAATCCACGGCGCGGCGTCGTGTATTTTCCCGGCGCCGTAGAATCTCACGGTGCGGCACCGTAGAAATCCAGTCCAGTCGTGTAAAGTCGCAATGCCATGCGGCGCCGTAGAAGAAACTCAACGCGCAGCGCCCCGAAAATCCACGGCACGGCGTCGTAGATTCTCACGACGCCGCGCCGCGAATGTCTGCGGCGTCGCACCGTGGATTTCTACGGGGTTTTAACGGCGTTCGCCACGCCGTTTCACGGCGACGACGCCGTGCCGTGGACGGTGGCCGAGCCCTTAGGGCATTTGATAGTTGGTGGAATAAATAAACTCACACTTTGTTTTACCGCCCTAGGGCCCTAGGACCCGAGGTAGGTGAGTACCCGTAGTGTACTGTTAGAGCTACCGTCTATTGAATAATTTGTAACACCAACAATATGATTAGACATCGAAATAAAAACATAAATCCAACTCTAACGTCTGTCAACAAGGTTATTAATGGCTTGCTGTCATTTTCGGACACTCCCAATGCACCACCCAACGAGTCTTAACTACGGATCACAAGTTTCTGACGCCATCGCCATTTTGTTTTTGACGCTATATGCCCTTGATGGAAACCTCGAAGATTAAGCGGGCATCGCGTGAGGGAGTGGTTATTATTGTTATTATATTCTGCCAAAGTATCGAAAGAGCTTATCTTGGAAACAAGCTCTTGTCCCTTACGTCATCTGGGCGAGTTCAGGGACAAACTGACCCTTGGAATGGTAATTTGATTTGACCTGACCCTTGGTTGGCGAATCGTAGGCGCGTCATTAGTTGATGTTGATGTCAATTAGATTAATAACTTAGCTTCGGCTCACACCATAAGTCAGACACATACAGATGGTAGGTAACAATGGCTACTTACTTACTAGACAAAACGAAATTCAGTAGCGTGAAGAAAATGTGCTCGTTGTTTCTTAAAAATAACATTGTAATTTAGGGTGACAGCATTACTATGAGCCTACACATTTTTGACGTCGGATGGCAGTAGTACTACACCATAATATATACGTGGCTTCTACAATTTCGCTAAACCTGCAAGTCAATTTTACGAACACGCAGCCTTTCTCGATTTCAAATTCATCAACATAGTATTGTTATTCTTTACGCGTTCACGCGCTTCACCCCACCCGTGGCGCCTAACGAAACTAGACCTCTACCTACGCTTAGTTACTTCGAATCGCGACGTCAAGATACATTTGTGGGTGAGTGTTGAGGTGAGCTGAAAACAAGTTACAGAATAGCTGGGCAGCGATGTCTCACTCTCACATAAATAAGCTGCTCGGCTTCCGGCTTCCGCTACCGCCGCCGCCCAATGATGCGGCAGCAGCTTAGGCGGCAGTCTGGACGCTAGCGGTCACTCGCGTGCTTTCATACCGCCGCTCGTCGCCCCGCTGCCCGCTGGCGTCCAGACCGCATCCTTACACTCCTCGGGCGGTAATAATGCATGTCCTTCCCTGAAACTGTAACAATACCCTCCATCGATCCTATCTCTACCAAATTTCATCACAACTGTTCAGTATTGGACAGACAGACAGAGTCACTTTCACATGTGTTTTTTTAATAAAATAAATAAATACCTATTATGAGACCATTTTACATAAATCGAAATACCTAAGCTCAATAAAGGCTGGGTATATTATAAGAACTAGAAATAATAAGCATATGAGATAACAGTAATGTATGATAATGATAATGTACATTGAGAATGGATGGGAATTAGTTCATATCATTTGTTTTTAGGTCAGTTTGCTGGTATTTTTAATATATTCTCAACACAGACACACACACACACACGAGGAAAGATATTTATATCGCGAACATTAAATGTGGGAGAGATTTATATTTGTAGTCCGCGAGCATACTTTATTTCCTGAACTTTTGTTGTGGCATAGTTATGGGGAGTAGCTAGATACTCGTAGCTACAGATGATCATATATGAACTGGTTAATAAATGCGGCATTGTCAGATTTAGGTGAGCGCCTCTTCTGTGGACATGGCCAAAGTTAAGGGCTATAAAGCCAACGTTCAATTTTTGGTTGAACTCTGAATCGACGTAGCCTCTTCTATAATTCTATAACTAAAAATATTATATTAGTACCTTGTGATACAAGTGAGCTATGTTGATCATTATATATATACATCAGAGGCGGAGTTGATAATAGAGCCAAGGATGTAATTATCAAAGCTCACGCGTGTCATACGACGTTTTTCAACACATTTGCGAGGAAAAATCCTTTTCATAAAATGAAAATGTTACTTGCTCCTAAGTTGTTTCCTTTAGTTATTGATGACATAAAGTTTTTACTCACATACATTTGTACATCTCCAAGAATGTACAGTGGCGTCAATTCTATTTATCACTTTTCTATTCACCACGAGTCAACATTTTTAATAATAACCAAACACGCATCATCAATGTTTACAAATATTTGTGAAATTACTTATGATGGCGCGCAACTATTTTTTTTTCGTGAAGTTCGCTCAGTGCGCCCGCAGATAGGCTTAAATGAAATCTCTATAAACAGCCAATACAAAATAAAATAAATATTTTCTTATCTCCACTTATAATAAATCTCTAAATTAAAAAAAGAATCAGCCAGTTTGAAACTAAGCTTTGCGCGGTTCGAATGTTCTCAGCATCCCATGAACGGAAAAATATGAAACATTTTATATAGGTACATTATTATTCTAGCTGCAACTTAGGATAGTTTTTATCCGACTGCGACTGTTAATTAATTTTCCGAAATATACGACTTCATTTAATTTTTCATTTATTTTTATTGAAATCAAACGCTGCTCCAACTGTCAGCTATAAGAACCGTCAAATTTTCGTCAAAATGGCGGAATTGCTTTGCCTTTCACTTATTAATAATTTAAATCCCGTCTACGATAGACCTTTACGAGACAAATGCTAAAATATAAACCATAAAAAAATATTCGATTCTGATATGAGAACTTATATGCGCAAATGTCGTTTTATGT
This sequence comes from Epinotia brunnichana, assembly GCA_963854355.1. Taxonomy (NCBI): domain Eukaryota; kingdom Metazoa; phylum Arthropoda; class Insecta; order Lepidoptera; family Tortricidae; genus Epinotia; species Epinotia brunnichana. Next base: position 5,899,001 of record OY977949.1, on the reverse strand, counting down.
CGTAATTTCAATAAATGAAATCAACAAATTTGAACAATATAATTAACACGAATTTGTTTTTTTTGAATGACAATGGCACGCGCTCGGCGCATTCAGCCAAAGTACCTGCGGCGCTACCACGAAAACCGATACTTAATGTTCATATATTTGCATCCCTGTCACTCGAGTGAGGTTAGTGCGATAGAGATAGAGATACCCGAATATTTTCGAATTCCGAAGTTCGTGGTTATAGCTCAGGCATCGAAAATATGGTAAATAATCATAATGTATTTTCTCGAAAAAGAATTTAAAATAAATATAGTCAAATGGAGAAAAAAACAAAGCAAGAGGTTATATAGGTAATGATTAAGTTATAAGAGTCCAAAGTTTTAAGAGGGGGTATGTTCTGTCCCTTTTCCGCAAAACGCACCTTCATATGAAACGATTGTTTTTTACTATGACGCTCGAGTATATTGACGTCACAGTCCCTCATCGTTTTCTCACTCTAACAAGCGACATTAAAACGGATGTAGCTTCATAATTTTTTGAGATATTTGAATGGGAGTTTCATTATCTTCTATCTATTTATACATAATAAATGCCTATGTCCTGACTGACTTATTCACTCACTCACTCACTCATCAACGCACAGCCGAAACTACTAATCTTAGAGAGTTGATTTTTGCACAGTATGTTGCTTTTATAACGTGGGCTAGGGATAAAAAGGGATTTTTGAAAATTCTACACCTAAGGGGGTAAAATGGGGGTGCAAAGTTTGTATGGGAGAACCTTTTTTTTTGAGCTATAGACTTAAAATTTGTAGAAAAATTAGTTATTAGAATACAAATGAAACACTTTCAGCGTTTTGGAAAATTCCACCCCTACGGGGGTAAAATAGGGGTGCAAGGTTTGTATGGGGGAAACATTTTTTTTTTAAATAGAGACTTAAAACTTTGTAGAAAGATCAGTCATTAGAATACAAATAAAGAACTTTCAGGGTTTTAGAAAATTCTACCCCTAAAGGGGTAAAATAGAGTGCAAAGTTTGTATGGGAAAAACTACTTTTTTTTAAATAGAGACTTAAAACTTTGTAGAGAAATTATTCATTAGAATACAAATAAAGTACCTAGATTTAGTGTTTTAAAAAAATCTACCCCTAAGGGGGTAAAATAGGGGTGCAAATTTTGTATGGGGGAAACAATATTTTTTTTAAATAGAGACTTAAAACTTTGTAGAAAGATTAATCATCAGAATACAAATTAAGTACTTTCAGCGTTTTAGAAAATTCTACCCCTAAAAATAGGGGGCTAAAATAGGGGTGCAAAGTTTGTGTGGGAAACTATTTTTTTTAGCTAGAGTCCTAAAACTTTGTAGAAAGATTATTTAAATACAAAGAAAGTACTTTCAGCGTTTTGGAAAATTTCACCCCTAAGGGGGTAAAATAGGGTGCAAAGTTTGTATGGGAAAAACATTTTTTTTTTTAATAGAGACTTAAAATTTTGACGAAAAATTACTTATTAGAACATGAAAAATACTACATTCGGCGTTTTACAAAAATCATTCCCTAAGGGGGTTAAAAAAGGGTGCAAGGTTTGTATGGGGAACACTTTTTCTGAGCTAGACACTTAAAACTTTGTAGAAAGATTACTTATAAAAATACAAAAAAAAAAGACTTTCAGCTTTTTGAAAAAATCTATCCCTAAGGAGGATAAAAAGGGGTGCAAAGTTTTTATTAGGGAAAGTTTATGTTTTTGAGTTAGAGACTTGAAACTTTGTAGAATAGAAAGATTACTTATTAAAATACAAAAAAAGAACACAAATCGTTTTAGAAAATTCCACCCCTAATAGGGTTAAAAAGGAGAGCAAGCTTTGCATGGGCAACACTTTTTTTTGAGTTAGACTTAAAACTTTGCAAAAAGATTACTTATTAGAATACTAAAAAAGAACTTTCAGCGTTTTAGAAAACTCCATCCCTAAGGGGATCCTTAAGATCCTTAAGAAGGGTAGCCAGTGTTGTGTGGGAAAAACTTTTTTTTTTACTAGACTTAAAACTATTCAAAATGTTACTTATTAAAATTAATAATAAAGTACTTTCAGAGTTTTAGAAAATTTCACCCCTAAGGGGGTTAAGAAAGCTTTGTATGGGCAACACTTTTTTTGAGCTAGAGACTTAAAAGTTTACGAAAAAAGTTCTTTCAGCGATTAGAAAAATTCAACCTCTAAGGGGGTTTAAAAGGGGGTTCAAATTTTAAATGGCGAGCAATAAAATTTTAAAGTGTGAGTAAGAGATTTTTAACTTCGGTCTTATTCTGTACGTTAAAAGACTACAAAACTGATTTCAGAGTTTTTCCAAATTCATCCCCTAAGAGTGTTAAAATTGGTTCAAAGTTTGAGTATTTCAAGGCATTTTTAAAGTATGAGATTTTTAACTTTGGTTTTAGACTGTTTGTTCACAAACTAGAAAATGAACATCAACTTTTTTTTTAATTATCCCCTAAAAGAGGGTTCAAATTTTGTATTGAGAGAAATCATTTTCTAAGACGATAAAAAGTTCTACGCGGACGAAGTCGCGGGCAACAGCTAGTTCAATATAAATTCATGTAAAATGTTATCAAAAGTAAATAGTTTTACTAAATGAAACGTTTCTATATCATATCCAAGAAGAAATAATCAATTAATTCACAAGAAGGATTTAATTTGTTTAGTCGAGTAAGAATCCATTTGCCGAGAATTAAAAACAAACCTGTATAACCCGGTCAATTTAAGCGCCGAGTCCATACATACACCTTGCTGCAAGGTGCCAACGTGTCTTAATCGGGATATAAATATAACTACACGAGTGTCGTAATGTTATAAAACACGCGTGTTTAATACCCAGGATTATGAGCCTAAAAGCGGCAAATGTGTTGAAAAAATATTTATTGAAATCGGATTGGTGGTTCCGGAGTTACAAACAAACTTACAAAGCCATAGTCTCACAGATACTTCGTCTTTAAAATATAAATGTAGATAATGTTCCAGTGTCAGATATCAAGTGTTAGAGAGCGTTTCTCAAAAATAATGCCACAATTTTTTTTTCCGAGATTTTCAGCAACTTTTATGTTATTTCTACTCAGAATCGCTATCTCTTTCCATCCTAATAGTAGAAAAAAAGTATCCCATTTCCATACATTTTTGAACTTTCCAATTACTGTGTTACCGCCATACTAAGTAACACAATGGGAAAAATATCTTTGAGACATTTTTTGTCCTACCAGGATCGAAAGAGCTCCTGATTCAAAGTGGAAATAACATAAAACTCCTGGAAAAATACAATTAATAATAATAGTGGCATTTTTTTTGAGAAACGCTGTTGTGAAAGTAGGTAGGTATAGTTGTTATTTTCTAAGCCGTCCGTTCTGCAGTGCGGCGTTCTTTAGTGCGGAACGGACGGCTTAGAAAATAACAACTATACCTACAATTTTAAAACTCTGTAAGAAAAAGTAAAATAATGATTTTATTTTGAAAATGTTCCCTATTTTATTGTTGACATGTTTCTTATTTTTTTTAAGAAATAACTATATAACTAACTGAGACTGAGATAACTGTTCAATTTATTAATTTTAATTTCCAGGTACACAATGTTGCCAAAACTAAAAAAATGCTGCTGGTGCCTTCCTCTACGGACAGGGTGTTTTCTACTGGCAGTTCTATCATCCGTAAGTTTGTTATAAAAAAATCACCCTTCAGAATATTGATGCATGATAATAAATGAAGCAGTTAATCAAACTCTTTTGCATTTTGCTGAATTACTCAAAAAGCTGTTTGCCCTACAAAGGGTCAAATTGATCGATTGACCAACCTATTTACACTGTAAACTTATTTTTAAAACACTGTAAATATCGTGTCACTACTGATGTCGGTTGACCGGTGGTGACAAAATATCCGGCCACATATGACCATTGTGACCGTGATTACCCTGATTACCCAAACGGCTACTGGAACTATGTAATTGGGGCATTATCTTTTTGGGCGTCGCTTGTATGCAATTGTCAGTACATGTGAAATAAGTTTGTGTCAAAAATTAAATTTTTGGTACAAGCTTTTATTGCTTACTGTACTTTTCTGCATACCATCATCAACTACTCATTTTGAGACGATTCTAACGAGCCCAAACTCGATGGGGTTGTATCGTTTTATTGCGGAGTTCCTATGGCGACATTCCAGCTCCAGCATCAGATCAGCTCCAAGTCATCATAATATTCTATTATCGATATACAATATATTATGCTTGCAAAATTTCAGCTCAATTGGATAACGGGAAGTGACTGAAAATAGGGTTGCAAATTTTGACGGACAACTTATATTTTACACATACATATAGTGCAAGTTAATATAAAACTTGTAAAAAGAGACAGCAATGCACAATGTTATTGGGACGCATAGCAATTAAAGGATCGACCAACGATTCCTATGTGACATACATAGTTGTGCTAGAACCGCTGACTGATATTTAAAAAAATATGCGGCATTAATTAACGCAACGATGCGATTTCGTGAAATATGCTGACGCTGCGCTAAATTCCAAATTACAAACATTTTACGATTTTGACGCATCTCACGCAGCCTAGTGGGCGCAGTTTCAGCGTATTTTATGCTTCGATCTGGTTCTTTATGAAACAAAATGCAATAAGCAAGAAATAAGTCGCGCTGAAAGAGTATATGTATAAAGATCTCTCTTCAGACGGTGCCTGCCTGATGGGACAACTAAAGTCAGTCCGACTATTATTGGACATCTGTCCCAGACGTTTCAGATAAGGAACTCCTGTCGCGGTACCTTAGCATTGTCTATGATATTATTTGTCGTTTACTAGTAAGTGTGTAAGTAAGTAGGTACGAGAGGGGCAACGTATTGTATCCGACATACACGCAATCATGATTGTTAGAAGATATCTATACCAATTATTTCCTCTGTTTTAGTATAGGTAGTAAGTAGACAAAACTTAATCGGTAGCTCATGAAAAATCTTTGATAGACGGGCGTTTGTCGGTGTTGACTCGGTACGGTATCTGTAAGCTATCAGCTGCCAGTTTCAGTTGTCAGTCAAGTTCTGATTGCTTCCTAGTGGCTTCCTACTTCTTGATTGGCGCGAGATGTACACGAGAGTACTATACTACTACTACACGACAAGTAAAGAAATGTGGGCGACGTCAATTAACTCTCATACTTACTGAATCCGCCCCGCCAAATGCGGAAGCGGCCTAATATTCAAATCTTATAGCTGAAAACGCACTGAAAGCGGTAGCGGCGCGGCGCGGTGCGGTGCGGAGGCGGTACCGGTTGTAATGTTCGAACTAATGTGAAAGGGTCCGCACAGAATACCGCGGCGGGACCGCACCGCCACCGCTTTCAGTGCGTTTCTGCCTTATATCATAAAGACTAAAATGAAGTCTGTGAGTTTATCTTTGAAAGTTTGTTTGCAGGCGTAATCTTCGGAACTGAACTACTGATCCGACTTCAAAAATAATTTCCCTACCTACTCGTAGAATGGACTTACTCGATGGACATCTAACGCCTTGGCCACGACTTTGGTCTTAAGCGACCTGCGACCAGCGTTTTATCGGTTCATTGCGTGGTCGAGCCGCGCAACGCACTGTGGTTAGTTGGGATCACGCGCAATGAACAGATAAATCGCTGGTCGCAGGTCGCTTCAGACCAAAGACGTGGCCAAGGCTTTAGGCTATACCTATTTTACCCGGTTTGTCTGCTGCAATACGCAGGCGAAGCCTGGGGCAGCTAGGTATACAGGGTCAGGGTCACATCGTTCACCACCTGTTCCACTGTTTCCAGCTGCTGTGCGTGACCGCCATAGTGCTGGGCGCCTGGGAACTGCCTAACTGGCCGGAGCCCGAAGACAACTTCATTGCGATGAGCATGGTCATGTTCTCGACGCTCTCGCTCATCAGCAACGTCATCATACTACTGGGGCTTTTACTTGTAAGTTCTAGAAGTTTCTTACAGATTAGGCCCTTGTTGTGGACGTAGAATTTCAAAGCCAAATAATCCTAGGCGTCGCAATATTTTCAAGCATAGGTAATGACAATGAAACGAATCTAAAGTTATACAATGTCATCATTCTTGTAAGTTACTAACTGACTGCAAGGTAAATCAATAATGATGTGGTGATGTAACAGTTTACTAGTACGATAAATACCTACCTACATTTTTATCTATTCTGTAAATACCACAGACTAACCCACCTGGAAGCGTCATGTGTCACTGATTGCTAATTCAGATAGTCGCTATTTGCTACGCCAGCCACAATGGGCAGAAAGCCATTTACTTTGTTCAACCTTAACAAATAATGCTCATTATGCCTTCTGCACGCTTTAAAATAACAATTATATAAATTACGGTGGCAATTTACGTTTAAGAAGTTATGCAAAAACCTTTTTAACTGAAGTATGCTAACTTCTAAACAGAGTCCATTCAAAAATCGATCTTAACAGACCGTAATTAAGTTTTTGTATTGAAAAGTTAAATTGTTGTACTTATTCCTCTTTTGTTCTAGACAATGTTGAGTTCAACGATTGTTTTTGCAGAAACTGAAGATTGTATATATATGGTATCTTTAATACTCCTAGTATACATTACACACATTTATTCTAATCCAAAAGTCTTTGTCTTGAACGTTTTTAAAGCTAGACACATTATTATTCTAAACCAAGATAACATTGTTTTATGTGGGATAGGAATTTGAATAGGATATGCAATTGTTTCCGCCATATGTTCAAATGTTACCTATTATAATTTATACTTGTGGTACCATTACACGAAGCGGTCGTTCAGCAGACTCAGAGTACAGTACAACAACGCGTTTCGTGTGATGTTACGGCTGCCGTGGCGGTGTAGCGCGTCTGGTATGTTCGCCGCGAACAGAGTGGACGACTTCTACGCTATTATGCGTAAGAGGCACTGGTCCTTTGTCAGGAGAGTGAGCGAATCGACAAACAGTATTGTTAAGGTAGTGTGCACAACATGCTACCTAACGAGTAAGATGTCAACGACACTTTTTCTGTGATTGGAAATTAATTTAAATTTTATTTTAATTGCATCCTAATTGTATATTTTTAATTTTTAATGTAACCAATGTAATTTTATGGGTTAATACCTAAATAAATAACTAATTTATTTATTTATTTATAATTAATGGCACTTGGATCAGTATTATACCATAATGACAGAATCACGTGAACAGCATAGTGGTTACCTATCACTAAATTTCATTTCTCAACTATAAGTATATCGTTTGTCCGAGCACTCGGTTCAGCAAAAAGCCGTTTTTCTCTGAAACTTTGTAATTTTCAGGGTTATTATATTATAATAATCCTGAAAATTTCACTCATACAGACCTAACCTAACCGAATGGGTTCTACCTACGCGATAATTGTAAAAAAAAACTCGGGCTCGAGAAAACTATCTTTTTTCCGAAATGGAAAATCGGACTAACGATACAGTTGGAATATGAAGTTTAGTGATTACGATAAGATACCTACCTAGCATACTACTATATACTTAGGCACACACACACACACACAGTGACAGTAAAGTACACTACAGCAAAGTAAAGGATGACTCACGCTAAAACGGGCCGTGTCCGGCCCGGGCCGTTTTCTAACAAAAACGACGGCGTTTTTGCGCGGCCGAGCCATACCTAAGCCCGGCCGAGCCTCAGCCTTAGCTCGGAATCGGCTCCGTGTCGGCACGGCCCGGTGACTCGACCGGGCTTGGATATGGCTCGGCCGCGCAAAAACGCCGTCGTTTTTCTTAGAAAACGGCCCGGGCCGGACACGGCCCGTTCTAGCGTGAGTCATCCCTAATACGACATTACTCACCTAGAGCGGTAAAACAAAGAATGTCTCTGATCGCAGGTATCTGACCGAGCCGAAGACTATAGGGCGTAAATATGCTATCTGAGGCTTTCTTCATTACCACCCGTAGTGAGTACAAAATTGTACGTCTCTCCCAGACCAGGGGATTTTCAGCAATAATTGCCTCTTTATTGCTAGTTAGACGTAAATAATGTTTCCGATAGTAGGTAATTGTTCGCCACGGGCTAGGGCTCAAGTCAAGGCCAAAAAACGTGTGATATTTTATATTATTACGTTACGTAAATTTTAGGTCCTCGTCTGGAAGAGTCTGCAATAGCAGCGTTTAAACCCTAAAACCCTAAACTGCTTTGTGATCTGTAGAAATCGCGAGCATTTTTTTTACGTTGGGTAAATGCATTAACGCTTCCCGCCTGGTCCATTAGGACGGGTATGACGGACTAACCGCGGTAAAAAAAACCTTGTACTACCGTATAAAACCCCAACGAGTGCCGGCTGCGTCTTGTAGAAGAACGCCGCGGGATCGCGTTCCGAGACCCCGTAGCATGGATGGCCTTATCACGCGACAAGTGATAGGATAGAGCAACCGTCCCTGGCTGACACCGTTCGATAGAACGAGGCGACGCTCTTATCCTGTCACTTATCGCGTGATAACGCCATCCATGCTACGGGGCCTGCATCCGATTTCGTGCGTCCCGGCGGGCGGCCCACTGGGTAGCAAGCAGGCCGCAGATCGCCATCAAACGTAACAGTTTGGCGAGAATATAAATGTTTTGTAAGATGTCATTTGAATATATAAATAAATTAAAAAAATAAATAATAACATGCGACAGATGAACTGACGCATCCAGCCCTGTAGGTTCGTTCCTTGTTGGTTGTCCCCCGACCCCCTGAAGGAAAAGTGCCTGGCCTTTCCAATAATATAGGAGAATCTTCACAATCTTATTTATTTCGCTTAACAATCTTTTGGACGATGCTTGTTCAAGCCATCTTGGGTCTTCGTTGGCGTTGAAACTTGAAAGGGGTTAACGATGGCAGAGCTCTCGTGGGAGCATGACACAGGTGACACCTAGTGGCGTGTCCTTTAACCACGAAGCTGAGATTTACCAATACATACTGCAAGTACTCTCGGTGGTTCAGGACGATGCCACTAGGCAGCGCTAGGGATCAATCTGCTTTGCCGCGGAGTGTTCCGTCGGTAACGCCCTGGCCACGACTTTGGTCTTAAGCGACATGCGACCAGCGTTTTATTTGTTCATTGCGCGGTCGAGACGCGCAACGCACTGTGGTTAGTTGGGATCACGCGCAATGAACAGATAAAACGCAGGTCGCAGGTCGCTTAAGACCAAAGTCGTGGCTAAGGCGTAAAGCGGGGCGGTCGCCCTTTTTTTTTTTTTTTTTTGACGGTGTGAAAATGTTTTACGCATACCCCGCCCAGGGGAAGGTTATTTGGGGGTTATGTGGGACTCTCTACTCCCGCCGCCATCCGACTAATGGTGACTGGAGGAGCATACCCACTAAAAACACACCGGCGTCACCCGCATTCCCGTTAAGGGGGTGCCATGGGATCGCGAACATTTCACCACGACGCCCCCCGGCGGCCCTGGCTAACCAGGACACCCGCGCAAAAGAAAGGGGAGGGCCAGGACGCTTGACCCTCCCACTCCACAATGTAGAGCCGTGCAGTGTGGGTCCCCTACCCACTGGCTCTACTGGGGGAGGACGCGACCAGCGGCCGCAAACCGCGCGCGTCTTCTACCCCGCCGTCTGCGCCGGAGCGGAAGCGCGTCCGCACTGTCTTCGCGCTCCCTCTCCGCGGCCTCCTTCTGCGAGATGACTGTTTCGCAAAAGAAGATGGCTTGAACAAGCTTTCGTCCACAACATTGTTAAGCGAAATAAATAAGATTGTGAAGATTCTCCTTTTTTAGTGGAAAGGACAGTGACTTTTCCTTTACCCCCCAAGGTCCCATTAAGGTGGAGGCAGAAAATGCGCGTAGCGCCTGGCTCCGCCTCCAGTTAGTCGCCGGCGGTGCGGATCCGCGAGAGGATCATTCCCACGTACCCGCTCCGCGGCCTCTTTCTGTGACATTAAGTACCTGCTACAGGCTGGTCGCTGAAAGAGCCATTGCCTTCCATGCCTTCTCGCCATAAAGCGAGCCGGTATAAAAAAAAATAGTGTCTCGACCAAAAGATTCTATATAAATAACGAACCAGCCCACAAAATTTTACGAGAATCGATTGAGAAATGTGACATGTAGAGGAGAACAGCCGGACAGACACCAGACGCCGGCCGGACAGACAAGCGCTGGCTCGTTCGATAAACAAACGAAACCATAATTATTCGCAACGGCTCGGCTCAGCCACGACTTGGAGCAGTGGTGGCAGCGCCATTAGTGGGAGAGAGATATCGGAGCGCGGCCACTCGCTGCCACAGCGCACCGCTGCTGAAGCCACCGCCACTCCAAGTGGTGGCTGAGCTTTAAGACACCGCTGTCTATCGATATCGATATAAAGAAATAAACATTTTTAGTTTTTTACCTACATTTTGACGCGCATGTTTTCATGTTAGTTTCATGTCTCTGATTCCAGAAACGGCCCGGTTTCCTGCAACTGACGATCCTGTTCAACTCCGTATTCATCCTCTGCCTGTTCCTAGTGGCGATGGTGCTGTGTCTCTTCAGTCCGTACGCCAAACCAATGTTGGAGGGTGCGCTGAACATCATGCTGGTCGTGTTTGCCATGTGCGCGGGGGCAGGTGAGTGACGGAGATGGATATACCTATTATATGTGTGCACCAGTTCCTGGTAGCGATGATTCTATACCACTTTAGATATTGTGCCAAGCCGCCGTTGAAGGAAGCACTGAGTATCGTGTTAGTCGTGTTTGCCATGTGCGCGGAGCTGGTGAGTGACAGGGACGGCTATACGTACCTAATGTGTGTGTAGGTGTGATGCTGATGAATGTATGTTTTTGGCACACTGTACGAGCGTCTTGAAAATGTCTTGATACTTTTGATGTAAGGTACAATTTCAATGGTCGGACTGACATAGATATATGTATTAGAGTTTTATTGAAGTAAAATGAACGTATGTGGTGGCCCAGGATGCGCTGTGTTGAGATTGAGGGCATCTTGTCTCTAGCTGTCAATGTAACGGATCCTAAAAGGGTAAGAAAATTTACTTTAAAAACAAAGTTTTATCCGACTCAAATCAGTAGCCAAATTGCTTCAAGTTTGCCTATAAAATTTGAAGAGTTCCCTCGATTTCTCCAGGATCCGATCATCAGAACTGGATTTTGGTGACAACGGGACGGTGTGTCTGTCTGCTTGTTACCTCTTTACGCTTAAACCGTTGAACATTGGTCTATACCAGATAGTTTGAGTCCCGGGGAAGGACATTCCGGAAATCATCCCCTAAGGAGGCGGAATTGGGGTTGAAAGATTGTATGGAGCTCCGATATAAACGAGTTCCACCCTGACGGAGTCGTGGGCAGAAGCTAGTAAAGCTATTCATAAAATGCGTGTTAATGTTGTATATTTTTATTCTGTTCCAGTGTACTCATTCTACTACATGATGGTCGTCAACAGCACCTACAGGCAGATGAAGGCATGGATCGAAACCGCCATACCTGTATGAAACTAAGATGGCTATTAGTGGTGTAGCGTGCGGAGGGGGCAGGGGGGGCATGGCCCCGGGCCGCATACGAAAGGGGGCGGCGGATAAGGAACATAACGAAACATATTTCATTGCATGGGGGCGGCGAATTTCCGGTTGGCCCCGGGCGGTGAAAACACACACTTCGCCACTGCTGGGTATTTAAACTATATACCTCATAATAGATATACATACTTATATTTTGTGTCGAATGAAGTGTGAAGATAGGTTATACTACAGTACAATCAGATATATAGCAGCAGTAAAACAAATCCGTACAACCGTCCAATGAGACGCACTCACACAGACACTTCGTCAGGGTTGACGGCGGCACATCAGGCCGCGTGCAGCGCATGTGTGCGCAGAACCATAGTATAAAGAGGGCAAAGTATGTTATCTTCATACAAACGCACCGCACGCGGGTTGTATGTGTGCGCTATATTATCTATACGTCGCCGCACGCACACTCAAACAAAATCTCGACCCGCACGCGAGACGGGTATCTGGCTTTGAACTCGTGGACAACCGGGCTCCTTTAGGGGCACAACCGGGAATAACGCTAGGACGATGATGATGATATCCGCGCTTCCGAACACGCACTTCTATCTCGCTAAAGCTTATGCTCAGTGAGAGGGAGAGAAGACCATGAACCTACGGCGCCTTAAGATCTCAGATTGAATTCTTAAACACGGGTGACTCACTTGAAGGATACTTTTGTAAATGTGCACCTGTCTACCTAATTAATCTAAAGAAAAAAAAATGTTAACATTTCAAGTACGGAGTACTAAACGAACACAATAAGCGTATCTTATGTATGTAATTTGATTATACGGTCTGCCCCTAGGGGCTTTACACCTTTTTACCGCGTCGCATTAAACGTGTTGTTAAAAATTCACCGAGTATAAAGGTTAGTATTATCCTGAATTAAATAGATAAGTGTCCATAGGCTACGGTTTTCTTCAGAATTACCTATGTAGTGACATAGGTAATTCTGAAGAACCATTTGGGGTAATGATCCGGAATGACCAAAAACGAATAAGATGGTGATACTGACCACCTTTCCCCATGGAACCAACCACGAAATCCCAAAAAAATAAGAGCCAATTAAGAGTAAACTGTGAGTTAACTGAGCGTTTATTGAGATTTACTGATAACTAGTTAACTGATTACTGGTTTTCTTTCGCGATTTAGTATTGGTCTCATAGGAAATATTGTTCAGTACACGCATCTTATTCACTTTTGATCATTCCGGATCACGACCCCAAAATCACCCAGTATTCTATTAAATCAAGGCGTCCGAATTTTAGTGTTCGTTTTTTTCCGAATAATGATTCTTCGGAATTAATGTGTGTTCGCAAGCTATAGGTACTCCGCAGTTCGCAGTGTGACCATACTAGTGGAACAATTTCCACAAGTACAGTCACACCCTGCCTGTTATTTAAAATTGCACTACAATAAAACAATGATAGGGTCCGCTTTGCCTAGATAAGGTGTCTAGGGCGGGAAAAAATTGTTCTATGTTAATAAAAGCAAATTTCATATTTTAAGACGAAGTTGTTGAGAGTGAATGCCTATTTTATATACTTTTATAGCGTTCTGTGATTTGTTTGACCCACAAAGTGGGAATGAAATATGTGTTTTTAAACTAATAGTTAAATTAATATTAAGAGAATAAACGCTTATTTATGTACTTGTTATACTGTTAATGGTGCGATATTTATTACAGTATAGGAAATAAATGCATTGTTTTTTTAAAGTGGTTATTTTAATTAATAAAACATACAATTTACGTTTTTCACGTGTTATTATCATAAGAAATAATACCTACAAAAATTACTAAAAAAAATAACCGTCACAAATCTTACTGCAGTATTTTCCAATTACCCTTTTCACCGAGCATGGTGTGGGGGCCGCTGCGGGCTAATGTGACCACAGTCGTAATGCAATCTCTTTCACACTTGCAAAGTCTTCGCAAATATGAAAGAAATAAGTAATACTAAGGTCGTTAGTTTATCTTGCGGAAACTATGACACACTTCCAAATAAAACTAAAATAGTTAATCAACTTTAAGTTTATGCCAAATGAATATAATAAAAGGTCACCTACTTGCTACTAAACCATAAAACGGAAAACCGCATGGTTTGTGGATTATAACACAAAAAATAAACAATAATATAATGATCAATGGTCATGTCAATTACGGATTTGTGGATTATAATGTTTAAAAAATGCTATATAATGATCAATGGTCATGAGCCTAAATCTAAACTTATTAATAAAGAAACTTAATTAATAAATGCTAAGTCGAAATTCTCACAATCATTTTGGCAGACACGGTAAGTCATCACTATTGAAAATCGAATGCAAAAGACTAAAAATGCAGGATTGTTGAAATTAAATTGTTATCGAGTTATCGTAGATTCATGCGGGATATGCCCAGTTGTCCGCACTCCGTAGTCCGCACGTTTTGCATTCCCATAGTATAAATTCCCATTTACTCGCACTGCGGAAAACTGGGAAATAAACCCAGTAGTACGAACAACGGGGTGCGGACAACTGGGCATTGCCCCCATGAATCTAGGATAACAATTTAATTTCAAAACTTTGCTTTGGCACCGTGTGCTAAATAATAGTGTATAGTTCCTGGTACGCAGAAATAGTGATATTAAGGACAACGGGTACGGGAAGGTAGTAGTACTATCCCGTTCTCCGTAGTTACTGTGAACATATGGCACAATCATTTTCCACTATTCCGCACTCGATTACAGAAACTACTGCGGAATTGTCCCACCTAGCACCAGCGTGGAAAACTGAGAAAAACATTCTCAGATTTCCGCAGTGCGGACAAAAAGTTAATACGGACTACTGGAATATCTACCGAAAAATTATACATTCCTAGAGATACATCGTTTCAATTTGGTCTTTATGATATACTTGCTAAACAGTGACGACACGAAAGTAATCGTGGTGGGCTTTTTTATGAGATAAATGAATTATTATGTAACTTTTTATTAGTCAGACTTATAATTGTATGTGCGTTCAAATATTTCAAACAAGGTGTGATACATTTGGCAATTTGGGACAATTTGTTTTTAATAATTAAACGCACATATGTACGGCAATTAAACAATCAAAAGAAATCTTCTCTCCATCCATATTATCAGGAACAATTAATGTAGCTATAAAAATCATATAAGGACGTGCTAGAATCACATATTTGCCTATATTGTCGTACGTAAACTTAGGTAAGAAATGCTAGAAAATATGATATTTAAGGTATAGGTACGCTCTTTAAAAATTTTAAAATATCTAATTATAATTATATCATTAACTATTCGAGCATGCTTTGGCAACCACGATTAGACTGTGTTGTTTGACAATTGCATATTGCGGAGGCTTGTGTATACGTTGGGACAGCATGCTTTTCTTAAGGACCACATCGAAGTTTATTTCAAAGGGATATTCCCACTTGTCCACATGCCTGCACGGATATTACTTACGTTACGCCTCACAATTTTGACACTTCCAAACGAAAAGTCAAACCAGAGGCCAAACTCACAACTGCGACAACGTTATTATAACACTTATAACGTTCCAAGTATCGTTCTAGATTTTGATTCTTCGTGGTGTTGTCGAATCCGCCTGATGACCCAATGTATCCATACCCAAGTGAGTAGAAATCTAACACAGCTACTTGAAGTTTATCGAACATTTGTTCTCAATAGAGTAGTCCTCGACTAGACGGATGTGGTCCTTGATAACTGCGCCGGCGCACAGCTTGGTGTATGTCTTGTGCACCAGCACGAGGAACAGAGAGTAGATCACTGGAAACAAAATGCAATTATATGTTTTATTAAATTTTAAAAGAGCTTTTATGTAGAAAACTCCCGTGAGACAGATAGATAGACATAGTCAATCGTGCCGTATATGAGCGCTCGCGCCCGTGCTAAGCCGGGCCCGCCAGAGCACAGGCCCACAGTGCTAAACGCGCATATGTGTGCTAAGAACTGCGGTCGACTAAGAATCGGAACATGTCGATCGATATTCAACCCTGACGTGAGCAACCCGTTTGATTATGTTCTGAAAGGGGTTAATATATTATCACTAGTTCACAGTGCGGACTAAGAGGTGCGGAATTGCGGACTAATGGGAATGGTTTGGGGCGATCAGTACAACGTTACAGGGTCCATACAAGCATACGGCTTGCCTGTTTTTAAGTGGACACCGGTCGTATCGCGTCGTCAAGGATTGAAAGTCAAAGTCAAAATATTATTTATTCAGGTACGAGTAGGCCTAGTACAAGCACTTTTGAATCGTCAATTTTTTGAAATTTTTTAGAGCTATTGTACTGCGTCAAATATTTTCAATTGATATGCACAGGTTCGCTGTGATGACAATGAGAGATTAAATAATTTCTTTCACTGTCAACACAACCCATCTTTTGGAGCGCTGGCTACCTTAGTCCCCACCAGAAGCACAAGCTGCAGAGCAAATAGTTAGTAGTGTTATTAAAGTTGCGATCTTCCGTTAGGTGGTACTTCCCCAGTTGGCTCTCCAAATGAGATGACATTTCGCTGTGCCCTACCTCTCTAAGGCTGATGGCTGATGAGTATTAGATGAAACAAGAAACTCACCGCATCCAAACAGTCCTATGATGCCGGGTGCTGGGTTTCTGTCATGCGTCATTTGGAGTATCGAGCACAGGACAGCCAGGAACGTGATGACTACGCCGTATATGAAGTAAGACTTTATCTGTCCGGGGCGGCGCTGGAAATTAAAAGTTATGCTAATTATAACACGATAATAATAATAAGACTATAATACAATACATAGTTAAAAGCAATGAAAAAGTGTCTATTCCCAGTTGTCCGCAGTGCGGACAAATAAAAAAAACAAAAGTACTTTATTTCCGTAATACTAATAACATAGTAGGTAATAAATGAGTTAAAGGTTGGGACTTCCTAGAAAGTATGAATACCTAACGAATAATTTTAAGATTTTCCACTTTCACTGTTTCAGTAAGTCCCGCTCTTCCATAATTATTATGTGGGAATATATATTCCCAGTAGTTTAAGACCGCGACGTTAAGAGTCCCAAGGACGCTCAACTTTCCATGTAAACGTAGTATGGTTCCCATTTTAAAACCGCATGGGGGGGGGGGGGGAGTTTTTTCTACATTTTCCTTTGTAAATCAGTATTATACCACTATAGAAAAAAAAATAGTTTTAGAATGTACAATTCAATCCCTTTCATATGATACCCCACTTGGCCTACTAAGTAACTAGACTTAAAAATTTTGCCCCCCCTCACCGTCCTTTTTTATTGAAATTAAAAATATATCTTGGAATTTTTAATTTTCCATACACGTGGATTACGAAGTTGTAGTTCCTGAGATATTTAACTTTGTGACAGACAGACATACAGATGGACGGAGTCGCACCATAAGGGTTCCGTTATTACCTTATTGGTCCGGAATCCGAAAAACCAGAACTATGAAGACTATGACGCAAAACGGGTACCTATTTTGAATCGGGTAGGTACACATTTGTAAATGAGAGGTTATTATTACCTATTGTATTGGAACCCGTTTGTGTTTGCGACTTTGTAATTGAATCAAATTAATAAATTGAAATATGTATTTCATTTATTTGGTATAGCATTGCATTGCCTATCGCTCGCGCTCCCATGAGATGAGCATTAATAGGTCACACATACTCGGATGTCAGCCTAGATAAAGAACAAAGGTCAGAATTATTATAACAACTACTATGCTTTCCACTTTAATTTATGAGGCACACGCCTACCACAAAACATAAATATGAGTTACTGGATTTACATCTTCACCTGAACTCTGCGTCGGTCCTAGAAACCCTTGACTACTTTAACTTATAGCAGGTATAACTTTATAAATGCTTGTAACCTATTCTCAGTTGCAAACGTGTCTAGAGCAAAAGTGTTACTTACATTACAGATTCCATTGCAGAGCAGCACAGAAAAGATGAAGCCTATGAGAGAAGCCACTCCCACAGTGGCGATGATGACGCCGACAGCCATTCCTGCCAGTGAGGCGTATGCGATGCCGAATTCACGAGCCTCTGCAAAGATAAAACCACTATGTTATATATGTCACAGTGAATAGTATAATCCGCTGTTTTACATTACAGCTAGCTGTTTTACAAATCAGCCCTGTTTTCTAAATTACATAACAGCTAGTTGTTTTACAAAACAGCGCTGTTTTCTAAATTACATTTCAGCTAGCTGTTTTTTAATACGACGGGTTGACGATTAGCGGGATTGTCATAACGATACGTTCTACAATATAGTGACAATCCGCCGTATTACATTACAGCTAGCTGTTTTACAATATAGCGGATATCCGCAGTATTACATGACAGTTAATAATTTAATAAATATTTGCGGACAATCTACTTTGAAAACAAAGTTTTAACCGACGAAAAATCAATCATCCCCTATTTTCGTACCCCTAGGGTTGGTTTTTTTTTCCAAATTTATATGGGACCAACTTCGGGTTATACCCTTTCCAATAAAACAAGAATTATCAAAATCGAACTACTCTGTACAAAGTTATGCGTGGTCATAGATAAAAAAAAATATATACGCGTCGAATTGAGAACCTCCTCCGTTTTTTTCGTCGGTTGAAAAACAGGGCCGTTCGACGGGCGAGTCGACGATTAGCGGGATTGTCAAAGGCCTCCGTCACAGAATAAGTAATAGTACTCCTCCGTTAGGTACGACAACGAAGATACGACAATGAAGCGAGGAGGAGTGTTAGTCAGAACTGCGACCCTAAACATATTCGGTTCTGGCGCTTCGCCGGCCGCTACCGCCGCACGCTCACTTCGCTTTTCGGCTCGCGCGCTGTAGGGTCAAAGTTCCGTAGAACACTCCTCCTTGCTTCGCTCGTCGTTGTACCTAACCTAACCTAACCTAAATATTGGTGCATTGTCTATGCCTTATTCTGGAATAATGTACAACACTACTGCAATGAGCCATAGAGATAGCAATCATGGCGCGGGTTGTGATGACAGGTAGAGCGATCGCATGTTTGTATTAAAATGAGGTTATCTTGAGTAATAAATAGTGTTAACAAATTATAGTTCGTTTAACTTTTAAAACATGGTGGCAGCGGAAAATTGAGCATAATGGAAGAAGCTCTAGCGGAAATCGTCCAACAGCAAACAGCGCTCCTTAAATCCATGCAGGAGCAAATCGCGAAAATCTCACAATCTCAGCCAGTTTCGTCACAAAATAATATTAACGTTCCTTGGCCTTCCGCGATCAACACTAATAAGGATCCGGAAGAGGCCTTCAAGACCTTCCAATCTTCGTGGAAAGATTACAGCCGGGCGACGCAGTTAGATAATTGGTCGACGGAAGAAGAGCCAAGAAAAGTAAGTGTATTATTCAGTGCCATTGGCGAAGAGGCCTTAAAAAAATACGGAAATTTCGGCCTCACAGATGCAGATAAAGAAAAAAAGTCATGCATAGAAATACTAAACATCATGAAAATAAAAATGGTTCCAAAGAAAAATATAATATATAACAGATATATTTTCTTATGCAGAAACCAGTCGCAAAATGAGCCTTTCGACATATTTTACGCAGATCTGAATAAACTAATTGAAGACTGTGACTACAATGATTTTAAAGATGAGATGTTACGAGACAAAATAGTGCTAGGTATAAGAGATATGGCATTAAAAAAAGAGCTCCTAAAAAAAGACAATCTTACCTTAAAAGAGTCCATTAACTTATGCCGCGCTGCAGAAGCTACGGATAGACATATAAAAGAGTTCTCGACACCATCAGACATAAAAAAAATAGAAGAGAAGAAAATCAAACAAGGAAAGTGTCGCTTCTGTGGGAATAACCACATATTCAAAAAGGAAAATTGTCCAGCCTGGGGCACCATTTGTACCAACTGTAAAGGAAAAAACCATTCAGAAAAAGTGTGCAAAAAGAAAAAACTGGTAAAAGAAGTCAAAGACAATAAGAAAAAAGAAGATGCGGACAGCAGCAGCGATTCAGAACCAGAATATTTTATAAACAAGATAGTTGCTGACAACAACAAGAACTTGGCGGAGTGCAAACTGGAATACAGGGTCAAGAAAGAATGGAAAACAACTGAATGTCTACTAGACACAGCAGCCGATGCATGTATAATTGGTCTTCAAGATGTAGAAAAAATGTTTGGTAAAAGTTATGTACAAGAAAAAATGCGACCTTCGAGGAAAACATTGTTTGGGTTTGGAGGGAATAATGTTATGATTCATGGAGAAATTGATATACTTCTAAAAACAAACATTTCTGGTCTTAAAACTAAATACAATGTCACATTTCAAGTCGTACATATCACACACATTCCACTTTTATCATGTAAAGCATGCACACAGATGGGCCTCGTGAAATTCTGCAAAGAGGTACGATGCAATTATTCACAGGAAACACAGGACATAATAAACAAGTACAGCTCAGTGTTTGAAGGTCGAGGTAGTTTCTCAGGTGAGCTTAATCTGGAAATTGATGAAGCAGTCCCACCAGTAGTTCAGAAGGCTCGTCGCGTTCCGGTAGCACTGTGGTCAATCCTGAAAGAAGAATTAAAAAAATTAGAAGAACAGGGCATTATAACAAAAGAAGACAATCATACTGACTGGGTAAGCAATATTCTATTAATTAAAAAGCAAGATAGTTTCAGAATTTGTTTAGATCCTATCCCTTTAAATAAGGCAATAAAAAGACCAAATCATCAATTTACCACCGTGGAGGAAATTCTACCAGAACTGGGTAGGGCTAAAATATTTTCTACACTTGATGTAAAAAAGGGCTTTTGGCATTTGAATCTGTCTGAACAGAGCAGCAAACTCACCACATTTTGGACACCATTTGCCAAATACCGCTGGAAGGTCCTCCCATTTGGCATATCTTCGGCGCCTGACTATTTTCAAATAAAAATGAATGAGATGATTCATGGACTTATGGGTGTTGAAGCACTGGTGGACGATTTGTTGGTATATGGTGTGGGTGACACTATGTCAGAAGCCATTATTGACCATAATAAAAATCTTGAAGCTCTGTTGGAAAAGTTAGTAAAAAACAATTGCAAATTGAATAAGACTAAAACTAAACTTTTACAAACATCTGTAAAATATTATGGCCATGTTTTCACTAACAAGGGTCGCCAAGCAGACCCATCTAAAATAGAATCAATTTCAAATATACCAGAGCCCAAGAACAAAAAAGAATTACAGAGATTTCTAGGTGTAATAACATATCTCAGTAGGTATATTCCTAAGTTAAGTGCAGAATCCTCAACCCTGAGACAACTCACTCACGAGAAATCTGAATGGATCTGGAACAAAAAAACCAAAAAAGAGTTTGAGACCCTCAAATATATAATTAGTGATATAAAAACATTAAAATATTATGACAAAAATGAACCACTGGTTGTCGAATGTGATTCCAGCGAAGGAGCCCTGGGAGTGGCGCTGTTCCAACAGAACCAGCCCGTTGCATATGCTTCGCGTTGCCTCACTCCAACTGAGAAGAAATACGCACAAATTGAAAAAGAGCTTCTGGCTGTTGTCTTCGCCTGCACACGGTTTGACCAGCTCATTATAGGTAATACCAAAACAATCATCAAGACAGACCACAAACCACTCCTCAATATATTTAAAAGGCCTCTTCTGCATGCCCCGAAAAGATTACAGTCCATGCTGTTGACATTACAAAGGTACAGCCTCGAAATGCAATTTGTATCTGGGAAAGAAAATATTATGGCAGATGCTTTATCTCGATTTTATCTAGACTGTAAAGACGTTGATAAGTCTAAAGACTTCAAGATATTTGAAATAATTGAAAATATGAACCCATTAAAAAATATACCAGTCTCTAATAGCTGCATTATAGAAATTGCAAATGCAACACTAAAGGACAGTAATTTTATGGTTCTCAAAGACTTCATTCAACGTGGCTGGCCAAAATACATAAGAGACATACCAGATGCTCTGAAACCATATTATAGTATTCAAAATGACCTGACCGTGTACCAAGATCTAATACTAAAAGGTCAAGCTATATTGATACCAGAAAGTTTCAGAGGCAAAATGTTGAACAAGTTACATAAAGCACACTCAGGAATAGAAAACACATTAAAATTAGCTAGGGATGCTATATTCTGGCCATCAATATCCAAGGACATTAAAGAGATGATTACTGGTTGTTCTACATGCACTAAATATCAACCAAGTCAACAAAAATTTACCATGCAGAGTCACAACATACCTGATTACCCATTTCAAATGATATCAATGGATGTATTCTTCTTCACTCATAAAGGAAGACAAGTAAAATATTTAATAATGGTTGATCACTACTCCGATTTCTTTGAAATTGAAAAATTAAAAGATTTGTCATCTGAACCAGTAATTGAAGTTTGCAAGAAGAATTTTTCACGGCATGGTGCTCCGGAGATAGTAATCACAGATGGCGGAACGAACTTTGTCAACCAGAATTTCGCTGATTTTGCAAGAAAATGGGAGTTCACACATGTGACGTCATCACCCCATCATCCACAAGGAAATGGTAAAGCAGAGGCTACTGTCAAAATCGCCAAGAAATTACTACTAAAATCTACAGAGAATGAAGAAGATTTCTGGTTCAGTTTGCTCTGCCTCAGGAACACTCCTAATAAATTGAACTCGAGTCCTGCCCAAAGGCTATTCTCCCGTAGAACAAGAGGGTTTTTACCTACTATCAATCAATTATTGAAACCAAAAATAGTAGAAAATGTTGCTGAAGACATCCAAAGAAAAAAAGAGATGGTAAAACACTCCCATGACAAGCGAGCAAGAAGAGCATCTCCGCTAGAAATTGGACAGGCAGTATCAGTTCAAATGAATCCAGCTTCTAACAAAAATTGGTCACCTGGAATAATTTCAGATATACTTTCAGATCGATCCTATTTGGTTGATGTTAATGATACAACATATAGACGGGACCTAATACATATCCGGCCTCTCTTGCAGAACTCCGGGGACCCATCAGAAACGCAACAAAATATGAATATACCACCACACCAAAATAGTATATCTAACACCGACATAGACCTAGAAAATGTAATTCTGGGTAGCACACAAAATGATATTACTTGCCCCTCTCCTATGAATGTACAGTCTACCATAGATTTGCCTGTATCTCGGGACGAATGTTCTTCTCCCAAACCTTCAACTGCGTTAAGAAATTCACCTATTGTTAGGTCACCTGTTTATAATACCATAGATGGAAGGCCTAGGAGAGAAATAAAAAAGCCCTCCTATCTCAAAGACTATGTTAGTTAAGGTTATAAACCTAATAATGTTTGACTCCTGGTTAAGGAATAGCCTAGCCTAGGACCTAGCCTATGTATTTATTAGTATTAAGTCTCATATTTGTATATGTACAAAAAGTACATTATATACTGTAGTCAATGTTGGTACTCTTTCAATAACTATGTGTGTCATGTCATATAGAGAGTAATGACTTTATAATTTTACTAGAAACTACCTGAAATTGTGCTAATTCTTCAATTTACCAAATTGTGATATCATTAGTGATGTTAAAATGCTTTTGTTTTAGTCTTAATAAGGTGTTTACAACTGCGCCATTTAATTTGTTCTTCTTAAAAAAAAGACAGCGTGTTGGCATATTGGTGCATTGTCTATGCCTTATTCTGGAATAATGTACAACACTACTGCAATGAGCCATAGAGATAGAGATCATGGCGCGGGTTGTGATGACAGGTAGAGCGATCGCATGTTTGTATTAAAATGAGGTTATCTTGAGTAATAAATAGTGTTAACAAATTATAGTTCGTTTAACTTTTAAAACAGGAAGCCTTTGACATTCCAGCGGATTTTCATTCAGCGGTATTCAACCTGCCGGAGCGTCAACCCGCCGTATTACAAAACAGCGCTGTTTTGTAAGACAGCTAGCTCTAATATAAAACAGCGTATTATACTATTTGCCTGCGATAAATACATAATTAAGCGAAGCAATAAATCAATTTTAGCATCAATAGATTAACAACTTATAAACTGAGCTATTTCAGGACCACCTAGCAATTAAGTCTTAGGAAAAATAATGAGTAATTAAAAATCCGCAGTAAGCTCGATTCTCCATACAAACGTAGTTACGATCTCATAGTGTGCTCTGAAACTTAGTACTTAGAATAAGTTAAGTACCATCCAGGTCTGTAATTAATTAGTTTATGTAGCTTCAAATACCATAGTTAAATAGTTATTTAAGTTTTTCATACAAATCTTGTCTTCGCTGTATTTCGTTTGGTTTATAAACTGGAGCGATATAAACTAATTACAGACCTAGATATACCTTAGGTCATTGTGTATGCAAAGTTACGTTACAATCCAACACATAGTTTTACAATGAGAACGAAACTCCGTTTGTATGGAAAGGTGAAATTCGGCCGAGCTTAGTACATACAGCGGACTCATAAGCGTTGTATGTTTTTAAGTTTATGTGTTCCTAATGGGTAAACTCCGTAATCACTTATCTGATTTCAATAATTCTTTCACCTTCATGTAGAATGGACTTTCTGGGTGGTTGTAGGCTATATTTTGTCCCGCGGGTTTGCCTGCGTTCCTTGCAATACGCGGGCAGTCGCGCGGGCAGCTCGTACCGTGTTCGTTTTTAGGGTTCCGTAGCCAAATGGCAAAAAACGGAACCCTTATAGATTCGTCATGTCCGTCTGTCTGTCTGTCCGTCCGTATGTCACAGCCACTTTTTTCCGAAACTATAAGAGATATACTGTTGAAACTTGGTAAGTAGATGTATTCTGTGAACCGCATTAAGATTTTCACACAAAATTGAAAAAAAACATTAAGTTTTAGGGGTCCCCATACTCAGAACTGAAACTCAAAAAAATCTTTTTCATCAAACCTATACGTGTGGGGTATCTATGGATAGGTCTTCAAAAATGATATTGAGGTTTCTAATATCATTTTTTTTCTAGACTGAATAGTTTGCGCGAGAGACACTTCCAAAGTGGTAAAATGTGTGTGTCCCCCCCCCCCCCGTAACTTCTAAAATCAGAGAATGATAAAACTAAAAAAAATATACGATGTACATTACCATGTAAACTTCCACCGAAAATTGGTTTGAACGAGATCTAGTAAGTAGTTTTTTTAATACGTCATAAATCGTAAACTGCAATTTATTTCACGGAACCCTTCATGTGCGAGTCTGACTCGCACTTGGCCGCTTTTTTTTTGTGACATTTCATCGACATTTTATTCCTACTCGTTTTGTTTTTTATCACCCACCACCAATCACCCTACCTACATGTGGTCAGGTCAGGCAGACATGTGAATTCGGGACTTCTAGCAGTCTAGTTACCAAGCAGTAGTTAGTAAGTGGGTACTTACTTGACAAAACTGAATCCCAGGAAGGTCTATTACCAGAAAATCCTCTCTAGGTTCGAAGGTCAGATGACAGTCGCTTCCGCAAAAACCCCCCTACGCCAATTTCTTGGCACTAACATACCTACGGTCCCTATTTTTTTTTTGACGCAGAGGGAATGCCTTTACGCATCTCCCCGGACCCAGGGAAGGCCCAGGGGGTATGTGGGACTCGCCCTTATAAGGTAATACCCACTAAACCACTCTGCGGCGTCGACCCTCACTGCCGTTAAGGAGGGCATCATGGGATAGCATTCTACCACGATTCCCCCCGGCTGCCTTGTGAGCACCCGCACACTAACATACGGACCCTGGGCCACACTATACACAACTGACCTGGGTCTTGAACGGAGGAGGCGTAGATGAGGCCTGCGGCCGTCAGGAAGCCCATGATGATGCACGCCAGCAGAACTAACCCGGTGGCAATCTGAAAGTACAACATATAAAAACTCATGTCTGAGATTAAGAGAGCTATGTTCTGAGATTTGCGTAGATCCAATCCAATCCGGATATGAATTTACAAGTATGTACAAGTTGCAGAACATTCCCAAAAAGCAGAAACATTCTCATGAATGTTCTCAGAACATTATTGCAACATGAAACTTATCGTTAAAAAAAATCGGCCAAGTGCGAGTCGGACTCCCGCACGAACGGTTCCGTATCATTATCTATAAAAATATTTAGTTTATTCTGTTTTTAGTATTTGTTGTTATAGCGGCAACAGAAATAGGTACATCATCTGTGAAAATTTCAACGGGAACTATCACGGTATCAGTGAGATACAGCCTGGTGGCAGACAGACAGACAGACGGACAGCGGAGTCTTAGTAATAGGGTCCCGTTTTACTCTTTGAGTACGGAACCCTAAAAATGGTTAATTATGTTCTTACAATAATAATTAAATGAACATAATTTAAAAACATTTAGTATTCTGTACCTGTTTTAGTATGTTCATTATTTTGTTCACAAGTCATAAATTGCTAATCTCCACTTGTAATAAATCATTGAATTAAAAAAAGAATCAGCCAGTATGAAACTAAGCTTTGTTCTGTCACGAATGATCTCAGCATCCCATGAACGGAAAAATATGAAACATTGTTTATAGGTACATTATTATGCTAGCTGTCACATAGGATAGTTTTTCTCCGACTGCGACACTTAATTAATTTGCCGAAATATTTGACCTCATCAAATTTTTGATTTATTTTTCTTAAAGTTTATCGCCGCCACATCTGCACGGCTATCACAACACGGCCGCGACATACTCTCGAGCTCACCCGTCTCTCTCTTATTAGACCACTTAGAAAGATACGGATAGTGCGAGAGAGCTCGAGGGTATGTCGCGGCCGTCTCGTGATAGCCGTGCTGTCAGCTATAAGAGAGGTCAAAATGGCGGAATTGCTTCGCCTTTCACCTATTAATAATTTAAATCCCGTCTACGATAGACCTTCACGAGACACATGCCAAAAGGTAAAGCATAAAAAAATATCGATTCTGATATGAGAACTTATATGCGCAAATTTCGTATCAAGGCGTTATTTCAATAAATGCGTCAACAAATTCCAACAATATAAGTAACACAAATTTGTTTTTTTTAATTGCACGCGCTCTTTGTGGCGCTACCACGAAAATCGAAACTCGTAGTTCGTATATCTGCATCCCTGTCACTCGAGTATCGTTAGTGTGATAGAGATACCTACTTACCCGAATATTTTCGAATTTCGTGGTTAGCTCAGGAACGGTATTAAAAGAAAATACGGATATATCGAAAATAGGGGTGTAGACACTAAATATAATAATAAATAATGTAAGTGTGTGTGTATTTTCTCGAAAAGGGATTTAAAATTTAATCAAACGGAGAATAAAACAACGCAAGAGGTTATATAATCGCTAAGTTATATTATAAGATAAGTGTCCAAAGTTTTAAGAGTTATGTTCTGCCCCTTTTTCGCAAAACGCACCTTCATATGAAACGATTGTCTTTTACTATGACGCTCGAGGATCGTGACGTCACGGTCCCCGATCGATTTCTCACTGTATCAAGCGACATTAAACAGTTGTAGCAGTTAAAGTACAGCGCTCCCGGCGCTCAGAAAAAAAACTGTGATTAGTTTGGACCTTAAGTCAAGTTTGGTGTCGTTCTAGATCTAGATGATGCCCAATTCGTTCCCCATACCAGTTTTTTAGGGTTCCGTAGCAAAATATGACGCAATCCTTAAAATAATAAACTTTTAGTAGTGACACAACGCAAACAAACCCTCATATTTTAGTAATGAACTTGTTGTAAAAAAAATACTCCGTCCGAAAGCCCATTTAAAGCAAATTATAAAAACATTAACATTAAATGTACATTACTTAATTGCCAATCGAAAACTGGTTGGCAATCATTAAGTTGTTGACACAGGGAATGTGTACTTGAAATACTTTCCAGCGGTGACATGGTAATATCGTACGGAATTCAAACTTACATCAAATGTACGAGAAATGTACGAAATTGTACGCTAATTAAAAAAAATGTACCTACTACACGTATTCACGAGAAAACTATGATCAATCTGTCACCGCTAGGAAGCATGCTTCCTGGCGGGCGCTATCTATTATAGCGGTAACATGGTATCGTACGGAATTCAAACTCACACCAAAAAAATGTACTTGTACGTCTGTGACACGTCAAACTTATAACACCCCTCTTTTTCCGCCGGGGGTTAAAAAGGACAGGCAAATCGAAAATTTGCCTCCCGTCCCACAGAAGCTGCCCTCAAACAACATACCATTAAGACAAGATTAAGACAAAATTTGTTGAAATTGATATTATTTGAGCAGTTGTATAAGAAAAACTATTTGTTCTAGCACATCAAAAAAAATATAAGTTAATATTCGGACTCGAAACATGAAATCGGCTCGATAGAAAATAATTGCAAAGTCTTAAAATCATCTTAAACGGTTATACAGGGTGGAATTTCATAAACTGTACAAAATAAAAGGAGAAAAATTTCAGCCAATTTCATCGGTGAAACGGTGTTTTTTTTTTTTTTCTAGTCATTAGTTTTTTTTTTACAGAATTTTGAAAATTTTTGTAAAAACTCGGGTAATACACCTAATTCAGACGGTATAACTTTTGATCCAATGGTCCTAAAATGAAAATAAAAAATGCAGAGTATTACCAAGGGACAGGTTAATAATTCTTAATAACAATAAAAAACCAACTAGAAGAGAAAAAACGCAAAAAAAATTATTGTTTTTGAAAAATGGCTACAAAAATTACGAATTTTAAAAGAAAAACACAATTTTCTGAAAAAAACGCAGATTTAGTTACCATTTTTTTTGCTTAGTATTAAACCTCACTTAATGCCGATTCTAAAACCGTTTTTAAACTGTCTCAGACTTTGAAAAATACCACGCTAATGGGTACGTAAATCAAACCATAATTTTATTAATTTTAATTCTCTTAAAATCCTTAATGACCGCTTGTTCCCAGGTACAGTAGACGGCAAACTTCGTGCGCAAATGACCTTGCCTGCGCAAAGGCGAATTGTACGTGCAAGCTGCCCCCCCACTTCCCCTCATTTGCGCACGAAGTTTGCCGTCTACTGTAGTTGAAGGGTGTTTTTGGGTTGAAGGTGGAGATAACATGAGGGGTATAAAGGCATTGGGCAATAGGTCAACTATTCAGTCGCTCGCAAATCGCAATTGCTTGTCTTTGCTCGCCACTTCTTTGATTACTCCAGTACTTGTTCAGTTTGAATCATCATGCCCCGCTTACGAGAGTTTTCGCCGTTACAAATAGCCAACATGCACTATTATTATGGATTGTGCCATGGATCTGCAAGAGCTGCGTGTATCGCCTATTTGGAGCAGTATCCTAATGACGTTCCAAGACCTGCTGCTCGCCACTTTCAAGAAGTTCATCGCCGGTTGTGCAATATTGGCCTGGGATACGGTGGCCGAGATCGCCGAGAGCCAGGAAACATAATTGATGTTGCCATAGAAGAAGCAGTTCTCAGAGACTTGTACGCGGACCCAACCACGAGTCTAAGACGCTTGGCATTGAGGCACGGAATCTCAAAATTCTCTGTCTGGAAAATTTTGAAGAAGGAAGGACTGCATCCATTTCATTATCAACGGGTACAAAATTTGCAAATTGGCGATGCCCGCGTTAGGTGTGTTATGTCGACTTGGATACTTGGCAATATCAGAAGGGATCCGGAATTTACTAGAAGAATTTTATGGATGGACGAAGCAAGATTTACTCATACGGGAATAACTAACTTCAGAAATTTACACACATGGGCTCACGATAATCCAAACCTAGTAAGACCATCTAATTTTCAAGACCAATTCTCCATAAACGTTTGGGCAGCGGTACTCGACGATCAATTGATTGGACCAGTCTTCTTACCGAATACTTTGAACGCCGACAGATTTTTACTGTTACTGAGAGACGAGCTCCCAGAGCTTTTGGAAGATGTGATGTTAGATGTGAGACAACGCCTGTTTCTCCAAATGGATGGATGCCCAGCTGGCAAATGGATGCAGTCCTTCCTTCTTCAAAATTTTCCAGACAGAGAATTTTGAGATTCCGTGCCTCAATGCCAAGCGTCTTAGACTCGTGGTTGGGTCCGCGTACAAGTCTCTGAGAACTGCTTCTTCTATGGCAACATCAATTATGTTTCCTGGCTCTCGGCGATCTCGGCCACCGTATCCCAGGCCAATATTGCACAACCGGCGATGAACTTCTTGAAAGTGGCGAGCAGCAGGTCTTGGAACGTCATTAGGATACTGCTCCAAATAGGCGATACACGCAGCTCTTGCAGATCCATGGCACAATCCATAATAATAGTGCATGTTGGCTATTTGTAACGGCGAAAACTCTCGTAAGCGGGGCATGATGATTCAAACTGAACAAGTACTGGAGTAATCAAAGAAGTGGCGAGCAAAGACAAGCAATTGCGATTTGCGAGCGACTGAATAGTTGACCTATTGCCCAATGCCTTTATACCCCTCATGTTATCTCCACCTTCAACCCAAAAACACCCTTCAACTACCTGGGAACAAGCGGTCATTAAGGATTTTAAGAGGATTAAAATTAATAAAATTATGGTTTGATTTACGTACCCATTAGCGTGGTATTTTTCAAAGTCTGAGACAGTTTAAAAACGGTTTTAGAATCGGCATTAAGTGAGGTTTAATACTAAGCAAAAAAAATGGTAACTAAATCTGCGTTTTTTTCAGAAAATTGTGTTTTTCTTTTAAAATTCGTAATTTTTGTAGCCAATTTTCAAAAACAATAATTTTTTTTGCGGATTTTCTCTTCTAGTTGGTTTTTTATTGTGATTAAGAATTATTAACCTGTCCCTTGGTAATACTCTGCATTTTTTATTTTCATTTTAGGACCATTGGATCAAAAGTTATACCGTCTGAATTAGGTGTATTACCCGAGTTTTTACAAAAAATTTCAAAATTCTGTAAAAAAAAAACTAATGACTAGAAAAAAAAAAAAAACACCGTTTCACCGATGAAATTGGCTGAAATTTTTCTCCTTTTATTTTGTACAGTTTATGAAATTCCACCCTGTATGTCCTTATTTTTTTGACGTATGGGTCTGCAATTAAAAACACGAAGTCCACATATTCATACCTAAACCGTAGACCAGCCATATTTCACAAATAATCCACACTTTTTTTTATTTCAATATTTATTCATTATTTTCGTCTAAAACCTGGCTGCTCAAGTAACACTCGCTCTCGTTTCCTCCGATACAAATAGACAGTGTGCGAGTTTTTGGTGTTGACAGCGCCCTAAGGGCAGTTTTACAGACTGTTTATATTTGGGGGCAGTGCCTAAAAAAGACGCAAAACAGCCAAAATATTCCTAGCCCATCTGAATGTTGTTGGCAGAAAGAAGAAGAAGCTTGGGTGCCAGTGTGGATCCACAGTCATATTCATATTCATATTAATTTATTCATTGTTATGTCATGCATCACTACATAGTATAAAACAAAGTCGCTTCCCGCTGTCTGTCTGTCTGTCCCTATGTATGTATCTTTAAAACTACGCAACGGATTTTGATGCGGTTTCTTTTAATAGATAGAGTGATTCAAGAGGAAGGTTTATACGTATAATAAATGCATGTATTATACATATAAACTCGTGCAAAGCCGGGGCGGGTCGCTAGTACATAATAAGGTGTTACATTTTTGTTATAAGTCACTTCATGACACCCTGTAAGGGCACACAATAAATTAAAACATTAATCCTAGGTAGATTAGCAAACCGAAACTTAACCTACTTGATTATTTACATTTAGGGTAATATGTCAAATAAGTTAGGTATATCAAATTAAGTTAGTTACAATTATTTTATGTCTCAGATCTAAAACTAACTTAAATATCCTATTTTTATTGTGGTTTGTATAATATTTAACTTTTATCGTCAAGGAATTCGTCTACCGAGCATAACAATGTTCTATTAATAGGTTCTTTAGTTGAGTCTTATACCTCGTCACTAGGTTGCAATTTGATCGTCCTAGGCAAGCATGCTTAGAATTAATAAGATGTCGGTGCGTGCAGGTCCATCC
Organism: Epinotia brunnichana; assembly: GCA_963854355.1. NCBI lineage: Eukaryota > Metazoa > Arthropoda > Insecta > Lepidoptera > Tortricidae > Epinotia > Epinotia brunnichana. The sequence continues at coordinate 5,867,454 of OY977949.1, read as the reverse complement.
AGGTGCAATACGCCAGCTCAAATGTATTTACTCAGTTATGTAAGTCTTTATTAAAAAAAAAAAATCTGACTACGTTTATAAATTGAAGATGATTAAATGTCACACTAATATTATAAAGGCGAAAGTTTGCGACTATGTGAAACAAACACTTGTTACTTCTTCACGATCAAGTGGCTACCAATTTTGATAAAATTTGGTATGTAGGTAGCTGACACATAGGCTACTTCTTAACCGGGGGTAACACCATGGGCACAGCTAGTAAGTTTCATAAATTCTCATTAAATTTCCAAGAACATTTCATCAGTATTATGTAAGTTACGGTGAAAAATTATGCAAAATTAAAACCAGAGGGCGCAAAAAATTTACGAGACGTAGCGACATCTATCATGACACGCTGGAATTAAAACCCTCTGACATACGGCATACGTGTTACAAATAAGACGATATTTTCACGCCTGAACGGTAGCTTCTTTTGCATAAATATCAGAGCAACAGTCCCGGGTTCGATTCTTGGTGATCGTAGCCTTTTTGTTTTATTTTTGACTTTCGAGCGCTCGACTTTTTCATTCGAAAACGGTCAAAAATTACGAAATGCTACTTTGAAATAGCGAAAGAAAATTATATCGGTATTGACCACTCGTATTTAATTATATCGGTAGAAAGTAAGTGCCTGCAATTTTGACCTACAATCGTACTTTTATTTAAGTTTCGAGCGCTCGAAAGTCAAAAATCGCCCCGGTCTACAGGATACGTGTTCATTGTTTTATCTTATTTATATAACTATGTCAATTATCATAATGACTGTGATACGCATACCTACTTACTTCCTATTGACAAATACGAGTAATTATGAAACCCAACTCATTTAGTAATAGTATTCTCATAAGTTACTGGAAAGTTCTCATATAAAATGTTTCGCAACTTTGAGAACTTCTCGTCGGTGCATTGACATGTTCTATAATCTTAAAAAGAAACAATTTCGTATGAAGTAAACGTCCGATCTGGAGTTATTAAGGTTTAAAACATTGGAATGTCTATCGTATACTATGTTGCTTTCAGGCAATGTTCATGGATTCTATTAGAACGCTATTCTGACAAAAATGGGATGATCAATGGGCTTTTCGCAAAAATATACTTTGTATCCCTATACAATTTGACAGGATTGTCAACCTTATCATATGGCTTTCACAGCCTTGATAGAAGTGGTCATGCTTGGCAGTGCTTGTATAGTTTGTTTGTAAGGGACACAAATACCATTGAAGATGAGACTTATGCCCCCTTATTCTGTAACTTGTTTTAAGTTCACCTCAACGCTCACCCACAAATATTTCTTGACACCGCGATGCGTAGTAATTAAGCGTAGGTAGAGGTCTAGTTTCGTAACGGGTGACCGGCGGGGTGAGCCGCATTAACGCGTAGCGAATAACAGCCCAGTTCTTACCGCACTTAAGATGGCTAAGACGAAGCAGCCATTCTCCACGGGGATGCAGAAGAAGCATTTTCCCTTGTAGCACATCTTGAACCTGAAACCAAAACGTGCGTTGCTCCCTGAATATAATCTAATAATAAGTATAATCTCTTTATAATTAGCAGTCTCTCCGGCTCTCTGGGGGCCGATTTTTGACTTTCGAGCGCTCGAAAATTAAATAAAATAAATACGATTTTAGTGTCAAAATTGCAGACACTAACTTCCTACCGATAGAATTGAATACTCGTATCGTTACCACTCGCTTTTCAATTTTCTGTCGCTATTTCAAAAGATGTTTTGTCAGTTTACGAGTGAAAAATTCGAGCGCTCGAAAGTCAAAAATCGGTCCCCTGGTACCTATTCTGTTATTAACAATAGATAAGCTTAGAGTATTCGAGTAGGTACTGACCCATTTACAGGTAAGTGTTTACGCGGAACAAAAGATTGCTAAATTAACAGACGGCCAAATTATATTTCTCAAACTATAGTTTAATTTTTCGGGAATTTTCATTGGATGTAAAGTTCTATAAAAGCTCTTGGGGATGTTCTGTTGCTTTCAAAACTGCTCAAGAACAGCCCATCACTAAGTTATACAGTAGGTAGGTACTAGCTTCTGCCCGCAACTCTGTCCGCGTGGAACTCGTTTATATCGTAGCTCCATACAAATTTTCACCCCAATTTCACTCCCTTAGATGATTTCCGGGATAAAAAACTATCCAATGTCCTATCCCGCCCGGGACTCAAATTATCTCTATACCAAATTTCATCTAAATCGGTTCAGCGTTTTAAGCGTCAAGAGGTACCTAACAGACAGACACACACACACACGTTCACATTTAGGTATAATATTAGTATGGAAGTATGGATTACAGTACGCATCATCGATGGCGATGTTTTGGCTTGTAGGTACTTACATACTCGTAGATGTCGGTGTAATTTAAATACCAAAAGCGTGGAAGGGGATATTCATAGAATTATTAATTAGTTAGCTGTAGTTAATGGCCGATACATTAAGTAACGAAACCGACAGTTATCTAATTTATTGATACGACTTAAGTTGGGGTTGACAATGCAAATTAAATGAATATACCTATCTACCCGGATAAAAGACTAGCTAGTCAGAATAACCGCCCTTTCTATGTTAGCAAGTAAGATCGCGTTTAATTTATGACCCTTTTCGCAAAAATATTGTTTGTACCTATTCCTATACAATTTGTCAAACTTAAGTGGGTACCAAATTATACTCGTAGTTCGTGACTGTACCTATAAGTTTATAAGATACCGTCGCCTAATAAGGGCCACCTTATTTTCAAAGCCTTGTAAAATAATTACAGTAGGTACCTATGATTTAATGAGAACAATAATGAGATGAGATCACTGTTATCTTGGAAAAATAAATAAATTGAATTGATTAATAAAGAAAAGCCATTCTAGGACTGCTAATGATGTATTTAACAAACGAAATATAATAAAAAAAACTATTTTAAAAAATGTTGCTAGTGGGCCATCTTAGGCACCCGGTCGCCTTATAACATAACTTATAAGGCCCGTTATAAATTATTTAAAACAATCGTAAAAAAATGTTTAAACATTACTATCGCTTAGAACTAGTCGTATTTTTTTTTTTTTATTATGTTGATCCTATCCCATAATTATAGCTGTGGGCCATCTTAGGAGTATGAAAATTAAAAATTGCTATAATAACGGCAACAACTTTTTAAATTAGAAAAAAACAGATGTGTGAGATTATTTTTGTCAGTCTGTATCATGATAGGTATATTTATAAATCGGTTCTTTATTTAAACATTATTTTTTTGACATACTTTTAGTTAGGTATACATATACAGTGGGCCTTATTAGGGGACTCTTACTTTAGCTCAATTAAGTGTCGTGAAAATACGTAAATAAATTTAAAATAACAGTTTTTAACTATAATTGGATGTTAAACAGATTAAAAACCCAATTTCACTAAAAATACTGACTAAATTTAAGTTATTTTTTTAAATTTTGGATATATGTAAAGGTTGGAAAATAATAAAACGTGCAATATTTTAACACGACACAGCAAACTGTAATTTTTTTACAAAGTGGCAGCGCGATTGGGTAAAAACTGAAATGCATGTTTGTTTGCGTGTGATCATAAACGCATGTGCTCACGAAATTTTAAGCAGGTAGTTTGGAAAATCATAACTGCGAGTTTTTAAAGGTGGGTCGGGCCATCTTAGTAACCGGGCCTTCCTTGGTGGACCTACCTTAGTTTATAAACGCGAGAGGAACGAATGTATGTCGTGTGCGACATTTGTGAAGTTCAGAAAACAAAAGTTTGGAATTTGACATGACAAATTATTTACAACTTTATACTTTTATAATTATTTTGTTTCTACCTACCTAATTATTTCAAAAGAATTGTGAACTTAAGTAAGGTGCATTCGAGTAACTCCGAAAATCGGGTAATTCCAATAATTTCTACCAATCTAATAGTAATTTTTTAAGAGGGTAACTCCGAATAAAAAAGGAATATTATGTACATTGTGTCCGAACTATATAAGACTCACTTTTGTAGATCATTCGGAATAACTCGATTTTCGGAGTTACCCGCACCCTACCTAAGTTTGTGTGACAAATAAAAACCGAGTAAGTACTTACAGTATTCAATTAAAGTACACAGAAAACTTGATTATCCTTTCAAAACTTGCACCCGTTTGTTTGTAAATATTCGACTGGTCTGTATCGCGGCGGCCCGAGCAATGCAATGTAATGTATAATGGCTGCAGAATATTAAGGAAAAATACAGGGACCGAGAAACGAACTTAACTTTGCAGCTAGCCAACTCTTACTTCAACGTACAAATTCTCTCACAGTACCATACGACAACGTCATTTGCGAGTTTTGCGACCGTAAAGTTAAATTTGTAGACGAGGGGACTTCGGAATGAGGAGTTACCTATGGATGTCCCTTTCTCTTAGCCGATAGCTGAGTGGTGAGTCACTTTTCCGATCGCTACAAATTACCAAATTGGGCCAATCTCCGGGCGTTTGAACCGCTCGGTTCTAACGTCATTGTCGGCTCATGATTCAGCACCGGTAATGGCTTACGCCTTCATCAAAAGTGGACTCTGATATTCGTCAATTTTAATAGTATTTCTTGGAGACGACAATGACGAAAAAAAAACGCCCTAAAAACGCTGAATATTTGCCCCTATGCACTTTAAGAGTCCGCAGTAAGCTCGATTCTCCATACAAACGTAGTTACACTCTCATTTTAAAACGACTAGGTAGCTAGTTAGAATAAGTTAAGTAAGTACCATCCAAGTCTGTAATTAGTTTATGTAGCTTCAGATACCATAGAAAAAATAAATTTCTGTCAAAAATTGCATTTTTGGTACAAGCTTTTATTGCCGACTGTACTTTTCTGCATACCATCATCAATTACTCATTGAGACGATTCTAACGAGCCCAAACTCGACTGGGTTGTGTCGTTTTATTGCAGAGTTCCTATGGCCACCTTCCAGCTCCAGCATCAGATCAGTCATCATAATATTGCATTGTCATGCGATATACATATGCTTGCAAAATTTCAGCTCAATTGGATAACGGAAAGTGACTGAAAAATGGATTGCAAATTTTGACGGACAACTTACATATTTACATACATACGAACAGTGCAAGTTAAGATAAAGCTTGTACAAATACAGCAAATTTAAGTTTTTCATACAAAACTTGTTTTTGCTGTATTTAGTTTGTTTTATAAACTGGAGCCATATAAACTAATTACAAACCAAGATATACCTCATGTCATTGTATATGCAAAGTTTCGTTACAATCAAACACGTAGTTTTAAAATGAGAACGAAACTCCGTTTGTATGGAAAGGTGAAATTCGGCCGAGCTTACTGCGAACTCTTAAGAGGAATGCCTATTTGGGATTTTCGCATACAAACGCTCTTGACTGTTTCCTCCGTGATTTTTGAACCTAGAGCAATAATTTTTTCAAATAAGGTCAATATCTATGCCGCTATGTTTCGCTTTTTGGATCTTTTTATTTTAAAGAAACTTACAGCGCCTCAAAAATCACAAAAATGGCTTAATTGAATTGGCGAGTAAGTATACAAATATAACAACAAATATCCAAAAAATCAAAACTTAGCGGCGTAGATTATTTCTTCCTCTTGCAGTTTCAAAAATTTTATGATGATTGGTTGTGTTTTGGAGGAGGAAACAGTCGAGAGCGAAACCTCGATTTTTGAGTTTTTTGCGTGGGAATTTTATTTAGTTCGAGCTGCAGTTGTCCTTATCGCATAAGTAGACAGCTCCCGCCGCCCACAACAGTGCGACAGAAACATTGCGTCAAAAATTTGAGACTTGAAAAGTTGCTCAGCTAGGCATACCTATGGATGGATGTCCCTTTCTCTTAGCCGATAGCTGGGTGGTGATTTACGTTTCCGATCGCTACAGATTATCCACTTTAAGTCTGACCTCCGAACGCATAATATGTTAGATATAAAGGGATCAGGTTGTGCTAGACGAGCTCAAACTCAAAGTCGACTACAATATGATTTGTGAATAGATAGCAGGCCCCGTAGCATGGACGGCCTTATCACGCGATAAGTGACAGGATAGAGCATCCGTCCCTGGCTGACACCGTTCGATAGAATGAGTCTATCACTTATCGCGTGATAACGCCATCCATGCTACGGGGCGATGTTGCGTCACACGCATCAGATATGTACAGCTTGACAAAGCGGTACGAAACTAAAATAGGTTCTAGGTTCTAGGGCATAAACAGCAGCGAGTATTATTGAAAAATTACTTGGTCTTCAGTGATTGCAGGTTTTATATTTAGAACCTTTAATTACTTACTATAAAAACTCATTAAATTAACAAAAAAACTATCACACATTTCATCCGTGTCTGGGTGTGTTAAATTGTTATTTGTGCCGTTATGTTACAAAATTATCAGACTGAAATGCCAAGTATGTACTCCAAATACTACATTTTATAGAAAATTTGACTTTAGATTATTTGAGTTGGCGAAATTGCATCAAAGTCGTCCATTCAAAAAGCAACTCTACCGTCCTAGGTAGAAGATTGCAATTCCGATGACAGCTTTATGAAAAGTTGAGCATATCTTAATCTCAACTCATACCGGGAATTCCACATTCCACCCCATCCATCCCCAGTATTATCTATCCGACGAGGTTGGTTCGATCTCTTAGAAAATGAACTTTATTACTCAGTACACTAAGGTCATTTTCTAGAAAACTACACAGATATGCTACCTGCTCGAAGGCTACCTGAGACCCTAACACAACACTGAAGAGATTATAATACCTACCGTTATCGCATGTTGAATTTTTGAAACACAATAGTTTGAAAAAGCGGCCAAGTGCGAGTTGGCCTCGCACATGAAGGGTTCCGTTAAATAAATTGCTTTTTACGATTTATGACGTATTAAAAAAAAAACTACTTACTAGATTTCGTACCAATTTTTGTTGAAAGTTTGCATGGTAATGTACATCATATATATTTTTTAAGATTTATCATTCTCTTATTTTAGAAGTTACAGGGGGGGGGGGGGGGACACACATTTTACCACTTTGGAAGTGTCTCTCGCGCAAACTATTCAGTTTAGAAAAAAATTATGTTAGAAACCTCAATATCATTTTTGAAGACCTATCCATAGATACCCCACACGTATGGGTTTGATGAAAAAAAAAATTTGAGTTTCAGTTCTTAGTATGGGGAACCCCAAAATTTATTGTTTTTTTTATATTTTTGAGTGAAAATCTTAATGCGGTTTACAGAATACATCTACTAGCCAAGTTTCAACAGTATAGCTCTTATAGTTTCGGAAAAAAGTGGCTGTGACATGCGGACGGACAGACAGACAGACAGACAGACATGACGAATCTATAAGGGTTCCATTTTTGGCATTTGGCTACGGAACCCTAAAAATGGCAATATTATGGCAACGTGGTCATTTGATCAATTAATCAACGTGAGTAAAAGTTATAGTTTAGTTTATATTGTTTTTTTTTCAACTGATACTTAGATAGTTATTACCTAACCTACCTACCACCATAATCCTAAGGTCACACACCAAAATAGATATAACTACTGTGAGTACTGTACTAGCCTACATTTTACTGGCCAGTGACAGCCAACTGAACAACATTTTTGGTGGCTGCATAAATCAATATTTAGAAAAACTGGCCACTCCTAGCTCCATAACGGCATAATCCATATTATTAAAATAACCTGGACCTATTAATATTATATAATTTTTGTTTTACAAGTTTAATTGACCTTCTGCATTTCTTTGTAAGAATCTCAATCAGATTCCACAAAAAAAAACGACTTTTTAACAATAATTATTGTTCTTTTGACATTGTATGTACACTCTAAACTCGCATGATAAATATTAATTTACCAATTAATATTAATAATATTAATGGTAATAATAAATAAATACAAAACAATAAAATTTTAAAAGCACTCGTCAATAATTATATTGTGAACACAGTTATCAGTAAGTACTTACGGATAATTGATAATGTCTTTACTAATTAATGACAATATCAAATAAAACTTTCCCAGTTACTAATGAGTTTGCATTGCGACTACATATGTAATCTATTTATGATTAACTATGCAGTCTCGAAAGCAAGTTTTACTCACGTTGGTAAATAAAATCACCACGTTGTCATAATTTTGCCACTTTTCAAACTATTGTGCTTCAAAATTCAACATGCGATACCCACACGACAACCTTTAAGTACCCCAAAATACATTAATATCACCGCTGGATGCGGGTGGCGCGGGACCGGTCACTGTGGCACTCTTTGGTGGAGGCCTGTGTCTAGCAATGACAATAGATCTTGTATACGATAGCATAAGTTATTGGACACTGCAAGTAGCAAATAAAAAACTAGTCTTTTTGCGTCCAACTGGTTACGAACCTCTGGTTGCGTACGCGGTCCGAAGGGTCCCAGGCGGTATATACTCTCCTGACCGGTTTCAGCCTCGGCGACTGCGTCAACTCCGGCGTTGATGTCGTTCATGTGCTCTGGTGTGGCTCACGTAGCCGATCGTATTTACAAAGACCCGAGTACACGACGGGCACGTGAGCAAAACCATTTCACAAAGTTATAGCTGACCGCCGCAGGTGGTCGGGCTTTCAGCTCGTCCCGTTTGAGATCAAGAGCCATACTTAATTTTTTAACCATGTATGTTGTGGAAAAGAATAAAGAATTTATCTATCTATACATAGATATAGTCTAGCATTTCCCGACATTTTTAAACTTTTCGGTAGACCTTATTTCTTTGTAATAAGGTTTACTTTGTCGTAACATTAATAATGTTAGTTGGTCTTTTGTAATGGAGTTAATGATAAATAAGGATTTAAAGGATTCCGTTATCAAAATTTTATAACAGCTTGTATGTGGATGTTTTGATTTTTACTGAATATTTCTGGCGGTTGGCTGCCTGGTTCACCCACTGCAATGGGTTAATTTCTCAATTTTTCATGTGACGCTTAAGCACATCCTTGTAAGTGTACCTGATTAGTTGTCCGCCACGCTTTCGCTTGCCCTCCTCAATATAAGATTTAGACCCGTAGGACGGTAGTCACACTGAGAATAGGTACTGAGATTTAGGCAAAAATCAACTTATATTGCGTTCTAAACTCTGAGACCAACCCGAGTTGACGTGTGTTGTGGGCGATGAACTTGCAACCTACCAAACTTCTGCAATATCACATTTTCTTCACCTTTAACATATACTTCCTAGAAGTGGAACTGTATACAACTGTAACACCGGGAATCCTCATATCAATACAGAGTCAGCAACGCGCTTGTGATTTTTCTGGAGTCAAACGGCAATAGGCTATGATTTTTGCTTATCCTCAAGGCGGCCTGCCTAAGCATAAAAGTATAAAAAAACCACATGTTTTCCCCCCTTTTGTGAATGCAGGTAAATCGTGTATGAAAAACTGGCCCTCCCCGTATCTAGTTATTTTCGTGTCAGGTCAGGGACCTACGCGTCTGAACGCCGCGAATGCGTGGTCCGATCGGTAGGACCACGTGGTCTAACAAAACGACAGTTTCTGTCTTAGAGCATTAAACCAACCGGAGTAGCCATTGCCAGGCGTTCCCCTCTGCCAAAGGTACGAGACCGCCGGTCATAGCGGTTATATAAAACTAGTTGCCGCGCGCTCCGCGCCATTCAATGAATCGCAGTGAGCGCGGAATGACCTGAGCTAAAAATGCCGAATTGCAACGTGTTCTCGTGTAATAAGAGATCAGAAATATCTAATGTACAAAAGGATAACGTTACTTTTCATCTGTTAGTATTATTACGTTTAAATATTATCAAATAGTGCATTAAATTTGCAAAAAACTAAAAAATATTGTCAATCTAACAGTGTTCCCACTTAATGGTACTAGCTCTACTTTTGGGTATTTTTTAAAGTTGACTGTATAAATGTTTAATTATAAGTTCTACTTTAAATTCGTTATTATTAACACAGTTTATCCAATAAAAATGGTACCAACCATAAATAACGTGAAATTTATAATTGTAGATGTTTAATTAATTAATGATGGATTACTGTTTGCAAATTCATTTATTCTTTTATTTTCACCATATAATATTTTTATTTAATAAATAAATAAATAAATAAATATTATGGGACAATCTTACACAAATCAACCTAGGCCCACGGTAAGCTCAGTAAGGCTTGTGTTGTGGATACTAGGCGATGATATATATAATAGATACATACATATAGATACTTATATACATATATAACATCCATAACTCAGGAACAAATATTCGTGATAATCACACAAATAAATGCCCTGACCGGGATTCGAACCCGGGACCTCCAGCTTCGTAGGCAGAGTCACTACCCACTGGGCTACGGAGGCCGTTAAATATAATATGTTTAGGCTGTATTTTATTAATTATACGGAATTTACGATCGTCACTTGTTCCGTAAATATGCATTTTTAATTTGTTACTCTAGCAACACTGTACTAGGAAAGTTAGTGAAGGGACAGCACAAAAACAAATGTCGATAAACATTATAAGTATGTTATTCTTATAATTTATTTTTCAGATTCCCAAAAGATGTAATGATTCAGGATGTCTGTATCCGAGCTTGTGGAAATCATGTGTCGTGGACTCCTAAACGAGACTAGCACTATTTGCTCCCAGCATTTTGAATGTTATTTTATAAAAGTTGCTTTTTATTCTTTGTTTCTTGTTTTATGTTATCTCCAAAAGATACAGTATAGTGTTAACCTGTCCTGCCTGAACCAAAGTTCATTCATGTGGAAAAAACATCCTGTTATCCGTTTACCGTCTGTCCAAAGATCGTATGTTACGTGCATAAAAAAAAATCCCTTTTAATAAGTACCGATCATGGCATTTCAATATGATATCCTATGGCCGCCTTCCATCTCCATTATCAATCAGACCAGCTCGATAGTACTCGATGGTATAATATCTTATATCTCGAAAACTGTACAAGATATCGAAAAACTTGATATTATAAAAATTGTGGCAAATTTAATCACCTTTCATTTTGTTCAGAATAGTTATGTCGCTAGGACGCATAGTTTCCGAGATATAGGTGAAAAACCGAATAATGGGACTTTGAAACCCCCCCCCCCTCCCCTCCGGCTCAAGGGTTACGGGCAAGGACTTTTGATATGTTTACCTCCTAACTAGTCCAAACAAAGTTACGAAGTCAAAAATTGTGTTTCATGCATTTCCCTCTATACCTTTTTTGTGCATTCGTTTCCGGACCTACATGAAATATCGATAAGTTTATTATTTATTATCGACGTGTTCCTCGCACTATCGATGTTTACTTCGAGCTGACGTCATCTCTTTCACGGACAGGTTGTCTGTGTATGTGTTTGTACTTGTGTGAGTATAGTTTATGCTGGTGTTTGATAATTTTGTCGTGTGCGTGTGTAGTGACACTATCGGAAAAATGCATTGGTGTTAACATGATTTGTGTGCGTTGCCTCGTCCCCCGCGCCGAAAACGGCAGACTTTTTTAGATAGAAAAGTGTGCGCGTGTCGTCTCCGGTTGGTTTAATGCTCTAAGGTTTCTGTAGTCCGATTAGTTAATCGAACTACCAGGACAACAAAAGTTCACGTCGTCCGATCGTGGGACCATGTGGCCTAAGAAATAAATAGTTCTCGTAGTCCGACTAGTCAATCGGACCAGCAGGAAAAAAAAGTTCATGTGGTCCGATCAATAGGACAAAGCAATCGGACCACGTGGCCAGAGGGAAATTAAGAAGTAGAACCTACTTGTATGGTAAATTGGCCATGTCACGGGATGTTAAACAATACCGAATACCGTCCGAAAGCATAGGGCAAACGGGGAAACAAAGGTACGTTTAAGGATGAGCATTCGTTTTTTCTCAAGTTGACGATTTTTTCTTCTTCCGCGAAACTTAAACAAAAATAAAGAAGACGTACGGGCTAAAAATTTCCACTTTTTTTCCGCATAGTGCCGAGAGTGCGAACTACTGGGAATATAGTCCCATCTGTTTGCGAGCTGGCTCTGCCCAATAGACAGATCTCGTGAGAACCGTGTGATGGGCTCTTCAATACGGTTCGTATTGAATTGGCGCAGATCGCGGGTAAGGGACTTAAAGATCCGTTTATTGAGTTGCCTGTATAAAGTTGCATCGGCTGAAGACTGCAGAGTCATTTCACTCCTTTCCTTCATGAGCTTCTGAGTGGAGCTAGAGAGCTTTTTAGTTCTATTGGCCCGCTGGGACTTGAAGAACTTAGACCCAGTGGCACGGATAGCTTCCACAAACCCGTCGTTGAATTCGTCCACATCGCCACCTAGGCAATCGAAAACGAAACAAAAAGTTCAGTCTTTTAATCGCTTTCATTAACTTATAATAAATTTAATGTAATTCTGGGTACACCAATTTTTTCGCAGCAGTTGCAGTTTTTGCACCTTTTCTGACTGCTTCTATCGCTTGTGCATTTTGAAAAGGCGTGTAATTTTTTTTGGCACCATTCCTGCAAAACAATGTCGGTTAGTGGAACATGTACACTAACATATAGAATATCCAATCATCGACCCATCGGCTGTCGATCATTGGAACGTATGGAAAATCCAATCATCGACACGGCTGTCGATCATTGGAAGCAGTTTGACAATTTAGTTTCGACATTTGTCGACGATTGGAACAAGCGAAGAAATAAACTCCAATTACCGACAGGCGTGTTTTGACATAAGAATAAGAATAATTTATTATTGGACAAGCACATGATTACAGATTATACAGACATTATCCGTGGGGTTCCAAACTAAGCTGAGCCTGTATCTTGAGTCGGTTAACAAAACTCTTCAGACACACGTCAAACTCATGTCATGTTAATATAACCTTACCCTTGTAATGAAATGATTAAGAAGTAGTGAATTTCTATCTAAATTTTATAAATAACTAACATTTTCGATAAAGCAAAGCAATTAAAAGTTATGGGCAATAAATCTGACTCACCTCCTTAGTGATTTCACTAACAAAACTGGATTTTCGTTGGAGAACTCTCGTGGTCGAAACATATCACTCCGCCATTTTATTCAAAATGGACGAATGTATAAAACGTCATCCTCAATGACAGCTAGATAACCCTCGTCTATTGTTTATGCTTCAAATGCGCATATAAAAGAGAAACTACTCTTAATTTTTTTTGTTAACTTTTTTAATGTCGATCAATGGTGCTGTGTCGGACATTGGGTGTTTTACCTTAGTGAGAAAGAAAACCCAGTACCCAGTGCGCAGTGCAGACAAAGGGGTTCGCAACGCAAACACTACATAATACTACTAGGCAATTCCCAAGAGTCATTTTTGCGAAAGCTTATTTTTGCGAATTTCATAATTCCGAAAACCATGTTCTGTTAAAGGATCTTCTGATTAAGTATTTAATTCAGGATAATACTAACCTTTATAGTAAGTATAATCTAAGTGTTAAATCAAAGGCGTCCGAATTTTCGTTTTAATTTTTTTTCGGAATGGGTTTCACGCCATAATGCGTAAGCGGGTCGCGTCCCTGATGAGGCGCCTGCGCGGCAGCCCGAACAGCCTCCTGCAGACGGTGGCGGCGCGCTTGGATGGTCCCTTCCTGTTCCATTGGGATAGGTTGCATAGGCCATCCAACTGCTAATTATAAGTGTGAAAAAAATACCTACTAACATAGTTTGAAGATCACTGTTACTAACAAATTATGGAAATAATATTTCTGATGTAAATTATTAAATAAAAAATATCATACTATTAGACAAGTGACTCTTCGGAATTAATGTGCTCGCAAGCTATTCCCACTAGTATTTAGGTACTCCGCAGTTCGCAGTGTGATAGTACTAGTGGAACAATTTCCATAAGTACAGTCACACCCTGCCTGTTATTTAAAATGTCACTACGATAAAACAATGATGGGGTCCGCTTTGCCTAGATAAAAGATAAGTGTCTAGGTTAAAGCGGGGAAAAAAGGTTCTATGTTAATAAAAGCTAATTATTTATTTTTAGACAAAGTTGTTGAGAGTGAACGCTTATTTTATACACTTTTATAGCTTTCTGTGATTTGTTTGGCCCAGAAAGTGGGAATGAAATATGTGTTTTTTATAAGTAAGATAATATTTAAATTAATATAAAGAGAATAAACGCTTCTTTATGTACTAGTTATACTGTTAATGGTGCGATATTTTATTTATTACAATAATAGAAAATAAATGCATTGTTTTTAAAGTGGTTATTTTAATTAATAAAACATACAATCTACGTTTTTCACGTTTTAATATCATAAGAAAAAATACAAAAATTACAAAAAAAATTAAGCGTCACAAATCTGACAGTCAGTGTTTGCCAATTAACTTTTTCACCGCGCATGGTGTGGGGACCGCTGCGCGCTATAGCGTACCACACATGGTTTAGCTGCTCAGTGAAAGCGCTGGTTATTTATTGTATCCGCAGCGTAAACTGAAGACCGAAGTTGTAATGCAATCTCTTTCACACTTGCAAAGTCTTTGAAAATATGAAAGAGACGCTAAGACCGTTAGTTTATGTTGCGGAAACTATGACACACTTCCAAATAAAACTAGAATAGTTAAGGATGACTCACGCTAGAACGGACCGTGTCCGGCCCGGGCCGTTTTCTCAGAAAAACGACGGCGTTTTTTCGCGGCCGAACCATATCTAAGCCCGGCCGAGCCACGGCCGAGGCTCGGAAGCGGCTCGGTATCGGCACGGCCCGCCCGTGGCTCGGCCGGGCTTAGGTATGCCTTTGCCGCGAAAAAACGCCGTCGTTTTTCTGAGAAAACGGCCCGGGCCGGACACGGCCCGTTCTAGCGTGAATCATCCTTTAATCAACTTTCAGGCATGCGATTTCCTATAGATAGGCAAGTTTATGCCAACTGAATATAATAAAATGTCACCTACACATGCTAGTCAATCACAAAACAAAAAATATCAATCAATTACGGATTTGTGGATTGTACAAAAAAAACAATATAGGTATTTAATGATGAGCCTAAATCTAAACTTATTGATAAAGGAACTTAATAAATGAGTGTTACACACAGTCAAAATTCACACAATCATTTTGGCAGACATGGTAAGTATCACTATTGAGAAACGAATGCAAAAGACTAAAAATACAGGATCTAGTTTTCGAAATGCTCTGGCGATTTGGAAAATCTGGAACTGTGCGTTGTTAAGAGCGCCTTAATTTGCTATTCTCAGTAAAGTTATCCGCACCCCGTAGTTCGCACGTTTTTGCATTCCCATACCTAGTACAAATTCCCATTTGATCGCACTGCGGAAAACTGGGAAATAAACCGAGTATTTCGCAGTACGAACAACGGGGTGCAGACAACTGGGCATAGCCCGCATGAATCTACGATAACAATTTAATTTCAAAACTTTGGCACCGTGTGCTAAAATAATAGTTCCTGGTACGCAGAAATATTGATATAAAGGACAACTGGTACGGGAAGGTAGAAGTACCATCCCGTTCTACGTTCTCCGTACGTGAACATATGGCACAATCAATTTCCACTAGTCCGCACCCGAATACAGAAAGAAACTACTTACTGCGAATCAATTGATACCTAGCCCCAGCGTGGAAAACTGAGAAAAACATTCGCAGATTTTCGCAGTGCGGCCAAAGAGTTGCGGACTACTGGAATAGCTACCGAAAAATTAAACACTCCTAGAGATACATCGTTTTAATTTGGTCTTTATGATGTACTTGCTAAACAGTGACGACACGAGGTAATCGCGGTGGATTTTTTTATGAGATAAAAGTTTTATTATGTAACTTTTTCTTGGTCACACTTATTGTTGTATGTGCGTTCAAATACTTCAAACAAGGTGTGATACATTTGGCAATTTGGGACAATTTGTTTTTAATAGTTAAACGCACATCTGTACGGCAATTAAATAATCAAAAGAAATCTTCTCTTTGTCCATATTATCAGGAACAATTAATGTAGATATAAAAATCATATAAGGACGTGCTAGAATCACATATTTGCCTCTATGGTCGTACGTAAACTTAGGTAAGAAATGCTACATTATGACATATGATATTTTAGGTAAACGCTCTTTCAAAATCTATCTTAAAATATCTAATTTAGAACAGAAATAATTTTATTATAGATATATCATTAATTATTCGAGCATGCGTAAAACTTTGGCAACCACGATTAGACTGTGTTGAATTCCTACAATTGCCTATTGTGGAGGCTTGTATACATTGGGACACCATGCTTTTCTTAAGGATGGACCACATCGAAGTTTATTTCAAAGGGACATTCCTACTTGTCCACACGTCGATGCCGCGTTAATGCAGTTAATTATATCTTACGTTACGCCTCACAATTTTGACAATTCTAAACAAAAAGCCAAACTAGAGGCCAAACTCACAACTGCGACAGCGTTATAACGTTCCAAGTATCGTTCTAGATTTAGATCCGTCATGGTGTTGTCGAATCCGCCTGATGACCCAATCAATGTATCCATACCCAAGTGAGTAGGAATATAACACAGCTAAATACGTGAAGTTTACCGAACATTTGTTCTCAATAGGCGTAGTCCTCGACTAGACGGATGTGGTCCTTGATAACTGCGCCGGCGCACAGCTTGGTGTATGTCTGGTGCACCAGCACAAGGAACAGAGAGTAGATCACTGAAAACAGAATACAATTATGAGTTTTATTAAATTTGAAAGGAGGTTTTGATATAGAAAACTCCCGAGAATCAGAAATTAAAATATAATGAAATACAATAATAAACACAACTTTACTGCATTTACAAATTTTTGCATAGGTACCTTAAACCTAAAACACTTTTTACTGTGGAAGAATAGCGAGACTTGGCCTATTTTAACATGGAATGTTTTTTTATGGGATCTTATTTCTTTTTGTAGACTTTGTATGGGAATGGTATTTTACCAACCGCAAATAACATTTGTATAGTTTTGCTTTTGCTGAAAGTGCTGAAAATTCAGGGTTCTAGCTTTAGCCAGCACAAAATTACAGGATATTGAAAATGGCCTGAATGGCTTCGAGAAAAGGATGGTACGGCCGTGCCTCTTTGTTTTGCTCGACTTGGCGTGGCCCCAGATAAACGGGTCACTCGCGTTTTTCGAGCCAAATACCACTGGTCATGTTTCGATCGGTTGGTTCTTATTCATTAGCGCTCGCGCCCGTGCTAAACAGGGCCGTCAGAGTACAGTACAGACCCGCAGTGCTAAACGCGCCGTGCTAATCTATGGTCGACTAAGGGCCGCGTATCGCCCAGAACATGGCGTGCATAATCAACAGCTATTCGAATCCTGAGTTTTTGACTTTCGCTCGATAAAAATCACCAACATAGGTCTCTGAAATAAATTTAAAAAATTCGTAACAACTTATGCACAATCATTATCATCATCATCATATCAGCCGAAAGACGTCCGCTGCTGGACATAGGCCTCCCCCAAAGAGTGCCACTATGGCTGGTCCTGCGCCACCCGCATCCAGCGGACTCCCGCGACCTTTACCAGGGCATCAGTCCACCTTATGGAGGGGGCCTACGCACGCCGCGCCTTCCGGTACAAATTATGCACAATAGCTAAACATATTAAAATTGGTTCTAAAAATCGGCAATATCATGTTTGAGGGAATTTGGCTATTACTTTTTTGTTTATTAAAACGCACAAAAAATTAAAAAACATGATATCCACGCTTCCGAACACGCACTTCCATCTCGCTCACGCTTGTGCTCAGTGAGAGGGAGAGTAGACCACGGGCCTACCTCGCCTTAACCCGAACGTGAAGTGAACCGTTTTATCATGTTTTGAAAGGAGTTGATAATAATCTCACGCAGAATAGTTTGAGGCGATCAGTACAACACCGTTGCTTGCTTGTTGGTAAGCGGACACCGTAGTCTCATCATGCAGGAGTAATATGGCTGCGTTCTTGATCGATGTATTGTTTTTATACCGTAAAATGGGGTGAGTAGGGTCAAAACTGACATTCAAACCTCGATAACATTTTATTTTTAAATATATGCAAAGTGATTGATTTGTATATTCTATTTCTATAATAAGTGTTCCGGACGTTTGCATTTTAGTTGTTATTTTATTTTGGGTAGTTCCATTTCATAACTTTGACGTTAAACAGGCAAACTCACCTCACCCCGTAGTCCCTCGTAATTGGGGTGTGATGGGTGTTTTGGAAGATTGTTGGAACTTTTTTTTTATGAGCATTATTATAGCTCCATTTTAAATTGGAATACATTATTTTTATAGCAGTAGCCTTAAAATCCCATCTCACCCCCCTTTCGACCTTTCTCTCCACATTCATAAACCAACTCTCCCCATTTTACGGTATTTGTAACTTTTGTCCCTTATCTACTAACAACTTATGGACATTACCTAGTTCGAAACAAATAAAGAATTGAATTGAATTGAATTATCGTATCAAGCTGTTTTTTTACAAGCTTTTATTTAGCTTGTTTTCTTGGGTCAAATTTAGTAATTGAAATTTCACCCTCTTTCTGTCAAGCGATTGATTTGAAATTTTGCATGCATGTGTATATCGCATGACAATGCAATATAATTATGATGACATGGAGCTGATCTAATGCTGGAGCTGGAAGGTGGCCATAGGAACTCCGCAATAAAACGACACAACCCCATCGAGTTTGGGCTCGTTAGAATCGTTTCAATGAGTAGTTGATGATGGTATGCAGAAAAGCTTGTACCAAAAATTTAAAAATCACGACAGAAACTTATTTTATTATTGCTTGATTTTGTTATCCACCGTGGAGTAACTCGATGGTTCTATCGGAAGATCAGTGCAGTAATGTCAGTATTATGCTGAGATAGAACCCTTTCGTTAAAAAACGCTGCTTTGTCTCGAATAAACGTTTCTTTCTTTATTTATTTATTTCTTTATTGATTTGAGGGTTCGCTGTGATGACAGTAAGAGATCAATTCATATCCTTCATTATCAAGTCTCTCAACACAACCCATCCTTCGGAGCGCTGGCTACCTTACTCACCACTAGAAACAAAACCTACAGAGCAAGTAGTTAGTGTTATTATAGTTGCGATCTTCCGTAAGGTGGTGGTACTTCCCCAGTTGGTTCTCCAAATGAGATAACATCTTGCTGTGCCCTACCTCTCTAAGGCTGATTATGATCATTATCATCATATCAGACGAAAGACGTCCACTGCTGGACATAGGCCTCCCCCAAAGAGTTCCAAAGTGACCGGTCCTGCGCCACCCGCATCAAGCAGACTCCCGCGACTTGTGGGAGGCCTACCAACGCCGCGCCTTCCGGTACGTGGTCGCCACTCGAGAACCTTTCCGCCCCAACGGCCATCAGTTCTACGTGCAATCTAAGGCTGATGGCTGATGATTATTAGATGAAACAAGAAACTCACCAAATACAACCAGTACTAGGATGCCGAGTGTTGGGTCCCTGTCAAGCGTCATTTGGAGTATCGAGCACAGGACAGCCAGGACCGTGATGACTACACCGTATATGAAGTAAGACTTGACCTGTCCGGGGCGGCGCTGGAAATGAAACAATATTATAATACAATGCATAGTTAAAAGCAATGAAAAAGTGGCTATTCCCAGTTGTTCGCAGTACCGGTAGACTGGGGTACTTTAGGAAAAAATGGGGCTACTTTGATCATTTAGTATGTAGTATAAAAGCAAAACTATTTGAAATGAAGAAGATTTAATCGAGTATACAGCAGGATAGATAACTAATATATTCACTGCCACAGTTCACCCAGAAGTAAAAACAATGATTTTGGAGGAAATCCTATTTGATCAAAGTCGCCCCGCGAATCAAAGTAACCCCAGTTGACGGTACGAACAAATTAATAAAAAAAACAAAAGTACTTTATTTCCGTAATAACATAGTAGGTAAACATGGTAGTAGGGTAACATGATTGGTATAAAGGTTGGGACTTCCCAGTAAGTATGAAATCCCACCAAAAACATTACATGTAAAAGTGATTGCCAAGACTCCCTCGCTGATATAGCTTACAGTGTTAAAGTTAGCAGATCATTTATAAGTAGCGCCAAGCTTGCCACACCAGACGGCGTAACTCTACCACTACCAACCATACTCTAAAAATTCTACATCTTGGCTAAAAAGTATAGCTTTGTTGGGCACATCCCGGTCGCCGCATAGTCTCCGAATTAATTTATGATGATACTAGCTGCTGCCCGCGACTTCGTCCGCGTAGAACTTTTTATCGTCTTAGAAAATGATTTCTCTCAATACAAACTCTGAACCCTCTTTTAGGGCATAAATATAAAAAAAAAAGCGGCCAAGTGCGACTCGGACTCGCACATAAAGGGTTCAGTAAAATAAATTGCAGTTTACGATTTATGACGTATTAAAATAAAACTACTTACTAGATCTCGTTCAAACCAATTTTTGGTGGAAGTTTGCATGGTAATGTACATCAATATTTTTTTTAGTTTTATTATTCAATTATTTTAGAAGTTACAGGGGGGGAGACACACATTTTACCACTTTGGAAGTGTCTCTCGCGCAAACTATTCAGTTTAGAAAAAAATGATGTTACAAACCTCAATATCATTTTTAAAGACCTATCCATAAATACCCCACTGAGTTTCAGTTCTGAGTATGGGGACCCCCAAAACTTACTGTTTTTTTTCGAGTTTTGTGTCAAAATCTTAATGCGGTTCACAGAATACATCTATTTACCAAGTTTCAACAGTATAGCTCTTATAGTTTCGGAAAAAAGTGGCTGTGACATACGGACGGACAGACAGACAGACAGGCAGACAGACATGACGAATCTATAAGGGTTCCGTTTTTTGCCATTTGGCTACGGAACCCTTAAAACGTTGATGTTCATTTTCTAGTTTGTGAACAAACAGTCTAAAACCAAAATTAAAAATCTCATAAGTACTTTAAAAATGTCTTGAAATACACAAACTTTGAACCCCTTTAAACTCTCTTAGGGGATGAATTTGGATAAACTATGAAATTAGTTTTGTAGTCTTTTAACGTACAGAATAAGACCGAAGTTACAAATCTGTTACTCACACTTTAAAATTTTCTTGCTCTCCATTTAAAATTTTAACCCCCTTAGGGGATGAATTTTTCTAATCGCCGAAATAACTTTTTTCGTATTGTAGTAAGTAATCCTACTACTAACTTTTAAGTCTCTAGCTCAAAAAAAGTGTTGCCCATACAAAGCTTGCCCCCTTTTTAACCCCCTTAGGGGTGGAATTTTTATAAAACTCTGAAAATACTTTATTTTTATTTTAATAAGTAATCTTTCTAATAGTTATGTCTAGTTCAAAAAAAAGTGTAGTTTTCTAAAACATACATACATACATACAACGTGTCCCAAAACTCAACGATAAGCCGGCACCAGAGGATGGAGCTGCTTATGATTAGTCGAGAAAAAATAAGGAAAAAAATATATCTAAATAAGAAGCTCCATCCTCTGGTGCCGGCTTATCGTTGAGTTTTGGGACACGTGGTAGATATATTTTATTTTATATATTTAGATATATTTTTTTCCTTATTTTTTCTCGACTAATCATAAGCAGCTCCATCCTCTGGTGCCGGCTTATCGTTGAGTTTTGGGACACGTTGTATAATCACGTCTCTTTCCCAGAGGGGTAGGCAGAGATCACGGATCTCCATTTGCTACGATCCTGACAAACCACTTTCGCTTCACTCACTTTCATAACATTTCTCATACATGCTCGTCGGTTTAGGGTACTTTTGACCTGTCCTTTTTGTAAGATTTCTCCAATTTGATCGGAGAAAGTTCGCCTAGGTCTTCCCCTTCCACTCTTTTTATATACACTCTCTTAAAACGCTGAAAGGTATTTTTAGGGTTCCGTACTCAAAGAGTAAAACGGGACCCTATTACTAAGACTCCGCTGTCTGTCCATCCGTCCGTCTGTCTGTCACCAGGCTGTATCTCACTGATACCGTGATACACATGAAATTTTCACAGATGATGTATTTCTGTTGCCGCTATAACAACAAATACTAAAAACACAGAATAAAATAGTTTTTTTTTATAAATAATGGTACGGAACACTTCGTGCGCGAGTCCGACTCGGACTTGGCCGGTTTTTATAAGTATTCTAATAAGTAATATTTTTAAGTCTCTAACTCAAAAAAAATGTTGCCCATGCAAAGCTTGCTCCCCTTTTTAACCCCCTTAGGGGTGGAATTTTCTAAAACGCTTAATGTTCTTTTTTTGTAGTTTAATAAGTAATCTTTCTACAAAGTTTCAGTCTCTAACTCAAAAATATAAAGTTCCCCTCATAAAAAGTTTGCACCCCTTTTTATCCTCCTTTGGTATGTTTTTTTCGAAAACGCTGAAAGTACTTTTTTGTATTTTTATAAGTAATCTTTCTACAAAGTGTCTAGCTCAGAAAAAGTTTTCCCCATACAAATTTTGCACCCCTTTTTAACCCCCTTAGAAAATTATTTTTGTAAAACGCTGAAAGTAGTTTTTTTCATGTTCAAATAAGTAATCTTTCTACAAAGTTGTAAGTCTCTATTTAGAAAAAAGTAGTTTTTTCCCATACAAACTTTTCACCCTATTTTACCCCCTTAGGGGTGAAATTTTCTAAAAGTTCTTTCTTTGTATTCTAATAACTAATCTTTCTACAAAGTTTTAGGTCTCTAGCTCAAAAAAAAGTTTCCCACATACAAATTTTGCACCCCTATTTTACCCCTTTTGGGGTAGAATTTTCTAAAACGCTGAAAGTTGTTTATTTGTATTCTAATGACTAATCTTTCCACAACGTTTTAAGTCTCTATTTAAAAAAAAATTGTTTCCCCCATACAAACTTTGCACCCCTATTTTACCCCCTATAGGGGTGGAATTTTCCAAAACGCTGAAAGTACTATATTTGTATTTTAATAACTAATTTTTCTACAAAGTTTTAAGTCTCTAGCTCAAAAAAAAAGGTTCTCCCATACTAATTTGTTTTTTTTAGAATTATTAGAGAGTGGTAGAGTTACGCCGTCTGGTGTACTTAGTAAGCTTGGCGCTCCTTTTTTTTGAAGTCGCTTAAAAAAACAGAAATATGAGCACTATGACGTAAAACCGGTACCTATTATGAATCGGGTAGGTACCCAATTTGTAAATAATAATTTACTTTTCAAAACATAGTTTTAACCGATTTCAAATTTAATCAGTAGCCATATTGCTTCAGGTTAGCCTATAAAATTTGAAGATTTCCCTCGATTTCTCCAGGATCCCATCATCAGAAATGGATTTTGGTGACAACGGGACCAATCTGGAAGTATATGCTTCCAAACAAAGAAAAAAAAATCAATTCGTTTCATAAATTACTGAGTTATCGCGTAGGTAACAAACACACAAAAAAAAAGAAAAAAAAATACAGACGGATTGAGAACCTTCTCCTCTTTTGAAGTCGGTTAAAATTTTTATTATTATCTATTGTATATTGTAACTCGTTTGTGTTTGCGACTTTGTAATTGAATCAAATTAATAAATTGAAATATGTATACCATTTATTTGGTATATCATTGCGTTGCTTATCGCTCGCGCTCCCATGCACATTAATAGGTCACACACATGTCAGCATAGATAAAGAACAAAGGTCAGAATTATTATAACAACTACTGTATATGCTTTATGCTTTCCACTTCAGTTTATGAGGCCCACACCTACCTCAAAACATAAATATGAGTTACTGGATTTACATCTTAACCTGAATTCTGCGTCGGTCATTAATTCATTATACATGCTTGTAACCTATTCTCAGTTGCAAACATGTCTAGAGCAAAAGTGTAACTTACATTACAGATTCCATTGCAGAGCAGCACAGAAAAGATGAAGGCTATGAGAGAAGCCACTCCCACAATGGCGATGATGACGCCGACAGCCATTCCTGCCACTGAGGCGTATGCGATGCCGATTTGACGAGCCTCTGCAAAGATAAAATCACTATGTTTACCTCTATATAACTATATGTCACAGTGGAGTAGTATAATAATTTACATTGTAGCTAGCTGTTTAAAAAAAACCGGCCAAGTGCGAGTCGGACTCGCGCACGAAGGGTTCCGTACCATTGTCTATAAAAATATTTATTTTATTCTGTTTTTAGTATTTGTTGTTATAGCGGCAACAGAAAAACATCTGTGAAAATTTCAACTGGAACTATCACGGTATCAGTGAGATACAGCCTGGTGACAGACAGACATACGGACAGCGGAGTCTTAGTAATTTTTTCTTAGTTAAAGTCTCAATAGTTTTACTCTTTGAGTACGGAACCCTAAACACAGCGATGATTTTTAATACGACGTGTTGACGATTAGCGGGATTGTCATAACGATACGTTCTACAATATAGTGGCAATCCGCCGTATTACATTACAGTGATTACAGTTAAAAAACAGGGCCGTACGACGGGCGGGTCGACGATTAGCGGGATTGTCAAAGGCCTCCGTTAGGTACGACAACGAAGATACGACGATGAAGCGAGGAGTGTTGGACAGTGCTGCGACCCAAAAACATATTCGGTTCTGGCGCTTCCCCGGTCGCTACCGCAACACGCTCACTTCGCTCGTTCGGCTCGCGCGCTGTAGGGTCCACAGTTCTGGAGAACACGTCCTCCTTGCTAACTAACCTAACGGAAGCCTTTGACATTCCAGCGAATTTTCATTCAGCGCAGTCAACCCGCCGTATTACAAAACAGCGCTGTTTTGTAAAACAGCTAGCTCTAACGTAAAACGGCGTATTATACTATTTGCCTGCGACATATAGGTGCATAATTAAGCGAAGCAATAAAGCAATTTTAGCATCAAGAGTTTAACAAATTATAAACTGAGCTATTTCAGGACCACCTAGCAAATAAGTCTTTGGAAAAATAATACCTTAGTAATAACTAATTAAGCTTTGTAAGTTTTTAAGTTTATGTGTAAACTCCGGAACCGCTTATCTGATTTCAATAATTCTTTCACCTTCATGTAGAATGGACTTTCTGGGTGGTTGTAGGGTATATTTTGTCCCGCGGGTTTGCCCGCGTTCCTTGCAATACGCGGGCAGTCGCGCGGGCAGCTCGTATACGTCATCATTATCATATCAGCCGAAAGCTGCTGGACACAGGCCTCCCCCAAGGAGTGCAAAAGTGACCGGTCTTGCGCCACCCGCATCCAGCGGACTCCCACGACCTTTACCAGGTCATCAGTCCACCTTGTGGGGGGCCTACCCACGCCGCGCCTTCTGGTACGTGGACGCCATTCGAGAACCTTTCCGCCCCAACAGCTATCGGTTCTACGAGCAATGTGCCCCGCCCCGCCCACTGTCACTTAAGGTTAGCGATTCGGAGGGCTATATCGGTTACCTTGGTTCTGCTGCATCAATCACCCTACGTGTGGTCAGGCAGACAGGTGAATTGGGGACTTCTAGCCACCATTGAGTACCTAAACGTACCCACTTACTTGGCATAACTGAATCCCAAGAAGGTCATCTATTTAATACCATAAAATCCTATCTAAGTTGGAAGGTCAGATGACAGTAGCTTCCGCAAAACCCCCCATACGCCAATTTCTTGGCACTAACATACGGACCCCGGGCCACCCTAGTTCCTTTAGGATGCAACTGACCTGGGTCTTGAATGGCTGAGGCGAAGATGATGCCTGCGGCCGTCAGGAAGCCCAAGATGATGCAAGCCAGCAGAACTAACCCGGTGGCAATCTGAAAGTACAACATATAAAAACTCATGTCTGAGATTAAGAGAGTCGTGTTCTGAGATTTGCGTGGATCCAATCCAATCCGGATATGAATAATAAGTTTTTTTTTCCTTAAAAAAACCATTATTTCGTATGAAGTAAACGTCCGATCTGGAGTAATTAAGGTTTAAAACATTGGAATGTCCACAGCCATGATAGAAGTGGTCCTGCTCGACTCAAAGACAATTGAAGATGAGACTTATGTTCTTACCGCACTTAAGATGGCTAAGACGAGGCAGCCATTCTCCACGGGGATACAGAAGAAGCATTTTCCCTTGTAGCACATCTTGAACCTGAAACCAAAACGTGCGTTGCTCCCTTAATATAATCTCCTTATAATTAACAGTAAAAAATGGACTAGAGTCACTCCGGCTCTCTGGTAAAGATGTACCTACCTAAATATTCAGTTATTAACAATAGATAAGCTAGGTTATTCGAGTGTTTACGCGGAACAAAAGATTGCTAATTAGATAACAGACGGCCAATTTATGTTTCTCAAACTATACTTAGTTAGTTAGGTATTTAAGTAGTTTAATTGCTCATAAATTGTCATTGGATATAAAGTTCTATGAAAGCTCCTGGGGATATTCTGTTGCTTTCAAAACTGCTCAAGAACAGCTCATAACCAAGTTATACAGTAGCTTCGAGCAACACGGCCTTCCTAGCGGAAGGTAGTCGCCTTAGCTATGATATAAATATTACAGGATTTGCTGTAACGATATCACTGCTACATCAAAAAAGCGGCCGAGTACGAGTCAGACTCGCACATGAAGGGTTCCGTGAAATAAATTGCAATTTACGATTTATGACGTATTAAAAAAAAACTACTTATTAGATCTCGTTCAAACCAAATTTTCGGTGGAAGATTACATGGTATAGTTGTTATTTTCTAAGCCGTCCGTTCTGCAGTGCGGCGTTCTTTAGTGCGGAACGGACGGCTTAGAAAATAACAACTATAATGTACATCATATATTTTTTTGAGTTTTATTATTTACCACTTTGGAAGTGTCTCTCGCGCAAACTATTCAGTTTAGAAAAAAATGATGTTAGATACCTCAATATCATTTTTGAAGACCTATCCATAGATACCCCACCCCACACGTATGGGTTTGATGAAAAAAATTTTTTTGAGTTTCAGTTCTGAGTATGGGGACCCCTAAAACTTAATGTTTTTTTTCGATTTTTGTGTAAAAATAGTAATGCGGTTTACAGAAACATCTACTTACCAAGTTTCAACAGTATAGCTCTTATAGTTTCGGAAAAAAGTGGCTGTGACATACGGACGGACAGACAGACGGACATGACGAATCTATAAGGGTTCCGTTTTTTGCCATTTGGCTACGGAACCCTAAAAAGACACATTACACCGAAAATCTTGCACACCTTCATACATTTTTGTGTACGAAGCATGCCCACTTGGGCTTGTACAGTCGACGCCAAAAATATGTTTACAGTTTTCGCCTTATTACAATGGAATAAGGTGCAAAAGTGTAAACATATTTTTGGCGTCGACTGTAACATACTTTGGCAGAGTGGAAATGGTGCGAATGCCTACTCCCTTCCGTGTTGCTCGAAGTACAGTAGGTAGGTACTAGCTTCTGCCTGCAACTCACTCCGCGTGGAACTCGTTTATATCGTAGCTCCATACAAATTTTCACCATCAATTTCACTACCTTAATGGATGATTTCCGGGATAAAAACTATCCAATGTCCTATCCCACCAAATGTCATCTAAATCGGTTCAGCGTTTTAAGCGTCAAGAGGTAACAGACCACGGAACAGACTGTTCTGTGTGACAGACAGACACGCAGTCACACGCACACACACACACACCTTCATATTTAGGTAAGTATAATATTAGTATGGATTACAGTAGTACGCATCATCGATGGCGATGTTTTGGCTTGTACTTACATACACTCAAGCCCCGTAGCATGGATAGCGTTATCACGCGATAAGTGATAGGATAAGCGCGTCGTCTCGTTCTATCGAACGGTGTCAGCCAGGGACGGATGTTCTATCCTGTCATTTATCGCGTGATAAGGCCCATCCATGCTACGGGGCCAGCTTACGGCTGCAAGGAGATTTTTTTTCATACAAACTAAAAACTCGAATATCTCGGAAACCAGCGAGTTTCGACCCCCGGTTGACTGGACATAAATTGTTGCAAAGTAGCTCTAGTATAACCCCTTTCAAGGAATAGGTCGAATTACCAGTCACCCTGTATAGTCCATGGCCGATACATTAGGTAAGTAACAAAACCGACAGTTTAGAGTACCTACCTACCTATCTAAATTAATACGACTTACATAAGTTGGGTTTGACAGTGCAAATTAAATGAATATACCTACCTACCCGGATAAAAGACTAGCTAGGTGGAATAACCGCGTCTTCTATGTAGCAAACGAAGTGCGGTTGCGTTTAATTTATGACCCTTTACGCAAAAATGTTCTTTGTACCTATTCCTATACCATTTGTCAACCTTAAGTGGGTCCCAAATTAAATTTATATTACACTGTAAACTACTGACTACTGACTGTTGTACCTAAAAGTTGTAAACGCGAGAAACGAATGATTCATGCAGTGTGCGACATTTGTGAAGTTCAGAAAAAAAAGTATGGAATTCGACATGACAACTTATTTTGTTTCTACCTACAAAATTGTTTAAAATAATTGTTACCTAAGTATGTGTAACAAATAAAAAAAATAGTAAGTACTTACAGTATTAAAGTCCACTTCAAACTGAATTATCCTTTCAAAACTGGGTAGCACGAGTTTGTTTGTAAATATTCGACTCGTCTGTATCGCGGCGGCCCGAGCAATGTAATGGCTGCACGCTGCAGTGCAGAATGTTAAGCAAAAAAAACCGGACCCGAAAAAACAAACTAAACTTTGCAGCTGCCAACTCTTACTTCAAACCAACAACGGTACAAATTCTCTCACACTACCATACGATAACGTCATTTGCGACCGCAAAGTTAAATTTGTAGACGAGGGGACTTCGGAATGAGGAACAGGGATGCGATCATTTGGGTAACATAGGGATGTCCCTTTCTCTTAGCCGATAGCTGGGTGGTGATTCACGTTTCCGATCGCTACAGATTATCCACTTTAAGTCTGACCTCCGGACGCATAATATGTTAGATATAAAGGGATCAGGTTGTGCTAGTCGAGCTCAAAGTCGACTACAATATGATTTGTGAATAGATAGCAGATGTTACATTATGGCAAATGGCGCCCACACGCAGACTATATGTGGAGCAGCTTTAGTTTGTGCGTCAACAAAGCTTTTTGCCCAAATATTCGTGTTTCATCTTTTTCCTTCCTACGGCAAATGAACGAGAGGCAACGAAACGACGCAACGCGAACATGAACCACCAAGTGTAGTGCGACCATAATACGAATCTGAAATAGGTTCTAGGGCATAAACGGGAGCGAGTAGTATTGAAAAATTAGTCTTCAGTAGGTAATTAGAGGTTCTAAGTATATTTAGTACCTTTAATTACTAAAGACTCAATAATTAAAAAAAAATCAAACATTTCATCCGTTTGCAAGCTAAGTATTGTCTTCATTGTTTGTTGTGTCTGGGGCCTGGGGGTGTTAAATTGTATTTTTTTGTCGTTATTTTACAATTTTATCAGACTGAAATGCCATCAATAAAATTAGGCTCCAAATATGTAGGTATACTAACGACATTGTAAGCCGAATTGCATCACAGTATCATTCAATAATTTACTTAAAAAACAAGGTTTAAACCGACTTCAATTCAGTACTTCGCCAGCCACATAGGTACATGTAAATTTCCTTCCCAATTTACCACATGAACTGCTCTCCGAGACCAAATGCGTTGATTATTACAGAAATAACCCAAGTCGCGCGCAATCTGTGGGCTGATAATATTTGTGGAGTTCCGTCGATTCCTCAAGGATCTCAGAAATAACACTTCATTCATTGCTACCTCTACTAAATGTCAGAATCTTTGATGTAATTTACATCTTTGAGGAGTTCCATAAGTCGTCTGTGGTCTTCATCATCAGTTTCACAACTAACTAAATACACGAGTTATAATAGAAAATACCGAAATGACGCGTGCCTGTAAAATTTGAGAGTTGCCCTCAATTTCCCTGGGATCCCATAATCAGATCCTGACTTGGTGACAATGGAACCACCTCTGGATACTCTTTCGATTAAAAAAATAATGTTGGAAATAGTCCACAATTGACGGAGAAATCGGCGAAAATACATAAAAAAACATACAGTGGGACATATAACCTCCTCCTTTTTTGAAGTCGGTTAAAAAGCAACTCATAGGGCGATTGTGCACTCCTATAATGAATTTTACTGTCCGGTAGTTCGATTTTTTACGGTTCGATATTTTTTGTATTGAATGTTGGACGGTAAAATTACGTATAGTGCACAAACTACTACCTATGTATCATTTAAGGCTACATAATGTACATAGTAGTTTACTTATTACTCTTATTAGCTACCTACCATCATAATCATAAATCGGGAGAGCTCGCCGGCCGTCTTATGATAGCCGTACTAACGGCACACACAAACATTGATATAACAACTGTGTAGGTACTTAAATACCTAGAGGTAATAAAATTGAGGGAGGCGATGGCTGAGATATGCGTCATACCATACCTACTCGTGATCGGGTGCTGTTTGTGGAGTCCGGTCTGTTCATGCTTGCAAGGGCATAGTAACTACCTACCTATAAGTAAATACCCACTAGTGTTGTTATCATTATTTTCGTATTGACTAGAGAGGAGACATCATTCTGTTCTTGACACGTTTTATTGTTATTGACCCTGTATATCTCTGAAAATATTACATTAATGTTCCTTTTTTTTGTATTGACGATTAGAGACCGTATTTATTTTATAACATTAGAATAATTATTAATTGTATTCGGATGCTCAGACCTTATACCTCTCCGGGATACTAAATTAATATCTCGCAAAATATAAATATGATGGGGCTTTGATTTTAAGTGGACTTGCATAGGTTTCAAAAACGCGTTCGGTCGTCCTTTCCCTAAATCTTGATGCGAGCGGGCGGCGGTAGGTTTACCTTGAAAGCACTATTCATACTAAAAAAAATCCAAAAGCAACTCACCGAACATAGCGCCTTAGGAAATCCAAAAGCATGCACGCACGATACACAGCACAGAAGTCACCCGTGGCACCAACAGAAAGTTTTAGAAGGAAAACTTCTCAATTTCTGTATTAATTCTTCCATTACATTATATTATATCGAATGTAATCTCCACTTATAATAAATCTCTAAATTAAAAAAAGAATCAGCCAGTTTGAAACTAAGCTTTGCGTGGTACGAATGTTCTCAGCATCCCATGAACGGAAAAATATGAAACATTTTATATAGGTACATTATTATTCTAGCTGCAACTTAGGATATATTTTATCCGACTGCGACAATTAATTAATTTTCCGAAATATACGACTTCATTTAATTTTTCATTTATTTTTATTGAAATCAAACGTTGCTCCAACTGTCAGCTATAAGAAACGTCAAATTTTCGTCAAAATTGCGGAATTGCTTTGCCTTTCACTTATTAATAATTTAAATCCAGTTTACGATAGACCTTTACGATACACATGCCAAAAGTTAAACCATAAAAAAATATTCGATTGTGATATGAGAACTTATATGCGCAAATGTCGCATTATGGCGTTATTTCAAAAAATGTATTAACAAATTTGAACAATATAATTAACACGAATATGTTTTTTTTGAATGGCAATGGCACGCGTTATTTGCGCATTCTGCCAAAGTGCCTACGGCGCTACCACGAAAACCGAAACTCGAAGTTCGTATAACTGCATCCCTGTCACTCGAGTATTGTTAGTGCGATAGAGATAGAGATACCCGAATATTTTCGAATTCCGAAGTTCGTGGTTATAGCTCAGGAATCGAAACTACACCCCGTAAGCCGCGTCCGCTGCGCCATGTTTTCGTGTTTTTTAAACGTCAAACATGTTTTGCCAATCAAAACAAAACCCTATTTGTTTGCCGAACCTGACTGAAACATGTTAGATGTTTAAAAACATGGAAAACATTGGTGCAGCGGGCTCGGCTGTAGGTAGACACTAAATAAAATAATCATAATGTATTTTCTCGAAAAAAGGATAATAGAGAAAAAATCAACGCAAGAGGTTAGGTATATGTATAGGTAATCACTAAGTTCCAAAGTTTTATGTTCTGTCCCTTTTTCACAAAACGCACCTTCAAATGAAACGATTGTTTTTTACTATGACGCTCGAGGATCTTGACGTCCCCGATCGTTTTCTCACTCTAACAAGCGACATTAAAACGGTTTTGAGATATTTGAATGGGATTTTCGTCATCTTCTATCTATCTATACCTACATATAAATGCCCTGACTGACTCACCCACTCACTCATCAACGCACAGCCGAAACTACTGGGGCTAGAGAGTTGAAATTTACACCAGAACTACCTTTTACAACGTAGGCAACGGATAAGAAGAGATTTTTGGAAATTCTACCCCTAAAGGGGTCAAATAGGGGTGCAAAGTTTGTATGGGGGAAACTTTATTTTGTATAGCTAGAGACTTAAAATTTTGTATAAATATTACTTATTAGAATACGAATAAAATACTTTCAACGTTTAGGAAAATTCTGCCCCTAAGGGGGTAAACAAGGGGTGCAAATTTTGTATGGGGGAAACTTTATTATTTTAGCAAGAGACTCAATACGTTGTAGAAAGCTTACTTATTAGATTTTTTTTAGGTAGAAACTTAAAACTCTGTAGAAAGATTAAGTACCTACTTATTAAAATACAAAAAAATACCTACTGCCAGCGTTTTGGAAAATTTCACCCCTTAAGGGGTTAAAAAGGGGTGCAAGGTTCGTATGGGAAACACTTTTTTTTGCTAGAGTCTAGATAAATAGTTTGTAGAAAAAATACTTACCTATTACAATAAAAAAACCGAGTGTTTTATTTTTAATTTTTCCCTGAAAAGCGTTCAAAGTTTTTATGGAGAGCAAGAAATTTTTAAAGTATGATATTTGTAACTGCGATCTTAGCCTGTTTAGACTACAAAACTTATTTCAGCGTTTTTTTAATTCATCGCCTAAGAAGGTTAAAAGGGGGTTCGAACTTTGTATAGACAGCAAGACATTTTTAAAGTAAGAAATTTGTAACTACGGTTTCAGACTGTTTACTATGAGGGTTCAGAGAGGGTTCTTAGTTTGTATAGAGAGCAAGAGATTTTGAAAGTAATGGATTTGTAACTTCGGTTTTAGATTGTTTTCTTAAAGTCTAGGTAGAAAATTAATTTAATGTTTTTTTTTTTAATTCATTTCTTCAACAAACATTTAGACGATAACATGTTATACGCGGACGAAGTCGCGGGCAACAGCTAGTGAATAATATTTTGCAATTTTGTATAGTTTTGTTTTCATTTAGTGACATTTAGTTTTCTAACCTATCACTTATTGGTTAAAATCTGCATTTTTTAAATGATTATTGTGTAAGATTATTATTATTATATTGTAAAATACCATTTTACAATAGCAAGAAACTACGGTAGCCTAGTGGTTCAGGCATGCGGCTGTCAAGCGGCGGTCGTGGGTTCGAATCCCGGCTCGTACCAATGAGTTTTTCGGAACTTATGTACGGAATATTTACAGTTAGCTTTTAGGTGAAGGAAAACATCGTGAGGAAACCGGTCTAATCCCAATAAGGTCTAGTTTTCCCTCTGGGTTGGAAGGTCAGATGGCAGTCACTTTCGTATAACTAGTGCCTATGCCAAATCTTGGAATTAGGTGTCAAAGCGGACCCCGGGCTCCTTTAGGGGCACAACCGGGAATAATAGCGTTAGGAGGATGATGATTGTAAAATACCATTGAACATGTAAAATTGCCCTTGTGGTCTATTTGCAGAATTGCCTTTTTCGACCCCTATTTCGACGGAATTCGCGGTAGTTCTTGCTTTTGCTTTGGGATGCAGCTATCTGCTAGAATCTATACAGAATATGGATATTGCTCGCTTATCTTATCAGCTTATCACATGCTTCATTCGATTCCTCTATTGCAGTGGTGATGTGCCCATTGCCCAATTTAAAACAAATACTGTCAATAGATCCGACGACCGCTTAAGCCTAGTTGGTAGTGACCGTGCCTACGAAGCAAGAGGTCCTGGGTTCGAATCCCAGTAAGGGCATTTATTTGTGTGATGAGCACGAATATTTGTTCCTGAGTCATGGATGTTTTCTATGTATTTAAGTATTTATTTCTCTATATACCTACGTATGTTTATCTTCGTCTAGTACCCATAGTACAAGCTTTGCTTAGTTTGGGACTAGGTCGATTTGTGTAAGAATGTCCGCAAATATTTATTATTTATTATTATTATCCTCTGTTTGTTGAGGACCAAATGTATTCTTCTCATGGGCGTTACGAGTCTGCTTTCTGGTAAATATTGGTGGTAACAGGTGTGGGAATTTATTTATTTGATCGTATGGCATGGCATACATTATTTGGCCTTTGAGTTTGTCACTTTTAAGTACCACCCAGGGGACACAGGTGGGAATAACCCCCCGGTTCGTACCACTGGGCTTTTTCAAAAACGCATGTAAGAAATGTTATTTGATATTTAACAGGGAAACATCGTGAGGAAACCGGTCTAATCCCAGTAAGGTCTAGTTTTCCATCTGGCTTCAAAAGGAAAATGGTGGAAGGTCATTATGGCAGTCGCTTTCGTAAAACTAGTGCCTATGCCAAATCTTGGGATTAGGTGCCAAAGCGGGCACAACCAGGAATAAAGCTAGGAGTATTAGGATTATGATTATGAGTCCGCTTGCGCCTGTGACTTGTAAGTGTACCTACTCATAATAGTGCAGAGTTCCAAGAAACGGCCCGTCAACCCGAGCCGCTGTTTATCATTACCGGCCATGACTGATTGCGGGCCACTCGAAATCAAGACGGCGCGCGAGCTCTCTCGCACTTCTTGGTACAGCTGACGGCAAACTTCGTGCGCAAATGACCTTGCCGGCGCAAAGGCGAATTGTACGTGCAAGCTGCCCCCCCACTTCCCCTCATTTGCGCACGAAGTTTGCCGTTTACTGTATCCGTTTGATCCGTTTCTTTCTAAGTTTTCTAATAAGAGAGAGACGACACGCATATTTATTAATTAATTAATTTATTATTTATACCCTGAGAACTTTACGGTTTCGCTCTATGAAAACACAACAATATATCGATATCAAACATATTTTTACACCAAAAAATAGGTTGGGTGATTTGACTAAATATTCATTAATAATCCACCTAAATTTAGTACCGATACGGTAAAAAATAATGAAAAGTAATCTTCATAAATTCCGTAAAAATCAGGCATAAAATTACGGTGTTTTTGGAAATAATTCAATATCATGCTAATTATTTGTATACGGCTTTTATATGTTATTTTAAAAAAAACTTTTACAATTGAAGTCAATAATTTTATGGACCGGAAGTTAGGAAAAAAAATTAACCCGCAAGCAAAAATGCTATCAGTATTTTTATAATGATAACATGTTTGATAACACAAATTTGGAGACTTACTACCTCAATCCAAAAATATATATGCATCAGGACATAACAGCATTTTAATTAAATATTTACGACCTTGAGATAATATTGAATTTCATTTCATCTGGCCTATAGAAAGGTTTATTCATTAACAAAAATAAGTTGATTATGCGGGTATCCCAAAGAACGTATATAGACGTAGTCAATTATAAAGTAAAGAAAGTTTCGTACGGAATTTATAAAGATTACTTTTCATTATTTTTTACCGTTGCGGTATTAAATTTAGGTGGATTATTAATGAATATTTAGTCAAATTATCCAACCTATTTTATGGTTTAAAATATGGCTGATATATTGTTGTGTTTTCATAGAGAGAAACCGTAAGGGCCTACGCTAGCTGACGCTATTTGCACGGAGCGGGTGGACGCCTATTGAAAAATAGTATTAGCAGCGCTAACTAACCCGCGGCGGGTGCATAGAGCGGTATATATATATATATATATAGCGCTCCGTGCACCCGCGTCAGCTAGCGTAGGCCCTAAAGTTCTCAGGGTAACGCCGATTTCTGGGCAGGAGCGGGCAATCGGGCATTCTTACACGAGCGTTAGCAACGCGATGAGGTGCTGGATACATAGTTAAATTAATTAATATAATTGTGAATTTCTAGAAATATGTCCTAAGTATATGTATAAGTAACTGTGTGACAGTTTATAAGTGCTTCAAAGAAATAAAGTAGGTACTATACTTGTCGTAAGTTGAAGTTTTCCTTTTCAAACACATCTAAAGCCGTATTGCATGCAAGTCGTGCAACAAAATCGACAAACCACGTTGTGAAACGAAAATACTTCTATATTTAATTTAAATGCTAAAATGGTACTCACAGTTCAGGTCTTCTCAGTTACGGTCGGTATATATACAATGTACCTACCACAATATAGTCTATGGTACCTAGTGTAGGTACCTACCTACTCCGTTTCATTTGACTTTTATGTGAATGAACGACTGAGCGAGCTACAACTTGTAGCCTACAAGGCGACAACATTGAAAGCATAAGTAGTTATTTATAGTTAAAGTAAATTAAAACCTGCAGAGACGGGTATTGCAATTTAAACCCTCTTGCTTTAACTGTGAGTTTGTAACGGAATGGGTCATTTTGTTATCGGTTAAACGACTATCGCCTAACAAAGCTTTCGGGTAATCCCCGACGTGTCGTGCGTGCTTGGCAGTTCTGCGGACCGGTTACTTACTACCAGCTGCCAATGCTGCCATTATAATAGTAAAAAACATCAAATTAAAGAAAAAAATTAAAAATTTAGGCTCCGAGCCGGATTCGAACCGGCGACCACAGGCATACATGGCCCGTCGCTACTAATCAACTGAGCTATCGGAACAATCTGTCTCAGTCCGTAAATCCTTCAATCAGTTCCTTCCTACAACGCCTTAGGGAGGCGTGTGGCGACATCTACCTAGAAGACATATGCTTCATTAACGGCACCAACGTCTCAAATTATATTGAGAAATCGTCAGTAACGATGCGCCACCCCATACTAAATTCATTTTGTATAATGCAGTTACGCCTGCTAACGATATTTTTCCTTTAATTTGAAGTTTATAAATATCGTTAGCAGGCGTAACTGCATTATACAAAATGAGTAAAAAACATGATAGGTAGGTACCTAGATTATAGGGTTCTACAAACCATACAGTTATCACTTCTGATTTTGTCGAATGCAATTTGAGACAAATTTTGGCAACTTAGGAATGCCATTTAGTAAAAATAATATTGCCATAATAAAGCAATGCCTCATGATTGTGATGTTACTTATTTTTCGTATGATATCGCTATTCGCAGTACTAAGATGCAAACGTGATGATAAAAATTATAAAAAATCAAAGCGTGACTCAAATTGACTAGGTATAAAGTGCGTTTTTATAGCACACACGTTTAAAATATAAATGCGTGTAAATTTGTGGAAAGACTAAAAAGATTTCTTACAAATTATTACATACTTAATATACTTATTATTTATTACCTGACTGAAAACTTGGCTGATCATAAAAAAAAAACGATGGTCTAAAATTTTTACTCTAAATTGTGTGTTTAACGTGGATTATGCGGAGCATTAAAGAAAAACTGCGGTCAACGGGTGTCCAACCAAAAACCGCATTCATCACTGGAACAAAGCCGAAGTGCACTTATTGCCATATTATATTTAAGCTAGGGCAGGGCACACACAATCACACAACCCAAATGTCTCAAACTGAAGCGAGAAATGAAAAATAAGAAGATTGACAGGTTTGGAGGGAGGGAGGGGGAAGATTAAAGCTTTTTTACTCAGGATAAATAAATCAAAAATATATGTTATTTTATTAGTTATCCCTTTATTTATACAGTTAATCAATCTTATGGCTAAGTACAAAATGGGCTAAGTACCTATCATCCATACTAATATTATAAATGCGAAAGTGTATGTGTGTGTGTGTTTGTCCGTCTTTCACGGCAAAACGGAGCGACGAATTGACGTGATTTTTTAGGTGGAGGTAGTTGAAGGGATGGAGAGTGACATAGGCTACTATTTGTCTCTTTCTAACCCGCACTTCCCTAAAATGGAGAGTAAAGTTTGTATGGAGCATTCCGCAATTTTCAAGGTAGAAAGCTAAAAATTGGTATGCGGACTATTTCTGACTAACAAAAAAATTGTCCGTCACTATTTTTTTGGAAATCTGCCCCTAACCCCTTAAAAGAAGGGGTGAAATTTTACATGGGACTTTTCGCAGTTTTCAAGGTAGGAAGCTAAAAATTGGTACACAGACTCTTTGTTACCAACGAAAAATACCTGCCTTATATTTTGGAAATCTTCCCCCAGCCCCTAAAATAGGGGATGGATATTTGGGTGAGACTTTTCGCAAAATTAGTACTGGTTCAATGACAATAATAAAATAATTTAATTAAAACTAATTAAATAAAACAGCTTTTGAGAAAAAAAATCGAAAAATAAATAAGTGTTACTCATGGATTCCGATAGATGGCGCTGATATGAATTCCACCCCTGAGGGGGTTAAAAAGGGGGCAACCTTTGTATGGACAACACATTTTTTTAGCTAAAGACTTAAAAGTTAGTACTTAGTAAGATTACTTACTACAATACGAAAAAAGTTCTTTCAGCGATTAGAAAAATTCAACCCCTAAGGGGGTTCAATTTTTAAATTTGGTAATTTTAAAGTGTGAGTAAGAGATTTGTAACTTTGGTCTTATTCTGTACGTTAAAAGACTACAAAACCAATTTCAGTTTTTCCAAATTCATCCCCTAAGAGTGTTTTAAAAGGGGGTTCAAAGTTTGTGTATTTCAAGACATTTTTAAAGTATGGGATTTTTTACTTTGGTTTTAGACTGTTTTTGTTTAACTAGAAAATGAACATCAACGTTTTTTTTAATTTATCCCCTAAAAGAGGGTTCAAAGTTTTGTATTGAGAGAAATCATTTTCTAAGACGACAAAAAAGTTCTACGCATGTAAAATAAAACAAAAATTATTAATTTTTAATATTAATTAATTAATAGTTGGTTGGTAGTGACCCTGCCTACGAAGCCGGAGGTCCCGGGTTCGAATCCCGCTAAGGGCATTTATTTGTGTTATGAGCACGAATATTTGTTCATGACTTCATGAGTCATGGTTGTTTTCTATGTATTAAGTATTTATTTATCTACATAAGTAGGTACCTATATCGTCGTCTAGTACAAGCTAGTAGTCGTAGTTAGTACAAGCTTTGCTTAGTTTGGGACGATTTGTGTAAGATTGACCCCAAATATTTATTTATTTATAACTTATTAGCCTAACATTGGACAGAGAAGTGTGGAAGAAAAAGACATGCTGCGCCGACCCCAAGTAAATGGGATAAGGGCAAGGAAATGATGATGAACTTAGCCTAACATTGCCTTAACCTACTTCAGATACTATCATAGCATAACAATAACAATTTATAAGTAATTAACTAATTAATTTAAATATAACTACAACTTAAAAAAGTTGAAAAACCCCCGACGTTTTAATTTCAAGAACGGTTCAATATCTCAAAAACGGCTGAACCGATTTTGTTGAAACGTAAGTAAGAACCACCTCGATCACGTCAGCTTTCGGATAAAAAAAACCGCATTCTAATCGGTCCATTCGTTTAGGAGCTACGTTGCCACAGACAGACAGACACACACACACACACACACATACACCTCGTTTTCCGTCGGGGGTTAAAAATTATTCACACACATATTATGATTGTATGAATAACTATGCACCTACATGCTTTGACACTTTAACTACTACATGCTTTGCTTATTCAACGGATGTCAGATACTATAATGTAATAGTACATTACTTACCTAGGGCGGTTAAACAAAGAATATCTCAGATCGCAGGTATTTGACGCCCGAGCCGAAGGCAAGGGCAATAAATATGCGCTCTGAGGCTTTCTTTATTACCGCCCGTGGTGAGTACAAAATTTTACGTCTCTATCTGGCCAGGAAGTGGGGTTTTCCGCACGCATAGCGTGCGGTAATTCCTACTTTATGGCCAGGTATGACGTAAATGTATTTCTTTTCAAGCACTAATATTACCATAATTGAATTAATCAATGATTAAGCTACGACATTACACTCTAAGATATTTAAGCAAATTGTATACAATAAATCCATTATTCTATTAATTATTTAATCAATTAAGTTTACTGATAGTCCGTAAGCCCACTCCCAATACACCTACGTCTCATGACAAGTATGACAAGTGACAACACGACAAAATGCATGGCACACGGCCGAGAAAGTTGTGCTTAGCAAGAATCAGAAGATTATCGTACCTAAAATTGGCCGAAAGTTTGATTTGGCACCGTCTACCAAGTACTTCCGGCCATTTCAGAACAGATAGACTTAGGTTTACTCTCTCTACGATTAAAGGGCTAAATGATGCCACATGTCTCGTACTGTTGTCACATGACGTAAAAAATTCACCGAAAGTGAAGGATTTTTGAAACTTTCGGCCAATTTTCGGTGTGATAATCTTCTGATTCTTGCTCAGCGCAACTTAATCGACCTGCTGCCATGCATTTTATCGTGTTGCCATGAGACATAGGTGTATTGGGAGTGGGCTTACGGACTATAATCACTATTATGTAGCACTGTGGATATAACTTCACTCACATATATTATGGTGGGTGTAAACAGCTGCGAGGCTGCGACACAGTTCATACTACTGCAGCTACTTACGAGCTAATTGTTTAAATAACCATGTTATTATGTCCAGTAAAATCTTTAACATTTAAATTCTTTAATATTAACCTAAACTTACAATACTTATCAACACCTCTCACAGGGGTAGTCCTCTTCTAGACGGATGTGGTCCTTGATAACTGCGCCGGCGCACAGCTTGGTGTATGTCTTGTGCACCAGCACGAGGAACAGAGAGTAGATCACTGGAAACAGAATACAATTATAAATTGTAACTATTCAATTAGAAAGGGGGTTTTAAAATAAATAAATACTTAAATTCAAAATAAATGACCTAATCCCATAAAAAGGTCAATAAGGCTTGTGTAGTACAGTCGCCATCACATACAACGGAGCAAACAAGCACGTCACAAACATCGGAACACACCTCTATTTTCAAGGCATTAGAGTGCATGTGCCGATATTTTTGAACACCTATAGGTAGTGTACCGATGTATGTGATGGCGACTGTACTAGACGACGATATATTTAATAGATAATTACTTATGTATAGGCAAGGAACTAAATTTCCTACCCATTTCGTTAAAATGTCGTCAGACTTTCGCAATGCAAGGTCGAAAGTTTCAGTAATAGTATTGAAATGTCACTTCACATTGCAGATCTTTTTTGCGAAAAGTTATCATTTGCTTTTCTACATGTGTCGTGTGTCATTTTTAGAAATTCGTGTACCTACCCAATTAGCGTGACTTGTTAAATAAAAATTAATTCAGTGTCAGTTTTGTGACAAAATTTAAGCATACAAATGATATGAAAATGAATTTGTTTCACATTTTATAAATTGAAAAGAAAAACTCAATAGTTACTTAATTAATTGTCGTCACAAAACTGACACTGAGTTAATTTTTGTTTATTACAACTTACGCTAGTTGGATACACGAATTATTGAAAATGCCCGTCAGTGTCAATCAAGAAAATTGGGAAATCATTTTCACGTTATTCATTTGAAAGATAAACTGAAATAGTGGAGTTACACCAGGAAGGAATGATCCGTTTTAGTCGCCTTGTACGACAGACTGGGGATACCGCAGCCGTATTCTAATGCCCGGGCTGGCGCAGAAATACGAGTACAACCTACAAATCAAGTAGGTAGTTAGTGTTAGTGTTTTTAAATAAATAAAATAAATAAAAATAAAAATCATTTATTTCAGACTACTGTTGGTCCATAGGTATTTTGTTAGTAACAATAATCAGCTTAAGCTATGTTAGTGTGGAATTGAATTAAGTACATACAAGATTTCATTAAATTACATTACGTTCCATTGAATTAGAATTGAAATAAAAAAAAAAAAATTAAAAATAAATTAAATGAAAATAAATTAAATTAAAATACAAATTCAGATAACATACAAAACGGCGTCACCTTTTGCTGACGTGCATCTGTATAAGGTGGCACATTATACGCGAGTCAAACCGCCCGGCTATGGTCTTCAGGATGGAGTTGGAACTAGCGCAAAGTCTGCAGAGCAAGGAGGCAGTTTTTTTGCGCATAATGGCGTAGAAGTCGTCCGCTCCCGCGAGCGCAAACATACCTGATGCACTGCAGAAACACGGCAGTCCCAGCAACATCCTGAAGCCATTGTTGTACTGGACTCGATAGGCGTTGATGGCCTTCTGCGTATAGTTGGTCCATAGGCTGCTCGTGTAGTATACCTGGCAGTAGGCTTTGAACAAAGTTATTTTGACCTGCTTACTACATCGTGCGAACCGCCGAACCAACATATTGCATCTGACCGCCAACGCCCTCCTTTCCCGCTCTATATCTGATTGGTCCTTAAGGTCATCGGTTACATAGTGGCCGAGATACTTAAACTTGAAGACTCGTTTAAGGTCGCCACCATTTAGCTTTAATGGGAGGCACTGTCTCAGGCAACTTGCCTCCGACGGCCTTAAAGACCAGATACTCGCTCTTTTTCACATTGTACGTCAAGCCGTGCGACAAAGCGTACTTCTCACATGAGCCCAGCAGCTCCCTAAGCGCCCTGACCGACGGGCTGAGCATCACCTTATCATCAGCGTAGCTGATGTTATTTACGATAACATCATCCACACTGCATCCGATGCGTTTGTTGCTAAGCCCGACAATCAGATCATTCACGTACAGGGGGCCAATTTTTGAATCTCACTGGTGATATCAAAGTCACCGGTGACTAAAATTATCACCGATGACTTTTATGTCACCATTTTCCAAAAGCCGTATTTTTGAAAGTCACACGCTGTTTACCAACATGCAATATGGGCTTACTCACTCCTACTGTCTAGTGCGATAATTTTAAACTCGGGAGA
This sequence comes from Epinotia brunnichana, assembly GCA_963854355.1. Taxonomy (NCBI): domain Eukaryota; kingdom Metazoa; phylum Arthropoda; class Insecta; order Lepidoptera; family Tortricidae; genus Epinotia; species Epinotia brunnichana. The sequence continues at coordinate 5,824,558 of OY977949.1, read as the reverse complement.
AATAGTTAAAACTCAGGAGCAACACTTTTAAAACTTTTATTCTCACTAACTTATTTTATAAAGTACAGCTTGTTTCACGGTCAGGCAAAGAATGTCGCAACTGGCCTCGTCCCGAAACTCCTAGCCGTTAAAATCCCCTCTAATTTCAAATCCTCCCCGACCGGTCAACAACTTAAAAACGTGGACCAATCATCGAACAGTATTTCCGCGCCATTTTAACATAGACAATTTGCTATTATTTTATGAAGAAGAATTAAAAACATTGAAGTTAAAACAGCTACAGACGAACCCTAACAATCGACCATCCTGATAACGTGTCCGCCCCGGCACACGTCTCCAGGTGGGAACCCTAACAATCGGAGTCTTGGCCAGTTGCACAAACTGCACAGCATCACAATTGACTGTGTTGTCTAGAAACAAATCATATATAATAAGTATTACCTACAAAAAGTATAATCTTATCCCTTCTTATTTAACTAAATGTTTAATTTTATCAATGAAGCTAGTTTTTCATTCTTATAGCATACATTATTTTTATAATTATCAAATTCTCAATTGAAAGCTAAGCATCAGAAATTATTCAATTATCCATCTGATATGTGAATGGTACCTAGTATAGAAAATACAAAACATTCCTCAATGTCCTCAATCAAGTTTGTCTCGATGACTTCGAAACTCAATCAAAAAATATTATGTCTCGATGACATTAAACATTGCAAATTCAATAAAATTAAGATTATCATACGATAACTAATAACAATCAGTATGTTCAAAAGATAAACCAATACTTTAAATTCTATAAATAGGTACAACATCTTGCCGATCGATTTGCAAGAGTTTATTATGCAGTGGGTCCCCAACGATCGATTCATTGGGTGACCACTTAAAATCTAGGTTCCCGTCCAATCGACTAACGAAGAACCTATATAACGAATATCCCGATCGATCGATTATCGGGTTGCCTCACCGTTGGCCTGACGAGCCGATCGAATACTCGTAACAGGCGCGGAAGGACTTAATAACGAACATCCCGACCGATCGATTATCGGGTTGCCTCACCGTTGGCCTGCCGAGCCGATCGAATACTCGTGACAGGCGTGGAAGGACTTAATAACGAACTTCCCGACCGATCGATTCGATATCGGGTTGCCTCACCGTTGGCCTGCCGAGCCGATCGAATACTCGTGACAGGCGCGGAAGGACTTAATAACGAACATCCTGACCGATCGATTATCAGGTTGCCTCACCGTTGGCCTGCCGAGCCGATCGAATACTCGTGACAGGCGCGGAAGGACTTAATAACGAACATCCCGACCGATCGATTATCGGGTTGCCTCACCGTTGGCCCGACGAGCCGATCGACTACTCGTGACGGGCGCGGGAGGACTTCGTGAGTCATCGCAGCATCAAAACACAAGCCGATCGATTGCTGTGTTTTGATCTGAAACAATATGAAACATTCTGTAGTTACACGTTAGTAAGAAAATTTGAATAAACATGTACAATCACTATTTTAATCTAATTAAGGACTTTTAAAGTCCTAGATAGAGTAAGTACTTCATAATATTGCTGTGCCCTAACGGGGTTTATCTATGCTGGAACATGTAATTATTTATAAAATCTTGTAAAACCCATAAATGCAATAAATCAATATGAATCAGTATCGTCACCTTTACTGCTACTCGTTTTACTTTTTTTTTTTTTTTTTTTTTTTCTCTGGCCGGCGTTGTTAAAGCAAGTCTTCGTTATTCTGACGCGCAGCCCTTCACCATACAATACAATCTTCATAATTATCTTTCTGCTTGCTCTGTTCTTTATCTATCCTAGCCTGCTTTTCATCAAATTCAGTATGCCCACATACATTTTTGGCGTCTTGGACAACTTTATGTACTACGTCAACCTGTTCTGCACGGCAAAAACAGTTCCAGGCAGAATTTGGCAAGATCTTGCACAAGGCGCCACCAATGCATGCATGTATACGACCCTTAACAGAGCTATGAAGACCAGCGCCAATGACATATTGTTGGTTAGGTTTACCAGCTAACTATATATAATGTTTTATAAGAACACTGCCATCAAATGCCGATTTAGTCTCAACCCTAACTGTGGCAACACCATGAAGCTGAACAACACTCGGAGTAGGTAAGGTACTCTATCGGACACTCATCCCATAAAGGCCTAAACCACATCAGCGCAGGTTAATTCATTGCCAATATTAAAGAACTGTAAGTTGTTCACATCTCTGTATTTACATACACTCGTACACTGTTATATGAGGCCGCTCAGTGAATGACTGCCCTACCAAAACGGGAATCTCTAATAAATTGTCATTCACGACTCTAAAAGTGACCGTTGCTCCTACAAAGTGGCTGGGAAGATTTAACTGCATGGTTTTCAGCAAATGGCTTATCGCTGATCCAAGATAAATGCTATTATATGATTTTTAGGCGTGCATTTAACTCTGAAGATTGTACTCTGAATCTACCATTTAAGAAATCTGACTCCATCCGTTTTCTTGGTATAGAACTGGATCCTCACATGAAGTGGCATGATCACATACACTACGTAGTAAAAAGATTGGGGAGTGCATGTTACTCACTTAAATCAATGGCAAATTAAGTGACAAGCAAACTTTAAAAACCATTTACTTTTCTTATGTTGAGAGTATTATTCGCTATGGTATTGAAGTGTGGGGCAATAGTTCCATCGCTAGCAAAATCTTACTGAAATTAAAATTTATTGAATGTTATTTCCCCGAAACTCATCGGCATCTATTTACAAAAAATAATATATATACAGTCACCGCACTGTATATCTATCAAATATGTGTGTACATGTATAAAAATTTAAGTTCGTATAAAACTAAACCAGCATGTGAAAGATACCCATTACGTCGCATCTTAGGTCTTGCATTGCCTGAATCTCATTTTGCTAACTATAGAAAGTGCTTTAATTATATTAGTATAAAAATCTACAATAATCTGGAACCGGACATTAAGAACTCTGCCAATATAAAAGAATTTAGTGCTAATTTGAAAATGTACTTAAAATGTAGGCCATTCTATAATCTTGATGAATTTTTTTGGTAAAATATTTGACTGAATGAGACTGTAATGAAATTAATGATATAATTAATTTAATAATATAGGCATACTGACATAGTTATTTTAATGATTCTGATTTAATCTATTTTAATTTGTTATTTTAATGGTTCTTGTTTAATTTATTTGGTTACTGTTTACTTAATGATTTTGTTTATTTTTCGTACCTGAATGATTGTGTGTTTGATTACTTTGTTTATTTTAATTCTTTTTTTTATTACATACAAAAATGTTATTTACTTTGTTAACTGATGAGTGATGACCTACTTACTATGATTCTTCTTCTTATTACTATTATTTTGACACATCTGATCTTAATATTGTTCTTGATTATTATTTTAAAATGTTTGTTTTTATTATTGTACCTACATATATGTATTACTGCATGGATTTACTCCTTAATGGCAATAAAGAAACTGAATACTGAATACACCATCAACAGAGAGATCAAGCGGCGTACTGCCTAGCGACTGAATTACATCATTTCCGAAACCCTTCATAAGTGTTAGAGTTTGGTCGTGTGAAATACCTAATTCCTTAGCAGTAGATACCCTGATTAACGTGACGTCACTTCCAAAATCAATAAACGCCCTATAGGCACTACCGTGTACTACAATTTAGAACTTGGGGATGAGGCAATATTATCTCCCAGTTTGGTATGACAGTTATCCGCTATGTGCCCTACCCTATTACACTGGGTGCATTTTATGACCGGTTTAGTACAATATAGGTAGCTATGCCCCTCCTGCTTGCAATTATATCATCCTATTGTTTGTCCTAGTTTGAAATAAGGTTTAAACTGCACGTTACTATTGTTCCCAACGTGAGCGGCATCAGTGTTGTTTCTATTCCTGACATGGAAACGATCTGAACTGATCTGATTAGACTCTTTGTAACTCATTAGGTAAGGCAGTAATTGATCCGGGTGAGCGCAACGCAACGCTAAAGCACCAGACCTAAGCGTTCGATCAGTAAGGCCGTGTATTATGCAGTCTGCGGCACGTTTCCCTATTATATCACACTGATTAATAAGACTCAATTTTTCATAATAGTATACTTCTATAGGTTCATTAAACTTGCTTTTTCTTTTGATCATGTCTTCCAAGACCTGGCCGTAGTTTTGGTCACAAGGAAACGCGTCTAATAATTTAGTCTGCCACTCCTGCCAGGCAAATAGGATCGTGCTGAGACTCTCGTACCAAGTCTTGGCCAGACCTTGCAATTTTTGCATGGCAAAGTGAGTAGTAGTCCTCTCATCCCAACCATACACAGCCGCGCATTCATTGACCTTCTTCAACCAAATATCCATGCGTTGATTTTTGGTGGAAGGGTCAAAATTGGGTAGTATGTTCTTGTGGTCTATTTTCTGCAAGGGCTGTTGCGCGTTCTGTGCAGGTGGTTGCGACGTTAGGCTATCCCTCAATTGTTTAAAAATATCAAAAAAAAGTCCTTTTTAGAAAAAGAAGGACTACGTGACCTTATTTTTCGTCCAGCGTAGTCGCGTCGCTCAGCACGATGTTCTGCCTGTTGCTCTGCATGACGCCAGTCGTGATGCTCGGCGAGGTGCCGACCGTCGGGAGACCGGCTCCGATGACTCCGGCTCGTTGTCCGCCACTCGCGGTCTCTTCGACAGGAGCGTCGCCGGCCCTCGGCGTTCCGCAGTTCTCGTTCTCTTCGTAGTTCCCGTTCCAGCATGTGAAGTCGCGCGTTGTCATCCTCTGGTCCCCGACGAGGGTGAAGTACAGGGCTGCGACTTCGACTGCGCGTGGCTGCACGGCGCTCACCTCGGCCGGGAGTCGCGAGCCTCCGGTTACTTGCACCCCGATCCGGAGGTTCCGATGAAGCCATTATTCCTTAAACTCGAGACAAAATATATGTGAATAAATTATAAAAATTAAATTTAACCAAATCAGCGGTATAGTTTTTGCTAAGGACTAAAATACAATAGTATTTTATTTATAGCTTGAGTTAACTAGTTCATTGTTGTGTTAAGTTCTGGCCCGATAGCCATTTAAGGGATTCAGTTGATATTTCTAAGCGTACACTTTCAATTCATTGATCACATGCATTACAATTTAAAATTGCAGTAGGTACTGATACTTAAGTATAGTCGATTAGTAAAGAAGATCAGATTATACTGAAATGACTAATTGATTAGCTATTCAATCAAAGCAGCACAGATTTTTAGAGTAATCTTTTGCAATGAAACTGAGACATGCTACGCTACCGCGGCTATATAAAGCTTAATAACAAATTAAATAACAAAGCACTTAAAGTCACTCGCGAACCTGATCGACGTCACGTTTTATGGTATCAGAAAGAAATGAATTTCACAAACGCACATTATCAAACAGAAGCGTAATTTATTTAAAGACGGGTAAAATAATATACGGAAATAAGAGACTGGTGAAGCTACACAGCTGTACGTAGTGTTCGTTTTATACAAAGCAAAAATATGAATACTTAATTTCAAAAATACGCTCATTCGTAATTGCGCAATGAATCATTATTGCCGATCTCATTAAAATCGCAGCATAAAACTAACTGCTTGGCACAAAACATTAATTGAGCATCTGCCTAAAAAAAAACTGGAATCGTTTGAAATGTTCCCGTAAGTAGTGAGAACTAAAATAGATTTTGAACTTCCTTGCAAACTAAGGATGAAGGCTATTTATTCGTTTTATGACTAGCAGCAGGGTTAAAGATAGAGGCTACAGAATCTACAACTATTTTAAATATAACAAATTTGAATATGGGCGTGAACTTACGTTTTGGTTGCGAAATCCCACTTGCTGAAATATGGGCTTACTCACTCCTACTGTCTAGTGCGATAATTTTAAACTCGGGAGAAATAGTTAAAACTCAGGAGCAACACTTTTAAAACTTTTATTCTCACTAACTTATTTTATAAAGTACAGCTTGTTTCACGGTCAGGCAAAGAATGTCGCAACTGGCCTCGTCCCGAAACTCCTAGCCGTTAAAATCCCCTCTAATTTCAAATCCTCCCCGACCGGTCAACAACTTAAAAACGTGGACCAATCATCGAACAGTATTTCCGCGCCATTTTAACATAGACAATTTGCTATTATTTTATGAAGAAGAATTAAAAACATTGAAGTTAAAACAGCTACAGACGAACCCTAACAGCAGAAATTTTACAATGTCAATCATAGACAATCTTCCCGTTACGTTCCTTTTTACGCAGATGTTATAGTGTTGTCCTTGATACCGGTTTTTATTTTCTCATACTATAACTTAAAATAGATTTACTTATCAAATTGGTCAAACGTAAAACGTAGCGTATCTGCCAGTGTCATGTAATGGACGCACCACACTTGGCGGTGTTTGCCCAAATATTCGTGTTGCATCTTTTTCCTTCCTACGGCAAATGAAAGAGAGGCAACGACGCAACGCGAACACGAACCCCCAAGTGTGGTGCAACCATAAACAAAAATTAAAGTTTTGAAAAATTCACTAGAAAACGACGAGCAAAGAGAATATAACAGATTTTATAATTTATAAGAAAAGGTATGTACATTTGTTAGTGGCATATGTTTTACAAGTATATTTAACTTTATAATTTTATTAATTAATAACTTGGATATTGTTTTTCTTGATAATTGTAAGCTTTTTATAAATAATTGTTAGGAATAAATAATTTGTTGCTGTTAGGAGCCGGAATCAACGGTCGTAACTCTTCAATTAGAACCCGCACCAACGGTTTCGTAAGCCGATAATATTTTTTAAATTTCGCATTAGACATCGCAAATGCTTGCTCGTGATGAATTCTTTCTGCGACGCCTACCGCAGCTGGATTATGTTGACGGTGAGGAACGTCGTCGTCTTCGTCGCTGCCCGTGTCCGTCATCGTCATCATAATGTACTCCTCCAGGCTTGACATTTTTTATATTTTCAATAAATCGTCCCACAAATATCACAATCGAGCCCCGCTGCTAATTCTTCCGAAAAACATACTTTGGCACTTTTGGCAGATGTCACATACGTCAACTGTCAAAAACAATCGCATGGAGATTTCAATTACGAGTGGGTAGGGGCACTCGTAAATCGATATCATAGGTATGACAAATGTAAGTCACCGATGAGTTTCAAAAATACGAACTTTCGGAAATCACTCACATCGGTGAGAATTAGTCACTCGGTGAGATTCAAAAATCGGCCCCCAGGTTGAAGAGCTTTGATGGTGAGGTAATTAAAAAGAGGTAATAAAATAAAAAAAATAAAAAAGAGGTAATACCCCCCTGCCTCACCCCACATTCCAACCTGTACGTGTCTGTCTGATATGTTATCCGCCCATTTCACACCGTTCAGCTGGTTCTGATACCAGTACTGAAAGATGAGCAACAGCTCTGCCGGCACATTACTACTCCTCAGCATGTCCCACATGACGTCGTACGACACAAGGTCGAACGCCTTGGAGAGGTTTTTATGGTTGCGATCTTCCGTAAGGTGGTACTTCCCCAGTTGGTTCCTCAAAGTCTCCAAATATGAGTGAGACGACATTTCGCTGTTCCCAACCTATTCAAGGCTGATGGCTGATGATTTTTAGATGAAACGAGAAACTCACCACATCCAACCAGTCCCAGAATGCCGTATGTTGGCTCGTCGGCTATTACGAGTATCGAAAACACGACATTCAGGACCGTGATGACTACGCCGTATATGAAGTAAGACTTGACCTGCCCGGGGCGGCGCTGGAAATTAAAGGTTACGCTAACTATAATCTTGCCATTCAATGCATAATTAATAGAAACAAAAAATGGCTGGGCTGGCGGGATTCCCAGCTGACCGCACCCAGTACTGCACTGCGAACTACCAACTGGGATTTGTTTCCCAGTTGTCCGCACTTCGAACATATAGGAAAACATAGTCCCAATATTTAGTTCGTACCCGCAACGTTAAGTGCGGAATAGTTGGGTTGCATTCCCATAGTGTACATTTCTATTTGTAAGCACTGAGGACAACTGTGAGAAAAAACACCAGCAGTTTGCAGTGCGAATTGGGTGTGGACAACTGGGAATAGATAGCCCATAAACACAAGGACTAGGAGAAGGTTATTCCCACCTGTTACCACCTATTTGTTACGAGTGGTAACAGCTGGGATTTGTTTCCCCATCTTTTTACTACTGGGAATATTTTTCCCATCTTTTACCACTAAAGTACTCAGTGGTAACTACTGGATAAAGGGACCCACCCAATAGTGACCATCAATTACGATTCCCATAAGTTCCCACTGGTAACAAATTGGTGGTAACAGGTGGGAATAACACAAGCACAGACACTGATGACGTGATTCCATACCGTCAAACATGCCTACTTTGCCCGCTTTTTTCGGAAAAACTCGAATATCTCATACTTTTTAGGGTTCCGTACTCAAGGAGTAAAACGGGACCCTATTACTAAGACTTCGCTGTCCGTCCGTCCGTCCGTCCGTCCGTCCGTCTGTCTGTCACCAGGCTGTATCTCAAGAACCGTGATAGCTAGAGAGTTGAAATTTTCACAGATTATGTATTTCTGTTGCCGCTATAACAACAAATACTAAAAACAAAATAAAATATTTTTTTAAGGGGGGGCTCCCATACAACAAACGTGATTTTTTTGCCGTTTTTATAGATAATGGTACGGAACCCTTCGTGTGCGAGTCCAACTCGCACTTGGCGGGTTTTTTAATGTATGTTTCCCGATTTTTTTGTCAGTTGTGGACCGATTTTCAAAATTCTTTTTTTATTCGAAAGAGTATAGTTACTCCTGACGTGGTCCCATTGTCACCAAGTCAGGATCTGATGATGGGATCCCAGGGAAATTGAGGGCAACCCTCAATTTTTTTAGACACGCGTGTAGTCAGTTCGGTATTTTCTATTGTAACTTGTGTATCGCCCTCGGAAATCGCAATTTTGGTGAAGTGGAACTGATGACCACAGATGACTTATGGAACTCCTCAAGGATGTAAAGTACATCAAAGATTCTGACATGGTTCCGTTGAAGTAGCAACTAATGAGGTGTCAATTCTGAAGTCCTTGAGGAATCGACGGAACTCTTCAAATATTACCAGCCCACAAATAGTGACTTGGATGCTTTCTGTTATAATGAACGCATTTGCTCTCCGGCAGCAGTTCATGTGGTAAATTGGAAAGGAAATGTGTAAATTTTCATGTACCTATCTATGTGGCTTAACACGTGGCGGTGACTAAGTATCAGTTGTAAGAACATGATCAATTTTCGAATATCTTGACGACGTGTTACCATGGTAACGATACTGTTATAACCCCGCTCTTGCAACATTATTTTATAGTCTCTATTCGCCTCAGCACCTATTTTCATCCCATATTTTTCACGTAGAATCTATACATTGCTAAAAGTTTGAATGGGGTTGTTTTTACTTTCCAGTCAAGTCCATGTTTACCAATTTTCAAGTTTCTTATGGATTCAAGGAGTTCCCATACAAGGTTCAACCCCAATTTTACCCCCTTTGAACCCTAATCTTTATAGTACATTACTTACCCAGGGCGGTTAAACAAAGAATGTCTCAGATCGCAGGTATTTGACGCCCGAGCCGAAGGCAAGGGCGATAAATATGCGCTCTGAGGCTTTCTTTATTACCGCCCGTGGTAAGTACAACATTTTACGTCTCTATCTGGCCAGAAAGTGGGGTTTTCCGCACGCATAGCGTGCGGTAATTCCTACTTTATGGCCAGGTATGACGTAAAGATTTTTATAGCATTAAACCTGGCTAAGAATTTTGTCGACAGATTAGTAAAGTTTGTGTCAAAATCCGTTAAGCCGTTTTCACGTGATGCGCGGTCAAATAAACAGACAAACCGATAAACAGACAAATATTCTTAAAACTGTTGGAACGTCGAATATCTTCCGTTTCGATGTATAGAAGATGCATAGAAATAATAATATATTATAACGCGGCCTACTCAAACACCGGCCATCCCTAGTGGTGCCCGCGGATTGGACGAATCTCGCGCTGCACCGCAACAGCCAATGGCGGCTGAGAATCGGAACGCAGTGCGCGTGAGCGAGGCTTTTGAAATACGTTCCCGCCGCTCCCGCGCAGTCCGGCATCCGACGCGATACGACGATTAACTCCATTATTATTATTGTGACTAATATTCCAATAAGACTACATTTTGGTGATTATTCATTGGTTTGTTATAAACAGTGCCCCTTTCGTGGATTGATTAAACTGTTACAAACTATACGCGTGTGTTTTTACTATACATAGCCCCGTCACACGAACCCGAGCTAGCTGGCGCTACAATATACCTTTCACAGATTTTGCATGCATGTCTACTTAGAGCAAAAGTTTTACTTACATTGCAGATTCCATTGCAGAGCAGCATAGAAAAGATGAAGGAGATAAGGGAACCCACTCCCACAATGCTGAGGGCGACGCCGGCAGCCAGGTTTACCATCGAGAGCAATACGTCGCGGAGTATATGTGACACTGAGCTCTCAGCTAATTCAGGACCAATAATATTCGTTTAGAAAAAGGATATAAGTATAAATAGTGACATAATCATCTCATCCTATACTATTAAACGAGTAAAGAGAATGTGTGTATACCATATAATACACTGCCCAGAAGTGTCTAGGGATCAAGTCAATTTTTAGCTTTTTTATCATACCTACTACTGGTACAATCGTTGTAATACCAGCCCATCCTACCGTTGTGATAGTGGCAATACCGAAGTAATTAAAGTTTGAAGGAAAGTTATTTTACTTTATCAAACCTCAAGTGCAGCAATACTCTAAATCGTACTTGATCCCTAGACACTTTTGGGGAGAGTACAGTGCATATATTTTTATTCATGTACTTGTAAACGGCACTAAATATTTCAATGAAATTTGGGCTGTTGGGGTTAACGGGGATGAAAAATCGATCTAGCTGGGTCTCATTTGTGGGAAAATTCGTTTACATCGTATTTTCTCTATTTCCACCCGAGCAGAGCTCGGTCGCCGTCAGTATTTTTTTTTTTATATTTTTCACGTTTGGTCTTTGAGTATTAAGCCCATGGGCTTAAAGCGTTTGGTAGTTCTATACAAATGGTAAGGCAGTCAGGCGACTGCAGAGTTTCTAACAGTCAAATTCCACACTGGTCTAGCTAGTTCCTCCCTAGGTTGGAAGATTAGACATGGCATTCGCTTCCGAAAAAACCCCGCTACGCCAATTTCTTGGCACTAACATTTTTTTTTTCGTTCTCCCATACTTTTTTGGAGCTGAACTCCACTCTGTATGCATGGACGCCGTCCCGATGAGAAGCGCCGGGGGAGTTGGCACTAACCGATGGACCCTGGGTAACCCTAGTTCCTTCAGGATGCAACTTATATAGGTACTCCCATCTACTTATCAGAAGAGGGGAAGGACATACACACACTGACCTGGGTCTGGAGTAGGCGAGGTAAAGATGATGCCCACAGCCATCAGGGAGCCCATGATGATGCACGCCAGCAGGAGTAAGCCGTTGGCAACCTGCAAATCAGAGAGGTAGTTGCGTAACTTTTTTAACAAGCGTCAAGAAAACTCAACTGCCATTTTCCCATACAAGCAAAGACATTTAGATCTAGCTAACGTACGTATGACAACGTTACACATCGAGATTGCATGAGATTACTTTTTTGTATAACGCAGTTACGCTGCTAGCGATATTTATAAACTTCAAATTAAAGGAAAAATTGAAAAAATTAGGTTCCGAGCCGGATTTGAACCGGCGATGTGACATGCCTGTGGTCGCCGGTTCAAATCCGGCTCGGAACCTAAATTTTTCCTTTAATTTGAAGTTTATTGCATGAGATTACTGAGATTTCCGTCGACATTACATGTTGCTTTCAGTCGATTCCTCCCGGATTCCATTAGAATATTATTTTGAGAAAAATGGGATAGGTATTCAATGGGCGAAAAGTTCATGACTTGATTGCACGGGTTGTACATATTCGCCAAGAACATATTACACCTGCCTTGCGGTCGTGTATGCCGCTCCTAGTGCTCCCACGATGGCTTTCACAGCCATGAAAGAAGTTATCTACCGTAAAACTACACAACTTATAGTCCACTACCCCAACTATGGTCCAAAAGTAAACTCATTCGTTTCTATCAATACCGATTTCGCATTAAGTGATTTTATACGTTTTTATTTAAATTTGTGCTAGTTATTATATGGACTGTCTTTAAGTATCCATGAAAATAGTCCCACCTGTGCAAGTTAATATGAGAATTGGTTTGGACCATAGTTGGGTGACCTGGACTATAGTTGTTGACCTGGACTATGCTTGACAGTGCTTGAGGACAAGAGCAGGGGGCTGCAGTGTCTAGAACAGACGACTTACTTCAATGGCTCACCGACCCAAAGTTTTGGGTGGACACGGGTTGTCGCCACTTGACCTGATCTTGCGCCATCTCTTTCCAGTTCATGTCTTAGAAGAGACTAATGATGATTAGAATTATGTTCTTACCATACTTAAGATGGCTAAGACGAGGCAGCCATTCTCCACGGGGGTTCTCCATAAGTAACATGTTCCCTTGTAGCACATTTTGGACCTGAAACCAAAACGTGCATCGCTCCCTGAATGATCGTATACTTGTTGATTAGCAGATTCCAATTGCATAACCTGCGATGTGTATAGCCTTGTAAAATATCGAATGCCTAGACATATTTTTATATTAATCGTTTATCACCCACTTGGCTTTGATTATGAATCAAACAAAATTCCCTAAATTTCGGCTAAAGTAACTTACACAAAAGACTTAGAAAATTGGGTAATCTTTGTTCATTTCAGGGCAAGCATCATTGTCTGTTCCCAGGTAAATAAATAGTACGTAAAAAAACTCGATTTACATATCAAGGTGTTACATATCATATGTTTATTTATTTATTAGACATAGACATATTTATTCATTAAACAATACAGGATTGTGTTTGAGTTCCTTACGGCTATAACAATATAATATATCTTATAACATAACTAATAACTACGCTCTAATATCTAACAACTACACTCTACACTCTATCAAATATTTCTTCAACACCGTAAAAGCACCCTCTTAATAAAAATTGCTTTAATTTATCTTATATTATATTATTATGAAACAAACAGTCATACAAAGATATTCGTACAAGCTATCTTATTACTAAACAGACCTATTAAAATAAACTGATAAATATACATTCTGTAAGACAAAAATCCCTATCCTCGTCAGCGTATCAACTTAAACCAATTTCAACTTAATCACAAATTTAGACTTAATAAATTGCACAATCTTAGTATATTTCAGACATTTCAGTGCAGGTAACGGCAGCCCCAACGGATTTTTGTGATTTTGTGATTACTTACAGAGTTACACCTCGAAACTAAACAGTCATTTTTGAAAACGTATGTTTTATTTAACGGCCTCCGTAGCCCAGTGGGTAGTGATGCTGCCTACGAAGCTGGAGGTCCCAGGTTCGAATCCCGGTCAGGGCATTTATTTGTGTATTTATCACGAATATTTGTTCCTGAGTTATGGATGTTATATATGTATATAAGTATCTATATGTATGTATCTATTATATATATCATCGCCTAGTACCCACAACACAAGCCTTACTGAGCTTACCGTGGGCCGTGGGCCTAGGTTGATTTGTGTAAGATTGTCCCGTAAGATTTATTTATTATTATTTATTCATTTCTTTTTTTTGTAGTTAGGTATTTATTGGACAGTCAAGGGTTCAAAATTTTATTTAAATATTTTCCAACTACACCTGTCTTTTCTAAGTTTATGACAATCGTAAAAACTTACAGAATTAAAATCCAATCAAACTGGCCAAGTCAAATCTAACCTACTTTAAGGTCTCGCATTTTTAAATAACAGCAATTGTTATAGGTTACCAATAAAGCAAAGACATAGAGTTTAATACTTGTTCATAATGTTATTTTGTTCCTATAAATACATATTTGGATTTTGCATACAACTTGGCACTCATTTAGATCTCCATTCTTTTTGCGGCGAAACCCACAGCCAAGCATAATGTTTGTTTTGAACATGGTTCTCCTTTTTTACATTTATGTTTTTGGTGGGATATAATATAAGACTCTTTCATAATCGATGAGAGCCCGCTGCACATAAAGAAAAAAATAGGGTCAATTTTTTTTTTATTGCACTCCAAATGTTATTAGGTCTGCAATAAGATCTCCTACATTATTCTCGAATTGACAAGATCTCAGTAACCACTTAAGCTTATTTGAAAACCCTAGAAACAAAAAAGAGCTGAATATTTTAATTGAGTAGATTTGGTTTACTAAACAGTAGGTTACTTTAATCATTAACAGCGTAAAAGCATGATTCTCCTTACTCACATTTCATGCTGGGGAAAAAATCCGCATTGTTCATAATACCAAGACACCCAATTCCATGTCTCTCGCATTTTCCAAATAATAAGATACCTACTTCTGATTAAAAACTTAAATCTTCCACCGTACTTAGATACTTTGTTTGCAATACCAATTAAATATAGAAACCGGCCGGCCAAGTGCGAGTCGGACTCGCGCACGTAGGGTTCCGTACCATTATCAATAATAATAATTATTTTATTCTGTTTTTAGTATTTGTTGTTATAGCGGCAACAGAAATACATCATCTGTGAAGATTTCAACTAGAACTATCACGGTATCAGTGATATACAGCCTGGTAACAGACAGAAGACGGACGGACGGACGGACAGCGGAGTCTTAGTAATAGGGTTCGTTTTACTCTTTGAGTACGGAACCCTAACAAATGCCGACCGCTTTAGCCTACCTACTTGGTAGTGACCCTATCACCCTACCTATACCTATGAAGCTAGAGGTCCTGGATCGTGGTGGTTTTCTATGTAAGTATTTAAGTACAATTTATGTATCTATACAGGGTGGCTCATTCAAATCGGTCAGTATGGGAATGTCTAAAACTATAAGACATACGAAGATTTGTTCTTAGGAACCATGTCACCGATTTTGATAAAAAGAAAAACTGCATTCATACAATTGAAAAAAAACTGTACCCAGCTCGGGAATCGAACCCAGTTGTTTTTTTTTTTAAATAAACTTTCACTTTTTCTATTTAAATATCGATTGTGTAGGTCTTAAGCTGTAAATGTCTCTAAGAAACGTAATGTCTAAAATGAATAAAATGCATTGTTTTGACATACCTACTTTAATTTAATTTATCATAGTAGGTGTTCGAATTCGAAGTGACCACCGTTTTTAACACGTCTCTCTATCTACAATATCTACATACTTACTTTAAGTGGGCTTTTCAATTGATTGTTTATGTTTGATTACTGTAGATAACAAAACTTCCTTAAAGATTTAATGCAATGCTAATGCCACATGATAAGGTGTATGTAACAAGTAGAGAGGTACAAACAGCCATAGAGACAATTTTACATGCCTGAACTTGTTGAATATTGTAAGTGTGGTCACTTCGAACACCTACTATGATAAATTAAAGTATGTCAAAACAATGCATTTTATTCATTTTAGACATCATGTTTCTCAGAGACATTTACAGCTTAAGACCTACACAATCGATATTTAAATAGAAAAAGTGAAAGTTTTTTTTTTTTAAAAAACAACCGGGTTCGATTCCCGAGCTGGGTACAGTTTTTTTTTCAATTGTATGAATGCAGTTTTTCTTTTTATCAAAATCGGTGACATGGTTCCTAAGAACAAATCTTCGTATGTCTTATAAGACATACGAAGATTCGAAATCGGTCAGTATGGGAATGTCTGAAACTATAGTTTCAGACATTCCCATACTGACCGATTTGAATGAGCCACCCTGTATTAAGTATGTTCATCGTCTTCTAAGTAGTTCCCATAGTACTTTGTTTAATTTGGGACTAGGTTAGATTGTATGTATAAGATCGTCCGCAAATATTTTATTAAAATTAAATATTATTGACGGCAACAATTTTATGAGGGTGTTTATTAAGTTAAGATTCGAAGAGAATTTGAAATGTTAGACGCATAGCATATATGGAAATTAAATCTTTATTTTCTAGTTTTCCAGAAGTATCAATGGTTCATAAGAATATCATGTATGTAAACTACAGTGTTGGGCGTAATTAATTACTTTTTGTAATTTAATTACAAATTACACAATTATTAATTCAATTACGTTAATTAAATTGAATGTAATTAAAATTTCATGTAATTGAAATTACTTTGTAATTTGTAATTGTAATTACATTTATTTGTAAATTAAATTACTAAATTACTTTAAGTCAACTTTTTTTATAAACAATGAGAAGCATACGTGTTTACTTGGTCTGATTGCAATGATGTAATAATACTAATAATCAAAACAATAAATGTGTGTACCTATATTTATATTTATTTGAATTGACTGAACCACAAAACTAATACTGTTGTTAGGTTAGACCGGACAGATATAAAAATGTAAAATTAGTTGCATACAACACGTATAAATTTTTTTTTCATTTCAAGTTAAACCTTGCAAAGCTCTTCGAAAACAAAGTTATTACACTCATACACTCTTAATAAAACAAAAGTAATTTGTAATTTGATAAGTAATTAATTTTAAAATGTAATTAATAATTCAATTAATAATTACATTTTGTAATTGTAATTGAAACTTATAATTACAATTTCATTTTCCCTGTAATTGCAATTACTTTTTGTAATTGTAATTATTAATTAGTAATTCAATTACGTTTTGCCCAACACTGGTAAACTATAATCGCGAAAGAAGTAAGAGTACTTAAATAAATCTAAAGAAACGAAAAACTTACCTACCAAATTTGTAAGTCACATATGTCAATTGTTTACATAGATAAATGAATTAAAACGCGTGTTTATTCACGAACTTGCAACTTCAACTTGCAACTGGCCAACTGGCGAGTGGCGAGGCGAGGCACAAACAAACTGGCTAAGCTAGCGCATTCTGCATGCATGGCATCATCGCATCGCAAAAAACCAATCAGATCAAAAAAACAACAAACTTACGCCTGTCGGCGGATAAACCCCGAACTAATTTGCCGCCGTGCATATCTCGCGTTGCAGCGCTGTCTATAATGGTCGCATTACACTTGGCGGTGTTTGCCCAAATATTCGTGTTGCATCTTTTTCCTTCCTACGGCCAATAAAAGAGGCAACGACGCAACGCGAACACGAATCCCCAAGTGTGGTGCGACCATTAGCGTTAGCACTGGTGGCAGGCACAAAGTTATTTTTGTCGACTCAAGGTTAGTAAACACTAGGTATTTCCAGACTGTGTTTTGGTGTATCATAACAGACTATCTGGGATTTCTATGGATCACATCAGCGTTTGAATAACAAAATCGCATTCAAATCGGTCCATTCGTATAGAAGGTACGATGCCACAGACAGACACACACACAGACGCACAAACACACAGACACGGCACCACTGTTTTCAATAAAAAACTGGATTTGCATTAAGTTCTAAGTTCCCAGTGTTCCCATAGCATGGTTATCAATGTTATCATTTGCTTTTCGACAAGTGTCAGTGTCAATCGAGAAAATGGTAAAAAAAAATCCCCTCACTGCCTCGGAAAGCCGTCTTTTATCCTTTAAAACCAGTGAGCAAAATCGCATTTTATCCACTAGTGGGCAAAGTAACCTAAGTAATATGTCCTTGGAGCGTATCTCATGTATCTCATGAACCGTGATAGTTAGACAGTTGAAATTTTCACAGATGATGTATTTCTGTTGCCGCTGTAACTACAAAAAAAAATGTTATTTATTATATTTTTTTTATACAAGGGTGCAAATTTATTATTTAAATTAAATAAAGTTGTTTTGCATGTTGCACTTTCCTCGCTACAGTGAGGTGAAAAGTTTTGTGTTACACACGGGTGCAAATGTATTTTACTTCTCGTGTGTTGAAACACTCACTACGCTCAGGATTCTATTTTAGAACCACTCGCTTCGCTCGTGGTTCAACTATAGAATCCTTTCGCTTGCTCGTGTTTCAATTCCACACTCGCGGGTAAAATACAACTTTGCACCCTTGTATAACAAATAACTATTTAAACCATTAACGGTCCCCGATTCAGTATTCTTTGACCTGTGCCGATACTAATAATAAACAGGTGTAATGTCTGTGAAATGTAAATTTGTATGTTGGGGGTAATCTCAGAAATTATACCCATTCTATTCCAAAAACCCTTTCTTCAGTATGTTATATGTATACAACGTGTCCCAAAACTCAACGATAAGCCGGCACCAGAGGATGGAGCTGCTTATGATTAGTCGAGAAAAAATAAGGAAAAAAATATATCTAAATAAGTAGCTCCATCCTCTGGTGCCGGCTTATCGTTGGGTTTTGGGACACGTGGTAGATATATTTTATTTTATATATTTAGATATATTTTTTTCCTTATTTTTTCTCGACTAATCATAAGCAGCTCCATCCTCTGGTGCCGGCTTATCGTTGAGTTTTGGGACACGTTGTATATAGCACTTTATTGTACACAAAACAGGTTAAATAAAAAAAAAATATCTTTATTTCAGATCATTGGTTCGATCCATATGATGTTAGTAACAGTGGTGACTTATGAACTATGTTAATGACAATAATGATAAGAACTTAATGCTACTTAAATGACAAATTACATACAACATTATACCAAAGCATACATGGTGACAGACAGACAGCGGGAAGCGACTTTGTTTTATACTATGTAGTGCAGAATAACTGGTTCAGGCTTATTTGGCCCTCCCGATAGCCACCTGAACCCAGTATCTTTAGAGTGGACAGTCGAGGCGCTCCGCCAACACCCTCAGAAGACTATTGCTGCTGCCTCTCAGCCGTCTCAGTAGCGACGCTACTCGTAAAACATAAACATGATTATGTAAGATTAAAGTAGGTACAAAGGCGAACTTATCCCTATAAGGGATCTCGGGGGGAATATAAGGGATACGTAGAATAGAATGGAACTACAGGATTGAATATACGTGCTATAACGTGCCCCTGAAGTAACTGAAGATACCTAACTAACCTAACCTACGTAGTCTTGGTGTACGAACGTACACAAAAGCCGATTTGATCTCAGTTCACAATTTGACGATTCGACATTGAAAGTTTTTAAACTAACGAAAAATATTGCGTTAAATTGTGAACGGTTTTGGCAGTTCACAATATTCCGTCAGTTTACAATATAACGGGTAAGATTATAAACTGACGGTGTTCACAATCTAACGGTGACAGATACATTATCAATTAAATAGTTACCTAGCAACAAAATCCAACAAAATTTCAGACATCAAAAAAATTATAACTTAGCTTCTGAAAAGTCAGAAAAAAATATGAATAAATGGTTTTATCTTTATTTTGGTTCATTAACATTTGCTTTATAATATTTAAGATAAATAATTAAAAAAAAACAATTCATGTTTTATTTAAATCTATATAAATACTTCCGGATGGAAAGTTTGTTGGATTCTTGAATAAAGCGTCTTTGAATAATGTTTTAAAATGATGTAAAGAAAAAAAACGCTATTTTAAATTAATGTTTTTCAAAACCGTATTTTGCCTGGAGTACAGGGGAAAACTATTTGGGGGGTTATGTGGGACTCTCTCCTCCCGCCGCCATCCGACTGATGGTGACTGGAGGTGCATACCCACTAAAAAAAAACACTCTGGCGTCACCCGCATTTCCGTTAAGGGGGCGCCATGGGATCGCGAACATTTCACCACGACGCCCCCCGGCGGCCCTGGCTAGCCAGGACATCCGCGCAAAAGAAAGGGGAGGGCCAGGACGCTTGACCCTCCCACTCCACAATGTAGAGCCGTGCAATGTGGGTCCTCTACCCACTGGCTCTACTGGGGGAGGACGCGACTAGCGACCAGCGGCCGCAAACCGCGCGCGTCTTCTACCCCGCCGTCTGCGCCGGAGCGGGAGCGCGTCCGCACTGTCTTCGCGCTCCCTCTCCGCGGCCTCCATCTGGGAGATGACTGTTTCGCAAAAGGAGGCCACCGCTTTCCTCGATCTCTCGCTGCCCAGCATGGCCGCCACGACACTGTGCAGCGATAGATCATCCACATAGAGGGCTGTTACCATAGTGCGTCGCTCCTCGGCCCACCTGCTGCACCACTCCAGAGTGTGCTGAGCCGAGTCATCCTCTGCGCCGCATTCATGGCAGGCAGGGCTTCCCTCTCTTCCAATTATGTGCAGGTAAGGACCGAAACAGTCATGTCCGGTCATCACCTGCGTCATTCGGAACCCCACCTTGCCATGGGCCCTCTCTAGCCAGGCGTCAAACGACCCGAGGAGCGCTTCTATGGTGCGAAGTCCATATCGCGACTCCTCCAGGTCTCTCTTCCACCTGTCCCTCAATCGCCGCTCCGTTTGCCTGCGAGCGGCCCTCACCCCTTCAGAAGCGGGAGATTCTCCCGAAGCCGGTCGCTGTGCGCCTCAGCTAGCATCTCCGCGTCCAGCTCCCACGGAGGAGTGCCTGCTAAGGCACACTGCCGCACACGCCACCGTTACGTAGGCCCTGCAGATACGGTTGGCCACCACCCTTTGTGGCCTCCTAAGCAGGGCCTTATTTGCCGCATTTAGCCGGTCCGCCCCGCAGGAGCTACCTACCGCAACCCTGCACGTGTCCCCTGGGTGGTACTAAAGAGTGACAAACTCAAAGGCCAAATAATGTATGCCATACGATTTTCGTGAAATTTTGTTTGATTAGTCAACTGAGTCAGAGAAGTGTAATCAATGAAGAATAATCCTTATCAATGAAGATGGATCCAAATCAAGTAGAAGTATCCAGATACTTCTACTTAGGCACGCCAGTGCCCCCGCCAAGTCGAGCAAAACAAAGAGGCACGGCCGTATACCTACCATCCTTTTCTCGAAGCCATTCAGGCCATTTTCAACATCCTGTAATTTTGTGCTGGCTAAAGCTAGAACCCTCAATTTTCAGGAACATGTAGGGCATAATATGGCTAACATATAATATCAATACTATCAATTTGAACTTTTAGTTTAAGAACTATTGCCCGTCAAAGTTCGTTAGTTTTGTCACTGACATAGGGGGAATCCGCAATGAAACGGACGGGTTTTGAAACGGACATTATAGATATCTTTGTAATTTCCCCAAGAAAACATTCATGTCTTTTGGTTGTTGGCAACACTGGTGACCATAGATAAACCCACAATAACGACAGATTCCGGCAGCCATTATTTCGTTTATTTTTCGCAAGTTGTTGAAGCGCATAAACTTCGTAAAAAATATCGTATATTTGCAAACTGATTTAAAATTGGAAAACAACTTAAGCTACAATTGTGATAGTTGTATTTGTTGTGAAATATTCACAAGAATATACTGAACTATGAGTTATAATCTTATTTATACTACCTACTTAGAATAATAACGCCTAGAATTATAGTTTCATACGGCTGACGCGTCAAGCGTGAGGCATAAAATGGATTCATGTAGTTGTGATCAACTCGTATTCACACGCGCCAATACGCACACAAACGCACCAATTTTGTTCCACCGATCGGCGTACTACGCCATTTATGGCTGAGTTTTGGTGGCCTCATCGTTGCGCGTAAACTGCGTTTCTAGGCGTTATTATTCTAAGATACTTAATTATTTGGAATTTGGTTAAAATGTTTTTAGGTTAGATTCGCAATGAATCGGACAGGTACCGTTGCGTTGAAACGGACGAACGATTGTCTTGATACGTAGGTACCTACCGATTGATACGTCTCTGATCTGAGTTTTAGTTGTAGCTGAGTGTTAGAAATCTATATACATATAATAAAGCTGAAGAGGGTCGAAAGTCTGTACATGGAAGATATTCGAAAAAAAATTGGCTAGGGATACTTAGAATCGATAACAGAACACGTTCCAACAGTTTTTAGAATTTTTGTCTGTTTGTCTGTTTGTCTGTTTATCTGTTTATCTGTTTGTCTGTTTATGTGACCGCGCAGCACGTGAAAACGGCTGAACCGATTAAGATGAAATTTGGCATAGAGATAGTTTGTGTTCTGGGGAAGGACTTAGGGTAGTTTTTATCCTGGAAATCAACCCCTAAGGGGATGAAATGGGGGGTGGAAATTTGTATGGAGCTACTTAAACCGCTGCACCGATTTAGATGAAATTTGGTATATGATTAGTTTGAGTCCCGGAAAAGGTTAAAAAATAGGTAACATCCCGAAAATCTTCCCTTTAGGGGGTAAAATGGGGGGGGTGAAAAATTGGATGTAACCCATTTTGATGAAATTTGGTTAAGAGGTAATTTAAGTTCTGGGGAAGGACATTGGATAGTTTTTATTCCGGAAGGGGTGAAATGGGGGGTGACATTTTGGATGGACTCCGTTTAGATCAAATTTGGTATAAATATAGTTTGAGTCCCGGAGGATGACAATGGATAGTTTTAATCCCGAAAATCATCCCCCAAGGGGATGAAATAGGGATGAAAATGTGGATAAATCCCATTTAGTTCAAATTTGGTATAGAGATAGAAGGAGTCCCAGGGAAGGACAGTGCATAGTTTTTATCCTAAATCATCTCCTGAGGGGGTGAAATGAGGGGTGAAAATTTGGATAGAACCGATTTAGATGAAATTTGGTATGGAGATAGTTCAGAGTCCTGGGGAAGGACTTAACATAATTTAAGTCCAGAAATCATCTCCTAAGGGGGTGAAATGGGGTATGAAAATTTGGATGGAACCCATTTACGGTATAGCGAGTTGGAGTCTTGGGGAAGGACATAGGATAGTTTACTCCTGAAAATCATCCCATAAGGGGGTGTAATTGGGGGTGAAAATTTGTTTTGATTAAATTTGGTTGAAAGATAGTTTGAGTCCTGGAATATGACAACGGATAGTTTTAATCCCAAAAAACATCCTCTCAGGGATAAAATAGGGGGTGAAAATTTGGATAAAACCCATTTAGATGAAATTTGGTAAATAGATAGAAGGAGTCCTAGGGAAGGACAATGCATAGTTTTTATCCCGAAAAATCATTTCCTGAGGTGGTGAAATGAGGGTTGAAGATTTGGATAGAACCCATTTAGATGAAATTTGGTATAGGGAGAGGTAGAGTCCTAGGAAAGAACATAGCATTGTTTTTATTCCGGAACACATAAAAGGAGGAAATCATGAAAGGAGAAATGGTGGATAAACATTTGGATTGAACCCATTTACGGTATAGCGATAGATAAAGAAGGACATAGGATAGTTTTATCCCGAAAATCATCCCCTAAGAGGGTGTAATTGGAGGTGGAAATTTGTTTGTGACACATTTTGATAAAATTTGGTTGAACGATAATTTGAGTCCTGGAAAAGGACATATAATAGTTTCTATTCCAGAAATCATCCCCTAAGGGAGTCAATTGGGGGTGAAACTTTGGATGGAACCCATTTACGGTATATCGGTAGTTGGGAGTCCTGGGGAATAGGAACATTAACATTACATAAGTAAATTGACGTTCCAAGGGTAAATGTACCTTATGGCGGCCTTAGTTTTGAAGATGTTTTCTAAAACGGGGTAAAAAAGACGTTTGATTATGGCTATTTTGAAAACTATTAGATGTAACATTTAAAATCAGTAAAAAGTCAGTTAATTTAATCCTACGGTTTAGTAGAAAAGGTCCTTACGGCCGTGTGATATGAAAATATGCAAAATAATACTGAAAAAAGCCTACATGCATCGATACCCTTTCCTTCATACAATCCATACTAATATTACAAATTCGAAAGTAACTCTGTCTGTCTGTTACCTTTTCATGCTTAAACCGCTGAACCGATTGAGATGAAATTTGGTATAGAGATACTTTGAATTTCGGGGCCTTCCCAAAGAGTCCTTACTAAAGATAGTTTTTATCTGGAAATTAATCACCTAAGGGGGTGAAAAGGGGGAGAAAGTTACGATATAAACGAGTTCCGCGCGGACGAAGTCGCGGGCAAAAGCTAGTATTTAAATAAGTGTTATTGTTATTGTGTAAAAAAAATATACTACTTAAATTGATGTTAAATTAAAACTAAGACTTGAGTTGAGACACTTATTATTTAACGTTGTTTTTTTTGCCCGACGACGACAGAGCCGAACGGAAGGGATATGTTTTTAGCAGTCTATGTTTGTATGTTCCACTGTAGCGTTTTAAATACAGAACCGATTTTGATAAATGGGGTGTCAATCGATTCGAAATTATGCTCCGGTTAACAAAGGATACCTTTTGTATGAAAAAGAAAAATATGATGGCTGTCACATACAAATAAGTGACTGACTTTGAAAAAAATCTGTCGTTATCATAGCGTGTGGGGGATCAAATGAAAGAATAGAAAATTTCGAGTTCAAATATATAAAAACATTATAAAACTAAAGTATAACAAGCGATAGGAAGACGATTCAAGTTTATATCAGCCTATAAGAATACTACTAGCGCTATCTATCGGCAATTCTGCAAATCATTTTGTTTGAATATCATCGAAATCGCTGAGGAAGAAGTAAATACTGAGAATCATTACCATGAAATATCGAACTCATCTGCAATTCTCTTCATTCTCAGAGGTTCTTTCTATCAAGGCAGTGATATTTTCAGTTCGACTAGCAGAGGCAAGCAATGCACAGTCAACGTGTCGCCACGTTTTCATAGGGGATCATGGCACACACTCACTTCAAATTGCCCTGGTTCTTTATTTAACTAAATAGATGATATAACAGTAACTCTGGTTTATTTTATCTGCTTCGCTAAATTGAATGATTAAACAAATGGTCAAAAATATCCTTGAGTCAAATAATAAACTATTGAAAGAGAACAGATTTATACCTTATGTGATTAGTTATCCAGAACCGATGAAATGTTGGCAGTCATTCGTCAGCTACCCTGAAGCTCACCAGCTTCAGAGGATATTAACATATGTAGATCTGTGGAGAAAGATATCTATGACTTCTCCGATATCACTAAATATACTATTGTTGTGTATGAAATATAGTACCATCTTTTATGTGAAGTTAAGTATAATTATGGTAAGTTAATAAATACTTCTGATTAGAAATGTCATATGAATTTAATATGATTTAGGTTACTGACTTCCTCAGAAGAAGAATTAATGTCAAACATTATATGAGATCAGTTTCCTCTTACAGGACTGAACACATTTATCAGGATTTAGGTATTGTATTGAATAATATCCTGAATACATACAAACACACTTACAAGAACTGTTAGATCTCCTCGCAAGCGAGATCAAACACATGTAGATATAATCTCTTATTATCATCTACAAACCATACATACATACCCACGACTTATGCTGGACCCCCTCGCAAGAGGGCTCCAACGCATCTGATCCCCTCGCAAGCGGGACCAGACACATGTAGATATAATCTCTTATCATATCCACGTACCATACAAAGTACTAAGGAGGATTCTTTCAACTCCTTCAAACAAAAGGTATTTACCGGGCATGCACTTACGGACGGGCCTACACCCTCATTATGAATAATGGAAAAACATCATTATCATGTTGGACTGCCTCCCTCGCAAGAGGGCATCCTGGTACAGTTGGACTGCCCCCCAAAAAGGGGCATCCTGGTACCGTTGGACTGCACATCAAGTGAGCATCCAAATATAGATGGACCGTCACCTTTGTGACATCCTCAAGAGTTGGACTGCTCCTCGAAAGCGAGCATCCAAATTATATGGACCGTCACCTTTGTGACATCCTCAAGAGTTGGACTGCTCCTCGAAAGCGAGCATCCAAATTATATGGACCGTCACCTTTGTGACATCCACAAGTTCAGAATAGATATACAAATTGCTAAGCTAAATATGATTGGCACAAAGTAAGTTTCAAAGATTGCCAGCAAGAATAAGAAATATTCATTTACCAAAATAGTATACTTAGCTCTTAATTCAAAGTTCCTCCCATCAGACCAGGAACCACACACTGACTAATAATATCTGATTAACTGAACAAAAAACTATATGTTCCAAGATGAACATATATTATTAAAAACAATGCATTTCAAAATGGCTCAACAAAATAACGTAAAAGGTCTCTTACCATAAACTAAATAGAATCATCGCTTCTAGAATCAACAACAGGATACGGAAGCGTTTGGTAGCATTGAGTCTTCTTTTATCATAAATTATGTACAGATTATTATAAAGGTGTCGCTACACGACACGGTCTTGACGGATTCGCGATCTTCGCGACACAACGCAACATCCGAAATCGCACATTCATCCTCAAATCCCCTACAAGGCTGGAAACCTTCAGATATTGACCGTGTGTTGATGTTTGGTGACAAATATCATAAGATTTGCCTTGAAAATCTACGAGTATATAAATATACAGCCTGACCATCTCGCTACCGATGAGTTGTTGCCTTGTATTATATTACCATTGCTACCAAAATCCAAAAGTTATACACTGGATATTGGATGCGACGCCGCAGTAGGCTTAGTGATTCCTTCATTGACTGTACTTAGTGGCTATTACACTAGTATTAAAGAAGGACTGGAAGAGCTATCACGATGACACATCTTTGCATTATTACTTGCAATGATATTTCCGTGGCAGTCATTTCACAAAATCAAAAAAATTACTGAAGTATTTGACTCTCACTCTCGGAATCCAAAAGGCCGCGTCGCACCTAGCGCTGGTCGTGCATGGTAATGACTTTTGCAACACTAGATACCTTATCAAAACACCTGCATTTCGTTCTGGCAGTGGGGTCGAGTAGAGATATTAAATTTTCTCTCACAATAGTGGAGTCACATTTAACAGAAGAAGACAGCGCAGCATTTATTGAAGGGAACCAATTAAATGAAGCCAGTTCGAACGAATTTCATGACGGAATAATAAGCACCACTCTGTTAATGCCAAATGAGATTCCAGTACCCAACATCGCGGAGGCAATATGTCAAAACATTTATGATAATGACACCGTCTTACCGATCCGTGAAATACAGCGCAAAACCGCACTTCTCATAGAGCGGAGGGTTGAAGAGCTAGCCTGGGTTCAACTATTTCCGGATGGGAAAAATGGGCTAAATGAAATTAGACCTCTCCATTAGACTATTTTCAATCACGTGTGATGGGAAGTAACCTGAAGTAACAAACGATTTCAGAGCACATAATATATAGTTTACGCGCTCTCAGTGGTAGAGCTTCTGAAAGCGAGACAAAATGTTTCCATTTGCGGAAGATTGCGGCAAGATGGCGTCCAACATAGTGATTAATTCCAAAACATACACCTATGCATGAGAAATATTCGAGGCACTTCTTCATACTGGCACAGGGCATATTCTGAGCTAATGGCCATGGTGCGTAACCTTGGACCAGCACACTGGTATGTTACTCTGTCATGCAATGACCTGAATTGGCCAGATATGCTACACCCACTATTAGTGGCGGATGGGAGACCTTATGTTCGTGTGGAAGATCTTTAAATTACCCCATTGTGACCCTCACATATCACCAATATTTTTAAATAAAATAGGATTACAAATAATACCCGACTACAGAACACATCTAAAAAGTATAAAATAAAATAAAATTTAAAAAATAATACCCGACTCCGGACACGCGATCTGAAAAGTATTAAATAAGAAAACAATTTACTTCTGAAATCAAAACCTGACATTCAACTCTCTCATATATTTGGATGAAGCCGTGGTCGCATGCCTTTGGAGCCTGAATATATGTTGATGCATGCGACCACGGCTTTATCCAAATATATGAGAGAGTTGAATGTCAGGTTTTGATTTCAGAAGTAAATTGTTTTCTTATTTAATACTTTTCAAATCGCGTGTCCGGAGTCGGGTATTATTTTTTAAATTTTATTTTTTTAATTTGTTATTTTATGATTTCATTTTATATCGTACCAAAAAGTTTGACTTATTTAAATAAAAGTTATGGTGGAAAAGCAACGAAGTGTGTCTCAAAGTATGCCATTGGTTCCTAGTCCGTCAAGACACCCATTGTCCTATTCAATGCTACCTGTGTGATGAAACGGACAAAAATGTGTTTTCAAAAAACGGAATATTTCTACCAATAAACTTAATTTTCAGTAGATCGTTTAGGTCACCACGGCCTGGGGGCCGATTTTTGACTTTCGAGCGCTCGAAAATTAAATAAAAGTAAATAAGATTGTAGGTCAAAATTACAGGCACTTACTTTCTACCGATATAATTGAATACGAGTGGTCAATACCACTCGTTTTTAAATTTTCTATCGCTATTTCAAAATAGCATTTCGTAATTTTGACCGTTTTCGAGTGAAAGAGTCGAGCGCTCGAAAGTCAAAAATCGGTCCCCAGAGCTGCACCAAAAGCGCCGGTAGACTCTCCCGCCACGCTTGTCTTAACGACATCATACGTCGGGTTCTTGTCAGCGTCCACGTGCCTGCGGTACTCGAACCAAATGGCCTCGCACGGGACGACGGCAAGAGACCCGACGGTATGACATTGGTACCATGGCAGTTGGGGCGGCCCTTAGTGTGAGACTCCACCTGTGTGGACACTTTGGCAATGTCACATGTTGCAACAACGTGTCAAAAACCAGGTGGGGCGGCCGCAAACGCGGAGACGGCTAAGCGTCGAACATATTTATGTTTAGGCGATAATTATATTTTCGTCTTGTTTGCGGTCGAGACGCTAGGCCCTCGGGGGACCAGAGGCTCACCAATTGTTTAGCCTAATAAAAAAAAGGTCATCCGTATCTCCTGTGATCCCAGAGCTGGCGCGTTTCTCGGTTAAGACTTAGCATTGCTGTGCAGCGTGGAAACGCCGCCAGCATCTTGGGGTCTTTTCCACCAATGCGCGACCTTGTGGACGCGGGTGTCTAGTACCTACTTTTATTTTTAAGATTTTGTTTTTTTAGTTTAATTGATTTACTTATTTTTGCCCGACGACGGCAGAGCCGAACGGAAGGGATATGTTTTTAGCAGTCTATGTTTGTATGTTTGTATGTTCCACTGTAGCGTTTTAAATACTGAACCGATTTTGATAAATGGGGTGTCAATCGATTCGAAATTATGCTCCGGTTAACAAAGGATACCTTTTGTATGAAAAAGAAAAATATGATGGCTGTCACATACAAATAAGTGACTGACTTTGAAAAAAATCTGTCGTAATCATAGCGTGTGGGGGATCAAATGAAAGAAGAGAAAATTTCGAGTTCAAATATATAAAAACATTATCAAACTAAAGTATAACAAGCGATAGGAAGACGATTCAAGTTTATATCAGCCTATAAGAATACTACTAGCGCTATCTATCGGCAATTCTGCAAATCATTTTGTTTGAATATCATCGAAATCGCTGAGAAAGAAGTAAATACTGAGAATCATTACCATGAAATATCGAACTCATCTGCAATTCTCTTCATTCTCAGAGGTTCTTTCTATCAAGGCAGTGATATTTTCAGTTCGACTAGCAGAGGCAAGCAATGCACAGTCAACGCAACATCCGAAATCGCACATTCATCCTCAAATCCCCTACAAGGCTGGAAACCTTCAGATATTGACCGTGTGTTGATGTTTGGTGACAAATATCATAAGATTTGCCTTGAAAATCTACGAGTATATAAATATACAGCCTGACCATCTCGCTACCGATGAGTTGTTGCCTTGTATTATATTACCATTGCTACCAAAATCCAAAAGTTATACACTGGATATTGGATGCGACGCCGCAGTAGGCTTAGTGATTCCTTCATTGACTGTACTTAGTGGCTATTACACTAGTATTAAAGAGGGACTGGAAGAGCTATCACGATGACACATCTTTGCATTATTACTTGCAATGATATTTCCGTGGCAGTAATTTCACAAAATCAAAAAAATTACTGAAGTATTTGACTCTCACTCTCGGAGTCCAAAAGGCCGCGTCGCACCTAGCGCTGGTCGTGCATGGTTATGATTTTTGCAACACTAGATACCCTATCAAAACACCTGCATTTCGTTCTGGCAGTGGGGTCGAGTAGAGATATTAAATTTTCTCTCACAATAGTGAAGTCACATTTAACAGAAGAAGACAGCGCAGCATTTGTTGAACGGAACCAATTAAATGAAGCCAGTTCGAACGAATTTCATTACGGAATAATAAGCATCATCATCATCATCATTTTCAGCCTGTAATCGCCCACTGCTGAGCATAAGCCTCTCTTCGCGTACGCCACTTATCCCGGTCCCGTGCTAGTCTCATCCAGAAATGACCCGCGGTCTTTTTTATGTCATCTACCCATCGAGCTGGTGGACGACCAACGCTTCTTTTTCCTGCAATTGGCCACCAATCCGTTAACGTTTTGGTCCACCTACCGTCACGCTGCCTGGCAATATGTCCTGCCCAACTCCATTTGAGTTTGGTTATGACTTCGACGACGTCACGCACCTTAGTGCGACGTCGGATCTCAATATTCCTCACTCGGTCTTGTAGCTTAATGCCGAGCATGGCGCGCTCCATGGCTCTCTGTGCTACCCGTATTTTATGCACAGTCTCCTTTGTGAACGTCCATGTCTCAGCACCATACGTCATTGTAGGCAGGACACACTGATTATAGAGACGAGTCTTCAGGCATTGTGGAACGTCAACGGATTTGAGGATGTCATCTAACTTGTTGAATGCCGCCCAAGCACCACTTTGTTAATGCCAAATGAGATGCCAGCATCGCGGAGGTAATATGTCAAAACATTTATGATAATGACACCGTCTTACCGATCCGTGAAATACAGCGCAAAACCGCACTTCTCATAGAGCGGAGGGTTGAAGAGCTAGCCTGGGTTCAACTATTTCCGGATGGGAAAAATGGGCTAAATGAAATTAGACCTCTCCATTAGACTATTTTCAATCACGTGTGATGGGAAGTAACCTGAAGTAACAAACAATTTCAGAGCACATAATATATAGTTTACGCGCTTTCAGTGGTAGAGCTTCTGAAAGCGAGACAAAATGTTTCCATTTGCGGAAGATTGCGGCAAGATGGCGTCCAACATAGTGATTAATTCCAAAACATACACCTATGCATGAGAAATATTCGAGGCACTTCTTCATACTGGCACAGGGCATATTCTGAGCTAATGGCCATGGTGCGTAACCTTGGACCAGCACACTGGTATGTTACTCTGTCATGCAATGACCTGAATTGGCCAGATATGCTACACCCACTATTAGTGGCGGATGGGAGACCTTATGTTCGTGTGGAAGATCTTTAAATTACCCCATTGTTACCCTCACATATCACCAATATTTTTAAATAAAATAGGATTACAAATAATACCCGACTACAGAACACATTTAAAAAGTATAAAATAAAATAAAATTTAAAAAATAATACCCGACTCCGGACACGCGATCTGAAAAGTATTAAATAAGAAAACAATTTACTTCTGAAATCAAAACCTGACATTCAACTCTCTCATATATTTGGATGAAGCCGTGGTCGCATGCCTTTGGAGCCTGAATATATGTTGATGCATGTGACCACGGCTTTATCTAAATATATGAGAGAGTTGAATGTCAGGTTTTGATTTCAGAAGTAAATTGTTTTCTTATTTAATACTTTTCAGATCGCGTGTCCGGAGTCAGGTATTATTTTTTAAATTTTATTTTTTGTGTATAGGTTAAATTAGTTTTAGTCATTTTAGTTCATAGTTTCATGTACATATTTGTCTGATTTTGAAATATATTCTGCCCTTATAAATAAATAAAAAATAAAAAAAAATATTAAATATGGTGTAAGTATGCAGAATTATACAATAAATATGATATCCGAATTCCTTAAGGACAGTTAACGAGTTCCTACGTTTTTAACTACAGTTGTTAATACTTCAAAGTTAAATGTCCGTTTCATGGCGGATCTCCCGTCCTCACTTATATATATATATTGCAATTTCAGTCACGAGATATACAAACTGTATAAGTAAGTTTGTAATCCTATACAAATACATGCGATTACAAAGTTACTTTTGCAGTTCTTTCCTGCAAAACTATACAAACGTTATTTGCTGTTGGTAAAATAACATTCCCATACAAAGTCTACAAAAAGAAATGAGATTCCATAAAAAACATTCCATGTAAAAAATAGGCCAAGTCTCGAAACTCTTTCACAGTAAAAAGTGGTGAGATATTTTGTAGAGCCAAGTCAGGCATTCTTATTAATCTTTATTTGCTTGCTAAATAAAATTTTGTGACTTGGCAATCACACTTACATAGTTTTAGGTACCTATGCAAAAATTAGTAAATGCAGTAAATGTTCCCAAGTTGCAGAATTTTATTTAGCAAGCAAATACAGATTTATGACTTGTAGGTGACATTTTTACAAGCTTTTAATTAGTTTCACCTGTCCCGTTGTCTCATCATCATCATCATCATATCAGCCGAAAGATGTCCACTGCTGGACAAAGGCCTCCCCCAAAGAGTGCCAAAATGACCGGTCCTGCGCCACCCGCATCCAGAGGACTCCCGTTGTATGACTGTCTGTAATCAAATCTTGCAAGTTAAATTTGACCCACTTCCCGGTTTCCGATTGAGCTGAAATTTTGCATGCATATGTATATCGTATGACAATGCAATATTATGATGATATGGAACTGATCTGATGCTGGAGCTGGGAGGTGGCCATACTCTCCGCAATAAAACGACACAACCCCATCGAGTTTGGGCTCGTTAGAATCGTCTCAATGAGTAGTTGATGATTGGTATGCAGAAAAGTACAGTCGGCAATAAAAGCTTGTACCAAAAATTAAATTTTTGACAGAAATTTGTACTAATCAAAGAAAATCTCCCATCCTCGAAGTGGTTGTATGGGTTATTAAAAAAAAGGCAGCCAGGTGCTGATCAATAATGTCCGTAGAGTTGTATATTATAATGATGAAAACCAATGTACCTAATAACGATTCCAGAATTGTGAGACCCATTTAATACAAATTAACAAATTCTTATAACTTGTTTGAGTACAAAGTGTCCCAAACTGTTTTAAGCTTAGAATAATAACGCATAGAAGGATAGTTTCATACGGCCGACGCGCCAAGCGTGAGGCATAAAATGGATTCATGTAGTTGTGATCAACTCGTATTCACACGCGCCAATACGCACACAAACGCACCAATTTTGTTCCACCGATCGGCGTACTGGGCCATTTACGGCTGAGTTTTGGTGGCCTCACCGTTGCGCGTGAACTGCGTTTCTAGGCGTTATTATTCTAGGGTTTTAAGTATCTCTATGCGTACAACATACATATTTGGTTGTTAAAATATGCAATTTGGCTGTGATTATTTAATTGACCTCTCACAATTTTTAGTATCTTTAAGTTTAGTAGTACCTATCGATATTGTTTAGGATTATACATAATTTTATCCTTAGTTGCTTAGAGCATTGTTCCTCTTATATATGTAATTCTATATGATATCTTGTACCTATATGTAATTCTGTATAGCGTCATGGTGGAAGGAAGAACATTACTGTTCTTGGTGGGCGGTATGGTATATGTTCGAGCGTTATATGCATGTGCGATTTAAATAGTGTCTCTAACAGCCCTAGAAAAGTATTGTTGCGTCGAATCTGTCAAAAATTTAAAATTCGTGTTTAATTTTTTACCACAAAACTGTCTTCTTTATAATATATTTACACAAAACATCTTAATAGTTCACGTTTCATTGAAAGAACCAGCAGCACAACATAATGGTCCTTCGAACCGGATATGAGATAATAAAACGATATTCTTTCATGAAGCCATCTTTTACTCGAATGCTCAACCATAGACAACATAGAATACACTTAAGCCCGTAACATATTATCGTTTCTTAATCAAGTCAGAACAGCGTTTCAAAGAACGCGATAATTTCCAATTCACGCCCTTAATCTGCTATCTTAATTTATTATTTTATTATGGACATTTTTTCAGTAATTAAATGCCAATGACGGTGAACTTAGCTCTCTAATAAGAGGACGTGTTTCTCGAACACCGCTTCGCGGCCCAACTTCAGGTACGTTTGGTAAACCAGCACAAGGAACAGGCACTGAAGAACTGGAAAGAAAACAACCATCATTCATACATTATCGGATAGTACAAGCAAACATACCAATATCATTGCATGTAGCCTTTTTCACCCAGATAATCAAACTTGATAACTAACAAGGGGGAACAATCGAACGGTGTGGTGGACCGAGAGGGACACAACTATCTGAAAGAATAAGAGACAATGTCTCACTTATTCTTTCAGATAGTTGTGTCCCTCTTGGTCTACCGCACCGTTCGATTGTCTGTTAATACTATTATG
This sequence comes from Epinotia brunnichana, assembly GCA_963854355.1. Lineage (NCBI taxonomy): Eukaryota > Metazoa > Arthropoda > Insecta > Lepidoptera > Tortricidae > Epinotia > Epinotia brunnichana. Next base: position 5,790,194 of record OY977949.1, on the reverse strand, counting down.
TTCCCCCTTGTTAACTAGTTAATCTTCCGCGGAGAAAACCAGTGATGTGAGCGGAATTGTCCTTCCTTGTTCGTAACCGAATTTGATAACTAGTTAATGTATATAGTAAGTTACTGAATAAATTATTTTGTGTTTTTTTGTATTTTTGTATGTTATCCAGGGGAACCGTATCTTCCGTGTAAAAAACCGGCCAAGAGCGTGTCGGCCACGCTCAGTGTAGGGTTCCGTAGTTTTTCGTCCGTCACAGTAAGTGTGTGAAATTATTTTGTAAATTTTTTCAAAAACTATTCAACTTATCAAGTTCAAAATAATTTTCCTAGAAAGTTTTTATAAAGTTCTACTATTGAGAATTTTTCATATTTTTAAAACTTATGGTTCAAAAGTTAGACGGCGATTATCTCCGAAAATATTAAAATTATTAAAAAATGATTTTTGCAAACCCCTATTCATTTTTAAATACCTAGCCAACAATATATCACACGTTAGGGTTGAAATTAAAAAAAAAAACACCCCACGTTACGTATAGGGGAGGTACCCTAATAATTTAATTTTTTTATTTTACCACTTTGTTGGCGTGATTGATATACATATTAGTACAAAATTTCAGCTTTCTAGTGCTAACGGTTACTGAGATTATCCGCGGACGGACGGACAGACAAAGCGAAACTATTGGTTCCTAGTCGACTACGGAACCCTAAAAAACTGGTTAACAATTTAGAGTCTTCTCGTGTCGATGGTTTCCTATTTCCTTGGTTTAGTATTTGCGGGACCAGAAACTGGCGATGCCTAAAGCCATATATCTGTTGCGTCACGGAGGTGACGGTGAATGTGGACTGAGATTTCTGTGTACAAGAAACCAAACACTCTGGGTGGAACAAAGGCACTGCAACCTACAGGCCTACCATCATGGCTTTCGCTAAGATCTCCTGACCAAGTCACTAGGGAGACAAACAGATAAAGTTTTCTTAGTTACTCCCAGGAATTATCGAATTTCTACAGCTTACTGCGAGTTGTTTGGTATTTTTATTTGAACAGAAGAGCGGTGTCTCCTAGCGAGAGAAATATTCTTTGGTTAATTTTTACGTAAAGGTGTTTTGAATTATTCCCCAGATGTACAAAATTATATTTGGAAAATACACCTCGAATAGTTGGGCTACGTTCTACGTTTTACGGTACCTTACTGAATATATAAGGTAAACGGCCTACTCCTCAACATTGCACTAGTTTATGACATGGGCACTTTCTGTCAAATCGAAAAAGAAGTTCGAATTAAAACTAAGTATGCCACTTCGACATAAAGTGCCCATGTCATATAGTACTAGTGTATTCTGCTAAGAAAAATCTGTACTTTCTATCTGTAATCTCTACTTACCACATCCGAGCAGCCCAAAGATCCCGGGTAGAGGATCGTTGCTGTCGAACAGTACTGCCGCCGAGATCTGCGCCGCCAGCGCTGTCACGACCATGCCGTAGATGAAATACGCCTTCACATACCCTGGGCGACGCTGAAAACCAGGAGGTATTGTAAAAACTCAAGAGATAGGTAGGTCTCTTGCTAGTTGCAGGTCTCTGTTGCTCAGGGGTATTGAGTAGGTATGGAGGGTAGAGAAAATACCTATTGACACGCCACGTAGTTAGCAATTTTAACGCAGCTGAATTGACGCTACAGTCAATTAAAATGTTCAAGGTGGTCTGTCTCTCCGGGTCTAGCAGGGTCGATCACGTAACGCATTGTATGTACGTATTACTTACGTCAGATAGATCTAAATGTCACTCTTTGTATGGGGTAATACAGTTGAGCTGTTCGAACACGCGTTTGATCGAAAAGTTACGTGATCATGATCACCCTTAGGCCGTTGAGTGGCGGCAGATTTTTTTAATAACAATGGTTTGTTATTTATTAATACAAAATTAGATTTAGAGTATATTTAATAACCACAGTTAAGAACGAAAGAATGAAAGAAAGAAGGGAGAAAGAAAGAAAAATTATTGATTGCCACAACAAAAAAAACAATAGTTACATTGTTTACATTAAAGTTAAACAAAAAGTAAGGGAATTTAAAACTAGGTACATTACATAAATTAGAAATGTGAAAAAAGTAAAATTTTCAAATGGTGGCAAAGGGACAGCCTCAGCAGTGTGCTGCAACCTCGCCACAGCGGCTTGGCTTCAGCGCTGATTTTCAATCTGCCCCAAGCTAAGGTGACGCAGAGCGATTGCTATAAACATATTCATAGTAACAAGAACAAACAACACAAAAAAACATAAAATAAAAAAAGACATACGCAAAAACACAATACAATTTTCTGCAAATAACACACGGCAGGTAATTTCAAGCTAGTTACTTACGTTATAAACCCCGTTGCAGAGCAGCACAGAGAAGATGAAGGAGACAAGCGAAGCCAATGTCACTACGACAATAAACAACCCAGCAAATATGCTCATTACAGGCGCGCCCAGTAAGACATCATCAGTATGACCTGTAACAGATCAGCATTATTTTGTGCTTTTTTTCGACGAACACTAATATCTCTCAGAGGTCGAAGTGCCATACGAACTGATTGGTACAGAGACCTACAGTATCTGCGGGCGTTTCATGTGTTTTTAATACCCACCCAATTTTCAACTATATGCTTCCAGGAAATGATTTGGCCACGTTGCCCGCCGGGACCCGGCCAGTTTTGACCAGATAATAATGGTTGGGTGCTTTAAAGGAATGAACCTGCACGATGGTCAGATGCAATCCGCGATACCACGAGCGTAGGAGGCATGGCGTTGAGTTATATATATAGCATAGAGCAGACATCCCCTATCCCATCACTCGCCCTCAACCCAAAAGACAACTAGGGCAAAAATAAATAAATAAATAAAAAACATTTATTTCAGACCATACAGATCCATAGTTTTGTTAGTAAAATCTTACGTGTTATGTTAGTCTTGGGAACAAAAAATAAAATAAAGTAAGAAAATAAAAGCTTTAAAAAATACATAAAATTCTTAGGTTTTCTAACGAGAGTTGGCTATTGAGAGAGTTAAGAGAACACCAAGGCTACTTAACTCTCCCTATAGCCACCTCAACCCAAAACTTCATCATCGGGCAGTCGAGTCTTTCAGCCAACGCCCCGAGAAGACCGTTGCTGCTGCTGCGCACTCGCCTTAGCATGGAGGCGACTCTTTTTCTCCTAATGGCAAAAAAATCATCGAGCCGCGCTCCCGCGAACATGCCAGATGCACTGCAGTATTTCGGCAGCCGCAACAGCATCCTCAAGATGTTATTATCTCCACTTATAATAAATCTCTAAATTAAAAAAAGAATCAGCCAGTTTGAAACTAAGCTTTGCGCGGTTCGAATGTTCTCAGCATCCCATGAACGGAAAAATATGAAACATTTTATATAGGTACATTATTATTCTAGCTGCAACTTAGGATACTTTTTATCCGACTGCGACAGTTAATTAATTTTCCGAAATATACGACTTCATTTAATTTTTCGTTTATTTTTATTGAAATCAAACGCTGCTCCAACTGTCAGCTATAAGAACCGTCAAATTTTCGTCAAAATGGCGGAATTGCTTTGCCTTTCACTTATTAATAATTTAAATCCCGTCTACGATAGACCTTTACGAGACAAATGCTAAAATATAAACCATAAAAAAATATTCGATTCTGATATGAGAACTTATATGCGCAAATGTCGTTTTATGTCGTAATTTCAATAAATGAAATCAACAAATTTGAACAATATAATTAACACGAATTTGTTTTTTTTGAATGACAATGGCACGCGTTCGGCGCATTCAGCCAAAGTACCTGCGGCGCTACTACGAAAACCGATACTCAATGTTCATATATTTGCATCCCTGTCACTCGAGTATGGTTAGTGCGATAGAGATAGAGATACCCGAATATTTTCGAATAGGGAACATTACTGCAATGTTCTGCCGCCAGAGTGCAGCACTAACACAATTAGTAAACAGTTTTTTTGACAACTTTGACAAGTCCTTCAAAGCTCTGGATCAAATAGTGAAGAAAATATTTCAGTGAATAAAATGCATCAGTGCCGCGTAATTGGATGCAAGAATGAAGGGCATCATTCATTTCCGAAGGAAACGATGATATGAAAACTATGGGAAGCGGCAATACGTCGTAAAGCAAAAAAAAGCCCTCATCCACCTTTAAATGGCTATAGGATGCCATTTTAATATCACAGTGCAGGTATTTTACACACGAATGATAATAAAACGATTGTAGTTTAACGCGTTTTCATCAATTATTCGTTATTGTTTGTTAGGTAAATAAATATGACATTGTACGTCATGGCGGTTTGTTGGTGCCGGTTAATGTACGGCCCGATAATACACGTCCATCTATCGTTATCTCTCTCTTTTTGTATAAGTTAAAAAGAGACATAGATATAGAGGATGCCAATTATTGGGCCGTACATTAACCGGCACCGGTTTGTTTACGGGTTGTGTTAGTGTCGCCCCCTACGCAGAGCTTTGCGTAATGTTCCCTATTCCGAAGTTCGTGGTTATAGCTCAGGAATCGAAAATATGGTAAATAATCATAATATATTTTCTCGATAAAGAATTTAAAATAAATATAGTCAAATGGAGAAAAAAACAAAGCAAGAGGTTATATAGGTAATGATTAAGTTATAATTATAAGAGTCCAAAGTTTTAAGAGGGGGTATGTTCTGTCCCTTTTCCGCAAAACGCACCTTCATATGAAACGACTGTTTTTTACTATGACGCTCGAGTATATTGACGTCACAGTCCCTCATCGTTTTCTCACTCTAACAAGCGACATTAAAACGGATGTAGCTTCATAATTTTTTGAGATATTTGAATGGGAGTTTCATTATCTTCTATCTATTTATACATAATAAATGCCTATGTCCTGACTGACTTATTCACTCACTCACTCACTCACTCACTCATCAACGCACAGCCGAAACTACTAATCTTAGAGAGTTGATTTTTGCACAGTATGTTGCTTTTATAACGTGGGCTAGGGATAAAAAGGGATTTTTGAAAATTCTACCCCTAAGGGGGTAAAATAGGGGTGCAAAGTTTGTATGGGAGAACCTTTTTTTTTTGAGCTATAGACTTAAACTTTGTAGAAAAAATTGTTATTAGAATACAAATGAAACACTTTCAGCGTTTTGGAAAATTCCACCCCTACGGGGGTAAAATAGGGGTGCAAGGTTTGTATGGGGAAAACATTTTTTTTTAAATAGAGACTTAAAACTTTGTAGAAAGATCAGTCATTAGAATACAAATAAAGAACTTTCAGGGTTTTAGTAAATTCTACCCCTAAAGGGGTAAAATAGAGTGCAAAGTTTGTATGGGAAAAACTACTTTTTTTTAAATAGAGACTTAAAACTTTGTAGAGAAATTATTCATTAGAATACAAATAAAGTACCTAGATTCAGTGTTTTAAAAAAATCTACCCCTTAGGGGGTAAAATAAAGGTGCAAATTTTGTATGGGGGAAACAATATTTTTTTTAAATAGAGACTTAACACTTTGTAGAAAGATTAGTCATCAGAATACAAATTAAGTACTTTCAGCGTTTTAGAAAGTTCTACCCCTAAAAATAGGGGGCTAAAATAGGGGTGCAAAGTTTGTATGTGGGAAACTATTTTTTTTAGCTAGATTCCTAAAACTTTGTAGAAAGATTATTTAAATGCAAAGAAAGTACTTTCAGCGTTTTGGAAAATTTCACCCCTAAGGGGGTAAAATAGGGTGCAAAGTTTGTATGGGAAAAACATATTTTTTTTTAATAGAGACTTACAATTTTGTCGAAAAATTACTTATTAGAACATGAAAAATACTACATTAGGCGTTTTACAAAAATTATTCCCTAAGGGGGTTAAAAAAGGGTGCAAGGTTTGTATGGGGAACACTTTTTCTGAGCTAGACACTTAAAACTTTGTAGAAAGATTACTTATAAAAATAAAAATAAAAGACTTTCAGCGTTTTGAAAAAATCTATCCCTAAGGGGGATAAAAAGGGGTGCAAAGTTTTTATCAGGGAAAGTTTATGTTTTTGAGTTAGAGACTTGAAACTTTGTAGAAAGATTACTTATTAAAAAACAAAAAAAGAACACAAATCGTTTTAGAAAATTCCACCCCTAATAGGGTTAAAAAGGAGAGCAAGCTTTGCATGGGCAACACTTTCAGCGTTTTAGAAAACTCCATCCCTAAGGGGATCCTTAAGATCCTTAAGAAGGGTAGCCAGTGTTGTGTGGGAAAAACTTTTTTTTTTGCTAGACTTAAAACTATTCGAAATGTTACTTATTAAAATTAATAATAAAGTACTTTCAGAGTTTTAGAAAATTCCACCCCTAAGGGGGTTAAGAAAGCTTTGTATGGGCAACACTTTTTTTGAGCTAGAGACTTACAAGTTTACGAAAAAAGTTCTTTCAGCGATTAGAAAAATTCAACCTCTAAGGGGGTTTAAAAGGGGGTTCAAATTTTAAATGGCGAGCAATAAAATTTTAAAGTGTTAAGAGATTTTTAACTTCGGTCTTATTCTGTACGTTAAAAGACTACAAAACTGATTTCAGAGTTTTTCCAAATTCATCCCCTAAGAGTGTTAAAATTGGTTCAAAGTTTGAGTATTTCAAGGCATTTTTAAAGTATGAGATTTTTAACTTTGGTTTTAGACTGTTTGTTCACAAACTAGAAAATTAACATCAACGTTTTTTTTTAATCATCCCCTAAAAGAGGGTTCAAATTTTGTATTGAGAGAAATCATTTTCTAAGACGATAAAAAGTTCTACGCGGACGAAGTCGCGGGCAACAGCTAGTATTGTATAAAACCCTTGAGCTCACATTATCAGTTTCCCATTGTATTGCACGGAGCGGATTTATGGCCTCAGTCGTCTTTTCGGTTGAGGGCGAGTACCTAGAGCACACGTTTGCGCTTAAAACCTACTCTAAATAGTGGGTAATAGAGGTGGGGATGGGTAGTTCTGAACTCCAAGCTGGCGGCCTGATGGAAGACGTCAAGAAAAATGTTTAAGGTGGCCGGCCTATACTTACGTAGTAATATTTAGTAAGCCAGTTTAGGATCCAGTATAGGATTTGAACTCTTTCTCCAGCTGGCCCCGTATGGCATGGATGGCCTTATCACGCGACAAGTGACAGGATAGAGCATCCGTCCCTGGCTGACACCGTTCGATAGAACGAGACGACGCGCTTATCCTATCACTTATCGCGTGATACGCCATCCATGCTACGGGGCCTGAAGACCCCATATTAAGTCGGATTCATATTTATCTATCGTTAAGCTTTCTGGTGCGTGTGATGCAACAGGAGCCGTCACGTCAGAGTGCATCAGATGAATTTGATAAAATAAAATTTAAAAAATAATACCCGACTCCGGACACGCGATCTGAAAAGTATTAAATAAGAAAACAATTTACTTCTGAAATCAAAACCATAATATATGAGAGAGTCGAATGTCAGGTTTTGATTTCAGAAGTAAATCGTTTTCTTATTTAATACTTTTCAGATCGCGTGTCCGGAGTCGGGTATTATTTTTTAAATTTTATTTTATTTTATACTTTTTAGATGTGTTCTGTAGTCGGGTATTATTTGTAATCCTATTTTATTTAAAAATATTGGTGATATGTGAGGGTCACAATGGGGTAATTTAAAGATCTTCCACACGAACATAAGGTCTCCCATCCGCCACTAATAGTGGGTGTAGCATATCTGGCCAATTCAGGTCATTGCATGACAGAGTAACATACCAGTGTGCTGGTCCAAGGTTACGCACCATGGCCATTAGCTCAGAATATGCCCTGTGCCAGTATGAAGAAGTGCCTCGAATATTTCTCATGCATAGGTGTATGTTTTGGAATTAATCACTATGTTGGACGCCATCTTGCCGCAATCTTCCGCAAATGGAAACATTTTGTCTCGCTTTCAGAAGCTCTACCACTGAGAGCGCGTAAAATATATATTATGTGCTCTGAAATCGTTTTTTACTTCAGGTTACTTCCCATCACACGTGATTGAAAATAGTCTAATGGAGAGGTCTAATTTCATTTAGCCCATTTTTCCCATCCGGAAATAGTTGAACCCAGGCTAGCTCTTCAACCCTCCGCTCTATGAGAAGTGCGGTTTTGCGCTGTATTTCACGGATCGGTAAGACGGTGTCATTATCATAAATGTTTTGACATATTACCTCCGCGATGTTGGGTACTGGAATCTCATTTGGCATTAACAGAGTGGTGCTTATTATTCCGTCATGAAATTCGTTCGAACTGGCTTCATTTAATTGGTTCCCTTCAACAAATGCTGCGCTGTCTTCTTCTGTTAAATGTGACTTCACTATTGTGAGAGAAAATTTAATATCTCTACTCGACCCCACTGCCAGAACGAAATGCAGGTGTTTTGATAAGGTATCTAGTGTTGCAAAAATCATTACCATGCACGACCAGCGCTAGGTGCGACGCGGCCTTTTGGACTCCGAGAGTGAGAGTCAAATACTTCAGTAATTTTTTTGATTTTGTGAAATGACTGCCACGGAAATATCATTGCAAGTAATAATGCAAAGATGTGTCATCGTGATAGCTCTTCCAGTCCTTCTTTAATACTAGTGTAATAGCCACTAAGTACAGTCAATGAAGGAATCACTAAGCCTACTGCGGCGTCGCATCCAATATCCAGTGTATAACTTTTGGATTTTGGTAGCAATGGTAATATAATACAAGGCAACAACTCATCGGTAGCGAGATGGTCAGGCTGTATATTTATATACTCGTAGATTTTCAAGGCAAATCTTATAATATTTGTCACCAAACATCAACACACGGTCAATATCTGAAGGTTTCCAGCCTTGTAGGGGATTTGAGGATGAATGTGCGATTTCGGATGTTGCGTTGACTGTGCATTGCTTGCCTCTGCTAGTCGAACTGAAAATATCACTGCCTTGATAGAAATAACCTCTGAGAATGAAGAGAATTGCAGATGAGTTCGATATTTCATGGTAATGATTCTCAGTATTTACTGCTTCCTCAGCGATTTCGATGATATTCAAACAAAATGATTTGCAGAATTGACGATAGATAGCGCTAGTAGTATTCTTATAGGCTGATATAAACTTGAATCGTCTTCCTATCGCTTGTTATACTTTAGTTTAATAATGTTTTTATATATTTGAACTCGAAATTTTCTATTCTTTCATTTGATCCCCCACACGCTATGATAACTACAGATTTTTTTCAAAGTCAGTCACTTATTTGTATGTGACAGCCATCATATTTTTCTTTTTCATACAAAAGGTATCCTTTGTTAACCGGAGCATAATTTCGAATCGATTGACACCCCATTTATCAAAATCGGTTCAGTATTTAAAACGCTACAGTGGAACATACAAACATAGACCGCTAAAAACATATCCCTTCCGTTCGGCTCTGCCGTCGTCGGGCAAAAATACAAAATGTATGATAACGATATCGTTCAGTCGCATCACGACCACGAGTCCACGACACATCATGTCAGACAATGAATCCGGCTTTAGACTCACGTTAGAAAATCTTTACTCCATGTTTATTTCAGTATGTTTTGAAGCATTCCTGATATGTACTACTGACCTATAGTTTCGAAGTAATTGACATCGCTTTGATAACTCACGATGAACACAAACACCATAATGACACTCCCAACCAGTGCCAATCCCGTGCCGAGCTGAAATCAGGACATACATATAAATATCATACCATTGCACAAATAAAGTCCACACACCTAGCAATTTGTGACGACAACTTGTTGCTGACCCGCTAAATAGAGACATCAAAGTTGAAAATGCGACATTTAATCTTAATTCAAAACAAAATTGCGGTGTCAATAAAATTATTGCAATTCTAAGTCTCTAAATGTAGGTCGCGGGAGTTATTGTGGCATTTTTTAGGGGAGGCCTATGTCCAGCAGTGGACGTCTTTCGGCTGTTATGATGATGATGAAGTCTTCAAACCCATTTTTATAGAAATAAGTGTTCTTACCGCACTTATGATGGCCAGAGCTAGGCAGACATGCTCAATTGGAATTAACGGGCAATTGCTCTTCAAAATCATCTTGGACTCTGAAAATACACAAAACACTCGGCTGTAAAACCAGGGACTGCATAACCGAAAAATACCGGTATTCTATTTTAACGGTATGACGTCATATCGGTTGTCAAATAGCGGTTTCGGTAGCGGAACCTTTATATTTCGCTACCGAAATATAAAGGTACCTTTATTTTTTCCGGTACCGTAACCGCTATTTAAAGGTACCGATATATCGACTTTGGCCTGGAGTTGTTGCCAAACCGCCGGCAAAGGCTCTGCTGCTTTGTCCTTTAGTCTTTAAATGTTTAGTAGCCAATGCTTCCTCTGTAGAGTGCCAGCTCGCTTACTTTTCTCGATAACCTTTATAATACCGGTATTATAAAGGTTACGGTATCATTTTAAACTGATACCGCTAACCGTTATTTCAAAACGGTTACGGTACCGTTATGTTCGCGCGGCGCGCATAACCTTTACGACATAACGGTACCGTAATGGAATACCGGTTACATACCGGTATAACCGTAACCGAAATCAGTCCCTGTGTAAAACATCCTAAAGTTCCATACCTACACATTATGTATGGATAGTCTAAAACTAAAAAGATTGTAGCTTTGTAAGTTTAAAAGTTTGTATGTAAGGAAAGAAAGAAAGAAAACATTTATTCGCGACAAGAAAAACACATAAAACAAAATGCAGACACATACGCACATACACATTTGCCACGAAATGGTAACAACTCAGCGTAAATGCTGGCAGCGCCAGCGCAAGTCTTCCGGTCACACCATTAAAGTCGCCGTCAATGGACTTTGCTAACTATGTAACCAAACAATGTATTGAAATCTTAGAATAATAACGCCTAGAAGGATAGTTTCATACGGCCGACGCGCCAAGCGTGAGGCGAGGTAGTTGTGATCAACTCGTATTAACACGCGCCAATACGCACACAAACGCACCAATAGTGTTGCCAGCGTATACACATTCCCTGAAAATATATATTATAATAAAACAACAATATGTAAGTTACGTACGCCCAAGATGAATTTTCTAATTTGTTGACGATGTCATAACCAACCATAACCATAACGCCGCTCTAGCAACATAAAAATATTTGGTTTCCATACAAAGTTTCATCCCCTTTTTGATGAAATTTGACGTAAATTATAGGATATGTCCTATTCTGCTACATAAGGTATATTACATACTGGAAAGTTTCATAAAAATTCGTCCAGTAGTTTTTGAGATTGGTTGGAACGTACATCCATCCATCCAAACTTTCGCATTTATAATATTAGTAGGATAATTTAGGAGTTCCTATGGCCACCTTCCGTCCTCATCATCAGACCCGGTCGAAAGTACCATAATATTGCATTGTCACCTGATTTAAAACACGTGTACAAAATTTAAACTCGATTGAACTCTGGGAAGTTAGTCAAAATTGACTTGCAAGATTTGACCTAGATATACTCAAACATACACGAGGAGTCAAGTAAAAGCTTGGTACAAATCAAGTGATTTATCTTCTTCGTATTTTCAACCCTGCCGATATTTGTATTTTATGTTAGTATATTATCAGAACAAAATTATGGGTAAATATATCCGTTACATTGGCAACACTACGCTGTCATGCCGCTTATAGAAAATATGCAATTTTGATTACTGCTTTACGTAAAAATACGAGTTAGAGAATAATACTTACGTGTGAAATGTTATCTTAGAATGTTTATCCTTCTTATCCGATGCATTGTGATTGTGACACCCTTTCACTGCACAAACCGTCCTTTATTATATGAAAAATGTGGGAACTATTTACACTTGACACGCGTCCTTAAAACTGACAAGCCGATCGGCGTACTCAGCCATTTATGGCTGAGTTTTGGTGGCCTCGCCATTGCGCGTGAACTGCGTTTCTAGGCGTTATTATTCTAAGATTGAAATTGACATTTAATGTCAATTTCAGTATTATGGTTTGTTTACATAGTTAGCAAAGTCCATTGACGGCGACTTTAGGTGAAACACTGAACAATGACGCCACGATCGCACATGAGGACAAAATTACAAAAAAACATAAAAAATAATAGGAAGAACACAAATCAATAATACGATTAAAAAATAATTAATGAATGGATATTATCCGATCCTAAGGGGTGGCCACCGCAAAAGATACTTTATGGATACCTCCGCGCCACGGGGATAGCACGGAGGTTATGTCGGACTCGCACCGATTACAAACAAACCCTCCGATGGCCCTCTTCGATGCATTACGGACGGCTCCGTGATCTCCTACGGAACGCACCAGTGCCAGGCTAGCGTTGTCTGTGGGTTCTATCTTTTTTAACCGAAATCAAAAAAGGAGGAGGTTTTATGTTCCACTGTGTGTATTTTTTTTATGTATGTTCGCCGATTTTTCCGTCAATGGGGAATGGATTAAAGTTTTAGAAGTGCCTGATTATTTTTTTGGTGATAGAAATAACCTTCCTTAGCACCAGAAAAAAAAGTTGCTGACTTTTCAGCTGCGTCAGTTATTTTTGAAAAATATAATCAGTTTCCTCAGTTACGTTTTGGGTTTAGGATGGCGAATGAGACACTTTCCTTGATCCGTCTCATATAACAAAAAATATTTTAAATATCTCACCATTCATTGCCAGATGACAAATATAGCTGCTGCAGCTGTCAATATCATTTGCCTGTGTCAGTTTACCATGGATTTTAAGGGTATTTTGTGTGATATGATTCGGTTCCTGGAAAGTGTCTTATTTGCCGTCCTAAACCCCAAACCTAAGTCAGGAAACTGTTATATTTTTTCAAAAATAATTGACCCACCTGAAAAGTCTGCAACTTTTTTCTGATGCTAAGGAAGGTTATTCCTATAATATAACTGCTTCTATCGCCTTATAAAGTCCTATATAATATACGTGATTACCTTAGTGTCGATTTGCGTGTCGACCTATGTGAATCGCTTATATTATCTAGGTTAAACTATTGTGATGTCGTGTATGACGGGTGCATTACTGGTCGTTCCAAGAGGCTCATACAACGAGTGCAGAACGCATGTGCTCGTTTTTGTTTCCGAGTCCCTCCCCGGTCCCACATCACTCCATACTTGAACGCCGCTAACTTGCTTAACATGTCTGCACGCCGACGCCTGCACCTTGCCACTCTGCTTTTCGGGGTGGTAAGGCACGAAACCCCATCTTACCTTTTCAATAAACTGGTATGGTCAAAGAGTGCGCGCAGATTCAAGGCAATGGCCATAACTCCTATGCACCGAACCGCTGCTTTCCGAGGTAGCTTCAAGTTCGCGGCGTCTAAGTGCTGGAATGATATCCCTCCCCCTATCCAAGGGGCGCTTAGCAGATACACCTTTAAGCGTAAGCTTAAAGGCTATTTGTTGACGCTCCAAAAATCCTAATCCTAATCCTGCACTTTTGACAGCAAAAATATGCTAATTGCACATTTTTATCTAGTTTTTGTTTTTAGTTTAATAGTAAAATTTACTTTAATGTGTAACGTAGTTATTATTTTATTAAAGCTGCATGTAGGTAGTGCTGTATGTATTATCTCACTATGTATTTATGTTTATTTCTCTCTCGCCTTGCACAATTTATTATATGTATAGTTGTGTTATTATAATTGTATGACGTTTCCGTGAGTCACCAACGGTGCTGGCTGAAAATCAGCGCTGTAGGTGTCTGACTGACACCTCAGCATAATGCTGAGCCAGTGTCCGGTTCACGGCCGCAGAGACACACTTGTTACATGTTTTTTACTGTTATTTTTATTTATTTTTGCTTAATATATGTGTCCTGTGTGTTAGTGAATAAATGTATCTTTCTTTCTTTCTATCACCAAAAAAATTATCAGGCACTTCTAAAATTTTCATCCATTCCCGATTTCTAAAATTATTTTTTTAATCGAAAGACGCTCCTGGCCCCGTAGCAGGGATGGCATTATCACGCGATAAGTGACAGGATAAGCGTGTCGTCTCGTTCTATCGAACAGTGTCAGCCAGGGACGGATGCTCTATCTTGTCACTTATCGCGTGATAAGGCCATCCATGCTACGGGGCCTGAGGTGGTCCCATTATCACCAAGTCAGGATCTGATGATGGGATCCTAGGGAAATTGAGGACAACCCTCAAATTTTATAGGCACGCGTGTAGTAATTTCGGTATTTTCTATTATAAGTCATGTATATATAAGACCACAGATGACTTATGGATACATAACTTGCAAGATACATAACTTTAACAGATTCGACACTGTTCGCGAATAGCTTTTTTGGACAAACGATAAATAAGGTATCTAACTTTGTCACATTTCATTAAGTGAGATTTTCGGTGAAGTAAAATACCATCATTTGAACGTATGTAATTGTGTCGTTGTATTACCTACATATTAACATCTACATAGGTATAAGGAAAACGATGAATTAGATCATCAAGTAATATAATACCTAAATGTAAATAATGAAGACATGTGGGTGTGGAGACACGTAATTGTTATGTTTGTGAGTAATTATGTTTTGTTGCAGGCATGAGGCTGAGGTAAATTTTGAGCAATCATGTTTCGGTATAATCAGATAAACAATCATACTTATAGTCAAAAATCATACCTGCATCTGAAAATTAGTCCTTGTTTTTTCCTAATCTGGTGAGAACGACGTTTCAAAGAACACGATATTTTTCAATTCACACCCTTGTATGTCATGTATGCGTCTACCTGTAAAATATTCTTAAATTCAGACCCCACAGACATTACCCCTTTATTAGATACTAGGTGCCCGCGCGGCTTCGCTCGCGTATTGCAAAAAACGCAGGGCAACCCGCGCGATAAAATGTAGCCAATAACCATAAAGAAAATCCATTCTACACGCAGGTGAAATAATTTTTGAAATCGGATTAGCGGTTCCGGGGATTACCCATTACATATAATCTTACTTACATGTAAACTTTAAAGTCTTTAAACTCACAAAGTTACAATCTCATAGACCTTACCTTTTTATAAAATTAGTGGGTAGAATATAGATCAAAAGAAACCGTTTTGAACATAATTAGGATGAACTCGTGTGGTGCAGTGCAGTGCAGTATATAATCGCGTACCTAGCCTAATTAGAGCAGTAATAAATCATAGCTTCAACAATACAGTTGTTTCACTACCGTCATCCTTAAGCCGTCAAGCGTCCTGTAGACTACATTAGTCTACAGAAAATTTGTGCCGGTAGTGTCCAATAGACGCCATTAGTCTACAGACCAATCCGCTGATTGGTCTAATTTTTCTACATCGATTCGTTATGGTGGCAGCTTGATAGATATTTTACTAGCCAATAACAACTATCAGAGCTAACAAATTTTATGTTTGACCAATCAAAATCGTCAACAGTGACGTGTAAATATTTTTTTTCTCTGCGTTGGCGGAATTCGCCGGCCATGTTGCAAGTTGGAACGTGCGCGTAAATAAATATTTGTTGTGAAGTAATTATTAGGTTTTTAGAAGTGAATTTACGTAAAATAAACGCATAAACTAGCCCGTATCATTTTAGTGTATGTAAAATGTGATATGTGGTTATAAATTGAGTGCAAATTGTGAATGATTTGTGACGGATGTGACGGAAAACGAACATCTTGGAATATAAATAAATATACCTCTCACTACAAGTAAGTGCGGCTATTGTAACATATTGAGCTGAATTTTAAATGTATCTATCTCTCTAATGATATATAACACATCGCATATAAATTATTCTAGGGTAGGTGAAATTCCCATCTTCAGCGGAAATTCGGCCGTTTCTTGTTTGTATGGGACATTTCGGGCATATTTTGGGACGGGAGGTCTGACACCTGACGGGTTAATAAGAATAAGAATATTTTATTTATAGAAAATGGGTGTACATAAAAGATCTTAAAATTGTTTTGGCGTCTCCATCTTCAGCCTGAGGCACAGACGTACAAATTATAATATCTTACAACTAAATACCTACTTACTATTAAACTTTAAACATCATTATTATAGATCACGGGGTGTTACAAAGTGGTACGAATTGCCATAATACATTATTTCGAGACACCAGGCATGTAATTTACTTTTAAACTGGGGCAAATCCTTAGAATAATAACGCCTAGAATGATAGTTTCATACGGCCGACGCGCCAAGCGTGAACCATAAAATGGCTTCATGTAGTTGTGATCAACTCGTATTCACACGCGCCAATACGCACACAAACGCACCAATAATGTACCACCGATCGGCGTACTACGCCATTTATGGCTGAGTTTTGGTGGCCTCACCGTTGCGCGTGAACTGCGTTTCTAGGCGTTATTATTCTAAGGGCAAGTCTAACTCCTTCAGCTCTTTAGGTAGGTAGTTATAAATTTTGATGCACATGAATTCAACGTTTTTACTGACAAGGGCAGATGTTGTTCTCGTTCTCGGATAAACGGGCTTACATGGCGATCCTGCCAGTGCGACCTTGTGCCGTACTGGCCCCCTATTCTGTAACTTGTTTTAAGCTCACCTCAACGCTCACCCACAAATATATCTTGACGCCACGATTTGCCGTAACTTAGCGTAGGTAGAGGTCTAGTTTCGTAACGGGTGACCGGCGGGGTGAGCCGCATTAACGCGTAGCGAATAACAGCCCTGGGGCGGCGCGCTGCGCCAGCCAGTAATCAAAGCAAAGTTCCCTTTTATGCTGGAGGCACAGAATCATATTTTATAGATGCTAAAGGCCAATGATTATAGCATATGACCAGAAACGCTAATAATTCCAGTAAAGTAACTCAACTACATCATAGTATTATTATTTGCACCAACAAACAAATTATTTCTTTTACTGAGGTCGTTTTTAGGTTTCCGTACGCAAAGAGTAAAATGGGACCCTATTACTAAGACTCCGCTGTCTTCCGTCTGTCTGTCAGTCTGTATGTATGTCTGTCCGTCTGTCACCAGGCTGTATCTCAACAACAACAACAGTGATAGTTAGACAGTTGAAATTTTCACAGATGATTTATTTCTGTTGCCGCTATATTATTATTATTATTTGTTTGTGGGCCTTAATATGCCGCTTCGACCAGCAAGTGATCTATTGTGGCAGCCCTTGTTTTAGAGTTCACCGTTAAGTCCCGTTGCCTCCAGGAAATTCCAGATTCTTTGGGCGGTGATATGTTGTACTTCTTGTGGGTGCATTATGTGCCGCCCTAGGTAGGTACTTCTTTTATGCATGAGTGGTCCGCAGGAGCAGAGAATGTGCATTGCAGTCTCCTCTGTCTCCTGGCAGAACCTGCAAGTTGTGTCCTGCTTCATACCCATTTGAAACAGGTGTTTGTTCAATTTGCAATGTCCTGTCAGGATTCTTGTCACTGCGCAGGTTTTGTGCCTTTTGAATTGTAATAACTCTTTAGACAGCTTACTATTGAACCCTTCGATCAGGGCTTTAGCTTGTTTTTGTCCTTTGGTGAACTTCCACAGCTTGATTGCCTCTGATTTTTCCGCGTTGTTTAGCAGAGAATATGCTTTCCGTTTTGTGATGCCACAGAACGGTTCCGCCGCTATAACAACAAATACTAAAAAACAGAATAACTATTTTTTTTTCTTTTTTTTCGTTTACACTCTTACACAAATTGGCTTAGTCCCCAACCACAGATTATATAATAGTTCTAACGAACAGATACTCGACTCTGAATAAAAAAGCGCATACCCTACCGTTTTCCATGCCTACTAAATTTAACAATGGAGCGACCTTGAACGCGCCGGTTGTTGCCCGCACTTGCCGGCCAATAGACGCTAGGGTTGACACCACGTAGAAATGATTTTATAATTAATAGTTGAGTGCAATAAAAATACCCACACATTCCATGCACTTCACTGATTAGGTTACCAAATTTAATTGTTATCGTTTTTCAATTTTAATTTTTTAAAAGACTTGTATTTCCCGAGATTCTGCCAGTATCTGAACTGCATAGTTACTTACATAAATAGTATACATACCTGCATACCTACAGGCATATCAACGCAACGCAGCATGTTAAATAATTTTTTTGTACTCGACGATTAAAATATGTGTATTAAGATTTCATAGAGAATACTGCAACGTCACTCTTTTCATAGTTGTAGTCCATGTTACTGTCGAAACAATCGAAATAACTACTTTTCGATACGCTCCAGACAACTAAAATAAATTCGACCAATCACGTGGCTGCTTTACTGAACTGTAATGAATTGGACCAATAGAATCGCTTTGATGTCGTACGCTCGTTGATGTGTTTTAAGATATCAACAAGCGTACGAGCGATGAGCTGCACTTCGTTTCAACAGTATCGAGTTTGTTTAATTAGTTCAGTTGACTCGTAGAAAATTAATTTTAATGAACTCGTACAAAAAGTATTGTTCACAATAGTGTTATAGTCAAGCTTTTTAATCTCGTACCTTACTTAGGCCACTCAGCAAGCTTCGTGGCCTAAACACGGTACTCGACTAAAAAGCTCTCTATTATAACACGATTGTGAAAAATACTATTAATGTCAAGTATCTCTCACCCTGCCTATGGTTACGACAGTCAAAATGTAGGTACCTATTAATCTACCAACTACCACATAAATATAACAAAACGAATGTGTAGGTTTGTTGTGTAGGTAACTTCATTTGAGTAGGTGTATCCCGACGACAGTATGAAATAAAGTTTGGTAGGTAGGTACCTACCTATCTTCGTTATCTATAACGTAAGTATATAAATTAACGTCATATTGTATAAAAGTTATTGCAAACTTGGAATTAGTCACTAGGCATAAGTTGTTTTAAAATATTCTGATTACCTACGTGTTTCATCATCGCGAGTGCATTCCAAGCCCTTCCAAAAGGTTATAAGTCCCTATAGCAACGACGATGCTTACACCCTTTCTTAGGCCGTGCAATGCATGCACCCCGCAAATCTTACTAAATAAACTATTATACTAATTGCTGCTAGACAGGGATAAATATAAACATGAAATCAATACAAGCAACGGAGTGGCGGAGTACCGAAACTTGTCGGAGGCTCGGGGTAGGTATACAAAATTACCGAAACTCAAGCAGGCCTTAAAATGTATTACGTAAGTAAGTATTTGAAATAGGTATTAGGTGTTCCGTAAAAAACATAACGTCTTTGTTCAAACTCACTAGTTTGTATTGTACCTGTCATGGAAATAATTAGTAGGTACTTAGTATAAAGTAGGTAAGTTACTAACTTTTCATCCGTTTCATCGTCTGTAAAAATTATAAATGTCTATTGTTTTATTGTTCATACACCCCACAACACTGCAGTGCGCTGAATTTATTCGCGACGAACTCATTTTTAAAGAATTGGTAATAACTTATATTGTGCGCGTAAGCAGCGTCCCACCGTGAGTGCGTGTGCCAGCCCACTGGCGGATGTACCGGTACCGGTGCGCAAAGTTTAGGTATAATTCTGAGTTCCCACGGCGCAGTCAGGTAGCACTGCCCCAACTAAGCAAAGCTTGTACTATGGGTACTAGACGATGATACACATAATTATATAAATAAATAAATACTTAAATACACAGAAAACATCCATGACTCAGGAACAAATATTTGTGCTCATCAAGTCATCACACAAATAAATGCCCTTACCAGGATTCGAACCCGGGACCTCCGGCTTCGTAGGCAGGGTCACTGGTACCAACAGTACCAGGGCGTTTTTCAAAAAAAGTGTACAAAACATCTTTTTTTTTCAGAATTCGAATTTTTTTGGTTTTTCTTACTCAGGATCGTTGATACTATCGATCCTCATACAAAAAAAAAGTGTCCCAGATTTTACTATGTAAATTTTTTTTCCAGTGCGTCACGACCATATAAATAAAAAAAGACTGCATACAAAAATGTGACGATCTGGAATGGAATATTTAGGACACTTTTTTTCTTGTATGAGGATCGATAGTATCAAAGATTCTAAGAAAGAGAAACAAAAAAAAATGTGTTTTGAAAAAAAAATTGTTTTGTACACTTTTTTGAAAAACGCTCACCAACTAGGCTACAGGAGGCTCCCATACAACAAACGTGATTTTTTTGCAGTTTTTATAGATAATGGTACGGAACCCTTTGTGCGCGAGTCCGACTCGCCCTTGGCCGGTTTTTATCAATCATCACTCATCCATCAGTCACAATAAAAACAAAGCGGGCATTCATGATAAAAACCGCATAGTTACACAAAACCGATAATTATAACCATTATGATAACATTGCAATTAAAATAGTCGCTGTGTGAGCCGTAGACAACGCTAGCCTGCGTTATTTTCCAAAAAAAAAGGAAATGTAACGACATCTATATTATTAATGAACCTACGCACAAATTTTCATCACCAGAATCGTTTGAGAAACGCGACTGAATTTTTGGCCCTAACTGAAGCAGAGAAATATGAAGGGAAACGAACTCGTGCAATTATAAAAGCAGCTACTTACAGTATTTAACAGCACTAATTATTTTCACTAAACGACACGCACGACTAGTTGTTCGTGGTGTCAGAGTCACAGCACAGTCACAAAATTCACAAATAGCTCAACCGACCCACACTTGGAAATACTTAAAACTAGCTGACCAATCGTCAACTGTATTACAACGGAATAAAGTGTAGTAACGGATGATCCAGCTTATCATCGTGTGTAAATAAGAATACCAGGAATAACGTTCGGTGTTATTAATAACGTAATAATACTGACCGTAAACGACCGGTGTATGTCTGAACTCAGTTCACGCATAATTACCAAGGCGTTTGGAGTCAAGTTATGATAGGCACAGGCTCGCAAATGCGATGAAATGCTTTGTGAATAAAGGTTGGTGCGTCACCGTCAGTCAGTGTATTGCTTTGTTTACATTTTTGACACTTGCCCCCAAATTGATATGATATTAGTATATTCCATGAATAATTGACAAGCAGTGAATGTGCAATGTCATTCGTAAAGTAAAGGTAAAGTTAAGGTGAAATATTAAAAAGTGGCTAGTTGCATTATCATAACCTCCATGTCATGAGACACGGAGGTCCTCCTGAGTTCCTGACACACCGTTGCTCGTATTGTATTGTAAATTTTGCTTGTTAATTTGTTTCTATGTTTTTTCTACCAAATCTGTCTCACATATTTGCACTCCAGGGTCCCACCCAAGATACAGGCTCAGCCAAATTTTGAATTTGAATTCTTCGCACGCAAGCACGCACGCACGCACGCACGCACGCACGCACTTACACACACACACGTTAAACGCCCGTTGACAAGTTACTTTCAAAAGCTCATATCGCGTATGTAATGTCATCCATACAATGTCAGTATTGTCAGTACATTGCTGCTGATAAAATTTTCAAAAATTAATTATGGGGTCTCACACACAGGTAAGTGTAACTTAAAAAAGCGGCCAAGTGCGAGTCGGATGTACATCATATATTTTTTTTAGATTTATCATTCTCTTATTTTAGAAGTTACCGGGGGGGACACATTTTACCACTTTGGAAGTGTCTCTCGCGCAAACTATTCAGTTTAGAAAAAAATTATGTTAGAAACCTCAATTTCATTTTTGAAGACCTATCCATAGATACCTCACACGTATGGGTTTGATGAAAAAAAAATTTTTGAGTTTCAGTTCTTAGTATGGGGAACCCCAAAATTTATTGTTTTTTTTTATATTTTTGTGTGAAAATCTTAATGCGGTTTACAGAATACATCTACTTACCAAGTTTCAACAGTATAGCTCTTATAGTTTCGGAAAAAAGTGGCTGTGACATACGGACGGACAGACAGACCGACATGACGAATCTATAAGGGTTCCGTTTTTTGCCATTTGGCTACGGAACCCTAAAAACATCTTAATTAATGATTACACTAATGAGTTCTATGTCTGGATTAATTATTCGCCCGTATCAAATACACACGCTGTATATATTAATGACATTCTGTTACTATTGTAATTTTGACAGCTCACCGTTTGCTGGGAAACCAACGGACTCAGCTCGGTGACAGT
This sequence comes from Epinotia brunnichana, assembly GCA_963854355.1. Classification (NCBI taxonomy): domain Eukaryota; kingdom Metazoa; phylum Arthropoda; class Insecta; order Lepidoptera; family Tortricidae; genus Epinotia; species Epinotia brunnichana. Next base: position 5,768,132 of record OY977949.1, on the reverse strand, counting down.
GGCAACTCGACACACTGGTACTTGAAAAAAAATAATATTAATAAAAAATAAAAAAAATAATAAAATTAGTTTATTTAAAAGAAACAAAATACAACATACGTTAACCCATGGTCCCACACTAGGCTAAGCCTGTATCGTGGTGACCGTTTGAAAAACATTAACAGTAAAAGTTTGTTCGGGTAGGTGATCTTTATTTATTATTATAAAACAAATGGCAATGTGTGCTTGTATATGCGTGTGTGTGTGTGTGTGTGTGTGTGTTGAGATTATTAATATGGCGGACTTTTTAAAAAACCGACATTAAATTATAATCTTCTACCTTGGTTGCTTTTTTAATGAACTACTTTGATGCAATTCAGCCAACTCAAATAATCTCAAGTACCTAAAGTGCATTCATCCATACTTGTCTTATTTGGTACCTAATCAACATTCGAACCTCAAAATGTATCTTTTTAGGCTATACTAGCTATTTTATCGTAACTGAAGCATTCCCAGACAAAAAAAAGTGAAGTGATGTCCGAAAAATCGTCTCGGCATGCTCTAATATTCACAAGATTGCTATTCTATATCAAAAAGTTGTTGTTGAATGTTGTTTACCAAATAAGACAAGTAAGGATGAATGCACTGTATACCTACGAGTATAAATACTTTAAATTCATCCTTTCATCTTCAGGCTAAGTACTAGGAAACAAAAAAAAAACATTGTTGTCAAGAACATTTTATTTGAAGTCGTATATACTTTAGTAGGAACACCATCCGCTCGGTAACCCTTGCATTTTATTAAATTGTCGAAAGGGCTTCTGCGTGTTGATTATGTGGTACTTGATTGGTCTTATCTTATCTTATCTTATCTGTGTGAGGGCCCTTTCGGATGCACTTCGACCCAGTGGGATCTTTTGTGCATTTGCCCTCTCCTTTATGCCTGCTCCCAGGCTTGCTCCATCATTTCCACAAAACGGATGATGCAGTTCCCCGGGAGCACCTTGAATTCCTTTGGTTGCGGGTAGCCGTTACCAAAGTAATTAATTCTTTGTCTGGCAAGGGCATGTCATTCACACAATAAGTGTTCCATAGTATCATCCTCCTCGCCACACATTCTACATTCTAAACTATCCGATAGTCCCGTCCCATCTTGGCCAAGTTATTGATTGGTACTTCGGTAATTATTTTTATACTGCGCCGGTGGTAAACAATCGTAAGGCCTGCCTGATGGTAAGCACTGCAGACACCGTTGCCTATGGGAGCTTGCGGCACCAAAAGAATCACATCCTCGCGAGCTCTGGCGTCACCACCTCACTCACCAGCTCACCACCAGGAACACAACACCAAATACCCACAAAGCAATCAGTGGTATTATTATTTATTTATTTTATTAGGGTTCCGTACTCAAAGAGTAAAACGGGACCCTATTACTAAGACTCCGGTGTCCGTCTGTCTGTCAGTCTGTCACCAGGCTGTATCTCAACAACAGTGATAGTTTGACAGTTGAAATTTTCACATACGATATTTTTTTGTTGTCGCTATAACAACAAATACTAAATACACAGAATACAATAGTTTTTTTATAGATAATGGTACGGAACCCTTCGTGCGCGAGTCCGACTCGCACTTGGCCGGTTTTTATTTATTTATTTGTCTCAGGCAACAAGGCCCATATTAACAAATACCTTACAGACTAACATACGTATCAATATACAAAACTTATAAGTAACACAATAACATGTAGTAAGTAGTTATGATATCTGTTATATTATAACCACCCGCGTAGCGTATTAGGCCTTAAGTGTAGACATTTCGCAGTCCTCTTAACCGTGCCTGGTATAGTTCTTTGCAGATAACGAATAGTATGATTGTTATGATGATTTGTGTTTCAGTTATTCTGGGCTATGTGCTCCTGTTAGTACGGAGCCTGGAGTCCATGATACGAGCGGAAATTCCAGGGCTGCAGTATAGCGATTTGGACAGAAACAGAGAAGCGAGGGCGGACTACGAACGCTTCTACTAATAGTGCAATAATTGTTTATTATGCTAAGTAATGTTCATGTTGCAGAGCATTCTCATAATATGCCCTGCTACCTACCTAACGAGTAAAGGCCTCCACACACCAGTCGCGGGCGCGGGTCGGGCGCGGGCCCGCGCAAGTTGTAAAATATTATGCTAATCGTATTATGCCTTGCTACTCGTATTATGTCTTCAAAACTTAACATTTAAATTATTTATTTAAATTACGAGTAAAGGCCTCCACACACCAGTCGCGGGCACGGGTCGGGCGCGGGCCCGCGCAAGTTGTAAAACATTGAAACTATACTTCAAACACACATCGAACGCGGGTCCGTCGCGGGCCCGCGGGCCCGCGATCTATGTGTGTTTGAAGTGTGGTTTCAATGTTTTACAACTTGCGCGGGCCCGCGCCCGTAACCGGTGTGTGGAGGCCTTCAGGTGTCAATGACACCTTTTCTGTAATTGGAATTCATATAAATGTACTTAATTAAAATTCATCTATTAGGCATAATTTATTTTATTTTAACATTAATTGTTTTTTTTTATTTTATTTTATCTTTTTAATGTAATGGGTTAGTGCCTGAATAAAGAACATTTTAGGCTAGCTTAATTTTATTTATTTAGATTTATTTTTCAATGTTTACTTGTACACCAATAACTATTGCTACCTATTTTATTTCTTTATTGTCGGAATTAAAAATATTAGGTCCTTACCTATGAAATTGGCGGTGTGTATGGACAATTTTATGAAAACTGTGATTTTCATACATTGAATTTTGCGGATTATTCAGCAATGTCAAATTCAAAGCAAACTAAATTTTGGTAGGAATATAGAAAACTTTTAAGCTACTTTACACATATCTTCATTCCTTAAAAATAGTTCGCATCATAAAACTATACGTAATTGAAACACTTCAACCGGCAGCACATGAAAAGGGCGGTTTTCAAGCTTTAATTTGAAACACTAAATAAAAAATTCAAACCTATTTTTTGTATTTAAAACCTTTGTTACATAGGCTAATAATGAAATTAAAAAATAATTTGGAAGTTGCAATAGAAATGAATAAATTACGTACAAAATAATATCTGTGAAAAAACCGCCAATTCCATAGGTAAGGACCTAATATTTATTGGGTAGTAGGATTGATATTAATATCCGGAAAGTTCTCAGAACTTTTCAAAAACTTTCACGAGAATTTATAACAAGAATCCTTTAGGAAGTTTCCGTTAGGAATTTTTCATGTATGTCTAGATAAATTACATGTAGGTATATAAGTAGGTATACCTAATCTTTTTCTATTTGGCTTGGTTGAAAACCGGCTTCACTAGGTTGTTCGTAATGATCATATCAGCCGAAAGAAGTCCACTGCTGGACATAGGCTGTTCGTAATGCTCTGTCTATATTTTTTCTTGGTCTGATCATGACAGGTTTACTTCACCCCCATGAAACTTCGATCATATGTCGTCAGACGCAATAAAATGAAACAAAATTATGTACAAAGAGTTTTATTTTCAATTTCTAACAATATAAAAATATTATGTTAATATCCTTGCTATTATGTCTTCAACACTTAACATTTAAATTACTTATGTGATATATCTAAATATACTTTACCTAAATATAGTAAATGCGTAACGGTATTTGGCAATTAAACCACTAAACGTGACAAACGCTGTGTGTTGTTTGTCTCGAATAAATGTTTCTTTCTTTCTTTCTTTCTTTAAACTAAGGCACAGTTCTTAAGTTTATGATACATTAAATGCAACAATGTTTAAGGGTCGCCAGCACACTACTCTCCATACAAACGTAGTTTGGTTCCTATTTTAAAACGGCATACTGGAATAACATGGAACTTTTTAAAACGGCATACTGGAATAACATGGAACTTTTTAAAACGGCATACTGGAATAACATGGAACTTTTTAAAACGGCATACTGGAATAACATGGAACTTTTTAAAACGGCATACTGGAATAACATGGAACTTTGTAAAACGGCATACTGGAATAACATGGAACTTTTTAAAACGGCATACAGGAATAACATGGAACTTTTTAAAACGGCATACTGGAATAACATGGAACTTTGTAAAACGGCATACTGGAATAACATGGAACTTTTTAAAACGGCATACAGGAATAACATGGAACTTTTTAAAACGGCATACTGGAATAACATGGAACTTTGTAAAACGGCATACTGGAATAACATGGAACTTTTTAAAACGGCATACAGGAATAACATGGAACTTTTTAAAACGGCATACTGGAATAACATGGAACTTTGTAAAACGGCATACTGGAATAACATGGAACTTTTTAAAACGGCATACAGGAATAACATGGAACTTTTTAAAACGGCATACTGGAATAACATGGAACTTTTTATAAGCATTGGTATCCGCCATATCTAGATCGAAACCTAGTTTCTGTTACGCTACGCGTAGCAGCGTTTTTCCGCTCTGTAGCCCTAGTATAAGTTTTATCGATACATATACGTTTTCGAACGCGTTTGCGTTTAGTTTCAATTTGTATGGCAACGCGAACAGCGCTTCTGGTGGTAACTATTAGGAACTACGATCGATAAAACTTATATTAGAGCCTCTGTAGCTCTAGTATAAGTTGTTTCGATACATATACGTTTTCGAAGGCGTTTGCGTTTAGTTTCAATTTGTATGCCAACGCGTAATAGTTACCACCAGTAGCTCTAGTATAAGTTTTATCGATACAATACCGAAATGAGCCAGAATAAGAAAAATACAAACAAAAAAAGATTACCAAAGATGAAATAGACGACACACGAAGGTGACGAAAGAAGAACGGGTGATGAAAGCAGAACGGGACGAATTTAAGAACTTGTTGAAAAACGATTGAGACGAACTTAGACGATACCAGCTACAGAGGCGCTGTTCGCGTTGCCATACAAATTGAAACTAAACGCAAACGCGTTCGAAAACGTATTGTATCGATAAAACTTATACTAGAGCCTCTGTAGCAGATATCGCTCGCTGCTCGATGTCGCTTTTTGCCTTGCGTTCTCTATAGGGCTTCCAATCTACTATGAGAATACCGGGATCACGGTATTGTAGTTGTAATACGTCTGTATGAAAACGTCATAGAAAATGCGGGATCCTGGGATCCCGGGATTGGAAGCCCTGATTATCTGCAATAGGCGGGCGAAGCCGCGCGGGCAGATAGTATTGAGATCCCTCCCTCCTCCTTCTTGCTGAAGACGTTGGAAAGGCTGTGTGACAGACATCTGAGAGAGAGGGCGCTAGTGCGGATGCCCCTGCATCAGAATCAACATGCCTACAGTTCAGGTAAATCAACAGAATCCGCGCTTCACGCAGTGGTTACCAAGGCCGAAGTCGCGATCAAAAACAAGACTATGTGTTTAGGCACCTTCATTGACATCGAGGGAGCCTTCGACAAGACTAAATTCACCAGCATAACCGCAGCACTGGGAAGGCATGGAGTTAATGCGGTTATGATTAAATGGATACACAACATGTTAAGTCAAAGGGTCATTAGGCTCGGGGACGACAAAACAAAACAAGCACAAGTAGCGAAGGGATGCCCCCAGGGAGGCGTCCTCTCACCACTACTCTGGAACATGGTGGTTAACGACCTAATCACCAAGCTAAACGACAGTCATCACTACACCATCGGGTATGCTGACGACATAACGATACTCACCAGCGACATACATGCAGGTACAGTGTGCGATGTCACCCGTTCCGCACTCGCCATAGTGGAACGCTGGTGCAATGACAATGAACTAACAGTCAACCCAAGGAAGACCGAGCTGGTAATGTTCACCAACAAACGGAATCTGGGGACCTATTGCCTGCCCAGACTGTTCAATACAGAACTCCAATTGTCAACAGAGGTAAAGTACTTAGGTGTAATACTCGATGCCAAACTTAATTGGAGCAGTCATCTAGACAATAAAATCCAAAAAGCTACAGTCGTCTTCTGGCAGTGCCGTAGAATGATAGGTAGGACCTGGGGACTAAACCCCAAGATCACTCTATGGCTGTACCAGGCAGTAATCCGACCAATAGTAAGCTACGGTGCCATAGTGTGGTGGCCTCGTACCACGCTAACCACGATCGAAGCTAAACTACAACGCCTCCAGAGACTGGCCTGCATGGCGGCTAGTGGCTGCATGAGGACTACACCGACTGCAGCCCTGGAAGCCATCATGGACATTCCGCCGCTTCACATTTTCATCAGGCAAGAGGCTCTGGCAGCAGCCATAAGGCTCAAAAGACAACATCTCTGGAGACCGCACAGGGTTCCACACACCGAAATACTCTACGAGGCTGTAGGTAGGGAACCCCTTATAGAGGCAACTTCAGACATCATTCCCAGACAGTTCGTCTTTGACAAAAAGTACAAAGTTGAACTATACGAAACCCCCCAGGAAGGACTTAACCCCAGAGAGCTAAGAATCTTCACGGACGGGTCCAAGACAAGGTCAGGCACCGGATCAGGAGTATTCTCGGAGGACCTAAACATACGCATTTCGACACCATTAGGGACCCACAACACCGTCTTCCAGGCAGAGTGTATGGGCATAATAATGGCTGCTCACGCAATCGCCTCCAGGGAGGTAAGGGGATATCCCATCCGCATACTTTCCGATAGTCGATCCGTACTGCAAGCCCTGCAAGGTCACGCAACAACTTCTGGGCTGATACACGAGTGCCACAAAATCCTATCAGAGGTATGTAATAACAGCGACATAACCCTGCAATGGATCAAAGGGCACAGTAATTCACGCGGTAACGATGCAGCGGATGCACTGGCTATAGAGGGTTCAGAGTCAAGAGCTGTAGGACCGGAACCCACAATTCCTCTACCCTCTGCATGGCTGCGGAGCACACTGCGACTAAACACTAAGGTAGAACACCAAAAACATTGGAACACCCTAGGAACCTGCAGGCAAACCAGGGAGGCCCTCCCGACAATCAACCCCGGATTGTCAAGGAAGCTAAAGCAGCTAAAGAGGCCGGCACTCCGTCTTCTGACAGGAGCTATAACTGGTCATGCACTACTAAACAAACACCTTTTCACTTTAGGTGTTACAGACAGTCCTCTCTGCAGAGCCTGCATGGAAGAGGACGAGACAGCCGCCCACGTCATCCTGACATGTCCTGGAGTGGCGGACTACAGGGCAAAGTACCTCGGAACACCGGGGTCACTACCGGAGGCCGTCGGCAACGTAAAGGGTCTGCTAGGCTTCCTGGTGGAACTGGGTTGGCACGAATAACAGTAGTGCCAAAACCCCTACGCAAAATAGGCGCATTTATGACGTCGAGTTGCGGAAACCCAGCCCGCGTACAACCTATAACCTATAACCTATAGTATTGAGATAAAATTGTACGTTCACTTATTAATTTGTAACAAAGTATCACATTTTGCTGCATTCATGGTCATCTCCATATATTCAGTCGGTTTGTTTTTCTGTTCGTCTAGGGATGGCACTACGGAGGCCATTTGTGACGCGAAGTGTTGTGACACGTGTTGCTGTAGCTCGGTCTTCAGCCGGAAACTCTCGGTGCATTGGGCACATCTGCAATAAAATAAAGTTTATCATGGGACACATTTAGTTTCTAAAGTAAATACAAGATGATAATTAACATTAATTAGCTTAAATTAAAACTAAGTTAAATCTAAAAAAGGCCCTAGAGGCATTGTACCGAGGATGCTGGCGGCATTTCCTCGCTGAATGGGGATTGGATGACAATTTTAGGAGTGCCTGATTATTTTTTTGGTAATTGGAATAAACTTCCTTAGCACCAGAAAAAAGTTGCAGACTTTTCAGCTGCGTCAATAATTTAAAAAATATATAAACAGTTTTCTCACATACGCTTTAGGTTTAGGACGGCGAATGAGATGCTTTCCTTGATCCGTCACTTATTACAAAAAAAATCTGACCCTGGCAATATAGCTGTCTGTCATATATCATTGCCAGTGTCAGTTTACCACAGATTTTTAAGATTTTTTTTGTAATATGAGACGGATCAAGCAAAGTGTATAATAACTTACTTGTAAAGCATATTCCCAAAATGCGTGCGCCGATGCTTGGCCAGATCGTTGCTCTGCGTAAAGGCGCGGTCACACTGCGGGCAGCGGTACGGCTTCTCACCGGTGTGGATGCGGTAGTGCCGCTTCAAGTGGTCCTTGCTTGTGAACCTGTACAATCAATGTTTATTTATTTATTTATTTTTATTGAGAAACAAACAGTCTTAAAAAACACATATGTAAGTAACTTAGCTATGGCTATGTGAGTAATGCTATAACAGACCTATAGTTTCATATTTTTTTACAGAATTTACAGTTTTTTGTAAAATATGTTTAAATTAAGACCAAAAGTCATAAATATGTATATATATGTATATATATATGTGCTGTAAATACACTTATGACAGTTAAGTACATTTACAACTTACACCATTATACATTATACAATGCAAAAAAAAAGAAAGAAAAGTTAATGAAAAAGTTAAGTTAACTGCGTTTTAACATTTTTAGATTAAAGAAAAAACTAATCTTTTAAATATACTATATGAGGTGCTAAACAAATCTGCGTCCATACATTTTTCATTGTACAGTTTACATGCGCGCTTAATATTATATGAATGCTGTGCGTATTTAGTTCTGCTGCTTGCGATACTAAATAAGGCCTTCTTGCGACAACTTCGTTCTAATCTACGGGGAACATGAAAAAATATATTATGTAATAGTTCAGGGGCATCAACTAGATTATTCATAATTTTGAACAGAAAAAGTAAATCGGTACAAGTGCGTCTGAGTGAAAGGGGTTGGATATGGAGTCTTGTAGATGATAAGGCGTAATCTTCATAGTTACCACCTGTTCGGAATTCCATTGTCTTAACAAGCTTTTTCTGGGGTCTTTCAATTCTAACCTCGTGTACAGTAAAGCAGGGGTTCCACACTACAGAAGCAAATTCCAATCGACTTCGGACATAGCTATTATAAAGAAGTCTGTAAGTAAGAGGTATTTTAAAGGGTTTCGCAACACGAAGAATTAAACCCAGCAGTCTATACGACTTATTTAGAATATGATCAATATGAGAGTTAAATGTCAATTTAGCATCAAATATCACACCTAGATCACACGTATACTATTCTGGCGTGCCAGATTAACCACACAAGCTGTAATTAAATAATATGGGATCTTTCTTTCGCGTAAATGTTATTACTGCGCATTTATCGCTTTTTAAAAATAAGTTGTTTTTAGTACAGTAACTTTCAAAACTAAATAAATCATGTTGTAATAGAATACAGTCTGCTTGTGTTTTAATAACTCTGAATATTTTAGTGTCGTCAGCGTATAGAAGAGCTTTCGATTCAGTAAGACACTCCGATATGTCATTAATGTATAGGATAAATAATAAAGGAGCCAAATGGGACCCTTGTGGGACTCCTGAGGTAATATATTTGAAGCCAGAAGAGAAACCTCCGAGTACGACAGTTTGAAATCTTTTTTCTATATAAGACTTGATCCACCGGAAAAGGTCGCCATGCACACCGAGGCTCCAAAGTTTCAGCAAAAGCGTGTCGTAGGAGATTTTGTCAAATGCCTTTGCGAAATCTGTGTAAACTGCGTCGACTTGGTGCCGATTATCCATGGCTTCACGTATGACCTCACTAAAAGACAACAGATTACTTTCTACGCTTCGACCTTTGTAGAATCCATGCTGATTTGGGTAGATGTGACGACGAACAGCATACGAAAGCTGTTAACTATTTTTTCTAATATTTTACCAAATTGACATAATTTAGAAATAGGTCGATACTTTTCGATGTCTTGACTTAAGGAACCCTTAGAGATAGGTGTAATCCAAGCTTTTTTCCAGATTAGCGGGACATGCCCCTCCTTAATAGATAATAAATATATCTTGGTGATAGGAAAAACTATTGCACTAGCACATTTACTGATCAGTACAGGGTGTATTCGATCAGGCCCAAAGGTTTATAAAACACGTGTAGGTACAGGTCTAACCCAAAAAACTACCGACGACGAACCTGCACATAGTTTTTTTTTTTTTTTAATAAAAACTGTCAAAAAAAACTACCTATTAATGGAACTTTTCATCCATTCCCCATTACGTCAGTATTTAATGCCAAGTCGTTGGCAAACAATCATACTACAGCATGTCTGATGGCAAGCAGGCACTGGCTTTAACCCATCGTGTGCGTAGTAGTGGTGTGGGAGCTGAGCTCACCTGGAAGTTACTTACTTCATAGGGCAGGCGTCGCACTGGTGCGGCTTGATCCCGCGATGCCGCAGCGCGTGCTTCCCCAGCGAGCTGCGCTTGGTGAACGTGGCGCCGCACTGCTCGCAAGTGTACGCTCGCTCGCCCGCGTGCGTAGTGGTGTGGGAGCTGAGCTCACCTGGAAGTTACTTACTTCATAGGACAGGCGTCGCACTGGTTCGGCTTGATCCCGCGATGCCGCAGCGCGTGCTTCCCCAGCGAGCTGCGCTTGGTGAACGTGGCGCCGCACTGCTCGCAAGTGTACGCTCGCTCGCCCGCGTGTGTAGTGGTGTGGGAGCTGAGCTCACCTGGAAGTTACTTACTTCATAGGACAAGCGTCGCACTGGTGCGGCTTGATCCCGCGATGCCGCAGCGCGTGCTTCCCCAGCGAGCTGCGCTTGGTGAACGTGGCGCCGCACTGCTCGCAAGTGTACGCTCGCTCGCCCGCGTGCGTAGTGGTGTGGGAGCTGAGCTCACCTGGAAGTTACTTACTTCATAGGACAGGCGTCGCACTGGTGCGGCTTGATCCCGCGATGCCGCAGCGCGTGCTTCTCCAGCGAGCTGCGCTTGGTGAACGTGGCGCCGCACTGCTCGCAAGTGTACGCTCGCTCGCCCGCGTGCGTAGTGGTGTGGGAGCTGAGCTCACCTGGAAGTTACTTACTTCATAAGACAGGCGTCGCACTGGTGCGGCTTGATCCCGCGATGCCGCAGCGCGTGCTTCCCCAGCGAGCTGCGCTTGGTGAACGTGGCGCCGCACTGCTCGCAAGTGTACGATCGCTCGCCCGCGTGCGTAGTGGTGTGGGAGCTGAGCTCACCTGGAAGTTACTTACTTCATAGGACAGGCGTCGCACTGGTGCGGCTTGATCCCGCGATGCCGCAGCGCGTGCTTCCCCAGCGAGCTGCGCTTGGTGAACGTGGCGCCGCACTGCTCGCAAGTGTACGCTCGCTCGCCCGCGTGTGTAGTGGTGTGGGAGCTGAGCTCACCTGGAAGTTACTTACTTCATAGGACAAGCGTCGCACTGGTGCGGCTTGATCCCGCGATGCCGCAGCGCGTGCTTCCCCAGCGAGCTGCGCTTGGTGAACGTGGCGCCGCACTGCTCGCAAGTGTACGCTCGCTCGCCCGCGTGCGTAGTGGTGTGGGAGCTGAGCTCACCTGGAAGTTACTTACTTCATAGGACAGGCGTCGCACTGGTGCGGCTTGATCCCGCGATGCCGCAGCGCGTGCTTCCCCAGCGAGCTGCGCTTCGTGAACGTGGCGCCGCACTGCTCGCAAGTGTACGCTCGCTCGCCCGTATGCGTAGTGGTGTGGGAGTTGAGCTCACCTGCAATTTTAAAACAGATATATTAGAGATACATAGTATCTCCTAGCTCCATGGATACGCTTAAATGCAATACTGATAGTTTTCTGTACCTTTGCTAACAAATCGTTTGGGGCACAAATCGCAAGCAAACAGTTTCAGCCCCATGTGCCTCCTCATATGCTGAGTCAGATTCGTACCAGAATCAAACTTTTTCCCACAAAACGGACACAAAAGGGTCTTATCTTTCGTATGTGTCTTAATATGTGTGTTCAACGTCGAGAAGTATGAAAAGCCTTTCGAGCAAAACGGGCAAATATGACTTTTAACACCAGCATGCTTGTTCTCATGCTCTTTATAAAGAATCTCCGAGGTGAACGACTTAGGACAAATAGGACATTTATAAGGCCTGTTCAATTCGTGGCAAAGCTCATGCCGTTTTAAATGACTTATTTTCTTAAATACTTTGTCGCACACTGTGCAGCTTAAAATACGGTCTTTGTTACTGTGTTTGCGCATGTGGCCAGATAGTGACTGCATTGACTTGAATACTGCGGAGCATGCTCTGCATTTAAATCTTTGGTTTTCATTTTGGTCTATCACTTCACTTTGTTCGACACTTTGATTGTGTTGTATCAAGTGCTTTACGTATTTGGAATGGTGTTTAAATGTTTCCGAACACAAATTACAAGTGTATGGAACAATTTCATGTGTGCGCTTGTGCTTTTTTAGTTTAGATTCCTTTTTAAACTTCTTGTCACATTCATTACATTCAAAAAATGTACTTAAACTTGGTGGTTGCGGTAAATTTGACAGTTCATGGACCGATTCAGAGTCTTCGTATGAAGAATTTTGTTCATGTTCATGTTCTTCATTAGCTTCTTCTTTAATATCATCAAGTGGAGGTTCTTCAAGTTTTATTTCTATCAAGTAATCTTCAGTTTCATTGTTGCGTAATCTTACATCAATTTCTTCAGCATGTTTTCTAAATTCATAAAACTCTGTTAAAGATCTATAACAGCTATCACAAATAGTTTTTGGCAATGCATCGTCGCTGTCTATCTGAAAGGGTATAAAAAAATTGTGATTAAGCCTCTCACAGACTGGCGCGTTAAGTGTGATTCAGGCCTTATAAATAAACTAAACAAATGTCAAATGTGTCGTTGTCCCCCGCGGGGGCCGGCCGCTCAAGCGCTGGGCGGACGACATCCGCGCCGTCGCCGGCGCCGACTTGGTGCGCGCCGCACAGGATAGGGAGAAGTGGCCACAGTCGGAGGCCTTTACCCGAAAGGGGTTCCTTAATTGAATTGGGATAGACTTATAAAAACAAATAAATACATACATAAAAATAAGTAACATTCTCTAGTCACTGAAAATAGTCAAATCAATAACTTTTAGAATTAAACTCTAGCTTAAATAATTATCAAATTCAGTCATAATTCTTTAAATTATTTATTTACTGTACTTGCTTACTAAATTATTATTGTTATTATTACATTTTTTTAAATCTCTTAGTGACCTTCAATTTAATAATGAATTGTAATGTAATTTTATCCCAATTTCATTTTATTTTATTTTATTAATTTAATTTAATTGTAACTTAATTATGTAAATGAATTTGAATAATGGTTATTTGTAAATTGTATTCTATTGAACTGCAAATCAACTCTTTACTTTTTTTAACAATTATACAAATTACTAGAAAATAAGAATCAAATGCATGATGATGATGATCTTAACTTTTATGGTGGATAAAATAAAGGCGTTTTTTATTTATTTATGTTAAATGTGTATAGTTTAGATTATATGAAGTGGCCTCATGAATCTTTCTTTGTTAGCCAGGTACACAATGCCCTTATCTGATTTTGTTTGCGAAAGCGTGCCATTTTTTGCAAGAAAAAGGTTGGCGCCACGTAAAATGTTCATTGAATAATGAACTCTATCGTCTTATTCAATAGATTCAAAATGGACAAGAAGATTTAAAAAAAACCCGCTCCCAGTAAGCAAGCTGTAAGGCGCTGTATGTGGTATTTTATCTCGTAGCTAATTTGGAATCTATTGTAAAAGATCGTGTACCTGGCTTACAAAGAACCATTCATGAGCCCACGTTATATTATCTATAAAAACTATATCTCAAATTGAATGAGTAAGGCCTGAAACACACTGGCGCGGCCTATCTGTGAGAGGATAAGACTGATATTTGATTGTCACTTTAAAAAGAGTTAAATAAATCAAACAATAACTATGTAATTTCAATTGTTTCCAAAACAAAATAACTTGAAACAATTACTGGCCTTGATTTAGGTTTTATATCTAAAACGAACTTTTGCTGGTAACTTCAATTGTCCCATAAGCTCCCTATTCCACTCCATAAGGTATTATTCTAGGATAAAAATTATCCTTTGTTCCTACAGAGGGTATTACATGAATTTAGCATCCTGAATGAGTTAGAAAGCAGATTCAGGAAGGTGTAATCGCATTTAGATTATGAATCCTTACTAGCTAAATGTGACCTTCCTAACTCATTCAGGACAATGTAATACCCGCTTAATGAATACTTTAAGTAGGTGTAGAAAACAGCCCCGTAACAACGAAAATAGCTAAGAACCATCTTGAGTTACGAGAACAATATTCCTTTGCTATTCCGCAAAAAAATTTGCTTTTTGTGGAATAGCGAAGGGATACTGTTCTCATAACTTATCATGGACTTCCGCGAAGTAATGCCTGATTCAATAAATTACAAGAACCAACTCGACAGACAAGACTAGTATTCCAATTTAAAAAAATCACACTTAAATTGGATCACCCGTTTGGGAGCAACGATGCTACAGACAGACATGTAGATTATTATTAATATTCTGGTAGTGGCTTTCGGGCTGTCAAAGCCCTTATATCACTGCGACCATCGCTGATCTATTGTGATCGCCACTTACTACAATTCTTGGTCAAGTCCTGCAAACTCGAAGAATTGCAGGATTTTGTTGAACTCAAGAAATTTGATCTCCTCCGGGCACATGATGTGTTTGCCCAGGAAGGAGTTACAACTGCGCATGAGGCAAGGGCAATCGGTTAGGATGTGTGTAGGCGTCTCCTCTGCTTCAAAGCAGAATCTGCACTGCCTTGTGTCACACAGTCCTATCGTTTGCATGTGCTTATTTAGGCGGCAGTGCCCAATAAGCATCCTGACCAGCATGCGTAGACGGTTCCTACTTAGCGCCAAGGCGTCAGAAGACGCCTTTTTGCTAAAAGACGTGTAGATACACAGATAAGTACACATTTTAAACTTCTAACACCCGGCTATCACAAGATGGCGCGCGAGCTCTCTCGATTTTTCTCGCACTATACGTTTCTTTCTAAGCAAAAAGATTTCAGCATTTTAACATTACCCTCTCTCTATATTTTAAATTTGTATATACACTCAAGCCAAAGACCGTCACACTTGCACCCTAAATCTAAGACATAGAGATAAAATATCCCTCCCAACAAGTAACATACAAATGAGAAATAAAAGCCCCCATATGACAACAATACGCATTTACAACAGCCTACCTAAAGAAATAGCTGATGAGGTCAAATATACTAAATTTGTTCAAAAGTTAAAATCGTATTTAATAGAAAACAGTTTTTATTCACTGAAAGACTTCTTCAATGTAAATAGTTACCATAGATAATCTTAGCAAATGTTATCCTAGATATTGATACCTACCTACATGTAAATCTTAGTTAAGTACTATAATTTTTAATTTGTAATGTGTAGTACGTTTTGAGATGAAGGATTTGCAATACCCTTACAGGGTGTCATGTTGTACCTACTATAGACTGTAAGATATTTAAGACCTGACATGAGTGCAATAAAGTATTCTTATTCTTAAGTTTTCTAATAAGACAAAGACGGATATATATTTGGGTCTAAGGTCCTTGGATAACAAAAATATATTTGGGTCTAAGGCCAACAACAAGCTGTTATCATGATAAAATCGATCTTTTTCAGTTGACCATTGGGTCAATTATTTGTAAATCATTATTAAAACTTATACTTTCAAACTTGTGAAAACTTTATTTTAATTTTATAAATTGGGAGACCGGAGAAGTAGACAGTAACTTTCTCACCTTGATGGAAGTACAAGATGTTATTATATCAGCTGGAGTCGCTGAATCAGTAGGAGTGAAAATATCAATCATTTTATTGGCAAAATTGTTGGACATGCAGGTTCGACAACAGTCTTCAAAGATCGTTGTATGTATATCCAAAGCCATTGTATAGGCTTAACAGATAATTGTAATAGTAGACTTCGTTTCAATTTAATTTAATGAGACAATTTATTACAAAACTTAGTTTTTACAAAAATAACAAACATCTACAATCACAAGTTAACAATATGACAATGACATGACAGATGAAGTCTAGGAAACGTCACTGGCATTTAAGCGTTCTATAAACCTAGCAATATGCCACAGCAACCGCCTTCAATTGAATGAAATGAACGTTTGCTATCTCTTTCTTTCTTTTAGCTGGGTCTGTAGGTGTATAGAACGAAGTAATGATTTCATCATAATTAAATAAGCCCCTGCTAGACGGTCGCCAACACGCCCCTCCGACCGGGCGACCTTGATCCGCACCAACCGTGTAGTAGTTTGGAGCTAAATTTCATACTACAGCGGTCGTTGGTGCCGACCAAGGTCGCTCGGTCGGAGTGGCGTGTTGGCGACCGTCTAGCAGGGGCTTTATCGTTGCGATTTGTTGAAGTCGCATTGGGTCACTTTGAAATAAATTGCAATAATCTTTGATAAAAAACATGGGTTATAAATCATTACTACATAATAAGCCGAGACATTTGTGATATAAATTTAAAACAAATTTAGTATACTAAAATCATATAAGTATACATCATCATCTTCATACTTTTATATAATTTCTCTTCAGCCGAAAGTCGTCTTTGTGGTAAGACTGCTCGCATGGACATATAATTACTTTAAGACTACTGGGAATCTATACTCTAAGACTACTGGACATATGCCTCCCCCAAAGAGTGCTAAAATTATCTACACGTAACATAAAATATTCCTGGCGGAAAACTATTGGACAGGGTCTAGATTCGTAAGCATTTTAAGCACTAATGTTTATTTTTGTTTCATTCATGGTTTCACTCAATAATTAAAGCTTAAACTCAATGGGTATAAAAGCAGGCTCTTAAAAATCAGTTTTGTAATGACACTTACGGCATAATAGTAGATTCTTGACGAGGCAAATATGAGGTAAGTAATGATGATGATTGAATGAATTATCGTTAACTCATATTTGACTCGTATGGAATCTATAGGTACTAACTGTGACCTCGCCCGTCGCCAGCCGATGGCCTAGGGGGAGCAAGTAGTTCATATACATAAAATGGTGGGTGTAAATGTATGTGTTGCAACTGCTCCCACATGCCCCCCCTTGGCGACGCCCATGTTGACGATAGTTTTGTAAAACCACAATCAATGCCAATACGTTAATCATGCAAAATCTATCCACTGCAATCACCGCATTTCAACCGATGACGTCACTCTTTGATTAGAAAATTGGGCTCTTCCTGCTTAAAACTCAATTGATAGCTCAATTCGTGTCATTCATATCATAAGTACTAATAAGTTTCGCGAAAATGTTACGTCATAATTTTCTTCAATGATAGGTAGGTTCCTCATGTACTCTGGCCGTGGGGACCCCTTGACTTGGGGGCACGAGGCATTTACCTATAATTATGCCACTTATCTCACATATCAAAGGTGTCATCTAAATATAGGGGAAAATGAAAATATTTAGGATATTCTTTTCCAACGAACCATATTCATAATGTCGATATTTGTGTAAATAAAAGGAAAATACAGTCAAAGATTTTCGAATCTGGTCAAAGCAGGTATAGTAGTTAAGGATGAAGGGTCCCACGTCTTAAAGGTGTCATCTAAATATAGGGGAATATGAACATATTTAGGATATTCTTTTCCAACGAACCATATTCATAAGGTCAACGAACCATATTTGAGTAAATAGAAAGAAATTACAGTCAAACATTTTCGAATCCGGTCAAAGCAGGTATACTTAGATTAGGATTAAGGACCCATCGGTCCGACAGGCCTATGTTAGACACGTGCTACACGTGCTTCGAAATTAAAAGGCCATATTTAATAAATACTTTACTCGAATAGTGACTCAATTAAAAAGTAGCAAGATTCAAATTAAAACGAAAGATACCTATATCGGAATTAACAACTTTTTACTAGTGGTTAGCATACTTAGTAAAACGTAAACAATTAGCGGTTACACTTAACAATGTCAATGAAAGACACTTGGCATTGTCTTCTCTTTGTGCCTAAGTAGTATTGGCCTTATGTTACACTTGGATAATTTTGTTTCTATTATTATTCATATTTGTTATACTTAATTATTTTGATGCGACTAATTACTTTAAGTACTTATGTAAATTTGAAATTCTAAATGATTTTTTTGACATGTAAATTGGGTTTATAAAATAATGTTCTATGACTATGACTAACACAAAGAGAAGAGAATTCGTTAAACAATTATTATAATTACTTTAAAACAAAGTTTAAACCGACTTCAATTCAGTACTTCGCCAAGCCACATAGACACATGCACTGCTTTCCGAGTGAAAATGTGTTGATTATAACAGAAAAAACCCAAGTCGCTATCTGTGGGCTATTAATCGTTGAGGAGTTCCGTCGATTCCTAAAGGATCTCAGATTTATCACTTTATTAATTGCTACTTCAACGAAATCATGTCAGAATATTTGACAAACTTTATATCTTTGAGGAGTTCCATAAGTCATGTGTGGTCTTCATCATTAGTCCACTTCACCAAAATTGCAATTTCTGAAGATAAATAAATACACGAATTATAATAGAAAATACCGAAATCACTAGGTACATGCGTGCTTATAAAATATGAGGGTAGCCCTCAATTTCCCTGTGAATCCATCATCAGATCCTGATTTGGTGACAATGGGACCACCTCGGAAATCCACTTTCGAATAAAAAAAGAATTTTGGAAATCGGTCCACAATTGACGGAGAAATCAGCGAACATACATAAAAAAAATACATACAGTGGAACATATAACCTCCTCCTTTTTTGAAGTCGGTTAAAAATGATTTGCACCATCATCATCATCATCATATCAGCCGAAAGACGTCCACTGCTGGACATAGGCCTCCCCCAAAGAGTGCCACAATGGCCGGGCCTGCGCCACCCGCACCATACTTACCCGGAAATATTTTTCTTGAGGAAATTGATACTTTAATTTAGGAAGTTAAACTTGAAAGACGAACACTAAGGCGTAGTACATCACTTTTTCACAAAACCAACTGGTGGGTATTTAGATACCTACCTGATTATAAAGTCTTCCAGCTACAGTACTATCACCAATACTATTGTTATAAGTCCAACTGCAACGATACCACCAGTTATCACTTTTGTAGTGAATCCAGGATTTAGGTTTCGGTTTCGGTTCAGCCTAACAGCTGTTCGTTGGAACTGCGCCGCAGCAACCTCCAGGGCCTCGGCGCGATCGTTCAGTTCGCAAAGCTTCCCTTCCCTGTTCTTAACGCTCTCAAGATTGTCACGCATTCTTTCGACTACTTCATTAACTCCAGCTTGGGCTTCCGCTAGCTTGCTAGGAGTTTGACCACTTTGGGATACCATTTTCTCGATGTGCACAACCTTATATGTGAAATAGTTAAGTAATAACGTAGAGTTGAGTTTCTAATCACATATAAATGTATTCACTTTCCAGTTTATGTTCAACTAAATCGGTCATTCGCCTCATGCTAGACGCTGCAGCCCAGCACACTGCTTAGTAGGTACTAACTGGTCAGAATTTAAATTTTGTTCAACGGGTCGGCCGTTGAACAAAATTTAAATTAAATAATTGTACGCGGTGAATCACGGAAATAATAGTACTATGTAAACTTACACAGTACACAGTAGTAAACCAGTACAGGAGCGAGATGGTCGTAAACAAATCTCAAGTGTAACAAAGAGAGATATTATATAATTTGTTGCCTTTGTTATTTATTTGGTTTTCCACTCAAAGTAAGTAAATCGCTTCAATTTTTTTCGTCCATCTATCCTATCGCATGTCGCATTACAGAAACAAGTGACAGGCGCTGCTAAGGCCAATTATAATATAATTTGTTGCCTTTGTTATTTTTTTGGTTTTCCACTCAAAGTGAATGGTTTTTAAAGTGAAACTGTTATAACATCGCCTCGATTTTTTCGTCTATCTATCCTATCGCATGTCGCATACAGAAACAAGTGACAGACGCTGCTAAGGCCAATATGGCGATGATTTTCACTTGCATTGTGGTTTCATAAAACAACACAATAGTTATTTTTATGGCAAGACGTCAACCATTTTAAAATAAGTTCTCAATTTAACTGCATAGGAGCCCTACGGCGGTAGTGTCCCTATAGGAACTCTAAGGTAACTTCCCTACAAAGCAGTGTTGCCAGGTGACGAATTAGAGGAATTTAAAAATGTAGTTTTCTCTCCTTAAAAGTTTCTTCATGCCATTACACACCTAGCATTTAGTCACAACAACCTACCGCATCCAGACGAGCGAAATCACGGGAGCAAAGCGTGATAAGATAAGATAAGATAAAGAAAACTTTATTCATCATCACATTGCATGACATTATAATTAACTAGCAACCCACCCCGGCTTTGCACGGGTTTATATGTTTAATACATGCATGTACTATATTATAAGTAAAGATAGTAACAACCTAATTCATTCATTTCATTTTTCTTTCGTATTGTATGGATAGTAGAGCGTCCTGGCAATCCTTAAGAGGTTGACAAGACCAAATTTGTTGAAATTGATATTATTTAAGCAGTTGTTTAAGAAAAACTATTTGTTCTAGCACATTAAAAAAAATACAAATTAATATTCATCATATTCCCAAGACCGTAGACGGACTCGAAACATAATTGGGTGAAATCGGCTCGAAAGAAAATAATTGCAAAGATTGGTCTTAAAATCATCTTAAACGGTTATATGCCCTTATTTATTTGACGTATGGGTCTGCAATTAAAAACATGAATTCCACATATTCATACCTGGGCATTTTCAATAATTCGTGCACCCAATTAGCATAATTTAAATTAACTCAGTGTCAGTTTTGTAACGACAATTAAGTATTTCGTTTGTTTAAAAATTTACTTTTCCTTTTCAATATATAAATCATATGCATATAGACCTTATTTAAATGCGAAATAAGTTCAGTTTGACATCATTTGTATGCTTAACTTTCGTTACAAAACTGACACTGAGTTAATTTTTGAACAAATTATGCTAATTGGGTGCACGAATTATTGAAAATGCCCACCTAAACCGCTGACGAGCCATATTTCACAAATAATCCACACTTTTTTAATTTCAATATTTATTCATTATTTTCGTCTAAAACCTGGCCGCTCAAGTAACACTCGCTCTCGTTTACTCCGTTACAAATAGACAGTGTACGCGTTTTTGGTGTTGACAGCGCCTTATTTTCAAAATGTGTACGAGCTCTTGCGTTTATATACCCCTTTAATATTCTTCGACTGGCAACTTTACTTTTCTGTCAATCACTGTCATATTCTTTTCTTTGCTGTCACTGTCATGGGGCTGTCATTCAAACAATTGAATTGAATCACTGTCTGCCACTTCACTTATAAGTTATAATTATAACTAACTAACTAATCACTGTCTGTGCCTGTACCGTACCTGTCACTGTGTCAGTGTCACTTGCGGACTTGCGTTGCGTTACGCAAGTTGCCTAGCTTACCCCGTTTTGTAAAGCTCAAATCGTGTTAAGTAATCATTTCGAATATAAATAAATTAAAGTGAAATATAAACGATTTTAATCGTTACTTTTACGAGTAAAGTGTTAATAAACCCTGACAGGAGAAAAAGTGACTATTTGGTGAGTTTTAAATAGTTAAGTGTTAAAGTATTTGCATATTTGTTTTGCTCTGTGCTGTGCACTCGCTGATGACTTGTTTTTTTATTTATTTTCGTGTTTAGGTTAACCTAAGCACGAAAATATATATATGAAGGCATTTTCGATTTACTTACTTAATCATTAGGTATTAAATATATTGTAGTAGTATGAAACAGAAGCATATATCATAATATTTATTTGAACATAATCATTATTTTTTCAACACCTATAATGTGGCATAAATTTTTATTAGATATTTATGTTGCACTGTAATGTACATAAGGTATTTTTCTTGAATGGCAAGTATGTGTAAATACTGTTTACCAACTTTCAATGCCATGAGAAAAGTACCTAACAGTTAGTAGATCAAGGTTTGTAATCGGTTAAGGCGATGTGAGTTTAGAAAACGGATTTTTAAAAAGTCGTAGCGCTTGTTCGGATTATAATACGGCAGCCCTAAATTTGAATGAAATTTTCGTCACTAGGCATATTTTTTGTTTTCTTTCTTTTGAAGTTATAATAAATTTTGAGTCTACACCTGTATTTGTTGAGCTTTAATTTTCATTTTGTACAAATGTACCTACTTGTCTAATTTTTATAAATTAAATCATCATCATCATCTTATCACCCGAAAGATGTCCACTGCTGGACAAAGGCCTCCCCCGAAGAGTAATTAAGTGACCGGTCCTGCGTGATCCGCATCCAGCGGACTCTTGCGACCTTTTCCAGGTCATCAGTCCACCTTGTCTATCCACGCCGCACCTTTCGGTACGTGGTCGCCACTCCAGAACCTTTCTGCCCCAACGGCCATCGGTTCTACGTGCAATATGGCGCCCACTGCCACTTAAGTTTGGCGATATCGATTACCTTGGTTCTGCTGCGGATAGCTTCATTTCTGATGCGATCACGCAGAGAAACTCCCAACATAGCCCTCTCCATTGCCCTTTGGGTGACTTTGAGCCTTCTTATGTATTAATATTTGTATTTATAACCAGCTGCTCTAAATTTAATTATCAATCTTGAGGCCTTTCTCGAGGGACAACAGCTATTTGAATCTTGAGTTTTTGACTTGATAGAAAAAAATTACAAACATAGGTGTCTAAAATACACTTAAAAATTCGTAACAAAACAGCTAAACATATTAAAATTGGTTTTAAAAATCGGCAATATCATGCTTGAGGGAACTATTACTTTTTTATTTATTAAAACGCACAAAAAATTAAAATACATGATATCGCGGCGCTTCTGAACACGCACTTCCATCTCGCTCGCGCTTATGCTCAGTGAGAGGGAGAGAAGACCACGAGCCAACGTCACCTTAAGCTCATTGCATGAATTTGAACCTTTATTTAGGTTGATCAACTTTTTTTGTTATTATATTTGGTAGAAAACTAGAGTACTAGAGTGTCTTAAAAAGCGTACAAGCGTAATATACAAGCGTAGAGATCAGGGGTTGGAACCGGTTTTTTCATAAGTCTCAGAAGTAGTCTGGGTCAATCGACTATTTCTTGTTGCTCGTTGCCATGGTTACGTCTCCTGGGTCACCCTTTAAAACTAATATTTTATGGGGTTTAAATCCACTAAAAACGTGTTTTTGTTATATTGGTAAACCCATTCCATGGTGGCGCATCTCCTTAGCATGATAGGAGTCCAGTTTATAGTATTTTTTTAAAGAAAGTCTTTCACTGTTGTCTCTTGGCTTACCGGGACAGAATAACAACAAGAAAAAGTTGATTGACCCGTCTAATAAATCTTAATTTAGGTATATAGTATTTATTATTTTATTTAGTATTTATTTTTTATTTATTTGTATCACTATCAGGTATTTAGGTAACATTTTGGTATTATTAGACTGCCCGATCAAAAATTATCTCATAAACCAAAGAAAGAACATATGAATACTGGTATTTTTGTATATAGTGAAAATACCAGTATCCAAACCCCTGCTAGAGATCCCCTCTGTAAAATTAACATTGCAAAAAAAGTACCATGGAATACTTTGATCAATTTCAAAACTAAAAGGTATACAGGGTGACTGGTAATTCGACCTATTCCTTGAAAGGGGTAATACTAGAGCTAATTTGCAACAATTTATGTCCAGTCATCCAGGGGTCAAAACACGATTTTTTTTAATTTTTCGCGTTTTTAGTTTGAAAAAATCGCCTTGCAGCCTTAAAGTGCTGATTGTGACAAAAATGTTTTTTTACCATCCAAATGGAAGTACTTTTGTCACAATCACCGGCTTAAGGCTGCAAGGAGAGTTTTTTTCATACAAACTAAAAACTCGAATATCTCGGAAACCAGCGAGTTTCGACCCCTGGTTGACTGGACATAAATTGTTGCAAATTAGCTCTAGTATAATTCCTTTCAAGGAATAGGTCGAATTACCAGCCACCCTGTATTTATCTTCCAGTAAATTAACTAAAAAAAATTGAATCAAAAGATGACATTGTTGGTTTTTGTTCCGCTGTCGATTTCACCAGTAAAAAATCACTACATAGTATAAAAAAAGTCGCTTCCCGCTGTCTGTCTGTCTGTCCCTATGTATACTTAGATCATTAAAACTACGCAACGGATATTGATGCGGTTTTTTAATAGATAGAGTAATGCAAGAGGAAGGTTTATGTGCCTGATGCACCTATGCACTGGTTGTGCAACTGAATTTGACGGGATTCCGATGAGGGAGCAGCTGAGTGAAAGACTTGTTTTCTTTTCCGAGTTGATGCCGTTTCGTAGGTATTTGTAGAACTGAATTTCATGAGGCCCGGACGCCATATTTATACCATGAAA
This sequence comes from Epinotia brunnichana, assembly GCA_963854355.1. Taxonomy (NCBI): domain Eukaryota; kingdom Metazoa; phylum Arthropoda; class Insecta; order Lepidoptera; family Tortricidae; genus Epinotia; species Epinotia brunnichana. Next base: position 5,743,773 of record OY977949.1, on the reverse strand, counting down.
TTCCTTGCCCCGCAGCCCGCCCGCCCCGTGAATTTGGCGGGAAATATGGGCGGGAAAGTATTGGCGGGAAAGTTTTGGCGCGAAACGACATCTCATTTATTTATGACAATAATCTTAGGCTAATACGTTATTTACAGTGTTTTATACTTATTTCTATGACGTTCGTAATGCATTATCACTCGAGATCCTCTCCGTTTGCCGGCCAATCGCATCTAAAACGCGGGTTTTTCTGGCGCTGTCTATTTACGTACCTCGGCCCCCACCTGGGGTATAAATACCGAGCTTCCCCCCTCGCTCGCCCATCAGTCTATGCTTGGCCAGCGCGCGGATAGGATCTAAAGGCTTCCTCTTAATCTATCTATTTTCTAGTGGAAACCTAGTGTTTAGCCACTCTTTACTTATGAAACCAACAGTATATTACCTCTTAACTAGGTAGGAATGAAGTGTGAGACCTATTATTATTTATTTCGCCTACAATTTATATAAGGCGACTGTAATACAATGCTTACGTTTGTAAGAGGGTTATAAGCTAGGTTACAGGCAATCTATTTTATCAGTATTTACGTAGATGGTTGTCCTGCACATTTCTCCCGCCGTGGAACACCCGGCCGGTGTTCCAGCTCGCTGGCGTGCAGGTCGTCATCCTTGGTAGGTAAAATCGCGAGCTTCTTGGTCGGTCGCCGTAGCACTCCGCCCTTTGTTCTGACGTCCACCACTCTTGTCTCGCCGTCGGGTCCCGGGTACTTGGCGATCACTCTACCCATGGGCCAAGTATTGCGTGGGAGGGTCCCGTCGCCGATGAGTACGATGTCGTCGATTTCTATGGGCCGGCCGCGCCTATACGGCTCCCGCCGGTCTTGAAGTGTAGGTAGGTACTCGCGGACCCATCGACTCCAGAAGTGGTCCGCGAGTCGTTGGCTCGTCCTCCACGTTGCTCGGCCGACTAGGTCCTTGTCGTTGAAGGTACCGGGCGACTGCACTCTGCCGGATCCGCCGAGTAGGAAGTGATTCGGTGATAGGGCTTCGGGGTCATCGGGCTCCACGGACACGTGTGTGAGGGGGCGGCTGTTCACGATGTATTCTGCTTCAGCCAGGGTCGTGGCGAAGACCTCCTCCGAGGGGTGACGCTCTTTCAGGACAGTGTAAAGAGTGTCTTTCACCGCTCGCACCATTCGCTCCCACGCCCCGCCCATAAATGGCGCCGAAGGGGGGATGAAGCGCCATATTATTTGTCGTCGCCCCGCCTCCTCTCGCATCGCGTCTTCGGCGGCCGCCCGCAGCATCTTATCCGCAGAGTGGAAGTTCGTCCCGTTGTCCGACCAAATCTCCGTAGGTGTGCCTCGACGCGCGATCATTCTTCGTAGAGCCATTATGGCGGATTCGCCGCTTAGACTGGGCACTATTTCCATGTGTATAGCGCGCGTTGTAAGGCATGTAAATAGCGCTACATATCTCTTCTGTGTCCCTCGGCCTACTGTAATAGTCGCGGGGCCCCACAGATCGACGCCCGTGTATGTGAAGGCTCTCTCGTGATGTGCGAGGCGGCAGTGCGGCAGATTTCCCGTCGGAGGTACAGTCGGCTTCGATTTTCGTCGCCGGCATGGCAGACATCGATGGACAATCATTCGGGCGACTGTACGTAGTCGTAGTATGGCGTAGTGTTGTTTGCATTCGTTCACTGTCGCTTCTACTCCGTGATGGTTCATTTGTCGGTGCACGCAGTCGATGTACAGTCGGATGGCCGCGTGATTTCCGTCTAATACGGACGGCCGTTTTTGCGTTGTGGTTATGTCGTTTGCTTCGTTGATGCGCGTTTTTAGCGTTATCACGCCGTCGATGAGTTCGATCGCTAAGGGGCGTAAGCGACTATTCATGGCCGGCGGCTTGCCCTGCATTAGTCTCTGAATTTCGTCGCTGAAGCTGTCTCGTTGACTCTCTCGTACTATTAGGCGTTCCGCTTCTATTAGGTACCGCGCGTCAATTGATAAGTAGTTTTTTGATGCGGGCCGGGCCTGTCGCGGTGCGGCGGGTGCGGGTCGCTTGTGTTTTCTGTTCCACTCGGGGTCCTTTTCTTTGTTCTTGAGTGTTCTTTTGTAGTGAGTTCGGCCTTTGTTAGGACGACATAGTTCTATGAACTGTAGTACTCGCGCTAGTGTGCGTAGTAGGCGCTCCCAGCGCGAGAACCTTTCCGCCGGCGGTAACCACGGTGTGTGCGTGATTTTGTTACAAATTTCGGTTGCTATTTTATTTTCTTCGCCGGTCGGTGCATTATTTTGTTGTTGTGGTTCGGCGGGCCATGTTGTGTAGTCATTGTACAGGAAGTCGGGCCCATGGAACCAGCGGTGGCTGCTGTTGAAGTCTGGCGGGAGCTCTCTGGTAGGTATATCTGCGACGTTGTGGCGCGTAGGTACCCATTTCCATTCGCGTACTGTCGTTGTTTCTTCGATGGCGGCTAATCGATGCGCGACGAAGGGTTTGTATGAGCGGGCGCCGGTGCGAATCCAGGTGAGCACGGTGCGACTGTCCGACCAGTATGTCTTACTGGTTGGTTTCAGGTCGTGTTCTTCTACCACGGTGACGGCCATTCGTGCGCCCATCGCCGCTGCCTGTAACTCCAGGCGTGGGACCGAGGTCACTTTGAGGGGGGCGACCTTGGCCTTCGCGGTGATGAGGGACACGTGTATTTGTCCGTCCGCGGTTACCGTACGCCAGTATAGAGCGCACGTGTATGCGGTGAGGGAGGCGTCGACGAATGTGTGCAGCTCCCGGGTTACCGCGGTGCTATAGTATGGGTAGCACCGGGGTATGGCGACGTCGCGGAGCGCTGTCAGCTGTGTGGTCCATAAGGTCCATTTCTGCGCGAGGTCGTCGTCTATTGCTGCGTCCCATGTCGTGCCTCTTCTCCATATTTCTTGTAGTATTTTCTTTGCTTGGACGGTGACGGGTGAGGCCAGCCCAAGGGGGTCGAAGACGGACATCATCACTCTCAGTACCAAGCGCTTAGTCGGTTTTTTTTCATTGAGTGCGTCGGGCGGCAATCGGGTCAGGTCCAAGTTGAAAGCGATTTCATCTGTGGCGGGCTTCCAAACTTGTCCGAGTACGCGTTCATTTTTCATTTCTTTCGCGTCGAGCTCTACGTGTGCGGGGCTCGTGCGCTCGTTTGCCACCTCCCGGGCGTGTTCGTGGAGGTTTGAAGGCTCGGTGGTGGGGGTGCGATTTTTCTTGCTTGCGGTGTTTTCTTCTGAGGGGTCTGTGTTCTCATTGGCCACCGCTAGTAGCACTCCCGCCGAGTTGGACGACCACTTACGGAGATTGTAGTGGGCGTTTTTCTGTATCTCTCGTACTTCGGCGGCTATCTTGATCGCTTCCTCTTCTGACTTGAAACTCTGTAGGTAATCGTCTACGTAGTGATTACGTACAATGGCCTCGGCGGCTTCAGGGTTCGTTTCCCTATATTTTTCGGCGTTCGCGTTCTTTACATATATAGCGATCGTAGGGCTGCAGGTTGCACCGAAGACAAGGGAGCTCATACGCCATTCTTCCGGGGGCGTGTCGTCCCGGCGGTTCCCACGCCACAGATAGCGTAGCGCGTTGCGGTCTTCGGGCTTTATTTTTACGTGCATAAACATTGCTTCTATGTCGGCGGACACGGCGATTTTGTGCTGACGGAACCTCATGAGCACCCCCGGAAGTGATTGGAGGAGGGGGGGGCCTGTGAGGAGTTTGTCGTTGAGTGATACGCCTCGAGTACGGGCCGCAGCATCATGGACCACTCTGACGCGATCTCTCTTCATAGGATTCAATACGGCGAAGTGCGGTAGATACCAGTTTTTTTCGTTGTTATTCTTTGGCGGGGCTGGCTCGGCGTAACCTCGCTCGATTAGGTGGTCCATTTCGGCGTTGTAGCGCTTCTTGAACTCTTCATCTCGATCTAGTTTTTTCTCGATGCTGTGTAGGCGTTTGAGCGCGTTCTCGTAGTTGTCCGGCAGTTTGTCGTCTTCGTTTTTCCATAGTAGAGGCACTTGATAGTGGCCGTCGGCCGTGAGCGTGGTTGATCGCGCGAGCTGAGCGAGGGCGCGTTCTTCCGGGTCGGATTTGGGTCGTTTCGGCTCTATCATCATATTTTCGATGGCGAAGTATTCTTTTAACTGCCGGTCGACGTCTTCCTCGCTTGTTAGCGATTCCCTTTCTTCGGCTGGCTGATTGGAGATATGGCTGACGATATGGTGGATGCCCTCGCCTTGTAGGGGGGCGCGGGTGTGCGCGCCGTGTAACACCCATCCGAGCGGTAGTCGGCTGGCGACGGGTTGATTTCTGTCGCCGCGTCGGATTTCTTCTGGTATTAACAGATGCCAGTTGTCTTGCCCGAGCAGTATTCCCGGTTCGGCCGTGTCGTATCTCAGTAGGTGCTCTATGTCTCGCAGGTGTGGGCACGTACTGACATCGTCTTCGCTTATCGTTTGGGGTGATAAGCGTAGGTCGGGAATTGTGCGGGCGTGTATGCGCACCTCCCCGCCTTGTCCGCGTATGAGGAGCGGGACTCGGCGGGATTTCGTTGCGTTTATTTTTTCACTGGTGATTGCCTCTATGCGCAGCGGCGTTGTAGGCCCGTCTAGGCCGACTTTGTTGGCGATTTCTTCCGACAGGAGCGTGATAGTGCTTCCGTCGTCCATCAGAGCCGAAGTCTTGACCTCCCCTGTGGGCCCTTTTATTGTCACAGGTAATATCTTGAGAAAGGCGCGGGACCGGCGGGTCGTCCACGTTGAGGTAACGGCTTCGTTGTCGGCGGGCGCGGGCTTCTTATTGTGCAATAATTTGTGATGAAAGTACTCGCAGCCGTCTCGCTCGCACTTCACCCGTTTGCAGTGGTGCGTTCTGCCCTTGTATTTTAGGCACCTGAAGCATAGTCTTTTTTCTTTAGCTATCTTCCAGCGCTCGTCGATTTCTTCAGCCGTAAATTTCGGACACTTGTCGATGCTGTGCGTCTCGCTCTGACAGCACGAACATTTGCTGGCTGGTCTCTCGGAGGTGGCGTAGGCTTTGTGCACTCGTCTTGGCGGAGGTTCGCTTGTTTCCGGTTGCGCGTAGGCTGCGCAGTACTGTGCTTCTCGTTGTAGGAAGGCGGAGATCTTTATTAGCTCTGGTTCCGCGGACACGGTGGTGGCGGCGAAGTCGAACCACCTGTATCTTTGGTTCGGTGTCAGCTTGTCTAGGATCGCTTTAGTAGTCTCAGGGCTGTAGAGATACTGTGCGCGATCTAACGCTCGGAGGGTGGCGATGGCATTCGCAACACGGCACGAGAAGGAGCAGAGGTCCCGCGCGCCGTCTGTGAGGCGGGGCAGCGCGCGGAGCCTTTCTAATTCAATTAGTGCTATGGTATCGGGCCTCCCGAAGCGTGTTTCTAGCGTTCTGATTATCTCGGCGGCCGGAGCTTGGTAGATGAGAAGATTCTCAACTGATTCTTTTGCTCTCCCTTTCAGTGATCTTCGTAGTCTCGCTATATTTTCTGTTTCGGTGAACTTCATTTGAGATTCTTCGTACGAGGCTTTGAAGGTGAGCCATTCTTGATGCGACCCGGCGTAGGCAGGTAATTCGGTTGCGAATCGGGGGGCGGCGCTGCCAGCGCGGGCGGCTAGAGCGATCGCGGACGCGAGCTCGGATAGGTTAACTTGCTGTGTTGTTTGCGGCACTGCGTTGGTGGTGCCGCTTTGTTCATAGCGATTCGCGCAGGGCGGCGCGGGCGTGAAGACTGGGGGGGGGTCCCTGAGGGGGGCGTTCCCCGCTGGCACTGGCGTCGCGACGGCGGCGGCGACGGGTGCGCTGGGCGGCGGGGGGAGCTGGGTCTCGGCGCGCGGCAGTGGCTGCTGGACCGTTGCTTTTTCTTCGTCAGGATTGTTCCCCTTTTCTTCAGGAAGGTGTGGTTCTTGAGTGATAGCGGGCATCTCGTGGTTTTTCTCGAACCAGGCGTCGATTTGCTCGTTCACTTGCGTGGCGGAAACCACAGTTCCTTCGTCTTCGTCGCTTTGTTCGGCTTCTAGTGTGGCGATGTGTGCTTGGGCGAGTTCAAGCTTGATGCGTAACATCTCTTCTTTTGCTTTGGCTAAGCGTTGCGCACGGCGGCTCGTGGTCGTTGCGCGTGACTTCGACGACGGTGGCGGCGCGGGGGGACGTGGCGTCGTCCCCGTCTGTGACGATTCCTGAGATAACGGCGGCGTCTCAGTGATCGTGTCCGTGCTCGTCGCGTTGTCCGTCGTCGTCGCGTTGTCCGACGCCGTCGGTGGCGTGTATGTTGAGTCTCTACTTGTTTCTTCTCTTGAGGTCCTCGGCGGTTGCTCTGTCCCGAAGATGAGCTGGGCTAACGACTGCCCCGGCGCCGATGACCTTGTGACTGGACCCATTTTCGACGATAATTTCCTCGGAGGTGGCGTTCTCTCACTTTCACTGGAATCTTCTTTTTTCTTGAGGCTGTAGTTTTCGCTTAAACTGCAGTTTCTTTCTTGAATATCCGGCTTACTGAAGGACCATTATGTGCCTGATGCACCTATGCACTGGTTGTGCAACTGAATTTGACGGGATTCCGATGAGGGAGCAGCTGAGTGAAAGACTTGTTTTCTTTTCCGAGTTGATGCCGTTTCGTAGGTATTTGTAGAACTGAATTTCATGAGGCCCGGACGCCATATTTATACCATGAAATTCCTTGCCCCGCAGCCCGCCCGCCCCGTGAATTTGGCGGGAAATATGGGCGGGAAAGTATTGGCGGGAAAGTTTTGGCGCGAAACGACATCTCATTTATTTATGACAATAATCTTAGGCTAATACGTTATTTACAGTGTTTTATACTTATTTCTATGACGTTCGTAATGCATTATCACTCGAGATCCTCTCCGTTTGCCGGCCAATCGCATCTAAAACGCGGGTTTTTCTGGCGCTGTCTATTTACGTACCTCGGCCCCCACCTGGGGTATAAATACCGAGCTTCCCCCCTCGCTCGCCCATCAGTCTATGCTTGGCCAGCGCGCGGATAGGATCTAAAGGCTTCCTCTTAATCTATCTATTTTCTAGTGGAAACCTAGTGTTTAGCCACTCTTTACTTATGAAACCAACAGTATATTACCTCTTAACTAGGTAGGAATGAAGTGTGAGACCTATTATTATTTATTTCGCCTACAATTTATATAAGGCGACTGTAATACAATGCTTACGTTTGTAAGAGGGTTATAAGCTAGGTTACAGGCAATCTATTTTATCAGTATTTACGTAGATGGTTGTCCTGCACAGTTTATATGCATAAAACATGCATATTATTCTTATTTGCATACATATAAACCCGTGCAAAGCCGGGGGGGGGGGGGGGGGGGGGGGTCGCTAGTATTTTATAATTAATGTATCTCTAGAAAAAATAAATAAGTTGGTGATCAATTTTGAATTTTACTGATGTTGGCGTTACTTTGATATCCTCCTTTTTTCTCACAGGTTTAGGATTTCCAAAGGTTTATGTGCCTTTGGGTTACTTTGACAAAGAAAAACCAAGGGTAGTTTAGGAAGTACCTAGGTAATCACTTATATTTCGAACCTGTCTAATATCTTATTTGTTTATGTTTAGGACTATTATATAACAATAATGTTGTAGGTATGTGGTCAAGGACTTTAACTGTTGAGCAATTTAGGTACTTTAAGTGTCAACTAATTTTGGCATTTTATTGTTAAGCTATGGAGTGTCCAGTGTAAAGTGAGCTCTAAATGGTTCAACAATTAAAGTCCGTGACTGTACATGGGTTCTTAGGAGGATAAAAAGAGTTTGTTTTGTATTACAAATATAATTTCTAAAAAAAAGTGTTAGGATCTTAATAATTTGTGTACCACAACCTTATTTATCACCTAGATATGCCCGGATTTAAATAAATGGTTTTACTAAGTTTACATACTGTATTCACAAACTTGAGTTTCGGAGGGGTAGTTCAGTGCAGTGAGGTACCTACATAATACATTTCAATATTTCAAGCTGTAATATTTTCATGAATTAAACAGATGGGTCATGCTGGATTATTCATGAGTGACATCAACAATCATATTGTGCGTTGTGGGTGCAATATTTCAGTCAAGCAAAGGATAATAATCCACAAACATTTTTCCCAGCTTTGTGCAAGTGCCCAGGAGGTAGGACGCCATGATCTCTATACTTCGTTTTTTTTAGCATTAGAGAGACCTTTGCAGAACGAGATATAAGGTTTTTTATCGGGCACACTCTGCGGATCGAACAGTGAATACGAGTTAATAAATATCACGTATTTATTATCATGTTTTAGTAATACATACATTACTCAGTGTTGTGAACAGATAAGAAACATAATATTAGTTAATTTATATTCTAAGATGAAAAGATAAGAATTTTAATAAATTGCGTTTGCAATTTTTCATGGAAAGGTTGTACATTAAAAAACCTAAAGAGGCAGAGTTCTCACACAATTTTTAAACGTCACTATCTGTAATTCACTCATGTGGGTTTTTCATTCGAGTTCATATTGTTGTCGGTTGAGTCGGTTGTGATTTCTATTGCTGTAAGCTTACTTAAAGATTGTTGTTATCGTTTTTGTTGAATTTTGTTATTAGTTGTTGATCTATTTAGATATTTTGTTTGCTGGCCCGAGTGGGCTACAGAAGTCGCAGCCGGTTCCGGCTAATGTTTTTTCATCTCCAAAGAAGAAAAGGCAAAAGCAGAATCCTCTGACTGCCAGTGAAAAGCGGAAACGGGCGGTGAATATTTACAAATGAGTGTCAGAAATGTGCCATAGAAAGGAGTATCCCACTAAATCAGACCGTGTGAAAAAGACTGCCGAGACTGCTGGCATATCGTTGGCTACGGTATACAACATTTTAAAATGAAATATATGCGTTCAGCTATCGGTAAATATCAAATGATATGTACTCGTATGTATGTACATAAGTTCCGAGAAATTCAGTGGTATCGATCGAAATCGAAGAAGGAAGGTTTACAACCACTGCTTCTTTGTTTACCCGTTTGACAGATAATTCTAATCTTAAAAAAAACCAAGTATAGGGGGCTCACAGTTAGGGCGACGTAGGCTCGTGGCATAGTATAAAGAGGGCAAAGTATGTTATCTTCATACAAACGCACCGCGCGCGGCTTGTATGTGTGCGCTATACTATCTAAACGTCGCCGCACTTCTTCTCTCCCTCTCAGAGCATATAAGCGTGAGCGAGATGGAAGTGCGTGTTTGGAAGCGCGGATTATCATGTTTTATAATTTTAATTTTTTGTGCTTTTTAATAGCTAAGTTCCCTCAAACATGATATTACCGATTATTAAAACTAATTTTTATTTATGTTTAGCTGTTGTGCATAATTTGTCACGATTTTTTTTAAAGTGTATTATAGACCTATGTTCGTGATTTTTTTTATATCGAGCGAAAGTCAAAAACTCAGGATTCGAATAGCTGTTGTCCCTCGAGAAAGGCCTCAAGATTGATAATTAAATTTAGAGCAGCTGGTTATAAATACAAATATTAATACATAAGAAGGCTCAAAGTCACCCAAAGGGCAATGGAGAGGGCTATGTTGGGAGTTGCTCTGCGTGATCGCATCAGCAATGAAGCTATCCGCAGCAGAACCAAGGTAACCGATATCGCCAAACTTAAGTGGCAGAGGGCGGGGCATATTGCACGTAGAACCGATGGCCGTTGGGGCAGAAAGGTTCTGGAGTGGCGACCACGTACCGAAAGGTGCGGCGTGGATAGGCCCCCCCACAAGGTGGACTGATGACCTGGAAAAGGTCGCGGGAGTCCGCTGGATGCGGATCACGCAGGACCGGTCACTTTGGTACTCTTCGGGGGAGGCCTTTGTCCAGCAGTGGACGTCTTTCGGGTGATAAGATGATGATGATGATTCAATTTATAAAAATTAGACAAGTAGGTACATTTGTACAAAATAAAAATTAAAGCTCAACAAATACGGGTGTAGACTCAAAATTTATTATAACTTCAAAAGAAAGAAAACAAAAAATACGCCTAGTGACGAAAATCTCATTCAAATATCTCCAAAAAATACGAAACTACAACCGTTTCAATGATGCTTGTTAGAGAGAGAAAACGCTAGGGGATCGTGACATCACGTTCCACGAGCGTCATAGTAAATGACAATCGTTTCATGTTTCATATGAAGGTGCGTTTTGCGAAAAAGGGACAGAAAATACCCCCTCTTAAAACTTTAAACACTCATAGCTTTGTGATTATTTAACCTCTTGCGTTGCTTTTTTCTCCATTTGACTACATTTTTAATCCTTTTTCGAGAAAATACAACATTATTGATTATTTTACTTCTGTCTACACCCCTATTATAGGTATTATACTTAAAGTTAATTGGATACAGGCATCATCAGTTGTTTCAACTGCCTGCCTGATAAATAAAGAATTTCACTCTTGAAAATTAAAATTTATTACATTGCTGAACATGTGTATAATATATACGTATAAATGTGGTGTTAGGTGTAGTTATTCAAGTGCAACGTGTCCTACTGTTTATAAACAGCATGCAAAGAAAGTAGAACACTGACTAACATATATAGGTATACAGGGTGACTGGTAATTCGACCTATTCCTTGAAAGGGGTTATACTAGAGCTAATTTGCAACAATTTATGTCCAGTCAACCAGGGGTCAAAACACGTTTTTTTTTTAATTTTTCGAGTTTTTAGTTTGTTTGAAAATCGCCTTGCAGCCTTAAAGTGCTGATTGTGACAAAAATGTTTTTTACCATCCAAATGGAAATACTTTTGTCACAATCACCAGCTTAAGGCTGCAAGGAGAATTTTTTTCATACAAACATAAAACTCGAATATCTCGGAAACCAGCGAGTTTCGACCCCTGGTTGATTAAACATAAATTGTTGCAAATTAGCTCTAGTATAACCCTTTTCAAGGAATATGTCGAATTACCAGTCACCCTGTATATATGGTATATTTATACATACTTATTAAGCTAAGTCACATTCATGATTAAAATATTGACCTAATGAGTAATGAGTAAAAACATTTTTCAATAAGCATAGAGCTTAGCATTTTCTTAAATTTGTATTTAGGTCATTGTACAGATTAGGTATTTTTATTATACACCGTGCCCGTGAGTATTGCGAGAGAATTTAACAGCATATTCCTGACCATTTTTGAGGTTAAAAATGTCGTATAAACTTTTTTGTAATTCGCCTAGTTTCAAAGTTGATATCAATTAAAAAAAAAACAAGTTTTTACTATTACATAATGCAAGAGGCATTTTTGATGGCGATGTTGCCACTATGGGATGAAATCTAAATATCCTTATTGATAGATGTCAAAAAGTGACAAGTAACACTTTTTAAAAACTAGGTTTTACGAAAAAAAGTAAAAATCCATTTTAAGTGACATGTTTACATATACATTTACATACAATAACATTTACTTTTCATGTACAAAAACATTGAAAAACAAAACAAAAAAAATGTTTTTTTTGCTGAATTGACCTAAACTCATATTACATTTATTACTCTAATTAGGCTCTAGTATCGTTAGCTTAAATCTTTCGGGTTATTCACTGGCACGGTGTATATACAAAATATAAGAATTGCCTTTTGTCTATCAGTTGGTGTCTTCTCCGATTGGACTTAACCCTCATGTATCCCTGTATAAATGACCTGCCTGGGAAATACACAACGGTAAATATAATTAATTATAAAATATTTTTCCCTCTCATAAAGCCATAGATATTCCTCCGTAAATAAATTTTGTATAGGTATATACATAACATACAATACAAAATGGAATTGAAATTTGAATTGTTTGGTGTCAACAAAATAGACTTGAATTTCTTTTGTTTAAAAATAAGTTTCTGTCGACAATTTAATTTTTGGTACAAGCTTTTATCGCTGACTGTATTTTTCTGTATGCCCATCAACTACTCATTGAGACGATTCTAAAGAGCCCAAACATAAAAAGTATAAAAAATAAAATAAAAAACCTCAACGGGGCTACGTCGGTTAAGTACTGAATTCCCATGGCCACCTTCTGTCTCCATCATCAGATCAGCTCGACGGGATCAGCTCGGGGGGATATTGAATTGTCATCCAAACTATATCAACCTTTAACCAACATTTCAGTTCAATCGGTTGAAGATATCTGCTTCAAAATTGAGTTGCAAGATTCCACCCGAACAAACAGTGACATAGGGACATACATAGCAGTGGCGGAGCTCCCATACTAGCCGATTCCCACCGGCTTGCCTGAAATTTCTTTTTAGACAAGCCTATAGTTTTATACTCTGAACTCTTTCATAACTTTTTTCGTTCCGGGTTGCCCATCGAAAATTTTCGTTCCGGGTTGCCCATCGAAAATTTTCGTTCCGGGTTGCCCATCGAAAATTTTCACGCGCCGCCACTGATACATAGTTAGTTAGTTAAATACATCGCAAGTTAATAGAAAGCTGGTAAAATACAGCAGAAGGCTAAGATACAGCCTCAGCCTAGTTTGGTCTCTGATGGAAATAAGTCGAATGGATGTTTTTGTTTTTGATAATAAACCTTTTTAGGGTTCCGTAGCCAAATGGCAAAAGACGGAACCCTTATAGATTCGTCATGTCCGTCCGTCTGTCTGTCCGTCCGTATGTCACAGCCACTTTTTTCCTAAACTATAAGAGCTATACTGTTGAAACTTGGTAAGTAGATGTATTCTGTGAACCGCATTAAGATTTTCACACAAAAATCGAAAAAAAACATTAAATTTTAGGGGTCCCCATACTCAGAACTGAAACTCAAAAAATTTTTTTTCTTCAAACCCATACGTGTGAGGTATCTATGGATAGGTCTTCAAAAATGATATTGAGGTTTCTAATATCATTTTTTTCTAAACTGAATAGTTTGCGCGAGAGACACTTCCAAAGTGGTAAAATGTGTGTCCCCCCCCTGTAACTTCTAAAATAAGAGAAGGATAAAACAAAAAAATATATATGATGTACATTACCATGCAAACTTCCACCGAAAATTGGTTTGAACGAGATCTAGTCAGTAGTTTTTTTTAATACGTCATAAATCGTAAACCGCAATTTATTTCACGGAACCCTTCATGTGCGAGTCCGACTCGCACTTGGCCGCTTTTTTGTACTTGTATTTTGTATTTGTATACACTTCAGTCGTAAACACCTGTTATTTTAAACCTTAATGTTATTTATTAGGAATAGTCTTGATTTAGTTGTATTATTCTTATAGTTCGTAAAACATTGCATATGAATTTAGACTCCAGTCTAGTGCCAAGGTTTGCACATGCGTACAAAAATAAATTGTATAACGCATTTTGGCATTTGTCGCGCTAAATATAACAGTGCCTACCGAGACAACACGAAATCTTAACGTTGACTGGCAGCTTTATAATTATGAATTATAAAAATAAAATTCTAATGCCCTTTCTCTTAAAGTACATTAAACCTATTTTAGCTGAAATGTCTTTAAAAATCGTCAGTCTTTGAAAGAATGCAGGCAAGCCCGTCGGAAAAAACATAGCCTATATTCATCCAAAAATTCTGTACACCGGTGAAAGATTTTTTCCATCGGCTACGTGTTCTCAGAGATTACCAGTTACATACAAACTCACATATTTTACCTCTTTATTGAGCGAGCGAGCGAAGCGAACGAAGTTCTCCGTTTCAGCTCGGGTCAAAATTATTTCGTATGTCCGGATGTCCCGCTCTGTCCGGCTGTTCGCATTTCTCAACCGATTCCCGTTAATTTTTGTGAGCAGGTTCGTTAATTATAAATATTAAATATTACGGGACAATCTTACACAAATCAACCTAGGCCCACGGTAAGCTCAATAAGGCTTGTGTTGTGGGTACTAGGCGACGATATATATAATAGATAAAATACATATATACTTATATACATATATTATATTACTAGCTTTTGCCCGCGACTTCGTCCGCGCGGAACTTGTTTATATCGTAACTTTCTCCCCCCTTTTCACCCCCTTAGGTGATGAATTTCAGGATAAAAACTATCTTTAGTAAGGACTCTTTGGGAAGGCCCCGGAATTCAAAGTATCTCTATACCAAATTTCGTCTCAATCGGTTCAGCGGTTTAAGCATGAAAACCTTTTCATGCTTAAATAGCTGAACCGATTGAGATGAACAGACAGACAGAGTTACTTTCGCATTTGTAATATTAGTATGGATTGTATGAAGGAAAGGGTATCGATGCATGTAGCCTTTTTTCAGTATTATTTTGCATATTGTCATATCACACGGCCGTAAGGACCTTTTCTACTAAACCGTAGGATTAAATTAACTGACTTGTAATTTAAACATTTTATATGTTACATCTAATAGTTTTCAAAATAGCCATAATCAAACGTCTTATTTACCCCGTTTTAGAAAACATCTTCAAAACTAAGGCCGCCATAAGGTACCTTTACCCTTGGAACGTCAATTTACTTATGTAATGTTAATGTTCCTATTCCCCAGGACTCCCAACTACCGCTATACCGTAAATGGGTTCCATCCAAATGTTCACCCCGAATTGACCCCCTTAGGGGATGATTTCTGGAATAGAAACTATTATATGTCCTTTTCCAGGACTCAAACTATCGTTCAACCAAATTTTATCAAAATGTGTCACAAACAAATTTCCACCTCCAATTACACCCCCTTAGGGGATGATTTTCGGGATAAAACTATCCTATGTCCTTCCTTATCTATCGCTATACCGTAAATGGGTTCAATCCAAATGTTCATCCACCATTTCTCACCCCCTTAGGGGATGATTTCCTCCTTTTATGTGTTCCGGAATAAAAAAAATTCTATGTTCTTTCCTAGGACTCTACCTCTCTCTATACCAAATTTCATCTAAATGGGTTCTATCCAAATCTTCAACCCTCATTTCACCACCTCAGGAAATGATTTTTCGGGATAAAAACTATGCATTGTCCTTCCCTAGGACTCCTTCTATCTATTTACCAAATTTCATCTAAATGGGTTTTATCCAAATTTTCACCCCCTATTTTATCCCTGAGAGGATGATTTTTGGGATTAAAACTATCCGTTGTCATATTCCGGAACTCAAATTATCTTTCAACCAAATTTTATCAAAATGGGTCACAAACAAATTTTCACCCCCAATTACACCCCCTTATGGGATGATTTTCAGGAGTAAACTATCCTATGTCCTTCCCCAAAACTCCAACTCGCTATACCGTAAATGGGTTCCATCCAAATTTTCATACCCCATTTCACCCCCTTAGGAGATGATTTCTGGACTTAAATTATGTTAAGTCCTTCCCCAGGACTCTGAACTATCTCCATACCAAATTTCATCTAAATCGGTTCTATCCAAATTTTCACCCCTCATTTCAGCCCCTCAGGAGATGATTTAGGATAAAAACTATGCATTGTCCTTCCCTGGGACTCCTTATATCTCTATACCAAATTTTAACTAAATGGGATTTATCCCCTTTTGTATCCCTATTTCATCCCCTTGGGGGATGATTTTCTGGATTCAAACTATCCATTGTCATCCTCCGGGACTCAAACTATATTTATACCACATTTGATCTAAACGGAGTCCATCCTAAATTTCACCCCCCATTTCACCCCCTCAGGGAAAGATTTCCGGAATAAAAACTATCCAATGTCCTTCCCCAGAACTTAAACTACTTCTTAACCAAATTTCATCAAAATGGGTTACATCCAATTTTTCACCCCCCCCATTTTACCCCCTAAAGGGAAGATTTTCGGGATGAAACCTATTTTTTAACCTTTTCCGGGACTCAAACTAATCTTATACCAAATTTCATCTAAATCGGTGCTGCGGTTTAAGTAGCTCCATACAAATTTCCACCCCCCATTTCATCCCCTTAGGGGTTGATTTTCAGGATAAATACTACCCTAAGTCCTTCCCCAGGACACAAACTATCTCTATGCCAAATTTCATCTTAATCGGTTCAGCCGTTTTCACGTGATGCGCGGTCACATAAACAGACAAACAGATAAACAGATAAACAGACAAACAGACAAAAATTCTAAAAACTGTTGGAACGTGTTCTGTTATCGATTCTAAGTATCCCTAGCCAATTTTTTTTCGAATATGTTCCATGTACAGACTTTCGACCCTCTTCAGCTTTATTATATGTATAGATTTAATTTTTTACTCACTACTATTTTAGGCTAGCTTAATTATATTTATTTAGATTTAATTTTCAATGTTTACTCGTACAGAACAGAATGATTACTTATCACTAAATTCTGTATAGTGTATTTGGCAACTATTTGAATAATTATAAGAACATAAGTGGCACTGGAACATAAGTGGCACTGGAACATAAGTGGCACTGGAACATAAGTGGCACTGGAACATAAGTGACACTGGAACATAAGCCACTAATGGCTTTAGCACCTAATTATGAAACTCTGCGATAAGTATGAATTATTTGGAACTTTAAAAAAAAAAAAAAAATGTGCTCTGCCGACCCCTTTTGAGAATAAAGCCGTGAATCTATGTATGTATTGTATGCATCTGTTTTAATAAAACGTCAAATTGATACATGAAGTATTTACTTGTGGATATACACTTGGATTAACTAAATGGACTGTGGACTTTTCTTATTTATTAAATTCTTGTGTAATATTAACAAGGTTTTCCTTAAGACACCTAACATATATTCACTGTGTGGTTTAGATTCATAGGCGCATTGAGTAATATAATAATTTTCCTTTACCTGCGTCGCACGCAGCAGATTTATAACTTAAGCCCCTGCTAGACGGTTGCCAACACGCCCCTCCAACCGGGCGACCTTGGTCCGCACCGATCGTGTAGACAGTTGTTTGGAGCTAAATTTCATACTACAGCGGTCGGTGCCGACCAAGGCCGCCCGGTCGGAGGGGCGTGTTGGCGACCGTCTAGCACACACTTTAAAGTCGACGAGTAGGAAAATTAACGACTTATAATAATTGTTCCAGAATAAGCCTCAATTGATAAAAGCCTATCTATTCTTCGTCTAGCAGGGGCTTTATATTTAACAGTAAAAAAATCCGATGCGCTCACAGGCACGCGCCACGGCACTACAATAAACTTAAGTGCCAGTTGGGGTAGTCACGGTATGTACATCAGCCCGTGTGCCGCGCCTTGTGTGCGTAGAACCACAGAATAAGTATGGTAGAACTATACTAACAGCTGGGATTTTTTTCGGCGCCGAGTAGTTACTGTAGTGGTAAAAGATGATTTTTTTGCCAGTAGTTCCCAATGGTAAGAGATGGGGAAAAAATGCCCAGCTGTTTCCGGGTGATTCTACGAGCGTTCCAACCGCCGTCAGTCCGCTGGTCGAATTATTGTCAATGTACCGGCAAACTGGCATGGCATGTTCAGGTATTTTTAACAAGTCCAGGAATACTACAAAATTACTCGCGAAAGGTCATGCAAATCTGCAAGAACTTTGACAATAATGCGACCAGCGGACTGACGGCGGTTGGAACGCTCGTAGAATCACCCTTCCACTGGTAAAAAAAGCGATGGGTTAGTTAACAATAGAACATTGTTCACCTAGGACGCTAAAACAAATGATGTCTCAGATGTAGGTATTTGACGCCGAAGCCCATGGCAAGGTTTTCGAGGCTTTCATTATTGACACCCGTGAGTACACATTTTATGTCTCCCACCAGACCAGGAATTGGGGTTTTCTGCACGCATAGCGTGTGGTAATTGCCACATTATGACCAGAGGGGTAAACACGTAACGCTTCGAACAAGCGTTAGGATAATTCAATTGTCATTTTCCCATACAAAAATTTACATTTAGATGTAATTGACGCGCGTACAGTACAATGCCTATCGTGATCGACCGGCACGTGCGAAGTAAAATAAATTAATTAATTACGTAACAACATATGCGTAATAATTCAATTAAGCCTCGTTTCATGGGATTTATGAGGTCTTTGACTCTACTCTGCATAAAATCGTAACTAAATCTGGCATGCGGAATTGGCGAGACACGTAACATTTTGGCGCCACTTCGATCGTATTGATCCTCAATTAACGTGGCTTTAGATATTAGATAATAAAATGTATATATACGATCTGCTGAAATAAGTTGTGAATGGGAGACGGTAGTTCTGCCTAATAGCAAAGCCGATAACTGTTTGGCAGCTGTCCAAGCGAGCGGCGTTTAAGATGCGACTGCATGGCAATTATTTTCGGGTTCGAAACAAACGGTGGTGGTATTCGAAAGTAAAAATTAAACGACAGTTCCTGGCTGTTATTCTCAATGCTAGGTCGTGGGAGTTCGCTGGATGCGGGTGGCGCAGGACCGGTCACTTCACTTTGGCACTCTTCGGGAAAGGCCTATGTCCAGCAGTGGACGTCTTTCGGCTGATATGATGATGACGATGATTCTCAAAGCTTGCTGTCATCATAGAAAAAAAAAATTATGCTGTCATATTGCCTTGATTGAAGAGCCCCGAGGTTTTATCCCGTTTTTGGATGTCATGACATCCGTAATCATCATGTGTCATCATAAAGAGGTGGCTTAAGGGTCTTAGTAATCAAGCCAAGGCTTAGTAACTAAGATTATTGGTCTGACACTGACACCCATTTAGGCGTATTTGAGACCGTAAACGGACTCCGGCGATGTGGCGTCACTCCTGTCAAATCTGACGAGTTCTGCATCGCACTATCGAAGTTTCTTAAATCAGTTGCATAAATACGAGTATAACGCCCAAACAACTCTCATTTGACTTCGGTACCTGAGAGATCTCTCTATTGCCGTATCTTCTACACAGTCGACGACTCTTCAGGGACAAATGCAGATTCCTAACTCGTTTTTGTAGGAGTTCTGACTGAGCGTAGGAGGTACTTCCCCAGTTGGCCTACTTCAAACATGAAAGAGTTGGCATTCGAATGTGACCTCCCTAAAAATGCTCCGAGTATCCCAATCCCAACCGCTAAACAAAGCGCGGGGTATGATCAGCCTCCGATTGAGCACCGCCTAGCCACAGGCCTTGAGTTCCTCCATTTCCCATACTTTTCCGTTCCACTTCACGTAAATGTGGCTTCATTATGAAACAAGGAGATCACCCTCCACTGCCATTGAACCTTGCTGATAACTTAGAGGTCGCGGCGACCTGCTTCTGTCATAACCGCCAGTGTCGCGTCGACCGCGACCGAGTGGTGACGTGTGTTCGTGCTACATTAAACCGTTATTCCCTGTATAAGGTACGTTTATCGCTGTTTTATTATACGGATATATGTATCTTTTTAGCTACTCTTTTATTACGTATAAACTTGAGATACTGGGTAGTTTATGTCTTTTAAGAATGAAAGGAATTTTGTGCTATTTTTGCGTTAAAACTTCAGGCCTGTCAAGAATTTGAAACTGACTTTATTGCAGATCTTGAAGTAACTGCGTTAAGAATGTATAAACTTATTTTATGTTGTGTTATCGTTGAGATTTTATTGATATGGCATATTTATGAAAATTACTAAACACCGTAGAGCATCTCGTATATGTTTCCTATCGAAAAAGACAGAGTAACGTCCGTTTCTTATTTAATATAACTCATTTAAAAGCTAATCAGCATCATCTAATTTTATCTGTGTGTTTACATCACCGGGAACTCTGACCACTGTTGGCATTGACTGTACTGTATCTATTGGCTTACCACCAATACTTGATACCAGAACACCAATAATGCGACTGATAACGATCTCAGCGGAAAAGCGTTCGATGTCGCGTCACATCTCTAAGACCAAGCCATTTGTCATTTCAATCCTAAGATTTATGCCCAATGAGACCTTGTGTTATCTCATTACGTAAGTTAGCTGATTCAACTGACTATCAGTTGACTTGACCGTATTTTACTAAGTATTGCTCAATTAGTTTATTTCTTTGGTCAGCTGAGGCCTAGCCATATTTTGTGATAAATAGATGATTTCTATACTTATCTAGTATACTCCAAAAAGACCTTTCTTGGTGTAGATCCTACTACATCCCTCTTAGAGCATGATTTGGAGGCCGCATTATGTAGCAATGGTTCAGTTAGCCAAATAACAGTATAGCTCTCTTGTTCGGGTGTGTAATACAGATATAGAGTAGTCTTAACGGTGCTTAGTCTTGTTCTTCTACGTTTCACGCCTTATGGTCAAGGGTCGTGACTTCACAGCATGAGCCTCAGTCGCACCCTAATGCTCCCCAGAGCTATAACCACGAACTTGCAGATATACGAACTTCGAGTTTCGAATTTCGTGGTAGGCGCCGCAGGTCGCGCGGTTTCCGGCCAACCATGCAAATTTCCTTTGCATATCTGAGGCTGTACTCTATAGAATGTAAAGTAAACCAAGAAAATACTGTTCTACAGTGTTTTCAGAGTTTGCAGTAGGACAGTGAACTCAATTAAAATGTTACCATATCAAAAGACTTAATGAAATCGATCAATTTTGTAAGGTCAACCAGCAACTACTTGATTCCATATCACAGACCACTTTAAGTGGTCTGTGTTCCATATCGATCGATGCATTAAAGGCAGATTGATTGTTGTAGTATCAAGACACTGACATGCTTACAGTTCTCAAACAATTAGTCCTTCTAGCCTTATCCTCATATCTGTTATCTTCAGCATTTAACAGCACTTTCTCTTATGTCTAAGTTCAATGTCTGATACGGTCATTAATGTAAGGCATGCCTAGTTAACTTTTTTGTATGAAATAGTTGGCACCGTGACTTGACATGCTTATCAAGTTTGTTAAACAGTACCAATTATTTACTGTACTATCATGTAATCGATTTCCTACTTTAGTGTACGTGTTCACTAGAAATGTGCTTAGCGGGGTTTCCATACAAGTGAGAAGCTTCGAAGCTTTTAGCTTATTGGCATATAAGGATGGGCAGCCTAACCCTTTTAATATTATTCGAGTAGATAAACATATATGCAGAACAGTAGAGCCACTTAGTTACGGGCAAAACCTGACATCGATAATAAAAACCATAGGGCCCCAAGGGCGTCTTGGATATAAAACTATTAGCTGATAATATTAGGACAAACTACTTTTTTCATAATATAGGTCACTGAAAAATTGTGAATGATGCGAAAAAGTAGTGTAAGCGACGCTGAGACAGTGACCGATTCACTGCCGTGAAGACACACACAATATGTGTTAAATTGTAATATTGTCTACTCCCTTTGTATCTGTGTGTCTTTTGTGTAGTGAATAAATGTCTTCTTTCTCTCTTTCTTTCATGTATAGTATATGTGTATTAAAACCTGGTGATCAAGTTATTTACCCTTCGCACCGTCTACAAGTACCTATTAAAGACACATTCTGCATGAAAAAAAAAGTGTCTATGCGACAGCCGTGATACAATACAATACAGCCACAGTATAAAGAACTACAACCAGTAGGCAAGCTTCATTCATCTACGAATTTACGCACGCGCTTAGCGTAACCGCTCAAGAGTCAGGGTTGTCAAAAATATGTTTGGAGAGATATTAATTTATTTATAATTACATGATTCATTTTCAATCATTTCAAAAGTAGGTACCTATTCACTCAGATCTTTAAATAGAAATATATAAGTTTAGAAAAGGCGGCCATTTTTTTTCGTTTTCAAAATCGTTATTGGTTCCGAGGGGCATTTTTAATAAGAATCCAATATTGGATTTTCAAAAAGTCGCCGCCATCTTGAAATTCTTACATTTAACAGTCAACAACCGTATTGCGACACAACATAAATGAAACGATTTTTATCTTTGACCGATGGGAATAAAATTCCCAGCTGTTACCACTGGCACAGTTTAACAACATATTGTAATACTGTGCCACTGGTAACAAATTGGTGGTAACAGGTGAGAATAACCCGACCTATTTATTTAATCGTATGGCATATATTATTTTTGCCCTTTTTGGGTTTGTCACTCTTTAGTACCACCCAGGGGACACGTGCAGGGTTGTGGTAGGTAGCTCCTGCGGACGCGAGTGACAGTTGTCAAGTGAGTGGGCAACTCGACTGTTAGAGGTTCTTAAGCCGCCCGAAGGCCTCTCACTCGGCTTAAGGACTACTGTCATAGATAGCAACCGGGATCAACTGCTTAGCGTGCCTTCCAAAGCACGGAAGCGCTCATTTATAGTAACCACTGCCGTCTTTGCTTGACCTGCGTTATCGTTTCCGATACGCAGGCGCCGCCGGGCTATGAACGCTTCACCTATTGCCTGGCTATCTATTCACAAATCGATGCACCATCGGCAACACAAGACACAGTTAACCGACCTTATTGGAACGAGATAAGGTCTATTAATAGTGCGTGTTTCTTTTGGTACAGACGGCTTGTGCAGTGTAAACAAACATCTTTGACCTTGCTTTGTCCGTGAGCTCGTTCCTAGGCACGATCGATGAGATTTGTAATGACTGTCTGTGCGTAATCAATCATAGTTTTAGATCTAGATTTTCTCTTTCTTTCAAAGTCAGATTACAGTTTAGGTAAAGAGAAAGGAGCTTTTTCTTTTAATTAACTCCCTTTGTCATACAAACTTAACGTTGTTAACTAAAATGTCTTTATACTGGATATTTTTTTTTTCGTCATCCATCAATTATTTTTGGAAAATGTTCCTAAAATTATAGGTATGACTACACGGTACTATATTCAAAAAAAAATCGTCTGATTTTTTCCGTCGATTTGGTACAAACAATATAAAAAAACACGCGAAAACGCAACGTCGACGCACGCAGATTTGTCTAACTGGTATCCACATATCCGTACGTATTACCATGACCGATACCGGTTGGATAATATGTCAACAAACCCGGGTTCGTCGATCGGCGCGGGCGCACCGGTTGTTGCCAAACACACCTCAGGGCCGCGGCCGCGACACACCACTCACACACCGGCAGGACCAGCGTAAAGTTCCTCCAATTCTGCGCCGTAAATACAAATAAGGAAATTCAGTCGTAAATTTTTTTGACGTGATATCGTCATATAAATCGATGAACACCGGCAGCATGCACTAAAAAGTGTGACTCATTGTCCCGTTCCGCCTGAGCCGAGCGTTCGGCTTTATGATGATCACGCAAAATTATCGTCCGTAAACCGACTTTATAGACAACTATTTTTTTTGGTACAAGCATTTGTTGCTGACTGTAGTACCTATTTTATATGCATAAGTATCATCAATAACTCGTGACCTCTCAGGGTTACAATGGGCCCAAAACACGAGGGGTTAACCTTATGGAGTTCCATCATAAGATCAGCTCGTTGGGTGCTATAGTATAGAGTGGTCACAATACACCGAACTTACATAAGTATGTCAAATTTCAGCTAAATCGGATATCGGCAAGTGTCTGAAAAATGCTTGTTAAATAAAAGCGTGTAAATATAGTAGCTATGGAGGTCGTTGTTGTTCTACGTCCGTAGGAATAAACCTAGAAGGGTTACACGTGACCTCCGGGTGGTGGTGCTAAAAGAACAACAAACTCGGCAGCTGCACTGTTCCTTCTGTAACTGACTGTACTTTTCTGCAGACCATCATCAACTACTCATTGAGACGATTCTAACGAGCCCAAACTCGAGATGGGGTTGTGTCGTTTTATTGCGGAGTTCCTATTGCCACCTTCCAGCTCCAGCATCAGATCAGCCCCAATTCATCATAATATTGCATTGTCATGCGATATACTTACATACGATTGCAAAATTTCAGCTCAATTGGATAACGGAAACTGACTAAAAATGGATTGCAAATTTTGACGGACAACTTACATACTTACATACGAACAGTTCAAGTTAATATAAAGCTTGTAATAAAGAGGTAGATATGTTATAAGCGCTCCACAAATGGCACACTAAAATTGAGCCAATTGCACCAACTTGCCTCAGTTTCATCCATCAGTTTTGTTTGCGCGAGAGACACTTCCAAAGTGGTAAAATGTGTGAATGTAACTTCTAAAATAAGAGAATGATAAAACCAAAAAAATATATATGATGTACATTACCATGCAAACTTCCACCAAAAATTGGTTTGAACGAGATCTTGTAAGTAGTTTTTTTTAATACGTCATAAATCGTAAACCGCAATTTATTTTACGGAACCCTTCATGTGCGAGTCCGACTCGCACTTGGCCGCTTTTTATATTACATCATTGCTTATCATGCACTTCTCAATCTTGATTTTTTTCAGTAAATACCCTACGTGCAATTGCAAACTTACCAAATCATGATCCTCACCTCTTTATAATATTTGTAAGTAGCTGTAGATAGAATAACCTAAAACCAGCCTAAAACGCAGTAAACTCGTTGACCACTTCTTGAAGTGACGTCAATTAGAAGCCTTACTTAGTTTAGTATGAAGACTAAGCACGCCACGCCAGCCATTTGCAAACCAAAATCGACTTTCTGAGTTCTGCGCGTGTTTGCCTAATTAAAACTAATTAGTCAC
Organism: Epinotia brunnichana; assembly: GCA_963854355.1. Lineage (NCBI taxonomy): Eukaryota > Metazoa > Arthropoda > Insecta > Lepidoptera > Tortricidae > Epinotia > Epinotia brunnichana. The sequence continues at coordinate 5,719,335 of OY977949.1, read as the reverse complement.
GTATGGTTAATTACACTGTGTAGGCACTTACATGAGAGAACAACCTTGAACTAGACTAGACACTGGAACCAACAATGACTGAGTCAATGACCAAAATGCTTTACGTCGCGTCGCATCTGGTCACAAAGTGGCGGGAAAACCCACTTCTTTCATTTGCCGTAAGAAGGAAAAAAATGCAACACGAATGTTTGGACAAATACCGCCAAGTGGAGCGCCACCATGAGGTGTCAAGCGCTCTTAGCGAGACCGTGGAAGTAAAAGGGGAAGCAGGAGGGGCATCGCATTCCCGGGCGGGGGGGTACTATCGCCCAAGGGTACGGGTTCACACATTCTCAACAAAATCGTCTGCACTCGCATACAGTTCATTCGAAAAATTACCCTAGAGGGGTGTACCCGTACCCTTGGGCGATAGTACACAGATAGACACGAGTAGTACATACTCGTACATCCGCCAAGAATGTCAAAGGTGTATGTGCTTAACTGAAAAGTCGGGTCGCAAAACACTTTGTGAACCACCAGCTTTGGGACTTTGGGACTGAAAAAGGACTAATCATGAGAGATACACTATTGATTAGTGTCTGAATCAAAGTCCATAGTTGACTGTTTGCCCCCGTATCTACTAACAGCACTGATAATTCGGCAGTTTATACTAGATATTTACGTACGTATTATAAACAATCGTATCGTCTTGTAGCATTCTCCCAGGTATATAGTATGAAAAAGTTCATAAAGAATTCGCTGTGGACTAACGTGTCCGAATCGTTAATCGATATCGATCGATTAAGCAGTCTCAACATATTCCGTCCTCTCCCAGCGATAGTCTGTAAACAAAATGCAATAATTACAAATTAATTGAAACCTCATAAGGACAGTGGCGGGTTTCAGACAATCAAAGGAAGTGTGTAGTATAAGGCGGCAGAAAACGTGGTCACACATTTAATGGAAGAATAGCACTAATCATAAATGTAGTTACGTGTTTGGCATTGTTCACTTTAGCCACTTAGCTTAGCGTATTCAGGCAATAGGTATATCCTCACCTATACTTATTAATTTCAATTACATATTGTCTTTTAAACAGACTTCAAAAAAGGAGGTTCTCAATTCGTCGGAATCTTGATTTTTTATGCTGTTCCCCTATTACTCGAAGACGCATTTTGGAAGATTCTTTTTTTTTGTTTGAAAGGGTATCCTTTCCAGGTGGTCCCATGGTCATCAGGTCAGGACTGATGATGAGGTCCTGGATAAATCGAGGGAACTCTTCAAATTTTCTAGACACACTTGAGGCGCAGTACTGAATTGAAGTCGGTTTAAAGTATGTTTTTAAAATAAATGCCGTTTTGCCACTATGTTATGTTGAGATGAAATTTTGCATAGGTATACCTATTACTCATATGTAAGTTCCATGACACTTATCCGATTTCAAAAATTCTTTCACCGGTAGATATATTGAATGGAGCTTCAGGATAGAAAATATAGACATCCATACTTCAATACTTAATATTATAAATGCGATAGTGTGTCTGTCTGTGTGTCTATCTGTCTGTTACCTCTTCACGCTTAAAGCGCTGAACTGATTTAGATGAAATTTGGTATAGAGATTGTTTGAGTTCCGGGGAAGGACATAGGATATTTTTTATCCTGGAAATCATCCCCTAAGGGGGTTAAAGTTTGTATATAACTCCGATATAAACGAGCTTCCCGCAGACAAAGTCGCGGGCAGAAGCTATTTAATTTAAATGTAAGAGTTAGAATCTTGTCGGTGTAGCTCCCTCCATCTGACTATCTAGGGCCGTCTCCTTGTACCACGTGACTGCTACCAAGAGAAAGTTCATCAAAACCTTTATATGGAGCATAGCGTTATATGGATGTGAAGCGTGGACCATGACTCAAAGAGATAAAGAATATTTGGGCAGAAGCTAGTAAGCTAAATTTTATAACGCGGTTTCGCCTGGGTTCTCTGTAGTTTTCGGGCAGTTAGTTAAGAATAAAGGCGTAACACACCGTTCAAAACAGTTGAAGCGCCATATAAATAAAGTAAATAAAGGCTTAGTTCCGGCCCCGTTAATGGACTATGACCAGATTAGATACGAGTTAAATACGACTCTGAAATTATCGTTCATTTATGAACAAAACATTGTAATATAGGAGATTGGAATGGGGAGGCGTCAATCGGACTTGATTGCCGTGGTTTAATTATATGAGCTCTTTTACCTAAACTTTGCAGAAAAGTAAACGCTCTAGTTCGTTCGCACTTGAATTATTGCGATTTATTTCACCAAGTAAGCCAGCAGACTTGCGTCTTGATTGGGAATAAAAATGCGTTCTAAAAATGAAACTCTAGGTTTGTTCATGAATATAACAATATATTTATTTTCCTCTGTGACCATATGTTTCCTAAATAAAAATAAAACAATCCGTGACGCGGTAACTAGTAGATACGAAATGCGATTTTTCTGCTCTTTTTGTCCAAAAACCTGCAACCAAAAACCACTGGCTAGATTGGATTTTTGATTAGAACTCTATTACTTAATCTTGAAATAACGCCAGACGACGGGCGCATGTTCTATTTTTGTGTCATCTTATTAGAAAATATTCAGTATTAACTCAGCTGCTGCCATTTGTATACAACAAACAATTCAAGGTGACCTTTTTTAGTCGTTCCAATTAGAGCTTTGCTCAGTAATGTTATTCGTTGCGGCTTTGAGATTTTTATTTGGATTTTTGCAGACGAATGACTTTGTAGATGTCCTTTGCGACTGGTCCGAGTGTCATACAGGTCTTAAGGGGCTCCAGGCTCGAGTTTTAACGAGTTTGAGTTGATATTCCTCCGTCAAAACTATAGATATATTTATGGCGCAAACGCTTATCGGTTCTTCAATCCTTTATCTAAAAGATTGCAGGAGTTTAAAAATAAAGTTTTTTTTTTATGATTTATTCAAACATGGTCCAAAAAAGCTCTGTTTTCGATATAAGAAAACCCTTTTATTGTTTTTTTTACGTTGTGGAAATGCCTTTACGCATCCCGCCCGCCACGGGGAAGGGGCAGGGCGGGTATGACGGACTAACCGCGGCAAAAACCTTGGACTACCGTCTAAAACCCCAACGATTGCCAGGTCCTCCTTAAGAAAGGGGCGCCGCGGGATCACTTTCCGCATTCGACCGCGTACGTCCCGACGGGCGGCCTACAGGGTAGCAGGCCGCAGACATTGCGCGCCAGGTCAGCGCATTCAGTCCAGTGGGATTGATTTTTGCAGGGTATCCCCCGAACCTCGCACCATCCCACTACGGCGGAGGAGGCAGTAAATGCGCGTAGCGCCTGGCTCTGCCTCCCGCCCGTCGCCGGCGGAGCGGATCCGCGAGGGGATCATTCTCGCGTGCCCACTCCGCAGCCTCCTTCTGCGAAGCCATACAAAACCCTAAAAAACGGACAGTTACAGATCGCAGGTCATTGGGAGCAAGGAGCCCCGTAAAGAGTAATTGCAATAATTTAAGATTGAAAGATACCAATCCATATTTTTGAAGCCACCTGTAATTTGTGTGGCCACCTAAAATCAATCATCATCAACAACCATTTCAACGGCACAATTAATTTGTGTTAACGATCGGTAGATAATTTTTCCGTCAGTTTATAATATCGCGAGTAAGATTATATATAAATTGAAGGTGTTCACAATCTAACGTTGACATATACATACATAATTACATACATATACCTAAACCTATCCTATCAGAATAATAAGTACTTATTTGATTATGTGCCGTTCAGTTGAATCAAAAATAGACCGATATCGAATAAGCTAGTCTGTACTTCTGTTAAACAGATTACTATGTACACATATTAAGATTATTATGCAACCCAGTGACTTATTATACCTTATACCTATATTAAAACATATGTTGATACACGAGTAGTTCAAAGTCATTGAGGTCGTTGCGTTCTTGTTGCTCGGGATTGCCGTGACAAGTTCTTGAGAAGCAGGTAGCCTTTAACTATAATCTATTTATTATAATTTTACCGCGTTTAATTTTAGATATCTATGTGTATTAAGAGCTTATAGTATTCCTCTAAACGATTATAAAAAAAGCGGCCAAGTGCGAGTCGGACTCGCACATGAAGGGTTCCGTGAAATAAATTGCGGTTTACGATTTATGAAGTATTAAAAAAACTACTTATTAGATCTCGTTCAAACCAATTTTCGGTGGAAGTTTACATGGTATTTTTTGTCATACAAAGTTGCCCAATGCCATTTAATCTCACTACCGGCGTCGTGTGAGCGTTCTCATTCAAAATTGTGCTTTGCGTCGACTCGGAAATACTAAATCAATTCCAGTCAGATTTTGAATCATAAAAGTACAACAGCACACCGGCAAAAAACTTCGACGCGCAACGCACAATTTTGTATGAGAACGCTCACACGACGCCGGTGGTGAGGGGGGGCCCTAAATCGATTCAACGGTTTAAGCTTGAAGAGGTGACAGACAGACAGAGAGACACATTCGAATTTATAATACTATTAACGGCCTCCGTAGCCCAGTGGGTAGTGACTCTGCCTACGAAGCTGGAGGTCCCGGGTTCGAATCCCGGTCAGGGCATTTATTTGTGTATTTATCACGAATATTTGTTCCTGAGTTATGGATGTTATGTATGTATATAAGTATCTATATGCATGTATCTATTATATATATCATCGCCTAGTACCCACAACACAAGCCTTACTGAGCTTACCGTGGGCCTAGGTTGATTTGTGTAAGATTGTCCCGTAATATTTATTATTATTTATTATTATTTATTATTTCAAACCGCGGCTCCGCCCGAATATTACAGAGAACTGAACACACAGAGATAGTACGATCACAGTGGGTACGAAGTCCTTCATATATATATGTATATACCATATATAGACCTAGGTTTAAAATAGCGCTAACCGCTCCAACTAATGCAAGTCTAATTGAGCTAATAATCTACTGGCCTATAACTGAGTATCGCTTACACTATACCATAGTAGCATATTATGTCTGGCATTTGGATATAAGTGTATTATGTTTTAGTAATCGTTATCTATTTGTTGAAATCTGCATGCCATTGTTGTTTGTGCTCTTTTGCTCGCCTACGGCTTGTTGAGTTTTGACACATGAACATGGGGGATAATGATATCCTATACAGGATATATCTATTTAAGTTTATATATATTTAATTGTAATCACGAAAGCGGATCTAACGAAAACAATGAAATTTGCTGTACGGGTGTTTACGGGGGCGACAAATCGATCCAACTAGGTTTTCGTATATGGAAAAAATTGTTTTCTCTATTTACTAGGCACATTCGGCCTCATAAGTTGAACTGAACACCTAAGTACCTTGTCGTTTTCACTCGTTTGACAACTTCATATGGCAGTTTAACATGACGTTTAATGCGACATGGTACAAAGGTGTTAAGCCACTTATAAGGCTGACCGTACCTGGAATGAAATCAGGTCTTTTTTGCATTACAGTAATAGTGACACACTATATAGTAGATTGTTAACCAAGGGTTGAAAGTGACTCAATACACCTGAGATATTTCTGGCGCTCGAACGAAGTGAGAGCGCCAATAGTTCGAGGGTGAAATGGGTAATTTCACCCGAGTAGAGTGTTTAACTCTACTTTTCATTTCGACTGTGAGGAAAATTAATTATTCGATTTTAGATATACCTAAGTAAAATAATTAAAACTATATCCAACCTCTAACCTCTTTGCACTGGCCACTTGCCACGGCCTACTCGATTGTAATCGAGTAGGCCGCGACGCAACTAATCTAGAGGGCCATGCCGACACGTGAAAAAACAAACAAAACAAAAACAAACAGAACAAAAAAAAAAAACTAACAAAAAACAACACAAACTTACAAAAAAACTGAAACAAACAAACAAAAACAAACAAACAACAAATTTACTAGATTTTATGGTATTTTTACAATACGCAAAAATTACTTTCCACCCTAGGGGAGAAAACGCTATTTTCCACCCGGCTATATGCCCATGAAAAGTCAACTTTCAGAACAGGAGAGATGAAAAATATATTTACGTAGTGAATGTTACAAGATAATAACTTGAAAACCATAACTTTAGATGTAAACATTGTTAGATTATGAATTTTATCGGTGTGTATTCATAAAGCAAATATGTTTATTGATAACACTTCAGTTGATTACAATATAATGCCAAAACAATGTGTGTTACAATTGTAATAAAATCTTCATTTGTTTGTTTCAGAAAACGACACGACACGAAAACGAAAAATAGTCTAGTCAAACTAAATTAAAATCCTTTTTTTATACAATGAAATAATTCTAAGTCTAAGTTGTAGTGCTAAGTTTACTTAGCGCGGTGCTTGTTTTTGTAACTCTTTTTTTTAATTTTGTAAGCAAAAATGCAGATTCTCAAAGTGCGCCATGTTTATTTGACGGCCAACCAGTTTCAAGCATGGAGCTTCGCAAGAGCAAGATATGCGAGCTCGGTAAGTACCCTTATACTTGATATTATCTTAGTTGGCCGGATTGCATCAAAGTAGTCGTCAAGCGTCCACGGTAGAAGGTTCCAATTGCAATAACAGTTTTATAAATAATAAACTTAATATACTTTTAAAAACAAAGTTTTAACCGACTTCAAATCTAGTAGCCAAATTGCTTCAAGTTTGCCTATAAAATTTGAAGAGTTCCCTCGATTTCTCCAGGATCCCATCATCAGAACTAGATTTTGGTGATAACGGGACCAATCTGGTAGTATATGCTTCCAAACAAAGATTTTTTTTTAAATCAGTTCATAAATTAATGAGCTTTCGCGTAACAAACACACATTAAAATATTTATATATATATAATATATACAGACGAATTGAAAACCTCCTCCATTTTGTAGTCGGTTAAAAATCGGTCCCATTATGTAATCTCAATTATACTTACAACTACTATTTACGTATAGAACTACCACTGTTAAACATACGGCATACCTGATGCTTGATAAGAATATGGGAAAAAAAAAAGTTTGGCAAATCGTCATTTGTTTGTTTTAGACACACGTCACATACATACAGTAGCCGTTTTATCGATCAATGTAACTTTGCCACTTTCATCATCTCGTTGAATGTGGGGTCAAAATGAACGTGTCGATGGTGTCAAAATCATGAATCATCAACCTTTTACTCGCTCTGTCTCTCTCGCACTAATACACGCACCAGTTAGGTGCGGGCGAAGGATCTTTTATGATTATGACCTACCTATAATGCCTCTATTTTATGTTTTAGACCGCAAACAAAACAGTCGAATACAAGCCCATAAGGAGCGTCCTGGTTGCGAATCGAGGGGAGATCGCGATCAGAGTGTTCCGAGCATGCTCCGAGCTCGGCATTCGGTCCGTCGCCATCTACAGCGAGCAGGACAAACTGCAGATGCACAGGTGAGAGACAGAGACAAATAAAACCGTCGAATACAAGCCCATAAGGAGCGTCCTGGTAGCGAATCGAGGGGAGATCGCAATCAGAGTATTCCGAGCATGCTCCGAGCTCGGCATTCGGTCCGTCGCCATCTACAGCGAGCAGGACAAACTGCAGATGCACAGGTGAGAGACAGAGACAAATAAAACCGTCGAATACAAGCCCATAAGGAGCGTCCTGGTAGCGAATCGAGGGGAGATCGCAATCAGAGTATTCCGAGCATGCTCCGAGCTCGGCATCCGGTCCGTCGCCATCTACAGCGAGCAGGACAAACTGCAGATGCACAGGTGAGAGACAGAGACAAATAAAACAGTCGAATACAAGCCCAGAAGGAGCGTCCTGGTAGCGAATGGAGGGGAGATCGCGATCAGAGTGTTCCGAGCATGCTCCGAGCTCGGCATTCGGTCCGTCGCCATCTACAGCGAGCAGGACAAACTGCAGATGCACAGGTGAGAGACAGAGACAAATAAAACAGTCGAATACAAGCCCAGAAGGAGCGTCCTGGTAGCGAATGGAGGGGAGATCGCGATCAGAGTGTTCCGAGCATGCTCCGAGCTCGGCATTCGGTCCGTCGCCATCTACAGCGAGCAGGACAAACTGCAGATGCACAGGTGAGAGACAGAGACAAATAAAACAGTCGAATACAAGCCCAGAAGGAGCGTCCTGGTAGCGAATGGAGGGGAGATCGCGATCAGAGTGTTCCGAGCATGCTCCGAGCTCGGCATCCGGTCCGTCGCCATCTACAGCGAGCAGGACAAACTGCAGATGCACAGGTGAGACACAGAGACATAAACAAAACAGTCTAACTAATAAAAGCGCAATAGGAGCGTCCTGGGCGGGGCACATTGCACGTAGAACCAATGGCCGTTGGGGCGTAAAGGTTCTCGAGTGGCGACCACGTACCGGAAGGCGCGGCGTGGGTAGGCCCCCCACAAGGTGGACTGATGACCTGGTAAAGGTCGCGGGAGTCCGCTGGATGCGGGTGGCGCAGGACCGGCCATTGTGGCACTCTTTGGGGAGGACGTCTTTCGGCTGATATGATGATGATGATGAGGAGCGTCCTGGTTGGGAATTGAGAGGAGATCGCGATCAGAGTGTTCCGAGCTCGGCATCCGGTCCGTCGCCATCTACAGCGAGCAAGACAAACTGCAGATGCACAGGTGAGACACAGAGACTAACACTACCGAACACTACTGACCGAACAGATTAACTGGCAAGTCTTTCAATGTCAAAACTATACTTGCTAAAGTCACATACACTACACACTAACTTAACGAACGCCAGCGAATGAGAAACAGCTTTAATATTCCTCCCTGCGATCCAGGCACCGAGTCAGGGTTAAGACAGCCTCGTACCTGTGCAAAATGACTGAAGTTATGATTTTCTTTTTCAGACAAAAAGCTGATGAGTCATACTTAGTCGGCAAAGGTCTGGCGCCAGTAGAAGCGTATCTCAGCATCCCGGAAATCATCAGGGTAGCTAAAGAAAACAATGTGGATGCTGTTCATCCTGGATATGGATTGCTATCAGAAAGGTATACCCTCATGTTTATTATTAAAACTTCTTATCCAATGTTATGGTCACTTAATGATCAAAGTCATCCCAGGTTTCAAAAGTGGTACCGAACTTATATTATCTTTAATCTGTGCGTGCGTTGTACGGTTGGCCTCACAAATCGCTGAACACCTTCGTACCGGTGTCGTTTTAATGTCATACCAAGGTGTGATATTTTTATAGGAGCGCATATTTCGCCGGAAGTATTGTCGCTCATCTAGCACCTCCCAGGGTACACGTGCAGGGTTGTGGTAGGTAAATCCTGCGGACGCGAGCATCAGATTGTCCCCACATGGATATTCGCCTATTCTACATCGCAATACGATTAAATAAATAAAATACCAAGGTGTGCAACTTATGAGTTCTGTAAATACATATAAAGTGGTGTGGTCACAGGGCAGACTTCGCGCAGGCCATCGTGGATGCAGGCATGCGTTTCATCGGGCCTCACCCCTCCGTGGTGCAGCGAATGGGGGACAAGGTCGCCGCTAGGAAAGCCGCCATTGAAGCCAGTATGTATTCAGCTTCGGTTGACCATAGGACTTCTTTTTTATCCTTAACCTTTACTAGTCAATGCAGTCGGGCAGATCAACTCAAATTCCAGCATCTCAATCTTCCTTCTGCAAGCAATATCACCCCAAAGAAAGTAATGAGTTATTGAGGATCTCAATCCTTGTTGCGTACTAGTTTATGGTTTGACCATAGTGTAGGCGGGAGTGGGACGCGTCTTCCTTCCGTCCTTCAATCTCAATACAGTGCATCTTTGGGAGCTCTGGCGTCTTATATACACAACAACACTTGGTAACAGAGCCAGTAGTGGCGATATTATGGCTGCGGTCTTCTGTAAGGTCGAGGTTCCCCTGGAGGACTGCCCAAATATGAGCCAGATAACGTTCTGCTGTGCCCTACCTTTCTAAACCAATAAGATCTATACCAATAACTTAAGTCTACACCAGTGCCACAGTCTATAAACCAATACAGTCGGTCGACAAATCCGCCTAAACAGGGCAATCGTGCGGGGTGTGAGGGGCGAGGGGCGTATAGGGCGAGCCCAAGCTGCATACATGTTGTAGCTTGGGACATGACGTTGTCAAACCCGCAAACGTCAAAGGCGTCGATCCACTGTTACTCTTAATTTACACTGTGCCAGTGCACTCTCCGTTCAAGAAGGGCATGCGTCATAGAGCTGTCACACTCAGTCTAAGTATGATATAAGTGTGACAGCAATATGACGCATGCCCTTATTCATTTATTCACAATAATACAATGCAAGCTTACAGTTTACACCAAATCGTTTACACGCTAAAATAAACAAAAAAGATAAACATGCACAAGTAAAAATGTCAAGAATCATAATTATAATGTCATTCCATTAATTAAGTGCCAATTCAAAAATATCCTTGTTGAACGGAAGCGCATTGGTGTGACTTAACCAAGGTTCTCGGGTACCGACTACATATCGAAAAGCGAGCCATAGTAGGTAATGTGTAATGATACAGATAATTTTATTGGTAAAAGTACAGGTGCGTAGTGAAGATTCATCTGGGGACCGATTCTTGACTTTCGAGCGCTCGAAACTTAAATAAAAGTAAATACGATTTTAGTGTCAAAATTGCAGGCACTTACTTTCTACCGATATAATTAAATACGAGTGGTGAATACCACTCGCTTTTCAATTTTCTATCGCTATTTCAAAAAAGCAGTTTTCGAGTGAAATATTCGAGCGCTCGAAAGTCAAAAGTTGGTCCCCTGATCTCGGAAAAGCGTTTATTTTTGAGATACTTGGAAGAGCCCACTGGAATTCTCCAGAAACGAACGTCCTCTGAAATGATGATGATGATCATGGTCCATTATCTATTCCAGAGGTACCCATCGTGCCAGGCACCGATGGGCCGGTGACGACGAAAGAAGAGGCGAAGGACTTCTGCAAAAAACACGGCCTTCCAGTCATATTTAAGGTACATTTATTTTACCAAGGTAACCGATATAGCACTCCGAATCGCTAAACTTAAATGTCATTGGGCGGGACACATCGCACGTAAAACCTATGGCCGTTGGGGCGGGAAGGTTCTCGAGTGGCGACCACGTACCGGAAGACGCAGCGTGGATGGACTGGACAAGGACTGGTCACATGGTAAAGGTCGCGGGAGTCTGCTGGATGCGGATGGCGCAGGACCGTTAATTGTGGCACCCTTTGGCGGAGGCCTATGTCCAGCAGTGGCCGTCTTTTGGCTGATATGATGATGATGAGTATTGACGAAACATTACGTCAATCATTTGTATTACAGGCGGCGTTCGGCGGCGGCGGTCGCGGTATGCGGGTAGTGCGTGACATGGATGAGGTGGAAACGGCGTTTGAGCGCGCCTCGTCAGAAGCGCTGGGCGCCTTCGGCAATGGTTCCATGTTCATTGAGCGCTTCATTGAGAGGCCTAGACACATTGAAGTCCAACTGCTGGGTAAGTACCTCCTATGTCAGGGGATTTCTTGACCTTTCAAATTCAATTTCAAATGGTTTATTGCGTTTCATGTGTACATGTGGTCTTAAAACTATATACAGTCTCAACATGAACCCTGCTAGGGTATAGCAACGTAACTAAAACTAAAACTAGTACTAGGTAAATGCACTAATTGGTAAATTATCATTGCTCATTTAAAAACTCTCACACCTAGCAACAAAATATTCAACGCAGTATGGGGAAAAAGTGGAGGAGTTCCACTACCCACCTCCTGATTCCATCATCAGACCATCGTGACCAAGTGTTATGCATAGAACTCGTCAAAACAAACCAAACGAACCCAAACTCGAGGCATATACAAGTAGCCATTGAGGAATATCCACCTCCTGACTCCATCATCAGACCATCGTCACCAAGTGTTATGTATAGAACTCAACAAAACAAACCAAACGAACCCACACTCGAGGGTATACAAGTAGCCGTTGAGGAGTTCCACTATCCACCTCCTGACTCCATCATTAGACCATCGTCACCAAGTATAATGTATAGAACTCGTCAACACAAACCAAATGAACCCTAACTCGAGGGGTATACCAGTAGCCATTGAGGAGTTCCACTATCCACCTCCTGACTCCATCATCAGACCATCGTCACCAAGTACAATGTATAGAACTCGTCAACACAAACCAAATGAACCCTAACTCGAGGGGTATACCAGTAGCCATTGAGGAGTTCCACTATCCATCTCCTGACTCCATCATCAGACAATCGTCACCAAGTACAATGTATAGAACTCTTTAACACAAACCAAATGAACCCTAACTCGAGGGGTATACCAGTAGCCATTGAGGAGTTCCACTATCCACCTCCTGACTCCATCATCAGACCATCGTCACCAAGTACAATGTATAGAACTCGTCAACACAAACCAAATGAACCCTAACTCGAGGGGTATACCAGTAGCCATTGAGGAGTTCCACTATCCACCTCCTGACTCCATCATCAGACCATCGTCACCAAGTACAATGTATAGAACTCGTCAACACAAACCAAATGAACCCTAACTCGAGGGGTATACCAGTAGCCATTGAGGAGTTCCACTATCCACCTCCTGACTCCATCATCAGACCATCGTCACCAAGTGTTATGTATAGCCTCCTAGCGCCCTACTGGAAGAACATATTCCCTTGAAGGAATTTAAACAATGTTGGGTTGAAATAGAGTTGCATTTGTTTTGTTTTGGTCTTCTCTTGAAACAAAAGAAATTCAAGCTCTGTTTATTTTATTAGTTTGATTCAAATTTCAATGTCATTTTGTGTTGTATGATACACAACTCAACTCAACAAAACCAACCAAATGAGCCCACACTCGAGGGTATACAAGTAGCCGTTGAGGAGTTCCACTATCCACCTCCTGACTCCATCATCAGACCATCGTCACCTGTGTTATGTTCTATACATCAACCGAGTGCCTCTATACCGATACCAAATGCTTGTTTACCCCCAAGGGCCCCGAGTATCCGAATCCGAACCGAACTACATTCGTATTCATGGAATATTATTTAAAATAAAAAATCAGGATTAGTTTTATTTGAATAAGAATAAGTTATTTTCATTCAATTTTCATTCCCAAGAATTATTCCCGACGAAATTTATTTGGAATAACTTTGACGGGGATAAAATCAACGTGATTTTATTCACGCGTTATTCTTATTCTATTCATGATTTTATTCTTGAATGCCCAACTCTGCTTGATAGCATAGACAATAAACAATAAGACAGTTCTCAATTTGGTTGCGTTCAAGTAAATATAAATGTCAAAAATAAAATTAAGTTGATCTGAAGTTGATAGAATATTAGTGTTTATCTTTATTTTGTAAACATTAATATAATTAAGACACGTTTAAGTTTTTTTCAATCTAGATTCAAAATATGTACCTAAGTAAAGTATTATTTTAATTTGAAAAGTTTGTTATTATTATTAAAAACGAAAACAAACCTTTTTCAAACCTGTTGCACGTATGTTGAATCTTTAAAAAAAGCAGTTGTCTTATATTCATACTGCTAGTCATCTTATGAGCCCATAGACGAATTGTCTTCATTGTCATTACTCAAATGAAGTTGATTTAGAAATCGCTGTCAGTCATTTAATTGACAGATAGAAGTGCTGGAGTAGGAGAAAATTATAATATTAGTATGGATACATGATTAGGTATTAAAAAGTTTCTGATGCCACACGGCATGCTATGCGAACTTAGAACTTAATGCAAATCCAGTGTCTTATTGAAAACAGTGCCACCTTCTTGATAGCTTGCGAACTCTTTGAAGCTGCAGCGATTGCTAGGCTTAGGCTGTCAAGGTATTTCGAAATTCGCCGTGATGACATTATACATCCATAGCCTAGGGGTTAAGACGGCGGTATTTGGAGTCAATGAGTTCAAACCCTGCGGCCGACGCACTTTTTGTATGTTTTAACAGAACAGTTTTAATATCGCAGAAGAGATGGCGCCTGCTGTACGCAAGCATTGAATGCCTTCTCAATTTGGTCGAGTTGCCTGTCTATCTCAGTATGTATATTGTAGTCTTTGCCACACGGTTCGATGCACACGGGCGGCTGTAGTCAGCTAGACACGTAGACAGCGATAATTAAAACAAACATTGCACATGGAAACATACTGACAGTAATGTACTGTACCAATGGAAAAACAATTAAATATGATAACAGAGACGAGCCCCCGGCACTAATAGGTCAGACAATAAGATGACGCAGTTATGAACGTCAGACAATAAGATGACGCAGTTATGAACGTACAATAATCATTTAATGTAACCACAGCCATATAACTGAGTAGATCACGCAAACTCAACTAATTGGCTAGGCAACGATCATGTACACATCAAAGATAATAATTACGCTTTATGCTATTGTCATAAGTCATAACGACGTACGACGACCGCTTTAGCCTAGTTGGTAGTGACCCTGCCTACGAAGCTAGAGGTCCTGGGTTCGAATCCCGGTAAGGGCATTTATTTGTGTGATGAGCACGAATATTTGTTCCTGAGTCATGGATGTTTTCTATGTATTTAAGTATTTATTTCTCTATATAAGTATGTATAGGTATCGTCGTCTAGTACCCATAGTACAGTCGCCATCACATACATAGGTACACTTTAGGTGTTCAAAAATATCGGCACATGCACCCTAATGCCTTGAAAATAGAGATGTGTTCCGATGTTTGTGACGTGCTTGTTTGCTCCGATGTATGTGATGGCGACTGTACAAGCTTTGCTTAGTTTGGGACTAGGTCGATATGTGTAAGATTGTCCGCAAATATTTATTTATTTATTTATAAGGCGAAATATGTATTCATTTACGACCGCTTTAGCCTGTCCTGTAGAGGTCCTGGGTTCGAATCCCGGTAAGGGCATTTATTTGTGTGATGAGCACGAATATTTTCTCCTGAGTCATGGATGTTTTCTATGTATTTAAGTATTTATTTCTCTATATACGTAATAAGTATCTATATCGTCGTCTAGTCCCTATAGTACAAGCTTTGCTTAGTTTGGGACCTAGATACATTTCGGTCAAATCCCAATATTAAAAAATCCCCAGTCTGGCATGCGGAGTCTAAGTACTTAATATATGTCTGTGAATGCAACTCATTGTTTGTATGATATTGATAAGCCGTTATTTTTACGATTTAATCTTGTTGCGCAATTATCAAAATGTTCGATATAATTTTGTTTGTTTGGTCTTGTGGTCAAACTAAATTATTAATTATTACCAACTTATTGATTTTAAGGTAGCTTTACATTTTGCCGACTGTTGAATTTGTTTTGTCGTTATTTCTTGACAGAGGTCTTCTTTTTAACCCCTGACGAAAAAAAGAGGGGTGTTATAAGTTTGACGTGTCTGTCTGTGGCATCGTAGCTCCTAAACGAATGGACCGATTTGAATGCGGTTTTTTATCTAAAAGCTGACGTGATCGAGGTGGTTCTTAGCTACGTTTCATCAAAATCGGTTCAGCCGTTTTTGAGATATTGAACTTTGAAATGAAAATGTCGGGGTTTTTTCAACTTTTCTAAGCTGTAGTCATTTGCCTCTGCTCATATATTCGCTGTTTTCTCTACTGTATTGTACCCAATGACGTAATATAAAAAAGAGGTAGATACGTTGTCTATACGAAGATCCGTGTTTAAAACTTTTACTGTTTACTTTTTATGCAATTTTTGATTTATGGGTCAATTGCCTGTCAATAAAGAACTTTATTTATTATTTATTAAAAATGGCCTCCAAATTCCTACTGCATTAGTTTCCATTGACGACGCGAAACTATGGCAAGCCGTGTCAGTTAACAAGGTTTTAGTGTGCCACTTTTGGAGCGCTTATAACATATCTACCTATTTTTAGGGTTCCGTACTCAAAGAGTAAAACGGGACTCTATTACTAAGACTTCGCTGTCCGTCCGTCCGTCCGTCCGTCCGTCTGTCTGTCACCAGGCTGTATCTCAAGAACCGTGATAGCTAGAGAGTTGACATTTTCACAGATTATGTATTTCTGTTGCCGCTATAACAACAAATACTAAAAACAAAATAAAATATTTTTTTAAGGGGGGCTCCCATACTACAAACGTGTTTTTTTTTGCCGTTTTTATAGATAATGGTACGGAACCCTTCGTGCGCGAGTCTAACTCGCACTTGGCCGGTTTTTATTTATATTGCATCATTGACTGTACAGTCACGAGCTTTAATTTAGGACCCATTTCCTTCAAATGTTGTTAGAACATTCACAATGCAATAGGGTCGAAAATTTCAGTTCAATAATAGCGGTGAAGTGTCAAGATAAGACAATTAAATGTCTTATCGAATGGGTCCTTGAATTTATAACCTCTTTGCAAAAAGCTTACCTATATCATTACGGTTTTTTAATTAAGAACATGCGTCAGTGTCAGACAAGAAAATTGAGAAAACTGACATTTTGCAAATAACAAATATGGCCGGAGAGGACAGGGCCAAAAAGACGAGTGACAATTACTCGGGAAAAATCGGAAACGATCGTTTTGACTCGTTGCGCCCGGTTGCCCCTAGACACGTGTAAACGTACATTGTCTATGGTAAACTTTATGACACTACATAAAAATATTAGCTCTATACGTCTTCAGTTTGCTAAACGATATTCCACCTTAGGCGGGTCCCAAATTAAAGCTCGTGACTGCTATTAGGTAGTATTGAGGCGTGCAAGTGCAGTGTTTGTTTGTGCTTGTGCCAGGTGACAAGGCAGGCAACGTGGTGCACCTGTACGAGCGCGACTGCTCGGTGCAGCGCCGACACCAGAAGGTGGTTGAAGTTGCGCCCGCGCCGGGACTCGACCCTGAGGTAATCGTCCGTCTGACACCTGGCCATACTATAAAGAGGGCAAAGCATGTTATCTTCATACAAACGCACCGCGCGCGTGTATGTGTGCGCTATACTATCTAAACGTCACCGCACGCACACTCAAACAAACAGACAAGCCGCGCGCGGTGCGTTTGTATGAAGATAACATACTTTTCCCTCTTTACACTATGACTTGGCCAACGGTCGGGTTAATAGTACATTACTTAACCAGGGCGGTAAAACAAAAAAATGTCTCAGATAGCAGGTCTTTCTCTGATGTCTTTTCTTTCTCGACTAGATTTCAAATCATGACCAACTAGATTTTCATAATAACATCAATATCGATGTTATTATGATTGTTCATACATTATAATAACACTGTCACAGATGAAACGCTGCCTGATGTTACGTTACTGGTTGCAATAATGATTATATATAGTTTCCAACCAGCCATTGTGGCACATTTTGGGGGAGGCCTATGTCCAGCAGTGGACGTCTTTCGGCTGATATGATGATGATGATAGTTTCCAAACACATTATAGAGGATTTATGATATGGGTGTAGATAAATAATATTAAGCTCTTCTGTACTATTTTGTATTAAATATAAATAAATAAATATTACGGGACAATCTTACACAAATCAACCTAGGCCCACGGTAAGCTCAGTATGGCTTGTGTTGTGGGTACTAGGCGATGATATATATAATAGATACTTATATACATATATAACATCCATAACTCAGGAACAAATATTCGTGATAAATACACAAATAAATGCCCTGACCGGGATTCGAACCCGGGACCTCCAGCTTCGTAGGCAGAGTCACTACCCACTGGGCTACGGGGGCCGTATTGACTGCTATAATGCTGATTATTAAATGACATTTTGCAGGTTCGCAAGAAAATGACAGACTGCGCAGTACATCTCGCCAGACACGTCGGTTACGAAAACGCCGGAACTGTTGAATTCCTTCTCGATGGCAAAGGCAACTTTTACTTCATTGAGGTCAACGCCAGGTCAGTTTTATTCTGAGTTATATAACCTACTAGATTCTGCCCGCGACTCCGTCTGCGTGGAACTCGTTTATATCGTACCGGATGATTTCTAGGATATAAACTATCCTATGTTAGGTATGGGCCTAGGGGTTAGGCCCATACCTAAAGTAGTATCACCGACGGATTTTAAAGACTTGCGGCCTATCAGTATTCTTCCCCTAATGTCCAAAATACTAGAGAAAGCGGTATGTATGCAGCTAGTTGAATACCTGGAAGATAACAATATTTTACCACCTAATCAGTCAGGTTTTAGGAAGAAGCGTAGCACGGCAACAGCTCTTCTTGATGTGGTCGACGACATCCTCGCCGCTCAGGATGACGGAAAAGCTACGCTCCTGGTTCTGTTAGATTTTTCACGCGCTTTTGATACAATAAACACAACACTATTGTTATCAAAATTGACGTACTATGGATTTGATCCCATGGCAATAAACTGGTTCGCAACATACCTCGGCAACCGCACTCAACAGGTTGAAGTACAAAACCCTACGGGCTTGTCAATGGTCTCTCAGAGATCTGTAGTTGCCAGAGGCGTCCCCCAGGGATCCATATTGGGCCCTATCTTATTTATACTTTACAGTGCTGATTTAGTAAATAGCATTAGTGTGTGTAAATATCACCTATACGCAGATGACTTACAAATACATATCTCGTTTAAGCCTGAACACGTTAATTTAGGCGTCGCTGAATTAAATCAAGATCTCAGTCGGATAGCGGACTGGTCTAGGAAAAACAGCCTTGTTTTGAATCCCTTAAAATCCAAATTTATGGTATTAGGAACAAAGCACCAAATAGTAAAGACTGTATCTCGTAACCCACAAGTCCGCATTCAAGACGAAAGCATCGTTCGGGTTACTGAAGCGAGAAATCTAGGAGTACTTATGGACGAAAGACTGCATTTTGAAAACCACGTTCTAGAAAGTGTCCGAAATTGCTTTTACCGCCTCAAAGTTTTGTATAGGATTCGTAATTACTTGAGTAAAGACATGCGTATCAAGCTCTGTGAGACGCTAATCCTATCAAAGCTCAACTATGCTGATACGGCCATTGGAGAGTGTCTGCTATCGCGGACAAAAATCCAACTGCAGAGACTTCAAAATGCCTGTGCCAGGTTTTGCTTCCAAGTTCCACCCAGAGCTCATGTGACACCATTTTTAAACAATGGTAGTCTCCTCAAAATGGAAGCTCGGAGGAAACTACACTTCGCTACTTTGCTATTTGGGATAATACTGTGTAAGCAACCATCGTACCTGTACGAAAGATTAATATTTTCCCGTAGACATGTAAGACAAGCCCCCCGCCTTATCTGCCCGCGACACAAGTCGGCTAGCTTCCGTGGTAGCTTCAAGTACGCTGCCACGCGATGCTGGAACAATCTTCCACCGCCAATAAAAAATGCAAGTTCACTGGCCACTTTTAAGAACAAATTAAAACTCCACCTGCTAAAGGAACAGACGTCTCCTGTCTAGCTAGCCGATGAAATATAAACCTACTTTTTTTATTTTTATATATATAATGTGTTATTACCATTAAATTATGTATATTTCTATGTCTATATATTATATTCATACATCCATTTTATATATGTCGAACATAATTGATTGTTACGTAGTTATTTATATTTTTCACTAGTATGTATTTATCCTGTTTCAAAAATCAAGCTGTAGGTACCTGCGCACTGCACTTTCTGTAATATTTGTATTTAGATCTGCTTTTATTTGTGTCATGTAATTTGTGTAAAGGATTCATTGAAAATCAGCGTCGGGGTTTTCCATGCTCCCACACATGCTGAGTGGACTCCTTTTTGAGACCACCCTCAACATTGTACTTCTTTTTATTTTTTCCTAGTTTTAAGCATTTGTATTTAATGTTGTGGTTGTGTTTATCAAATAAATCATTCATTCATTCATTCATTCTATGTCCTTCCCCGGGACTCAACCTATCTGTATACCAAATTTTATCTAAATTGGTGCAGCGGTTTAAGTAGCTCCATACAAATGTTGATCCCCTATTCCCCCCCCTTTAGGGCTGATTTCTGGGATGAAAACTATCCTATGTCCTTCTCCGGGACTCAAACTATCTCTATACCAAATTTCATCTAAATTGGTGCCGCGGTTTAAGTAGCTCCATACAAATGTTGACCCCCTATTTCCTCCCCTTAAGAACTGATTTCTGGGATAAAAACTATCCTATGTCCTTCCCCGGAACTCAAACTATCTCTATACCAAATTTCATCTAAATGGGTTCATCGGATTAAGCGTGACGAGGTAACAGACATACACACTTTCGCATTTATCGAACGAGCGAGCGAAGCGAACGACGTTCTATGCTTCAGCTTGGGCCGAAAATCGATTGTCCGATGTCCCGCTATCCGGCTGTTCTCTACAGGTCGCATTTCTCAACCGATACTCGTAAAATTTTGTGAGCAGGTACAATAATTATATAGGTTTCGAAGAGTCACTATTTCGAAATAAAAAAAAAATATTTGAAGAATTAATGTCGTGATTTCTACAGCTCACACTACACTAGTAATATTAATATGGATTTTTAAGAAAATAAATCAAGTACATCAATACAAGTACAAGTACAGACAAGTCTTATTTTGAAGTATCTTACATAAAACGACGAATCATCAAATCATCATGCAGTGCGAAGTCGCCAAATTGATTCTAAATGCCGACTCGCCGAGGATCATGATATAATTAAATTGTATTTACTACATGAAATGGATTGACACCTATTTTACAAGCTTTATATCAATCAAAGTATATAAATATGTAAGTATGTAAGTTGTCCATCAAAATTTGCAATCCATTTTTCAGTCACTTCCCGTTATCCAATTGAGCTGATATTTTGCAAGCATATGTATATCGCATGACAATGCAATATTATGATGACTTGGAGCTGATCTGATGTTGGAGCTGGAAGGCGGCCATAAGAACTCCGCAATAAAACGACACAACCCCATCGAGTTTGGGCTCGTTAGAATCGTCTCAATGAGTACTTGATGATGGTTTGCAGAAAAGTACAGTCGGCAATAAAAGCTTGTACCAAAAATGAAATTTTTGACAGAAACTTATTTGTAAATTGAATGACGCTAGGTATCGTCATATATTTGTATGGTTGATTTATTTATGTTCTTTTGTTTTTGTTTTGTTTTTCTATTTCATCGTTATGTTTTACTTACATTTGATGACATTATCTATATTTTTCTTTGTTTTTGACGTTTTTGATAAAAGTTCTTATTTTTTTGATATGTATGATTTTTTATCATAAAATAAATAATCTAATCTAATTCATAATATTTTTCTTAAGGTTACAAGTAGAGCACACGATCACTGAAGAAATAACAAGCATCGATCTAGTGCAGTCCCAGATCAGAGTGGCCGAGGGTATGACATTGCCAGAGCTGGGTCTGATCCAGGACAACATCAAGACCCAGGGCTTCGCCATCCAGTGCCGAGTGACCACTGAAGACCCGGCCAATAACTTCCAGCCGAGTACTGGGAGACTTGAAGTGTTCAGGTTAGTTCATTTTTAGGGTTCCGTACTCAAAGAGTAAAACGGGACCCTATTACTAAGACTCCGCTGTCCGTCCGTCTGTCTGTCACCAGGCTGTATCTCACTGATACCGTGATAGTTCCAGGTAAAATTTTCACAGATGATGTATTTCTGTTGCCGCTATAACAATAAATTCTTACTAAAAACACAGAATAAAATAGTTTTTAGGGTTCCGTAGCCAAATGGCAAAAAACGGAACCCTTATAGATTCGTCATGTCCGTCCGTATGTCACTGCCACTTTTTTCCGAAACTATCAGAGCTATACTGTTGAAACTTGGTAAGTAGATGTATTCTGTGAACCGCATTAAGATTTTCACACTATACTCAGAACTGAAACTCAAAAATTTTTTTTCATCAAACCCATACGTGTGGGGGGGTATCCATGGATAGGTCTTCAAAAATGATATTGAGGTTTCTTATATATTTTTTTTCTAAACTGAATAGTTTGCGCTAGAGACACTTCCAAAGTGGTAAAATGTGTCCCCCCCCCCCTGTAACTTCTAAAATAAGAAAATGATAAAACTAAAAAAAATATATGATGTACGTTACCATGTAAACTTCCACCGAAAATTGGTTTGAACGAGATCTAGTAAGTAGTTTTTTTTTAATACGTCGTAAATCATAAACCGCAATTTAATTCACGGAACCCTTCGTGCGCGAGTCCGACTCGCACTTGGCCGGTTTTTTTTATACAAAGCCGGTGGCAAACAAGCTTACAGCCCGCCTGATGTTAAGCTGGTACCGTAGCCTATGGACACTTGTGACTCCAGAAGAATCACAAGCATACTTAATTAAAATATTGTTTTCTCCAGATCTGGCGAAGGTATGGGCATCCGTCTGGATTCAGCTGCGACCTACGCCGGAGCCATCGTCTCTCCTTACTACGACTCGCTGCTAGTTAAAGTAAGAAAGAAAGAAACATTTATTCACTAACACACAGGACACACATATTAAACAAAAATAATAACAGTAAAACACATGTAACAAGTGTGTCTCTGCGGCAGTGAACCGGGCACTGGCTCAGCATTATGCTGAGGTGTCAGTCAGACACCTACAGCGCTGATTTACAGCCAGCACCGTTGGTGGCTCACGGTTGGTGAAGTAAGAATTGTTTAAAACCAATAGCTAGTAAAGTAAGAATGCAGGATCGTCTGCTAACGAAATTACGAGTTAAGCTCAATAGGGGTGTAGACATTAAAATAATTAATAATGCTGTATTTTCTCGAAAAGGGATTAAAAATGTAGTCAAATGGAGAAAAAAACAACGCAATAAGTTAAATAATCACAAAGTTATAAGTGTCCAAAGTTTTAAGAGGGGGTTCTGTCCCTTTTCCGCAAAACGCACCTTCATATGAAACGATTGTCATGTACTATGACGCTAGAGGATCGTGACGTCACGATCCCCTAGCGCTTTCTGTCTCTAAGAAGCAACATTGAAACGGTTGTAGCTTCGTAATTTTTTGAGATATTTGAATAGGATTTTCGTCATTAGGCATGTTTTTTTGCCTTCTTTCTTTTGAATTAATACTATATTTTGAGTCTACACCCCTATTATAGGTGAGATTATTTTGAGTTGGCCTAATTGCGTCAAAGTAATTCACTCAAAAAGGAACTCTACCTTCCAAGGTATAAGATTCCTATTCCAATTAGAGTTTTATAAAATGTCGGCAACATTAAATAATCTCAACTACCTAGGTATAGTTTGGAGTGCTCTGTAGTGGCCGTCTCCTGTAACCTTTCAGGAAAGGTGGGTGTCTACCTTTCAGGAAAGATTTCAGCTCAATCGTATATGCCGACCGAGACTGAAAAATGGATTGCAAATTTTGACGGACAAACTAACATACTTATATAACGTGTTCCCGAGAATTTACGTTAATTGCAAGGGGGCATAGTTTAGATCAATGACTCCAGAAGAATCACAAGCGCGTTGCCAACCCTTTATTCACTTGAGAATTCGCTGTGTTGGCAGATAGAGACATGCAGGTCCCTCACTCCCAACACAGCGCATCCAAGAGAGCTCTGGCGACCTTACTCACCACCAGGAACACAACACCACATACTTCATAGCATGCAATAATATAGCAACACTACAAAGCAGTGGTGCTATTATGGTTGCGGTCTTCTGTAAGGTGGAGGTACTTCCCCAGTTGGGCTGCTCCACATACGAGCGAGATGACATTCCGCTGTGCCCTACCTCTCTTAAAACAACTTGTACTCTGCAATATGCCGAAGTTAACGGAAATTCCCGGGAGCACCCTGTATACTTACATACGAACAAGTCAAGTTAATATGTTGCTTGTTAAAAAAGGAAGCAAGGATATACATAAGTAATTCCCTAGGTGATATCCCACGCCAACGACCTGCCAGCCTCGGCCGCGAAGATGACGCGCGCGCTCCGAGAGTTCCGCATCCGCGGCGTCAAGACCAACATACCCTTCCTGCTCAACGTCGTCGGCAACCAGAAGTTCCTCTCCGGTGAGCTCGCCCAACACATGTGTACTCCACGTAGGTAGAGTCTGGACTCCTAGCAAGACCAACATACCCTTCCTGCTCAACGTCGTCGGCAACCAGAAGTTCCTCTCCGGTGAGCTCGCCCAACACATGTGTACTCCACGTAGGTAGAGTCTGGACTCCTAGCAAGACCAACATACCCTTCCTGCTCAACGTCGTCGGCAACCAGAAGTTCCTCTCCGGTGAGCTCGCCCAACACATGTGTACTCCACGTAGGTAGAGTCTGGACTCCTAGCAAGACCAACATACCCTTCCTGCTCAACGTCGTCGGCAACCAGAAGTTCCTCTCCGGTGAGCTCGCCCAACACATGTGTACTCCACGTAGGTAGAGTCTGGACTCCTAGCAAGACCAACATACCCTTCCTGCTCAACGTCGTCGGCAACCAGAAGTTCCTCTCCGGTGAGCTCGCCCAACACATGTGTACTCCACGTAGGTAGAGTCTGGACTCCTAGCAAGACCAACATACCCTTCCTGCTCAACGTCGTCGGCAACCAGAAGTTCCTCTCCGGTGAGCTCGCCCAACACATGTGTACTCCACGTAGGTAGAGTCTGGACTCCTAGCAAGACCAACATACCCTTCCTGCTCAACGTCGTCGGCAACCAGAAGTTCCTCTCCGGTGAGCTCGCCCAACACATGTGTACTCCACGTAGGTAGAGTCTGGACTCCTAGCAAGACCAACATACCCTTCCTGCTCAACGTCGTCGGCAACCAGAAGTTCCTCTCCGGTGAGCTCGCCCAACACATGTGTACTCCACGTAGGTAGAGTCTGGACTCCTAGCAAGACCAACATACCCTTCCTGCTCAACGTCGTCGGCAACCAGAAGTTCCTCTCCGGTGAGCTCGCCCAACACATGTGTACTCCACGTAGGTAGAGTCTGGACTCCTAGCAAGACCAACATACCCTTCCTGCTCAACGTCGTCGGCAACCAGAAGTTCCTCTCCGGTGAGCTCGCCCAACACATGTGTACTCCACGTAGGTAGAGTCTGGACTCCTAGCAAGACCAACATACCCTTCCTGCTCAACGTCGTCGGCAACCAGAAGTTCCTCTCCGGTGAGCTCGCCCAACACATGTGTACTCCACGTAGGTAGAGTCTGGACTCCTAGCAAGACCAACATACCCTTCCTGCTCAACGTCGTCGGCAACCAGAAGTTCCTCTCCGGTGAGCTCGCCCAACACATGTGTACTCCACGTAGGTAGAGTCTGGACTCCTAGCAAGACCAACATACCCTTCCTGCTCAACGTCGTCGGCAACCAGAAGTTCCTCTCCGGTGAGCTCGCCCAACACATGTGTACTCCACGTAGGTAGAGTCTGGACTCCTAGCAAGACCAACATACCCTTCCTGCTCAACGTCGTCGGCAACCAGAAGTTCCTCTCCGGTGAGCTCGCCCAACACATGTGTACTCCACGTAGGTAGAGTCTGGACTCCTAGCAAGACCAACATACCCTTCCTGCTCAACGTCGTCGGCAACCAGAAGTTCCTCTCCGGTGAGCTCGCCCAACACATGTGTACTCCACGTAGGTAGAGTCTGGACTCCTAGCAAGACCAACATACCCTTCCTGCTCAACGTCGTCGGCAACCAGAAGTTCCTCTCCGGTGAGCTCGCCCAACACATGTGTACTCCACGTAGGTAGAGTCTGGACTCCTAGCAAGACCAACATACCCTTCCTGCTCAACGTCGTCGGCAACCAGAAGTTCCTCTCCGGTGAGCTCGCCCAACACATGTGTACTCCACGTAGGTAGAGTCTGGACTCCTAGCAAGACCAACATACCCTTCCTGCTCAACGTCGTCGGCAACCAGAAGTTCCTCTCCGGTGAGCTCGCCCAACACATGTGTACTCCACGTAGGTAGAGTCTGGACTCCTAGCAAGACCAACATACCCTTCCTGCTCAACGTCGTCGGCAACCAGAAGTTCCTCTCCGGTGAGCTCGCCCAACACATGTGTACTCCACGTAGGTAGAGTCTGGACTCCTAGCAAGACCAACATACCCTTCCTGCTCAACGTCGTCGGCAACCAGAAGTTCCTCTCCGGTGAGCTCGCCCAACACATGTGTACTCCACGTAGGTAGAGTCTGGACTCCTAGCAAGACCAACATACCCTTCCTGCTCAACGTCGTCGGCAACCAGAAGTTCCTCTCCGGTGAGCTCGCCCAACACATGTGTACTCCACGTAGGTAGAGTCTAGACTCCTAGCAAGACCAACATACCCTTCCTGCTCAACGTCGTCGGCAACCAGAAGTTCCTCTCCGGTGAGCTCGCCCAACACATGTGTACTCCACGTAGGTAGAGTCTGGACTCCTAGCAAGACCAACATACCCTTCCTGCTCAACGTCGTCGGCAACCAGAAGTTCCTCTCCGGTGAGCTCGCCCAACACATGTGTACTCCACGTAGGTAGAGTCTGGACTCCTAGCAAGACCAACATACCCTTCCTGCTCAACGTCGTCGGCAACCAGAAGTTCCTCTCCGGTGAGCTCGCCCAACACATGTGTACTCCACGTAGGTAGAGTCTGGACTCCTAGCAAGACCAACATACCCTTCCTGCTCAACGTCGTCGGCAACCAGAAGTTCCTCTCCGGTGAGCTCGCCCAACACATGTGTACTCCACGTAGGTAGAGTCTGGACTCCTAGCAAGACCAACATACCCTTCCTGCTCAACGTCGTCGGCAACCAGAAGTTCCTCTCCGGTGAGCTCGCCCAACACATGTGTACTCCACGTAGGTAGAGTCTGGACTCCTAGCAAGACCAACATACCCTTCCTGCTCAACGTCGTCGGCAACCAGAAGTTCCTCTCCGGTGAGCTCGCATAACACATGTGTACTCCACGTAGGTAGAGTCTGGACTCCTAGCAAGACCAACATACCCTTCCTGCTCAACGTCGTCGGCAACCAGAAGTTCCTCTCCGGTGAGCTCGCCCAACACATGTGTACTCCACGTAGGTAGAGTCTGGACTCCTAGCAAGACCAACATACCCTTCCTGCTCAACGTCGTCGGCAACCAGAAGTTCCTCTCCGGTGAGCTCGCCCAACACATGTGTACTCCACGTAGGTAGAGTCTGGACTCCTAGCAAGACCAACATACCCTTCCTGCTCAACGTCGTCGGCAACCAGAAGTTCCTCTCCGGTGAGCTCGCATAACACATGTGTACTCCACGTAGGTAGAGTCTGGACTCCTAGCAAGACCAACATACCCTTCCTGCTCAACGTCGTCGGCAACCAGAAGTTCCTCTCCGGTGAGCTCGCATAACACATGTGTACTCCACGTAGGTAGAGTCTGGACTCCTAGCAAGACCAACATACCCTTCCTGCTCAACGTCGTCGGCAACCAGAAGTTCCTCTCCGGTGAGCTCGCCCAACACATGTGTACTCCACGTAGGTAGAGTCTGGACTCCTAGCAAGACCAACATACCCTTCCTGCTCAACGTCGTCGGCAACCAGAAGTTCCTCTCCGGTGAGCTCGCCCAACACATGTGTACTCCACGTAGGTAGAGTCTAGACTCCTAGCAAGACCAACATACCCTTCCTGCTCAACGTCGTCGGCAACCAGAAGTTCCTCTCCGGTGAGCTCGCCCAACACATGTGTACTCCACGTAGGTAGAGTCTGGACTCCTAGCAAGACCAACATACCCTTCCTGCTCAACGTCGTCGGCAACCAGAAGTTCCTCTCCGGTGAGCTCGCCCAACACATGTGTACTCCACGTAGGTAGAGTCTGGACTCCTAGCAAGACCAACATACCCTTCCTGCTCAACGTCGTCGGCAACCAGAAGTTCCTCTCCGGTGAGCTCGCCCAACACATGTGTACTCCACGTAGGTAGAGTCTGGACTCCTAGCAAGACCAACATACCCTTCCTGCTCAACGTCGTCGGCAACCAGAAGTTCCTCTCCGGTGAGCTCGCCCAACACATGTGTACTCCACGTAGGTAGAGTCTGGACTCCTAGCAAGACCAACATACCCTTCCTGCTCAACGTCGTCGGCAACCAGAAGTTCCTCTCCGGTGAGCTCGCCCAACACATGTGTACTCCACGTAGGTAGAGTCTGGACTCCTAGCAAGACCAACATACCCTTCCTGCTCAACGTCGTCGGCAACCAGAAGTTCCTCTCCGGTGAGCTCGCCCAACACATGTGTACTCCACGTAGGTAGAGTCTGGACTCCTAGCAAGACCAACATACCCTTCCTGCTCAACGTCGTCGGCAACCAGAAGTTCCTCTCCGGTGAGCTCGCCCAACACATGTGTACTCCACGTAGGTAGAGTCTGGACTCCTAGCAAGACCAACATACCCTTCCTGCTCAACGTCGTCGGCAACCAGAAGTTCCTCTCCGGTGAGCTCGCCCAACACATGTGTACTCCACGTAGGTAGAGTCTGGACTCCTAGCAAGACCAACATACCCTTCCTGCTCAACGTCGTCGGCAACCAGAAGTTCCTCTCCGGTGAGCTCGCCCAACACATGTGTACTCCACGTAGGTAGAGTCTGGACTCCTAGCAAGACCAACATACCCTTCCTGCTCAACGTCGTCGGCAACCAGAAGTTCCTCTCCGGTGAGCTCGCCCAACACATGTGTACTCCACGTAGGTAGAGTCTGGACTCCTAGCAAGACCAACATACCCTTCCTGCTCAACGTCGTCGGCAACCAGAAGTTCCTCTCCGGTGAGCTCGCCCAACACATGTGTACTCCACGTAGGTAGAGTCTGGACTCCTAGCAAGACCAACATACCCTTCCTGCTCAACGTCGTCGGCAACCAGAAGTTCCTCTCCGGTGAGCTCGCCCAACACATGTGTACTCCACGTAGGTAGAGTCTGGACTCCTAGCAAGACCAACATACCCTTCCTGCTCAACGTCGTCGGCAACCAGAAGTTCCTCTCCGGTGAGCTCGCCCAACACATGTGTACTCCACGTAGGTAGAGTCTGGACTCCTAGCAAGACCAACATACCCTTCCTGCTCAACGTCGTCGGCAACCAGAAGTTCCTCTCCGGTGAGCTCGCCCAACACATGTGTACTCCACGTAGGTAGAGTCTGGACTCCTAGCAAGACCAACATACCCTTCCTGCTCAACGTCGTCGGCAACCAGAAGTTCCTCTCCGGTGAGCTCGCCCAACACATGTGTACTCCACGTAGGTAGAGTCTGGACTCCTAGCAAGACCAACATACCCTTCCTGCTCAACGTCGTCGGCAACCAGAAGTTCCTCTCCGGTGAGCTCGCCCAACACATGTGTACTCCACGTAGGTAGAGTCTGGAGACCTAGCAAATGCCCAAAAGGGATAATTAAGAATGGATGAACATTTCACAAGTGCCTGATTTTTTTTTTGGTGATAGAAATAACCTTCCTTAGCACCAGAAAAAAGTTGTAGTCTTTTCAGTTGCGTCAATTATTTTTTGAAAAATATAAACATTTGCCTCACTTACGTTTTGGATTTAGGACGGCGAACGAGACACTTTCCTTGATCCGTCTCATATTACAAGAAAATATCGTAAATATCCGTGGCAAACTGACACTGGCAATGATATCGACAGCTGCAGCAGTAATATTTGTCATTGCCAGGGTCAGATATTTAAAATATTTTTTTTGCAATATGAGACGTATCAAGGAAAGTGTCTCATTCGCCATCCTAAACCCAAAACGTAAGTGAGGAAACTGTTTATATTTTTCAAAAATAATTTCGCAATCGAAATGTCTGCAATTTTTTTCTGGTGCTAAGGAAGGTTATTCCTATCACCAAAAAAATAATCAGGCACTGCTGAAATTTTCATCCATTCCCAATTATTCGATTAAATTCGCCAAGTTTGAATTGTATTTATTTTGGGTAGCCTATTTGGTAGTGACCCTGCCTACGAAGCCGGAGGTCCCGGGTTCGAATCCCGATAAGGGCATTTATTTGTGTGATGGGCTCAAATATTTGTTCCTGAGTCATGGATGTTTTCTATGTATTTAAATATTTATTTATCTATATAAAAGTATGTTTATCGTCGTGGATACTAATCCATAGTACAAGCTTTGCTTAGTATGGGACTAGGTCGATTTGTATAATAAGAGTGTCCCCAAATATTTAGTTATTTATTTAATATTTATTTATTTGTATTGTTTCTCAGGCGCCTTGGACACATATTTCATCGACGAGAACCCTCAACTTTTCATGTTCACGGCCTCACAGAACCGCGCCCAGAAGTTACTCAGCTACCTTGGACAGGTGTGTATGTTACATAAATAAATAATAAATAAATATATTTTAGTAACAAATAAAACTACATTTAAAAAAAACTTTTATTCAGCTCGGGAATCGAAGCCGAACGTTTTGATAAATAAAACTAACACTAGTATTTCTCTATAAATATCGATTGTGTAGGTTTTAAGCAGTAAATGTTACTATGAAACATGATGTCTAAAATGAATAAAATAAATTGTTTTCATATACTTTAATTTATTTTAGTAAGTTTTCGAAACAAAATGTTGTAGTTATTAACCTGTCCTATCCCATGGGCACAAATTTGTGCCCAAAACAGAATTTCGCAAGCCCCCATGACCTTGAGCGCTTTACGTGCCGCCGTTTCCCATGGGCACAAGTTTGTGCCCACAATTTAGTACACCTCCATTTCCCACGGCACAAATATGTGCCCACATTCTTCACTCAATTTGTAACTTTATTAGTGAAAGCACACGCTTTATTCTCACTTTCATTAGATTGCGAATGAACTAACCTAAAGATTGATACCAAACATCCACTCACTCACTATAGACCTAAAACGCTTTACGACCATTCAAAATTCGGATTTCCAAGCGTCAACGCCTACCTGTACCTATTCTGCTTACCGATAAGGGAATTTCGAAAGCGATTTTCTGTTGTTTTTTATATGCAAAGCTTATAAGTATTATACATCATTAGAAAGTTGATTTTATATACTTTCATACTACACACATTATTATTAATTGGGATCAAGCATCTGATTACTAATATTGCACAAAGGATACCTCTTACTTTGTAGACGCGTTTGGATATTTTGCCTCAGAAGTATTGTGTTTTCTATTTCTATTGATGTTTTCTACTGTTTATAAATTGTTTATTACTTTATCTACGTAAAACAACATGTATAGATCAGATTTAATAGATATTTACTTTATACGAAGAGTTTGAAATTAGGATAAACGTCATAAGTGGTTCTCTCGTTCGGTGTCAAATTACGCGTGGGAATCACGGAGTCCAGCCGTTGCCCAGGACCTGGAAAGTGAGAGTTTCGAAATTTTGGGCACAAATTTGTGCCTCTGGGTAACGGAGGGGTTTGAGTGCGCGAGTCGTGGGGTAGGACAGGTTAAAAAAAATGGTGGTCTGAGTACAACTTTTTTTTAAATGTATGAATGCCGTTTTTCTTGTTACTGAAATCGATGACATGGTTCCTAAGAAGAGATCTTCGTATGTCTTAGTTTCAGACTTTCCCATACTGACCAATCTAAATGGGACACCCTGTATAGTTAGGTACAGTCACGGACTTTAATTGTTGAGCCATTTAGAGCTCATTTTATACTGGACATTCAAAGCTTACTATGAAAACCAAAATTAGTTGACACCTAAACTGTACAGTCAAGGAATTTAATAGGGAACATCACGCAAAACTCTTCGTAGGTGACGACACTAGTAGCGCATTGTATCTCGTTCCCACTTGCGGTATTGTCTAGTGTCAATCGAGAAAATTGTAAAATAATCATCACGTTATTCATTTGAAAAATAAAATGCTTGCCGCTGCCGCTAACCGTGAACTATTAAGAGCTCAAACAGTGGAAGAATGGGGATTCATGAGATAACACGTTCAAAAATTCACTTCACCATGTCAACGTAGTTAATCTGTTGCCTTGTTACTAACATAGGGTCATTTCGCCGGTTGGCGACCACCTAATTTCATGTGCCGGTTAGCGACCACTTAGCTGACTTGGTGAACTGAAAGCATATTTACTCGTTTTTTTTGTAAATTCCTATTCCATAAATACAAACATTAAGACATGCGGCTGACTGTTTCAATAGGCTCTGTAGAATTGATGTTATCTTCAATTGAAAAAACCATGTTCTTCAAGTGGTCGCTAACCGAAGGTGGTCGCGTAACCGGCGAAATGACCCCAGGCATAGCACAATGCATGCGATATCATATCAAAGTAACGTCGTGCTCTAGACTCTTATGGTGACAGTTTGCTAAACGATATCGAACCTTGGGTGGGTTGGAAATGAAATTCTTTGACTGTACCTATTTTTAGTGTTCCGCATCTCGAAAGGAAAAAGCGGAACCCGTAAAGCAGTGTTTTTTGACCTGTGGGTCGCGACCCCCAGGGGGGGTCGCGAGGCTTCTTGAGGGGTGTCGCGGCTACTTCAATTTTGTAAGTTAAAACATGTACTTAGGGATTCGTAAAATAGAAAATATAATTTAAGAACAGCGCAGAGTGGAGGTCGCGAAATATTTTCTTATTGTAAGGGGGTCGCGCCATGAAAAAGGTTGAAAAACACTGCTTTATAGGGTCACTTTGTTGTCCGTTCATCCGTCTGTCAATACCCTTTTTCTCAGGATCGCGTAAAGGTATCAAGCTGAAATTTATATCAAATACTCAAGTCTACTGTCCCTTAGAGCTGTGGAAAAATCAAACTTCTAAGCCAACGCATTCAAAAAATACAGCCGTTTATGCCACAAATTTCCGCAAGGGACTCAAAACCTACAGGGTATTTCCCGTGGACTCAGAAACTTGAAATTTGGTATGAAGCAAACCGTAAATTATTAGTTACATCACTGAAAAATTAATATCCAGTATAAACTGACACGCACTAAGTGTCAGTTTATAGTGGAGTTGTTTCTATTGTACGGGGTGGTCCGGAACCCTTCGTGCGCGAGTCCGACTCGCACTTATCCGGTTTTGTTAATGAATGACAGTACGATGTGCGTGTGACAGGTGCTCGTGAACGGTCCGGCGACGCCGCTCGCCACCGCCATCCCGCCCGCCGACATCACGCCGTACATCCCGCCGGTGCCGCTCGGTCAGTCACTTCACTACACTACTTAGGGTCATTTCGCCGGTGCCGCTCGGTCAGTCACTTCACTACACTACTTAGGGTCATTTCGCCGGTGCCGCTCGGTCAGTCACTTCACTACACTACTTAGGGTCATTTCGCCGGTGCCGCTCGGTCAGTCACTTCACTACACTACTTAGGGTCATTTCGCCGGTGCCGCTCGGTCAGTCACTTCACTACACTACTTAGGGTCATTTCGCCGGTGCCGCTCGGTCAGTCACTTCACTACACTACTTAGGGTCATTTCGCCGGTGCCGCTCGGTCAGTCACTTCACTACACTACTTAGGGTCATTTCGCCGGTGCCGCTCGGTCAGTCACTTCACTACACTACTTAGGGTCATTTCGCCGGTGCCGCTCGGTCAGTCACTTCACTACACTACTTAGGGTCATTTCGCCGGTGCCGCTCGGTCAGTCACTTCACTACACTACTTAGGGTCATTTCGCCGGTGCCGCTCGGTCAGTCACTTCACTACACTACTTAGGGTCATTTCGCCGGTGCCGCTCGGTCAGTCACTTCACTACACTACTTAGGGTCATTTCGCCGGTGCCGCTCGGTCAGTCACTTCACTACACTACTTAGGGTCATTTCGCCGGTGCCGCTCGGTCAGTCACTTCACTACACTACTTAGGGTCATTTCGCCGGTGCCGCTCGGTCAGTCACTTCACTACACTACTTAGGGTCATTTCGCCGGTGCCGCTCGGTCAGTCACTTCACTACACTACTTAGGGTCATTTCGCCGGTGCCGCTCGGTCAGTCACTTCACTACACTACTTAGGGTCATTTCGCCGGTGCCGCTCGGTCAGTCACTTCACTACACTACTTAGGGTCATTTCGCCGGTGCCGCTCGGTCAGTCACTTCACTACACTACTTAGGGTCATTTCGCCGGTGCCGCTCGGTCAGTCACTTCACTACACTACTTAGGGTCATTTCGCCGGTGCCGCTCGGTCAGTCACTTCACTACACTACTTAGGGTCATTTCGCCGGTGCCGCTCGGTCAGTCACTTCACTACACTACTTAGGGTCATTTCGCCGGTGCCGCTCGGTCAGTCACTTCACTACACTACTTAGGGTCATTTCGCCGGTGCCGCTCGGTCAGTCACTTCACTACACTACTTAGGGTCATTTCGCCGGTGCCGCTCGGTCAGTCACTTCACTACACTACTTAGGGTCATTTCGCCGGTGCCGCTCGGTCAGTCACTTCACTACACTACTTAGGGTCATTTCGCCGGTGCCGCTCGGTCAGTCACTTCACTACACTACTTAGGGTCATTTCGCCGGTGCCGCTCGGTCAGTCACTTCACTACACTACTTAGGGTCATTTCGCCGGTGCCGCTCGGTCAGTCACTTCACTACACTACTTAGGGTCATTTCGCCGGTGCCGCTCGGTCAGTCACTTCACTACACTACTTAGGGTCATTTCGCCGGTGCCGCTCGGTCAGTCACTTCACTACACTACTTAGGGTCATTTCGCCGGTGCCGCTCGGTCAGTCACTTCACTACACTACTTAGGGTCATTTCGCCGGTGCCGCTCGGTCAGTCACTTCACTACACTACTTAGGGTCATTTCGCCGGTGCCGCTCGGTCAGTCACTTCACTACACTACTTAGGGTCATTTCGCCGGTGCCGCTCGGTCAGTCACTTCACTACACTACTTAGGGTCATTTCGCCGGTGCCGCTCGGTCAGTCACTTCACTACACTACTTAGGGTCATTTCGCCGGTGCCGCTCGGTCAGTCACTTCACTACACTACTTAGGGTCATCCCGCCGGTGCCGCTCGGTCAGTCACTTCACTACACTACTTAGGGTCATTTCGCCGGTGCCGCTCGGTCAGTCACTTCACTACACTACTTAGGGTCATTTCGCCGGTGCCGCTCGGTCAGTCACTTCACTACACTACTTAGGGTCATTTCGCCGGTGCCGCTCGGTCAGTCACTTCACTACACTACTTAGGGTCATTTCGCCGGTGCCGCTCGGTCAGTCACTTCACTACACTACTTAGGGTCATCCCGCCGGTGCCGCTCGGTCAGTCACTTCACTACACTACTTAGGGTCATTTCGCCGGTGCCGCTCGGTCAGTCACTTCACTACACTACTTAGGGTCATCCCGCCGGTGCCGCTCGGTCAGTCACTTCACTACACTACTTAGGGTCATTTCGCCGGTGCCGCTCGGTCAGTCACTTCACTACACTACTTAGGGTCATCCCGCCGGTGCCGCTCGGTCAGTCACTTCACTACACTACTTAGGGTCATCCCGCCGGTGCCGCTCGGTCAGTCACTTCACTACACTACTTAGGGTCATTTCCCCGGTGCCGCTCGGTCAGTCACTTCACTACACTACTTAGGGTCATTTCGCCGGTGCCGCTCGGTCAGTCACTTCACTACACTACTTAGGGTCATTTCGCCGGTGCCGCTCGGTCAGTCACTTCACTACACTACTTAGGGTCATCCCGCCGGTGCCGCTCGGTCAGTCACTTCACTACACTACTTAGGGTCATTTCGCCGGTGCCGCTCGGTCAGTCACTTCACTACACTACTTAGGGTCATTTCGCCGGTGCCGCTCGGTCAGTCACTTCACTACACTACTTAGGGTCATTTCGCCGGTGCCGCTCGGTCAGTCACTTCACTACACTACTTAGGGTCATTTCGCCGGTGCCGCTCGGTCAGTCACTTCACTACACTACTTAGGGTCATTTCGCCGGTGCCGCTCGGTCAGTCACTTCACTACACTACTTAGGGTCATTTCGCCGGTGCCGCTCGGTCAGTCACTTCACTACACTACTTAGGGTCATTTCGCCGGTGCCGCTCGGTCAGTCACTTCACTACACTACTTAGGGTCATTTCGCCGGTGCCGCTCGGTCAGTCACTTCACTACACTACTTAGGGTCATTTCGCCGGTGCCGCTCGGTCAGTCACTTCACTACACTACTTAGGGTCATTTCGCCGGTGCCGCTCGGTCAGTCACTTCACTACACTACTTAGGGTCATTTCGCCGGTGCCGCTCGGTCAGTCACTTCACTACACTACTTAGGGTCATTTCGCCGGTGCCGCTCGGTCAGTCACTTCACTACACTACTTAGGGTCATTTCGCCGGTGCCGCTCGGTCAGTCACTTCACTACACTACTTAGGGTCATTTCGCCGGTGCCGCTCGGTCAGTCACTTCACTACACTACTTAGGGTCATTTCGCCGGTGCCGCTCGGTCAGTCACTTCACTACACTACTTAGGGTCATCCCGCCGGTGCCGCTCGGTCAGTCACTTCACTACACTACTTAGGGTCATCCCGCCGGTGCCGCTCGGTCAGTCACTTCACTACACTACTTAGGGTCATTTCGCCGGTGCCGCTCGGTCAGTCACTTCACTACACTACTTAGGGTCATTTCGCCGGTGCCGCTCGGTCAGTCACTTCACTACACTACTTAGGGTCATTTCGCCGGTGCCGCTCGGTCAGTCACTTCACTACACTACTTAGGGTCATTTCGCCGGTGCCGCTCGGTCAGTCACTTCACTACACTACTTAGGGTCATTTCGCCGGTGCCGCTCGGTCAGTCACTTCACTACACTACTTAGGGTCATTTCGCCGGTGCCGCTCGGTCAGTCACTTCACTACACTACTTAGGGTCATTTCGCCGGTGCCGCTCGGTCAGTCACTTCACTACACTACTTAGGGTCATTTCGCCGGTTGGCGACCACCTAATTTCATGTGCCGGTTAGCGACCACTTAGCTGATTTGGTGAACTGAAAGCATATTTTCTCGTTTTTTTGTATATTCCTATTCCATAACTACAAAGAATAAGGCATACGGCTGACTGTTTCAATAGGCCCTGTAGAATTGATGTTATCTTCAATTGAATAAACCATGTTCTTCAAGTGGTCGCTAACCGAAGGTGGTCGCGTAACCGGCGAAATGACTCTACTACTCATTTATTTATTTATTTCAGGGATAACAAACAACTATACTCGTACAATAGTAGATTGTACAACAAGCTCATAAAAAGAGCCATTCAACCAGAGACGTATATAGTAAGTCGAGGGGCTAAATGGCTAATTTATGCCCGAAAGGCACGCTAAGCAGTTGATCCCGGTTGCTGTCTATGACAGTAGTCGTTAAGCCGAGTTAGAGGCCTTCGGGCGGCTTAAGAACCTCTAACAGTCGAGTTGCCCACTCACTTGACAAAGGGGGGACAACTGTCACTCGCGACCGCAGGAGCTACCTACCACAACCCTGCACGTGTCCCCTGGGTGGTACTAAAGAGTGACAAACTCAAAAAAGGCCATAAATAATAAATGCCATACGATTAAATAAAAATGCCCGAGTTATACACACTGCTTTTCACTTCGATTGCGAGCAAATAACAAATAATTGCAAAATAAAATAAAATCAGAGCTCATTCATGTCACTTAACTTTTTAAAGTTTTTATGTTTAATTTTCGACACGTGATATTAGACTTAGATACTTCATACTGCCAAGTAATTTAATGGTTCAATACGTTTTAAAATAATAATTGACTCCTATTTTATCTGGTTTTATTAATTTAGTAATGGAAAATACGGATGTCCAATTTATTAATGCAAATCAAATCAAATGACAAGTGTATTCTACGAAGTTGTGTGTGTGGCTGTTAGGCCCGATTGTCTTAGTCTTTAAAACAATTTTACTTTGTGCACTAGAGCATAAAAGTGGCATTTTGTGCAGCATACATCCAGCACAAAGACGAACTTTGCGAGCATGAGAAGTGAAAAACAGGTTACAATACGGGTGTAGACACCAAATAAAATAACCTAAAATGATGAATTTTCTCAAAAAATTATTCAAAATATTGTCGATTTGAAAAAAAGTAAAGCAGGAGATTAAATAATCGCAATAATTGTTCAAAGTTTTAAGAGGAAGTATATTATGTCCCTTTTCCGCAAAACGCACCGTCATAGGAAACAATTGTCATTTACTATGACGTTTGTGGATCGTGACATCACGATCCGTTAGCGTTTTCTCTCTCTAACAAGCAATATTAAAATAATTCGTAAATCGTTCGTCTTAGTAATTTTTTGAGATATCTGAATGGAATTTTCGTCACTAGGCACATTTTTTGCCTTCTTTTATTTATTTTACATTTACTAATAATAAATTTTTAGACGACACCCCTATTCCGAGCTCTGCTAATTTAGTCCCAAAATGACCTTAAGAGATTGTATATTTCAGTCGTCGAATAGTATCTTTAACGCTATAAACATTAAATATGTTTTGACTTTCTTCCAGCCCCTACCGGGTGTGGTAGGTAATTATTTCATTTCAATGGTCGCTTAGTATTGGCGGTTAACTACATAAGTTTATACTGATCCAACTACACAAAGCTTTTTCACTGTATTTTGGACAATGTATTATATAGGTCGTGGGTTTGTGATACTTTGCGAGATTAAATAGTGATGAAGGAGCAATTTATTTATGGTTTTTAAATTCTGTGTTTCTTTTATATTTTCAGTCCATCTATTTATTACAAACTAACTGTTCGCGCGGCTTAGGCAAACTCGCAGGAAAAAACATAGCATATGACCTTCCGGAAAGTCCATGCTATACGCAAGTGAAAGAATTTTTAAAATCGGATATGTGGTTCCGTAGATTACCCAAAACATACAAACTTATAAACTTGCAAAGCTACAGTCTCACTTCTTCTGTATAATATTACTAGTAGTATAGATAACGAAATCAAAAAGTCTATCTCTTCTCCAATATTGATTTTTCTGTGACCTACAGGTTATCCACATTGTAATCCTTTTCTGTAATAGGTTAAGAAACAATGTGATATGACTGATATGCAATAAACATACAGGATGTGGCCTGTAATAGGAGCAAAAAATTAAACGGTAGATTATTAAGCTTGTGAACAATTATTTCCACATGGTTTAATTTATTTGAAAAAAATATATTTTTTTATTTTTTTTTCTTCAAAATTAGTTGGGTTGTATTTTTTACTCTTCTAGAGTGCTATAAGTAACTTTTTGCACTCGACGATTAAAATATGTGTATTAAGATTTCATAGAGAATACTGCAACGTCACTCTTTTCATAGTTGTAGTCCATGTTACTGTCGAAACAATCGAAATAACTACTTTTCGATACGCTCCAGACAACTAAAATAAATTCGACCAATCACGTGGCTGCTTTACTGAACTGTAATGAATTGGACCAATAGAATCGCTTTGATGTCTTACGCTCGCTGATGTCTTTTAAGATATCAACAAGCGTACGAGCGATGAGCTGCACTTCGTTTCAACAGTATCGAGTTTGTTTAATTAGTTCAGTTGACTCGTAGAAAATTAATTTTAATGAACTCGTACAAAAAGTATTGTTCACAATAGTGTTATAATCAAGCTTTTTAATCTCGTACCTTACTTAGGCCACTCAGCAAGCTTCGTTGCCTAAACACGGTACTCGACTAAAAAGCTCTCTATTATAACACGATTGTGAAAAATACTATTTTAATTTAGACACTAAAAAAATTTAATAAAAAATTACAAAAATATCTTTTGAAAACATAAATGCAAAAACTATTATGACTCGTTACATGGTGTTACCTCAAAATCCGCATTGACTGATGTGGTAGGATGTCGTGGTGCCAAGATGCATTACTTGGATGGAGGTCATAACTTTAGATCAAAATATCTCCGAATACTACACTGTTTAGTCTCCCATAGTGTTTCAAACCTACGATCTGTCATAATCATAAACTGTGAAAGTTATAATAGGCCTACATCTCAGCTGACCCGTCAAGAGTTATCTGTTAGAATGATAGGTAGTCAATATGATAGTCAATATGGTATGATAGGTATCAATGTGGCCTATTATATACGTCAACAGATAGTTAAAAATGGTGGATACTTCTATGTCAACTTTTTGATATCTGCGAACAAGCCTTGTGTGTAAGCGGGACATTATTAGACTCGTAATACAATGCTGGGGCTACACTATATTTATGTTCATTTTACACGCCGATATATGGATATATATTTAATAATATACAAAACGTGTGAATGACATAAAATGACTGTTACATGTTATTGTACTTACATACATAGATCATTATACATTAACATTATAGATAAACTGTAACGATTCACACACATTTTTTTTACTACACGGGATTTAAGAGTCGCCGGCACAATCGACTCAAGTCAACTCTCCATGCAAACGTTACAACTAGTTAAACTAATTTCCGACCTAGATATTTTTATTAGACTCACCAGTTGTCAGCGCGGAGGCGCTACTTAACAAAGTAGTTCTGTATGCACCGGATTGCGAATTGTTTTGTTGGAGTAAACTTCTCCCTATTTTTAAAAGATTCTGTGAGATTCATTTTTAAATATTTGTTCAGGTACTATTAATTGTTTCTTATTGTGTAATTAAGTAATTATGTATGTTAAATAGTTTAAGTTTACCAGCGCCTTGGCATATGCCTAATGCTGTTAAATTTTATATAAAAAATAAATATATATAGCGGATCCTAATGTATATACAAAAGTATCATGTTATTCTGGCATGTCGTTATAAAATGACACCTAATCTACGTTTGTATAAAAAGTCGAGCGTTCTGGCGAACCTTAATCGCGTATAATTAACCTATTAATTTCTCACTTCGCGGTTTCCCGACGTTTCGGACGTGTCACAACATCCTTGGTCACGGACTGGCTTAAGCGGGTATCAAAATCTTCTTGATACCCGCTTAATAGGGAACATTACGCAAAACTCTACGTAGGTGGCGACACTAGCAGCGTTGACATTGTATCTCGTTCCCACTTGCGGTATTGTCTATGCAAGCACCCTTGTCACTCATTTGACAATCAATTGTGCATGTGTGTGTGAATCCCTATATTCCTATACTGTTTTACTATTAGTGGTAGTGCTGCCTCTGGCGGCAGAACATTGCAGTAATGTTCCCTATTATACGCGATTAATTCCTGTTTAGTAAAATAATTATACATATCTCGGCGAATCTTGATCCCTGTGACAGCTGTCATCTCAGTACAATTTTACGTTTTAAGGCGAAAACACATTGTTAAAACGCCCGATGGAACGCGACGCGTGTTGAGTCGAATCAAATTGTATTCGTTTCTATGAACATCCGACGCGACATCGAACACAAAAGGAACGTGTCATCGGTTCGCGTGGCGTTTTAATAATGTGTTTCAGGCTTTAAGGTTATAGACTGTACGGAGATGACAGCTGTTATAGGGATGTAGATTCATCGCAAGACGTATAATGGATAAAGTTTTTTGTGATATTATAATGATGTTAGTCGATCGTTTTTGGTTTCGGTATACTCGTACATTACGCCATTATCACGCCCCATGTTTGCACTGAGTCCATATTTTGACTAAAAATGTTTTTCAGACCTTTCCCCTGCAGCCATTAAACAGTACGAACTCACTGGAGAGAACACAGGTAAGGAATGGTTTCATATTATTTTACTTGGATAATCCTACTAATATGTATTATATACGTGAAAGTTTGGATGATGTTATGAATGACGCATTAACGGCAGGACGGATTCACCCTTCGAATGCCTTATTGATCCAGTAACCTTGTCGCCTGAAAGTACGGGGAAATCTGGTAGGATTTTTTGCAGACTTGTTTGTCAAAACTTTGTCAAAAATCGAGAATACCGCGAAATCCCTAAAGTATTCGTTTTTGATAGTACCTTTTAGGCAGGACGCAAACGGTATCCGCGTACGGTTTCCGAATTCGATTTTCGACTTACAGGCCTCTAGAGCGATAATTATTGTTCTGTGAACGCTATAAGAGGCTGAGCATGCGTACAGTGTGGACACACCTATTGATGAAAGCGGGACTAGATGTCCGAAACTCAATAGGTACCTGGGATTCCATTTTATACAGCTCTGCAAAACGGAACGTCATAAATCCTTCAGGAAAGAAGCGAAAATCAGCCTTGTTAAAAATTAAATATAGCTCTGTAATATTGTTGTAACATAAACTACTCTTCTAATAAAAGGTATTTTATGGAAATTGTTTTGGGTTTGATATATTTTTTTTCGAATTTAGTGTAACAAATATTTTAATTATGTATTAGCATTCAGTGTTCCAGATATGGCCCACGCCTAGAAATAACAAATAGAAAGGTTCATCTTCATACTTAAGGCACAAAGCAACCATGAACCCATTCATCAAAGTATCTTATTGACGAACTTGTTAAAGGAATTAGATACCTAGTAGACATCCAAGTCCCCGTCGGCCGAATTTCACCTTCCCATACAAACGGAGTTTCGTTCTCATTTTAAAACTACGTGTTGGATTATAACGAAACTTTGCATATACAATGACATGAGGTATATCTAGGTATGTAATTAGTTTATATGGCTCCAGTTTATAAAACAAACGAAATACAGCAAAAACAAGTTTTGTATGATAAACTTAAATTCGCTGTATTTTTTTTACAATGGTATCTGAAGCTACATAACCTAATTAAAGACCTGGGATATACCTAAGTACAAAGTTTCAGATCAAACTAACTAGTCTTTTTAAAATGAGAGCGTAACTACGTTTGTATGGAGAACCGAGCTTGCCGGGGACTCTTAAAACCGTGACAACCTTAAAATGTCTCTTCGACTAATTATTCCTTTCCCTATAGCTGTGGAGCCTCCAAAGGGCTTCAAGCAGATCCTCACCGAAGGTGGTCCAGAGGCGTTCGCCAAGGCTGTTCGTCAACACAAGGGTCTTCTCCTAATGGACACCTCGTTCAGAGACGCCCACCAATCCCTGCTGGCCACCAGAGTTAGAACCCACGACCTTCTGGCCGTGTCGCCATATGTGGCACACAACTTTAACAACCTGTATTCTATGGAGAACTGGGGTGGAGCTACGTTTGATGTTGCTCTTAGGTAAGTCTTATCTTTGGTAATATCGGGTTCACTTCTATATAAGAATGTTTATATACAGCTGGCCCCTATTTTGAATAACCTGACTCCATTTTGTAAGACAATATATAGCCTGCTACGTAGGCATATCTAGCCACAGACATATATATATGTATATTAGACGACCGGTTTAGCCTAGGGGGTAACCCTTGCCTGCAAAGATGACCGTTCTGGTTTCAAATCCC
The DNA here is from genome assembly GCA_963854355.1 of Epinotia brunnichana. Classification (NCBI taxonomy): domain Eukaryota; kingdom Metazoa; phylum Arthropoda; class Insecta; order Lepidoptera; family Tortricidae; genus Epinotia; species Epinotia brunnichana. Next base: position 5,676,191 of record OY977949.1, on the reverse strand, counting down.
GGTAAGGGCAATTACTTGTGTGACAAGTACAAAATATATTTCTGTATTTAAGTAATTATATATATTAAATATATCGTCGTCGTCGTCTTGACTGAGCGTACTATGGGCATACCTACTCGTAGTCCATTTGTGTAAGAAAGTCCTCTAATATTTATTTACTAATTTTTATATCTGCTTTGGTTGGATTTGAATTGAAGCAATGTTTTCAATTTTCTGACTTTGGCCTTTGTAAACATAGTTTTGTATTTAATTGGATCTCATGATTTTCATCAAGATGTTGCATATTGTCCGGGTTTCCTTCTAAAATCTGGTCTGGCTCTTATTTTTAATTCACATGTCTACCCAGATAAGTTCTCTAGTGATAGTAACATGTTCCACATCTGACCAGCTAAGCTGGGCCTCAGTAAAATGTTCCATATCTGTCCAGGTTCCTGCACGAGTGCCCATGGGAGCGGCTGGAAGACATGCGACGCCTGATCCCCAACATCCCCTTCCAGATGTTGCTGCGAGGGGCCAACGCGGTCGGCTACACCAACTATCCTGATAACGCCGTTTTCAAGTTCTGCGAGTTATCGGTCAGTGCTATAACATTTTACTTTTCCCTCTTGTACTTCTAACTTAGGATCAAAGTAAAATGGTCTTCGTTTTACTTAACGTTATGTATGTCACAACATGCCACATTGATATTTGCTACAAATACGGAAGAAAGGACATTACAATGGTACATCACTCTTGATAAAACATCAGTCTATCATCAGATATGTCTGTTTCATTACGGGTAATCCTAATTTGGGAACTTTGTGGCACAATGTTGTACATGTAATGTCCCAGTCCTCGCTAGACAAACAATTAATGATTTTGACAATGGATACCCAGAACTAAAGGGATTCACAGTACTTTCGCTGAGCTCCATCATCCGGTTTGTGGAAATGTCGGAGTGAGCTCTGGAGTAGGCACAAAGGATCATTATCATCATCATCATATGAGCCGAAAGACGTCCACTGCTGGACATGGGCCTCCCCCAAGGAGCTCCAAAGTGACCAGTCCTGCGCCACCCGCATCCAGCGGACTCCCGCGACCTTTACCAAGTCATCAGTCCACCTTGTAGAGGGGCCTACCCACGCCTTCCGGTACGTGGTCGCTATTCGAGAACCTTTCCGCCCCAACAGCCATCGGTTCTACGTGCAATGTGCCCCGCCCACTGCCACTTAAGTTTAGCGATTCGGAGGGCTATATCGGTTACCTTGGTTCTGCTGCGGATAGCCTCATTTCTAATGCGATCACGCAGAGAAACTCCCAACATAGCCCTCTCCATTGCCCTTTGGGTGACTTTCAGCCTTCTTATGAGGCACATAGTAAGCGCCCACGTTTCAGTGCCATATGTCATCACTGGTCAAAGACTAAGGCACAAAGGATGGAATTGCACAAAAGATCCCATTAAGTCAAAGTAAGTAATAAGATAGTAACACAACATCTTCCGCCAGGTACAAGCCGGCATGGACATCTTCCGCGTATTTGACTCTCTCAACTATCTCCCCAACCTTATCCTCGGCATGGACGCCGCGGGCAAAGCCGGGGGCGTGGTCGAAGCTGCCATATCCTACACCGGCGACGTGTCAGACCCAAACAAGAAGAAATACGACCTGAAGTACTATGTCAACTTGGCCGATGAACTGGTTAAGGCCGGGACGCACGTGCTGTGTATTAAGGATATGGCGGGATTGTTGAAACCGCAGGCGGCTAAGTGAGTATCTATGGATTTACTTGTTTAGACAATGTGTAAAGCGAAATTTAGACATGCAAGAAATTGCATGCAAGTTTGACTACATGATTGGGGTTTGATAGATCAATTCAATTCAGTATACCATGGTATCACGCAATGTAATTAAACTTGCAAGCAAATATATCCATGTGTAAATTGCGCTTAAGAATGGCTAAGATTATAAGCGGGTAATGTTATATTTTTATACTCGTTGACCCCGCGAACTTCGTATCGTCGAAGTGCATTTTTTTCATCACTTTTGAATTTTTTTTTGTGGTTCTTCAGCTACTCTGTGCGGTGACAAATCAAACATCATAGTAATCAGCCCAGCCGTTCTCGAGTTATTAATGGTGTAACTAACACGTCCTTGTGTTTTTATATATAAAAAGATTTGCTACGTAATTTTTAATGTGACACAAATAGTTAAATTTTATAGTGATTATTATTATTGTTGATTGTGGGCATTTACTTAATATGCCGCTTCGACCAGCAAGTGATCTATTGCAGCAGCCTTTTTTTTAGAGTTCACCGTTAAATTTTGACGTATGACTGATTAGGTATTCGTTTCAGCGACGGGAATGATAGAATATTCAGAGAGTTTTTTTAAGAGGAGAAGGAATTAAAAAAACTAGGCTTCAATGTGCATTACAATGGGATTTGAACCTCTCATAAGACAAATAGAGTAGCATTTCTTTTCTTTCGTTGATTATTCTAACAAATAAAATTAAGTTCGGTTTTCTACGCAACTAGATTCAAATTTATGTATCTTGACACCAAATAAAATAATCTATCATTTAGTATTTTCTCAAAAGAGATTAAAAATGTAGTCAAACACAAGTAACACACGAGAATAAATTGGTTATCAAAAACTTATAAATTTTCAGTCTTAAGAGCAATGCCTAGCTAAGCAACTTTTGAAATCTCAAATTTATGAAATTATGACGCAATGTTTCTGTCGCGCTGTTGTGGGCGGCGGGAGCTGTCTATGCGATAAGGACAACTGCAGCTCGAACTAAAATTCCCACGCAAAAAACTCAAAAATCGAGCATTAGCTCTCGACTATTTCCTCCTCCAAAACGCAACGAATCATCATACAATTTTGGAAACTGCAAGTGGCAGAAATAATCTACGCCGCTATTTTTTGACTTTTTTGATATTTGTTGTTATATTTGTATACTGCGCCTTTTTTAGCAGCCATTTCAATTAAGCCGTTTTTGCGATTTTTGAGGCGCTGTAAGTTTCTTTAAAATTAAAAGATCCAAAAAAGCGAAACATAGCGGCATATATATTGATAATATCGAGCTTATTTGAAAAAATCAATGCTCTAGGTTCAAAAACCAGGGAAGAAACAGTCGAGAGCGTTTGTATGGGAAAATCGCAGATAGGCATTTCTCTTAAGCGGGGTTATATTCTGTCTTTTTTCCGTAAAACACACCTTCATATTAAACAATTGCTATTTACTGTGACGTCACGGTCCTCCAGCGTTTTCGCTCGCTAATAAGGAACACTCAATTGTTTAATAGCTTCATAATTTTTTGAGACATTTGAAAGGGATTTTCGACATAAGGCATACTTTTTCCCTTATTTCTTTTGGAGTAGTAAATGAATTTGAGTCAACAACTTTATGAATATGTATTCCCCAGGCTCCTAATCTCAGCGATCCGCGACAAGCACCCCGACATACCTATCCACGTGCACACGCACGACACGTCCGGCGCCGGCGTGGCGGCCATGCTGGCGTGCGCGCGCGCCGGCGCCGACGTCGTCGACGCCGCCGCCGACAGCATGTCCGGCATGACTAGTCAGCCGAGTATGGGCGCGCTTGTTGCGTGTCTGCAGGGATCCGAGTTGGATACTAGTGAGTATAGCTTGTTCCATACCTATCCACGTGCACACGCACGACACGTCCGGCGCCGGCGTGGCGGCCATGCTGGCGTGCGCGCGCGCCGGCGCCGACGTCGTCGACGCCGCCGCCGACAGCATGTCCGGCATGACTAGTCAGCCGAGTATGGGCGCGCTTGTTGCGTGTCTGCAGGGATCCGAGTTGGATACTAGTGAGTATAGCTTGTTCCATACCTATCCACGTGCACACGCACGACACGTCCGGCGCCGGCGTGGCGGCCATGCTGGCGTGCGCGCGCGCCGGCGCCGACGTCGTCGACGCCGCCGCCGACAGCATGTCCGGCATGACTAGTCAGCCGAGTATGGGCGCGCTTGTTGCGTGTCTGCAGGGATCCGAGTTGGATACTAGTGAGTATAGCTTGTTCCATACCTATCCACGTGCACACGCACGACACGTCCGGCGCCGGCGTGGCGGCCATGCTGGCGTGCGCGCGCGCCGGCGCCGACGTCGTCGACGCCGCCGCCGACAGCATGTCCGGCATGACTAGTCAGCCGAGTATGGGCGCGCTTGTTGCGTGTCTGCAGGGATCCGAGTTGGATACTAGTGAGTATAGCTTGTTCCATACCTATCCACGTGCACACGCACGACACGTCCGGCGCCGGCGTGGCGGCCATGCTGGCGTGCGCGCGCGCCGGCGCCGACGTCGTCGACGCCGCCGCCGACAGCATGTCCGGCATGACTAGTCAGCCGAGTATGGGCGCGCTTGTTGCGTGTCTGCAGGGATCCGAGTTGGATACTAGTGAGTATAGCTTGTTCCATACCTATCCACGTGCACACGCACGACACGTCCGGCGCCGGCGTGGCGGCCATGCTGGCGTGCGCGCGCGCCGGCGCCGACGTCGTCGACGCCGCCGCCGACAGCATGTCCGGCATGACTAGTCAGCCGAGTATGGGCGCGCTTGTTGCGTGTCTGCAGGGATCCGAGTTGGATACTAGTGAGTATAGCTTGTTCCATACCTATCCACGTGCACACGCACGACACGTCCGGCGCCGGCGTGGCGGCCATGCTGGCGTGCGCGCGCGCCGGCGCCGACGTCGTCGACGCCGCCGCCGACAGCATGTCCGGCATGACTAGTCAGCCGAGTATGGGCGCGCTTGTTGCGTGTCTGCAGGGATCCGAGTTGGATACTAGTGAGTATAGCTTGTTCCATACCTATCCACGTGCACACGCACGACACGTCCGGCGCCGGCGTGGCGGCCATGCTGGCGTGCGCGCGCGCCGGCGCCGACGTCGTCGACGCCGCCGCCGACAGCATGTCCGGCATGACTAGTCAGCCGAGTATGGGCGCGCTTGTTGCGTGTCTGCAGGGATCCGAGTTGGATACTAGTGAGTATAGCTTGTTCCATACCTATCCACGTGCACACGCACGACACGTCCGGCGCCGGCGTGGCGGCCATGCTGGCGTGCGCGCGCGCCGGCGCCGACGTCGTCGACGCCGCCGCCGACAGCATGTCCGGCATGACTAGTCAGCCGAGTATGGGCGCGCTTGTTGCGTGTCTGCAGGGATCCGAGTTGGATACTAGTGAGTATAGCTTGTTCCATACCTATCCACGTGCACACGCACGACACGTCCGGCGCCGGCGTGGCGGCCATGCTGGCGTGCGCGCGCGCCGGCGCCGACGTCGTCGACGCCGCCGCCGACAGCATGTCCGGCATGACTAGTCAGCCGAGTATGGGCGCGCTTGTTGCGTGTCTGCAGGGATCCGAGTTGGATACTAGTGAGTATAGCTTGTTCCATACCTATCCACGTGCACACGCACGACACGTCCGGCGCCGGCGTGGCGGCCATGCTGGCGTGCGCGCGCGCCGGCGCCGACGTCGTCGACGCCGCCGCCGACAGCATGTCCGGCATGACTAGTCAGCCGAGTATGGGCGCGCTTGTTGCGTGTCTGCAGGGATCCGAGTTGGATACTAGTGAGTATAGCTTGTTCCATACCTATCCACGTGCACACGCACGACACGTCCGGCGCCGGCGTGGCGGCCATGCTGGCGTGCGCGCGCGCCGGCGCCGACGTCGTCGACGCCGCCGCCGACAGCATGTCCGGCATGACTAGTCAGCCGAGTATGGGCGCGCTTGTTGCGTGTCTGCAGGGATCCGAGTTGGATACTAGTGAGTATAGCTTGTTCCATACCTATCCACGTGCACACGCACGACACGTCCGGCGCCGGCGTGGCGGCCATGCTGGCGTGCGCGCGCGCCGGCGCCGACGTCGTCGACGCCGCCGCCGACAGCATGTCCGGCATGACTAGTCAGCCGAGTATGGGCGCGCTTGTTGCGTGTCTGCAGGGATCCGAGTTGGATACTAGTGAGTATAGCTTGTTCCATACCTATCCACGTGCACACGCACGACACGTCCGGCGCCGGCGTGGCGGCCATGCTGGCGTGCGCGCGCGCCGGCGCCGACGTCGTCGACGCCGCCGCCGACAGCATGTCCGGCATGACTAGTCAGCCGAGTATGGGCGCGCTTGTTGCGTGTCTGCAGGGATCCGAGTTGGATACTAGTGAGTATAGCTTGTTCCATACCTATCCACGTGCACACGCACGACACGTCCGGCGCCGGCGTGGCGGCCATGCTGGCGTGCGCGCGCGCCGGCGCCGACGTCGTCGACGCCGCCGCCGACAGCATGTCCGGCATGACTAGTCAGCCGAGTATGGGCGCGCTTGTTGCGTGTCTGCAGGGATCCGAGTTGGATACTAGTGAGTATAGCTTGTTCCATACCTATCCACGTGCACACGCACGACACGTCCGGCGCCGGCGTGGCGGCCATGCTGGCGTGCGCGCGCGCCGGCGCCGACGTCGTCGACGCCGCCGCCGACAGCATGTCCGGCATGACTAGTCAGCCGAGTATGGGCGCGCTTGTTGCGTGTCTGCAGGGATCCGAGTTGGATACTAGTGAGTATAGCTTGTTCCATACCTATCCACGTGCACACGCACGACACGTCCGGCGCCGGCGTGGCGGCCATGCTGGCGTGCGCGCGCGCCGGCGCCGACGTCGTCGACGCCGCCGCCGACAGCATGTCCGGCATGACTAGTCAGCCGAGTATGGGCGCGCTTGTTGCGTGTCTGCAGGGATCCGAGTTGGATACTAGTGAGTATAGCTTGTTCCATACCTATCCACGTGCACACGCACGACACGTCCGGCGCCGGCGTGGCGGCCATGCTGGCGTGCGCGCGCGCCGGCGCCGACGTCGTCGACGCCGCCGCCGACAGCATGTCCGGCATGACTAGTCAGCCGAGTATGGGCGCGCTTGTTGCGTGTCTGCAGGGATCCGAGTTGGATACTAGTGAGTATAGCTTGTTCCATACCTATCCACGTGCACACGCACGACACGTCCGGCGCCGGCGTGGCGGCCATGCTGGCGTGCGCGCGCGCCGGCGCCGACGTCGTCGACGCCGCCGCCGACAGCATGTCCGGCATGACTAGTCAGCCGAGTATGGGCGCGCTTGTTGCGTGTCTGCAGGGATCCGAGTTGGATACTAGTGAGTATAGCTTGTTCCATACCTATCCACGTGCACACGCACGACACGTCCGGCGCCGGCGTGGCGGCCATGCTGGCGTGCGCGCGCGCCGGCGCCGACGTCGTCGACGCCGCCGCCGACAGCATGTCCGGCATGACTAGTCAGCCGAGTATGGGCGCGCTTGTTGCGTGTCTGCAGGGATCCGAGTTGGATACTAGTGAGTATAGCTTGTTCCATACCTATCCACGTGCACACGCACGACACGTCCGGCGCCGGCGTGGCGGCCATGCTGGCGTGCGCGCGCGCCGGCGCCGACGTCGTCGACGCCGCCGCCGACAGCATGTCCGGCATGACTAGTCAGCCGAGTATGGGCGCGCTTGTTGCGTGTCTGCAGGGATCCGAGTTGGATACTAGTGAGTATAGCTTGTTCCATACCTATCCACGTGCACACGCACGACACGTCCGGCGCCGGCGTGGCGGCCATGCTGGCGTGCGCGCGCGCCGGCGCCGACGTCGTCGACGCCGCCGCCGACAGCATGTCCGGCATGACTAGTCAGCCGAGTATGGGCGCGCTTGTTGCGTGTCTGCAGGGATCCGAGTTGGATACTAGTGAGTATAGCTTGTTCCATACCTATCCACGTGCACACGCACGACACGTCCGGCGCCGGCGTGGCGGCCATGCTGGCGTGCGCGCGCGCCGGCGCCGACGTCGTCGACGCCGCCGCCGACAGCATGTCCGGCATGACTAGTCAGCCGAGTATGGGCGCGCTTGTTGCGTGTCTGCAGGGATCCGAGTTGGATACTAGTGAGTATAGCTTGTTCCATACCTATCCACGTGCACACGCACGACACGTCCGGCGCCGGCGTGGCGGCCATGCTGGCGTGCGCGCGCGCCGGCGCCGACGTCGTCGACGCCGCCGCCGACAGCATGTCCGGCATGACTAGTCAGCCGAGTATGGGCGCGCTTGTTGCGTGTCTGCAGGGATCCGAGTTGGATACTAGTGAGTATAGCTTGTTCCATATGTGGAACATTAACAAATTTACTTTTTAGAATGACGGGATGAGAACGAAACGGGCTATTGAATGGTGGCCAAGGTCATCGAATCGATCAGCGGGCAGACACCAGCTCGATGGTCAGACGATATCTACCGGATAGCAAATAAGCAGTGGATGACATTAGCATAGGACTGCGGAGACTTGTCTACAGGGAAGTTGGATACTTGTGAGTATAGCTTGTTCCATATGTAAAAAGTATTGTCAGGCTTGGATGGGCACCTGCCTCCAGGGCACAGTTGGATACTAGTGAGTATAGATTGGGTCATATATGGAACTTTGACAAAATTATTGTCTGGAAGGGTCAGTCTGGTATGTGTGACCGTCGCGTCGTGTTTGCAGGGCACAGAGTTAGATACTAGTGAGTGTGAGTATAGCTTGTAAACCTGCTGTGGTAAACCTGTAGTTATCAGCCTAGTATGAGCGCGCACTTCGCCTCTCTTGAGCTGGACATGGACACTAATGGGTATTTTGAAGTGTTTGAAGAAGAGTGACATATTTCATAGCTTTGTCAGCGAATACGGGATATTGCGGATAGCCTCAATATATATGCGCAGTAGAACCAAGGTAACTGATATAGCCCTCCGAATCGCTATACTTAAGTGGCAGTGGGCGGGGCAGATTGCACGTAGAACTGATGGCCGATTGTGCGGAAAGGTTCTCGAGTGGCGACCACGTACCGGAAGGCGTGGCGTGGGTAGGCCCCCCACAAGGTGGACTGATGACCTGGTAAAGGTCGCGGGAGTCCGCTGGATGCGGGTGGCGCAGGGCCGGTCACTTTGGAACTCTTTGCGGGAGGCCTGTGTCTAGCAGTGGACGTCTTTTGGCTGATATGATGATGATGATGACGGGATATTGAATCATGGGAGTTATGGGACATCGACAAAATGTTCGGCACCAAACTTTAAATTGGCGAGACAAAGGTATGGCTTACGTATTACGAAATCAATCTTAACAAAGTCTACTTTTATTGCGAATGATTTTATTGTCTTTATCATGTTTTTGATGTATACCGATTGTGTCTACCGATTAAAGAATGACCCATTGACGGAACTGTCATAAAGTTTAATTTACCGTCACAATGCTTATCTTCTACTTTAGGGCTTGTGCACAAATCAGGCGAGGTTTTTTCGGCTACTTTTTGACCCTCCCCCCCCCCCCTCCCCCTTGGTGATATTTGGTGAGGTTCTTGGCTAACCCCCCCCCCCCCCCCCCCCCACACGTATCTTTTTTTCATTCGACCTAATTGTAAGATAAACAGTATTGTACATAGTAAATCTTGTTTATTTTTCAATCTTAGTAAAATATAATCGCTATTTTGAAGTGCTAAGTTGCTAAGTAAAGATTTATGTTTAACGACCCCAAGAAAAAGTACTCGTGTGGTAGATATTTTTTCTTAGTTTCGTTCACTGTAAAAAAATACACGTGAGGTCCCCTTATACCCCCTCCCCAACGTGATCTGTCGTGATTTTTTCCTGACCCCCCCCTCCCCTATCGAATCTCGCGTGATCTGTGCACAAGCCCTTAGCTCCATCCAATTAAGTAAACTTGTCTTTGTGTCACTTTTGTATCAACAACATAATCAAAAGTCACATTTCTCCACAGAAATCTCTCTCCAGAAAGTTTCTGAATACTCCGCCTACTGGGAGCAAGCGAGGACCCTGTACGGTCCGTTCGAGTGCACGGCTACGATGAAGTCCGGCAACGCGGACGTGTACATGAACGAAATTCCCGGCGGGCAGTACACGAACCTGCAGTTCCAGGCGTTCTCGTTGGGATTGGGCTCGCAGTTCGAGCAGGTTAAGAAGGCTTACAGGTAAAGTGATCTGGATTTTTACAGTTTTTTAATAGTTATTTGTTATACAAGGGGGGAAAGTTGTATTTTACCTGCGAGTGTGCATTTGAAACACGAGCTAGCGAAAGGTTTCTATGATTGCTCACGAGCGAAGCGAGTGGTTCAAAAATAGAATCCTGACCGTAGCGAGTGTTTCAACACACGAGACGTAAAATAACTTTTCACCCGTGTATAACACAAATCTTTTCACCTCACTAAAGCGAGGAACATAAGAAATAGGGTAAAAAAAAGTAAAAAAAAAAAAGGTTTAAAAAGTAAAAAGATAATGTAAAAAAAAGTTTAAAAAAAAGTAAAAAAAGTTTAAAAAAAGTTTTAAAAAAAGTTAAAAAAAAAAAAAAAAAAATTAAAAAAGCTAAAAAAAAATATTTCACAAAATATACAAAAAATAAACATTTAACGTTCTACGTCTACTTTCTTCACATGTGGATAAAAAGCGATTTTCTCAATAGATATCAAACATACAAAAAGGCCTTTCCGAGCAAGTGAGGTGAAAATTATATTACTAGTTGCACTCGCGGCTCCGCCCGCGTATTACAAATAACTTATTGAATGGAAGGGTCATTGTTGAATCTTTCATAAAAGTGGTCTACGCCAAATCTTGCGATTAGGTGTCAAAGTGAGTCCGGGCCTTGGATGATGATGTATGAATAGTTCCAGATATGACCCATTATATACAAATTTACAGAAACGCCTCTTTATAATACTATTATAGATGAGTTTCTGTGCCGTAGACAGTGAATGCAACAATAAGAGCTACGCGCACCCTAAACTGTTACAAATGATTTTGCTCACTGGGAACTGTTGCAAAAGATGTATTTTGGCCACAGGGAACTTTTACAAATGATGTACTTTAGCCACAGGGAACTTTTACAAATGATGTATTTTGGCCACAGGGAACTTTTACAAATGATGTACTTTAGCCACAGGGAACTTTTACAAATGATGTATTTTGGCCACAGGGAACTTTTACAAATGATGTATTTCCCCCACAGGGAAGCCAACCTCATCCTCGGCGACCTCATCAAGGTCACCCCCTCGTCCAAGGTGGTCGGTGACCTCGCCCAGTTCATGGTGCAGAACAAACTGACCGCCAAGGACATCGAAGAGAAGGCCGAGGAACTCTCCTTCCCCAAGTCTGTGGTAGAATTCCTGCAGGGAGCCATCGGGCAGCCCCACGGTGGATACCCAGAACCCTTAAGGTATGTGTACCAGTTTCTTAACACATTCAGTAGGTAGCCGATACAGTGGTTTTTAGAGTTCCGTACCCAAAGGGTAAATTGGGATCCTATTACTAAGACTCCGCTGTCCGCCCGTCTGTCAGTCTGTCCGTCTGTGACCAGGCTGTATCTCATGAAACGTGATACCGAACCGTTTCACAGATGATGTATTTCTGTTGCCGCTATAACAACGAATACTAAAAATCTGAATAAAATCGATATTTAAGGGGGTTCCCATACAACAGACGTGATTTTTTGCCGTTTTTATAGATGATGGTACGTGCGCGAGTCCGACTCGCACTTGGCCGGTTTTTATGTTTTGACAGCGCGTGCGAACTGTGCGCCCACCTAGCGGGTTTCGAGCCCTGAAAATCTCAACCCATTCGAAGCCAAGCAACGCTTGGAAAAGCATTATATTTCCGCTTTGTAGAGGAGTTCGATCGTAGAGGGTAGAGGCGTGACTCATGTGAGTCATTGACCTAGAATACTAATTTCCCACTTTGTAGCTCAAATAGCGATTTTAGCTACAAAGTGGGAAATTAGTATTCAAGGTCAATGATGGTTGTGAGCGCATAAGCGAGTCATTGGCCTTGAATGGGTTAATAAGGAACTTGTACAGGTTCCAACTAGATATCTACATTCTTTGCAGTGTTTTTTTTTCTAGCATGGGGAATACAGATAGTTTTTGCATAAAAAAACCCTTAATAAAGTAAACTTAAAACTCGTCTTTCCTGTGGTCAATAGTAATGAGCTTCCGTGCAAATAAAAAAATATTGATTTGATTGCATGCAGAAAACGTGGAAACTATTAGAAAAAATTGTTGCGGCATACGAGAGGTTAACTCAATAAACATTAACTTGCAGATCTAAAGTACTTAAAGACATGAAGAGAATCGAAGGCAGACCCGGCGCTGAAATGCCTCCGCTAGACTTCGACAAGCTCAAGGCCGAGATACAGGAAATTTATCCGCAGGTAATTAGTCACAATTTATCATATAGCATATGATGACTTATACAAAGATTCGTGGTCAACAGAATGCGCCAGAGGTGTAAACAAAACATTTTACTTTACTTGGAGTAATACTAAACTAACTATGAATTTTATCAATCAATTTACATTATTTTGTCAAATTAGAATTTTAAATGATGGGTTTTTTTATAATTGTTTCGAGCTTCAATTACAATCACCATTCATTTAAAACTTCGTTAGCAGAATGTTCTGTTTAATGCAAAAAAAATATTGGTACATATGGGTAAACAGATTAAGTAAAACAAAAGTCGTCTTTCCTGTGGTCAATAATAAAAGAGATTCCGTGCAAATAAAAAAATGTATTGGCATGAAATCATAGAATTTGATGCCCTTCTTATGTTGTTGATGATTTCAGAACTTTGTGACCGGTGATATTGAACATGCGGTGGGGAACAGTATTATAAACGTTTTCTCGACTGTTAAAAATGTCACTAACCAGAATTTTACTTTTACATGATCTCTTTTGATACCCCACAACTTGTTATTGTTACATCCAAAGTGTGATCCTATATTTAATTAACATAGTGTATAAACATCCATGTCCTTCCCTCATGTTAAGATTTTGTCATTTAGGAACATAAAAGCTACGAATATGACAGTTTCAAAAGTATATATTGTTTTGTAGAATGTTAGATTCCCCTTTATGTCTGTTTGGTATTTTATAACGTTTTGACATTTAATTGACTCGCAAAATGGAACATACTTTGTGACTGGTTGGTACCCAACTTTGTAAAATGCACCTTCGCTCTGAACAGACAAGTCTAGATACACACTCGTCTACATATACAGGGTGACTGGTAATTCGACCTATTCCTTGAAAGGGGTTATACTAGAGCTAATTTGCAACAATTTATGTCCAGTCAACCAGGGGTCGAAACTCGCTGGTTTCCGAGATATTCGAGTTTTTAGTTTGTATGAAAAAAAATCTCCTTGCAGCCTTAAGCTGGTGATTGTGACAAAAGTACTTCCATTTGGATGGTAAAAAAACATTTTTGTCACAATCAGCACTTTAAGACTGCAAGGCGACTTTTTTTCAAACAAACTAAAAACTCGAAAAATTAAAAAAAAAATTGGTCGAATTACCAGTCACCCTGTATATAATGATCTACACACAAGTCTTGTGTCATGAGCGTAAGGTTTGTGTAGATAATTTCTAACGTGTCATGGGCAGATAGTGCATTTTTTCCCGTGACTTGTCCCACCGACAATGCATGTTACAAGGAGAATGTAAATGTTGAATTGAGTTTAATATCCTGTAGTATTTACTTATGTATTGTTCAACAGATCACAGACTACGACGTGATGTCCGCGGCCATGTACCCGCAAGTGGCCAACGACTTCTTCCGTATCCGCGAGAAGTACGGCCCCATGAAGCATCTCGACACTAAGACCTTCCTCGTTGGACCCGCAGTGAGTAGAAGTTGGTGGAGTTGCTGGGATGACAGAATTAGATTTATTTTACGATAAAATAAATACAGGGAGGGGAGAAACTTACACAAATTGATCTAGCCCCATAGTAAGCTCAATAAGGCTTGTGTTTTGGGTCCTAAACGACGATAAATTTAACGGATATAAAAATACTAAACTTCTTAAAAAAAAGTTTTGTTTTTTCAAGAAATAATTATGCTAATTCATTTCTGTGAATGTACTCTGCAATATGCTGAAGTAAACGGACATTCCCGTGAACACCGTGTCGAAAACATCCAGAACTCTAAAATAAATATTCATGCTCATCACACAAATATTTGACCTTACCGGGATTCGAACCCAGGACCTTTAGCTTCGTAGGCAGCGTTACTACCCGCTAACGCTAACCGGTCGCAAATAAAGATTACAAGAATTTACATCATTATCCTCAATACTAAGAAATGAAAATAATGCTCAAAATATAAATGCAGAAAGTGGAACGATATCTCCGAAAACGGATTGACATGAAGCACTAAGAAAAATTACTAATTAACAATATTAAACACATTCTTGTCGTTGAGATCGGTTTGGCGCAACGATACGACGATGCTTTTTGACCAGTGCTGCTAGTTTAAAGTCAGAAAGGAATATAAATTATCTTGAAGCTTCCAATAACGTAATTTATCCCCAAACCCTATTTGTTTAATTAAGGCTTTCGATAACTATAAAAGTACATTTAAGTTAACTTAATGACACTTAACATAAAATGATTTCCAGGTTGGCGACAGCATCGAAGTTAAAATCGAGCGCGGAAAGACGCTAGACATCCGCACACTCGCCATCAGCGATGAGATGACCGCCGCGGGCGAGAGAGAAGTGTTCTTCGAGCTCAACGGGCAGCTGAGGAGCGTGTTCATCAAGGACGAGACTGCCAGCAAGGTAACTGCACCTTATATCCTTATCTCGTACAGTCGCCATCACATACATCGGAGCAAACAAGCAGCTCACAAACATCCAACCTCTATTTTCAAGGCTTTAGGGTGAATATGGCGATATTTTTGAACACCTATAGTGTACCTATGTATGTGATGGCGACTGTACCTGGGTTATGAATACTGATCCATAACCCGTCATGCATCCCACTGTTGGGCTCAAGTCGTGGACGAGACTAGACTGAGCCCATACTCTTTCATCCCCAAATGAAGTCTGTCGAAAGATACAACCGCACAGTAGTTAGTGACGAAATATCAGACCGAGGTCAACGGCCAATGAGGAACGTGTTGTCGAAGAACGACACTGCCAGCAAGGTAACTGTACCTTATACAGTATTCATAACCCGTCATGCATCCCACTGTTGGGCTCAAGTCGTGGACGAGACTAGACTGAACCCATACTCTTTCATCCCCAAATGAAGTCTGTCGAAAGATACAACCGCACAGTAGTTAGTGACGAAATATCAGATCGAGCTCAACGGCCAATGAGGAGCGTATTCTCGAAGGACGAGACTGCCAGCAAGGTAACTGTACCTTATACCTTATCTCGTCCCTGGGTTATGAATACTGATCCATAACCCGTCTTGCATCCCACTGTTGGGCTCAAGTCGTGGACGAGACTAGACTGAGCCCATACTCTTTCATCCCCAAATGAAGTCTGTCGAAAGATACAACCGCACAGTAGTTAGTGACGAAATATCAGACCGGAGACTGCTAGCAAGATACAGTCCCCCATATTTTGTTACACTGAAATACAACCGCACAGTAGTTAGTGGCGAGATGACAGCCGCGAACGAGTTAGGTGTTCTTAGAGCTCAATGGACAATTCAGAAGTGTGTTCATCAACGATGAGACTGCCAGCAAGATACAGAAAGCTTTCATAAGTCCTAGTGTTAGGCGCAGGTCTCACTTGGACGAGAGGGAATAAGCTACGGGGCCTAATCTTAAATCAATCCTAAAAAAAATCTGACCTTGTTCGGTTGCTTCGTGAGGGATATGAAACAGTATGAATGTGGATGTTGATGTTCCCACGATTTTATAACTGACATTTAATTTATTTTTACAGGAAATGAAGATTCATCCTAAAGCCACTAAGGGTGACAAGAACCAAGTTGGAGCCCCAATGCCAGGCACTGTTTTGTGTGAGTACATACATTAAACAAATAAATGGATTAGAATACTGTACAATGCCGCAGAAGTATAACAGTGAAGTCAAGACCAAATTTAGATGAAGGCACCTTTTGTAATTTACATTTTCATGATCCTCATAGTAGCGTTTTTTCCCGGTTGCATCCAAAAAAAGCCACCTTTGGCACCTTATTCCAAAATTTGGCGGAGTCACTATTTTTACTAAACGACTGTCTGACCTTCTAACCCAGAGAGAAAACAAGATCTTCATGATGGTTTGATTCACCGAAAAACTACTGATAAATATCAAATGATATTTCGTACATAACTTTTTGAAAAAGCCGATTCAAAGTCGTCTGCCTTACCGCTCAGCTACAGTGGCTCTTCTAATTTTAATTTACAATTGAGTTCTTTCCTGGATAACAAAATATAATTATATTTAGTCCGTCAGTTACATTATAAAAACATATTGGACGCGTATTTTTTATTTTGTCAATCAAACAAAAAATTATGAAGATATATTTACAAATAGTTTATTTAGCAGAAACAGATTAGCATACAAAAACATATCTATCAGATTCCCAACTAGGCTGAGCTAGGTATAGCCCGCTAGAGTTCCGCGTGACGTCACATTATGCTAAAAAGTCAACAATAATGTGAGGTCACGCGGAACTAACGGGCTATAATAGCGGATGGACTGTGTGTACCTAAACCACTGCTGAATGATACACACAAACACAAATGTTAATTATAATAATTGAACCACACGACATTGAGTTAAATTTAAATTAGACATCTTAACTATAAATTATGAATATAAATTAACTTTTTAAATATGTAATAGCTGATTATAATGATAATGACTTGAATGTTTAAATTAACTAAGTACTGACTTACGATTTATCTAATTGAACGTTGTGTGTATTACTGTATTAATCAATATGAGGCTTTCTTTAAAGAGTGGTGAGTACAAAATTTTACGTCTCTATCTGGCCAGGAAGTGGGGTTTTCCGCACGCATAGCGTGCGGTAATTCCTACTTTATGGCCAGGTATGACGTAAATGAATTTATTATTATTATTTATTATTATTACATCTTTATCATTTTTAGTTTGATTGACAAAATAAAATACGCGACAATTTTTTTTTATAATCTAACTGAAGGACTAAATATTTTTTTTAGGAAAGTAGCCGATTATTAAGTTGTCTTTATACACGCGACCTTTACCAGGTCATCAGTCCACCTTGTGGGGGGCCTACCCATGCCACGCCTTCCGGTACGTGGTCGAGAACCTTTCCGCCCCAACGGCCATCGGTTCTACGTGCAATGTGCCCCGCCCACTGCCACTTTAGTTTAGCGATTCGGAGGGCTATATCGGTTACCTTGATTCTGCCTAAATTAATGAATTTACCTTCTCCACAGCGGTGAAAGTGAAGGAAGGCGACAAAGTGGAGAAAGGCCAAGCCATAGCGGTGCTCTCAGCCATGAAGATGGAGATGATAGTGCAGGCGCCCAAAGCGGGCACCATACAGTCCGTGCTCATCACCAACGGACAGAAACTCGAGGGCGACGACCTGATCGTGACCATCGAGTAACGTGATAAGGTGCTATTTTGAATGGACTCGTTTCGTTTCTTTGATATTTTCACAGTTTTTTCTATCATTTAATTTAGGGATGTAACGATACACGATTTTGCCGATACGATACCGATTTTTGAAGTAAATAATCAGCGATACCGATACCTAACAATATCGGTGGCTTAGTAGTTAATAAACCCAGTAAATAAATAATGATGTATTTCATATGCATAAAACTTACTAGCATACACTCGATTTTATAAAGTGTGACAATTTTTTTTTATTAAAATTAACAAAAAATGACAAATCAAAATCAAAGAAAACATTCATCGTTAATTTCGCGCGCTTTCCAAACTGTTATATCGGCTGTTTTTAAATCGGCGATGCCGATATATCGGCCTGCCGATTATATCGGTATCGTTACATCCCTTATTTAATTTAAAACAATATGATACAGAGAACGAATATAATGGAAAAATAAACCATCATCGCCTGAAGCTCTAGACTCGAACCTGCGTCCTCTGTATTACCGGTACAGTGCTCTCACCACTGAGCTACGAGGACATTGACTGATGAAGCGTATCTTTCAATCACATTCGCCGCCGCTACTCTAGTAGCGACGTCTGTATTTTCTTGAAAGCCTCAGCCTTAGGATTTAATTTAAAGTTATGCAGTGTTAACCCTTTTCCAGGCAGAGGCGTTATATCGACCACATGCTGCCTGTCAAACATGTATCCTAATGTCAATAAATAAGACTGACATGCGATTGTAATTTTTCAATTTCCGACCTGGAAAAGGGTTAATGTTGTACGAAGGCGTAGAATTTACATTTTTTTGGAGGAATCTTAGCTTTGTTCAGAGGTAACAGTGTGAGTATAAGTATTTTTTTGGAGTTCAGAAGCCAAATAGGGAAAAACGGAACCCTTTATTTTTTACTCCTCTCTGGTTTTGAAACAGTGCAAATGCGTCATAAGTTTTGTCTTTCAAAAAGATAACCTTTTTGTGTTAGGTCGGTTTCATTCAGTCATAATAACAATTGACTTATATGTTGTGTATGGACTAATGATCATACAACGATAACGAAAATTATATCATAGAAACGCAGCGATTCTACGAGTGATAGTTGACAGTTACACTACCGGTCAAAAGTTTAAGTTCACTCTTTGTTTTAGGTACAAATGAGTACTTTTGGACGATAATTTTTTGCAGTTCGGAAGCCGATATTTGTTTCCAACTGATCCGTTATTGTTTCCAGAGATTTGTTTAATTAGACACAATTCACGTACATTTCTAAACAACGCATTCCCTAAAATCTTATAGGAATGACGGCAAAGGCTAGGCCATATATGGGCTTGCCAGTTAAAACGTACAATGATCAGATACAATGTTGGTTTTTAGGGAATCAGTTGTTTAGAAATCTACGTAAATTGTGTCTGACTAATCAAACACATCTCCGTAAACAATAACGAATCAGTTGGAAACAATTTTCGACATCTGAACTGCAAAACATTATCGCACAAAAGTACAAATTTGTACCAAAAACAAAGGGTGAACTTAAAATTTTGACCGGTACTGTATGTATACTCTGAATGTTACTTAATTTATAATGATCCCGTCTTTTTTTATATTTTGTATTTGGCAAGCATAAATGTTTGAAGCATTTTATACGAAGTTGATATTGTATGTATGAAGTTTTAAATCGTTATTTTTACTTTGTATTTCGCGATTTTTTATTCATATTTTTTTATTCGAATCACAATTGTTTCTTTACTATTGAACCCTTTTTTAAGTTTTATTGAAATTTGTGTATTTACACTGAAAAAAGGCGCATAATTCTATTTCTTTTCAATTTGCATTTTGTCAGATTTAATCGCGAAATATTATAAGCTATAAAAACGTTTACCCAACTACGGCATGGCTCGAAAGGGTAATGTTATGTATCAAACTGTGATATCTTCCACTATAAGTGGAGAAGTGACTTAAATAGCATCACAGTACAAAATTATCAAGCTCAAATAGCTTGTATATTTCCGTCGAGCTACCCCTTCTAGGGTTAGTTACCATATTCAATGGCTCCTAAGTAGTTAGTTCATTCCATACAACAGGGTTAAATGAAAAAGTATGGACATATCACAATTTAAAAAGACTATTATTTTAAACTAAATTAAAAAAATTAGATGTAAGGTGATCTGTCTGTACTTGGAATCTAGTTAAGTGAAATGTTTTTGTATGTTGGTGCTTTTGTTAATTCTGCAATATTATTGTTATTTTCATTTTTATGTTTATGCAATACATATATTGATTTTTATTATGACGTCTTTCATTTTGTGTTTCCATGTCGTTGTAAGCCTTCAAGAGGTCATATGTTTTCATTTCGAAGAATGAATGGCTTCAAATATAAACTAATACATTTGTATGGGTACGTATTAGAATATCGAAAATTGATATATCGACATTCAGTTATTCTTTTGTTTTGTTTATTGATGTGATGACGTCTTACAAATCGATGAACACCGGGTGCACGCACGAAAATGTGATTCATTGTCCCGTTGTTCCGAACGCCGGTTGCGCGCACGAAATATCAACGCACTTTACGCACAGCCCAAACCGCTGGTTCTAGAGATTCCAAATTTGGCACGTAGGTACCTTATAAGGTCTAGGGGTGCACTAAAAAATAATTTTTCAAAATTCACCCTCTACGGGGGTGAAATGGGGGTCCAAAATTTGTATGGCAGCACAATGTTTTCTTTTAGACGTTATCACGTAAAAGTATCATCCGTAAACCCACTTTATAGACAACCAAATTTTTTACTAGTAATTTTTCATCTTTTTATTCTGCTTCATAACAGAATGGAAGTCTATGTGTAAACTAAGGAGATTCTCGGCCTCCGTAGCCCAGTGGGTAGTGACTCTGCCTAGGAAGCTAGAGGTCCCGGGTTCGAATCCCGGTCAGGGCATTTATTTGTGTATTTATCACGAATATTTGTTCCTGAGTTATGGATGTTATATAAGTATCTATATGTATGTATCTATTATATATGTATATCATCGCCTAGTACCCACAACACAAGCCTTACTGAGCTTACCGTGGGCGTAGGTTGATTTGTGTAAGATTGTCGCGTAATATTTATATTTATTATATTCTCTACTTAGAAAACCGTGTTTGGTCCACAATTCAGTGCATAAATAAGAATTCAGAATAGGGATTTCACAAAGCCGAAAATGAAACATCAACTCTTAGTAAAAGTATATTTTGAAACTGTATAGTTTACATCCAGTACTTACATACTATCGATCCTATTGTAGTATATACTAACAAATATATACACAACACTCATGCGTGAACACTTAACCCATAACATAAGCTAAGTCCACCCCATTGCGCTTTCCGTTCAACAAGGGCAGGCGTCATATTGCTGTTACACTTATTCAAAATCAAAATCAATTATTTATTCTGCAAATAGGCCACAACGGCACCTTTACATATCAAATGGTATTCTACAATATAATACTAATAATCTTACACAATAATCATTTTAAAATTGCAGATTTTAACCAATAGGGAACATTACTGCAATGTTCTGCCGCCAGAGGCAGCACTGCCACTAATAGTAAAACAGTATAGGAATATAGGGATTCACACACCCATGCACAATTGATTGTCAAATGAGTGACAATGATGCTTGCATAGACAATACCGCAAGTGGGAACGAGATACAATGTCAACGCTGCTAGTGTCGCCACCTACGAAGAGTTTTGCGTAATGTTCCCTATTAGTACCTAAACGGTTAACAAACTAAATGTCACTAAATGAAAACTACTTGAACTGAGTGTGACAGCTCGATGACGCATGCCCTTGTTGAACGGAAAGCGCACTGTCCCCGTAGCATGAATGGCCTTATCACGCGATAAGTGACAAGATAACAGCGTCGTCTCGTTCTATCGAACGGTGTCAGCAAGGGACGGATGCTCTATCTTGTCACAGGCCATCCATACTACGGGGCCTGGTGTGGACTTAGCTATTCGCCGCCACTGTAATAAAAAAAAAAACGATAGATAAGTTGTCCATACGAAATTCCCTGCTTAAAAATTGCCAGGCACATCTGGCAGCTGAGACACTTTTACGTTTCCATTGACGACGCGAAACTGACAAGTTCGTGCAATAGGGGTGTAGACTCAAAATTTATTATTTCTTCAAAAGAAAGAAGGTAAAAAAAATATGCCTAATGACGAAAATCCCATTCAAATATCTCAAAAAACTACGAAACTACAACCGTTTTAATGTTACTTGTTAGAGAGAGAAATGAAACGATTGTCATAGTAAATGACAATCGTTTCATATGAAGGTGCGTTTTGCGGAAAAGAGCCAGAACACACCCCCTGTTAAATGGACACTTATAACTTTGTGATTATTTCTTTTTTCTCCATTTAACTACATTTTTCATCCTTTTTCGAGAAAATACAACATTATTTGTTATTTTATTTATTGTCTACACACCTATTGACTCCATTTTAGTGTGCCATTTGTGGAGCTTATAAACTATCTACCTCTTTTTATATTACATGATTGGTTGCCACCCACCAGCCACCGTTTAAGTCCAAAAACAATAGACTTAAGACTTGTGTAAGGGCGCCTATTGGGTTAAACAATTTTAAAGTTTAATCAAAAGTTAGAAGACCAATCAACTAGGCGGTTTCGACGACATATTACCCCATGCGTGATTTTTCATCGCAACGATAAAGTAAAATTATGACACAATCATGTTTCATATTTTAATGTGGATCACCAAAATGTAGTGAACATTGATGTACAGATCAAAGCAACAATGTTGTTGCTGATGTATAAAGGATTCTTATCAGCAAACAAATACAAAAATAAATAGGTAAAAAGATACAATCACTACGGATAATAAATTCGAAGTAATCCTTAGTAAATGACAAATGTAGTCACAACTACATCTGTCATTTACTACAAACGCGGAACAGTATCTATACACGTGATTAAAATGGCCCTATTTCAATCCTGACAATTGTCATCTAACAATGACAATTCCACTTACATTGCTGGGTTGGTAGGGACCATAACTGCAATGTTCTGCCGCCAGAGGCAGCACTACCACTAATAGTAAACCAGTATAGAAATATAGGGATTCACACACACATGCACAATTGACAAGGATGCTTGTATAGACAATACCGCAAGTGGGAACGAGATACAATGTCAACGCTGCTAGTGTCGCCACCTACGAAGAGTTTTGCGTAATGTTCCCTATAAGCTGCGCAGCAACCTAGTGACGAAAATCCCATTCAGATATCTCAAACAATTACGAAGCCACAACCGTTTTAATATTGCTTGTTGGAGAGAGACAACGTCGTGGATCGTGACGTCACGATCCCCGAGCGTCATACTAAAAAACAGTCGTTTCATATGAAGGTGCGTTTTGTGGAAAAGGGACAGAATATACCCCCTCTTACAACTTTGGACACTTATAACTTTGTGATTATTAATCCCCGGCTTTACTTTTTTCTCCATTTGACAATATTTTTTATCCTTTTTCGTGAAAATTCATCATTATTGGTTATTTTATTTGGTGTCGATTTGGTGAAATAAGCGCCAAGTGATTTATAGGCTAGTCGCGCATTTGTCGCTGAGTTTAACCGCGCCGCTGTAATTAGGTGTGTCATGTCATGTCATGAAAAAAATACAGTTTATTCACTTTCTTCGCGCCACGTACACGTACTAAAATAATACTCAAACGCAAATCGCTACTCAAATAGGGACACAACTTTAAGTAGTTTTATTCATACATATTTTTAGTGACACTTCAGTGCTTCATTATACAAGGCCTTTTAGTGTTTGGTCAACCCTTCTTCAGGCAGCGTCCATACATTGACCACATATCAAACAAGTATTTTAATTTTTAATTTATTCGAGTAAGTTTGACCGCATGGTTGTATTTTCCAGTTGCCGGCCAGAAAAAGGGTTCGAATAACTCTTCTAAGTACCGTCCCAAAAATACCATATTTTACTATTGTATGGTGTAAAGTGTAAGTGTCATGTTCTACACCGGAACCGGCAGGAAAAACTACAATTCCGACATTTATAACAGTTTTTACGAACCTTATATTAACTTCATCTGGAACATATGTTATGAATTAATGTAATCAAATTTTGCAAGTCGACTTTCACCCACTTCATTTGTACCGTTTTAAAACTTTGCAAGTAGTAGGGTAAATCGTTAGTAGCTGGCCACCGTTCAATAACTGCCCACCTCATTCTAAAAATTAACTCTATTCACCTATAATAGAATTCATTTTAGTATAAGATTTCAATAACTGGCCACGTCATACTTAATTTAATTCTGTTTGTAGGGGAATAGAGTTAATTTTTATTATGAGGAGGCCAGCTATTGAAGGGTGGCCAGGTACTGGCTATTTACCCTATAATATTGATGACAGCACAATAGTTTCGTGCCATCAGGTTGATATGTTGATGGAGTCAGAAGGTTGGAATGAAGTCATAGCTAACCAGTTTTTTTTTAAATACTTACGTGCGGTGTTGGTACCTATTTTTAGGAGCTGTATGCTATTATTTAATAAGAGTGAGTTCTTAAAACCGAAATAAAAAGCATCTCACGGCTGTGCAATTCATTTTCCCTTATCTTTTGGTTTAATATCAAAATCTATGGTTATAAAATATGAACGCAAATGCGTTCATATTATAGAGTCCGTATAAATATACGGATAGCAAGAAACGTATAAAATATATAAAAAAACACCAATACGTCGTTGTAAATATATCACTATACTCAAATATCTAATAAAGATAAAATCAAACCCTTGGTCCCTAAAAACTAACCTCATTGATTGTGCATGAACGATATTATATTAAGTATAATCGCAATTAACCTCACCCTTCCTCTCCCTGCAATCTGATGCTGGAAGGCCTGGAATTCCAACGACCCACATGTGTATCGGCATGTGTGGTCCCATTGGTCCAGCAGTCAGACCTCGAAAATGAACCCTGGTGTATTTTGTATATATAGTTCAAATTAAAAAAATAATAATGACCCACATGTGGGTCATTGGGATTCCAGGGTAATAAAAATGACCCACATGTGGGACCTACCGTATGACGGAGAGGAAGGGTTGGCCCAACATATAAAATGTTTGCTCAGGTAATTTGAATATAGTTGCATATAATATTGGATTGAATTTCATTTGTTCGAATAATCAACGACGCAAAAGAAACTCTACTTTGTTTTATGAAAGGTTCAAATTCAAATCCCATTGAAAGGGAGTGTACATTGTAATGCACATTGGGCGTTACGAGGTTAAAACACAGGATATTAGAAAGCTTGCTTTGCTGTCTTTACACTTTCAGTATTGGTAGAGGTAATTTTGGTAATTCTTGACCGCCCTTACTCTTATGAAAAGTCTTGCAGTTACCTTGGTAAGTAACAAATTACTTAGTGCGCTTATTTAGTGCTGCCTTCCTGTATAAATTAATTACTAAAATTGAATGTAATCACTATTCACGAATTGCTGTGTCGATACAAACCCGATAGGGTTTAACGACACTGTTAGATTTAACGAAATGTATTTTCTTTTATAAATGTAATAAAAAATATAGGTCCAAAGTAGTGTTAATCTTTTTGGCACAGATTTTTCAATTACCACGATGGTCGCACGCACACATACAATGTTTAATTTCGGTGTGTCTCACTCTTATATTAAGTACCGTGTGACGGCAAGAGATTTATGTTTTTCGCCTTGTATGCATTCAAAATCAAATGTTATACCCGATTGAACCGTTAGCTCAGAGTATCAGAGGGGTTAGTATCAGAGGGATGTTTTTTGTTATTCATACCGAACATGATTACATAAAACTTTTTTCTTCGCCCGCTGGTCGGATTTTTATTCTACAAACCGGAAGTAGTAGTGTGTCTCAAGGGGGCAAAATTCAAGTAAAACAAAATGCTCTCCCATAATAGAATCTTGTGCGTTACGAGAGATTGAAGTGTGTACAACTGTAAACCCAACACGGAAATAATGTTGCTACCGAGTGTCATACTGCTTTTCACATCATCTATGAGCAAAATTGTAATGGTCAACCTTGACCACCGGGTCGCTGAGAATGGAGTCCTGGCAGGGCTGTAGCCAGAGTTGAATTTAAGATAGGGCAGCCGTAATTACAGGTAGGGCACAAGTCAAAATTTAACTTGATCTAATTTTAAGGTAGGACATTGCCCCATAATGCCCCCCCCCCCCCCTCCCCCTTGCTACGGCCCTGAGTCCTGGTCTTCAAAATTCCACTTTGATCCCTCATTTGGAGGCTATGATTACTATTTTTGAATAGCCGGTGTGAAAAAAGTATTATCTAGATAATAGATTTATATGTGTCTAGGCACATAGCGACTAAGAAACCTGTGTCTCAATCTAATTCACCTGGATGCAACAAAGACCGGTCGACCAGGGAATGAGAGAAACTGTCCTCAACTATGTCTGGCTTGGGCTCGTCTTCAGAGTTGACCGGGTCGCTGAGACTGGAGTCCAGGTCTTCGCCATAGCAGCGCCTTTTGTGGTCCGAGGAGAAATTGTAGTATGAGTGCTCTACACGGATGGCTTGCATGGTGTTGCTGGAATTACAATACAAATACTCTTAATTGCACACCTCAAAACATGAATGAAATTACTACAACTTAAAAAAGTTGAAAAACCCCCGACTTTTTAATTTCAAAGTTAAATAACTCAAAAACGGCTGAACCGATTTTGATGAAACGTAGCCAAGAATCGTCTCGATCATGTCAGCTTTCGGATAAAAAAAATCGCATTCAAATCGGTCCATTCGTTTAGGAGCTACGATGCCACAGACAGACACGTCAAACTTATAACACCCCTGTTTTTGCGTCGGGGTTTAAAAATAGAGGTTAACAACAGGTAGTGTATCGCTATAAATAGAGGTTAACAACAGGCAGTGTATCGCTAAAAATAGAGGTTAACAACAGGCAGTGTATCGCTATAAATAGAGGTTAACAACAGGCAGTGTATCGCTAAAAATAGAGGTTAACAACAGGCAATGTATCGCTAAAAATTGAAGTTAACAACAGGCAGTGTATCGCTAAAAATAGAGGTTTACAACAGGCAGTGTATCGCTAGAAATAGAGGTTAACAACAGGCAGTGTATCGCTAAAAATAGAGGTTCACAACAGACAGTGTATCGCTAAAATAGAGGTTCACAACATGCAGTGTGTCGCTAAAAATAGAGGTTAACAACAGCCAGTGTATCGCTAAAAATAGAGGTTAACAACAGGCAGTGTATCGCTAAAAATAGAGGTTAACAACAGGCAGTGTATCGCTAACAATAGAGGTTAACAACAGGCAGTGTACCGCTAAAAATAGAGGTTTACAACAGGCAGTGTATCGCTAAAATAGAGGTTTACAACATGCAGTGTTTCGCTAAAAATAGAGGTTAACAACAGGCAGTGTATCGCTAAAAATAGAGTTTAACAACTGGCAATGTATCGCTAAAAATAGAGGTTAACAACAGGCAGTGTATCGCTAAAAATAGAGGTTAACAACTGGCAGTGTATCGCTAAAGAGCGATCTCTTCCACACAACCTTTGGATAGCGGAGAAATTGCAACAAATATTTACAAGTAAATAATAAGCAAGTAATTAATTCAAAATGTAGGGTTGACATGTTGGCATTCTTCGAGGTCGAGGTTTCGCAGCGATACAGTTTCGATGCTTGTAGCTAGCAGTTGTTTGAATTTACGATTTTTTTTTTCATTCGTATTTGACTATTTTTATATTTTTTCTCATACATTTTACTATGGAGCTCAGTTATGGGTAAATTTTCACAAAATATTTTTTTCTTGAAAACTATATATAGAAAGTTGCACCCCTTCACTATTTTTGAATAATGTACATACACTTAATTATGCAAAATAAAAATATTTTTCTAACAAAATTTACCGACCCTTTTAACCCCCAACGCAAAAAAAGGGGTGTTAATTGACGTGTCTGTCTGTATGTCTGTATGTGGCATCGTAGCTCGTAAACGAATGGACCGCTTTGAATGCGGTTTTTTATCCTGTGATCGAGATGGTTTTTAGCAACATTTCATCAAAATCGGTTCAGCCGTTTTTAAGATATTAAACTTTGAAATTAAAATGTCGGAGGTTTTTCAACTTTTCTAAGTTGTTAGTTATTTTCCATACTAGGCGTGCGGTGTCCTTTCCATAAAAATATTACATTTAAAGAGTGCTGTTGCAGAGTTAACTCGGACGCACACTATGATAGGTTATCTGTGGCTAATATCGCGATACAGTCCCGCGTTCGTGCAAAAACTAACTGTGTGTAACCGGTCTTATTGCAAGCTAGTACAGTGGCGGAATGAAAAGGTTGAGCAGTTTTCAAATCAAATCATTTACGCGTTGCAAGCACATGTTACCTCCTTTTTATACTGTGTATCAGACGAGAGTGTTGTATTCAAAAATATGTCCAACTGTTTGACAAAGTTCAAATTTACTTAGACGAATTTTCCTTGACTACTAATAGTTAAACTAAAACCTATTTATTAGTTTGATCTTGCCATTACGTTGTGTCAAGTTAGATAAATCTAATGATTAAATCCTCTTCACTTAAAATTATTAAAACTATAAATGTGAGTAGCAGGTCCTGTCAATGTCATCATTGCTATTTCTTCATAGAGGTAGAATAGATAGACCCACACATACACACACGAGTGACAAAGATGTATGCATAGGCAATACCGCAAGTGGGAACGAGATAGAGTGTCATATTTTCTGTCCCTCATCGCGTATACGGATTTTTTGTTTGCCACCACACCTGTCAAAATTTGTACTAAAACAGACACCACCATGACGTCACCGATATAATACGACTAAATTATAAATGACATTAGACGTCAAGAGTGTATTAGCTTCTGACACTTCTTAATATAGTATGATTAATTTACCATCGTACCTTTTGGGTATACGCTTGGACGCCATCTATATATCCTCTATCTACGTATTTCTTGTATACGTTTTTTTTTTAACTCGTTTTCCAAAATTCAAAGAGCTCAATTCTCATAGTGGACGTATCTGTAGGCCATGTAGTGAAATGACATTCATTATGACGGAATGTGTCTGACACTCGGTCGATAAAGCAGATACCTACTGATAACTTATACTGAGCAAGCAAAAACAGACCTTAAAATAAATAAATAAATATTATGGGACAATCTTACACAAATCAACCTAGGCCCACGGTAAGCTCAGTAAGGCTTGTGTTGTGGGTACTAGGCGATGATATATATAATAGATAAATACATATAGATACTTATATACATATATAACATCCATAACTCAGGAACAAATATTCGTGATAAACACACAAATAAATGCCCTGACCGGGATTCGAACCCGGGACCTCCAGCTTCGTAGGCAGAGTCACTACCCACTGGGCTACGGAGGCCGTTAAGGTGGTTAACCTTTTCATTCCGCGACTGTACCTATGTCAATTCAAAAAATAAGTCCCATTCATTTTAGTTTTAGACGTATATATTCACTATCTGAAATAAAAGTTGCGTTCGGTCTGTCAAGTTGACAGTGACACTGACACACAGTTTGCCGACGCGTTCACACGATGCAATTTGCCGTGCCACTCTGGCGTCGGATTTGTAATAGTTTTAAGATATATTGTGTTTAGCGTAGGTATTTGTTTTGTGTTGCCTTCCAGGAGGTAACTCAGGTAAAGGCTCCGACGGAAGACCAGCGCTGGCCTTCTAGGTTAGCACCATGCTGAGTCGGGGCCTTTTCGTGGACCATGTATTTTTTTTTTTTTTTTTTTTACGTTCTGTTTTTTGTTTTTTACACCCATTGTTTTGTCCACGAATAAATGTTTTCTTTCTTTCTTTCTAATTTAGGAATAGCAGCCGACCTACAACACATCGCTTTTGAATTTTGGCCCTGTTATAGCCAAAAGATTTGCCTAAGTTTACTTCACATTTTTTAGAATCTTAATATCTGTACACAGCGTCCAACTCTTTCAGAATCTTAATATTTTAGCCACAACCGCATAGTATGTACAGTCGCCATCACATACATCGGAGCAAACAAGCACGTCACAAACATCGGAACACACCTCTATTATCAAGGCATGTGCCTATGTATGTGATGGCGACTGTACTAGTATGTAGACTATGTAAATTAATACGAATAGGTACTGAAATCGAACACATGTTTCGTTTGACCTTGATTTACAAACAACTAAAGACAGGTTTACGAAACGGTTATCAGCCGGTCAAAACATATCGACACAATGTATTATGTAATAATTAAATGATTGTCTGCTATTGCATTATTTATTTTTAATGTGTAATACAATGACTTAATTGTGTATAGTAATGTATGATGATAAATACTAGTACAATGATAATATTGTTAATACATCATATTGATTGAAGATGTCAAACATGCTAATATCATAACTTCGTTGAGAGGGTTAACCCTTTAGACGTCAAGAACGACTGCAGGTGTATTCTGTCAAATTCACCTTCATGCTTTCAAGTAACCTTAATAACCTTCATATTCACACTCTTACTAAAAAAAAGTTAGCGTATCTGTGTCACTTTAGCACGTAAAGAATGGCGTCCAAAAAGTTAACGGCGAGTATCCACCTTGTGATAGCTTGATAGCTAGGTGAATACTCGCCCTAATGACAAATCAATTACATTCGATAAAAAGTTGTTAAATATAAAAAATATACTCAAAAACATACCTGGTTTTCCTCAACACCGGCCGTCCCATTTCAACTTGCAGCTCAAGCGAATAAAGCTTCGCTAGTGACTCTAGCTTCTCCTTCTCCTCAGGGTCATTCAAGCTTGGCAGCTTCAGCTCAGACTGACAGGAATCCTGGAGGAACTTCGACAGCTGCTCATTCGCAGCGCTAAGAATCAGGAACCCTGGTCTCTCATCCCGGATTCTCCGGCAACCTGCCCTGATTTCTCTAACCTCAGTCACTGTCGCTATACCCATGGAATGTTCGCTGAAGTAATGATCGCTCTGAGGACTTTTCTCGCTCACATTTAAATCGCTTGAGGAGGTTTTCTGCAGCGAGAAATTTGTCCGGGGCTTGTTAAACGTATCCTGATCGGCTTTCTCTTGAAAAGCGAGAAAGGACTGGAAGAAGGATTCATTCGCGCTATGCCCAGATATCCCAGCGTTCTTTATATCGCTGAATGTGGAAAAAGATGAGTGAGGTTGCAGAATGTCCCTGTTTCCCTTTAAAATGCCGTCTTCAAGATCTACTACCGTTTTCGAGTCTGACATCATGGCGTCGTCATCATTACCTGAATCTACGTTAGCCCGTTTCTTCTTAAATCTATTCTTGCAGCTCGCCCAACCGCTTTTGACTAGACTTTTCTCCTTTTTAAGTTTTTTAGGTGGAGGCATGTTGGTCACAGATTTGGGGGAGTTGTTGTTAACGGATTTGGAAGATTTGAAGGTTAGGCTTTTGTTGAAGACCTTAAGCTCTTCGATCCCGGGCCAGTCTGTCAGTTCATCATCACCTTCTCTGTCACTGTCATTAGTTACTACGCCATCAGAATCGCTACTGCTTAAGGAACTTGACTCGTTTCCAGCACAATCCATGCTACTATTCAGCTCGTCGAACAACAACGGATTCCTCAAAGAGTTAGGAGGATGACTCTTATTCAGCATCTTCGACTTCTTGTACATCTTTCCGTCGAATAGTCTCCCTGAACTGTTGGCGGGATTGAAAAATGGAGGCAAGTCTGTGGCGATTTTATACCCGGTAATTTTCGACAAGACCGGGGTGCCATTTTTGGTAGATTTGTAGACAAAGTTAAAGCTTGAGCTGCCGGGCAATGATGGAGTATTCGTGAAACTGGAGGGTGTAGTTCCTTCTGTAATCTGAGATTTGAGGACTATTTTGCCGGGCTGTAAGACTGGCTCTTTTCTCTTCTTGTCTGTATCGTGCTTTTTCGGTTTAAAGTCGTTTTTGGAAAAGAACGTGGACTTAGAAGAGCACCCCCCACTAAAGGATCGCTCTCTCATTTCGCAGACGTCCCCTTTGTCTCGATGCGACCACTTTCTCTTGCCGCAGAAAGCGTTTCTGGAAACAGATTTCATTGTTACTTTAATTACCTATTCATTAAATTATTACATAATGATCTCAGAATCTAAGTTTTAGTTTTCATGTAGGTAGGTACGAAGAAAGTTAATAGTTATGAGGAGTGTTGTGTACATTTAACGTAGTTGTCCATTAATTACGTAAGTACATTACATTGTTTACCAATATTGATATTCCTTGTTCCCATCTACGAGTTCTTTGTACTGAAAATCTCTTATAATTTGCACAATGTATATATACTTGAATAATTTAATAAAATACTTAAATACATAGAAAACATCCATGACTCGGGAACAAATATTCGTGCTCATCACACAAATAAATGCCATTACCGGGATTCGAACCCAAGACCTCCAGTTTCGTAGGCAGGGTCACTACCAACTAGGCCAAAGCGGTTGTCAACTATTCAAATCAACTCACATCTTCTTTTGGTTTTTACAGACAAAAAAGTAAAATATTCTTCTCAGCTGCGTAGGTATTAGAGGCAGCTACATATGACATTAAAAACTTTTTACTAATATAACTCTCTCTCTACTCTATATTTAGTTCTGCTCTGAACACATAGACAGACAGACATAAACAGGTTATGTGCGTACACTGTGACCCCCAAGTAGCGACTGGGGCTACTCGGGCTACGGGGTCCGCGCGTTGCCGTGTCGGTCCACATGCGAGCTCTTAAGCCTCGCGATATGAGCCGAGCAGGCACTGTCGCTATACATCCAAGACTCAGGAACAAATATTCATGCTCATCACACAAATTACCCTTACCGGGATTCGAACCCAGGACCTTCAGCCTCGTGCCTACCGTCACTACCCATTAGGCTAACCAGTCGTCAAATCAAGCATAGATGAAAAGCCCCTTACTTCATCAGAAGTGGAAACATACCCCACGTAATGTGTATCAAGGTGTCCAAAGATTATGAATCGTGTAAGGGCCTTAAGCTGTTGCAAATTAATAAATTTTAGTTTCAGTTAATATTGTAGTGACCTACAGGGTTTCATAGCTGAACATATATAATGTATCATCTATGAAAGCAATAAAGATACTGATTACTGAGGACATACTGATTACCAGGTCAGTTTCTGGGGACTTGTTTGAGCTTGATGCTGGGGCCCGGCCTGTGGGTTTTGAGGAATCTCGACGGGCCTGGTGTCTACTAAACCGGATCAGGACAGGGATCGGAAATTGCGCATCTCTTTGGTGCAAATGGGGATGGTGCGAGTCAGCAGAGTGCCGGTGTGGCTGCCCAGATCAGACGGTACATCATATCATCTTTGAGTGTCCCATCACCAAATTTAGCGGGAATTCGGCTGATTTTAAGACTCTCTCGACGGATACAGTTGCTTACCTTAAATATAATATCATAAACATTTAAGTAGAGATATTTTATGCCATACGATAAATAACTGATTACCTCTCATGTTTGAGAAACGACTTATGGCGGTGCATGTAGACGAGCGGCGCTAGGCCTTGCGTCTGCAGCATTATTGAGGATGGCGACGTGTTAGGCTGGAACAACAAACATACAACAAACATGGCATTATTCAAACGGGGCAGTTAGGGAAAATGCGCAACTATAAGAGATACGGAAATTTGCTCATAGGAGTCACGAGACCGATTTTAGTCGAATAGATAGATATTTCTTTTAAACTGATTTAGTAAAGTAAGCACCAGTTGAAAACGAAAAAAATGTAAACAAACAATGTATTGAATTTGACATTTAATATGTTTTTTATTTATTATGTATCTCCTGTTTAAATTCACGGGACAAAGCCCGGTCCTTTGGAAGGCGTGTGTGGGGATATAGATCCAACACGTAGAGGCCCTTTGGAGACGAAGTTTAATGTGATGTAATACACCTGCTAGAACCCATTCACGGGTACATCGGCAGATACCCGTGAACCGGTTCCAACAGGCGTTGAGGCTATATAGGTTATGTTATATGGATAGAGAACGGGTTCTATGGTGATGAGATTTCGGTGGATTATGAAACTGGGCTATTGCAAAAAGATCCGGACACCTGCCATAACAATGTTATCCACAACGTTATCGAGGCAGGCGGTGACTAGCCGCTCATTAGATGGGCCCCTGAAAATGCCGTCGTAAAGACGGCCAGGAGCAACACCGGGTGAGCGGCTCAGGGGTGTCGAGAGGTGGTGCTGCGCTTTCTCCGAAGTTACTCGCGGCGTTATGCCCTTTAACACTTCCACCCCTGGAGCATATAGCTCTAACGACTCCTCTCTGGACGGCCAATGAAGGCAAGCCAGAGCTGAGAGTACTACGGGTCCCCTTGGGGTTCCACCCCGACCGACGAAGTTTATAAACTGATTACCTAACACTTTTCGAGTTCACTACTTCTGAGGGTAATTTGTTCCAATTATTATTTTATTTTATTGTTATTATATTATTTTATTGTTTGTTTACATTTTTTTCGTCTTCAACTGGTGCTTACTTTAGTTACTTTGATGAACTTACCTCAGTAGTAATAGTCAATATTTCCACCGGCGGCGACCGGTTCCCCTCAGCATACTCCACCGGCATCTTCTTAAACTTTCGTTTTCTCCTGGCATTGGAAGGCCGGGTAGGTGAGAAGTTCTCATTGAACGAGTCGGACTCAAAGTTGCCAATCTGGCAATAGTGGCGGGACTTGAGCCCGGCCTTGTGTGGGTTGTGCTGGGGGTCGTCGGAGTCCGAGAGAGGCTGGGTGATGAGGGGGGCTTGTGGGGGGCTGCTGGAGCTTCCTTCTTCTGCGAGTAGGCTTACTGCTACTGCGGCCGCTGTGGAACAATTTGGATGCTGTAGTCTATTCATACATTTATTAAAACTTAAACATGATGTACTTTAGATAAAGAGAGCAAGAAATGTCGTTTTCAAATGAACAAACAAAAAACTTTTACCATGACAAACGGCGACAGAATACCTATCATAACAGAATCCAGCAAATAGCCGAACCGGCATGGACCCGCAAAGCCAAGGACAGGGTAAACTGGAAGGAGCTGGAGGAGGCATTTGCCCAAAAATGGGTAAGTACCTACCACATTTGTAAAAAAAAATAAAAAACATGTTCAGTATTATCAACTTTATTTAATGTGAGAAATAGAGGCTTATAAAATAAAATAAACATGATGTAATACTTATATGATATACAGTCATGGCCAGATAATTAAGAACACGATTTTTTTTCCCATACAGTTGCATACAACTATGACTTCAAATTTGATGATAATTTATAATGTGTTTTATTAATTTTGTTTCTGAGTATGCGGATGTAACCGTGTTTAAACAGTTTTTAATATAGTGCACATATAGCTTCTGTAAAATTTAGACTTTGAAAAATATAGGCAATCAAATCAACACTTTTTATAAGGTCATACATTGTTCCTAATTACAGTATGAACTTGTAAAAACTGTCCATTTGACCATCCGTATTTTTTTAAGCACAACTTTTACAGAAGCTTTATATAAACTAAATTAAATCTTCCATATATTCAAAAATTAAATTGGCCAAACATAATTAAAATCATCATTAAATTTGTATTGCATGGGAAAACAATCTTGTTCTTCGCTACATAGTATAAAATAAAGTAGCTTCCTGCTGTCTGTCCATATGTATGTTTAGATCTTTAAACTTCGCAACGGATTTTGATGCAGTTTTTTTAAATAGATAGAGTGATTCAAGAGGAAGGTTTATATGTATAATACATACCCGTGCAAGATCATTAAGAACAAAATGTTTGACTATAGGTACCTACTTAGCTTGGTATAATAATTATTGTACCATTTATTGAAATTGGTAATTTACAAACAGACAGGGAAAAGTGGAGAGTGGATATTATACAATATAGCAGTCGGAATCCTCAGGAATGATAGATCGACTAACTATAAAGGAGTAAAATAAAATTACTAAGGAGAGCGTCACGGAATGTGGCCTCTGGCTCGCTTCGTGACATCAAGCTGAATGCAAGTCTTTTAGAGCAAATTTCTTAAAATCATATTTATTAATTTAAGTTTTGTGTCACTATTGTATAGTTATTGCACTAATAAGCTATCTTCTTTCTTTCCTCCTTTCAAAAACCTTATAATATAACCTTGCGGATCCAATATAATAACATCCTTAGGGCCGTTTTGAGCTCCAATGGGATCCTGAGGATGATAGCCGACTGACTCGACACGGTTATTCTGAGCCGGTATATCGAACTTCACGTTCAAAGAAGTGGGGTTCGATAGACCTATGTATAAAGATAGAGATAGGTAATACACTAACATAGATAATAATATAACTTCACTGTCAACTAACAATCTATGGACTTGATGTGTTTGAAAATAGAAGTTTTTTTTTATAATCTATTTTAGCATGCAACAATGCAACATAACTTGAAATGCTAAAAACCTTTGGACTCGCGCACGAAGTGTTCCTTACCATTATCTATAAAAAACTATTTTATTCTGTGTTTTTAGTATTTGTTGTTATAGCGGCAACAGAAATACCTCATCTGTGAAATTTTCAGCTGGAACTATCACGGTATCAGTGAGATACAGCCTGGTGACAAACAGACGGACAGCGGAGTCTTAGTAATAGGGTCCCGTTTTACTCTTTGAGTATGAAACCCTAAAAATGACATGTCAATTTTTAAAATGAAATAAATTAATCTAATCTAATCATGACTAGGGCAACCAAATCTAGAGTTATAATAATGAGATAGAACCAGGCAAAATAAATTATTAATTGTGAGGATGAGCATTGTTCATGAAACCAGAGTTTTTCATATATAAGTTCTTTAGATTTTGTTCACACTAATCATGGATTCATGGAAACCAGAGTTTCTCATATACAAGTTCTATAAAGTCAAAGTCAAAATGATTTATTCAAAATTCATTCATGGCCAACACTTTGAATGTCAAGTTTTTACATACATATTTTATACAAGAGGTAATGGCATTGACATTTGTCCATATATCCTTATCTATTAAATATTCGTCCAATCTGTAATAAGCTCTATTTTTCAAAGTTTGCCTTACAGAGGACTTACATTCATTTCTTTTCAGACATGTTTGAAACATGATCTGGTTACTTGTTGTAGTACCATGTATGTACACTCAGCGTCAAATACTTTGTAGCAACCAAAGTAATCAAATAGTTCGGCACACCATATATTTAGTATGGTGTACCGAACTATTTGGTCACTTTGACTGCTACAGAGTATTTGACGCTGAGTGTACAGTCAAGGTCACCAATATGTATACACCACAAAGTTACAGAAATATGTATACAGACCTTATTACTATGAAGTAAGGTTATTGTATACATATTTTTGCAACTTTGGGTACATACATATTGGTGACCTTGACTTGTACAAAGCCCCGCCAATGACTTTTGAACTCTACTTTACCTAGTACTTACTGCTATCAATTTTTTATTCCTAGCATTTATCTTCTGAATGTCAAATGCTATACGAATTAATTGTTGATTCTTCATAACATACATAATATTTTCATAAATCAATCGTTTTATTATTCTTATTACTTTTGTTTCCTTCTGTAAAAATATGGGTCTTTGCCTGAAATAAATCAATATTTTTTTTCTTACTATCTTGCTTTTTTTTTTTTTTTTTAATAAAAAAAACTTGCTATGCATGCATATAGCATGCTCATCATCCCAATAGTATTAAATAATTATCTTAAGGAGTCTCTGTAGATACTAAAACTTCATTAAAACATAAACCAGCATGAATAATAATATTAAGTTGAGATTTAGTTTAGAGGTAGGTTGGTATGCTAAGTCCTCATCCCCATGTGATGTCAGATTAGTATAACACCATCCCTTTATTCCCATTGGTATGGAAAAAGTAGACTAGGGGATTGGGTTGCAGTGTTGTGGGCATGCTATGGGAACTTAGAACTTAATGCAAATCCAGTTTCTTATTGAAAACAGTGCTACCTACTTGATAGCCGGCGAACTCTCTGAAGCTGTAGCGATTGCTAGGCTAGGCTGTCAAGGTATTGCGAAATTCGCCGTATTGTCATAAGACATCAGTGGCCTAGGGGTACAGACTGCGGTATTTGGAGTTGATGAGTCGAGGTTCAAGCCCTGCGACCAACATGCTTTTTGTGTGCTTTAACATTCAAAGAAAAGATTTAAGTATCGCAGAAGAGATGGCGCCTGTACGCAAGCATTGAATGCCTTCTCAATTTGGTCGAGTTGCCTGTCTATCTCAGTATGTCTATTGTAGTCTTTGGTTGTGGTGATAGCCTAGCATTCTGTCACTGCAATGTCACATTTTCTCTGTCTGCCCGAAGTTGCACTAAAAATGAATGTGCTCTACTTACCTCTTCCGGGACCATGGGCCTGATACATGTGGGTACAATGTATGTATGACTATGTAGTATGCAAATTGCGCATGATGTGAATATAATACCGTGTGAAATATGACTTTATAGATTAAGTTAAAAATACTCACGCAGATTCCCCGCCGAGCGGGTCCGTCGCCGAAGCCCTAGCTTGCGTCGCTCCTGCCGGCCGCAGTTACTCTCCTCAAGGGCCAGGTTTAAGTCATGGTACAGCCGCTCCATACTCCCTAAACGACCAACCTGCCCATGGTGGCGACCAAAACCTCTAGAACATACGATCAAACTCGCCCGCTTCTTTGTTTATTTACACACGCACAAGCTACCCCAGTTTGACACAACCTTCACAAAGAGTTCATTAAAGATTAAACTACGATGTGCAACAGTTTTCTTTAAAAATAACACATGTTTTCTATGCAAAAATTACCGTGTCCACTTTGCACAAGGACTTCGCGAATACAAGTTCAATATTAGAAAGGTAAGTCACAAACTTTATTTGTGACGCGAACCCGTGAACGCTTTGACGTATATTGAATAGATGAGACGATTTTTAGTCAGCGGTTCTTTAAAATAACAGCTAAACACTTGCATTATTTTTCTTTTGTCAGCGTATTTTTTGACATTTTTAATTGACAAAAAATGATGAATGAATGACAGTTTGACAAGCGAATGGATAGCTCGGCTATTTCTACGTTGGTGTTATCATAGGACTAGGAGTTTACTTAAAACACTCACACACGATTCAACAGTTTCCAGCTGTTTATATCGATAATTCATCAGTCATGCTACAAGAAAGTACATCACTATAACGACCGTTGGATTGGATGGCGTCTCACGTCTGTCTGTCAGTTCGCGTCAATTTTGTGCGCCAATTGTGCTAAATAAGATTATTGTTTTTTACTTATTTTATAGAGTTTATCAAAGGTTTCGGTGTCAGCAAACATCACAATCACGGTAATGATTCATAATTACTAAAATTCAAGCGATAGCGTGTTTTAAAACATTGTTTTCAACTCAATGTAGGTGACGATAATTTATTTTGAGCGGGAACGCAAAATGTGTTGTTATTAGGGCTTCTTAGAGCATGTAGGGCAAATGCACTTTTAATTATAATATCGCACAACAGTCTCCAGTAGCGGCGTGGCGATTGTATGCGTTTTCCACAAGAATTTCCGTGATACACTGATACCGTTTTCAAACCTATCTCACTGCAATATTATCCTTATCTCGCTACTGATCACCGCATGTGTAACAGATATAAGTAGTATGCTAGGCATATGATTAGTCACATTGATAATTGTAATTGAAACTATAAAAAAAAACCATTTGGTACCAATAATGCACCCCATACAGTGTACTGCTTATGGAGATAAGAATAATAAATAACTCAATTTATTTCTCGCAGCACATGCTTCCTCTGTTGGACTAGGCTAAGGTCTTTGCTTCTGCTGTTTCAGTTTAATTGAGGGCTTTATATATCTCTTCACTACTTAGGTGAATACATATTTCCTTGGTTTTTCCAAGCTACTCATAATTTTCACTAATAATTATCTTGTTTAAATGTCCAGAGAAGCACATAGGGAAGTACCTTTTTGTCATCCTCCAAAAGTACCCCATACTCAACAAGAACCTAAAATTTATTTACGATGCTATTCAAACCAGTTTTTGGAGAGGAACAATTTTACTTTCAAGGTCCATATCTTTTTATCATTTTAATTATATTTTGTAATATATACTTTATTACAATAATTTGATGGTTTACTATCCATTTAGCAACACTATGTTGTCAATTTTAACATGACACAACTACCCTATTGTTTGTAGTGTGGTTTTTTAATGCCACAATTGTGTGTAGGCAGAGTACATGCCATTTTATTTTCAGTGCCACTCCTAACACTTGCCAGTTTAAAGATGGAGAAAATATGATCTGGCAATGCAGACTGCCAGCCCGTCCACACACTATCACATCACACTTCTACCCTTCCTCCTGCCTTAGTTGCCTCTGTAATATACAATACAATGCAAATATTCTTTATTGTTCCCCAAAAAAACTACACAAAGAGAAAAACAACACTTAAATTTAATATGTATAATATTTAACTTCTTAACAAAACAAATTATTTTATGAAATATTTTTGTTTTGTGTTAATTTAACATGGAAGTTATCATGATCATATTTTAAACAATATGATACAGAGAATGAATATAATGGTTGAGTTTTAGGGGCTATCTCCCTAGCTAGAAATTACTATTTCATCTCCAACAGTATCAAATTTCTCACAGCATCCCTGTGGCATTAAGTTC
This sequence comes from Epinotia brunnichana, assembly GCA_963854355.1. Lineage (NCBI taxonomy): Eukaryota > Metazoa > Arthropoda > Insecta > Lepidoptera > Tortricidae > Epinotia > Epinotia brunnichana. Next base: position 5,635,994 of record OY977949.1, on the reverse strand, counting down.
ACCTTTTGTTTATGTAACTTGTTAGGTACTGTGTACAATAAAGTATAAATAAATAAATACAAATATTCTGTTACTGTGCCAACCACCAAAAAGTAAAACTATAATACAAGGAATTAGGACTATAATAGGCGGCATCATTTTACAAGCTTTCTATTGACTTGCAATGTATGCACCTAACTAAGTATGTTTTTTCCGGTGGAATCTTTCAACTCAATTTTGAAGCAGATATCTTCAACCGATTGTGCTGAAATTTTGGGTAAAGGTATAGTTTGGATGACAATTCAATATTATGGCACCATCGAGCTGATCTGATGATGGAGACAGAAGGTGGCCATGGGAATTCAGTACTTAATCGACATAACCTGTTGCGTTCGTTAGATTCGACTCAATAAGTAGTTGATGACGGTATACAGAAAAGTGTAGTCGGCTTGTACCAAAAATTAAATTCTTGACAGATACTTATTTAAAGAAGATGAGGATGGCTTTGTTTCATTCTGGATAGATAGATAGTTTATTTGTAAAGTCATGTACGGTCAACCAATTTGATTCCTAGGCCACTGTAGAACCCCGTCATTTTAACTGCTACATAGTGACGCAATAGTCCAAAGTAACCCGTAATGACGATTTACAACGGCAAGGTTCTATGATGGCCTAGGAATCAAATTGGTTGACTGTACATGAGATCTTAAGATTATACAGAAAGGCTTCCATGACACCCTGTTAGGGCACTCAAATGGTCATACAATACGATTAAAATCAGTTAACGATTCTGATTGTGATTTTTGACCACCCATATACGCGTCGCTGCAGCAGCTACTGAGGGGTAGTCACAACAGCATTCTGAAAATGATTGCAGACAGAATGTGTCAATGTCTCTTCCAAAAACAGTGGGTCGATTGTCTCAGAGGTTGTGTGACATACGACAAGTAGGCAGTTATTTATTTATTTTTATTGTAATTTTATTTTGTTTTGTGTTCTTTTATTTGTTATAGGTTAGAACTGTTACTTTTGTGATGTTGTCTGTGTCTGTTGTTGTTGTCAATATGGATCACATAGTTATCTGAAATAAATTATTAATAATAATATACCTATGTTTACAAATAAATGATTTTGAATTTTTGATGTTAGCTACTAGTAGCGCCGCAAAGGTGTCAGAGGGGTCGGGCGGGTATGCGGGATGCGACTCGAGGCTAACTTCAGAATCGTTTACTGATTTTAATCGTATTGTATAAGTAACTTAATTCTATATTCCAGGTCATGCTATTATATGGAAAGTAATATAAATATATAGTGGATAATTGGACAGAGCAGGTTTTATTTGCAGTTGAATAGATTATTTAGGGATATTTCCATTTATTTATTAAAATGTGAGCCTAGGATACAAAAGGTAGACTTGATGGCATTAACTTTCTCAGCATTAATGGAGCTGACGGACGGGCGGCGCACGCGTGCCGCGCTCGCCGAGATCCCGCTCCGCCTCGACCGTCTCCGCGTGTCCCCGCCCCCCGTGGCCCTCGCAGCCCCCGTGGCTCTCATGGCTCCCATGGCCCTCATGGTCCCGGTGCCCGCGACCCCCGCGGCCCGCGCGCCGCTGGCGCCCCGCACGGCGCCGATGGTCAACACACGACTGACGCCGAACACCCGCGAGCGCTCGCCGGCGCTCCCGCCCGGGTACCTCAGTCCGGCAGCGTCACCGGATGAGTTGCTGATACAACAACGAGGTACGTTAAAACCGTAGGTAGAGGATATAATAGATGCCGTTCTAGCGTATACCCGAAAGGGACGATGGTAAATTAACCTTACTAAATTAAGAAGTATCAGAAGACATTCTTCACGTCTGATGTCATTTGTAACGTGTGTTATATCGGTGACGTCATACGACAAACATATACTACTGGACTAAACATATACTACTGGACAGCAAGGAGACTGGACAGAAAATATGACATTGTATCTTGTTCCCACTTGTGGTATTGTCTATGCATACATCCTTGTCACTCGTGTGTGTATGTGTGCGTGAGTCCCTCTATTATACTCTTATTCTACTTCTATGGGCAAAACGCTGGCCATAACCTTGCCCAACGCGCGTGGCCATGTAATGTGTGGACGGACATTTTGGTATACTTTTTTTTCACCAGGGGTAACCCCAGGGGTAATAGTTACTATTTTTTTTTTTCACTTTGTTCGTTTTAATACCGAATTGTATATTACATTCATCATTTCCAGGTCGCAAACGCCTACCGGTGACGTGGTCCCCCGACATCGACCTTAAACGCCAGTCCTTCCACTCCACCGTCCGCACCCCCCCCAAGCTTCTCCCCCCTCACCTCTCACCCCCCAGGCCCGGCGTCACCCTCCGCTCAACACCAAGAAAACGCCTCATCTTGGAAGAAAGAATCCCGCTCACCCCGGAAAAGATAGACTTCAACGACATCAGCACACCTCAGAAATTCAAAATCACCAGCCCAATTAAAGGTATGCCGCCGATAAAACGTCCACGCATCGAGAGAACTCTGGAGGCGGATTTCAAGAGTCCTATCGACATGGCTTTGAAGGGCTTAAGCCCGACGCAGCTGATCGACGTAATCAAGAAGATAACTTGCAAGCATCCTGAAATCGAGAAGGAGATTAGGATGGAAATGCCTGCTCCGGATATGGGACCGCTCGAGGAGCGACTGAGCTACTTGAAGTCCAACGTCTTTAAGAGCTTGCCTTCCTCCCGTTTGACATCCAAAACTGATTCTCCAGCTTATTCCAGAGTCGCTACGCATTTGGGAGCGTTCAAAAAATGCGTGATTGAACAGGGGAAGACATTGGTCGAGTCCCAACACTGGGCGAGTGTTGTGGAATACGTATTCCTCGCTTGGAGCTATGTGCGGGCGACGCCTGTTTGGGACCATCAGCCCCATAACGCGGCGAGGAAACAGTGCTTCAAAGCGCTAGTTAACTTCTGTATGAGTGCGCTGAAAAAGGGCGCGTTTGACAGAGAGATGTTAAATGATGTCCAGGATAAGTTGCAAGGTATGACTGCTGATTCTGAAGAGATACAGTCCTGCCTGAAGCATGTCCAAGGGCAGTTGCTGGAGTTTTAAACAAGCTCACACCGGTAGCACTTTCGTATTTATGACTGGCTGTAGTCTGTATTACACTTTCACCCAAGGGCGTAGCCAGGATTTTGTTTGAAGCGGGACAGTTGTAGGAGTAACTTCAGTAGTGAGCAAACTGTACCCTTTAAGATCTTCCTTGGGAAGAGCAGCTGTCCCCCTCTGGCTACGACCATATATATCTGCTAGAAAGGGATGAATGCTTTACTGCTACTTACGTCGGCCATAAAAATGATCGTGCTACTGCTGCAGATAGTAAAAAAAATATGGAACGACGTATTTCTGTTTATGTATTTAAGATTTATTTTCCTAGTTTACCAGTTATATCTTGCATTTAAAGTTTTCACATACCTACTTGTCTACACGGTACCATACTAATGCCTCGCCTAGGGACAAACTGACGTTGTCTCAAAAATGGGGACAATGGGTCAACTATCATATGAAATCTAAGTTAGTAATTAGGCAAGATGTTAGATAATTGTTTAATGTTTCATTAGTTAATCGAATGTAATGATTTAATGTTTTTATTATTGGAACAATCAATTTCTATTATCTAATTTTAATCGCCATATATTCTGTATTGTGAATTATTTTCTTAAACGACTGATGTTGAAAGGAATCAAGAATGTTTGTGTGTAAGTTTGTCTTCCATGAAAGGAAGTCTTTAGAATTGTTTGATTCTTTTTGTAGCTGTGAAAATGCCAAATGTTCAGTCTTAGTCGTAATTATAGTTTAATAATTTCACCACGAGATCTAGATCTTATTGTAAGTTGATGAAAAAGTCGACTGCAACCGAGCATGTGACTTATGAAATTGCAAGAGTCCATAGATCGGGTATTTGCTTACCATCACGCAGGGCGTACACTTGTTTACCACCAGCGGGCTATAAACAAGCCTTACAACTTACCTAGGACACGCCGTAGTCCTTGTTGTAGCCTAATATACACGTATCCAGTAGATTTTATGCCCGAAAACATGGAAAGTGGTGAAATATTACTTAAGATTAAAAATTAAGATATCGCCTTAATTTTAACCACAAGGGGTGGGGGAAGGGGGGGTTAAAAGGAAGGAAAAAAGTGAAGTGACTGCCAATTTATCTTAAGTCTGGTCAAAATTATTCTTTGTATTGAAATGAGTCCTCTTCAAAATCGACATCAATTTTTCTAGTGCGTTCTAACCACCAGTCTATTATCGATCGATTTCTTTCAAAGTTGATCTATATATTTTTACGATACTCTACATGAGATATGAGATCATTGTTTTATAACAAAACAAACAATTTCAGTACAATGAATACAATTTGGACCCAATCTTTATGTTACGCATGTGCGCTCAAGTAATATTTGTCACTAATTTAATTAAGATAAGACTGATCCAATTTCAACTTCAGGTAAATGAAATTGATAAATGTGCCTTAATCTTAATGATAGAATTTTACGATTGCCTTAATTTGACTAAATATCACTTGATGTTGTGTAACTTTTTTATGTCTTAGTCTAAGCATACTTTTACACTTAATAAATCGTATTCTTACAAATAGTTTTTTTATTATTGACGTACTGTTTATAATAAATTAAGTAAACGCGGTTTACTTTGGCCCAATGGACGATTAATTTAGCCGCATGAAAATCACACTTATCAATAAATATAAAACGTTACAACTTGAACAGTTAGCAGACACTAAGCCCCTGTAATTCATAAAAAAGCGGTGGACTGAGTAATTCGCGAAAGCCAAAGTTACCCTCCAGGGCTAAAGTAACCCGCGTTTACGGTATTCTTTATCGTGACATCATGCTCACACCATTAGTGCCACTATATTCACGCACGTTATTCATAGTAAAAGCCGCCATTTTAGATTTTACTTTTTATTGGTTCGGCTTATATGGGACGTATGCTTTATATCCGTAACATAAAAGCAATCATGCTAGGCTGTTATCGCCATAAATGGATATCGGTTGGGCTGGCAAAAATGAAGAAGCAAGTGAAGCAAGTCAAAAGAATCTACCCTCTTTTTAATTTGCACTGTGCGAATGAGACAAGTCGTTGAATCTTTTGCGTTGCGACTTTGCATATTGTGCTAGCCCACCAGTGGCCTTAGCACGATAGGTTTTATGTCACGTTTTACGTGACGTTTCAGTACACTTTCGCCGTAAAACGTGCCGATAAAACCGAGTGTGCTAGGGCCTCAGAGCGGACAATTTTTTTTTTATACAACGACGGTGGCAAACAAGCTTGCCTGATGTTAAGCAGGTACCGTAGCCTATGGACACTTGTGACTCCAGAAGAATCATAAGCGCGTTGCCGACTCACTTGAGGATTCGCTGTGTTGGCAAATAGAGACATGCAGGTCCCTCACTCCCAACACAGGCGCATCCTAGGGAGCTCTGGCGACCTTACTCACCACCAGGAACACAACACCACATGCTTCATAGCATGCAATACTTAATATAGCAACACTACAAAGCAGTGGTGCTATTATGGATGCGGTCTTCTGTAAGGTGGAGGTACTTCCCCAGTTGGGCTGCTTCACATATGAGCGAGATGACATTCCGCTGTGCCCTACCTCTCTTGACACACATACAAGCTTAGAGGAAATTATAACTCATTCCATATAGCAATAGAATTTTAACAGACAAATTCGTCATCATTCTTCGTTTATCTGGGATATCATAAGGAAACATTGTACTAGTTTTGCTGATTTCGATCATTATAAGTGCTTTCCGAACAACAATACTAGTTTTTGCGTTTCAAACTGTTTTCCTTGATCTAATCTTATATATGCAATAGGGTATGAGTTGTCCAAATTATTGGGATAAATCTGTCTGTTCAATTACAATTTTTCAATCTAGGCTATAAGGTCTAAATTGTAAAAACACCTTATCGAACGATAATTACCTAATTAGCTGCTTTTGTGTAACATCATCAGTGCAATTTATGGTAATACGTACCAATATACTTAACTACCGTGTTTTAATTGTTTCATAATTTGAGTTACGTTAGTCTAATTATTGGATTAAGGCATGTGAATATTGGGGAGAAGTGTCACTTTCGTCCGCAGGAGCTGCCTACCACATCCCTGCACGTGTCCCCTGGGTAGTACTAAAGAGTGACAAACTCGAAAAGGCCAAAGTAATGTATGCCATACGATTAAATAATACCGTGAATGATTAGTCGCTGCCCCAATAGGGTTCTATGTTACATTGTCGGGGTAAGTAGGTACTTCAATTTAGCCCTAGTGTTACCCTAACAAAGTTCAAATTTAAAATTGATAAAAGAGCAACATAGAACCTTATAATATTGGGGCAGCGAAGTGTTACCTAGTGTTCCGGACGATACCTATAGCGACATCTATTGACGATCATCGGGACCGCATATATCGCGTCACAATATCGCGGCCAAAGCAATGCCCGATAGACGATCGTCACCCGACGTCAAGATATAATGTTCCCTCTACCCCTATCTTTGAATTATTTACTTTAATGACTTGCAAATTAGAATTACAAGAATAAGTACGTATATATCTTGAAATTTTTATTTCATCATCCAAGAGTAGTCGCACTCTTTTAATTTCTTCACACAATCAACGCATAATAACAAACACATATCTCGCTCTAATCACTATAGGTGCGCTACCATTAATTGGCCCTTAACGCATTCACTGCCACCGACGCGTATGTGCGTTCCAGTGACTTTCACCGTGTGCCATCGACGCACAGACGCGTTCGTAATTACGTAAAGTGCATTACATAAAGTACATTTTAAAAAGTGTGGCACCTGGCGAATGCCCAGGAAAAGGAGGTGGCAGTGAATGCGTTAAGAGGCATTTATTCGCGGGAGGTAGGTACTTAGTACGGGGGTTGGTACGTGGGTCATTGTCAGTCACAAAAACAAAAATCATCTTTCCGGTGGTCAATAGTTAAGGGCTTACGCTCACATATAATATGTTTTTATCACATGGAATTATAGGAAGGGCAACGCCGTTTATGCGGATTCAGTGATCAACCAAAAATTAGGCTTTATAGCTCTTAACTTTGGCAATGTCCACCGAAGAGACGCGAACCTAAATCTGACAATGACCCACTTAATAAAGCAGTTATCCCGCTTTTTCATTATAAAAAATCTTCAAAGAGTGCTTACATGCGGGCAAACTTTAATAATAATATAACTTATTTATCGTATGGCTATTAAAATACACTGTTTTTATAATCTAGATTTACATTCTGCCAGGTAGTTAGCAGCTGCACTCGTACATTTTTTTTAAATCTTCTGCTGCAACAACCTGGCAACCGTACTGTCTTCAAAGATCTCACGGTTCTAAATACACTGATACGATACGCGTATACTGTGCAAATATAACCACATAAAACGTAATAAAATGACTTTACGGCGTTCATGGCAATTTTATTTACAATCGATAGTGTTGTTGAGGCAGCCTCTGTTCCGTGTTCAAAAGGAATATATTTAAAGTGTGTAATATTTTCCGAAACTAAGGAGTAAGGACTCATGGGATTTCAGCAACCATATAGTCCCGTGCGCAAACTACGCGCCATTTTACAGTAAGTAGGATCATCAGTCATCATCATTTCAATTTCAATCATTTAATTCGTGTAACTAGGGCAGATGCCCCAGTTGTGGCCACTTAAAGACTGATTGGTCATTCAGTTTTATGTACCTTAGTACACTCAATTTAAAGTTGAAAGTGGCCAAAACCGGCCCAGTGGCCAGAACCGAGGCATCTGCCCTACATGACACATATACTTATAAATAAAACTAAACTAAATACAAACTACAGTGATATCTACCACTCAATAACACTAGTGGGAGAATGCAGCCCCGCGCAGTGTAGCATAATGGCACAGTCAGGCTTACCCGCAATCATTCTCAGAATGGTATTGGGACTGCTCCGCACCCGGCGCACCAGGGATGCGGCGCGGCTGCGCATACCTACTAGCATAAAAACAATCAACCCGCGCCTCCGCAAACATCCCTGATGCGCTACATAAACTAGGCAGTCCCACTAGTTTAGTTTAGTTTAGTTTAATTAATCTCATTATATAAATTTTACATAAGTACATAATTACCTTATGTTACTTTTCATATAACGATCGTTTAGGTACATAATTACGCAAACTTACTATTTAATTATATTTCATTTCGTTGATACACAAATAAAGCAATAGGTAATAATAAAAATAACAATACGGGACCGATCGTTGCAAAAATAAAATCACAAGAGATCATGTCATAAGAAAAATTATCACCCGGAACGCGTTATTGTACTGGACTCGAAGGGGCCCGTAGGCGTAGGGTATTTATTAGCTTGTAGTATGTCCTGTAGCTTCGAGTATATCCCGGTCCCGTGCTAGTCTGACCCAGGAATGACCCGCGGTCTTTTTTGAGCTGGTGGATGACCGACGCTTCACTTTCCTGTAAGTGGCCACCAATCTGTCAACGTTTTGGTCCACCTACCGTCACGCTGCCTGGCAACATGTCCTGCCCAACTCCATTTGAGTTTAGTTACCTAGGTAGGTAGGTATGACTTCTCAGAAGCCACGCACCTTAGTGAAGCGTCGGATCAGCCCCGCTGTTCAACTTGTTTTAAGCTCACCTCATCTCTAACCCACAAATATGGGGGCACGGCAGTGCCCCCGCCAAGTCCAGCAAAACAAATAGGGACGGCCGTACCATCCTTTTCTCGAAGCCATTCAGGCCATTTTCAACATCCTGTAATTTCGTGCTGACTAAAGCTAGAACCCTGAATTTTCAGTAACATGTAGAACATAGATGTATTCTCAATAGCATTCAATGTGAACTATTAGTTTATGAACTACGAGTATTGCCCGTCAAAGTTCCTTAGTTTTGTCACTGACATACTCATAATGATCAACATAATTCTAAGGTATTTCTAGCAGACTCACAAGCTCCAAGTTTCAAACATATACTTAATTAGCTTAAGTAAGTGTTCGCGCATCCCACGACATCTACCGGACACCTATCGAAGAGGAGGAGCTTCCAGCTTCCGCCGCGCGGGGGCGCGGCGATGACTCGTTCACTTTACCATCCACGGGCGCAACGGCACGCACGCTACATACGCGATTTGCCTACATTTTTATATAAAGCCGCTACAAATCAGATTATGTTATTTTCATACATTTTCTTGGGTTAAATAAACCAAATTGTAAAATCAAAAAGAAGAAATAAATCATTGAAGAGACCCGTCTGCTGCTCCTGAATTATAATCACGCCAACCCTCAAACATTGGTCCTTCGAGCCGGATGCAATCAACCAGCGCCAGGATCAGCACTCAACGGTCAGGCCACCCATCCTTCATCTTCTTCCCGCAAATCGCATTGTGCTAATACCGTGTCCATATCCTTTCAGTGTCGTGCACGTGTCGCGCGGTGCAATTCGGCCGCCATTACGTGCCAACAACGAGTTTCGGGATAAAACTGTAAGTGCTCTACACTCTCACACACACTATGGTTACTCCAAAACCACAATTGTCCCCAAATGTGGCTACTCAAAAACCACAATTGTCCCAAACCATTGACTTTAATGACTTACGCAACTTGACCAAAAGACGAGGCACACTCAAGAGTAAACTCACGTTGTTCGCTAAATATGTCGATACGCTTCATGATAAATTAACGAATATCCAGAAGGTTGAGTTACAGTTACGTATAGAAAATGTCACGTGTCTTTACAAAGACTTCGATGGGGTTCAGACTTGGATCGAAGAATTAGTCGAGGAAAGTGAGCTTCTAAAGCATGTCGAGTACCGCGACGAGTTCGAAACGCAATACTATCAAACTGTGGCGTTGGCTTCTGGGTTCGCTGATGATAGCAGCAGTACCCCTGCCACTGCCAGCAGCGATCCTGTGAGTTCGTGTCCGGTAAAGTTGCCTACAATATCACTTCCAACCTTCGACGGCTCTTACGAGCAATGGTTAGGGTTCAGGGACACGTATACATCTCTCATACATAACTCTAAGGACATTGGTGCCATCCAGAAGTTTCATTACCTACGCGCAGCCTTAACGGGTAATGCATTGCAGGTTATCAAGTCCTTGGAGTTCTCCGCAGAGAACTATACAACGGCATGGGAGCTTCTCGAAAACCGTTATAACAATAATAGGTTACTCACACATAACTACGTAAAGTCGCTTTTTAACACGCAATCAATTAATAAAGAATCGTCAACACAAATCAGAAAGCTGATTGACACTGTACTACGTTCCCTTCGTGCCCTGAAGACGCTAGGAGAACCAACGGATTCTTGGGATACCTTGGTAATTTATTTAATTGTCACAAAACTAGACGCGTCCACAGAACGGGAATGGGAGCAGTACAAGGGTTCAATCAACTTAAATCAGCATGATTCGTCAGTTAAAATAAAGTTAAATGATTTAATAACTTTTTTACAAAATCGAGCAGACATGTTAGAATCTATCGCAGCTAATCATTCGAAAACTATGCACTCACATTCTCACGAATCGAAAAAGTTATCAAATCAATCACAATCACACGCAACTCAAAGCTACGTTTCTAGCTCCACTGTTCCACACACAAACAAATCCAGCTTCAAACGTGCTTCTCCCCGCATTTGTCAAATGTGCAGCGCTAATCATCCGCTTTATTCATGCAATAGCTTTCTTAATTTAACTGTCAAAGACAGAGTAAAGTTGCTCGACGATAAGAAACTATGCCATAACTGCTTGCGCTCCGGTCACACAGTTGACAATTGCTTTTATGGTCCGTGCAGGATCTGCCAGAAAAAACATAATAGTTTAATTCACAATCTGAGCAGTGACGGCGACGGCGCATCGACTTCGGCTGTTTACGAAAACAATAAGCCACCGGCGAGCGCCGTCCCCGCCACCTCGACTAACTATCACACACTTACGAGTCTTAATTCGCACACAAGCTCATCTTCACTGCAACCGGTCTTGTTATCTACAGCGCTAGTAGACGTTTCCGATAGCAACAACACATTCCAAAGGGCTAGGCTGATTCTCGACACTGGTAGTCAGCATAGTTACGTCACACAATCATTCGCAAACAAATTAAACGCACCTATGATACAGTCCACATACAAAATCACAGGCGTAGGTCAATCAATCACGCAAAGCACACATTCGTGTAATCTTAACCTACAGTCTATCACAAGTGACTACCACACACGCATCAATTGTATGGTACTTCCTTGCATAACGGATCAACTGCCGTCAGCGGCAATAAACACGCATTCCATTAACATTCCAGACGGTATTCAACTCGCAGACCCTAATTACTTTAAACCGTCACAAATCGATTTATTGTTAGGTGCGGATATTTTCTGGGATTTGTTAAATGAAGGTCGCATTCGTCTCGCAGAAGGGCCTTATTTACAAAACACAAAGCTTGGATGGGTTATTTCAGGCCCTATCCATGGTAAGTACATGGCATTAAATAAAACAACTTGTCATTTCACGCAGACATTAGACACGCAACTTAAACGTTTTTGGGAGCTCGAGGAGGTTCCTAAGATAGGAGACGGACTGACTGACGAAGAACGCGCCTGTGAACAGCTGTTCACGGCGACTACCACACGCAGTGACGACGGCCGTTTTTCCGTGCGCCTACCTTTGAAGGAATCAGCTGATTCGCTCGGTGATACATTTGATTTAGCTAAAAGTAGGTTCTTATCACTAGAACGTAAACTCGAGCGGCTCCCGGAATATAAACAGATGTACTGCGAGTTCATGCGCGAGTACATCGAATTAGGACATATGTCACTAACACACACATACACAAAGCCTTATTGCTTTTTGGCGCATTTCGGCGTATATCGAGAACACAGCCTTACAACACGTCTCAGAGTTGTTTTTGACTGTAGCATGCGCACAAGTACAGGCAAATCACTTAATTGTTTGCAATCACTCGGACCGACATTACAGAACGAGGTGTTTTCGATATTATTACGTTTTCGCGAAAACAAATATGTCGCATGCGCCGATGTAGAAAAAATGTATAGGCAAGTTCTTATACAGCCAGATCAGCGGAACCTTCAACTTATCTTGTGGCGAGAGAACCCTTCCGATCCACTAAATGTATACACGCTTAACACAATTACATTTGGCACCTCTTCCGGACCTTATCTGGCCATTCGTTGCCTAAATCAGCTGGCCAGAGAATGTCCAGACAAAGAGGTCTCTCGCACAATATTAGAAGACTGTTACGTGGATGACCTAATTACAGGAAATAACGATAAACACGCTTTAATAGACATCTGTGAAAAGGTCACCGACGTACTTCAGACAGGCTGTTTTCCACTCCGAAAATGGGTGTTTAACTTTGACGTGTCAGATTTCTCATCATCCAAAATAACGTCACGCGAATTGTGTTTGGGTGATAACTGTCAAAGTAAAACACTCGGTTTAGGATGGACAAATAACACAGACGAGTTTCATTACACCGCTAATATAGAACATGACATGACCCACATTACGAAACGAAAAATATTGTCTGTCATTTCACAAATGTATGATCCACTCGGGTTACTTCAGCCAGCCATAATTATTGTCAAGATCTTACTTCAAAAACTATGGCTGTGCCGATTAGACTGGGACTCAGAGGTACCTGATGACGTCGCATCAGCCTGGCGTCGATACATACACACGCATATACAACACATACATAGTCTTCGCATTCCTCGCTACGTAATGTGTGCGCATGCGCAGTGCACACAGTTGCATATTTTTTGCGATGCCAGCCAGGCTGCTTATGGGGCCTGCGCATACGTACGCACACATTCAGGTGATAACCAATCAATTACAGTTCGGTTGTTGTGCGCAAAGAGTAAGGTCGCGCCGCTTAAATCGGTTACTATTGCGAAACTTGAGTTATTAGGATCTTGGTTAGCTGCTAGGTTGTACTCAAAAGTAATTCAATCGCTTATGGTGAAGTTTGATACTGTGACATTCTGGACGGACTCCACTATTGTTTTGGGCTGGTTACGAATGGCACCTCACACACTTAAAACATTCGTCCAAAACAGAGTGGCGGAGATAAATGAATTGACCGGGAGCGCGCAGTGGCTACATGTGAGTAGTAAACAAAACCCTGCCGATCTGGTCAGTCGCGGCCTTGAACTTGACGCGCTTATCAACAGCAGACTATGGTTTAATGGGCCGTCATTTTTACATGAACCAGAGTCGAACTGGTTGCCTAGTACTACATCACGCACTTCTAAAATGACACCTACTGATTTACCTGAAATGAAAACACACACAATTAGCATGACATGTCAAGTGGACACCGACTTATTCAAATTAGACAGGTTTTCATCTTTTAACCGCTTACGGCGCGCGGGTGCTTATGTTTTACGATTTATAAATAACACACGCATTAAAAATAAACTGAATCGTAAAATAGGCCCGCTGACTGTTGACGAATTGGAGGCTTCGGTGCTGCACTTGGCACGTCTGTCGCAAATCAAATCATTTCCTAATGAATATGATAACTTATCTAAAAACTTACCAAATAAATACACACGTGGGATAGCTAAACTTAACATATTTATAGACACACATAAATTAATAAGGGTTGGAGGTCGTATTAGCAACTCACCTGGTTTCTCATACGACAAAAAACATCCGATCTTGCTTTGTTCGAAACACCGTTTCACACACCTTTTGTTTCAGAGTGAGCATAGACGGTTACTGCATGCTCCGCCCCAGCTTCTGCTTTCTTCCATCAAAGATTGCTGGTGGCCTCTCGGTGGTAGGAACTTAGCGAAACGGGTGTTTCGCAGCTGTGTAACCTGCATTCGCATGAAGGGGAAAACGTTCACGCCTATAATGGGTAACTTACCTGCCCAGCGTCTGGAACCGGGGGTTGTTTATGGTCGCTGCAGCGTCGACTACGCCGGCCCGGTCTACGTACTTAACCGTAGGGGTAGGGGTGCTAAACTCGAAAAAGCCTACATATGTTTGATAGTTTGCTTAACGACGCGCGCGGTTTATCTCGATCTTGTCACGAGTCTTAGTACCGAAGGATACATGCTCGCGTTAAAGCGCTTTATTTCTCGGCGTGGTAAACCAGACGCAATTTTTTCGGACAACGGACGAAACTTTGTCGGTTCTATGAAAGAACTTTCATCGTTCCTACAAAGTCACTCAGACGATATTGTTGATTGTGCCTCTAACGATGGTATAAATTTACATTTTAACCCGCCTTATGCTCCACATATGTCAGGATTGTGTGAAAGAGCTGTACAGTCATGCAAATATCACTTGAAGCGCGTTGTTGGTAACGCGCATTTAACTTTCGAGGAGTTCAGCACGGTATTAGCACAAGTCGAAGCCGTCCTGAACTCCCGACCCATGCATCCTATGTCCACAGATCCAAACGACCTCGTTGCCCTTAGTCCAGCTTATTTCCTTATTGGCCGACCGCTGACAGCGCCGCCCTGCAAGGACCTCACAGCGGCGACAGGCCGCCTCCCCCGCTACGAGATGCTGGAGCAAATGAGGCAGCATTTTTGGCAACGATGGTCGAAGGAGTATATCTCTGAGCTGCAGACCAGAACGAAGTGGCAGACACACGGCCAGGATATCGTTCTTGACTCCTTGGTTCTGGTCAAGGAAGATAATCTACCACCCCTCAAATGGCGTTTGGGTCGGGTGGTAGCTGTGTTCACAGGAAAGGACGGAGTGTCTCGGGTGGCTGACGTCAAAACAGCGGGCGGCCTTATACGCAGGGCGTTCTCCAAGCTCTGCCCACTACTGCCGCAGCCTGAGAGTGACGCGGCACCAGCCACTCCCACGTCATCACAACCACATTGAAAGCGGGTGCTTTCAAGGCCGGGGGCATGTTCGCGCATCCCACGACATCTACCGGACACCTATCGAAGAGGAGGAGCTTCCAGCTTCCGCCGCGCGGGGGCGCGGCGATGACTCGTTCACTTTACCATCCACGGGCGCAACGGCACGCACGCTACATACGCGATTTGCCTACATTTTTATATAAAGCCGCTACAAATCAGATTATGTTATTTTCATACATTTTCTTGGGTTAAATAAACCAAATTGTAAAATCAAAAAGAAGAAATAAATCATTGAAGAGACCCGTCTGCTGCTCCTGAATTATAATCACGCCAACCCTCAAACAGTAAGTTTACATCACAAAACGCCTGCAAAACTATAGAAACGTTTTTTGCGGTTGGTAAAATAACATTCCCATATAAAGTCTACAAAAAAAAATGAGATCCCATAAAAAACATTCCATGTAAAAATAGGCCAAGTCTCGAAACACTTCCACAGTAAAAAGTGGTGAGAGATTTCGTAGAGCCAAGTCAGGCATTCTTATTAATATTTATTTACTTGCTAAATAAAATTTTGTGACTTGGTAATCAAACTTACATAGTTTTAGTTATAAAGTAAAGTTGTGTGATTCCCAAGTTGCAGAATTTTATTTAGCAAGCAAATAAAGATTAATAAGTATGCCTGACTTGGCTCTACGAAATATCTCGCCACTTTTTACTGTGGAAGAGTTTCGAGACTTGGCCTATGTTTTACATGGAATGTTTTTAATGGGATACCTATTACTTGACTCCTACCTAGTACCTAACTAAGCTCTGCTCTAGTCACAGCCACAGCTCTAGTTTCGTTAGGCGTGACGGGTGGGAAGCCCAGTAAGGTAACAATTATTTAATAAATTAATTATTAAAAGCTGATGTTTTGCTTGTTATTTTTAGGATGAATTATTTTAGAAACATTTTTCAACACCGAAATACTTGTCTGCTGTGTGAGAGTGATCCGTGTCGAGAATGGATGTCTGGTATTCGCAATATTGAATTTTGTAAGTAATGAACAAGAGTAAATAGGGTGGTCGTCTGGGGAGTAAACACGTAACGTGCCGAACGCGCGTCGGTACAATTTAACTGTCAATTTTCCATATAAAAAGTGACATTTAGACCTACCCGACGTTCGTACAATGCGTTATGTGATCGACCTACAGGTCGAACCAAAAGATGAACGCCACCCAATAGTTAATAGATTAGTCGAAAAAATTTAATAATAAAATTGCTTGCAGATAGTCGTTACTACGTTTTTATGCGAATGCCTGTATTTCATCGAGTGGTTGTCTGACATACAATTCCAGTTGAAGAAATTCGAGAACACAACCAGCGATGTATATTACTTTAATGTAATATTTGCGGCTGGTCTGACACTCGGCGCAGCGATCTGTTTCGTGTTTGCGGTGTTGCTGTGCTTTGGAGTTTGCAAGGTAAGGAGGTATATTCGGGTCAACTTAATGTTAAAGACGTGCCCTTTCACGCGCGCGATCCTAAAAAGGGGTATTCCCCGCATGCGGTGCGACCAGTAAAATTTATCGGTCAATTTTATTATAAGTAAGCGCGCGAAGAGGTTACCTAGTTCGTTAGGGAGAGGGTAGGTATGCTAGTACATCAAAGATATGTTTACACTTTTGCACTTTATTCCATTATTATACGGGAAAAAAATCGTTGACCTCGTACGTACCTACTTCTAGAGAAATCCCTCCCGCCGCTATAACGTTCTTCCGTTTGGGAGTTAAGATGCCACAGACAGAGATAACTTCATCTCACCCTCCAGGTCCCCAGAGAGGACTTACCGTAACAAATCCGTTACTGGCCGCTCTGCGGGCCAAACGGGAAAAAAAACATCTCACCGTGCCCCGCTGGTGCAAAATCGTTACATTATTCACCTAGTAAAACAAGGAATAACTCAGATCGCAGGTATTTGACGATCTGAGGCTTTCATTATTACCGTCCATGGTGCTTACAAAATTTTACGTCTCCCCCTAGCCAGGAGGAGGGAGTTTCCTCACGTGTAGGTGGTACCTAATTGGCTACTTTCCTTAAAAAAATCTATTTCGTCCGTCAGTTAGATTATCAAAAAATATTGGACACTTATTTTTTTTTTTGTCTATCAACCAAAGAATTATGAAGATGTTACAGCCCGATAAAGTTCCGCGTGACGTCACGTCATAATGTGACGTCACGCGGAACTTTAACGGGCTATATCTTCATAATATTTTGTTTAATCGACAAAATAAAAAATACTCGGCCAATATTTTTTGATAATCTATTATTATTATTTTGTTTGTGGGCCTTAATATGCCGCTTCGACCAGCAAGTGATCTATTGTGGCAGCCCTTGTTTTAGAGTTCACCGTTAAGTCCCGTTGCCTCCAGGAAATTCCAGATTCTTTGGGCGGTGATATGTTGTACTTCTTGTGGGTGCATTATGTGCCGCCCTAGGTAGGTAGATAATCTAACTGACGGACTAAATAAAATTATATATTTTTTACCCAGGAAAGTACCTACCCAATTGCCACTTTCTGGGCAGCTGTGATGTAAAAAGGTTTATAATGGCATGTTGTTGTAGAGAAAGCCGGGCTGCCTTAAGGCGTACTTGGTATTCGGTGTCGTGGTGGATTGTCTTGGGCTGGTCGGGACCCTCGCCTTCATGGTAAACAACCAAGGCAGCCACGACCGAGAGCAGAGGGAAGCCGGTGTCGCGGCTTTAATCATTTGTGGTGAGTATAGGTATGTTTTGGTTAAAAATGGCTCTTTTCAGTGGTTATAAAGATTTCAATTATTCTGTGCGCTATACGGGAAACGGAATTTACCCTTAATTTTAACTAACACCAAATACTCCCCTATCTATTCACCTATTCACTTATTTTAGTTACCAACTCCGTTACCCCCACAGAATAGACCGGTAGCACCTAGCTGTTTTGTCGTATGGCGATCTGACGAATCAGAAATGAGGCTAATCCGCAGCAGAACCAAGGTAACCGATAAAGCCCTCCGAATTGCTAAACTTAAGTAGCAGTGGGCACATTGCACGTAGAACCGATGGCCGTTGGGGCGGAAAGGTTCTCGAGTGGCAACCAAGTACCAGAAGGCGAGGCGTGGGTATGTGGACTGATGACCTGGTAAAGGTTGCGGGAGTCCGCTGGATTCTTCGTCATTTTGGCACTCTTTGGGGGAGGCCTATGTCCAGCAGTGGACGTATTTCAGCTGACATGATGATGATGATGATGATCTGACGAAAAGGCTAATACATAGATTATTATTATAAGTCAACATTCAGCTTTCTCAGCCAATTAGCTGCGGTTTGAGTAACGTTGTAGGTAGATGTCTTCCATGGGTCCTGGGTATGGATGCACTGGGCATCGCTGCATAATATGATCCATTGGAATGGCATGGGTATAGTAAATGAAAATGCTTGATCCCCGACCTAATATCCATTTCGATTTCGGTAACCTATTGATTATTTCAGGTGTATATACGTGGATCCTTCTACTAGTTGCGCGGACATACAGGGTGTTCTCCAAAGATACTGCAGCCAACGGAAATCAAAAATCTCCGATACACGGATTATAACGTTTAAACTCATAAATAAGTAGTATTTAATAGTCAAACAGTACTTTCGTTTTATTATGGTAACGAGAAAAAAAAATCCTTCATCAAAAATGGAATTTTACTAGGTAGGTACCTACGTCAAGAATAATGTAAGACATAAGACATTTATTTAGCAGAATCGTTTACACGTAGTATTTATAAGTACCAGTCCCTACACTTTGCTTTGCCTGTATCGCAGGAGACAGCATAGTTATTACCTTTTACATTGCATGGATTCAAAATATTACAATCAATTGGACAATATATTATAAATATCAAATAAGGAATACAATGTGTGTGTTTGTATAGTGTTTGTGTGTGTACGTGTGTGTGTTTTATTTGACAATTTCCAGAATCTTCTCTATTTCCTCATAAGCAAGTGAATTGAGCCATGATTGTAGATATACCTTAAGTTTTACTTCCCTCGTCGAGTAGTCTTGCAAAGGAAATTTTGTATATATTTTATTATAGGTACTCGTATATGAATGGATGGAGAAACAAGCCAAATCTTTGGGCAAAAACAGAAATTTTAGAGGAAACGGGAATTCTGAAATTAAGTTTATGCGATAGTTCTGTATACTCGGCAGAATTAATAACTTTTGAGTGACATTTCAATATGACTCGCAGAATAAAACTCCCACGGACATTAAGTACGAGTACATCCATGTTCTTATACACCAGCTGAGTTGGGAAGCGGCGACGTTCCTTTAGGATAACTTGAAGGACAGCTGTCTTTAGACTTTAGAGGAGCAGCTGTGATTATGAACACGATTTGCCGTAATTAATGTACGCTGCTGGAAGGTGAGTTTTTCATCGAAAATAACGCCAAGGTACCTAACAACAGTGCTCCTAGCGATTTGTGCACATGAACATGTCGATGGTAGATGCCCATGATGTTTACATGTGTGGAAAGCAATACTGGGAAAATTGTCTGGTGCTGAGGCTTTAGTTTTATGAAAGCAGACAAATTTGGTTTTGGTGACATTTATTGTCAGTAAATTGGACTGAAGCCATTCTGCCACAGTAAACAGACCTCTTTCTGCCAATTTAGCTACTTCAGCCCATGAGTAAACGTTAAAAAATATGGCGGTGTCATCCGCGTAACATTATAATCAGCGTTTAGCAAATTTGTAACGATAATGTCATTGATATATAGTATAAATAAAAATGGTTCCAGTATACTTCCCTGTGGAACGCCAAAATCAATAACAGAACTGTCACTGATGTTTTGGTCAACTTTAACACAATAGGCTCGATTTGATAGATAACTCTTAAACCAGGCCAAAGTGTTACCTCTGACTCCAAGGAGTTCAAGTTTTCGTAGTGGAATCGGGATGGAAACAGTATCAAATGCCTTTGCTAAATCAAGAAATACGCCTACGCAGGCCTTATTTTCATCTAAATAATTTGAGACGTGCTTAGTCATCAGTTCTACCACATGTCCAGTTGACTTATTTCTTCGGAATCCAAACTGGCGTTCTGAAAACGGGTTATTTTTTCTGCAAAACTAATCAGGTGTTTGCTTATAATATTTTCCAATATTTTTCAAAAATTTAGTTTACCTAAAAGGCTAAAAACAAATATGTTTATCTGAGCAAATACACGGTACTTTCCCTCATTGCATTGTACAGTTAGATGTTTGTTTTCATTTAAATAGTACCTATACGAGTACTTACTTAAGTACCTGCGAAAGTGATTAGTGAGCTACCTGACATACTTATTTAATTTAACCGATTTTACCCATTAGGTAAACAAATGACATGAACTATCAATAATTAAGGACATACATTAACAAACTATCTGAATTACTTAATTGGTATTCGCTTCATGTAACTTCAATATAAAGACAAGCTTTTTGTTGTAAATTTTATTCTTAATCTTACCGTGGCACAGAGCACTTCACTGTCAACGAATATATTTGTTATTTGTTCCATTGCATTAAAAAGGTTTTTTAACTTGTCCGATTCACCCCGGTTAAACAATCATATTTAAGTGTTGTTAAAATATTATCAGAATTGTAAAATGAATTTCAAATCTTCTTTGGCTGTTGTGTCGAACAATTACATCGTCAACATTGCAATGGGTAAGCATTTATTACTTTTATCATTTAACGTAACACCTGCCCGTAAAGTTATAATTTATAAAACTTTGTTATGTAACTAAAATGTGTCCTCTCACAAACATAAATGAATAAAGACACGACTTTTATCTGGTAACCTTAGGGTTACCAGATGCGATTTTTTTGGAGGTGACCGTTTTGTGAGTTTTGTCATATACCTACTTACGTCAAAGTGTATATGACGGGTTAGCCTAGTTCAGGGGTTGGCAAACCACGGCTCGCAAGCCGCAGCATGCAGCTCTTCGGAGGGCCATTTGCGGCTCTTCGAGTACCCCTCATAAAGATAGATTGAAGGAAATGTGAGATCGAACATGGCGTAAATGGCTGTTTACGGTTCTTCATATTTTTTTCCGAAATTGGTTCTTTGGTTAGAAAGTTTGCCTAGTGGGTAGTGACGCTACGAAGCTCAAGGCCCTGGGTTCGAATCCCGGTAAGGGCAAATATTTGTGTGATGAGCATGAGTATTTGTTTCTGAGTCTTGGATGTTTTCTATGTATTGTAAGTATTTATATCTATTATATAAATCGTCATCTGGAAGTACCTAACACAAGCCTTACCTATGAGCTTACTATGCCTAGTATGAGTTGTGTAAGATTGTCCCATAATATTTATAATTTGTTAAACCATTGCTGTTATCTACTTACAGAATGCAATGTAACAACATGGTCTCCAAACATGGAATCCGCTTCGACACCCTTACCGGCTAAGGCTGAAGTCGCCAGCCACGAAAATATCCCTATTCACCCCACTCCGAAGAGCCGACCTAACCGCAACGTTTTGGCTATGTGCAGAAAATTAGACTTCTCTCAACGTGAAGAGGACTCCGAGAAGAATATTGGATGATATTGTTTGAAAATTGATTAATCATCATCTGCAAACGTCTATTAGACGGCCCACTGCTGGGCAAAGGCCTCCTTCCGTACTCTGACCCAGTTTTAACACCCGTCGTGCACCGAGCCCCTATTTCACCATCACAATTGTCAGTGTCACACATGACATTGACAATTCGACGTACATTGCTGGGTCGGCAAGCAAAAGTAAAAACCCGGTTACACGCTAATTTTGGCTGTAGTTCAGTCCATCATTACATTATGATCAGACTGACGAAAGAATTATCGTGTAACCCTTGTTAATGACAGAAAACTGACAGGAGACTGACCATCAGTCCGTCAGTTCGAGGGTTACACGATAACTCTCTCGTCAGTCTGACCAGAATGATGGACTGAATTGAAGCCAGAATTAGCGTGTAAACGATGTAGACACACAGGGACTAGTTATATTTGTGTTAGATTTATAAGTCTGTTAAAATGTGAATAAATAATAATTTATAATTTACTGTATTTTATTATGAAATTTATTCATTCACAATTTGAATATTCTTATTCTTCTTTAGCATAATTACACATTAGGTCAGGCAACGAAAAGGTATAGAGGGAAATGCTTGGGACACAATTTTTGACTTCGTAACTTTGTTTGGACTGGTTAGGAGATCAACATATCAAAAGTCCTTGTCCGTAGCCCTTGAGCCGGGGAGGAGGAGGCAGTTTGAAGGTCCCATTTTTCGATTTTACGCTTAAATCTCGGAAACTATGCGTCTTAGTGACATGACCACTAGTTTAAAATTAAAGCTGATTAAATTTGCTACAAGTTTTATACTATCAAACTTTTCGATATCTTGTATAGTTTTCCAGATATCTGCTCTTGAAAGTCTGTAATTTTGGAAAACAAAAACTACCTATTTCGTCTTTGACGGCTGTTCCTCATCAACCTCAAGCACGAAAGTAGCAGAGCATCAAAGGCGCTATCGACTCATTTATAAGCATTCGTTGCCTGACCTACATAATACGTTTTTAATATTATGCCACTTGCCCGCATTTCTATACTGCTCTGGAATTGGCAGTTATTTATATAATTATAGGTACAGTGGGCTTAAGAGTTATTAAGAGCTTTCCAAGTCGATGCTGGTACTAAAAATGTAAAAACAATGAGGAAAATTCTCAAAAATCTTTATTTCGGTAATAACTCGAAAACCGTGCAACTTTTACTGGGGTCATGTTAGTTGTTCCATTGTAATAAGGCGATTTTTTTTAACATCTCTGACGTCGACTGTAGCTGTAGCTCCATAGCATGATAATGATACCATTACGCTTGAACATGTTTATCCATATCGATGTATTCAAACGTTCCTTCCGCTCTTTTTAGTTTAGACTGTGTATCAACAGGAGTACATACCCTTGAATAACTGAAAATGAATGTAGGCGTTAATCATAACCGAAACATGACATAAAATATAGGTAAATAAAAACGGCAAAAAAATCACGTTTGTTGTACATGTTACACCCCTTAAGCCGGGTCCGCTGCACCTATGTTTTCCATGTTTTTATACATCTAACATGTTTTCCGTCAGGTTCGGCAAAAAAATAGAGTATCATTTTGATTGGCAAAACATGTTTGACGTTTAAAAACCACGAAAACATGGCGCAGCGGACGCGGTTTTACATATTTAAGTATTTAATTATTTTTTTACTATTTGTTATAGCGGTAACAGAAATACATCATCTGTGAAAATTTCAACTGTCTAACTATCACGGTTTATGAGATACAGCCTGGTGACAGACGGACAGACAGACAGACAGACAGACGGACGAACAGCGGCATCTTAGTAATAGTAATAGGGTCCCGTTTTACCCTTTGCGTACGGAAACCTAAAAATCGTCACAAGGAATATCTACATATAAGTAACGTAGGTATAGTGAGCTGCAACGAAACGTTTTCCCTCCCTGCATTAATATTTGTATGCAGTAAAAGGGTCACGTTTTTCTGCAGCGGACTGTAGCTTCAGCCAAATAATCAGTGTCTACTATATCTCTGTTTTTTTCTAATAAAGAGAGAGAACGATAAGTTATCACGGATCACTGTGCCACGGATCTCGGTGAAATATCGATACCTGCAGACTCAAAGGGCGTAACAGCCTGTTGTTTTATTGGCTGTTACGCCCTTTGAGTCTGCAGGTATCGATATAGGGATCACAGCACGGCTATCACAAGACGGCCGCGACATACTCTCGAACTCTCTCGCACTATCCGTCTCTTTCTAAGTGGTCTAATAAGAGAGAGACGGATAGTGCGAGAGAGCTCGAGAGTATGTCGCGGCCGTCTTGTGATAGCCGTGCAGGGCCTGTACTTTTTATGCCGATGACATCAATTTGACGTCACGCTGCATATAGAGTGATCCCAAATAGGTTTATTGTAGGTAATTATTAATCATTAGTCGTCAATCATTTTAATCATGTACAAACTACTTCAAAAGTAATCAATTCACACGTGGAATAATTAATAGGTACCTACTTGATACGTGAAACGTAAATTAAACTATTTGTTTTGTTTTTATTCATACATTTTATTAAATGGTATTGTTACCACCAGGGCCCGTACTTATCATGCCGTTAACGCAAAAACGACGCCACGCTGCATAGAGTATGATTGCAATTGTATGTATAAAAACAAAAAAAATGGTATAATTTACGTTTCACGTATAAAGAAGGTACCTATTCATTATTCCACGTGTGAATAGATTACTTTTGAAGTAATTTGTACCTACATGATTAAAATGATTGACGACTAATAATAATTAATAATAATAATAAATTCATTTATTTCGACCAACTAGGATCATACAAATTATAAAAATATAAAACACAGGAAAAATTTATAAAATTAAATATGTAAAGTACGGCGACAGCTGGACGCATAATATGACCACATTATGTGATCACTTACCCCCCACTACCGCCGCAGTTTACTAAGATTTGTTTGTCATTACATTAATCATATTACAATGATTCAAGTAATGACAATGAAATCTCTCAGCCAATGCCCTCAGGATGCTATTGGAGCTAGACCTGACCCTGCGCATCAAGGATGTGCAGCGTTTCCTCATTGTAGCATAGAAGCAATCTACCCTGGCCTCCGCGAACATCCCTGATGCACTACAGAAGCGGGGTAGCCCCATTAACACCCTGAAGGAAGAAGGAAGGCATTGTTATATTGTACACGAAGGGCGCTGTACTGTTTTTGCTTATACTGTGTCCATAGACTCGCTGTATAGAAGGTGGTGCAGAATGCTCTAAACCTGAGCTCTAAACAGTGTCAGCTTTCAATGATTAATAATTACAACAAAACTATTTGGGATCATTCTATATGCAGCGTGACGTCAAATTGATGTCATCGGCATGAAAAGTAGGTTTATAATGGCATGTTGTTGTAGAGAAAGCCGGGCTGCCTTAAGGCGTACTTGGTATTCGGTGTCGTGGTGGATTGTCTTGGGCTGGTCGGAACCCTCGCCTTCATGGTAAACAACCAAGGCAGCCACGACCGAGAGCAGAGGGAAGCCGGCGTCGCGGCTTTAATCATTTGTGGTGAGTATAGGTATGTTTTGGTTAAAAATGGCTCTTTTCAGTGGTTATAAAGATTTCAATTATTCTGTGCGCTATACGGGAAACGGAATTTACCCTTAATTTTAACTAACCCCAAATACTCCCCTATCTATTCACCTATTCACTTATTTTAGTTACCAACTCCGTTACCCCCACAGAATAGACCGGTAGCACCTAGCTGTTTTGTCGTATGGCGATCTGACGAATCAGAAATGAGGCTATCCGCAGCAGAACCAAGGTAACCGATAAAGCCCTCCGAATTGCTAAACTTAAGTAGCAGTGGGCACATTGCACGTAGAACCGATGGCCGTTGGGGCGGAAAGGTTCTCGAGTGGCAACCAAGTACCAGAAGGCGAGGCGTGGGTAGGTGGACTGATGACCTGGTAAAGGTTGCGGGAGTCCGCTGGATTCTTCGTCATTTTGGCACTCTTTGGGGGAGGCCTATGTCCAGCAGTGGACGTATTTCAGCTGACATGATGATGATGATGATGATCTGACGAATAGGCTAATACATAGATTATTATTATAAGTCAACATTCAGCTTTCTCAGCCAATTAGCTGCGTCTTGAGTAACGTTGTAGGTAGATGTCTTCCATGGGTCCTGGGTAATGGATGCACTGGGCATCGCTGCATAATATGATCCATTGGAATGGCATGGGTATAGTAAATGAAAATGCTTGATCCCCGACCTAATATCCATTTCGATTTCGGTAACCTATTGATTATTTCAGGTGTATATACGTGGATCCTTCTACTAGTTGCGCGGACATACAGGGTGTTCTCCAAAGATACTGCAGCCAACGGAAATCAAAAATCTCCGATACACGGATTATAACGTTTAAACTCATAAATAAGTAGTATTTAATAGTCAAACAGTACTTTCGTTTTATTATGGTAACGAGAAAAAAAATCCTTCATCAAAAATGGAATTTTACTATGTAGGTACCTACGTCAAGAATAATGTAAGACATAAGACATTTATTTAGCAGAATCGTTTACAGTTTACACGTAGTATTTATAAGTACCAGTCCCTACACTTTGCTTTGCCTGTATCGCAGGGGACAGCATAGTTATTACCTTTTACATTGCATGGATTCAAAATATTACAATCAATTGGACAATATATTATAAATATCAAATAAGGAATACAATGTGTGTGTTTGTATAGTGTTTGTGTGTGTACGTGTGTGTGTTTTATTTGACAATTTCCAGAATCTTCTCTATTTCCTCATAAGCAAGTGAATTGAGCCATGATTGTAGATATACCTTAAGTTTTACTTCCCTCGTCGAGTAGTCTTGCAAAGGAAATTTAGTATATATTTTATTATAGGTACTCGTATATGAATGGATGGAGTAACAAGCCAAATCTTTGGGCAAAAACAGCAATTTTAGAGGAAACGGGAATTCTGAAATTAAGTTTATGCGATAGTTCTGTATATTCGGCAGAATTAATAACTTTTTAGTGACATTTCAATATGACTCGCAGAATAAAACTCCCACGGACATTAAGTACGAGTACATCCATGTTCTTATACACCAGCTGAGTTGGGAAGCGGCGACGTTCCTTTAGGATAACTTGAAGGACAGCTGTCTTTAGTCTTTAGAGGAGCAGCTGTGATTATGAACACGATTTGCCGTAATTAATGTACGCTGCTGGAAGGTGAGTTTTTCATCGAAAATAACGCCAAGGTACCTAACAGCAGTGCTCCTAGCGATTTGTGCACATGAACATGTCGATGGTAGATGCCCATGATGTTTACATGTGTGGAAAGCAATACTGGGAAAATTGTCTGGTGCTGAGGCTTTAGTTTTATGAAAGCAGACAAATTTGGTTTTGGTGACATTTATTGTCAGTAAATTGGACTGAAGCCATTCTGCCACAGTAAACAGACCTCTTTCTGCCAATTTAGCTACTTCAGCCCATGAGTAAACGTTAAAAAATATGGCGGTGTCATCCGCGTAACATTATAATCAGCGTTTAGCAAATTTGTAACGATAATGTCATTGATATATAGTATAAATAAAAATGGGCCCAGTATCCTTCCCTGTGGAACGCCAAAATCAATAAAAGAACTGTCACTGATGTTTTGGTCAACTTTAACACAATGGGCTCGATTTGATAGATAACTCTTAAACCAGGCCAAAGCGTTACCTCTGATTCCAAGGAGTTCAAGTTTTCGTAGTAGAATCAGGATGGAAACAGTATCAAATTAATGCCTTTGCTAAATCAAGAAATACGCCTACGCAGGCCTTATTTTCATCTAGATAATTTTAGTCGAGCTTAGTCATCAGTTCTACCGCATCTCCAGTTAACTTATTTCTTCGGAATCCAAACTGGCGTTCTGAAAACGGGTTATTTTTTTCTGCGAAACTAATCAGGTGTTCGCTTATAATCTTTTCCAATATTTTTGAAAAATTTAGTTTACCTAAAAGGTTAAAAACAAATATGTTTATCTGAGCAAATACACGGTACTTTCCCTCATTGCATTGTACAGTTAGATGTTTGTTTTCATTTAAATAGTAGCTATACGAGTACTTACTTAAGTACCTGCGAAAGTGATTAGTGAGCTACCTGACATGCTTATTTAATTTAACCGATTTTACCCATTAGGTAAACAAATGACATGACCTATCAATAATTAAGGACATACATTAACAAACTATCTGAATTACTTAATTGGTATTCGCTTCATGTAACTTCAATATAAAAACAAGCTTTTTGTTGTAATGTTTATTCTTAATCTTACCGTGGCACAGAGCACTTCACTGTCAACGAATATATTTGTTATTTGTTCCATTGCATTAAAAAGGTTTTTGAACTTGTCCGATTCACCCCGGTTAAACAATCATATTTAAGTGTTGTTAAAATATTATCAGAATTGTAAAATGAATTTCAAATCTTCTTTGGCTGTTGTGTCGAACAATTACATCGTCAACATTGCAATGGGTAAGCATTTATTACTTTTATCATTACAACGTTACACCTGCCCGTAAAGTTATAATTTATAAACCTTTGTTACGTGTTATGTTACTAAAATGTGTCCTCTCACAAACATAAATGAAGAAAGACACGACTTTTTTGGAGGTGACCGTTTTGTGAGTTTTGTCATATACCTACTTACGTCAAAGTGTATATGACGGGTTAGCCTAGTTCAGGGGTTGGCAAACCACGGCTCGCAAGCCGCATGCAGCTCTTCGGAGGGCCATTTGCGGCTCTTCGAGTACCCCTCATAAAGATAGATTGAAGGAAATGTGAGATCGAACATGGCGTAAATGGCTGTTTACGGTTCTTCATATTTTTTTCCGAAATTGTTTCTTTGGTTAGTAAGTTTGCCTAGTGGGTAGTGACACTACGAAGCTCAAGGCCCTGGGTTCGAATCCCGGTAAGGGCAAATATTTGTGTGATGAGCATGAGTATTTGTTTCTGAGTCTTGGATGTTTTCTATGTATTGTAAGTATTTATATCTATTATATATATCGTCATCTGGAAGTACCTAACACAAGCCTTACCTATGAGCTTACTATGCCTAGTATAAGTTGTGTAAGATTGTCCCATAATATTTATAATTTGTTAAACCATTGCTGTTATCTACTTACAGAATGCAATGTAACAACATGGTCTCCAAACATGGAATCCGCTTCGACACCCTTACCGGCTAAGGCTGAAGTCGCCAGCCACGAAAATATCCCTATTCACCCCACTCCGAAGAGCCGACCTAACCGCAACGTTTTGGCTATGTGCAGAAAATTAGACTTCTCTCAACGTGAAGAGGACTCCGAGAAGAATATTGGATGATATTGTTTGAAAATTGATTAATCATCATCTGCAAACGTCTATTAGACGGCCCACTGCTGGGCAAAGGCCTCCTTCCGTACTCTGACCCAGTTTTAACACCCGTCGTGCACCGAGCCCCTATTTCACCATCACAATTGTCAGTGTCACACATGACATTGACAATTCGACGTACATTGCTGGGTCGGCAAGCAAAAGTAAAAACCCGGTTACACGCTAATTTTGGCTGTAGTTCAGTCCATCATTACATTATGATCAGACTGACGAAAGAATTATCGTGTAACCCTTGTGAATGACAGAAAACTGACAGGAGACTGACCATCAGTCCGTCAGTTCGACGGTTACACGATAACTCTCTCGTCAGTCTGACCAGAATGATGGACTGAATTGAAGCCAGAATTAGCGTGTAAACGATGTAGACACACAGGGACTAGTTATATTTGTGTTAGATTTATAAGTCTGTTAAAATGTGAATAAATAATAATTTATAATTTACTGTATTTTATTATGACATTTATTCATTCACAATTTGAATATTCTTATTCTTCTTTAGCATAATTACACATTAGGTCAGGCAACGAAAAGGTATAGAGGGAAATGCTTGGGACACAATTTTTGACTTCGTAACTTTGTTTGGACTGGTTAGGAGATCAACATATCAAAAGTCCTTGTCCGTAGCCCTTGAGCCGGGGAGGAGGAGGCAGTTTGAAGGTCCCATTTTTCGATTTTACGCTTAAATCTCGGAAACTATGCGTCTTAGTGACATGACCACTAGTTTAAAATTAAAGCTGATTAAATTTGCTACAAGTTTTATGCTATCAAACTTTTCGATATCTTGTATAGTTTTCCAGATATCTGCTCTTGAAAGTCTGTAATTTTGGAAAACAAAAACTACCTATTTCGTCTTTGACGGCTGTTCCTCATCAACCTCAAGCACGAAAGTAGCAGAGCATCAAAGGCGCTATCGACTCATTTATAAGCATTCGTTGCCTGACCTACATAATACGTTTTTAATATTATGCCACTTGCCCGCATTTCTATACTGCTCTGGAATTGGCAGTTATTTATATAATTATAGGTACAGTGGGCTTAAGAGTTATTAAGAGCTTTCCAAGTCGATGCTGGTACTAAAAATGTAAAAACAATGAGGAAAATTCTCAAAAATCTTTATTTCGGTAATAACTCGAAAACCGTGCAACTTTTACTGGGGTCATGTTAGTTGTTCCATTGTAATAAGGCGATTTTTTTTAACATCTCTGACGTCGACTGTAGCTGTAGCTAAATTAAATCACGATCCATAGCATGATAATGATACCATTACGCTTGAACATGTTTATCAGCTTGAATATGTATTCAAACGTTCCTTCCGCTCGTAGCTTTAGCTTTAGACTGTGTGTCAACAGGAGTACATACCCTTGAATAACTGAAAATGAATGTAGGCGTTAATCATAACCGAAACATGACATAAAATATAGGTAAATAAAAACGGCAAAAAAATCACGTTTGTTGTACATGTTACACCCCTTAAGTCGGGTCTGCTGCACCTATGTTTTCCATGTTTTTATACATCTTACATGTTTTCCGTCAGGTTCGGCAAAAAAATAGAGTATCATTTTGATTGGCAAAACATGTTTGACGTTTAAAAACCACGAAAACATGGCGCAGCGGACGCGGTTTTACATATTTAAGTATTTAATTATTTTTTTACTATTTGTTATAGCAGTAACAGAAATACATCATCTGTGAAAATTTCAACTGTCTAACTATCACGGTTTATGAGATACAGCCTGGTGACAGACGGACAGACAGACAGACAGACAGACGGACGAACAGCGGCATCTTAGTAATAGTAATAGGGTCCCGTTTTACCCTTTGCGTACGGAAACCTAAAAATCGTCACAAGGAATATCTACATATAACGTAGGTATAGTGAGCTGCAGCGAAACGTTTTCCCTCCCTGCATTAATATTTGTATGCAGTAAAAGGGTCACGTTTTTCTGCAGCGGACTGTAGCTTCAGCCAAATAATCAGTGTCTACTATATCTCTGTTTTTTTCTAATAAAGAGAGAGAACGATAAGTTATCACGGATCACTGTGCCACGGATCTCGGTGAAATATCGATACCTGCAGACTCAAAGGGCGTAACAGCCTGTTGTTTTATTGGCTGTTACGCCCTTTGAGTCTGCAGGTATCGATATAGGGATCACAGCACGGCTATCACAAGACGGCCGCGACATACTCTCGAACTCTCTCGCACTATCCGTCTCTTTCTAAGTGGTCTAATAAGAGAGAGACGGATAGTGCGAGAGAGCTCGAGAGTATGTCGCGGCCGTCTTGTGATAGCCGTGCAGGGCCTGTACTTTTTATGCCGATGACATCAATTTGACGTCACGCTGCATATAGAGTGATCCCAAATAGGTTTATTGTAGGTAATTATTAATCATTAGTCGTCAATCATTTTAATCATGTACAAACTACTTCAAAAGTAATCAATTCACACGTGGAATAATTAATAGGTACCTACTTGATACGTGAAACGTAAATTAAACTATTTGTTTTGTTTTTATTCATACATTTTATTAAATGGTATTGTTACCACCAGGGCCCGTACTTATCATGCCGTTAACGCAAAAACGACGCCACGCTGCATAGAGTATGATTGCAATTGTATGTATAAAAACAAAAAAAATGGTATAATTTACGTTTCACGTATAAAGAAGGTACCTATTCATTATTCCACGTGTGAATAGATTACTTTTGAAGTAATTTGTACCTACATGATTAAAATGATTGACGACTAATAATAATTAATAATAATAATAAATTCATTTATTTCGACCAACTAGGATCATACAAATTATAAAAATATAAAACACAGGAAAAATTTATAAAATTAAATATGTAAAGTACGGCGACAGCTGGACGCATAATATGACCACATTATGTGATCACTTACCCCCCACTACCGCCGCAGTTTACTAAGATTTGTTTGTCATTACATTAATCATATTACAATGATTCAAGTAATGACAATGAAATCTCTCAGCCAATGCCCTCAGGATGCTATTGGAGCTAGACCTGACCCTGCGCATCAAGGATGTGCAGCGTTTCCTCATTGTAGCATAGAAGCAATCTACCCTGGCCTCCGCGAACATCCCTGATGCACTACAGAAGCGGGGTAGCCCCATTAACACCCTGAAGGAAGAAGGAAGGCATTGTTATATTGTACACGAAGGGCGCTGTACTGTTTTTGCTTATACTGTGTCCATAGACTCGCTGTATAGAAGGTGGTGCAGAATGCTCTAAACCTGAGCTCTAAACAGTGTCAGCTTTCAATGATTAATAATTACAACAAAACTATTTGGGATCATTCTATATGCAGCGTGACGTCAAATTGATGTCATCGGCATGAAAAGTAGGTTTATAATGGCATGTTGTTGTAGAGAAAGCCGGGCTGCCTTAAGGCGTACTTGGTATTCGGTGTCGTGGTGGATTGTCTTGGGCTGGTCTGGACCCTCGCCTTCATGGTAAACAACCAAGGCAGCCACGACCGAGAGCAGAGGGAAGCCGGCGTCGCGGCTTTAATCATTTGTGGTGAGTATAGGTATGTTTTGGTTAAAAATGGCTCTTTTCAGTGGTTATAAAGATTTCAATTATTCTGTGCGCTATACGGGAAACGGAATTTACCCTTAATTTTAACTAACCCCAAATACTCCCCTATCTATTCACCTATTCACTTATTTTAGTTACCAACTCCGTTACCCCCACAGAATAGACCGGTAGCACCTAGCTGTTTTGTCGTATGGCGATCTGACGAATCAGAAATGAGGCTATCCGCAGCAGAACCAAGGTAACCGATAAAGCCCTCCGAATTGCTAAACTTAAGTAGCAGTGGGCACATTGCACGTAGAACCGATGGCCGTTGGGGCGGAAAGGTTCTCGAGTGGCAACCAAGTACCAGAAGGCGAGGCG
Organism: Epinotia brunnichana; assembly: GCA_963854355.1. Lineage (NCBI taxonomy): Eukaryota > Metazoa > Arthropoda > Insecta > Lepidoptera > Tortricidae > Epinotia > Epinotia brunnichana. The sequence goes on along the minus strand of OY977949.1, from coordinate 5,603,139 downwards.
TGGGTAGGTGGACTGATGACCTGGTAAAGGTTGCGGGAGTCCGCTGGATTCTTCGTCATTTTGGCACTCTTTGGGGGAGGCCTATGTCCAGCAGTGGACGTATTTCAGCTGACATGATGATGATGATGATGATCTGACGAATAGGCTAATACATAGATTATTATTATAAGTCAACATTCAGCTTTCTCAGCCAATTAGCTGCGTCTTGAGTAACGTTGTAGGTAGATGTCTTCCATGGGTCCTGGGTAATGGATGCACTGGGCATCGCTGCATAATATGATCCATTGGAATGGCATGGGTATAGTAAATGAAAATGCTTGATCCCCGACCTAATATCCATTTCGATTTCGGTAACCTATTGATTATTTCAGGTGTATATACGTGGATCCTTCTACTAGTTGCGCGGACATACAGGGTGTTCTCCAAAGATACTGCAGCCAACGGAAATCAAAAATCTCCGATACACGGATTATAACGTTTAAACTCATAAATAAGTAGTATTTAATAGTCAAACAGTACTTTCGTTTTATTAGCCATGATTGTAGATATACCTTAAGTTTTACTTCCCTCGTCGAGTAGTCTTGCAAAGGAAATTTAGTATATATTTTATTATAGGTACTCGTATATGAATGGATGGAGTAACAAGCCAAATCTTTGGGCAAAAACAGCAATTTTAGAGGAAACGGGAATTCTGAAATTAAGTTTATGCGATAGTTCTGTATATTCGGCAGAATTAATAACTTTTTAGTGACATTTCAATATGACTCGCAGAATAAAACTCCCACGGACATTAAGTACATCCATGTTCTTATACACCAGCTGAGTTGGGAAGCGGCGACGTTCCTTTAGGATAACTTGAAGGACAGCTGTCTTTAGTCTTTAGAGGAGCAGCTGTGATTATGAACACGATTTGCCGTAATTAATGTACGCTGCTGGAAGGTGAGTTTTTCATCGAAAATAACGCCAAGGTACCTAACAACAGTGCTCCTAGCGATTTGTGCACATGAACATGTCGATGGTAGATGCCCATGATGTTTACATGTGTGGAAAGCAATACTGGGAAAATTGTCTGGTGCTGAGGCTTTAGTTTTATGAAAGCAGACAAATTTGGTTTTGGTGACATTTAATGTCAGTAAATTGGACTGAAGCCATTCTGTCACAGTAAACAGACCTCTTTCTGCCAATTTAGCTACTTCAGCCCAAGAGTCAACGTTAAAAATTATGGCGGGTGTCATCCGCGTAACATAAGACATCAGCGTTTAGCAAATTTGTAACGATAATGTCATTGATATATAGTATAAATAAAAATGGGCCCAGTATCCTTCCCTGTGGAACGCCAAAATCAATAAAAGAACTGTCACTGATGTTTTGGTCAACTTTAACACAATGGGCTCGATTTGATAGATAACTCTTAAACCAGGCCAAAGCGTTACCTCTGATTCCAAGGAGTTCAAGTTTTCGTAGTAGAATCAGGATGGAAACAGTATCAAATTAATGCCTTTGCTAAATCAAGAAATACGCCTACGCAGGCCTTATTTTCATCTAGATAATTTTAGTCGAGCTTAGTCATCAGTTCTACCGCATCTCCAGTTAACTTATTTCTTCGGAATCCAAACTGGCGTTCTGAAAACGGGTTATTTTTTTCTGCGAAACTAATCAGGTGTTCGCTTATAATCTTTTCCAATATTTTTGAAAAATTTAGTTTACCTAAAAGGTTAAAAACAAATATGTTGATCTGGGCAAATACACGGTACTTTCCCTCATTGCATTGTACAGTTAGATGTTTGTTTTCATTTAAATAGTAGCTATACGAGTACTTACTTAAGTACCTGCGAAAGTGATTAGTGAGCTACCTGACATGCTTATTTAATTTAACCGATTTTACCCATTAGGTAAACAAATGACATGACCTATCAATAATTAAGGACATACATTAACAAACTATCTGAATTACTTAATTGGTATTCGCTTCATGTAACTTCAATATAAAAACAAGCTTTTTGTTGTAATGTTTATTCTTAATCTTACCGTGGCACAGAGCACTTCACTGTCAACGAATATATTTGTTATTTGTTCCATTGCATTAAAAAGGTTTTTGAACTTGTCCGATTCACCCCGGTTAAACAATCATATTTAAGTGTTGTTAAAATATTATCAGAATTGTAAAATGAATTTCAAATCTTCTTTGGCTGTTGTGTCGAACAATTACATCGTCAACATTGCAATGGGTAAGCATTTATTACTTTTATCATTACAACGTTACACCTGCCCGTAAAGTTATAATTTATAAACCTTTGTTACGTGTTATGTTACTAAAATGTGTCCTCTCACAAACATAAATGAAGAAAGACACGACTTTTATCTGGTAACCTTAGGGTTACCAGATGCGATTTTTTTGGAGGTGACCGTTTTGTGAGTTTTGTCATATACCTACTTACGTCAAAGTGTATATGACGGGTTAGCCTAGTTCAGGGGTTGGCAAACCACGGCTCGCAAGCCGCATGCAGCTCTTCGGAGGGCCATTTGCGGCTCTTCGAGTACCCCTCATAAAGATAGATTGAAGGAAATGTGAGATCGAACATGGCGTAAATGGCTGTTTACGGTTCTTCATATTTTTTTCCGAAATTGTTTCTTTGGTTAGAAAGTTTGCCTAGTGGGTAGTGACACTACGAAGCTCAAGGCCCTGGGTTCGAATCCCGGTAAGGGCAAATATTTGTGTGATGAGCATGAGTATTTGTTTCTGAGTCTTGGATGTTTTCTATGTATTGTAAGTATTTATATCTATTATATATATCGTCATCTGGAAGTACCTAACACAAGCCTTACCTATGAGCTTACTATGCCTAGTATAAGTTGTGTAAGATTGTCCCATAATATTTATAATTTGTTAAACCATTGCTGTTATCTACTTACAGAATGCAATGTAACAACATGGTCTCCAAACATGGAATCCGCTTCGACACCCTTACCGGCTAAGGCTGAAGTCGCCAGCCACGAAAATATCCCTATTCACCCCACTCCGAAGAGCCGACCTAACCGCAACGTTTTGGCTATGTGCAGAAAATTAGACTTCTCTCAACGTGAAGAGGACTCCGAGAAGAATATTGGATGATATTGTTTGAAAATTGATTAATCATCATCTGCAAACGTCTATTAGACGGCCCACTGCTGGGCAAAGGCCTCCTTCCGTACTCTGACCCAGTTTTAACACCCGTCGTGCACCGAGCCCCTATTTCACCATCACAATTGTCAGTGTCACACATGACATTGACAATTCGACGTACATTGCTGGGTCGGCAAGCAAAAGTAAAAACCCGGTTACACGCTAATTTTGGCTGTAGTTCAGTCCATCATTACATTATGATCAGACTGACGAAAGAATTATCGTGTAACCCTTGTGAATGACAGAAAACTGACAGGAGACTGACCATCAGTCCGTCAGTTCGACGGTTACACGATAACTCTCTCGTCAGTCTGACCAGAATGATGGACTGAATTGAAGCCAGAATTAGCGTGTAAACGATGTAGACACACAGGGACTAGTTATATTTGTGTTAGATTTATAAGTCTGTTAAAATGTGAACAAATAAGAATTTATAATTTACTGTATTTTATTATGAAATTTATTCATTCACAATTTGAATATTCTTATTCTTCTTTAGCATAATTACACATTAGGTCAGGCAACGAAAAGGTATAGAGGGAAATGCTTGGGACACAATTTTTGACTTCGTAACTTTGTTTGGACTGGTTAGGAGATCAACATATCAAAAGTCCTTGTCCGTAGCCCTTGAGCCGGGGAGGAGGAGGCAGTTTGAAGGTCCCATTTTTCGATTTTACGCTTAAATCTCGGAAACTATGCGTCTTAGTGACATGACCACTAGTTTAAAATTAAAGCTGATTAAATTTGCTACAAGTTTTATGCTATCAAACTTTTCGATATCTTGTATAGTTTTCCAGATATCTGCTCTTGAAAGTCTGTAATTTTGGAAAACAAAAACTACCTATTTCGTCTTTGACGGCTGTTCCTCATCAACCTCAAGCACGAAAGTAGCAGAGCATCAAAGGCGCTATCGACTCATTTATAAGCATTCGTTGCCTGACCTACATAATACGTTTTTAATATTATGCCACTTGCCCGCATTTCTATACTGCTCTGGAATTGGCAGTTATTTATATAATTATAGGTACAGTGGGCTTAAGAGTTATTAAGAGCTTTCCAAGTCGATGCTGGTACTAAAAATGTAAAAACAATGAGGAAAATTCTCAAAAATCTTTATTTCGGTAATAACTCGAAAACCGTGCAACTTTTACTGGGGTCATGTTAGTTGTTCCATTGTAATAAGGCGATTTTTTTTAACATCTCTGACGTCGACTGTAGCTGTAGCTAAATTAAATCACGATCCATAGCATGATAATGATACCATTACGCTTGAACATGTTTATCCATATCGATGTATTCAAACGTTCCTTCCGCTCGTACCTTTAGCTTTAGACTGTGTATCAACAGGAGTACATACCCTTGAATAACTGAAAATGAATGTAGGCGTTAATCATAACCGAAACATGACATAAAATATAGGTAAATAAAAACGGCAAAAAAATCACGTTTGTTGTACATGTTACACCCCTTAAGCCGGGTCCGCTGCACCTATGTTTTCCATGTTTTTATACATCTAACATGTTTTCCGTCAGGTTCGGCAAAAAAATAGAGTATCATTTTGATTGGCAAAACATGTTTGACGTTTAAAAACCACGAAAACATGGCGCAGCGGACGCGGTTTTACATATTTAAGTATTTAATTATTTTTTTACTATTTGTTATAGCGGTAACAGAAATACATCATCTGTGAAAATTTCAACTGTCTAACTATCACGGTTTATGAGATACAGCCTGGTGACAGACGGACAGACAGACAGACAGACAGACGGACGAACAGCGGCATCTTAGTAATAGTAATAGGGTCCCGTTTTACCCTTTGCGTACGGAAACCTAAAAATCGTCACAAGGAATATCTACATATAACGTAGGTATAGTGAGCTGCAGCGAAACGTTTTCCCTCCCTGCATTAATGTTTGTATGCAGTAAAAGGGGCACGTTTTTCTGCAGTGGACTGTAGCTTCAGCCAAATAATCAGTGTCTACTATATCTATGTTTCTTTCTAATAAAGAGAGAGAACGATAAGTTATCAAGGATCACTGTGCCACAGATCTCGGTGAAATATATAGGGATCACAGGGCCCGTACTTTTTATGCCGATGACATCAATTTGACGTCACGCTGCATAAGGTAAAAGTACCCTTCACCGGATCTGCCGTATCGCCGAATTCACCCTATTTTAAGCTGTAAGTCGAGTAGTACAGCTAATATGACGTTGTGATTTTTTTACCCACTAGCTAGATACCTATCCCTTCCACTACGCGGAAGAAACTGCCATTTTGGACCTCAATGGGGCCGCGATAATTAATCAAGCCAGTCTATCGCCGTTTTGTATGGGATTCCTTACGAAAATCGTTACGAAATTGAGTGAACTTCTTAAGGTCATAAAACCATTTAGAGGCTAATTTATGAATAAAATTTGGGTTTTGCGGAATCATTATTTAATTTTTTTTGTTATTTGTAAAAACAAGTTCATTTAGTGCAGTTATTTTTGAAGAATTTAACTAAAATGAGGATTCGGTGATGGGTCTACCCTCTTTTTGACTTGAAGGTTTCTACGAACAGCATCCGGAATCAGGGAAACCGTGTATTATTGAGATTATTTATTTATAGGTTGATCATAAACTATTTATTTAAACTAATTCGCTTTTCAAATAACTAAAAGTATAGCAAATTTTATGAGCATTTACCGAACATTGATAATCAAGATAGATTTCTTTAAAACTTTGTTTGAAATGAACCATTTTCAAGACTTTTTGTCGTTAAAATAAGCTATTTGGCAAGGCTATTTAAAAAAAATCATAACACATATTTTACATTAATACTAGCAAGAGCCTTTTGTATTTATGGTTTCGCAATAAGTTCTAATTCCTTGTAAAAAATTATAATTTGTAATTATAACATTATTAATACGATATAAACACTATTTCTTAAATTCTGTTCGCGTGATAGGTTCCACATAATTTGCTTGTCCAATTCACCGAACGGGCGTCCGGTGAAACGTACCCGTAGTACCTGCTACCGAAACCACGTTGGCCTCAGCCATGCTACTATTTGGTGTTCCTTAAAATATCAACCTTATTTCGTTCCTAACTAGGTCGATATTAATGTGTTTTATTTTTTGAACGCTCTTGTAAAGGCCAGCGCTTCCAAACATTTAACGTTTAAATATACCTACATGTACGATTTTTTCACTTTATTTTGAAACCATATATTATTTAGTGCAATAACAATATGATTAATTATTGTTAATTTGATGCTTATCATATTCTTTTATAACTTTTTTGTTTTTTTAATACATTTCCCATGTTTTTGAATTAGATAGTCCGGTAGTTTTTTTTTCAATTAGTTTTATGGATAGATTTTGAGTTGTTTTATGTTATTTACAAGTTAAAGCCTAATAAGTGATATTTTCGTGATTACGTTAGAATCTCAGTGTTATTGAGTATCAAGTTTGTGGAAAATATTTTTCTTCTGTCCTTATTGGAGAGTGATGAAATTGTTCTACTGAGTGAAAGCCAGATATTCATATCGGTCTGAAGGAAGATATTTCCCACGAGATTTTTTTTTTAATTTTGTCAAATACATAAAACTTATGTATGGTGTTTTAATACTTTACCCGCATATAAAAATATGCAGATACTTCTAACATCCTAACATCCATTCGCAAGCCATGCCCAATTAAGGGTTCAATATCTACAACTCACAAAGGCAAATTATTTAAAAATATTACCATACCTAATTATTGTGAATAGAAATATAACTTATGTGTTATCTGAACTAAAGTTTTATTTAACATCTCGCTAAGATTTTTGAAGTAACAATACTAGCGCAATTAGTTTGAAAAATAATCTCAATCAACAGTAAACCAACTAAAGTTTGAGCACCACGCAGCGTCCAAATCGCATACATTTCTTCCCTAGTTCGGTGAAGCGGCGCGCCGATTCGGTATTATGTGCAAATCACGTTTCTTAGTTCGGTAAATGGTACAAACCAAGGAAACCGACCCAAATAACTTTAAAAATATTTTTAGTATATCTATAAGTATGTTATTAATTTCTAGGTACATTTAAATGATGGCAAATGTATCTAAATTACAATTGCACTTTTGAACTTAGCCCTACGAAACTCGCAGACCTTATTAAAAAATAAACGTACATCGAGGTCTTAAGCGTTCGGTGAAACGTACTTTTACCTTATATGGTGATCCCAAATATGTGATATGTGAAACGTAAATTAAACTATTTGTTTTGTTTTTATATATACATTTTATTAAATGGTATTGTTACCACCAGGGCCCGTACTTATCATGCCGTTAACGCAAAAACGACGCCACGCTGCATAGAGTATGATTGCAATTGTATGTATAAAAACAAAAAAAAAATGTATAATTTACGTTTCACGTATAAAGAAGGTACCTATTAATAATTCCACGTGTGAATAGATTACTTTTGAAGTAATTTGTACCTACATGATTAAAATGATTGACGACTAATAATAAATAATAATAATAATAAATTCATTTATTTCGACCAACTAGGATCATACAAATTACAAAAATATAAAACACAGCAAAAATGTATAAAATTAAATATGTAAACTACGGTGACAGCTGGACGCATATGACCACATTATGTGGTCACTTACCCCCCACTACCGCCGCAGTTTACTAAGATTTGTTTGTCATTACATGAATCATATTACATTGATTCAAGTAATGACAATGAAATCTCTCAGCCAATGCTCAGGATGCTATTGGAGCTAGACCTGACCCTGCGCATCAAGGATGTGCAGCGTTTCCTCATTGTAGCATAGAAGCAATCTACCCTGGCCTCCGCGAACATCCCTGATGCACTACAGAAGCGGGGTAGCCCCATCAACACCCTGAAGGCATTGTTATATTGTACACGAAGGGCGCTGTACTGTTTTTGCGTATACTGTGTCCATAGACTCGCTGTATAGAAGGTGGTGCAGAATGCTCTAAGCAGTGTCAGCTTTCAATGATTAATAATTACAATTAAACTATTTGGGATCATTCTATATGCAGCGTGACGTCAAATTGATGTCATCGGCATGAAAAGTACGGGCCCTGGGGATCAGTCACAATCATAACACAAGAAGACCTGCAGTGCAGGCCTAAGAAAGTTGTAATTTTATCACTATTCGTTAAGGATAAAGCCTGTATCACACTGGCGCGGCCTGCGGTGGCGGACCATAGTAAATTTGACAGCTAATGGCAAGTTTTCTATTGTCCGCCGCGGCCAGGCCGCGCCAGTCTGTGAGAGGCCTAAGAAGTCCGTCATGGGATCTACAGGTTATATGATTTCACCACAATTTGTCAGTACAACATGTCGAAGTCAGAAGTGGGTGTGTCGTACAGATGTAACAATCAGACCACATGTACATGCAATTTCTCAGTACAACTCGTTTGACAGTTGGATCAGCAGCGCAACATGCATCCAGACGATAGCAATTAGTCAGCTTCTGACAAATTGGGGCTGACAAATCATGACATGTATAGGGGTCTATCACTCTCACAATCGCATAGACGTCAGAACATGACGGATGTCTTTTTCGCAGCGACAAGTGATAAAATTAATGGCAACCATCTTAGGCCCACTGTAAAGACAAAAATACTAACGAGGTTCTAAACCGACTGCAGCCAGTTCCCAAGAAAAGGAATTATCATCATATTTCATACTCATGTAGCTTATATAGATGCTGATTGGGGTAGTGATTACCCAAAGCACCGCGCCAAAAATCGTACCGTTAATGCCGTCCACCGTGCTCGGACGTGGAGATGCGGCTATACAGTCATCTGACAAGACAAGGAGACACTACACGGGCCAATATCGGCGGACGGCCAAGCAAGGACACAGAAAATCTAATATAGAGCAGTAGCGAAGCGCCGATACAAGCCGATTTCCACCGGCTTGCCTAATATGTATTTTTAGACAAGCCTATACAGCGTGTATTCTTAATATTACCTCAAATTCTAACCAGACGTAGGAGGTGTTAGGGATATGAACCGATTTTGCAAGAAAATTTTCTTAATATACCATTTTTTTTCCTTATAAAATGTATGCAATGTATCACTACCTTGTCTTACTGACGTGACGTCACGACTGTCACAAGTGACCCGCTTCTTCCATGTGTCAAAGGAGTGTACGCAATACATTGCTGCTCCATAAATTTTCAAAAATTAGTTAAGTTTGTTAGTTAAGACTACTTAACTTAATTTTTTCTTGCAATATCGGTTCATATCCCTATTACCTACATCTGGTTACAATTTGAGGTAATATTAAAAATACAGACTGTTTAGTTATATACTCTAAACACTTTCATTATCAATAATGTGTTAATTTTATAACAGCTTGTGTTTAGGCTATTGCATTGAACTTGGTGTCGGTTTCGAATAAACGAAATATGACAAATTCATTTATGTAATAATATTTACACCATTTCATATTAAAAACTTGAGATAAAAGAAAATAAATTTCTGTCAAATTTTTTATTTTTGGTACAGTCGCCATCACATACATAGGTACACTCTAGGTGTTCAAAAATATCGGCACGTGCACCTTAATGCCTTGAAAATAGAGGTGTGTTCCGATATTTGTGACGTGCTTGTTTGCTCCGATGTATGTGATGGCGACTGTACATACAAGCTTTTATTGCCGACTGTACTTTTCTGTATACCATCATCAACTGCTCATTGAGACGATTCTAACGAGCCCGAGGGTTTCGTCGGTCAAATACTGAATTCCCATGGCCACCTTCTGTCTCCATCATCAGATCAGCTCGATGGTACCATAATATTGAAGTGTCATCCAGACTATACTAATACCAAACATTTCAGCTCAATCGGATAACGGCAAGTAACTGAAAATTTTGACGGACAACTTACATACTTACATACGAACAGGTCAAGTTAAATAAAGCTTGTAAAAAGGAAAATTCATTTTAGTATTGTGTGAGCAAGCATGCTTCAATTTAGACCACATCGTAGCGTCCCGTCACCTGAGATTGTGGTCGAACGCAAAGCTTTGCTTTTATTGTGATCTTGGTTCGGTTGCAAGTAATTCATTTTACATGCACATAACTCAAATCAATAAATTATAAGGATGGCTCGGCTCCTAAACCTTTAAAAACTCGCAGTTATGGTTGTCCAAACTACTTCAAATTTCGTGAGCACATGCGTTTATGATCACAAACAATCGTGCATTTAAGTTTTTACTCAAGCGTGCTACCATTTTACAAAGAAAATACAGTTTGCTGTGTCGTGTTAAAATATTGCACGTTTTATTATTTTCAACCTTTAGGGTAAGGTGGTTGACAATGGATCACTCCATTTTTCACTGCCCGTAGCTCGAGAAATAGTTGTGCTATGAACATCATTTATGCACTATCGTATACATAATTTATTCAAAAATCATTATTGTATGCTTTAATTACTAAATTGTAATAAACTTGTCGCCAGCAAAGCTTTTTAAAAAAAATGGGATTTGGCCCACTGTGCACCAGGGGGTGTGAACACTGGGCATACCAGTAGTTCACAGTGGGTCAAAGAGAATTAGATGAGCAAGGTTAGGGCGAAACCAATGAAAAACGAGCATCTTTTCTTTATTTTATTATAAGAATCAATAATAATAACAAATACTAAAAACACAGAAACAAATAGGTTTTTATAGATAATGGTACGGAACCCTTCGTGCGCGAGTCCATCTCGCACTTGGCCGGTTTTTTGCTTGTTATTTTTACGATGAATTCTTTTAGAAACATTTTTCAACACCGAAATACTTGCTGCTGCGTGATCCGTGTCGAGAATGGATGTCTGGTATTCGCAATATTGAATTTTGTAAGTATGAACAAGTGACAATTTAACTAGTAGGTATCTAAATAGGGTGATCGAACCAAAAGATGAACATTGAACGCCACCCAATAGTTAAAAGATTAGTCGAAAAAAATAAAAATTGCTTGCAGATAGTCGTTACCACGTTTTTATGCGAATGCCTGTATTTCATCGAGTGGTTGTCTGACATACAATTCCAATTGAAAAAATCAGCGATGTTTATTACTTTAATGTAATATTTGCGGCTGGTATGACACTCGGCGCGGCGATCTGTTTCGTTTTTGCGGTGTTGCTGTGCTTTGGAGTTTGCAAGGTAAGGAGGTTTATTTGGGTCAACTTAATGTTAAAGACGTGCCCACGCGCGATCCTAAAAAGGGGTATTCCCCGCATGTCAAGTATAGGCGAATAGGAGGCACAGGGAGGCAGGTATTTACCTTTGACTTTAAAGGCCATGCATTCACTCTTTTTTACATTATAGACCAAGCCGTGTCCACGAGCAAATTCCTCACAAATGCGAATCAAATGCGGAAGGCCACACGGCGAGGCACTCAACAGCACCATGTCGTCATCGTAGCTTATGTTATTGAGACATACGTCATCAACGTGGCAGCCGACTCCTGCTGCTGAGCTCCTCTATTAACGCATTCACATAAAGGTTGAAGAGCTTGGGTGAGGTAAATCTGATTGTTTTTGCCAAAAACTGAATAGACCAAAAAACTTTATAATTATTGGTCCTGCTCACAAAATTTCATGTTAATCGGTTGAGCGAATGCAACCTGTAGAGAAGAGCAGCCGGACAGCGGGACATCCGGGCATACGAAACAATTTTGGCCCAAGCTGAAGCATAGAAGTTCATTCGCTTCGCTCGCACATTCAATAATTCAACTTGTCAACAATTTATTTATTTTAATATTTAATGTAATATCCTAATGTATCATGTAATATCCAAATGTCATAACATAACCTGTATACTGATGATGTAATGTTATCAATAAACTTTAGTTTAATTTCATGCCGCCATCCCTCCATTAGCCGGCGTTATTACCCTAAACTTGAATGAAACCACAATTAGAGTCCAGAAAAACCACCCTTTGCGTTGCCATAAAACTGACACCGGCAAATTCACACCTCTCCAAATGTTTTTAGCTACGTCCATCATTTAGAAAAATGCACCATGTGGCGTCAATTCCCTTCACTTTAATGGCAACACAAAGGCAATTACTTGGGACTCTAATTATGGTTTCAAGTAGTACTATTACTTATTCTGTGGTATAGTGGTATCTTTGGTTTGATTCCATTATAACACTGAACTTCTGATCGTAGTTCAGTTATTGTACTGACAGCTAGTATAGACAAAATATCATATTTGGAAATAATTTATAATACCGATTTTTTCTGTGTAACGTAGGTACCTATATCATAATTACCTATAAACAAAATCCAATAAAATATCATACATGAAAAAAATATTAGGTCCTGAAATGTCGGAAAAAATATATCAATAAATGCTTTAATATTTATTTTGGTTAATTTATATTATGTATAAAAAGTCAATGTACTTCTCCTTCATTTAAATCTATTTAATTACTTTCGGAGGGAAAACATCTTAGAATAACGTTTTAGACGATAACGGTGCCCACCTTCTTTTCGCAGCTAACGTTTGGCAAACTGATTCATTTCACAACTTTTCATTCCCCAAACTCTGAAACTGTAAATATTTCAGGATTTATTTCAGGGCCATCGTGTAGAGCCCTATAGGTTAAGTTAGGTTAGATTATAAAAATCCTGAAATATTTAACAGTTTCAGAAATATTAAGAGGTTGGGAAATGAAAAGATGCGAAATGAATCAGGTTGCCAAACGTTAGGCTGGGAAACATTAGTGAACCCGAGAGGTAATCACGTAACGTTTCGAACGCGCGTCGGTACAATTTAACTGTCAATTTTCCATATAAAAAGTGACATTTAGACCTACCCGACGTTCGTACAATGCGTTAACCTACCGGTGTACTTAAGAGCGTGCAAACAAAAAGTTGGTATTTTAGCTAACGTAAGGCTTTGATTTCAAGGGAAACTAGACGGACTGCGAAATTGAAAAAGTCGTACTTAATATTAACGGTAGCGCTCTTTGCTCTCGCTTCGGCTTCCTATTTATTGAACTTGGGTATCCACCTGCAGAGTAAGACGAGCATCACCAAGAAAACCCCGTACAGACCTGAAAACGAAAAGCAGTTTTTCAGCAACTCGAAAACCTTTAAACTGATCTTGTTCGAAATCGAAATAAGTTTGAGCATGATTGTTTTATTTTTTTTCGTTTGATAAATAAATAAATAAATATTCGCGGACTGTCTTACACAAATCAAAGCTTGTATAGTTACCCTGAGAAAATTACGGTTTTTTTGGAAATAATTAAATACCAGGCTAATTATTTGTATACGTACGGCTTTTAAATGTTATTTTAAAAAACTTTTACTATTGAAGTCAATAATTCTATGGACCGGAAGTTAGGAAAAAAAATTAACCCGCTAGCAGAAATGCTATCAGTATTTTTACATTGAAAACATGTTTGAGTACACAAATTTGAAGACTTACTACCTGAATCCAAAAATATATGCATCAGGAAATAACAGCATTTTAATTAAATATTTACGACCTTGAGATAATATTGAATTTCATCTGGCCTATAGAAAGGTTTATTCATTAACAAAAATAAGTGGATTATGCGCGTATCCCAAAGAACGTATATAGACGTAGTCAATTATAAAGTAAAGAAAGTTTATACCATTTTCGCCTGATTTTTACGGAATTTATAAAGATTACTTTTCATGATTTTTTTACCGTTGCGGTATTAAATTTAGGTGGATTATTAATGAATATTTAGTCAAATTACCCAACCTATTTTATGGTGTAAAAATATGGCTGATATCGATATATTGTTATGTTTTCATAGAGCGAAACCGTAAAGTTCTCAGGGTAAGTCACGCTTGTATTGTTGAGATATTTAGAGCTCACTTTATACTGGACGCTTCAAAGCTTACTATAAAACCAAAATTAGTTGACACCTAAATGGCTCAACAATTAAAGCCCGTGACTGTACCTACAACGGGTACTAGAACACGATAAACATATAAGTTTCTGTCAAAAAAATCATTTTTGGTACAAGCTTTTACTGCCGACTGTACTTTTCTGCATACCATCATCAAGTACTCATTAAGACGATTCTAACGAGCCCAAACTCGATGGGGTTGTGTCGCTTTATTGCGGAGTTCCTATGGCCGCCTTCCAGCTCCAGCATCATATCAGATCCAAGTCATCATAATATTGCATTGTCATGCGATATACATATGCTTGCAAAATTTCAGCTCAATTGGATAACAGGAAGTGACTGAAAAATGGACTGCGAATTTTGACGGACAACTTACATACTTATATATTTACATACATACGAACAGTGCATGTTAATATAAACCTTGTAAAAATATAGATAAATAAATACTTAAATATATAGGAAACATCTATGACTCAGGAGCAAATATTCGTGCTCATCACACAAATAAATGCCCTCACCGGGATTCGAACCCAGGACCTCTGCTTCGTAGGCAGGGTCACTATCAATTAAACAAGCACACGGTCCGCCTGATGGCAAGCACACTGTGATCTAACACAGAAAATTGTATGTGCCGGTAACCTTTTTAGGTTAGTTGTTGAAATTTTCATGATGATGTATTTCTGTTGCCGCTATAACAACAAATACTAAAAAAACAGAATAAAATAAATATTTAAGGGGGCTCCCATACAATAAACGTGATTTTTTTGTTCGTTTTTGCTCGATATTGATAACGACAACAGGTAGACCTTTTTGAAATATTCACAGAATGTTATTTAGTTATATATTCAATTTAAAAATAAATACTTTATTAAATAAAAATAAAACAAATATTTAAGGGCGTCTCCCATACAACAAACGTAATTTTATTGCCGTTTTTATAGATAACGGTATAATACGGCACGTTTTGACCACAAACAATGGCCATTCATGCGCTCGGTTGCAAAAAATTTTACTATAGATGAAAGAAACTCGTCACTTACCACAGTAAAGAACAGTCTTATCTTCCGGGAATTTATAATACTCATAACTATCTATGTGATAAACTCTGATCCCCAAAAATACTGCGCCACCAATGATATATATGATTATATTCTCTACTTTGTCCTGAAAATAAATAAATTAAACTTATACTTCGGTTTTTATCTTGTTTTCCAAGTATCCTATAGGTAAACAACGCCCGTCTTATACGGTTACGTTAAGCATAGGTGTAATATGGAACTTAAGCCGGGATTTAACTAGAGAGCTGCTCTGTGCTATGATACTAGCAGTTTAAGAGTTTATTAAGATCGCGGCGCTACCACGAACTTCGAATCTCGAACTTCGTATATCTCCGTCTCTGTCGCTCGAGTACCATAAACTATAAGTTTGATAGAGACGGAGATATACGAAGTTCGTGGTTATAGCTCTGCCATGCGCACGAGATTTCCCATCTTATTGTTATTCCATAGCATCTCTCAAACATTTTTGCTCACATGTTTCAGTCCTTGGTAAAGTTTCCAGCTCGGATAAAGAGGAGCAGCGGCGATTAGTAGAAATAGAAGCACCATGAAGAATAAACGGACGTCAAACTCTTGGGTTATCTGTGAGCCTAAGCCCAGACCCGTGAAGTGATCGAGGACTGAAAAGGAATAAAATCGTTATTAGAGCGAGCACAGTGGAATGTCATCTCGCTCATGGAGCAGTATAACTTGAGGAGTATCAGCACCTTACAGAAGACCGAAGCCATGATAACTCCACCACTTGATCTATGATATGTGGTGTTCCTAGTGGTCAGTAAGGTCGCCACAGTACCTTTACCACAGTACCCTTAGCGAGGGATTGAAGTGAGTTGCGTTTACGCAGACGCTAGAGTCTAACGTTAAAGATTTAGTATGAAAAGTCTATACACCGCCCCTGGCGGTCACTCATAGAACTAAAAATCCAAACCGTAGTGTGAGTCACTTATACATTACTTTACCCACGATCGAGTTCACGATCGTTCGTATAGTTTAATCAATTTTCCAATATTCAACCTTATAACACAAGCATTTATCGTTTTAATTTAAATGCTAGCTTTGTCGGTTATGACATTACAGAATACGCGCATCGCGACGTCGACACAATATGGCGGACCGTGTGCCATTTATTTGCATTTTTAAATACAAAATACGCGACTATCCGAATTTTGTGGATATAGGTATGTATGTTGTCAATTCAAACCCCTTATTTTTATACGTTCTTTAATTTGAGATAGGTGTCGATCAGTAGGTCAATCACGTAACGCATTGTACGCGCGTCTGACAGTAAAATCACAATCTAACTGTCATTTCTCCATATACAATTGACATTTAGACCTTACAGACGCGCGTAAAAAAAGTTACGTGATCGACCCACTGATCTACGGTAACTCTTGACGGAATAATATGTTATCAGTGTTATCACGCGCCATTTTGCAAGTGTAAACTACAGTCGCTGCGGTATTCTTCGATTCGAAATGTCACATGGTACCAATTGGTAGTACGAATCGAACGTTAAATTACGCATCGAAAACTATACGCTAGCGACTAACTTTTTGCAGTTGTTTTCGGAGTACAACGGCAGTATGAGTTACAAAGACAGGTTGAATCGAAAAATACCGTAGCCAGGACAGTGGTTTTGATTATTCTTCTTAAATATAAAGTAGAATGAAATTAAGACTTTCAGCGACTTTCTGCAGAGAAACAAACGCGCGCCTGTCGCGCGACACTACTCATAGATTACCTGTATCGATACTGTATTGCGTTTGGAGTGCTGCAAAAAGTCGTCTTGTGTAACCGCCCTTATTAAGCCTCTCACAGACTGGCGCGGCCTGCGGTGGCGGTCAATAGTAAATTTGACAGCGAATGACCCGACAAATTTTGACACATGTCGTGGGATATGTGACATGCTGACAAATTGTCGACGGGGCATTCGGAATCATTCGCATGCTTGGTTAACGTATCACGATCGATACGGAATCATATCCACTATCGCGTGACAAGTGATAGCGACTATGCTAGGCCTCCAGGACGCGCGCACATGACTCTTCTCCCCTACACCAATTACTAATGCTACTAAATAACTTTTAAACAGTGACAGCCATCTCGACGTCTTTTTCACACCAGAGAATCGTTTCCTGGCCGCATCTAGTCACTATCTAGAATCGATTGTCACTATCTATGATATAGTTAACTATGATTTATTATTGTATTTTGAACCCATGTAAGATTACTTTTAATCTATATTAATAAAAGAAAGTTGTGTTAGTTCCTTTGCTTATAACTCGAGAACGGCTGAACCGATTTTGATGATTGTTGATTTGTTGGATTTATCTTTGCCCCGAATAGCAGAATAACTTTAAAAAAATGGAAAAAATTAAGTTTTTTTTTTCATGCATTTTGTACGGCGGAACGAAGTTCGCGGGGTCAGCTAGTTCATTATACATTAGTACGTCAGGTTTATCTGTAAGTGCTAATTATTACGTTATAGTACATTACTGCACACGCCGGGAAAGACGGTGAGTAGGCATTAGACAGGTCGACTCGACCGTAGGGAGGCCGGATAGTGATACGAAGCCGGCAAGCCCTTTTCACGACCAGGCATGTATCGTGCTTTTCTCAAACATGCAATTAAAATAAATAAATAAAACTAATGTTCATGTCTGGGGGCCGATTTTTGACTTTCGAGCGCTCGAAAATTAAATAAAAGTAAATAAGATTGTAGGTCAAAATTACAGGCACTTACTTTCTACCGATATAATTGAATACGAGTGGTCAATACCACTCGTTTTTAAATTTTCTATCGCTATTTCAAAATAGCATTTCGTAATTTTGACCGTTTTCGAGTGAAAGAGTCGAGCGCTCGAAAGTCAAAAATCGGTCCCCTGAACGCCGTGATGCTGTGCCACCAATTGTTGAATGAAAATTTAAAAAAAATACTTCCCGGCCTAGGCCTTCAATTTTGTGTGAAATTCCTTTACCTACAGTTCTCTCGAGTTGTTCCGCCCGAAACGTCATACTTTGAAGCCTGTTATAGCGCACGTAATGACGACATTTCATTGCATTTTTGAGAAAAATAAATAAACAAGATTACTATTGACCGCCGCGGCCAGGCTGCGCCAGTGTGATTCATTCCTTAACTGATACCGCAGCCCTAAATGCGGATGGAACATTAAGGGCATCACACACTGCCGCCACATCTCGCTGCGGCGTGCGTAGCCCCGTAATCACCGGACGGAGGGAGGTGCGGTGACGTGCGGAAATTATAATAATACTGGCATACAACGTTCCGAACCGTCGCTCCGCACGCCGCAGCGTGTTGATGCCATGGCAGTGTGTTGACAGCCTTACTTTATCATACACTTACATCCCACAGCGGAATTCCGTACTTCACTATGTACTTGATAACGGACCCATATTGCCACGACGATAATTAACACCACAAATATGACACAGGTTATCTGGGGACAAACATATAGAAGTCAGGTATTTGAATAATATTTGAACCCAACTTAGCCAGCAGAGGACATCCATCACGATTCGAATAAAAATGAGGACTTTAAAGCCCAATATCAACAAAACGTGTCCCTGAACTGAAAGAAGTTTTAAAGATCCATCTTATTTCTGAACAAGCTAGCCAATGATACCCCATAGGTTTGCCGACAAAAATATTACATCCCCACATACTCGTACTACCATAAAATGGTTATTAGTGCAACAAGAGCCCATGCTGAATCATAGAATTTATTTCGATTCGCTCGCTCTTTCTATAAACTTAAGCGTAAATAGTTCGGCGTAATCGACGATACATTACAGGGATAGAAAAATTATATACGAACTCTACAGAAACCAGGAAACCATCATAGAAGTAGGCGAAGAAAAGGGGAAGGCAAAGATCAGGCAAGGTGTAAAACAGGGTTGTCCACTCTCACCTCTTATATTCAATATCTTCATAGACCGGGCCATACAGATAGCAATAGATTCAGACTTGGGGGGCGTTAAAATAAATGGAAACAAAGTACAATTCATTACATTTGCAGACGACATCGCAGCAATTGCCGAAGATAGTAATCAGTTACAGCAATTAGTATTAAAACTGGATGAAATGTTCAATCAAACCGGACCTAAAATTAACTGCAACAAAACCAAAATTCTCACCATTTCTAAACACACAACAGTATACAGAAACCCAATCGTAATCAGAGATACGACAATAGAGCAAGTTCAGAAATTTAAATATTTGGGAAGTATCATTACCAGTGACTCTAGGTGCACCCCTGACATCATACAGAGGATTGCTATGGCCAAAAAGGCATTTAATAACAAAAAGCATCTCTTAAAAGCACGCATATCAAAAACAGCTAAAAAGCGACTGATTAAAGTTTACATTTGGAGCATTGCTTTATATGGGAGCGAGTCGTGGACGCTAACCCAGAGAGACAGAGAACGACTGGAGGCCTTCGAAATGTGGTGCTGGCGAAGGATGGAAAGGATTAGCTGGACGGAGAGAAAGACAAACGAAGAAGTTTTAAGGATGGTAGATGAGAAAAGATGTTTGCTAGGATGTATAAGAAATAGGAGAGGCAAGATGGTGGGTCACCTGATACGGCACGACAGTTTCTTCCTAAACATCCTGGAGGGTAAAATTGAAGGCAAGAGAGGCAGAGGAAGGCCTAGGCTAACATATTCTAGCCAAATAAAACATAAAGCTGATGTCGAGTCATATGAGGAAGTCAAGAGGCTGGCAATGGACAGAGAAAAGTGGCGGTTACTCCACCTGGCCAATGCTGACCAGGCCAATTTCTGGTGCTGTGGTTTCTGGTGGTAAAAGAAACGACAGGGTGTGGCCTGTAATAGGAGCAAAAAAATAAACGGTAGATTATTAAGCTTGTGAAAAATTATTTCCACGTGTTTTATTTGAAAAAAAAAATCAAAATTTTTCTTTAAAATATATTTACTTGTTTTGTTTTACTCTTCAGGCCCCGTAGCATGGATGGCGTATCACGCGACAAGTGACAGGATAAGCGCGTCGTTTCGTTCTATCGAACGGTGTCAGCCAGGGACGGAAGCTCTATCCTGTCACTTGTCGCGTGATACGCCATCCATGCTACGGGGCCTGGAGTGATAGGTATAAGTAACTTTTTATTTAAAAAAAAAAATTAAAAATCACAAAAATATCGTTTGAAAACAAAAATGCAAAAACTATTCTGACTCATTTGGTACATGATTTTACCTCTAAATCTGCATTGACTGCTGTGCTATGATCTCGTGGTGCCAAGATTCATTGTTTGGAGGTCATAACTTTAGATCAAAATTTCTCCGAATCCAAAAAAAAATAAAATGAATGGGACACAAGGGGTTACTGCAAATGCTCTAAGGAAGCGTCCTTTTGAATATTTGCTTATAACCAAGTATAAACTTACAAGTTGCAGGCAAGCCACCGGGTAGACGATGAAGAATATGATATGATACCATACATACTCGCAGGTCGAGACCCATGTCTTCTCGCTATCGGTGGAGTCGCTGGTCATCCTGAACCTGAAATAGTTTGTAACAGTAGCTAGTTTAATTTTACATTATCAAGACCATAATTACATACCTATACCTACCCATGACCAGGGACCGTATTTTTTGTATTCTAATCAGTAAAGTTCGGGCAGGTTATCTGTAGCTCTAGTATAAGTTGTATCGATACATTGACGACCGCTTTAGCCTAGTTGGTAGTGACCCTGCCTACGAAGCAAGAGGTCCTGGGTTCGAATCCCGGTAAGGGCATTTATTTGTGTGATGAGCACGAATATTTGTTCCTGAGTCATGGATGTTTTCTATGTATTTAAGTATGTATTTCTCTATATAAGTATCTATATCGTCGTCTAGTACCCATAGTACAAGCTTTGCTTAGTTTGGGACTAGGTTGATTTGTGTAAGATTGTCCGCAAATATTTATTTATTTATATATATACGTTTTCGAACGCGTTTGCGTTTAGTTTCAATTTGTATGGCCACACGTAGTTCCTAATAGTTACCACCAGAGGCGCTGTTCGCGTTGCCATACAAATTGAAACTAAACGCAAACGCGTTCGAAAACGTATTGTATTGATAAAACTTATACTAGAGCCTCTGTCTGTTTGTATCGTCTGGTGAAGTGGTGACCGAAGAGCTGGCGGCTTTCTCGCGCAACGCATCAGCTATATGTCGCTGAACCGAATTGTTATGTATTGTTACTCATTAGACGCATAATTTCATGTTCTTTAATTTATTATTGAGTAACTTTTCGCTATGATGCACCTATAGATGCTACGAGCATAGTATAAAGAGGGCAAAGTATGTTATCTTCCTATACAAACGCACCGCGCGCGGCTTATTTCGCACTAAGAAACGGGTCGAGATTTTGTTTGAATGTGCGTGGGGCGACGTTTAGATAGTATAGCGCACACATACAAGCCGCGCGCGGTGCGTTTGTAGGAAGATAACATACTTTGCCCTCTTTATACTATGCTACGAGTGAGAAACCAAAAAAAATCCCAAAATTTCGAGGATTTGTGGCTGCCAAAAGTTGTCCCAAGATATCTCGTGTAACCATTTTTTAGGGTTCCGTAGCCAAATGGCAAAAAAACGGAACCCTTATAGATTCGTCATGTCCGTCCGTCTGTCTGTCTGTCTGTCCGTCCGTATGTCACAGCCACTTTTTTCCGAAACTATAACAGCTATAGGTACTGTTGAAACTTGGTAAGTAGATGTATTCTGTGAACCGCATTAAAATTCGGAACGGAACCCTTCATGTGCGAGTCCGACTCGCACTTGGCCGCTTTATTATATTTACTCGGTTGTATCGAAGTAAACAATATTTAAAAAAAAACTTCTACACCACCTTTTGCAAACCCCCCCCCCCCCCCCCCCCCCATTACATACAGTTACATACACTATTTTATCGATCCACATATCATAAGCCTCCATGATGCATTCAGGAGCCGCTTGTTATGACCGGCATCGCGGCGTCGTTTTCTGGCAGCTGTCATAGTTTTTTTTTTTAATTCAGAGACAAACTAGAGTCGGATCCAACTATCATATCGTTCGATATCTTACTTACGTGCGCCATTTGTCAAATTTGTATGCAAATTGACAATTCATTTCGAACTACTTCATCTCGACTGATATTAGAATAGAGGTTTAATCAAATTTCTTTGTTTTTCAGAGACGTTCGAAATTTGAATGAAATAATATTATCGAAATCGATGTTATTATTTAGCAATAATAACATTTTCACAGATAAGAAATTTGTTCTAACAAAGCATTGCGTAGTGACAAAACGTTATCATATTATGTTATACCTATAAGGTCGGCGGAAAGCGGCATCCGTAGTTTCAGCTTAAAGCGTAAAAAAATATTTTTACGCGATCCTACTGATTTGATCCGCGTTATCACGAAAAAAATATTGAATCGAGGGTTTTCGCGAAACAACTAAGTACACTAGTTTAGTGGAATGAATATTTTACTCGACAGCAGGTAAGTCACTCTCTTCACGTATTTATACTGGTTACCCGCGATTTTGCGAAAAAACTGATTGAATCCAGCATGGTTAGCACAAGATGGCGCGCGAGCTCTCTAGAGCTCTCTAACACTATACGTCTCTCTCCTATTAGAAAACTTAGAAAGAGACGGATAGTGCGAGAGAGCTCGCGTGCCGTCTTGGGCTAACCGTGCTGGGTAAATTACTGCCTAGTTTACATTTGTACTTCGGCATACGAAGTGAGCAGAGAAGTGTGGGCAGGATGGGCGTAAAATGCGGTATTACGCCCGTTCTGCCCACTTCCCTTCCCACTTCCCTGCTCACTTCGGCATAGTGTAAACGTAGTGTACGACTCAGCACCTCGGCAGGAAGCGTGTCGGTACCATACCAATTTCTTCTTTGAGGAACACGACAAGTTAGGGCCCAACCTAATCCACTAATTACTCAAACGTTACTGTTTTTTTAAGGTTCCTCAAAAGGAAAAAATGAAACACTTTTTGGATCACTTTGTTGTCCGTATGTCTGTCTGTCAAGACCCTTTATCTCGGGAACGCGTGAAGGCATAGAGTTGAAATTAAAACCATATTCTGTGATCCAGTACCTTGAAGCTGTGAATCAAATTTCTAAGTTAACGTAAAAAAAATACAGCCGTTTAAAATGTATGAGTACTAATTCGACATTTAGCCTAAGCAAGATACGGGTTTTTTGTAAATAATTAAATACCAGGCTAATTATTTGTGTACGGCTTTTAAATGTTATTTAAAAAGCTTTTACTATTGAAATCACTAAGTCTATGGACCGGAAGTTAGGAAAACAAATAAACCCGCAAGCAAAAATGCTATCAGTATTTTTATAATGAAAACATGTTTGAGTAGGTACACTTTGGAGACTTACTACCTGAATTCTAAAATATATGTATCAGGAAATAACAGCATTTTAATTAAATATTTACGACCTTGAGATAACATTGAATTTCATCTGGCCTTATGGAAAGGTTTATTCATTAACAAAAATGAGTGGATTATGCGCGTATCCCAAAGGACGTAGATAGAAGTCCCTATACTA
Organism: Epinotia brunnichana; assembly: GCA_963854355.1. Classification (NCBI taxonomy): domain Eukaryota; kingdom Metazoa; phylum Arthropoda; class Insecta; order Lepidoptera; family Tortricidae; genus Epinotia; species Epinotia brunnichana. The sequence continues at coordinate 5,579,451 of OY977949.1, read as the reverse complement.
CGTAAAATATAGCTTGAACCCTGCGACAGCTTTCAAAGTGACATTGTTTTCGGTTTGAACTTGATGGGCGTGATTTCGATGACGGCTTTCGCAGGGCTCAAGCTATATTTTACATAGTACTATGCATATACCCTGCGACAGCCGTCATCGCCTCACATCACGCCCATCAAGTTCAAACCGAAAACAATGTCACTGACAGCTGTCGCAGGGCTCAAGCTATATTTTACACTAGCTTTTGCCCGCGACTTCGTCCACGTAGAACTCGTTTGTATCTAGCTCGATACAAACTTTCACCCTCCATTTCCCTTTTAGGGGTAGATTTCCGATATAAAAACTATCATATGTCCTTACCCGAGACTCAAACTATCTTTATCATTATTATCATTCATCATCATCATCATATCAGCCAAAAGACGTCCACTGCTGGACATAGGCCTCCCCCAAAGAGTTCCAAAGTGACCAATCCTACGCCACCCGCATCCAGCGGACTCCCGCGACCTTTACCAGGTCATCAGTCCACCTTGTGCTTACCAACGCCGCGCCTACTAACTACCTACCTCTATACAAAGTTTTATCTAAATGGGGTGTATAGTAGCTTCATACAAATATTTGACCCCCATTTCACCCACTTAAGAGATGATTTCCGGGATAAAAACTATCCTATGTCCTTTTCCGGAACTCAAACTATCTGTTAACCAAATTTCATCTAAATGGGTCACTCACATCCAAATTTTCACCCCTTAGGGGAGGATTTTCGGGATAAAACTATCCTATGTCCTTCCCCAGGACTCCCAACTATCGCTATACTAAATTTTCACCCCCATTTCACCCCCATAGGGAATGATCTCCGGAATAAAACTATCAGATGTCCTTTCCCAGGACTCAAATTATCTCTTAACCAGATTTCAACCAAATGAGTTCCTTAAACTATGCATTATCCTTTTTCGGAACCCCAAACTATCTCTATACCAAATTTCATCCAAATAGGGTACATCCAAATTTTCACCCCCTATTTTATGCCCTTGGAGGATTTTTTTCGGGACAAAAGCTATTTGTTGTTCTTCTACGCGAGTAAAACTATCTCTATAGGCACCAAATTTCATCCTAATGGGTTCCATCCAAATTTAAACCACCATTTCACCCCCTTAGAGGATGATTTCCGAAATTAAAACTACGCTATGTCCTTGCCCAGGACTCAAACCATCTCTATACCAAATTCCATCGAAATGGTTTCCATCCAAATTTTCACCCCCCATTTCACCCCCTTAAGGGATGAATTCAAAAACAAAAAATTTCATATGTCATTTCCCAGCACTAAAACTATCTCTTAACTGTTAACTTTTTTATAAGTTTTTATTGTTACTAACATGATATGGACTTAGTCTGAAATAAATAATTTGAATTAAATTGAATTAACCAAATTTCATCTAAATAGGTCACATCACATCCAAATTTTCATCCCTTTAGGGGGTGATTTTCGGGATAAAACTATCCTATGTGCTTCCCCAGAACTCCAACTCGCTATACCGTAAATGGGTTCCATCCAAATTTTCATCCCCCATTTCACCCCCTTAGGAGATGATTTCTGGACTAAAAATTATTTTAGGTCCTTCCCCAGGACTAACTTTCTCCATACCAAATTTCATCTAAATGGGTTCTATCCAAATTTTCACTCCTACTTTTACCCCCTCAGGAGATGATTTTTCAGGATAAAAACTATGCATTGTCCTTCCCTGGGACTCCTTCTATCTTTTTACCAAATTTTAACTACATGGGATTTATCCACATTTTCACCCCTATTTCATCCCCTTAGGGGATGATTTTCGGGATTCAAAGTATCCATTGTCATTCTCCGGGACTCAAAGTATCTCTATACCAAATTTGATCTAAACGGAGTCCATCCAAAATTTCACCCCCCACTACACCCCCTTATGGGCAGATTTCCGGGATAAAAACTATCCAATGTCCTTTCCCAGAACTTAAACTAACTCTAAACCAAATTTTATCAAAATGGGTTACATCCAAATTTTCACCCCCACGTTTTACCCCCTAAGGGGAAGATTTCCGGGATAAAACCTATCCTTTGACCTTCCCCGGGACTCGAACTATTTATATACCAAATTTCATCCAAATCGGTGCAGCGGTTTAAGTAGCTCCATACAAACTTCCACCCCCTATTTTATCCCCTTAGGGGATTATTTCCGGGATAAAAACTACCCTATGTCCTTCCCCAGGACTCAAACTATCTCTATACCAAATTTCATCTAAATCGGTTAAGCCGTTTTCACGTGATGCGCGGTCACATAAACAGACAAACAGATAAACAGAAAAACAGATAAACAGACAAATAGACAAACAGACGAAAATTCTAAAAACTGTTGGAACGTGTTCTGTTATCGATTTTAAGTATCCCTAGCCAATTTTTTTTCGAATATCTTCCATGTACAGACTTTCGACCCTCTTCAGCTTTATTATATGTATAGATAGAATTATATTTATGCATATACCCTGCGACAGCCGTCATCGAAATCACGCCCATCAAGTTCAAACCGAAAACAATGTCACTTTGACAGCTGTCGCAGGGCTCAAGCTATATTTTACGTAGTATAGTCAATTATAAAATTTATAAAATAAAGCAACTTTATACCATTTTCGGAATTTAGGTATATAGATTACTTTTCACTATTTTATACCGTTGCGTCAGTAAATTTAGGTGGATTATTAATTATTAATGAATATATAGTCAAATTACCCAACCTATTTTTTGGTGTGAAAATATGGCTGAATAGATATATTGTTGTGTTTTCATAAAGCGAATCCGTATCTTTCTCAGGCTAATTCTCAAAGGAACCAAAATGTATAGGGTACTTTCCGTTGTCCTAGAACTATGAAATTTGGCAAGTAATATAATAGTGTTTTATACTACAAGTACCTTCAGGGGAAAATCTGAAAAACTATACATTTGTAATTAAGTACGTAACCCTCAGTGGGCGGGACCAACTCGCACTTGTGTCCGGTTTTGTATTATTTTTTAGTGTATTGTAAAAAACCGTAAAATTACTCACGCCTCACAGTGTTTTACATAGAAGCCGAAAAAGTGGCATCCCCGTTTTATTACAAACTAGCGACCCGCCCCTGCTTCGCACGGGTTTATGTGTATAATACATGCATGTATGGTTTGTATTATACATATAAACCTTCCTCTTGAATCACTCTATCTATTAAAAAAAACCGCACAAAATCCGTTGCGTAGTTTTAAAGATCTACGCATACATAGGGACAGACAGACAGACAGACAGACAGCGGGAAGCGACTTAGTTTTATACTATGTATTGATTACTGTAGTTTAGATCATTACAAATGTGAGACTAAAACTCCCGCGTTTCTAATATGCGTAGTTTTTGAGAAATACATTTTTGAAAATCTTGTTTCTGACACCTAAGAATTACTAAAACATGTATATATTGCAAATTATTAATTAAACGTATCTGTTGTTTAAAGTGTTGGATAAAACCTTCGAAGACATATATTTAGAGGCAATTACGACCTCTCTAGGTGCATTTGTTACAAAGATATTAATGATTTTATTGATATTGGTTTTTATTTTTTTCTTCTACGTTCCGCCGTAGTAGGACGCGATATTTGTATGACAGCTTTATTATTATGTCTTCTATCTACCCTATTTTTTACACGACCTAATTCCATGGAACATTCAAGTAATCACCTAAACTCTATGTATCCGGTTTATCCGGCCACTAGGGTTGACACTTCGGTATTTTGAATGTTATAAGTACGCCGTTTTTTCGGGAATCCTATTATTTGTTTTCTTGGATCGCCAAGGCTTAAAAAAGAATTGTTGAGAGAAATCTTCGATATTTGATTTTGATGATTGCAAAACATGTAACATTTACTAATAACTTGCAACCTAGTACCTATGTCTGTTTATCAGCGATATTTATTTATTACGCGTACTGATTTCGATTATTATTTTTTTTATTTGAAAGGAGGGACGCTAACGATAATCTAATAGGAATTTGAATACGTAAAATTTCATACAAAAGTAATAAAATTACAAACATAATTATTATTATGTATCTCCTGTTTAAATTCACGGGACAAAGCCCGGTCCTTTGGAAGGCGTGCGTGGGGATATAGATCCAACACGTAGAGGCCCTTTGGAGACGAAGTTTAATGTGATGTAATACACCTGCTAGAACCCATTCACGGGTACATCGGTAGATACACGTGAACCGGTTCCAACAGGCGTTGGGGCTATTGTAGGTTAAGAGGAAAGAGTAACGGGCTATGGATGAAATTTGTATGGACAAATGAATGGGCTATTGCAAGAGTTCCGGACACCTGCCATAACATTGTGAGATGCTATCTAGGCAGGCGGTGACTAGCCACTCGCTAGATGGGCCCCTGAAAGTGCCGTCGTAAAGACGGCCAGGAGCAACACCGGGTGAGCGGCTCAGGGGTGTCGAGAGGTGGTGCTGCGCTTTCTCAGAAGTTACTCGCGGCATTATGCCCTTTAACACTTCCACCCCTGGAGCATATGAGTCGCTTAACTTCAAACTCGGGTACATCCATTCGACCCTATCAGCAAATATCTACCTTATCACCTTTGCTTAATAGCAAAATCGCATGATTTGACAGATAGATTTACCCGGGTTTGAAATTAAGCGACTCATATAGCTCTAACGACTCCTCTCTGGACGGCAAATGAAGGTAAGCCAGAGCTGAGAGTCCTGCAGGCCCCTGCATTGGGGTTCCACTCCGACCGACGAAGACACGCCGGAGACGGAGGCCCTGACCGACTCTCGGGAGCACTCGGGTCCGTGGGGTCGTTACTCCCCAACAGCTCGCCACAAGCTGCCCTGCGGGCTTATTATTATTATTTGTATGTTTTTCCATATCTCGGGACCACGGGGTCCCGGACTTTTGGAAGGCATGCGTGAGGCCGAAGCCAACAGCACAGAGGCCCTTTAAAACAAAAATAATCTAAAGCGAGGGATACACATGGCGGGTACCATCTCCGACCGCACAACATGATACAACCGGTGATGGTCCCCGCCAGGTTCAAAGACTATTGCAGTGCAGCACTGTGACTGCGATGGAAACTAAGGTCATGGGGGCCCTTGCCAGACAAAGAATGAACTACTTTGGTAACGGTTACCCGCAACCAAAGGAATTCAAGGTGCTCCCGGCGAACTGCATCATCCGCTTTGTGGAAATGATGGAGCAAGCCTGGGAGCAGGTATAAAGGAGAGGGCAAATGCACAAAAGATCCCACTGGGTCGAAGTGCATCCGAAAGGGCCCTCACCTAGATAAGATAAGATAAGATAAGGTCATGGGTTATTGGGTTGAATGGTGGGTGGACTGGAACATGGGTTATGGGAGAAGACCAGCGGACACATGCCGTGACAATCAGTCTCAAAATTGTAAAAAGGCAGGCGGTGACTCGCCAACTCGCTAAGTGGGCCCCACAAAACAGTCGCACGCACAGTGCGACAATGGAGCAACACGTCTGAGCGGCTGTGAGGTTGTCGAGAGGTGAGTCTGCGGTGTGCCAGATCCCGGTGTTCCGTTCAAGGGCCGCCGGCGTTATGACATTTTACACTTCCAACCTGGAGCATAGGTTCCGCTCTTGCGACTCCACTCTGGCCGGCCGGTTAAGGCAAGCACAGAGGCGAGGGCCAGGTCACTCGGGCCCTCTGGAGGTTAGGGGTCCGCGGTGTCGCCACTCACCGTCAGGTCGCCACAAGCTGCCCCCGCGGGCTTATTATTATTATTATTATTTATTTATTTAAGACAGCTGGGGTCCACAATGAAATGATTTTTGATAAATAAAATAAAAATACGCTAGATAGAGGTATCATTTTATTTTTCCTGTATTATTTATGTTACTCTTAATCATATGTAATAATTTCAGAATTTTCGCTTGGTAAACTTCGGAGATAAGGGGGGGGGGGGGGGAATGGTATTTTTTTCAACATAATCCTTAATAAATCAAAATTTAACCACTGTAGAAAAAAAAACGGTTCTAGAAAGCGCAAATAAAGCCATTTTATATGATACCCCACTTGATATTTAACTAAACTTTGAATTTTTAACGCCCCTCATATTCGTCATTTACACAGAAAATAAAAATGTATATTTCTTTTTTTCATTTTCCATAAGTAGTTCCTGAGATATTTAACGTTGTGACAGACGGACGGACGGACGGACGGACAGACGGACAGCCGGACAGAGTCGCACCATAAGGGTTCCTTTTTTACCGTTTTGGTACGGAACCCTAAAAACAACCATGTTCTGACGTAAGTGGAAACTGATGCAAGTGGAATAATTTTTATTTATTTATTTTCATTATTTACACCAATCTTTTCAAAACTGTAATAACATATCATTCCCATTTACCCATAGTAGGTAGCTACTGTTTGTACGGGGAGATCCATTTCCATATTTAAACTGTGAAATTCGGCATTTTCCTGTGATTGTAGATACAGGGTTCCGTAGGAACAACGAGCTCAGAATTTTAGACAGATTCGACCGGGTTCGATTCCCGGCCGTGTGTAAGGCTTTTTTGAAAATCTTTGAATGCAGTTTTGTTTCTTTTTAAAAATAAAGGAATATCTCTTTTTAAGCATAATGAGCCAACTTAAGGATTTAAGGTAGTTTCCCTCCAGGGCCCGACTTATCTTTCCACACTGAATATGAGCGTTTCTCCAAAAAAATGCAACTATTATTAATTGTAATTTTTTCAGGAAATTTATGTTATTTCCAATCAGAGTCAGGGGTTCTTTCGATCCTGGTGGGACAAAAAAGTGTCCAAAAGATATTTTTCCTAATTGTGTTACCATTTAACATATACTTTGTATGGCGGAAACACAATAGGTAAATTCAAAAATGTATGGAAATTTCGGGGCACTTTTTTTCTCCTATTAGGATGGAAAGAGATCGTGATTCTGAGTAGAAATAATATAAAAGTCGCAGAAAATCTCGGAAAAATGTAGTGGATTTTTTTTGAGAAATGCTCATCATATGCCTTAAAATGTCGATTATTGATACCATCACGAAAGGAGGGTTTAGTTAAATCCAATCTCGACAATGTACCAAATCGTATAAAAAAATTAAATGTGTTTACCTATAGGTACAAACTGGGTTACAACCCCCAGAAAAAAAATGGCGATAGTCGTTTAAACGGTCGTGTTTTGGTTCCGCCACATAGTACTTCTTTAAAAAAATAAATCACTCACGCTATTCAAACTGGACACCGTACCTACTCGACACGAGCACACTTCGGACTGGGAACAAACGAAACGGCCTATGGTGGATAAAAAATTAGGTAAATGACGTCAGTGGCCGTGTTTACTCTAATTCCATCAAACTGATGAACATAACTGAGCAACTACATATATACCTACCTCATCGTTTTATGATAAGGTTTATACCTAGTAGTTTAACGTTAATAATAAGATTTGGTTCGGAGTTCAATGTAAGATTATAAGTAAATTTAATAAAAATGGGTTTTCCAGAGAGATGCCGCACTGAACAACAACAACTTTTATACCCATACTATTTTTAAAGCGACGTAGGTTCAGAAAACGGATTTTTAAAAAGTCGTAGCGTTTGTTTGGATCATAATACGGCTTGCCCTTAATTTAATTAGCAATCTTGAGGCCTTTTTCGAGGGACTATAGCTATCCTGAGTTTTTGACTTTCACTCGATAGAAAAAAATTACGAACATGATTCTAAAATACACTTACAAAATTCGTACCAAATTATGAAAAAAAGCTAAACATATTAAAATTGGTTCTAAAAATCGGCAATATAATTTTTTGCCGTTTTTAGGGTTCCGTACTCAAAGAGTAAAACGGGACCCTATTACTAAGACTCCGCTGTCCGTCCGTCCGTCCGTCCGTCCGTCTGTCTGTCACCAGGCGTATCTCACTGATATCGTGATAGTTCCAGTTGAGATTTTCACAGATGATGTATTTCTGTTGCCGCTATAACAACAAATACTAAAAACAAAATAAAATAAATATTTTTATTGATAACTAGCTTTTGCCCGCGACTTCGTCCGCGTAGAACTCGTTTATATCGTATTTCGATACAAACTTTCACCCTCCATTTCCCTTTTAGATTTCCGATATAAAAACTATCCTATGTCCTTCCCCGAGACTCAAACTATTTTTATTATCAGTATCGTCATCATCATATCAGCCAAAAGACGTCCACTGCTGGACATAGGCCTCCCCCAAAGACTTCCAAAGTGACCAATCCTGCGCCACCCGCATCCAGCGGACTCCCGCGACCTTTACCAGGTCATCAGTCCACCTTGGCCTACCAACGCCGCGCCTACTATGTACGTCTATACAAAATGTTATCTAAATGGGTTGTCTAAATGGGCTCCAAACAAATATTCACCCCCCATTTCACCCCCTTAAGAGATGATTTCCGGGATAAAAGCTATCCTATGTCCTTTTCCAGAACTCAAACTATCTGTAAACCAAATTTCATCTAAATGGGTCACTAAAATCCAAATTTTCACCCCTTAGGGGAGGATTTTCGGGATAAAACTTCCCTGGGACTCCTTCTATCTCTTTACCAAATTTCATCTAAATGGGTCTTATCCGAAATTTCACCCCCTATTTCATTCCTGAGGGGATGATTTTCGGGATTAAAACTATCCGTTGTCAACTTGTCATACTCCGGGACTCAAACTATATTTATACCAAATTTCATTTAAAAGGGTTACATCTAAATTTTCACCCCAATTTCAGGCCATTAGGGGATGATTTATAAAATTTAAAACTATCATATGTCCTTTCCCAGGACTCAAACTATCTTTCAACCAAATTTCATTAAAATAGGTCACAAACAAATTCTCACCCCCAATTACACCCTCTTAGGGCATCCCCTAAGAGGATGTAATTCGGGGGTTAATTTTCGGGATAAAACTATCCTATTTCCTTCCCCAAGACTCCAACTCGCTATATCGTAAATGGGTTCGATCCAAATTTTCACCCCTTATTTCACCCCCTCAGGAGATGATTTTTCAGGATAAAAACTATGCATTGTCCTTTCCTGGGACTCCTTCTATCTCTATACCAAATTTTAACCAAATGGGATTTATCCACATTTTCATCCCTATTTCATCCCCTTGGCGGATGATTTTCGGGATTCAAACTATCCATTGTCATTCTCCGGGACTCAAACTATATCTATACCAAATTTGATCTAAACGGGGTCCATCCAAAATGTAACCCCCCATTCACCCCTTTAAGGGTAGATTTCCGGAATAAAAACTATCCGATGTCCTTTCCCAGAACTTAAACTACCTCTAACCCAAATTGTATCAAAATGTGTTACTTCCAAATTTTCACCCCCCTATTTTACCCCCTAAAGGGAAGTTTTTGGGTATAAAACCTATCCTTTGACCTTTTATGGGACTCAAACTATTTATATACTCAATTTCATTCTAATCGGTGCAGTGGTTTAAGTAGCTCAATACAAATTTCCACCCCCCATTTTATCCCCTTAGGGATTGATTTCCGGGATAAAAACTACCCTATGTCCTTTCCTAGGACTCCAACTATCTCTAAACCAAATTTCATCTTAATCGGTTCAGCCGTTTTCACGTGATGCGCGGTCACATAAACAGACAAACAGATAAACAGATAAACAGACAAACAGACAAACAGACAAACAGACAAACTGACAAAAATTCTAAAAACAGTTGGAACGTGTTCTGTTATCGATTATAAGAATCCCTAGCTAATTTTTTTTTGAATATCATCCATGTACAGACTTTCGACCCTCTTCAGCTTTATTATATGTAGAGATGGTAGGTACGGAACCCTTCGTGCGCGAGTCCGACTCGCACTTGGCCGGTTTATATAGATACGGAATTCTTCGTGCGCGAGTCTGACTCGCACTTGGCCGGTTTTTTACGTTTGATTTTTTGTGCGTTTATAATTTACTTTAAAAACCAAGTTTAAACCGACTCAATTCAGTACTTCGCCAAGCCACATAGGTACATGAAAATTTCCACATTTCCTATCCAATCTACCACATGAACTGCTTTCCGAGAGCAAATGCCTTGATTATCATAGAAAAAACCCAAGTCGCTATATGTGGGCTGATAATATTTGAGGAGTTCCGCCAATTCCTCAAGGATCTCAGAATTAATACTTCAGTAGTTGCTACTTCAACTTGACGTACTTTACATCTTTGAGGAGTTCCATAAGTCATCTGTGGAAGCATCATAAAGACATCATCAGTTCCACTTCACCAAAATTGTGATTACCGAGAGTAAATACATGAGTTATATTAGAAAATACCAAAATCACTACACGCGTGCCTTTAAAATTTGAGGGTTGCCCTCAATTTCCCTGGGATCCCATCATCAGATCCTGACTTGGTGACAATGGGACCACCTCGGAAGTATACTCTTTCGAATAAAAAAATGCATTTTGGATATCGGTCTACAATTGACAGAGAAATCGGGGAACATACAGTGGAACATATAACCTCCTCCTTTCTTGAAGTCGGTTAAAAATGTCTTGAACTACACAAACTTTAAACCCCCTTTTAACACTCTTAGGGGATGAATTTGGAAAAACTCTGAAATTGATTTTGTCGTCTTTTAACATATGCAGAACTAGCTTTTGCCCGCGACTTCGTCCGCGTGAACTATAGTATTAACTTCCATTTCCTATTTGATCAACTTCCGTTAGGTAATAATTCCTAAAATGGTATTCAATGTCTTAATGCAAAATATAATAATTTATCTGTGGGGCAAGAGTCACCTAAAGATGTTCTGCCGTTTTCAGGTGTCTGAGTAGGTAACAATCATCCAAACTTACAAACGTTTGCAATTATATTATGAGTAGAAAGTGAAATTACTATATTATGGTTTTCAATACTTGTGTGAATATTGTTATTTTAAATAAGAGTCATGTATTACTATTCTTATAAACCATTCAATTTGGTTCCGTTTGCATCATTTTGAGTGATGTATTACGAAAGTGGCTACAATCTATTTAACCACACTTACTGAATTTTTCTTTTTTCGAAATATACGTACATTGTCTTCTTCTTTTGAACACCTAGAGTGTACCTATGTATGTGATGGCGACTGTACTACAGTATTCCCGAATAAGAGATACCATACAACGTTTAATCCATATACATAATTACAAAAGTAAGCGGTACATACCAAACATTTGTGTGTTCTTCTATTCTTAAGACTTAGCAATTATATGTATATGAAACTAAATAATCCCCAAATATCCGCCTTGCTACGCGGCATTTGCATAGCGTTCTCCTTGACTTTTCGCTTTTCAAATACACACAAGTCAAGTCAGATGAAGTAAAATTTGGTCACCTTGGTTTTTAAGTTTTTTTGACCTGATTTTTTTTCTGCAATTTTGCCAGTGTCTCGTGCCTTGTAAACATGTTCTCGAGCTTTAAACGTTCTGTAATGCATTTGCCGAGAATCAAGAGTTTTGCCGCCAAAAAAAGTTACGTCAGAAAAAACTCATACTTGCATAGTACTTGGAAGCTTTTAGGTATCGTTTTTCATTTGAAGAAATCTTTAACCATTGTACTTTTCACCACTTAGTAATTTCTGAATTAAATAAATGTTCATTCATGCATGCAACTTTATCTGTAATATTAAAGCAATGATTACTATTTGCGATTCCTGAAACGTCCAATTTTGACAGCTGTCGCTATTTTTCTCTAGAACCTTCATGATTAACTGCGTTTTTGAAAATCTATCACTATCTATCACTAAAAAAATAAAAACTATTATTACTTAAATACAAAAACTGCATGCCGGTCGCTGGGTTTGAACTTGGGAACACCGAGTTCGTAGTCTATAGGCGAAACCACCGTACTACATATCAGTTGTTAGAACACGATGAATATTCGAATACCGTGACTGCAAAGAGAATATAAACACTACGTTATAAGAGACGGAACTTCATACATTTATTTTATTTTATGGGATTCTCTGAAGACTCCTACCAACGTAAAGAAAAATGAGTGTTGCCATTACGACATCCGGTCAAAGTCAGTGATGTGAAAATTCGATAATAGTGATGTTCATACGTCAGATAATCTTTCATCCATATCGATAACATGACCCCATAGGGGCCGCTCGTTCTACATTTATTAATTTCCAACAAAATACAATTAAATGTTTAGGTTCAAGAATAAGTTAACGAGAACTGAGAACTCGACAGAATGTGCAGAACATTTTATTGACTGATAGCATAAGAAACCTTGTAAAAACAGCACGTGATTATTTCTCAGTTTTCGCTATGTAAATCTATCTATACGAATGAAATATTGATCAGATATTAGCTCTTTTATTTCAAATGAACATTGGTATTCGTAATAACTTCTAAAAATAACAAAAAAAACATAAGTCCATAGTATTGATCGATAAACCTATTCCTACTACAAGAATATATAGGTACCTACAGATTCACGTAAACATACCTAAACATAAGATAATTGCAGAGCTTACCTTAAGAAATTTAGCATTTTAACTTTATCATCCCTGTGTTATAATTGTATATTTACTCGTTATATTCGATCCAAAGACCATTAACACGAGCACCATGAACCAAATTAAAAAAGGAATACCTTAGTAACGAAATATCCCTCAAATTTACAATAATAAATAACAATAGGATATTATAATCTCCCTAAAGAAATAAGCGAAGGTCTGAAAATACAGAAATACACTAAATGTATAACAACTTAAACTGTGTTCTTTATTTATTGTGCTTCTTTTAGCAAAATAATTGTCTGGTGTTAATATTCAAATAAAACTAAAATATGACATATAAAAGATAATTATTAAAAAAAACCTAAACAAGGGTGCCGCTATGGGGCGTAAGCTAACGGTGGTCACGGCGACTGAGAGACGAACCTCCTGACTATTCTCGCAGTGCCTTGGAGTATGCCTTCTGTATCCGATCCTTGGCCCAGCCATCTAGCGAGGTCAGCACGATATCAATCTTATTGGCTACAATAGTCCTATCCGTGATTACAGATCGATCCATATAGAGCGTGGAACGATCATTTTCGAGAAATAGCGCTGCAGAATGTGTACTTATAGTATGGCAATTCGCGGACCATAAGACCGTATAGCAGAGCAAGTTACTGGTCAATAATCCTGGGTACAAGGTTATGTATGTGCAAGTTAGTACTCGCGAAAATAATATGGCTGAGTGACCCTCTGGATATATTTCCAGTAGTTCCTAGAAGTTAGAATCCATTGCGGTGCGGTGAAGTTAGAAACTATTGGCTACAGCAAGTGGTGTCGTGCTGCTGGAACAGATGCTGCAGGCACCGCTTCCTCCATGGGGGTATAGCCGCGGGACCTAAAATGTATCAAATATTAACATTCAATCTAATGGTGGTGTTAGTTTATGGCTGATATCTATGACAGTAGTCGTTAAGCCGAGTTAGAAGCCTTCGGGCGGCTTAATAACGTCTTACAGTCGAGCTGCCCACTCACTTGACAAAGGGGGGACAACTGTCACTTGCTTCCGCAGGAGCTACCTACCACAAGCCTGCACGTGTCCCCTGGGTGGTACTAAAGAGTGACAAACTCAAAAGGCCAAATAATGTATGCCATACGATTATATAAATATACAGGACGCAACTATTATACTGACTAAATACATAATTCCATGCTTATTACAAATAGGGAAGTAACTCTGGCTTGTGGCTATGTACCAGTCACTTCTTCGTATATAAATCGCTGACTAAATTTCGAAGTACTAGGTACCTACTTCCTATTCCTGATAACACCGAGTTGAGTTTTAAACACGCGGAACGGTGTTTTAAGCACCAAAAGCAATAAAACCATAACTCCTTAGATATAGGTACATACCTTCTTACTATACCCATGACAAATACCAGCATTCTATGTAGGTAGTACCTAAAAGTCTCTGAGCTAAGCCGCGGACGTACAGTCGCACATGGCGAAAGTCTAAGAGTTCCTTCTTAACAACTGAATCCTAAAAATTTACATCCACCTACTACAAAATAACATGAATGTCTTCTTGTGGCCAAGATTCACATAAGATTTGTAGATTTTTACCTACTTAGTAGCTTAATGCTAAATTCTTCAGGATCAGAAGCATATCCGGCCATGCCTATGAAGGGTTTCGTAGCTGTTATTTTATTAGAAGACTTGGACTGAAACCGCTCACGAAATGTCACGAGAATTGGTTGAGCAATATGCGACCTGTAGAGGGGAACAGCCGGACATCCATCCGCCGGACAAACATACAGAAGCATTTTTGCCCATCAAGCTGAAACGGAGAACTTCGCTTCGCTGGCTTATTCAATTGTTTGTTATTTTTATTTATTAAAGAAGCAGCATTACAAAATAAAATTCACCCATTATATTTTGTGTAGTGGCTGTGGCATGTATTGTCTTACTGCTGGAAGCAACAGGGGCTGCAGGCACCTCTACCTCCATGGGAGTGGCCGCAGGACCTGAAATTGTATAAAATAATTGTCATATTTACATTTAATCTCTACACCATCATTAGTCCCACTTCAAAATGTGTATATTGATGAAGTCTGCTACGTCAACGAAATTTCATCAGAATCTGTGATTTACGGCAGCAAATTTCTAGCTTCGAGAGAAAATGCTTAATTATGATTAACTTAAGAAAATATCGAAGTCGCCATATGCGTGCCTATCACATTTGAGGAGTTCCGTCGATTTTTTCTCTTAGATCCTATCACCAGCCCTACACCAAAATAATCTGAAATAAGTTTTCTTGCATCTTATCATAAAGTATGAGTATGTACGAAGTTTAAAAAAAGCGGTACCTACTCACTTCTTTAAAACTTGTTCGTCATACAAACTTTCAAAGCCTTTTTTTTATTCCTTCAGGAGTGGAATGCTTAAAGACGACGAGAATCGATTTCTTGTGTCAAAGAGTTTATACAAGAAGTTGCAAATATCTTACTTCAAATCTCCCATTAAAACTTAACTCCTCCTTTAGGGGTGGAATGGACGAAACTGGTTTCCTTGTAGGTTCCTTACTCAAAATATTATTAAGAGTGAATAGTCAATCCCCCTAGCGTAGCGTTATTCCCGGCTGTGCCCTAAAGGAGCCCGGGGTCCAGTTTTAGACCTAATCCCATGATTTGGCATAAGCACTAGTTTTACGAAAGTGACTGCCACCTGACCTTCCAACCCAATGGGAAAACTAGACCTTATTAGGATTAGACCGGTTTCCTCACGATGTTTTCCTTTACCAAAACGTTCATCATCATCATCATATCAGCCGAAACACTCGTGCTTTACGTCCACTCCTGGACATAGGCCTCCCCCAAAGAAAGCCACAATGAGCGGTCCTGCACCACCGGCATCCAGCGGACTTCTGCGACGTTTACCAGGTCATCAGTCCACCTTGAGGGGGACGCTGCGCCTTCCGCACCGCACGTACCGGAAGACCGAAAAGTTAACAGTACCTAAATATTCCGTACATAAGTTCGAAAAAGTCATTGGTATTAGCCGGGATTCGAACCCAAGACCGCCGCTTGACAGCCGGATGCCTGAACAGTGGTTCAAGTGGTTGGTGGGTGGTGGTGGTGGCCTAGTGAGGCTACCGTAGCTTATTTATACCAGCTAGAATTTTTGAAATCGGATAAGCGGTTCCGGATATTACCCAAAACATACAAACTTATATACAAACTTTTAACCCTGTTTTAAAGGGTCTTGCTTGACAGACAGACAGACGGACAACGAAGTGATCTTATTAGGGTTCCGTTTTTTCCTTTTGATGTACGGAACCCTAAAAATCTGGATGCCCATACAAACTTTCGACTCCAATAGCAACCTTAGTCATTGAAAGACAGTAAATCACATGATTTAACTAATGCGTGTGAATCGTAAACTAGGTAGCACTCACCCATTATATTTTGTGTTGTGTTGTGACTATAGCAAGTGGTGTTTTGTTGCTGGAAGGAACTGGGGCTGAAGAGGCCGCCTGATCTATACTGACGGACGGGTGCCAAAGCTGAAATGTATCAAGTACAACATTGTTTAAAGTTATGTCAAGCGTATTTTTTTTATTTTTTCGATCTGTAGAGTAGAACAGCCGGCAAGATATACGAAAGCACTTTTGCCCAAGCTGAAACGGAGAACTTCGTTCGCTTCGCTCGCTCGTTCAATAACTGTATAGCGGCTCTGTGACAAAACTTCACAAGAATTTCAAAAGTGACTTAGACAAAAAAAATTGCTTGCATTTTTTTTCCTGACAGCGGGTTGCAAGTGATCCCTTTTGCACCTTGCTGCCCGCGCCCATGTCTGATCAACTTAATTATGCATACCTGATTTACATGCCACATGTAGAGGGAAGTTTTTTTTAATTGACGGCCAGTCAATAGTAGTGCAGATATATGCAACATGGGATATGCTCGTTTCCTCAGACGATTGCCTTTTTTGTTGAATTCTAGTGCTTTGAAATTTTCTCCACAAATAAATTGTACTTCATGAAGCTTTTCTATGGGTATATGTACAAGATCTTACTTTCCAACTATTTGTAAGTACCCAAGTTCTGCACCTGTAAACAAATCCCAATTTGTTAGGTCAAGAAGTGACGATTTTTTATTTATTACATGGAAATAAGTAAAATAACTATCAGAAACTCGAAATAGATAAAATTGAAATTAACAGTCCGACGAAACTAGCTGTCCCGGCGATTCCACCTGCATTAAAAATAATCCGCGAGATATGTATTAAGGTGAGATAGGGCACGGCAGAATGTCACTTTGCTCATATTTGCAGCAACCCCACAGTGTAAGTACCTTCAGAAGACCGCCATAATAACGCGCCACCATCCACAGAGCTTCGGCGGATGTGTTGTGTTCAGAGTGAGGAACCTGCGTCCGTCTCTAGCTAGCAACACAACGAATCCTCAAATCCATAAAGGGTCGGTAACGCGCTAGTGATTTTTTTGAAACCATGTGTACCTATATTGGCTACGGTATCTGCATGCCATCAGGCAGACCGTAAGATTGATTGTCGTAGTGTCGAAAAATAGCCTATGTCACAGTATTGGTGAAATTCTTTCTCCACTTCACACCGTCTTCGACATCCTTTGTTGTGAGGCCATTGACATGCATATATTATTATCCCTCGCGATGTCAAGCCAGCATTTTTTTCGACTTCCCCTTCTACCGGGGCCCGAGTGGTCTGACGGAGGATATATAAAGCCAGACCATCTGGAGTGATATGGGTTTCCTTTTATCCAGGCTTTCCCCAGGTTTTTTTGCAAATCAGGGGGTGAAGACGTACAGGCAGCTAGCGAATAATATAAGACCTTTACCTGATAACCGGTTTATCCCAGTTGGGCATACCTACGCAGCAGAAGGGTTTGAATCCCGGAAGTTTTATTTATCCCAGTCCTAGTCGTCTGTAGTAGTAGTCCTAGTCCTTATTTGTGCGATTAACATGGATATTTGTCTCTCAGCCTCCTATACTGCTTATAAACTAAACTATACTATACTGCTTAAAAATCAAAGCCAGAGCAAACAACATGTAACTCGGTAAAATTTGTCAATTTGAAATGTTTCCATGGAGAACCTGACCAGTTATTATTAGATATGTAGGTATATTAAGTAGGTATGTAATGCAAAAAGGACAAGAAATAAAAACAATGTGGGAAATGTCCTTTTTGCATTTGTTCGGTTCTGGCGCTTCGCCGGCCGCTACCGCGGCACGCTCGCTTCGCTCGCTCGGCTCGCGCGCTGTAGGGTCGCAGTTCTTCCTAACACTCCTCCTCGCTTCGCTCGTCGTCGTACCTACACCGACCTGCCTTAGAATCTCTCTGAAACTACTTTGAACTTCATTCAAAAATAAATGTGGAAAATTCGGAATTTGTGAAATTAGTAATTTGGTTAATAAAGATTCAATATAAAACGGAATCGTGTAGGTGTATGACTAGACAGAACAAAAAAGTACCATTTTACGTGTTCAAAGAAGTCATACATGGATGTAGAACTAAGCGGATTTTTTTTCTTATTAGTCATACATGTATAACTAAGTGTATGACTAGATGGAACAAGGGGATTGCGATAGCAATTCTCTGCGTGTTATATGTATTAAGTTAGTATTTAAACACATAACCCATAGTTTTATATTGTACTTAAGTATAAGAGATCAATCTTCGTGCACTGGCGCCGTACCGGAGACCGCATAGATGCTACGTTGCAAATTCCATTTGATAACACGCCCGGCGACGGCCTCGCTGCACGATTCTTAGAGCTAAGTTTAGTTAGTTGGTACCTAATACTCATTAAGTCGGTTCGGACATATAACAAATACCGTGAAAAGTTATCCTTGAAAAGCTTTATAAAAATTACCGTGAACCTTTTTGTGTGAACATTTATGGAAAATATACACTTAACTATAAGGACTAAGTGATTGTTTTATGATCAAGATATCCGAACCGCATATTTTGCG
Source organism: Epinotia brunnichana (assembly GCA_963854355.1). NCBI lineage: Eukaryota > Metazoa > Arthropoda > Insecta > Lepidoptera > Tortricidae > Epinotia > Epinotia brunnichana. Next base: position 5,560,938 of record OY977949.1, on the reverse strand, counting down.
CGAGAAAGCTGTCCGCGCGAGGGTCACCTGTTTCCTTCCTAGGCGTTTGCCAAGCGCCTTGTGGAGCTCCCGAGCGCCGTTACCCCAAGGGCCAAGTGTCTCGACGCCAAATGCTATGAATTCGAACCGGGCTTTGTCCCGTGAATTTAAACAGGAGATACATAATAATAATTTTTAGGCGTAGGCCCCCCACCTCTGGCTTGCCTTAACTGGCTGTCCAGAGTGGAGTCGCAAGAGCTGTTGCTCGAGGGTAGATGTGGACACCTAAGTGGCGAGTTGGCTATATGTTTAAAGTCCAGTGCCACCTCTCTACCCCCCCAGCCTCTCTGACTGGTGTTGCCCTTAGGCCATTTTTTAATGTCGCTATTAATAGGGGCCCATCTAGCAGTTGGCGAGTCACCGTCTGCCAGAGATAAAAAATGAGACAGTTTATTAGGCAGGCGTCCGATGTTTCACCCAATAGCCCAGCCACTATTCCATCATTTTCACCCAATAACCCGTTTTCTTTAGATTCTATCAACCAGCAATAGTTCCTATACACCCCAGCGGGAGCTGTCTCTGTGTGCGTCCCATGACACGGGCAGGGACAGCATCCGCTCGGTGTACTCCTTGCATTTCATTAAATTGTCAAAAGGGCCTCTACGTGTTGGCTCAGTTGGTACTTCGTAGGTACCTAGCCCCACGCACGCCTCCCAAAGGTCCGGAACATCATTGTCCCGTGAGCGGGAAAGACATACATAATAATTTATTGATAAAACATAAAGGTGCTGGATAGTTTGCTTGATAAGCAGTTAGAAAAGTACATTGAGTTGCACGATACGCAGTTTGGCTTCCGGCCTAGCTTGTCTACCGAAAGTGCGATTCTCTGTCTCAAACAAACTGTTCAGTACTACACAGCTAGAGGTACGCCTGTCTTTGCCTGTTTCTTGGATCTGTCAAAAGCATTTGACCTTGTAGCTTATGACATTCTGTGGAATAAGCTACAACATGAGACCGATGTACCGTATGAAATCATGACAATACTCAGGTACTGGTACGGAAGACAGAAAAACAGTGTGAGGTGGGCAGGCGCGCATTCGGACGTATATGGGTTGGAGTGCGGGGTGAGGCAGGGGGGGTTGAGTTCGCCTCGCCTCTTCAATTTGTATGTAAACCGGTTGCTCCAAAAACTAACTGCTACCAGGGTCGGCTGTTCGGTTGATGGTGTTTTTATAAACAACATTAACTATGCGGACGACATGGTCTTGTTGTGCCCTTCGTTCAGTGCGCTGCGTGACTTGCTGCGAGTTTGTGAGTCAGATGCGGAGGCCCACGGACTCAAATACAATGCAAGAAAAAGCGAGTTCCTAATTTTCAGGGTTGGTAAGAAACCTTACGAGGATGTGCCCCCGGTGACTTTGTGTGGAACTCCCTTGACTCAGGTAAAACATTTTAAGTATTTGGGTCATTGGGTCTCTGAGGACATGAGTGATGGCATGGACATAGAGAGAGAGCGCAGAGCGCTGTCCGTGCGGTGCAATATGTTGGCTCGTAGGTTTGCACGTTGTAGCGACGAGGTTAAGTTGACGTTGTTTCGAGCCTACTGTCAGTCTTTCTACACGTGCAGCCTATGGGTCAATTTTACAGCGCGCACGTACAGCGCACTGCGTGTGCAGTACAACAACGCGTTCAGGGCGCTGTTCCGGCTGCCGTGGAGCTGCAGCGCGTCCGGCATGTTCGCCGCGGCGCGCACCGACGACTTCCACGCGACGCATAAGGAAGCGTTGTGCCTCCGTGCTTACCCGCCACAGCACGACCACAAACAGCATCCTGAACGTGTTTGCTGACAGGTGGAACACACCCGTGATGAAGAGGTGGTTGGCCCTTCACGGTCCTAGTTATTAGTAGTTTAGTTAATTCTTTTAGTTATGTTTATTATTTTAAAATTCAAAATTTCCTTTGTTATCATTTTTGCTTTTATGTATATACCCACCTATGTGTAATACCTATGGATGAATGTCTGAAATAAATTGCTATTTATTATTTATAATGTACATCAATCAGTAATTTTGTATTTTTTTAGGAGCTTTACTATTAGAGGCAAATAACAAGTGCCCGAGCTAGGATACCCTGTGTTTCAGGCAAAAAAGGACTAACAATTGAATATGTTATTCACATGCAAAATATAATACATTTCAGGTTGCGAGGCAGCTGTTCACGCTTTACGGACTTTTATTTCTCAGCAACATGGCGAAGTCCTGTTAAAGGTGGATGTGAAAAATGCCTTTAACTCCGTAGATAGGGGCGCCCTGCTGACCCAAGTGAAGGAAAAATACCTCAATTTTTTTTTTTTTTTTATTCTCTCTTTAAGGCTTATAGCTAAATTTACATAGGTACAATTAATCTGCCAAACCACAATGCGGTTTGTTGGCAAACAACGCTCCTAATTGATTTTACATTTTATTAGCTAAAAGCTGTATGAATAGTAATATGTACGGTATTACTTATGCTAGATACAATTAAAGGAATCTATAAAGTTACTTAAGATAGCTGAATTTCAATTTACTCTTTCATCTGGCAGCACCCCCTCAAAACTACTTTTTAAAAACAATATTTTATCCTCATAAGTAGGTTGTCAGCAAGGCAACCCCTTAGGCCCAGCCCTTTTCAGCCTCGCCATACACCCCATTATTAATAAACTAAATTCTAAATTGAATGTTTGGTATTTAGACGACGGTACTCTCGGAGGTGAATGTGAATGAAGTTTTAGAAGATCTTCGTCAACTAACCTTAGAATTTCACGCTAGACACCTACCAGCAAAAAGATACTGCACTCTCGCAATTCCGAACCTTAACACCCAACATCAAATTAAGGTCAATGTGGGCAAGTCCGGCATACTTTATTTAAAGTTATGTTTGATCGGATTATACAATGTTATTAATTATTATTTATTCCAGGATAAACGGCCTAGACTTATAGGATGATACATATTATATTTTACAATGTCGCTTTAACAAATTGACAAAATAACTAAAACTTATGCAAAAAATTAGGTTTTTTTAAAACTCGGCGAGTAGACGGTCTTCCCGTGATGTATAAGGTAAGGCCGTCTAGTACTCCTTGCCGCGCTATTTGAAGGTCAATAAGCATGTTGATTACATTGTTGGTATCGTAATTTTATGCCATTTCAAATTATGTTTTGAGTTCAGGGAAATAGAGTTGCAATTTAAATTTATACATATTTTTCTGTTTTAAAGGCAAGATCGGCATATCCGAGGACGAAGAGGTTGTAAACCTTTTCTTAAAGGCTTTAATAAAATAATATAATAAACGCAAATCCATACTTCCATACTGATATTATAAATGCGAAAGTGTGCCTGTCTGTCTGCCTGTTACCTCTTCACGCCTAAACCGCTGAACCGATTTAGATGAAATTTAGGAAAATGCATAGTTTTTATCCCTAAAATTATCTCCTGAGAGGATGAAATGGGGGTAAAGATTTGGATGGAACCCATTTAGATGCAATCTGGTACATAGATAGTTTGAACCCCGGGGAAGGACATAGAATAGTTTGTATCCCAGAATCCTTAATGGGGGGGGAATTGGGGGTGAACATTTGTATGGAGCTACTACATCCGCTCTGCACCGATTTAGATGAAATTTGGTATAGAGACAGTTTGAGTCCCGGGGATTAGTCCCGGGAAAGGTCGTATAGATTTAATCCCGGTAATCATCCCGTAGGGGTAAAATAGGGGGTGAAAATTTGGATGGAACCCATTAAGATGAAATTTGGTATAGAGATAGGTTATGTCCCAAAAATCATCCCCTAAGGGAGTGAAATGGGGGTGAATATTTTGATGAAACCCATTTAGATGAAATTTGGTTTAGAGATAGTTACAGTTCCGGGAAAGAACATAGGATAGTTTTATCCCGGAAATCACCTCCTAAGGGTGTGAAATGGGGGGTGAACATTTGTATGGAGATACTATACAACCGCTGCATGGCTGCAACCATTTAGATAAAATGTGGTATAGAGATAGTTTGAGTTTCGGGGAACGACATAGGATAGCTTTTATCCCGGAAATCAACTCCTAAAGGGGAAATGGTGGGTTAAAGCGTGTATCGAGCTACGATATAAACGAGGTCTACGCGGACGGAGTCGCGGGCAGAAGATAGTTTTTAATAAAATTTTATAGTTTTAAAGCTTTTTTAGTAATATGCTGTCTCCTTCTGTTATTAATAGTAGGGTAAATCGCCAATAACTGACCACTTAAGAAAATATCATTCACTTACTAGCCACCAATTTTGTGTGCAGACCCCTTTTACAAAATAAATGAAGTCGCTCTAGTAGTCAGCTCTGCATCTAGTTATTTTAATTTAATTGCAAAAACATATGCTCTTCTTTATGCATATTTTTGCGAAGTGGCCAGTTATTGGGGGATGGCCAGTTATTGGCGATTTACCCTATTTATTCATATAAAGATACTAGTTAAATATGCAATCTACAAACTAACCTCTATTGGTTACTCTATACATATTCATACGCAATAACACAAAGGTTATATATTATTTGCCAGTACTGTACGTAAATATCGTAGCGTAGTACACAAAAAACAATAGTGAATATGTTTTAAGTAATTTATAAAAAGTTTTACGTGTAAGTATCTATTTTAACGAGAAAATATTTGAAATGAGAATATTTCAACGCAAAAGGTTGGCTAGATCTGGTTTAAGGCAAGACCGGCACATGACGGGCTTCCCTTGAACATTTCAGACGGACTTTCCAACTAGACAAATTTAAAGGTTTGATATTTCGAAACCAAAAACTACAAAAATATAGCGTTTTGGCTAGATTAAAAGCGTTAGACAAGAAAAGCGGTTATTAAACTGCTAAATTACTGACCTCAATAACAAATACTGCAATTTTTAATATTTTTTACGATTTATTTTCTGGACCACGTTGCACTCACTTATGCAGTTCGAAACACGAATGAAGTTGACAGTTGAGTTGCGACCATAGTTTTCGTCATAGCGACATCTATGTTAGAGAATAGTACATTACTTACCTAGGGCGGTTAAACAAAGAATGTCTCAGATCGCAAGTATTTGACGCCCGAGCCGAAGGCAAGGGCGATAAATATGCGCTCTGAGGCTTTCTTTATTACCGCCCGTGGTGAGTACAAAATTTTACGTCTCTATCTGGCCAGGAAGTGGGGTTTTCCGCACGCAAAGCGTGCGGTAATTCCTACTTTATGGCCAGGTATGACGTAAAAGAACTAATAGGACGAAACACCGCTTTACTGACCGAGTTATAGGTGGCGTGCGTATACAATACAATAGTTATGGCATGTAGACGGGCTTGCCTTATAGACGGACTTGCCCACATTGACCTTACTCGATAAAAGCTCACTCTACCTCCTTGGGTCACCGATTTTGGATGAATCGTCCCTGATTTTGCCGAACGCCTGCTCCAAATAAATACGCATACCTATGGCGTATACCATTATGAAATTTTGCTTATTTGTTCCACTGTTCACCTTGCTTCGTTGTAGTCATTTTTGGAAATTCCCTCACCTTATGGCACCTCTTGACGATATCATAAAAAACCACCCCTTCAGTCGCTAACATCGCGCATCGATCTGAATGAAATCCAATGGATCCAAGCTTCTTTGCCAATTCGGCATGGCAGCATTGGGATTCGTAAAATTTCAAGCGTTTCTCTCCCAGCTTCCCTCTAGTCAGCACACGGCACCCAAAAATGTATTAGTCAAATTCTAAAACCTTCCCACAATAATTTTGAAATTCCTTTTCTCGCTGAAACCGAGTGCCGTTGGAAAGATCTATTTATGTCCAACTGCAGACCTACCAAACAAACCCCATTCGCAGAGGCAATGGGACGGGCCGCTGTGTGAGCTGGTACAGGATGGGATAACCTTTATGAAACGTCTTCCAGCTCCGCAGATCGCGCCCGTCCCCTTGCCACTGCTAGATGGGAATCCGGCGGTTGGCTCCAGGCACTCCCTTCACAAAACTTAGGCACAATTTTAGATAGGTAACAAAACTTTTAGGGTTGCAGTGTCACTGCGTCTTGGAGTAACATGTGTCGTTCGTCACTGCGGTTGCACCGTAGACAAATTTGGGCACCATGGCCTCTCCTGCCACAGGAGCAAAGGCCGCATCCCGCGACGCGCCAGCTCGAACGATCTCATCCGTCGGGCTGTCGCTAGTGCCGGAGCTCCGGCCGTCTTCGAGCCTACTGGTCTTGCCCGGGACGACGGCAAGAGGCCGGACGGCATGACGCTCGTGCACTGGACCTTGCACCGTCTCACCTTCCTGGAACCTCAACTAGGGCTGGTGCTGCAGCTGACTCAGCCGAGTCACACAAAAGGCTCAAATATGCTGGCATTGACAGTGGCTTCATGTTTGAGCCTTTCGTCGCCGAGACGTTAGGGCCACGGGGCACCAGCGCTTTAAAATGCTTTCTAAAGCGCCTTGTTGACGCTTCTGGTAACCATAAGGGTGGCGCATACCTAGCCCAACGTATTAGTATTGCTATACAACGCGGCAATGCCGCCAGCCTCCTGGGCACCCTGATGCCGTCTGGCGCCGTTCTGGGCCAAGTCTCCTATTTATAATCTTATCGTTATTTGTTTTATGTTGTTTTCCTTTTGTGTATTCCGTTTCTAGTTATTTTTTAGGGTTCCGTAGCTAAAAGCAAAAAACGGAACCCTTATAGATTCGTCATGTCCGTCTGTCTGTCTGTCCGTCTGTTTGTCACAGCCACTTTTTTCCGAAACTATAAGAGCTATACTGTTGAAACTTGGTAAGTAGATGTATACTGTGAACCGCATTAAGATTTTCACACAAAAATCGAAAAAAAACATTAAGTTTTAGGGGTCCCCATACTCAGATCTGAAACTCAAAAAAAAAATTTTCATTAAACCCATACGTGTGGGGTATTTATGGATAGGTCTTCAAAAATGATATTGAGGTTTCTAACATCATTTTTTTCTAAACTGAATAGTTTGCGCGAGAGACACTTCCAAAGTGGTAAAATGTGTGTCCCCCCCCCTGTAACTTCTAAAATAAGAGAATGATAAAACTAAAAAATATATATGATGTACATTACCATGTAAACTTCCACCGAAAGTTGGTTTGAACGAGATCTAATAAGTAGTTTTTTTTTAATACGTCATAAATCGTAAACCGCAATTTATTTTACGGAACCCTTCATGTGCGAGTCCGACTCGCACTTGGCCGCTTTTTTACTTACTAGGTAGGTACTCGTATTTATTTATATTTTAGCCTAGCTTAATTTTATTTGCTCAGATTTAATTTTCAATGTTTAATATTCGATCGTTGTAACTTCCCTCTTATAAATTTTATAATAAAACACATATTTATACAAGAGTACCTGTTTGGGAGCAATAAATAAATCTGACTCCAGAAAGTTATAATAGCGTTTATTCGCTTACAAAATGTATACAAAATTACTGACGAGTGACGTGCGCTGTGCGCGGTGTCGTATCGAGTCTCATGGAAGGGGAACGCCGCGAGCTGATCGAGAACCGGCCCCCGCGCCCTTCCTCCCGTGCGTAGTTAGTTGGTAGCAGCGTTAACATACTCCCCCCCCTCGAGCAAGTAGGGCTTCGAGGAGTAAAGATGCTGCTGACGTTGTGGGCGTTGTGGCCGATGCTGAAGAAGGCTTCGTCGTCGCTGGTGATGACTCCTTAGGTAATGCGCAAAGTTTGTGAATAGCGCGACGAAAGATGCTCCTTGTTGTCTGAACATCGGCGACCCTGGCGATGCCATCGTCCCCAGGGTATAGTTTTTGAATGCGTCCTAAGCGCCACTTCAATGGCGGAAGATTAGGCTCCTTTAGGACGACCATGTCGTTGGTTTGTAGGCCTTCTTGGTTGATTCGCCACTTTGTTTTTTGTTGCAATTCGCTTAGGAATCCTTGTGCCAGCGTAATCAGAATTGCTGCCGCATCATTTCGATATGTTGATATCTGCTGAGCCGGTTAGGGTTTATATCGAACAGAGATGGTGATGGTAGTGACAACAGTGCTTTACCGATCAAGAAGTGCCCCGGAATTAAAGGTTCAAAATCATTTGGATCTGACAATAACGATGTTAAAGGTCGTGAGTTTAAAATTGCCTCGATTTGAGTGAACAACGTTGACAGCTCCTCAAATGTCATGTGTGTATTGCCTAAAACCCTAGCAAAATGGGATTTGGCCGAATTCACCCCGGCCTCTGTTATTCCATTAAAATGAAGGGACAAAGCTGGCGAGAAATTAAATCTTATGCCTTCGTTTTCTACATATGACGCAATGGAATCACCATCAGCTCTGACAAATTTACCGATTTCGTTGCTTGCGCCTACAAAGTTAGTCCTATTATCTGAAAGAATCTTATTAAGTTTCCCTCTAAGAGATTTAAACCGCTTCAGACATTGGATGAAACGATCTGCAGTGAGATCGCTCGCTAACTCTAAGTGTTAACGCCTTTGTCGAAAAACAGACAAATAGGGATAACATTTGGTGATCCTACAACCGCGTCCTTTGCGGTCTGTAATGAGGAAAGAACCTGCAAAGTCGACACCGTAAACATAGAGGTTTGGCTTAAGTCTTGGTTCGGGTAAGTTACCCATGAGAGGGTTTATATTTTTTGCCTTCATGATTTTACATGTTGTGCAGTTATTAATCGTGCTTCTTGCTAAAATTCTGCCTCTTAAGGGCCAGAAAGTTTCCCTGATCATACTTAATAATAATTGCGGTCCACCGTGTAGCAATTTAGGTGCATATGCTTAAAAAATTACTTTGTTAATGGGTTATTTGAATCCACTATAATAATATGATGTTTTTTGTCGTATGTTTCAGGAGAGTGTTTTAAGCGGCCGCCGACACGCAGCAGCCCGGATTCATCGAGGAAAGGTGTAAGTGATTTAACAGGTAAGGTTTTATTGTTTTTTTTTGGTTGTTTAGTTCATTCACAGATGAAGCTTCTTGTTGAGATTGTTTACTTAAGAAATTTAATTCATCTGCAGTTAAATGACGTACCATTTTAGAATTGGGTTTATTTAGGTCAAAAATGAATCGCTTTATATAGGCAAAGGTTCTTTGCAAGGTGGATAATTTTGAATACTTGGTGAAGTCCACAACCTTGGAAAGAGCGCTTGCTGATTTCTGTTGTTGGATTATAAGTTCTGATTTCAGGTACATCGCTGCTAGTGCTGGACTTATTCAACTGTGGCCAAGTTGATATATACTCAAAAATGAGGGACCCTGCCACCACAAAGCTGATTTACATAGCTGCTGAGGGTCAACTCCTCTGGAAACCAAATCCGCAGGGTTCTGATCTCCCGGGATATGCTTCCACATACCTTCAGGAGACAGTTCCAGAATGGCTCCTACGCGATTTGAGATTAAAGTTTTAAGACTGCGTGGTTTGGCCTCAAGCCAACTCAAGACCACAGATGAATTCGTCCAGTGGAAAACTTGGTCAATGCGACATCGTAGCGCTTATTTAATCTTAACCGACAGACGTACCATAGTTTTACCTTCACTGTCTATTGACGACAAATAAATACATCTAGCATACGCATCCTCGGACGCGTCACTGAAGGAGTGCAAGGTAATTGTTTTATATTTAGGACATAGAACGCACTTTGGGATATCAATATTCGTTAGATATTTGAGATTTCCTACATAATCTTGCCACTTTCTTGACAATTCTGCAGGAATTAAATCGTCCCAGTCTAGTTTAGTCAGCCACAGCCGCTGTAATATGAATTTTGTTGTGACTGTGATTGCACTTAACAAACCTTGTAGGTCAAATATTAAGATATATATATATAGATAAGGGTTTGATAATATTGTACGTTTCGCCACTGGTGGCGTCATATCTAAGTGTGTCGAAAATTGCAATTTGTCATCAACCGGATGCCATATAAGGCCTAAGACACTAGACTGAGAAGTGACGTCCAAGTCTTTAGGTATCATAGTACCTACAACGCGTAAACGTGTTGTCTCGCTTGTTTCTCGAACGACTGAGTGATGAGGAAGGAATGACCCAAATTCAGGCCTTGGTATTTCTGTCAGATGTCCTAGATTCTTGTATTCGTGAATAAAATCGGAATAGGCTTGTTTTAGAGACTGATCCTTAGAGAGTCGCTTTTCAATATTAAGAAATTGTTTTTCTGCCATTTTGTATGAATCTCCGAGGACATCTGGCGGTTCTCGCAGTGGAATTGTAACTTTAAAACTTCCATCTGCGTCGCGGTAGGTAGTGTCATTGAATAGATTTTTGCAGTAAGTATCCTCAGGTGACACAACCTTTGTCGCGGGTAGTTCTTCGAGTTCCCAGAACCGTGTTAGTTGATCTTTAATATTTTGTGAGAAATTACATTTTATTTCTTGTGAACTTGAAGAACCACTGCGGCTCCCCCCAGTGGGGCCAGCCAGTATCCATCCCAGTTCTGTCTCCGTCAATACGGGTTTATTTCGCCCTAACTTAATTTGATTGGATCCAATGAGGTCCCAAAATACATCTGAGCCGAGTAAAATATCGACTTCTGACGGATGGCAGAACTGAGGATCTGCTAAATTTATATTCGTTGGAATATTTAATTGTGTTGTGACTTTCATGTTTGGAAGTTTATCAGTGATGGTAGGCACTACATAGAATTTAACTGGAATAGAGAAATTACTATGCATTGAATTGATTATTAAATCGCAATATTTATTTATTTGCAATGTTGTATTATTAATGCCTGATACTGAACGATTGACTTCCTTTGTTTTACAATTAATTATATGTTGTGCCTTTTCAGAGATGAAGGAGGATTGGCTGCCGCTGTCCAATAAAGCACGTAGCACATGCTTGTTACCTTCGCATGTCACCTCAAGGAGTGCCGTGGAAAGTAAGACTTGGTCACGAGATACCGTGGACAGCGTGATGGATAAAACATCCATCACGCTGTCCACGGTATCTCGTGACCAAGTCTTACTTGAGCAGTTTGCTGTTCCACGGGTTCTGGTGACGAAGTTACTGTCGCTTGAGGAAGGTGAGTGTTACTTGTAGCTGAAGCAGTAGCATTTTCATTATTAAGCACTGGTTGGTTGTTTGTTTGTTTATGTAAAATAGTGCTATGTTTTCTTTTACAGATTGTACAACCTATAGAGCGGCACTGGTAAGTATGATGACCAGGTCGAAGACAGTTCTTGCACAATTTCCATTGGATAGCTTGTGTATAACGATCATCGATTGATAACGATTTAAATTTAGGACAATCGACTAATCTGTGATTTTGTTTGCAGGACATGCACTGGTAACAAGTGGACGGTGCGTCAGAAGCGGAAGCAATAAACGATTTAGTCTTAGGAACCACGTGACGTTTTTCATTTCTTAAATCCGGCCTTGTAGAACATACTGTTTCCAATACATCAGCCCTGTTACGTAAGAACTTAAAAAAATCGTTTAAAGTAGGAGAATCTTTAATATCATTCCTAAATTCTTCCCACCTGCGTGCGGTAGCGTTATCAAGCTTTGTCGTAGCCATGTAAATAATAAGCGTATCCCATTTGTCCGTCCATTCACCTAGCGTCTTAAGCGCTTGCAAGTTCTTGGAAATTGAATCAATTAAATTGCGCATACCCCTATCAGTCTCTTTCGACAAAGGCTCGATATTAAACAAGCACTTAAGGTGTTGGCTGACCAACAAGCGTTTATTATTATACCTTTCACACAGCAAGGACCATGCAATTTCATAATTATCAGCAGATACAGTAACTGATTTGATGACAACACTGGCTTCACCCTCTAAATATGATTTCAAATAATGAAATTTGGATATATCATCCAAGTCGTTATTTTTATGGATTAGTGACAGATAAATGTCACGAAACTCGAGCCACAGGTGTGGACTCCCATTAAAAAGAGGAAGTTTCAAAGGCGGAAGTTTGACTTTATTAAAGCCTGTAATGCTAGCATTGCTTGAAACTTTCTCCCTTTGAAAGATCTCTTGCCATGTTTCAATAATTTCTTGAGCTTGGCTCATGCTACTATAGAACGAACTTTCTGTTTCTTCTCTTTCTTTAAGTTGTTTACCAGAGGTATCAAGCCTATCTATATTATCTTGAACCTCATCAAAGGAATTTAATGAACTTCGCATTTTACCTAACCTCATCGACAACTCGTTAATTTGGGCCCTAGTTACATCACTAGATTTTATCTCAGATATGGATAGCACAAACTTTCTAAATAGCGTTAGGCGCGTTCTCTCTACTCCTCTCTGATGTATTAGTTCATTTAACTCGGCCATTTTGTAAGCGCAAGCAACGTAGGCAACGTGGCAATTAACAACCAGACACGTATAGAATTTAAAAAGTAAATACTTACGATTTCTTGTTCAGAAATGGCAATGATTCCATACCTCAAATACTTAAATTTAGCTTAGTATCACCCATTAAGCCAAATAGGTATGTAGTTATTATTCACCTACGTTTGTTCTTTGTTCTCGCCAACTTGTTCCAATCATGTAGGTACTGTATCCCAAGTAAATCTGAAATAGTCGGCAAATCACTTTAAAACATTTGTTATAGTAAGTAATTTTAATTACCTACTCGCATGACAATGCACTTTGATGCTCACTAATGTTTCTCGTATCTTAAGTAAAGCAAAATGTTAATTACGTTACGAATTTATATTATTTGAACATTCATTTATAGAATGAAATGTTAACTGTATATCAGTTCTTCATAAAATGTAAGAACCGGTATTTAAACTGCTTTGAAACTAAATTGAATGTTTGATTTCACGTGAGTAACGTAACTAGATATTTAAATATTAAAAACGTACACTATTCACAAAGAACAGTTTATAATAAAAAGAGGAGACTATCACCGCTGTCACAAAAACACAGGTTAAATTACATTAAACTTTAAATAAATTAGAAACGAGCACACTTCCTTCGTATTTGCACATGTAGCTTATATCTTCGTATAATCCCTTTGTTCCTTTGTATGAAGTTGCATCTTAACCGTTATGTGACTTCTTCGCCGCCATTATTCGTTGCATACTTGTAATTTCGTTACTTTTGTTCATAAAGCGATAGTATCCGTGCTTCAGTATCACGTCGGGGTCACCAAATGTTTGGGAGCAATAAATAAATCTGACTCCAGAAAGTTATAATAGCGTTTATTCGCTTACAAAATGTATACAAAATTACTGACGAGTGACGTGCGCTGTGCGCGGTGTCGTATCGAGTCTCATGGAAGGGGAACGCCGCGAGCTGATCGAGAACCGGCCCCCGCGCCCTTCCTCCCGTGCGTAGTTAGTTGGTAGCAGCGTTAACAGTACCTATTTATTATTATTATTATTATAAAAAGTCGATGTGAATCATTTGGTAAAAAAATACAGAAAGACAAACCCAATTGTAATTTTACACGGGAGCGTACGAAATCGTTGACACGTCGTTGCCGGCGCCCGAACGCGTTCTGAGTGACGCCAAAAAGGTTGTGATGAGAATTTGTGTCCTCAAGTTTCTGTTGAGAAGTTCTGTCCTTGCGTTTTCCAATGCAGCTTTCATTTTGATGAGCTTGTACATCTGTACGGCGACTATGGACACCAGCACCAAGTAGTTTGCGTACAGACCTGAAACCAAAAAGTGCATGTCGTCGTCATACGTTGCTTAAAAACCGGCCAAGTGCGAGTCGGACTCGCGCACGAAGGGCGGACCATTATCTATAAATATTGATATACCTAATTCTGTTTTTTTTTGTATTTGTTGTTATAGCGGCAACAGAAATACATCATCTGTGAAAATTTCAACTGTCTAACTATACACGGCTGCTGCTTGGTGCTTGATTGCTTATCATTACTTACTCTTTAATTAGGTATACTTCGTTTTTTTTTAAGATTAGAATTATCTGTCAAACGGGTAAACAAAGAAGCAGTGGTCGTAAACCTTCCATCTTCGATTTCGACCGATACCACTGAATTTCTCGGAACTTATGTACATACGAGTACATATCATTTGATATTTACCGATAGCTGAACGCATATATTTTCCTTTAAAATGTTGTATACCGTAGCCAATGATATGCCAGCAGTCTCGGCAGTCTTTTCTCACACGGTCCGATTTAGTGGGATACTCCTTTCTATGGCACATTTCTGACACTCATTTGTAAATATTCACCACCCGTTTCCGCTTTTCACTGGCAGTCAGAGGATTCTGCTTTTGCCTTTTCTTCTTTGGAGATGAAAAAACATTAGCCGGAACCGGCTGCGACTTCTGTAGCCCACTCGGGCCAGCCTCGGCTTCATACATTGTAAATGTGCACCAACAAACAAAATATCTAAATAGAATCTATTTAGATAGATCAACAACTAATAACAAAATTCAACAAAAACGATAACAACAATCTTTAAGTAAGCTTACAGCAATAGAAATCACAACCGACTCAACCGACAACAATATGAACTCGAATGAAAAACCCACATGAGTGAATTACAGATAGTGACAGTGACGTTTAAAAATTGTGTGAGAACTCTGCCTCTTTAGGTTTTTTAATGTACAACCTTTCCATGAAAAATTGCAAACGCAATTTATTAAAATTCTTATCTTTTCATCTTAGAATATAAATTAACTAATATTATGTTTCTTATCTGTTCACAACACTGAGTAATGTATGTATTACTAAAACATGATAATAAATACGTGATATTTATTAACTCGAATTCACTGTTCGATCCGCAGAGTGTGCCCGATAAAAAACCTTATATCTCGTTCTGCAAAGGTCTCTCTAATGCTAAAAAAAACGAAGTATAGTATTATAATGGGAGTCTAACCATAGACTACTATTGAACGAATGAAATGAATGTAACAATTTTGCTAGGTATATTTTACGCTATGGCATTAATATATGCTGCGAGTTGCGAGATTACCATGTTAGCCATATGTTAGAAAAGTAAGTAGTCTAAGTAACGTGAAAATGGGCACAATCGTAAAGTTATACGTCCGAACGTAATAGTTATTTGTTATACAAGGGGGGAAAGTTGTATTTTACCTGCGAGTGTTCATTTGAAACACGAGCTAGCAAAAGGATACTATGATTGACCACGAGCGAAGCGAGTGGTTCAAAAATAGAATCCTGAGCGTAGCGAGTGTTTCAACACACGAGACGTAAAATAACTTTTCACCCGTGTATAACACAAATCTTTTCACCTCACTACAGCGAGGAAAATAAGAAAAAGGGTAAAAAAAAGGTAAAAAAAAAAAAAAAAAAAAAAAAAGTTTAAAAAAGTTTTTAAAAAAGTAAAAAAGTAAAAAAAAAAAAAAAAGTATAAAAAGTGAAAAAAAAAGTAATAAAATGTTTAAAAAATAGTAAAAAAGTTAAAAAACAAAGTTAAACAAAAATATGTCTCAAAATATACCAACAAAAAACAAAAATAAACATTTAACGTTCTTCGTCTACTTTCTTCACATGTGGATAAAAAGCGATTTTCTCAATAGTTAACAAACATACAAAAAGGCCTTTCCGAGCTAGTGAGGTGAAAAGGCCTTTCCGAGCTAGTGAGGTGAAAATATATGTCCGATTAGTGTGCTAGCCGGGCTGCAATTATAGAAAGAAACCGTGTTTTAGGATGGGTTGCACCAAACCGTTTGTAATCAGTATTCGTTAAAATCTGAATGTATGGAAAGTTTGACAACTTTTTATGGAACAATGGCTGCCGGCGCCATTTTTAACGTTGATCGGCCTCTGTAACCGTTAGTTGGTGCAACCCGCCCTTAGTGGGATGTTATTATTGCACGGCCAAAATCATCGTGCACGTAGGGCAACAAAACAGGCGTTGTCAACGATACGCAATATTGTCGACTTGTTGCACATCCTTGTTGACAGCCTGTTAGTTGGTGCAACCCACCCTTAGTGGGATGTTATTATTGCACGGCCAAAATCATCGTGCACGTAGGGCAACAAAACAGGCGTTGTCAACGATAAGCAATATTGTCGACTTGTTGCACATCCTTGTTGACAGCCTGTTAGTTGGTGCAACCCGCCCTTACTGGGATGTTATTATTGCACGGCCAAAATCATCGTGCACGTAGGGCAACAAAACAGGCGTTGTCAACGATAAGCAATATTGTCGACTTGTTGCACATCCTTGTTGACAGCCTGTTAGTTGGTGCAACCCACCCTTAGTGGGATGTTATTATTGCACGGCCAAAATCATCGTGCACGTAGGGCAACAAAACAGGCGTTGTCAACGATAAGCAATATTGTCGACTTGTTGCACATCCTTGTTGACAGCCTGTTAGTTGGTGCAACCCGCCCTTAGTGGGATGTTATTATTGCACGGCCAAAATCATCGTGCACGTAGGGCAACAAAACAGGCGTTGTCAACGATAAGCAATATTGTCGACTTGTTGCACATCCTTGTTGACAGCCTGTTAGTTGGTGCAACCCGCCCTTAGTGGGATGTTATTATTGCACGGCCAAAATCATCGTGCACGTAGGGCAACAAAACAGGCGTTGTCAACGATAAGCAATATTGTCGACTTGTTGCACATCCTTGTTGACAGCCTGTTAGTTGGTGCAACCCGCCCTTACTGGGATGTTATTATTGCACGGCCAAAATCATCGTGCACGTAGGGCAACAAAACAGGCGTTGTCAACGATACGCAATATTGTCGACTTGTTGCACATCCTTGTTGACAGCCTGTTTTGTTCCTACATTGTACCTAGACGCGTTAGGTAGATTTTAATGCCACTTTTTGTATGGGAAAATGACAGTTGATGTATCTTAAAACAAATAAGTTTCTGCAAAAAATTTCATTTTTGGTACAAGCTTTTATTGCCGACTGTACTTTTCTGCATACCATCGTCAACGACTCATTAAGACATTCTGGAGAAGGTTTTGATATACAACATACTTATTAACCGGCTTCAAAATAAAAAGGTTCTCATTTGACACATATGTTTGTATGTATGTATGTTTGTCCGCGATTATCTCGCTTTTGGCTGAACCGATTTTGATGCGGTTTTCAGAAAAGGTACAACATACTTAATATAATAAATGCGAAATTGTGTATATCTGTATGTATGTCTGTCTGTTACCTCTTCACGCTTAAACCACTTCACCGATTTAGATGAAATTGGGTATAGAGATAGTTTGAGTCACGGGGAAGGACACAGGCTAACTAAATGTAGTTTTTATCCCGGAAACGTCACCTAAGGGGGTAAAATGAGGGAAGAAATTTTGTATGGGGCTACTTAAACCGCTTCACCGATTTAGATGAAATTTGAGTCTCGGGGAATGACTATGGATAGTTTTTATCGCGAAAATCATCTCCTAAATTAAATAAATATCACTAAAAAGTATAAAATTAAAAAATAAAAAAACAATCTTTTTTAAAAAACCAACCCACTGAAAAGCACAATAGTACATTGTTGTAGAGGCTAGAAAGTTAGCAATAGATGGACGAGTTAGTTAAAGTACGAGTCCCGCTATTGCACTTTCGGCCGAGGCTTAACACGGCGCTTTTCACGCCTACTTAGTGTGAGGAAATTGCAAATAATTTAATAATATTAAATCTGAGTGTCCCCGATAGTATGGCGCCGCCGCCGGCCGCAGCTGCTGTCCGCGCCGCGCGGGCGCACCAACCTGCTCGGTATGGCGCCGATGACCCGCGCCCTGTGCACCCTCAACTTAATAGCAGATAACATAGACCTGTTTTCGTGTTCTCTGAATGAATTCACAAAGTCAGCATTGTTTATATTATGTTATAATAATACTTAGATATACATGGTATAACATGGTTGTACAAATAGTTACACTATTGTCTTAGGTTTAGTACCTGTAAAGATAGTTGTAAGTGTGGAAATAAATAAAATAAATAAAAAATAAAAAAAATGAAGCAGGTACCTAATTACAGATCATAATACTAAACAAAAAAATACAAAAGAGCGGGGCCCCGCTCGCCGGCGCGGCGGAGAGCAGCGGTGCCCCCCGACGCGGGCGCGCGGGGAGGGAGGAGCTGTGATTGTTCGATTAACTCTTCAAACTGACCAACAATAACATCAATGAATTCAAACTATCCAGTTTGAATTCATTGATGGCCTTGTTCGTGCGACGTCTAATTAACCCCAGCTTTGAAGCCTGAATTCTGACCATCTTTTGCCACATTTCCGAGCAGTGGCGTAAAAAATAGTACATTTCGATGCTAGTGCGGAAAGTATGTCATTACTTCACGAGCACGTATCGAACGACGTTTTTTAATACAGTTGCGAAAAAATAAGAAAAACAACAAGTAAGGAAGAACTATATTAATTTTTTTTTTTAATAACAACTTCATTCTTTTTCAACTGTATTACAATGATGTTACAGAATTAATAATATAATAGTTTCAAATTCCTTACTTGTTCTTTTTCTTATTTTTTCGCAACTATATTAAAAAACGTCGTTCGATACACGTGGAAAAGTGAAAAGCACTAGTGCGCGAAAACCAACTTTCCGCACGCTAAACAGCTACGTAAAGTAGCACTTTTTGAGCAACTGTATTAAAAATATGTTTTTAATACAGTTGCTCAAAAAGTGGTACTTTTTGTAGCTGCAAATCGTGCGCAAAGTTGTATTTTGCGCACTAGTGCTTTTTACTTTTCCACGTGTATCGAACGACGTTTTTTAATAAAGTTGCGAAAAAATAAGAAAAACAACAAGGAATTTGAAACTTTTATATTATTAATTCTGTAACATCATTGTAATACAGTTGAAAAATAATGAAGTTGTTAAAAAAAATTTTTTTTTTTAATACTGTTGTTACTTGTTGTTTTTCTTATTTTTTCGAAACTGTATTAAAAAACGTCGTTCGATACACGTGCGGAAATGTCATTCTTCACTCGTCCCGAGTCTTACCACTCGCCTACGGCTCGTGGCAAGATCTCGGCACTCGTGAAGTAATGACATACTTTCCGCACTAGCATCGAAATGTACTATTATATACCCCACCCCTATCCTTATCCAGTCCCTACTCCGTAAAGAAAATTTATGCCAACAAGTATTATTAGTTATTAATACCTAATAATAAGAAAATTAATAATTACCTCGGTATTTATTTAGTTTTTGAAATCGGTGCCAGTCTTTGGAGCGGGACAGTAGTGCAAGAACTAAATGTAAAAGTGCCGTTGTGGCCCATTTGCAGAATAAATAATTGATTTTTATTGATTTATTATGCAAGTAAGTGCAGCTTTGACGACCGCTTTAGCCTAGTTGGTAGTGCCCCTGCCTACGAAGCAAGAGGTCCTGGGTTCGAATCCCGGTAAGGGCATTTATTTGTGTGATGAGCACGAATAAGTATTTGTTCCTGAGTCATGGATGTTTTCTATGTATTTAAGTATTTATTAGTCTATATAAGTATGTTTATCTTCGTCTAGTACCCATAGTACAAGCTTTGCTTAGTTTGGGACACTAGGTCGATTGGTGTAAGATTGTCCGCAAATATTTATTTATTTATTTCTTTGGTTGACACTGACTTCAAAAACTAAGTAAATACCGTGATAATTATTAATTTTCTTATTATTTAGGTAATAAATAACTAATAATACTTTTTGGCAGAAATTTCCTATAAGGAGTAGGGACCTATATGAAATTATTTTGCGGTTTTAATTTTTTTTTAAAGTTGTTTTTTTATTGTAAAAATCAATCCATCGAAAATGTGAGAATACTACAATACGCATCATTAAAGTGCGACCGAGAGATTTATGAGTCAATGCGCACGATGATTTTGGTTGTACTATAATAATAATATAAAGAAGCTAGTACAGTCAACATCAAAAGTAGCTACGCAAACGAAGACGTCAAAAGTCTTTATTATAAGGGCATATGAGCTTTTGGCGCCTTCGATTGCGTAGCTACTTTTGATGATGACTGTACCTTTAAAAATAAACTCGTCACTTACCACAGTAAAGAACAGTCAGGTCATCTTCCGGGAAGTTATGATACTCATCAGCAGTTATGTTCCAAACTCTTAATCCCAAAACTATTGTGCCAGCAATTACATATACGATTACATTCTCTACTTTTTCCTGAAAATTAATGAATATAATTAATGAATGATTTTTTTTCATTTTCAAATCATCATCATCATCATCATATCAGCCGAAAGACGTCCACTGCTGGACATAGGCCTCCCCCAAAGAGTGCCACAATGGCCGGTCCTGCGCCACCCGCATCCAGCGGACTCCCGCGACCTTTACCAGGTCATCAGTCCACCTTGCGGGGGGCCTACCCACGCCGTGCCTTCCGGTACGTGGTCGCCACTCGAGAACCTTTCCGCCCCAACGGCCATCGGTTCTACGTGCAATGTACATTTTCGAATAGTTTCTATTCTACACTTTGCAACTTAAGGTGGTTCGATTGCCATACAAAACGTTATTTGACATTCGTAGGCTAACGGCGTGATATTTTAAGAAACTTATGTAACAAACTTTCAAACATTGGCTTCCTATTTGCGCCAAATTCCCTCTTTCCTAGAATAAACTTGTATAAACTAGATTAATTTGAGAAATTGGTTTGGGACGTGATATTTTGGGAAAACTATTTTTCTCAAATTAATCTAGTTTATACAAGTTCATTCTAGGAAAGGGGGAATTTGGCGCAAATGGGAAGCCAATGTATGAAAGTTTGTTACATAAGTTTCTTAAAATATCACGCCATTAGCCTACGAATGTCAAATAACGCTTTGTATGGCAATCGAACCACCTTAATATCATAGGGTATTTTATGGGAACATAATTAGTGTCGAGTTTGTGACTGTGTGCACTTGACATGTAAATGTTCCGGAACAAAATGTACACATTGTTATAGTCTTTCCGCCAGCGTAAGGGTAAAGAGCCATAAAGGTAAGCTAATTAGTCAACTATTGTAAAAAGAGCGTAAGTGATTTCTTACGTAGAGAAAAAGATAACTTAATAGTTTGTTCAAGGTTCAATGTCAAATGACATTACTCAACTTGCAAATCGTCGGGTGACAAGCAAAACTCACTAAGTAACAAATACATACTTAAATAATGTGTAACTAGTATATATATAAGACTAACATACCTAGGTTAAGTAAAATACTAACAATATATGGATACAATACAAGTCCGAAATAAAGATTTAATAATAATAATAAATCAAAGGTCGTATCTCGATATTGACTACGTACCGAGATAAGAGGTTTTGAAGAGCAGTGACAGTTTTGGTAGTGACTTTTGCTTGTCACCGGACGAAATGCAATAACAAATAATGGTGGGTAGGGTTGCAAGTTGCAACCCTACCCACTCTAAGTATTCTATGCTCTGAGGTTGCAACTTGCAACCTCAGAGCATAGAATACTTAGAGAGAGAACAAGCCGCCGGCGGCCGTGTCGCAGCTGTTAGCTCAATGTGCATACTCCGCCATACTGTGCACGCGTGCTGATCGCAGAGAATATTACGTGTTTTCCCAAAATGCCTGATATGATGCGCGTTTATTGTCAAAAAAGCGTGTAGGTATACAAGTGTGTGTGTTTTAGATGTGTGTGTGCTTTGTCTTGACAATTACTTGGGCGTTGTGTGGGTTAATGTACTTGCGACAGGCGTACTCTATACAAATCGGCCGGCATGTCCGATCTCCTTATATTCACACATCTGCGGTTGCAACAATCGGGAATTTTCGACTAGATTAGTACTCCGTTGATGATGAATGAACTGATTAAGTGACTAGGTAAGTGTTTACGCAATTTAAGATAACAATTATTATGTTTCGTCCGTGGGAAGATAAAAAGGAAAGCGACTGTACCTACTCGTTTTCGGACTCATTTAAGAGCGTAGTCGGTCTGCGACAAAATTGAAAAATAGGTATTTTTACAAACTATTGCCGTCGCGTTGCGCCCAAGCGACCGCGTGCGATGCGCGATAGGGACAACCGCAGCTCAGACCGATTTTCACTACAAAATCTTGACAAGATCGATGCTTTGTATTCCCCTGTTTTCTCCGCCAAACCTGCGCCGATTCAATTATGTTTGGTGTTGAAATTTAGAGGAAGAGTAGATCTATGTTTCTATTATTTGGTTTTAACGTAAAATCTTTTCATATTTGTCTGGTAGTCATCTGAATATGACAGTAAAAATGGGGCATTTTTTAGGTTTTCGAAAATTCGTATCTGTTTTGGTAATTATTATTTGGGAAAAAGTAAATAACGGGGCATACATACAGTACACCTAGATTTTATAAAAAAAACGAGTCCTCTAGAGGGATAAACCAGGAAAGAAAAAAGGGGAATACGTTTGTATGGAAAAATGCTGCTAGGATACCCTCTTAAATAGCGAGAGTACGGTCAGCCTTACAAGGGGCTTACCACCTTTGTACTGTGTCGCATTAAACGTCATGTTAAACTGTCATATGAAGTTGACAAACGACTGAAAACGACAAGGTACTTAGGTGTTCATAAACTTTCGAGGCTGACTGTAGCTAAGCAAATATAGTGAAAATTGTGTACGACGGACTTTTTAGAGATTTGGGACCCATAGCATTAAGGAAAACTGCTGAACTAACTCAGAGGGCCTACCGCGAACGGCATTCGAAGTTTTCCCTCTCTGTCGCACTTATGTCCGAACTCGTAAGTATGACAGAGAGTGGGAAACTTCGAATGCCGTTCGCGGTAGGCCCTCAGGTGCCATACGCAACAGTGAACAAAATCATACGTAGGTATAGTACCTACTAGTTAATAAAAATCAAAAAGCAATAGCAAAAGAGTTCCCTAAAATTTACAAATTCGCAATAGATCTTTTAAGTCGATTATATATATATTTTTAAATAAATATTATGTCAATGAATTAATGTTGTGTATTTTACTCACTTACAGTTTTTACAGTTTTGACAGCCCTATGCATCTGTGAAGATATCTTTTGTTATTGAAACATGAAAGGCTTTAATTGAAACTATATTTAGGTTGAAATCCGCTCATATGTATTACGATTACGACTTATCACCTTTTAAAATAAAAATGTTATTGTTACAAGTTTTATTGCTCTTTACTCTAACGCTGCCGGGCAGACTATACTGGTAACAAAACAACTATTTGGTCCCAAAGTTACGTAACTGTTCCGTAAATGTGTTGACACAGACACAGTGGGATCAAACGAAACATCATAATTTCATAATTGACTGGTTCTCAAGAGGAGCTACGGTAGCCTAGTGGTTCAGGCATGCGGCTGTCAAGCGGCGGTCGTGGGTTCGAATCCCGGCTCGTACCAATGAGTTTTTCGGAACTTATGTACGGAATTACCGTTAGCATTTCGGTGAAACCGGTCTAATTCCAATAAGGTCTAGTTTTCCCTCTGGGTTGGAAGGTCAGATGGCAGTCGCTTTCGTAAAACTAGTGCCTATGCCAAATCTTGGGATTAGGTGTCAAAGCGGACCCCGGGCTCCTTTAGGGGCACAACCGGGAATAATAACGCTAGGAGGATGATGACTGGTTCTCAAAGTATGGTGCGGAGGTATGTTTCAGAGTTAATTTTTATTAGTAGAAAATGAATCAGAAAACAAAAGCCTTTTATTAAAATTATTTATCGAAAACTTAGTAAAATCTCGAAAACGACTAAAAACAACTCAGAGGCTCTAGTATAAGTTTTATCGATACAATACGCTTTCGAACGCGTTTGCGTTTTGTTTCAATTTGTATTGCAACGCAAACAGCGCCTCTGGTGGTAACTATTAGGAACTACGCGTTGCCATACAAATTGAAACTAAACGCAAACGCGTTCGAAAACGTATATATGTATCGATAAAACTTATACTAGAGCCTCAGATACAAATAAATAATTTACATACATATACGAGTAATGCGCAACAGGCGACCCTCGCGCAGGCAGCTTTCTTGCACAAAGACTTGCAATCGCAATTCAACGCGGGAACGCTGCCTGCGTGATGGGAACCCTACCAAAGGGTCCAAATTTAGATAGTAATTTATAGTTTTTGGTAGGTTATTTTTATGTTAGTTTTAGTTTTAATTTTAAATCTAGTTTTAATTGTATATTCTATTGTGTTTTTGTAGTAATTTAATATAATGTCAAATTGATTACTCGTGAGTTTATATACGAGTAATTGTAATGAATAGTGTTCATGATCATGACGTGTCTCCAATGGTCTCCATCGAACAGCAGTAATCAATCACCACGATATTAACTCAGAATGGTCCAGTTTCAATTAAAATGCTGAGATTAATTCAGTATTCAGTTTCTTTATTGCCATTAAGGAGTCAGTTACATATAGGTACAATAATAAAATAAATGGCATCCATTAAAAATAAAAAGTTTGAGAATCCATGCCAGTAAATATGACCATCGCCTCCATTTTAAAATCCAAACAAGTCGACACAATGTCGACACAGTATTGGAACAATGTGACGAGATTTTCCATATGGATGAATCCTCGTTAGATATTAATAAATCCTGAATTTCTTTATATTGGCCAGCTGAAAGTTAATAATACTAATAGGATTTGAAAATGTAACAATCCTTTAGAATATCAATGACATTTGATTATAATTTTCTTTAAAAAAAAATTTATCTCAATTAGCATTTTCATGTAATTATTTGAATAATCTTTCATAGTTTCGATGGCGATGGCGCGTTGTTAAAAAACTATCTATTTTCTAAAACTACAGGAAGAAAATTAATTCCCACTTAACTTCACTCGCTTGTTACTTAAAAAAAACACTTAATTTCCCTGTCACACGTTTACGTGTTTTGTTTATATTATTAAGGGAAAACAGAAGTCACTAGATACATATCAACACAAAAGAAAAAGAATGAAATCAAATGAATGAGCGAATGAAACTTTCATTTAAGTAGACACAATCACAACACACGGTGTGATCTTTGTGTGGTAAATTGTACTTAAGTGTAACCATCTTAATGTGTCAAATTGTCCCCACTTTGGTCGTCGCGACGGAACCGCGACCAAATTGTGACCAAATTGTTACCTGGCCCCGTAGCATGGATCACGCGATAAGTGACAAGATAGAGCATCCGTCCCTGGCTGACACCGTTCGATAGAACGAGACGACGCGCTTATCCTATCACTTATCGCGCGACAACGCCATCCATGCTACGGGGCCTGTGTCGACACAGTGTCGACACTGCTACCAAACGTTACCAAAATGGTTGTATATATATCACTATAGGGCCTCATCCATCTTGACAGATGATTTAAACAGCGCGTGTACGCGAGGGACGACGCCTCTCGTGATTCAAAACTACCCTCCTAATTATACAGGGTGTTTGGTCCATCGTTTGCCAAATTAAAACGTCAGGTAGTTTGGGTCACTCGCTATCACTTCCAGCATCCAAAAAAAAATTTTGGCCACGGATTTTTTTTATTTTTTACAATTTTTTTTTAAATATTAAAAAAAAACCCGTGGCCACAATTTTTTTTTGAATGCTGGAAGTGCATAGCAAATTACCCAAACTACCTGACGTTTTAATTTGGCAAACGATGGACCAAACACCCTGTAGAACAGTCCCGGGCGCTACCATGCATGGCATGGCAGTGACTTTGTGAGCGAGTCGGGCCCGCGTCCGTGTAGATTTCCAATTTTACTGTCGAACATGTATGCTCACCTTTATCAGTCCTCGGTAAAGATTCACGCTGATATGAATACAAACAGAGGAGAGTATTAGTAGTGCTACCAGCAAAAGTATCCATTCTCTGTTAGCTTCGTTTATCTGTGAGACGATTCCAGTGCCCAAGAGGTTGTCCATGACTGAAAAGGAAAAAAATCACTATCAGCGGAATGTCATCTCGCTCATATTTGGAGCAGCCTGACTGGGGAAATACCTCCACCTTTTTTTTTTCATCTCTGTTATACTCAGAAACAGTCCCCGCGAAGGATACGGGCGACTGAATCCGCGCTTACTTTATGATAAATGATATCTAATGGAATTAGTGATTCTGTGTATCAATGATGACGATGAGTGGTTGTAATGTAATGGATGATGGGTGAAATGGAGAGTGAACTATGTGCCATTGAACTTTTTCAGGTTATTAACTATGGAGGAGGCGAGTTTGCAAAATGAGGCTATTGTAGTTTCTTTACGAATGATTTCCTGCAGGTTGTATGGTTCTATATGGAGATTATGGCAGGTGATTTCGTGGTTAAATCTCTGGTTTGTGAATTTCGGGCAGTATTTTAAAAGGTGGTCGATGGATTGTGCGGTGCTTCCATCGCACGGGTATTTGTGGTAGCCGTGTCCGGTGAGAATTTGGGTGAGATGGAATAAGATAATGGTCTTGTTTCGTAGATCTTGGATATGCTGCAAAGTCGGTAGCCAGTTTTTCAGGTGTGATCCAGTGGTAGACGTAGCGTAGAAGTTGCTGCTTAATTCTTGAGTATTAATTTTGCAAAGGCTTTTTATGTAGGAAATGGGGTATAAGTGAAAGTCGGGTGCTTTATGAAGGGTGGCTGCAATTTTGGCTTCTTTGTCCGCCTCCTCGTTTCCGGTATTCCAACATGCGCTTTGATCCAGCAGAATTCTATGGTTCCATTTGTTTGAATGTTTTGAATTAAATGATGAATATTATTAACTAGCTTTTGCCCGCGACTTCGTCCGCGCGGAACTCGTTTATATAGTAACTTTCTCCCCCCTTTTCACCCCCTTAGGTGATGAATTTCCAGATAAAAACTATCTTTATTAAGGACTCTTTGGGAAGGCCCCGGAATTCAAAGTATCTCTATACCAAATTTCATCTCAATCGGTTCAGTAACAGACAGAGAGAGTTTCTTTCGCATTTGTAATATTAGTATGGATTGTATGAAGGAAAGGGTCATTATGGCTGAGTTGCATGATTTTATAGATTACCTTACTCCGAACGCCTTTTTTTACAAAATAGACTCCGCCGCAAACTTGGTTTCTATGACCCGCCTCACCATAATAGATGCAAGTAGGCTTTTTTAGTATTATTTTACATATTTTCATATCACACGGCCGTAAGGACCTTTTCTACTAAACCGTAAGACTAAATTAACTGACTTGTAATTTAAATATTTTATACTAAAAATAAAGATACGTCAACAAAATGTTACATCTAATAGTTTTCAAAATAGCCATAATAAAACGTCTTTTTTACCCCGTTTTAGAAAGCATCTTCGAAACTACCGCCATAAGGTACCTTTACCCTTGGTCATACATATATTTACCTATGTAATGTTCCTATTCCCCAGGACTCCCAACTACCGCTATACCGTAAATAGGTTCCATCCAATATTTCACCCCCTATTTCACCTCCATAGAGGATGATTTTCGGAATAAAAACTATACGTTGTCATTCTCCAGGACTCAAACTATATCTATACAAAATTTCATCTAAATGGGCTACATCCAAATTTTAACCCCCATTTCACCCCCTTAGGGGATCATTTCCGGAATAGAAACTATCATAAGTCCTTTTCCAGGACTCAAACTATCTTTCAACCAAATTTTATCAAAATGTGTCACAAACCAATTTCCACCCCCAATTACACCCCCTTAGGGGATGATTTTCGGGATAAAACTATCCTTTGTCCTTCCTTAACTATCGCTATACCGTAAATGGGTTCAATCCAAATTTTCATCCACCATTTCTCACCCCCTTAGGGGATGATTTCCTCCTTTCATGTATTCCGGAATAAACATTATTCTATGTTCTTTCCTTGGACTGAGACCTCTCTCTATACCAAATTGTATCTGAATGGGTTCTATCGAAATCTTCAACCCTCATTTCACCACCTTAGGAAATGATTTTTCGGGATAAAAACTATGCATTAACCTTCCCTAGGACTCCTTCTATCTCTTTACCAAATTTCATCTAAATGGGCTTTATCCAAATATTCACCCCCTATTTCATCCCTGAGGGGATGATTTTCGGGATTAAAACTATTCGTTGTCATACTCCGGGACTCAAACTGTCGTTCAACCAAATTTCATCAAAATGGGTCACAAACAAATTTTCACCCCCAATTACACCCCCTTAGGGGATGATTTTCGGGAGTAAACTATCCTATGTCCTTCTTCCAGACTTCAGCTCGCTTTACCGTAAATGGGTTCCATCCAAATTTTCATACCCCATTTCATCCCCTTAGGAGATGATTTCTGGACTAAAAAATATGTTAAGTCCTGGGGAAGGACTCTTAACTATCTCCATACCAAATTTCTTCTAAATCGGTTCTATTCAAATTTTCATCCTCATTTCACCCCTCAGGAGATGATTTTTCAGGATAAAAACTATGCATTGTCCTTCCCTGGGACTCCTTCTATCTCTATACCAAATTTGATCTAAATGGGATTTCACCACATTTTCATCCCTATTTCATCCCCTTGGGGGATAATTTTCGGGATTCAAACTATCCATTGTCATTCTCCGGGACTCAAACTATATCTATACCTACCAATTATTAATAGTATAGTTGGTGCTGCTCCTATTTGGCTATTTCTTGCAGTGCTGACATGGAGTCGGAGAAGATTATAGAGTCAGTTATTTTGAGTTTGATGCACCAATCGCAAGCAGCTTTGATCGCTACGCATTCGGCCTGGAAGACGGAACAGCACTTGTGAAGCTTTCTTCGTTTTATTGTTCTTATCCCATCCGGATGATATATGACAAAGGCTGCTCCCACCGCACCGTCGTGCTTGCTTCCGTCGGTATAAATTCGGTGCTTGCTTATTTCGTTATATTGCTCGTGATCAGTAATATTTTGCATTTTATTGATGACATTAGAAATTCTGCTAGATGGGTGTAAAAGTTTGGTAGTAGGTATCCGTGTATCCAGCGTGAAGTCTGTAGGCAGGTATTTACTGAGTCCGGTGCGCTTTGTTTTCTCTATTTCAGCAACTTCATCAACTTTAAGGTGGAGTGGTGTTAGGTCTGCTAATGCGATGGAAGCGATGGTAGGTAGCGTACGAAAGCCTCGTACAATTTTTACAGCAAATCTTCTTTGAAGGCTAAGAAGAGCGTTAGTAACTGTTTTGTATTTCAGGGCGCTACTCCAAACTTCTGCAGCGTACGTAATAGTTGGTACGATTACGTACTTAAATATGATAGCGACATTTTCAGAGTGTACTCCCCAAGTGGGCCGGATGATTTTGCATAGTTTCCCATACATTTTTGAGCCTTTTGGGTGATATAATCGCAGTGATCGATAAACTTAAAATTTTGATCGATTACTACACCAAGAAGTTTGAGGTTTTTAGAGAATATGAGCGGAAATTTTTGGAGTACAGGTGATCATCTGTGTTTTCTGTGGTCCAAATTTGAGGTAATTGTCGATGCCCCAGTTGGAGATGTTCTGTAGCACATGCGGTTTGCGTTAGATTGTAGATCATTATTGTTTTCAGCAGAACAAATAAGGAGAATATCGTCTGCATAAGCTTGCATAAAATTGCCGTCCGGAAGTTCCATATCAAGGAGGCTATCCATGATTAGGTTCCATATAATTGGGCCCAGTACTGTTTTGTATTTTAGTGGCAGTGGCATCGGCGTAGCTTAATAGTATTTTACGGTCTTGTACGTAGCTTTCGAGAACGTGGTATATATTCGCCGGGCATTGAATGTGTTGCAGCCTGCTGAATTATGCAGGCCACCATGCATGGTCGAAAGCACCTTGTATATCCAGTGAAATTGCGACTACCATCTTTTTTTCAAATTTGGCCGTTTTCATAATTTCAACAGCATTTATAATTGAGTCAGCAGTCGTTTTTTGTTCTTTGAATCCATACAGTTTGATGTTTCCTGTTTTATTAATATGCATGTGGTGTGTTGGTCTTTTGGCTATAAGTTTTTCAAATATTTTTCCAAAGACATTAAGTAGGCCAATGGGTCTGTAAGATGCTGTGTCAGCGTAGTCCGTTTTATTTGGTTTGGGGATAGTTTTAATAAATGCTGTTTTTCAGTATTTAGGAAAGTAACGTATTTGTTTTGTAGGCATCGATTTAGTAGTTGCGTAAAGAGTAGGGGATATGTGTCGATAAAATGGAAGCATATATCTGGGGTGAGGTGGTCTATCCCAGGTGCTTTTTTTGTGTTCATTGATTTGCTTACTTCGATGATTTCATCTGGAGTGAAGTCGCATTCATTGTTGTTGTTTGTAGGGGAGTAAATAGTTCTTCTGAGGTTAATTTGTTGCATATTATCGTTCTGAGGATTGTCATCGGGGATAAACTTATGCATAAGTGCTTCAGCTGATTCCTGGCTGGACTTTGTGTATTGTGTTGGAGAAATTTTCAATGTCGCTGGTGGCTGAGTTTGGGGGAGGTCCTTGAGGAGTTGGTTAGTACTTGTCCAGACGTGTTGGCAACTTTGGTTCGAGCAGAAGTCTCTAAAGCCTTACATAAGAGCAGCCATAATGACGCCACTACCGCTGGATGCGGGTGGCGCAGGACCAGTCATTTTGGCACTCTTCGGGGGAGGCCTATGTCCAGCAGTGGACGTCTTTCGGCTGATATGATGATGATGATGATGATGATGAATATTAGGACTTAAGAAATTATGTGAACAAAAGTGCACCCGACCTTATTTTATCATATACTTACTTATGAAAGCGGCATTATTTGCTAAAGCATCTGCTTTCTTATATACTTTATTATATAAGAATATTGCCACGACGATAACATAAACCGCAAATGCGATACTGAAGATCTGGGGACAAACATAATTAGAGAAGTCGGGTAGGTATTTGAAATATTGCAAGAGTAACGTGTATGTATGTAGGTATGTAAGCACTTTATTTTACCTACACAATAACATGTCATACATAATATACATGTCACACAATAGATCAGTAATAAGAAAGAAAAAGTAGCAGTCACGTCGTATGAAGAGGTCAAGGAGGCGGCTTCTGAGCCGTTTTATTTATTATTCCAAACATATGCAAGTTTACAGTACACAACCAAAACACTTACATACTACAATATTACAATAAGTCATTCGATTTTGATCAATACTAATTATTCCAAACATTCCAAACATACATTATACAATAAATTACAACAACTAATAATACTAAAACATTCATGTCAAAATTAATAAAAATAAAACATTCATGCCAACTATTACATACCGTCAAATATCAAGGAAAAAAAAATACGTAAAGGGCACATCTTTTCAAATTTATTCATATTGCACTGCAATATGAATAAATTTGAAAATTTGAAAATTTTGCCTATCAGAAGGGGCTCCGCCTTCAGACCTCTGCCAGGGCTCGGTCTTGAACCCTCCAATGGTGTTCTGTGGTTCCTTAATTCACCCCTTGAGACTGCAGAACTTATGCAGTCATTTGAAATTTTAAGAAGGTCTCACTGTGGGTTTCCTTAAATTATTGCGTGCGTGCGAGAGACATGGAAGGATATTGCATCGATCTCACTCCCACTTTGGTCATCGGCCGGGGCTCAAGGCTCTGTTGAAAAGAAAAGCCTTCCGCCTAGCTTCAAATTGCTACAATGTGGCTACTTGGAAGAAGGAAAGTAGCTCTAGGTTTCTATATTCTGCCGGGGCTCCGATTTCGTGTTCACAACAACCGCTTTTACGACTAATAAGATCATTTATGAACATTTCGAGTAAATAGGATACCTACGCGGGAGCGCTGCGGTACGAATTAAGTAAGTAGTGCATGTTTCATTAAAAAGCCGGGCTTCATGGGTGTGGTACTTGGTTAGGTAGTAGTCACTTTCGTAAATCAGCCCTTGAAGTGATACAAACGGAACTAAATTGAATGGTTTATAAGAATAGTAGGTAATTCTCCATGACTCTTCATTACAAGAGCAACATTCACACAAGTATTGAAAACCATAATATATAGTTTTTCACTTTCTACTCATAACATAACTGCAAACGTTTGTAATTTTGAATGATTGTTACCTACTCAGACACTTTAAAAAGGCAGAACACTTTTAGGTAACTCTTGCCCCACATGTAAATTGTTTATATTTTGCATTAAGACATTGAATACAAAACCTAACTTGAAATAAGAAATGAAAGTTAATACTTCGTTCACGCGGACGAAGTCGCGGGCAAAAGCTAGTCAATAAATATATCCAGAGAAGAATGCATCTCAACAGA
This sequence comes from Epinotia brunnichana, assembly GCA_963854355.1. Classification (NCBI taxonomy): domain Eukaryota; kingdom Metazoa; phylum Arthropoda; class Insecta; order Lepidoptera; family Tortricidae; genus Epinotia; species Epinotia brunnichana. Next base: position 5,528,840 of record OY977949.1, on the reverse strand, counting down.
AAAAATATAATATAAGAGACGCCAAAAAATCTTTCTTTATTTGTGATTGAAAGCTAATAATACCTACCTGTAAAGCCTATACCTGATTAAAGTTTCTAAACTATTTGCATATAATTGATCACTTAAAGAGTTAATAAATCGCGTTTTAATTGTTATCAAAGTAACCCCCAAACTACAAAGAATAATTAAATGTTTTAACCGATTTTTATTTAATTTTATTTTTTTATGCTTTTTAGTGGGTTTACTTTGCAATCACAACAAAAAAGTAGTGGTTTTACAGTATTCTGAATTTAACTTTGATTGCGTAATTTTTAATTTTTTCTGAAGAAAATAGGTTCATTTTGTTTTTGGTATGCAAAAAGAACAGTAAAATCCGATGATAATATTTTAATTTCATATTTATTCGTGAATTAGTGACGCCAAAATATTGCGTCAAACCTTAAAATTGATCAAAGTAACCTAAACCCCGGTTTACGGTACTTCATTTCATTACTAGTTTTAAATAATATAACCCCTCGTGCAGCATTTTCCAGTTGCAAGTATATCAAAATAACACGTCTTATTATAATCCTACACAATATGATCATAGATTAAAGATTATATTCTGATTATTGTGCACGACTGTAAAAACACCATACGAATAAAATTATTTAACACCCACCGACTAAAATTGTACGGCTATCCTCTAAAAAATATTTTATATAAAATAATTATCTCTGTGCACATATATTTTATATAAAATAATTATCTCTGTGCCCAGATATTTTATATATTTAAAATAATTATCTCTGTGCACAGATATTATTGTCCACATCCGAACGTATTGCATAATTCGTATTATTTGACTTTAACTTGTTCTGTGAGCCTAATTAAATAAATAACTACAACTTGGGAAAGTCGGAAAACCCCCGACATTTTCATTTCAAAGTTCAATATCTCAAACAACCCACGATCATGGTCTTCTCTCCCTCTCGCTGAGCATAAGCGTGAGCGAGATGGAAGTGCGTGTTTGGAAGCGCGGATATCATGTTTTTTAATTTTAATTTTTTGTGCGTTTAAATAAATAAAAAGTAATCACTAAGTTCCCTCAAACATGATATTGCCGATTTTTAGAAACAATGTTAATATGTTTAGCTATTGTGCATAATTTGCTACGAATGTTTTAAGTGAATTTTAATATGTTTTATACCTATGTTCGTGATTTTTTTCTATCGAGCGAAAATTGCTTAATCGTGTTTCGAATCACTGATTTCCCTGCAGAAAAGCCTCAAGATTACTATTCGTATTTCTTTGAAACCATATTATTATAAACAGACGCATTATATTGTTTCAAAAACTATGTTCGCTTCACTTCGCTGAACCTATAGCGCCTTAACTAATTTTCACAAAAGTTAGGTACATCCAAAAAACTGCTAAAGTTTGGGGCCATATATTTCGAAAACTGTGAGTTTTGAAGTAAATATGGGATACTATTTCGGTAAACCTCGTTGTTGTTAATACGACCGGTAAGCCATAAAAAATCAAGAAAAACGGCTAGTAACAGATTGAAGGTCATTGGGACCTGTGAGCCCCTTAATAGATTTTCCTGGCAGGAATGATAATTTGGGATAGTGCTTGGAAAAACTTATCGAGATTTAACAATTAGATCTTTTAAATACAGTATTAAAAACTCCTTGGGCTTTTATTAAGATAATCATTTTGTATAAATCAGGTTCAACTTACCAATTGTATCAAAGACCCAACGTAGACAATGAGGAATATGATCGTGTAGAGAATGGTCCATATTGCTTTACAGATGCATTCACATGTCGTCTCCTTTTTATCGGTATCGGTAGAGTCGGTGGACATCCTGAACCTGAAAAGTTTAGTTTGTAACAGTGCCTAGTTTAATAGTAGGTACATTATTGCCGTGGCCGGGAAGTAGGCAATTGCAGGCTGAGTATTTTGTTTAAACGGACGAACTTGCGAGTCCGTTTAATTATAATACGAAGCCTGCAATTGCCATTCCGGCTGAGGCTAATATAGTGCTTTTCTCAAAAATGGGGGAATAAAAAAGACTAAATTTAAATCAAGCGTTATTATTAAATACACATTGAGGATACTGCAAATTACCAAAAACTAAACGTCATATTTTTTTAACAGAATCGCAAGTGTATTTTTCCACCGAAAAACGCAATCTTTTTATGACACATACAAAAATGTCGCGTTTGCAACAGAAAAATACGAGTTGATTTGGCTGAATATGACCTGTGCCGTCTTTTATATGCCAGTTTCTACTTTTTAAAAAGTTTGGTACTCGACAAATAAAGGAATTCATATGTAACATTCCAGGCGGCCTGCAATGTTTTTTAATTTTTTAATTTTGATCTGGCCTTCAACTATACACTTTACCTTCCAATATGTAGCGAGTTATGTTCACTTTGCGAGCCATTTTTGAGAAAATTCGTTTACAGATTCAAGACAATAATTACCCGTATTTTTGTATTGTAACATGTTTAATCAGGTACCTAAGTATATCTACTATTCTGCAAGCCCAGGGCTGTTATTCGTGTTGTGAGCGAGCTTATGTATATATAGCGAGTGTATATTTTTGTGTGCTACCACAAAAAAAATACAACCGATTTGAGAACCTCGTCCCTTTTTTGAAGTCAGTTAAAAATGTTGCCAAACATTTTTGCGTGGCAGCAAGGGATCTAGTAGCTGCCCTTACTGCCCCGTTTTAACTTTCCACCCTGTATAATGTTACGAGTACAAATTACATATTTATAACGTTTGATGAAAAAATATAATTTGGTAAATAATACTGAATAAGAGTAATTGAGCCGTATTATGTACCTACAGTCAGCAGCAGAAGTAGCTATATCATACTCATTTATTCACACTATTATTTAAATATGACATGTCACAAAACATTTGCTAGTTTTTGGTAATATAACGAGATTAAACACAATATTAATGTACATACATGGTTCTATTACCAAGTAGCAAATGTTTTGCAATGACCTCCGGCGCCGAACTCTGATAATAACCGTGACCTCACCGTGAAGTTTGGTCTGTCGGTCGGTTCGTAAAAATTTACGAGCGCCTTTACTACCGCGAAACGACAACGATGAAAGAAGTTCGTTTGTGTTACTCCCTCTCTGTCACACTTGCCAATTCGAATGCGTAGCTTCGACTCTTTATCTCTTAGGTTGGGTAGGTACTTATCACATTTCGTTTCTACGAACTTACTTGACTATTTATGTTCAATTTATCGCCGTAACTAAAGTATTCTGTGCCATCGCTCTTTAAGGGGCTACCAGAGGTTTTCGTCGATTTTTGACTAGTTTTGAATCGATACAAATACTTTTGCACTACAGATAGAATTATAAGGCAAACGGCCATCGATTCTTCAATTTTTAATCTCCAGTTCTGTCTGCCATATTTTGAAAGAAATTATTAAGTAGTTATTTTTTTATGATTTTTTTAAACATTGTCTAAATAAACACCTTTTTTGTTATAAGATTGCTGTGAAAGATCTAACATATAGGAAATCTACATATTTGGGTGTGTCTCTGATGTCTCTATAAACGTGTGTAGGGTTTTGATTTTAAACTAATTAACACAAAAGTTATGGCCAGAAAACCTGTTTTCTGGTCTAAAATTGTTCAACTTTGATGCCAAATATCTCGAAGACAGTGATGTTTGAAGTAAATCTGGGATACTATATTGCTTAAAGCTGTTGTTATTAATATGATAAGCTACAAAAAACATTACAAAACTAAGGGATTCAGATCGAAGGTCATTGGCGAATGGGATCCCCTTAACATCTCCCCGCTATTCTGTAACTTGTTCGTCACCTCACCGTTTTAACCTCACCCACAAATATATCTTGACTCTGCTAGTTGAAATTTTCTAAACTAAGCTCATGAATGGTTCATTGTTAGCCAGGTACACAATGCCCTTATCTGCTTTTGTTTGCGAACGCGCATACATAATAAAACAAAACATTTCAAACATTCATTATTCAATGAACATTTTACGTGGCGCTAACCTTCTTCTTGCAAAAAATGGCACGCGTTCGCAAACGGCTTTTGTTTGCGAGATAATAGGATTGTATTAGACACAATGCTATTGTGAACGCAGGTAAGTGGATGAGCTTAGCTTAGAAAATTTCAACTATAAAGGTCTAGTTTCGTTAGGTGTGACGGGTGGGGTGAGGTGCATGTGCGCGTAAAGAATAACAGCCCTGTGCTGAATTATATTTCAAGTCGTATTTACAGAATAATACTACTTATAATTAGTAACACGCCTACGGCTTTAATAAAGTCGCGTCATGGCAACTACATATTTTTACTACCTACTACTGCGTTCGGATATAATATCTCTCTCGGGGCTGAAAACCAGCGCCTTTAGCATATAATATTTGCTGCTGGCAAATATTGAGTAGCAACTGGCATCCATTTTGGTGCATTTTAATTGTATAAACACCATGTGTAAGTAATTTCTTTGTCACACCAAATAAATATATTTATTTATTTCTTTCTTCCTTGTAGGTCAAAGTTGTAGGTCAAAGGTGTAGTTGTAGGTGGTTGTAGGAGTGTGGCATGTAATAGGAGCAAATATTCAAAGGGACGGACGCTTCCTTAGGGCATTTGCAGTAACCCCTTGTGTCCCACTCATTTTATTTATTTTTGGATTCGGAGATATTTTGATCTAAAGTTACGACCTCCAAGTAATGTATCTTGGTAACTACCACGACATCATAGCACAGCAGTCAATGTGGATTTTGAAGTAACATCATGTAACGATACTCCAGGCAAAATACGGTTTTGAAAAACATTAATTTATAATAGCGTTTTTTTTCTTTATTTCATTTTAAAACATTATTCTAAGATGCTTTATTCAAGAATCCAACAAACTTTCCATCCGGAAGTATTTATATAGATTTAAATAAAGGATGAATAGATTTTTTTTATTTTTTTACCTTGAATATTATAGAGCAAATGTAAATGAACCATAATAAAGATAAAACCATTTATTCATATTTTTACTGAGTTTTCAGAAGCTAGTTAAGGCCCGACGGCTTAACCCTGGTGCCCTGGCAAAAAGGCAAATGTCTCCTCTGGGACGCTACATGCGCTACAGCACTTTTGCTGCTTCGCACATTGGCCGCACCATACGGGCGCCTGGAGCTGCGGCTGAGCTGGCGGCAGTACGGAAGAGGGACAAGTACTCGGGTCTCTCAAATTATTTATTCGTTCCTCTTGCGGTGGAGGTTACTGGGTGTTGGTGCTCAGAAGCCAAAACCTTTTTCAAGGAAGTGGGGCGCCGCTTGCAAGAGAGAGGTCTCGATCCCCGCTCTGGGTCATTTTTGGTGCAAAGGTTAGCCATAGCTGTTCAGCGCGGCAATGCGGCTAGTGTGATGGGCACCTTTGCGCCTGGAGCGACCCGGGGCGGGTTATTCAACACTTATTTCTCAATGTAGCTGTTTTTATTATTTTATTTTAGGTATTGTATTGTTTTCTTCTTTGTGTTGTATTTTGCATAAATAAATTTAGTAAGTTTAAAAAAAAAAAAAGTTAAGTTATCATTTTTTTGATGTCTGAAATTTTGTTGGATTTTGTTGCTAGGTAGGTAACTATTTAATTGATAATACCTTTATCCAATACAAAGAAAAAATCAGCTATTATAAATTATTTCCAAATCTGTCATTTTTTTCATACACGTTGTCAGTTCATTGCCTGGACTACGAGTCATAATAGTTTTTGCATTTTTGTTTTCAAAAGATCTTTTTGTGATTTTTTAATTTTTATTTCATTTTTTTAGTGTCTTTAAAATAAAAAAGTTACTGATAGCGCTCCAGAAGAGTAAAAAAATACAACTAGATTCATTTTGAAGAAAACGAAATTAAAAAAAAAAAATTTTTTTTTCAAGTTTAACTACTTATGTGGAAATAATAGATCACAAGCTTAATAATCTACCGTTAAACTTTTTGCTCCTATTACCGGCCACACCCTGTATAATATTGACGAGTGATTGACTTTTCACTACTAACGCTTTTATAAGTTCAAAAACTTGCCTAAGTATATAGGTAGCCTAGATTGCCACATTTTAGTCCTTTTTAGGGTTCCGTAGCCAAAATGGCAAAAATGGAACCCTTATTTTTATACAACCGTTATTCCAAAAACATTATTATTGGTATTATTTTTGTTGTATTGTATGTAGTCATCTCATCAGGCATGTCATTCGATTCTCGCAAAATTTTAAAAGGTGTGCTATAATAATTGAAATAAATAGGCCATATTTCCGCAGCTGTAAGTAAGTATTCGTTTTATACCTATGATAATTAAAAATAACCGGCCAAGTGCGAGTTGGTCTCGCGCACGAAGGGTTCCGTACCATTATCTATAAAAACGGCAACAGAAATACATAATCTGTGAAAATTTCAACTCTCTACCTATCACGGTTCTTGAGATACAGCCTGGTGACAGATTATCTATAAAAACGGCAAAAAAATCACGGGTTTTGTATGGGAGCCCCCCTTAAAAAAATAATTTATTTTGTTTTTAGTATTTGTTGTTATAGCGATTGCCGCTATAGCGGCAGCAGAAATACATAATCTGTGAAAATTTCAAATTTCTAGCTATCACGGTTCTTGAGATACAGCCTGGTGACAGACAGACGGACGGACGGACGGACGGACAGCAAAGTCTTAGGGACCGATTTTTGACTTTCGAGCGCTCGACTTTTTCACTCGAAAACGGTCAAAAATTACGAAATGGTATTTTGAAATAGCGATAGAAAATTGGAAAACGAGTGATATTGACCACTCGTATTCAATTCTGTCGGTAGAAAGTAAGTGCCTGCAATTTTGACCTACAATCGTATTTACTTTTATTTAATTTTCGAGCGCTCGAAAGTCAAAAATCGGCCCCCAGGTCCCGTTTTACTCTTTGAGTACGGAACCCTAAAAAGCTAAAACGAAGTATTTATTCATGGCTATTTTATAAGTTTTGATAATTATAATATCTATAATATTATGAATGTGGTTGACTAGATTAATAACGTAGGGTAGACTGGGTACGATTGAACCAATTTTTCGTATATCGTCCGTAGTTTTGCTTTTTATAATCTGTGAAATGAAGAAAATATATCAAATGAACGAGCGTGTTATTATCTACTAAACGGCAATAGATTTTTCGGTCAAGGTGTTCTAGTTTTAGCAGTAGATCAAATTGAAAAAAAAACGATTTGTTTCAACTGTCCCCATCCCAGGGGTGGTTAAAACAGTGACAAAATATTATACTTTTATGTGTTTTATTCGTATGTTTTATGAGATTACGTATAATCTAGAAACTGTTTTTAATCAGCTTGCGTTTTTGCGCTTTTAAAAGTTAAACTCTACGTATATCATCAGTCATTTGTTACCTTATTTAAGTAAGTTACCTAAAACGAAACAAAAATAAACTGTTTGCATTTTAAACGTAACAAAACGAACTAAAAATACATGAAAATAAACTAAAAGAAAACTTACTTTGACTTTCATTAGTCGATGTCAAAAAATTACAAGCAAATCGCTCTGTTGCAACCGTCCCGTTTCAACCGTCCCCACCTCCTACTAACGGAAAAAAGCCGTTGTAGTAATAATGAATGAGAATAATGATACAGTAAAACTAGATACGCTGACATGATCCACAAGCTTCACTTCAAACATAAACACACACTCAATACTCTCACTTTAATAGAAACCAGAATAATTGAAAAGCTCTACGAGTGAAAATAATTACTTTTGGGGATCAAAATTCAATAGGGTCTTCTACTAACAAATTACGCGCGCGGGAAGCAACGTCACGATATTATTCGTGTACAAACCGATCGTCAGGTCAGCTTCTTTCCCTCGTTGGACCCCTCGCCCCGTCTCGCCAACGGTTTGCGAGATATTTACGTTGTTTCAACCGACCTCTGTTTTAACCGTACCCAGTCTACCCTAACATTGTTTTGTAATTAAGCAATTTAGGTAGTCCGAAAAACGTTTACTGTGTCTAGAGTGATCACTAACACTAAATAAACAAAAATATCTATCACTTATAATAATATACATAGGTACAGTAAAACGGCCTCCGTAGCCCAGTGGGTAGTGACTCTGCCTACGAAGCTGGAGGTCCCGGGTTCGAATCCCGGTCAGGGCATTTATTTGTGTGTTTATCACGAATATTTGTTCCTGAGTTATGGATGTTATATATGTATATAAGTATCTTTATGTATTTATCTATTATATATATCGTCGCCTTAGTACCCACAACACAAGCCTTATTGAGCTTACCGTGGGCCTAGGTTGATTTGTGTAAAATTGTCCCGTAATATTTATTTATTTATTATTTATTTATTACAGTCGCCATCACATACATAGGTACACTATAGGTGTTCAAAAATATCGGCACATGCACCCTAATGCCTTGAAAATAGAGGTGTGTTCCGATGTTTGTGACGTGCTTGTTTGCTCCGATGTATGTGATGGCGACTGTAGGTACCTACATACCTCGGAATCTGTTAGCTGTAACAACGAATCCACTCACGCTGTTCAAAAATAACTTGGGCCTTATCAGTCGTATCACACGCGTACACTACGAGAGCAAGAGCACGCTTAGAACTAAAACTACTAAAAGTAGAATGGGAAGGGAAGTGGGAACGAAATAACACAGATGGGCCCCCCCGCCCATCAACATATCGTGAATGCTAAGATGACGATGACGTGACGTCAGCGACCGTCATATCGGTAATTCCACGAAACGGGCGAACATGGCTGAGCAATTATATATCTTATCATTTTACAATAAGGTTTATAATACTTTACAACGTAGATAAAATGTCGACACTGAATAATAAGAGTGAGTTGAAAACAACTCTAAGAATACCCATTTTTATTAGGTATTCCCTTTCACTTCCACGCTGTACTGGAATGATTTAACTCATTTTAGAACTAGTGGCGAAGTGGCTCTGTGAGCTAAAAAACTCGTGAGTCTGTTTTGCTTAAAAAAAAAAACTGAATTGACAAATAAATTCTTTATACCTACCTAATTATCGAACCTGCTCACAAAATTTCACGAGAGAGATGCGTCCTGTAGACGAGAACAGCCGGACAGCGGGATGTCCGAACATACGAAAGAATTTTGGTCCAAGCTGAGACGGAGAACTTCGTTCGTTTCGCTCGCTCGTTCAATTAAACAGCATTTTGGGTTATTTTTAGTGTTTCATACCAAAATTGGTTCAAAACACGCTACCATTCGGTTTCTGTACGTGAGACCAGGGGCGGTTCACTCTGTGATTCCGTGGCGCCGCTACAAGTATAGGCTGTCCGACGGTTTAAGAGCTAAAAGCCATAAAACTTGTTACAATGGCATTTTTATTTTAAAAGGTCTATAGTCGTAATACGACAAAGTGAGATTCGACCCAAACCACTTCTATTACAGCTTATAATGCACTTTATGTTTCTTTAACAAAAGGCATCATCATTTTGCATAGGGTTGTCAAAAATGTACCTAACATTGGAATGGAGTAAAAATAATACAACATAAATTATTTACTTATATATTACTGTATTAAAAATAATGTAATTATTCACTATCTGAGCTCTCTGTCACGTTGCGTTGATAACGAAGCGTTGCTGATCTTGAATAATAAATGTGTTCTCGATACCCTCAACATGACTAAAACATGCGGTCCATACATTATTAGCAACTCGCGAAACTTTTTTTCTAAAAAGTCCATTGTACACATTTTTGACTATTTGCTTACTTTGACTGTTTAAATGAGTTCGAGCACTTGTACTGGTTTTCTTTTTATCTACCCACGGACGAAACATTTTTACCAAAACAACTTAAATACTTAGTATAAACACGTTATCACTAAATCAGTTCCAACGGAATACTAGATGGACTTTTCCCGTTTGTTGCAGCCCTACCCTCCAGACTTTTAACAATAGATGACTAATTAGCTTATCTTTATGGCTTTTGGCTCTTACGCCGCCGGACGAACTATACATGCCGGCGGCCGCCAAATTGGCGGCCCGTTAGTAGTTGCCGCGCGTTGGTACGACGGTACGGGACGCTCGCACGGGTCGCAGCGCGTTGCATGCGATAGAAAGGGTTGGCCACATTTAGGCACGTTTGGCGTACCTAAACAGGGAATTTGTTAACAGAGAACCTTCTGTACGTAGTACTATTACTTATTCTGTGGTGAGACGTAGGTAGGTAGATAGCTAGAATTTGATAGAGATGCTAATCAAAACCAAAAATTCTTAAAACGTCGCGAATACATAGTCTAAAATCTAGATAAAAAACTTAAGAATAGATCACCACCCTTCTTTAGAGACAAATATCTTTTTTGTACTCGTCGATTAAAATCTGTGTATTAAGATTTCATGGAGAATAAATACTGCAACGTCACTCTTTTCATCATTGAATAACTAGTCTACATATGTTACATCCGAAACAACCGAAATAACTATTTCTATACGCTCAAGACAACCGACAAAAAATTGTAAATAGAACTTAGTATTTCAATAATATTTGTTCCTTTGTGTTTCAATAATATTTGTCCTTAGGAGACTCGATCCGATACAAAATTACCAATGAACTGACAACTTGTATGAAAAAAATGACAAATTTGGAAATAATTTATAATAGCTGATTTTTTCTTTGTATTGGATATATTATCAATTAAATAGTTACCTAGCAACAAAATCCAACAAAATTTCAGACATCAAAAAAATTATAACTTAGCTAGTTAAGTTATCATTTTTTTGATGTCTGACGATTCTGAAAACTCAGTAAAAATATGAATAAATGGTTTTATCTTTATTATGGTTCATTTACATTTGCTCTATAATATTCAAGGTAAAAAATAAAAAAAAATCTATTCACCCTTTATTTAAACCTATATAAATACTTCCGGATGGAAAGTTTGTTGGATTCTTGATTAAAGCATCTTAGAATAATGTTTTAAAATGAAATAAAGAAAAAAACGCTATTTTAAATTAATGTTTTTCAAAACCGTATTTTGCCTGGAGACAATCTATGGCGTTACGGAACGTAGCAGCGTCGCGTCATCTGTCAAAAATCTACTTAAACTTGCTGCGAGTTGGACTCGCGCACGAAGGGTTCCGTACTATTATCTATAAAAACGGCAAAAAAAACACGTTTGTTGTATGGGAGCCCCCCTTAAAAAATGTTTTATATTGTTTTTAGTATTTGTTGTTATAGCGGCAACAGAAATACATAATCTGTGAAAATTTCAACTCTCTAGCTATCACGGTTCTTGAGATACAGCCTGGTGACGGACAGACGGACGGACGGACGGACGGACGGACGGGCGGACGGACGGACAGCGAAGTCTTAGTAATAGCTATTAGGGTCCCGTTTTACTCTTTGAGTACGGAACCCTAAAAACTACCTACGCTTTTTGATTGGCTTAGTTTTTAGCCAATCACAGCACAGTACTGCAACATTACGGACGCCGGTGGTGTGATAACTTTTATTTTCAAAGCTGAGCTGAAAAATTTAAAATAAAAACGAAGAAAACGAGTAGTGACAAGAAATAACTATCTCAATTATCTTGTGTAAAAGAAGTCGGATAGTAGAACTAGACAATATAGTGCTACGATATATTTTAGTTTTCTTATATACCTACTCGTATTAATATAAGTAATGACTTAAATAGTGTCATACATAATCAAGCTTTTTAAATTCGTACCTTACTTAGGCCACTCAGCAAGCTTCGTGGCCTAAACACGGTACTCGACTAAAAAACTCTCTATTATAACACGATTGTGAAATAGTTATTTATGATACAAGTGCGGAAAGTAGTTATTCCCAACGAGTGGCGATGACCAAAAACACGACCGTCAGGGAGTGTTTTTGATCGACACGAGTTGGGAATTACCTATCCGCACGTGTATCATACAACATTTTACAATGCATCATGCGAAGAAATAAAAAAAAATATGCATAAAAGGTGAAATTTTAATTGTCACGAACTCACGAAATCTCATTCCCGCATAGTGTGCGGGAATATTGTACTGAAATCCATTCCGCACGGGCAGTTGCAGGCCGGCGCTGCCCGTGCTGGCATCGACCACTTCCCGTGTTTATGTTTAACCATATAAAGGGGCACATTCAGAGCATCGCACTCGCAGGCGGCCAAGATACAGGCTCAGCCTAGTTTGGCGTTTGACGGATATAACGTTTATAATTTAAGTGTGTTTTTGTTAAATAAATATATATATATTTTTTTTTAAGTGCATTGTAAAATACTATTCCATGCTACTTGTACTCTGTTATTTATTTATTTTGTTGTGAGGTCTTTTGGTGTAATTGTCTGTCCGAGATATGTAAGTACCTTTATTCATCGACATATTCCATGAGGGTGCCGTTTACTGTGATGAGGTTTTTGCCGAGGTTTGTCATTACTTTAGTTTTACTTGTGTTCATTGAGAGTCCAACTCTGTTACTTTCGTACACAAGCTGTTCAAGCATTTTTCCAGCTTTCTTGGATCTGTAGTAATAAGAATGATATCATCTGCAAATCCGAAATGGTGTGGTTGCAAGCCGTTTATGTTTAGTTCATTTTTGTTCCAATCGAGACGTCTAAATATACATTCGAGCACTGCCGAAAAAAGTTTGGGTGATAGTAGGTCTCTCTGCCCTGCCTGACTTCTCTTTCTATTAGGGAAGTGTTCTCCTAATCTTTCCGTCCGTATTCAAGGTCTCATATTCTGGTATATGTTCTTGATTTGTCGTTCAACTCCTAGCATGGCAAAAGCTTCTCATATTTTTGTGTGCTTTAATGAGTCGAACTTTATTATACTTAATCGATCCTGTCTATTTCAACCCTCGATCACATACATTCCATAAAACAAGGATTCAGAAATGTAATGAATTTCATACGGGATTACTTGCTAGTCTTACTACATACTTGGCATTTGTCGATTATAATGACACGTCTATAGCAGACATTCATTACAGATACGAGGTCAGGAATCGACCGCCCGAAGGTAGAGTTTTTTGTATCTAGATTCTAGAGTGGAGGAGGTATCGCTTTAACCGTAAATTAAAACTGCTCAGACAATTACATTTTTTCAGGGGTGGAGGTTGATGTTGTTCCAGTACTTGGTTGCTGTGTACTTAAAAATGCCTCGAAAAGCGGTGGTGTGGTGATGAGGAATTTTATTATTAAATCTTGGCTGATCGACCTGAGGCCATACACTGTGGAACTGTTTGTATGCCAGGTGAGCTTTTTAAACAAATAGTCGGGTACCTGCTGAAATTTATAAGATACCGAACAACGGCATGTTGGCATTTTGAGGATGTCTTAATTGTGTATTAACATGAGCCCAAATAAAAGTAAAATATTTAACTAGGTACCCAATTTCGAAATCTTACCGTTGACACCTCAAAAAGTAGGTACAATTCGTAACGCAACACAAATAAACAGCTATAACCACGAACTTCGAATCTCGAACTTCGTATATCTCCGTCTCTATCGCACTTATGGTTTATTTTATGGTACTCGAGCGACGGAGATATACCTACGAAGTTCGAGATTCGAAATTCGTGGTAGCGCCGCAGAACGGGGAATGCCCAAGCCACGGCCGGCGCACGGAAGGGATTCCCCGCGATAGCGGCGCAAGCTAAATGTTGCAAGACTGAATAAGAACAAATTCCGGTCAATAACATACGTTCATGATAATCATGATGATTACGTTTTTTCGCTGCGTTCACTTTTAATTAACGTACCTACCTGGCGCGAGGCCACTCGTACTGAGGTATGTAATAGTTATTTGTTATACAAGGGGGGAAAGTTGTATTTTACCTGCGAGTGTTCATTTGAAACACTCGCAGGAGACAATATATGGCGTTACGGAACGTAGCAGCGTCGCGTCATCCGTCAAAAATCTACTTAAACTTGCTGCGAGTTGGACTCGCGCACGAAGGGTTCCGTACTATTATCTATAAAAACGGCAAAAAAATCACGTTTGTTGTATGGGAGCTCCCCTTAAAAAAACGTTTTATATTGTTTTTAGTATTTGTTGTTATAGCGGCAACAGAAATACATCATCTGTGAAAATGTCCACTGTCTAACTATATACGGGTGCTGCTTGATTGCTTATCATTACTTACTCTTTAATTAGGTAGTATTATAATGGGAGTCTAACCATAGACTATTATTGAACGAATGAAATGAATGTAACAATTTTGCTACGTATATTTTACGCTATGGCATTAATATATGCTGCGAGATTACCATGTTAGCTAAATAACGTGAAAATGGGCACAATCGTAAAGTTATAGGTACGTCCGAACGTAATAGTTATTTGTCATACAAGGGGGGAAAGTTGTATTTTACCTGCGAGTGTTCATTTGAAACACGAGCTAGCGACAGGATTCTATGATTGACCACGAGTGAAGCGAGTGGTTCAAAAATAGAATCCTGAGCGTAGCGAGTGTTTCATCACACGAGACGTAAAATAACTTTTCACCCGTGTATAACACAAATCTTTTCACCTCACTACAGCGAGGAAAATAAGAAAAAAGTTAAAAAAAAGGAAAAAAAAGTAAAAAAAAAATGAAAAAAATTAATAAAAAGTTAAAAAAGTTTAAAAAAATATTAAACTAAAGTTAAAAAAAAGTAAAAAAAATATTAAACTAAAGTTAAAAAAAAGTAAAAAAAAAGTTGAATAAAGTTAAAAAAGGTTGAAAAAAAGTTTTTAAAAAAATTAAAAAAGTTAAAAAAAATATGTCATAAAATATACAAAAAAACAAAAATAAACATTTAACGTTCTACGTCATAGTACTTCTAACGTTCTACGTCTACTTTCTTCACATGTGGATAAAGAGCGATTTTCTCAATAGATATCAAACATACAAAAAGGCCTTTCCGAGCAAGTGAGGTGAAAATACTACTAACTGTTCTGTGACTGAGGCCCATGTTCGCCCACGTGTTGCGCCGCCACTCTTGGAGGCGGCGACATGAGCGACATCGGACTTCTATCTAATAGACTCTCGTTCGTAAATACGTTCGTAAAAATCGTACTTGTAGCACAATGTATTATTATCAGACATCGTAAATTGTGTAGCACTTTCAGTGCAGCGTAGTTCTGTTAGCAAAATAAATTAGTTAAGTTAGATGTATACATATGTTTCCACATTGTGTAACCCCTATAGTCCCCCGCGGCTATGAAGTCAATCCTGAGACATGCCTCTAGGGTTGAATATGTATTTTTTTCCTATGGTTGACATTGTCATTATTAAGAAACTTCATAGTTGCGCAATGTGTCAGGATTGACTACATAGGCGCGGGGGACTGTAGTTAGGAAATTTCAGTAATGCAATGTAATAGTGATCTCACAAATGTTTACTTAGTTTGATGCTATCGGTGGGAACTTGTAATTGGCTTTTTGTATTTGAATCTAAGTAGGTATATACCTAAATAAATAAAATTGGTATAAGCAATGTCAATCGTAATGCTCATTTAGACTAGAATTGAAAAGTAGGTCATTTATTAAACACAACACACTACCAGTACCAGACAGGCCTTTAAAACGTTATGAAAATAGCGATATCATAACGATATATTTCGTTAATGTATGTTGAAAAATATCGTTATAACAAAAGCATTAGGTATCCTCCTCCATAACGATATAAATATCGTAACACAACGAATATCATAACATTATAAAATACGTTCAAATAACGTTATAATATCGTTATAAAATGCGAGCCGCGCTGTCATCGCACGAGTAGTCGAAACTGAATGCGAGAAAGGGGTAGGTAGCCTATAACGTTATAAACTTATAATGGATACCGCTATACAGCGCGTCAAATATCGTTTTGAGTATAACGCTTTAAAAAGCCTAAAGGACGTTATAAACGATAGCGCTATGCGAAAATAACCTTTAAGGCCCTGGTACCAGATACAGAAACAGAACATAAAAACATATTAAACAGAAAAATAAAAACTTAATCTAGTACGAGTATATCAGTGCGACAATAGGAGTTGACGTTTGCTGCGGTACAGACAGCGCTGGTTTTCAGTTCACCCCTACTGGACAACCAGTTTAACGAGGTTTTTCACCGTAGATTAATGATTTTTTGAAATAAGATCAATTTCATCAATATCTGTGACGTTTTGATTTATTTTGATATTGGTTCTTATTTTTTTAAGTGTCAGGTTACTTCAATTGAAGCTTATAACGGCCCAATTACATGCTCCGCAAACATACGCCTATTACACAAATCTGTTAACAATAAGTGCAAAAATCAAAACAGTCCGATACTAAGCATTTCGTTCTTATTCATTTCCTAAAATTTTGTCACGATTGATAAAGTTTCGGAGGAGGAAACAGTCGAGAACGAAACCTCGATTCTTATGATTTTTTACTTAGGACTTTTAGTTGGAGCTGCAGTTGTCCTTATCGCACAGATTTTTGGGGCGTTTACAATCTGGTAAATACGTCATCATCAACATCATCATATCAGCGGAAAGACGTCCACTGCTGGACATAGGCCTCCCCCAGAGAGTGCCACAATTAGCGTTCCTGCGCCACCCGCATCCCACTCCACTCCCTCGACCTTTACCAGGTCATAAGTCCACCATGTGGGGGGCCTACCCACGCCTCGCCTTCCGGTACGTAGTCGCCACTCGAGAATCTTTTTTTGTACTCGACGATTAAAATATGTGTATTAAGATTTCATAGAGAATACTGCAACGTCACTCTTTTCATCGTTGAATAGTCTGTTACTTCCGAAACAACCGAAATAACTGTTTCGATACGCTCTAGACAACCGAAAAAAAATTGAAAATAGAACTAAAATAAATTCGACCAATCACGTGGCTGCTTTACCGAACTGTAATGAATTGGACCAATAGAATCGCTTTGATTATTGAGTTTACTCGTTGATGTCGTACGCTCGTTGATGTCTTTTAAGATATCAACGAGCGTACGAGCGATAGGCTGCACTTCGTTTCAACAGTATCGAGTCTGTTTAATCAGTTCAGTTGACTCGTAGAAAATTAATTTGAATGAACTCGTACAAAAAGTTATTGTGAACTTTAGTGTCGACAATTGTCTATCTCTTTTTCGTGTGTGTACGTATTTAAGGGCTGCAAAATGGTATTTTACACCTTGTGGGGTGCCTACCCACGCCGCGCCGCGCCGGTACGTGGTCGCCACTCGAGAACCTTTCCGCCAAAACGGTCATAACAACCATGCTGCACCGGTGCCGCATGCCGGTATGGGCGGTATGTCACTGCGCATTTCCTTCCCGGAGCAGCGACTCGCGCCGCGCATGCGCCGGCGACACAGTGATCCATTGCCCGTTCCTCCATTACGAGCTAATTACTCAGTTTCACTTTATACTGCACTTCCCTTTCGTTTCAATACGATGTTTATAATTAGCGTTTGATGTTTAACGAGTTAAAGTTAAATCTAATGGTCTCGTGAGCTGTTGGTAAACCTCACGACTCTTTTGAGCAAAAAAAACGTTATGTGTCTTAAGTATAATTAATAGAACCTGAGTGTTTCTAGTGTAGCTGACGACGGACGATGCAAAAGTGATTCGATGAATCCTATTTGAATAAATAAATTATTTCTTTCTTTCTTACAAAAAAAAAACAGAATTATCGAACCCACTCAGAAAATTTAACGAGATTCGATTGAGAAATGCGACCGGTACGCGGTAGAGGAGAACAGAGGCTCTAGTATAAGTTGTATCGATACAATACGTTTTCGAACGCGTTTGCGTTTAGTTCCATTTGTATGGCAACGCGAACAGCGCCCCTGGTGGTAACTATTAGTAACTACGCGTTGCCATACAAATTGAAACTAAACGCAAACGCGTTCGAAAACGTATATGTATCGATAAAACTTATACTAGAGCCTCAGTCGGAGATCCTCCGGACGGACATACGAAAGGGTTTTTGCCCAAGCTGAAACGGAGAACTTCGGTCGCTTCGCTCGCTCGTTCAATAATACAATACAATACAAATATTAGAAATTCATCCGAGAATTTATTACTACTTACCTACTTTGTACGGAAACCATTTCCACAAATTCCTATTTGTAATTCCTTTCCACATACCATCACCAAAACCAACAAAACCACAAGAAGTTGCACTTTTTTTATAAGTACTTAATATTGCGTGTAACAGATTAAAAAAATTACAGCATAGGTGCCTATATCTTACTCAATATTAAACGGAACAGTTTCTTGTTCCTTTTTAGGGTTCCGTACCTCAAAAGGAAAACGGAAACATTATAGGATCAGTGATCCAGGATCACTAATACCTAATAACTATGTATTATGTGATTCCAAATACTTAGGTAGCGTAGCAGGTAGGTACTTGACTCCCGCAAGAAAAAAAAATAGTTGAAGTTATAAAGAGTGTATATTCGGCAACAAACTGTTATGCTGTTTGGCGAAGATTTAGATTAAGTTTATCGTATTTTTTGTTGAGTAAGAAATAAATTAAGAAAAAAAAAAAAAGAAATCTAAACTTATAGGGCACCTCCTATTGATTGACCTAGAATCACGAAAATTGCCAAAATCTAGGTCTTGCAGTGCAAGTGAAGGGAAAAAAGTCTGAAAACTCCCTAAACAATGAATGGTAAGTAAACTAAACAAGGCAATAGGCTTGTTGCGTGGTGTTAAAATTGATAACGTCGTGTTGCTAAATGGATAGAAAACCATCAAATGATTGTAATAAAGTATAAATTACAAAATATAATTCAAATCATAAAAAGATATGAACCTTGCAAGTTTAGAAAAAAAAATTTATTTATTTATTGTCCAATAGTAAATTTAAAGGTACCAATAGAATCCTTACGCTTTTATAGAAACAAATTTGTATGACAACTATGGACCTAAACGCAGTATTTCGCGACCGAAACAGCAATTTACTTCATTTTCCATGCAACGGTTAGTACAAATTGCACGCTGTGACGTCATACTTTAAAGCCAATCAATATGAAGCGTTTCGGCTGCTGTCAGCAAGGTCCGTCTTTAACTCGATTTTTTGGGTATTAATGTCCTTTAAATGTAGTTGCTTCCATACAAACATTTGTTCATCTACAAAAACTGGTTCGAATGGCATTGTAAACAAATTTAAGGTCACATGCCCATTGTCTCATGTAGGGTTTCGCTTGAAAGGGTAAGCTAAAACTGTTTTTTTATTATTAGCGCTATAGGTTCAGCGAAGTGAAGCGAACATAGTTTTTGAAACAATATAATGCGTCTGTTTATAATAATATGGTTTCAAAAAAATACGAATAGTAATCTTGAGGCTTTTTTGCAGGGAAATCAGTGATTCGAAACACGATTAAGCAATTTTCGCTCGATAGAAAAAAATCACGAACATAGGTCTAAAACATATTAAAATTCACTTAAAACATTCGTAGCAAATTATGCACAATAGCTAAACATATTAACATTGGTTCTAAAAATCGGCAATATCATGTTTGAGGGAACTTAGTGATTACTTTTTTATTTATTTAAACGCACAAAAAATTTAAATTAAAAAACATGATATCCGCGCTTCCAAACACGCACTTCCATCTCGCTCACGCTTATGCTCAGCGAGAGGGAGAGAAGACCATGATACTATAGCGCCTTAAGATGTATGGCGAAAAATATTAACACATTCACTGCCAGGAAACGCTACGCGCTACGCTCGCAGCCGATCCTGTGGTTTTCCCCGTAGGTACGTAGCGGAAAGCGACTACGGCGGCGTAGGCACCCGCTACGCTAGGCGGGTTCGGCAGTTAAAATGTTTAAAGAAACTTTGAAGAACTGCGTGTATCTCTCAAGTCTAGGAAACGTCTTCGAGAATCGTACAATTTGTAACTATGGAGCCCTCGGTGAGCGAGTCCGACTCGCACTTGACCGGTTTTTAGGGTTTCGTACTCAAAGAGTAAAACGGGACCCTATTACTAAGACTTCGCTGTCCACTGTCACCAGGTTGTATCTCATGAAACGTGATAGTTAGGCAGTTGAAATTTTCACAGATGATGTATTTCTGTTGCCCCTATAACAACAAATACTAACTAAAAAACAGAATTAAATAAATATTTATAGATAACCTCCTAAGGCCCCGGTTCGTGCGCGAGTCCGACTCGCAGTTGGCCGGTTTTTTTTAACCTGTTATTGTGTACAATAAAGTGCTTACATACCTACACGTTACTCTTGTTTTTACTCAGCGCGGCGCACTGATCGCTGACGGATCGGAAGAGATTTGTTGGTCGATTTATTTCATATAATCGAATCATGTCACGTAATCGATCAAGAAGGTTCGTTCCGACAGGATAGGAAGCAGGTAAGGTAAGTTATTGAATGGATCCATCACAATCCAAGTCAGGTGGACCAAAAAGGTGTCAGTTAGCTGGCCATTTCAAGGTAAAAGGGCCGTGGGCTGGCCACCAGCTCGATGGGTGGACGATATTAGGAAGATCGCGGATCAATTCTGGATAAGACTAGCACAGGATAGGGACGGATGGCGCACTCGAAGAGAGGTCTATCAGCAGTGGGCGATAACGGGCTGAAATTAATGGATCACCAATTCCTCACATACGTTTAGACTACAACTGACTATAGTTTTTTTTTTGTATACTACCTACATAGGTAGCAAACAAGCATATGGCCTGCCTCACATATATGCATATGGCGTCTGGTAAGCTCACACGACGGGTCTATTAGTTATACGCGCTTACGTCGCCTATGGATGCCTCAGCACTGAGGGACCGACTGAATGAATGAATGAATAAAAACATTCCATTCAAAAATAGCCCAAGTCTCGAAACTCTTCAATCGTAAAAAGTTGTGAGATATTACGTAGAGCCAAGTCAGGCATTCTTATTAATCTGTATTTGCTAAATAAAAAGATTGAGCTAGCTATGTACCTAATGCCTTCTTGGTCACTGAAAATGTAGGTTTCCAGTTTTTTCCACAACGAAGTTACAGGGGTTTAAACATGGCCCGAATGACTTCGAGAAAAGTATGGTATATACGGACGTTGATCAGAGCTAACCACGAACTTTGAATCTCGAAGTTCGTATATCTCCGTCTCTATCGCACTTATGCTTTATGGTACTCGAGCGACAGTCACAGAGATATACGAACTTCGAGATTCGATTTTCGTGGTAGCGCCGCTGGTACATACTGCCGTGCCCCCAGATCAACGTCAACTGCAAGATCACGAGGCAACGGTGGGCCGCGTTAACTTTATTAGAACAATGTTAAAATCACTTTATGTTCATACTAACTATTGCCATATCCATGATACATAATGAGTTTTAATTCAAGTAAATTTAAATCATTTTTGTTTTTTTTCGGCCGCAGGATTCGTATATGGCACGAAATCCACAAACCAAAGCATTTACAACCTATTGTTATCATCCTCTTGTAACCAAGACGCAACACAGCAATCGCACAGTAAATATATTAGCTACAAAGCAGTATATCAACTCAACTCTCTGAAG
Organism: Epinotia brunnichana; assembly: GCA_963854355.1. NCBI lineage: Eukaryota > Metazoa > Arthropoda > Insecta > Lepidoptera > Tortricidae > Epinotia > Epinotia brunnichana. The sequence continues at coordinate 5,507,329 of OY977949.1, read as the reverse complement.
AACTTTTAAGACCTGCGCTCCATTTACTATCGGTAGCTCTAGTATAAGTTTTATCGATACATCTCACAGTATACGAGTACGTTTTCGAACGCGTTTGCGTTTAGTTTCTATTTGTATGGCAACGCGAACAGCGCCTCTGGTGGTAACCATACAAATTGAAACTAAACGCAAATGCGTTCGAAAACGTATGTATAAAACTTATACTAGAGCTACAGTTCTAAATACGCACACACGAACTGAAGTACCGACTACTCTGATTTGTGGTTACCCCAACCTAAACTTAGCACTGTAGGTATCTTTAAATGCACACATGCTTAGTCACATTTTTGCATTCTTTTCTAAAACGATTTTTTGTGCTCTCTAGAGAGCTACGGTAGCCTAGTGGTTCAGGCATACGACTGTCAAGCGGCGGCGGTCGTGGGTTCGAATCCCGGCCCGTACCAATGTTTTTCGGAGCTTATGTACGGATTATTTACCGTTTAGCTTTTCGGTGAAGGAAAACATCGTGAGGAAACCGTTCTAATCCCAATAAGGTCTAGTTTTCCCTCTGGGTTGGAAGGATGACAGTCGCTTTCGTAAAACTAGTGCCTATGCCAAATCTTGGGTTTAGGTGTCAAAGGTGTTCGTCAGTTCGTCACATGGGACGTTTGTTACAGATTTGTTATACTGCTTAATAAGCTATTGAACGAACGAGCGAAGCGAACGAAGTTTTAGGTACGTTTCAGCTTGGTCCAAAATTCTTTCGTATGTCCGGATATCCAGATGTCCGGCTCTTCTCCTCTACAGGTCGCATTTCTCAACCGATTCCCGTGAATTTTTGTGAGCAGGTACAGGTTCGTTAATTACATACTTAGTTTTTTTTTGTCAATACAATAATTGATAAAAGACCGACACGTTACGGAGCTACTAGTAATAGGTATTTATATCTACTTACCACGTCCACGAGCTCGATGGGTGGACGATATTAGGAAGATCGCGGGTCACTTCTGGATAAGATTAGCTCAAGATAGGGGTGGCGTACTCGAAGAGAGGCCTATGCTCAGCAATGGACGATTACGGGGTGAATATGATGATGATGTTGATGAATGCCCATGGTAGTGGTCTATCAGCGACATTGATACGAATACATATATGTACCAGTGTGTAACCGCCATACGATAAAATAATAAATAGTGGTGGCTCCACTTCTTCAGGAGAAGCTGAAGCGGTGCGTTTGTTAACTTTATTGTAGCGACGCGAGTCTATGTGAGTGCGCAGTGCGTCACATCGGACATTTGCACGGATTCGCTATACTGCTTTAAGCTATAACTGTGGCGATGGTAGTGGTAGAGCTTCCCCGTTCTGTTCTGCAGCTGAAGCGACGCGTGCGCACTCAGTAGCGCCCCCGGCGACGCGAGCAGCACACATCGACATGGAAACTGTGAGTACATTATTATCATTATTTTTTTTTCGCTAAACCACTAAATCGAAAGAAAGAAGACAGTTATCCATACATTAACTCATAACTAATTGGCTCTTTTATTTTCTCGCAATTTCGTGGTTGGTCCAAGTTGTTGTGTTGTTTCAAGTCAGTACATATATTCGTTTACATTTCTAGTGATTGAAAAAAATATATCATGCAGTTTTTGTAAATGATAATGTTGCATGAGTCGTGTCAAAATATAACATGCTAGTATTTAAGTGGTAACACGAAATGCATAGCGGCGAAATAGGTACGTACAGCCATCTTCATGTATATACACTTTTCGACCTTATCTCTTAGCAATTATGTAGACCTAGAACGTATACATGTTTATGATGCTGAAAACCTACTTATAACTGACAGGTTATTTCATAGGTAATTGTTGTCGCAGGCCAGAGGGGTAATCACGTAATGTTCCGAACGCGCGTCGGTACGATTTAACTGACAATTTTCCATATAAAAAGTGACATTTATACCTACCCGACGTTCGTACAATGATCGACCCACAGACCTAATAATAACTTCGTGACGAAACCTGCAGATTTGCGAACAAATTAAAAAGTGTACCTATATGAAATCCCTATCTCGTATTTTGGTTCAGGAAACGAGCTTTGAGGAATAATTTATAATATTTTAGATGTTTGGAACAAGACCAAATTTTATTCATAAACTTGATTAAGTAATTAATATTTTACATCGTAAAAATTGCATTGGGAAATGTGTGTTTTTCAAAACGTGACATTCACAAGTTCACAATTTATGTAATTTCTTTAACAAATAATGAGCACTTGCTCGGTTTCTCTCACCTTATGAATTAGGTGATTAGAATCGTATTGAACATTGTTTTTATTTAACAAAACAATCGCAGCAGGCAAGTTTTCCTTCCTTCCTATTCATGCACCGTTTCCATTGCAGCGGTCGTTAACCCTCCTCGCGCTATGCGTCACCGCCTGTGCGGAGCCCCTCGAGTCTCTGGAGCCGCTCTGGCCGCTCCAGCGGGCCCTCAAGGACCGCAGCGACGCCTACAACACATACGCCAACGAGTTCACCCAGGAATATGAGCCAATGGCTTTCGCAGCCATACCACTTGGCGGCCCGATGCCGATCATCGCCGTACTCTCAGAGAACCCCATAACACAAGCCAAGCAGCTCCAGCAGGCCTTGGCGACGTCTCTCAAGCAAGTCTACTCGAAACCAGACTACCAGCAAAACAACGTGCCAACTGACTACAGCCCTTACGCAAAGCCCTATGAAGAGTACCAGAAACCTTACGAGTATCCGAAATTTACAAAGCCCCCGTACGTCACGGAATACCCGAAACATTATTCGTCTATTGAATTCGCTAAGCCGGCGTACCCTCCTGTCGAATACGCCAATAAGCCATACCCCGTGGAATACGCCAAACCGTACCCCGTGGAATACGCCAAGCCGTACCCCGTGGAATACGCCAAGCCTTACACCGTGGAATACACGAAGCCTTACTCTCCAGAATACGCTCCGTATCGTTCGGCGGAATACACAAAGCCTTATCCGGAGGAATACGTCAAGCCGTACGCTTCCGCTGAATCTCCAACGATACTTTACGCTCGGCCTAACGAGAATGGAGGTTACTCGTATTCTAGAAGACCACTGAAGAAGAGGAATGTGAAAAGGCCACGGAAGCAGCAGAAGCCAGTTATCCTTAGAGTGCATAAGTACAGGGTGATAAGGAGTCGCAGGTCGGGGTACTAAAAAACGAGAATTAAAAAGGGCCTTCGCGAAGAAAATGGCTGATGATGCTTGAGAAGTTTTTCGTGGAGTGCTTACAAGAGTTACAAGTGAGGAAGCATTCTCTGATGTGACTGAATCTTGGTGTTTTTGTGCTCTGTGAAAATGTGAAGGTTTGCGTTTCGCGCGTTTGCTAGCAAACTCTTATTGGAACTAACTGTGGGATTATATTTAAAGATATAACGATATAATTAGTTACTTATAAATTATAGCAACTTAATCTTTTAGTAAGTTAAAGATTGTATAATTTAAGTTGTTAACCGTCATTTGTTAAGTTAAAAAGCGTAAAGACTGTAATCTACAAAACTAAAAAGTATAACTAAAAGTACTTCACCTTGATAAAGATTTAAATATTTATAGAATCTTTTCTAGTTTTTACAATTAATTTAAGACTTAAAGATTTAGAATGTATGCATTTATAACAATGTTTGCCTAGTCTTAGATTAAATAAATCTATGTATATCCGTGTGATGAACATACAGATTGTATGGAAATTCCATACTTATGTATTCATTGGTCTGGAATGTACTTTCTAACAATTTCCTACATCTTTATGTACATTTACTAATTTAATGTTACAAGTAGAGTAATCAATGACTATCAGTGTTTATAGAAAATATTGTATGAATATAGTTTAGAAAGTGATTATAATCAAAGTTTTATTACATGTGTATGTAACTATTTAACTGTATTTCTTTCTAAAACTGTTTTACGTGAAATCCCGCATCCTGGCGAGACCGACTTTTATACTCGTGTTAAAGAAAGCGCATTTATAGCCCTTGCCATGCCATAAGCGATCTGAGACATTATTTGTTTTACCGCCCTAAATGCGTAATGTTCTATTAAATCGTCTGCGAAGTAGCAGTATTGTAACGACTTATCCAATCATGGTGTAATAAGTAAACATCCGTAACAGCAAGTGGTATTTAACAAATTCAAAACGTGGTAAGAAAAGAGCCATCTTCGCGTCATATGACTTTGTGAAACAAGGGAATATTAATTGAGAATTAACTATGCGATGGTAATCAACATCGCGTGAGCGCTTTCATCCTGTCAGCCGCTACCGGCTTCTTGATGTATCGGTACCGTTTTTTAACAGCAGTGACTGCGTTGCGGGCACTTCCACATTGAAACAAGCGTACACGTAAAAATAATTGCCAAACATGCAATTAAATATTGTCGTAATGTTCCTTGTAATAGGTTGCGAAGTATATTTAGTTTCGGGTGCGGAAAGACGAGAGGTCCATGGAATTTCATACAAGGACGGCGAACGTAATATAATAATCGTTATAGTGGGCATGGGCACATATACCCCCACACACACATATACGCCCTAGAGCCCAGAGGCCCTACCTAGCACGATAGGTTTTACAGTCACGTTTTAAGGCGAAAATGTACTGAGACGTAAAAATAACGATAAAACGCATCGTGCTAGCAGAGGGGTATCTACTGGTCGATCACGTAACGCATTGTACGCACGTTAGGTAGATCTAAATGTCAAATTTTATATGGAAAAATGACAGTTGGATTGTCCTAGTCCTAATGCGCGTTCCGCTGCCGACCCTTTATTGATTTGAGGATTCGTTATGTTGACTTTCTTCTTCTGTGCCTGTTCCCACGTTAGGTGGGGTCGGCTCTCCTAATAGGGAACTTGCATCTTTTTATTTTATTACGAAAATCAAAAGTATAATCCAGCATTAAAACAATATTTTTCTGATGTTATATGAATTTGAAATCTGCATGCGTCGGCACTCCCCGAAAATGCTCTAAGTATATTAAACGGGCTTATGCTATGACGTATATTCTCGGCGCGTTTACTATGGAGTACCTAGTCATTAATTTGCAATTATCTCCACATAATTTGCGTTTAACTCTATACTTGTCATACAAAATATCATTTCTAATTCAATATTCTGTGTAACAATTGTGTTATTTTATCGAAAAATAATACATTTTTTTTCGTCATTTTAACGTGGAGATAAAATTAACAAATAAATAAATATTTGCGGACAATCTTACACATATCGACCTAGTCCCAAACTAAGCAAAGCTTGTACTATGGGTACTAGACGACGATATACATACTTAAATAGAGAAATAAATACTTAAATACATAGAAAACATCCATGACTCAGGAACAAATATTCGTGCCCATCTTATCTTATCTTATCTAGGTTAGGGCCCTTTCGGATGCACTTCGACCCAGTGGGATCTTTTGTGCATTTGCCCTCTCCTTTATACCTGCTCCCAGGCTTTCTCCATCATTTCCACAAAGCGGATGATGCAGTTCGCCGGGAGCACCTTCCCATTCCTTTGGTTGCGGGTAACCGTTACCAATGTAGTTCATTCTTTGGCTGGTGCCCATCACCCAAATAAATGCCCTTACCGGGATTCGAAACCCAGGACCTCTAGCTTCGTATGCAGGGTCACTACCAACGAGGCTAAAGCGGTCGTCAAATACAATCGTTTTTTTTTCTTTTGTATGATATCTCTATATATCCGAAATCCTATGCAAGTTCCCTATTAATCGGCGCCAAGTCGCTCGGTCTTGGGTTGTCGGGTCTGGTAATTGTTCCTATTCAGAATTGGATTGGTCATGCCGGTCCACCATGTAGAGGGGGGGCGGCCCGTGCCTCTTTTACATTCCGGGATGTTTAAGGCCTTTTTGACAACGTAGTCATGAGGTCGTCTCATGACGTGGCTATACCACCTAAGACGGCTTTCAGAAAGCTTTTCTCGTATTGGAGCAACTTTATTCGTTATGTTGACCCATAGAGACAAATGCAGGTTCCTAACTTTCATATTGGCATGACATTCTGTTGTGCTCTACGTCTATTATGCCTGGTTTACACTATGCCACTTCCACTCCACTGCCCTTAACGCTGCCCTGCTACCTGCCGTAAATATTTCTGTGGCGGCGTCTAAGGGCAGTGAGCGTTTACATTGCCACTCCATACTTCTTTTGTGTTGGGCCTCGGGCAGTGGAGGACGACAGACGTCAGCTAAATTTAGATTATTGTGGAATGGAAGACCCATACCTTCTGCGCTTTGCCTCCTGAGTTTTGTTAACTATTTTAATGTTATGAAAAGTATTCGACGGCGAAAACGCTGTCGTCATACTAGGAGATGGTGGATGCTGAAAGTGATTCATCATTACTCCATTGAAACGGCATGATCACATTTGTTCTAACTCCTAACCTAACCTAACACGGCTACACAAACGTTGATAACGCGGTGACAGTTGACGACGGAGTGAGTGTGACGACAGTATGTAAACGTCCTTTGACTTCCGCCACAAAAACCGCCAAAAAAGGGAGCGTAGGGTAGTGGCAGCGTGAGTTGGTGTTTACATACTCGCGCTGCCCACTTTCCTGCCCACTTCCTTGCTCATTTCGGCATAGTGTAAACAAGGCATTAGACATCAGTTACACGCTAATTCTGGCTCAGTCCAGTCCATCTGTAGATAGATACCTCTATGAGTCCATCAGTATGATCTGTCTGTCTCTGTCATTCACAACGGTTACACTATCATTCTCTCATCATGCTGATGGACTGAACTGACGCCAGAATTAGCGCCTAACCGATGTCTTAGATGCCTATGAATGGAAATAGACAGAGTCTATTTTATAGTCTAAGTCGACGTCCAAGGTAGGTACAGTCGCCATCACATACATAGGTACACTATAGGTGTTTAAAAATATCGGCACATGCACCCTAATGCCTTGAGAATAGAGGTGTGTTCCGATGTTTGTGACGTGCTTGTTTGCTCCGATGTATGTGATGGCGACTGTACATACCTACTTATAATTTGTTACCAAGTATATATGTATAAATAAACAACAGAAAATTAAAAATTGTAAGAGCGTGTTTGAACGAGCGAGCTAAACGAACGTAGTTCTCCATTTCGAATTGGGCAAAAATTATTTCCTAATATGTCATGTCAGCAAAAAGGCGTCTGTGCGGCTGTTCTCCTGTACAAGTCGCAATTCTCGACCGGTTCTCATGAAATTTTGTATAAGTAAATCTATACGTTTTTTTTTTTAAGTTTGAAAAAAAAAAGACTGGCTGGCGAGTTCTACAGCTTACAGAGTCACTAGTATTATCAGTTAGGTTATAATTCATCATCATCATTATATCAGCCGAAAAAGGAGAGGAGACGCTCCACGGGCCGATTTTGCCGGACGGCCAAGAAAGGTCACAGAAAATCGAGTATGGAGTGACCTTGATTTGGCCGGCCGCCGTGTTTCCGATACGTACCTGTACACGGCCCGAAATCACGCGTAGGCCGGCCAAATCAAGGTCACTCCATACTCGATTTTCTGTGACCTTTCTTGGCCGTCCGGCAAAATCGGCCCGTGGAGCGTCTCCTCTCCTTTTTCGGCTGATATAATGAGTTGCATTTTGAAATGCAGTCGGACAAAATCGGCCCGTGGAGCGTCTCCTTATGCGAGTTTTTCGTTTTTTTTAAAGACGGCCTCTTGACGTGGGTTCTAACAAAACCACTAGTGTGCTGACTTAGGTGAGTAAAGATTATGATTTACGTCCTATCATTCAAATTAACAGCTGACGCGGAAGCTTTCCTAACGGTCTTGAAACACGCACGTTCTGGAGTCGTATGTAAATACGCTTTTTGTAGAACAGGAAACAACACATTGTTCGTCGCAATGCCTTCTTTTAGCTAATTAATTTATTGCTTACACATTTATGCCTTGATTGACACGCAATTTGAATTCGTAAACCGTTAAACATATATCATTATAGGTACTGATAAATTCGGTTTTTGCTGGCAATTGGTCATAATGGGACGTTTTTAATTAAATGAACGATTAATTTGTCAGCAGGTATAATTATACCTACCTACCTACTTAATGATTATAGTTAGGTATAGCTACTTTTAATCAATTAATTTGGGACCTACTGTTGCTGGATTAAAAGGACATTAAAACTAGTTTAATGTATTCACAAGGTACCTACCTAAATACAAAATACAGTATATAGCAGCCTACTTTTTTAAATATCTATTGTTTAAATAATATCAATTATTTACCAGTGGCGCTAGTGAGCACATGAACCATTTAGATAGGCGAGATGAGGGAGTTAAAAGGCTCTAGTCCCCAAAAACCTTTTGAGTCCTGACCTGCGTTGGCCTGATCTGATGGCTCCTCTACGTCTACACTATCGGCGATTACAGACGATTACGGGCGAGCACGATCGTGTAGAGGGCGTACTCGGCTGTACTCGGCTGTACTCGCCGATCATCGTCTATGATCGCCTGCGACCCGTGACTTGTCGGTTTTTCGGGCACGCATCAAAGGGAATCGCGGCGTGGTGCGTTGAGCTGCCCACACGATCGCCGATCATTCATTCGACGTCGGACAGTGGAGTTTTCACGGCATATACCCTGAGAAAATTACGGTTTTTTTGGAAATAATTCAATATCAGGCTAGTTATTTGTATACGGATTTTATATGTTATTTTAAACAACTTTTACTATTGGAATGAATAATTCTATGGACCGGAAGTTAGGAAAAAAAATTAACCCGCAAGCAAAAATGCTATCAGTATTTTTATAATGAAAACATGTTTGAATGCACAAATGTTGAGACTTAGGTACTACCTGAATCCAAAAATATATGCATCAGGAAATAACAGCATTTTAATTAAATATTTACGACCTTGAGATAATATTGAATTTCATCTGGCCTGTAGAAAGGTTTATTCACTAACAAAAATAAGTGGATTATGCGCGTATCCCAAAGAACGTATATTGACGTAGTCAATTATAAAGTAAATAAAGTTTATACCATTTTCACCTGATTTTTACGGAATTTATGAAGATTACTTTTCATTATTTTTTACCGTATCGGTATTAAATTCAGGTGGATTATTAATGAATATTTAGTCAAATTACGCAACCTATTTTTTGGTGCAAAAATATGGCTGATATCGATATATTTAAATAAATATAAACCATAAAGTTCTCAGGGTAGATAAATAATATGATTAAAAAAAATAATCTCTGTTAGTAGATCTGAGGGCCTACCGCGAACGGCAATCGAAGTTTTCTCTCTCTGTCGCACTTATGTACGAACTCGTAAGTATGACAGAGAGAGGAAACTTCGAATGCCGTTCGCGGTAGGCCCTCAGTTTCGGACATCTATTTATTTGACCTAAGCTTACTTGACACAAATTGAACAAGCCCGCCTAAAAGTGAAATTATATGATATATTTATTCCTCTCTCCCACCCCTCCTACCTCGTCGAACTTTTTCCGAAATCCTGAAGAATGGTCAGAGGGCCTACCGCGAAAGGCATTCGAAGTTTTCGCTCTCTGTCATACTGACGAGTTCGTAACTAAGAAAACTTCGAATGCCGTTCCCGATAGGCCCTCAGGTCAAGAGTACCCTAAACCGACGAGCATATATGTATGCAGAATATAATAACTACAACATAGAAAAGTTGAAAAACTCCCGACATTTTCATTTCAAAGTTCAATATATCACAAAAACGGCTAAACCGAGTTTGTTGAAACATAGCTAAGAACCATCTCGATCACGCCAGCTTTCGGATAAAAAAAGCCGCATTCAAATCTTTTCATTTGTTTAGGAACTACGATGCCACAGACAGACAGACAGACAGACACGTCAAAGTTATAACACCCCTCTTTTTGCGTCAGGGGTTAATGAAAGTGAATGAAGTAAGAAAGGTTTGTCAAGATCGAAATCCGTGATCTCTGCATATCCCTCCGGGAAATAGGCGTGATTATATGTTTATTTATTGAATATATTAATTTTAACAATTTTTCTTGTTCTATTTAGGGTGAATACTCAAACACCACCATCTTCTTTTCTTCCATTTTTTTTACAACTTTTCGTTGGAGCACGTTGACGAAATGGTTGTATATCGCCATTAAATAAATTGTTGCAGCAGCCACACACCACGTCCATCTTGTTCGCTTACCGTTCGACAACTACTACAGACCACAAAGTACTTTGTTATATACTGAAACTACAGACGATTGTGTGGACGCTTGCACGATGCTTGCACGATGATCGTGCCGATTATAGACGATCACACGATCAACGATCATCGCCGATAGTGTAGAACGGCCATGAGATTTTATTCCGAGTCACCGAATTTAAACATTTTATAACAATTCTGAACACATGCTTGGTATATTGCTTGCTTGTATACGTATAATGCGTATAACGGAACGCAACTCAACTCAATTGTCACTGTCACGTGTCAGTGTCATGTCACAGTGACATCCAAATGTTTGCAAAATTACGCGCTAGTTCTGTTGCGAAAATATAATTATGATATCAACAAGTTCAGGATTTTCTAGGGTGCAAGTAACATTTTCCTTCGGTTTTTAATTTCATGTTACCCTAGTCGTGGGACAGGAAACATGCCTCGTGTGAAATTAGACTACGTAGTGAGTTTCAGCAATGAAGATTCGGTAAGTAGCTACCGTCGTAAGGTATGATATATCTTACTAGTAGCTCATATATGTAGTATGTTTAACTCTTAATTGTGCCTTATTAATAGTGCAGTAAGGTGAGATATACATTTGACATGCTCTAACGATGATATTGAATGCATCTCATTCATTAACGTGTTTGTATAGGTTAGGAGTTTGTTTACATTATTTTGACTTAGTTTGGAAAGATCAATACGGGGCATTGGAAAGACTTGTGAAACCCCATATGTAGTCTTGTGAAACACCATAAATATGTTCTCGCTTCAGTAGTTGGTGTGGCATGGAGGCTACCATATTATTTCTGTCTATGGTTGCAACAGGAGAACCCAGCGAGCAATTTGTTGGCGTATGAAGTGAGCAAGAAGAAATGGCTGTGCTCCGCTGGGGAACCATCCTGCTCAGTTGTGCTGCAGTTGACACACGCAGTCCAGGTACACATAAATGTATTATTTAGCACATTAACTGCCAACAACTTCGTATCACACTGCACATCACATTGCACGTAGAACTGATGGCCGTTGGGGCGGAAAGGTTCTCGGGTGGCGACCACGTACTGGAAGGCGCGGCGTTGGTAGGCCTCCCACAAGATGGACTGATGACCTGGTAAAGGTCGCCGGAGTCCTCTGGATGTGGGTGGCACAGGACCGGTCACTTTTGAACTCTTTGGGGGAGACCTATGTCCAGCAGTGGATGATTTTATATGAAGGAAAGCGCTTACAAGCATAGCACCCACCCTAGCGGGTTCCTGGGACTGCAAGAATTAAGAATCATATAAATTATCAAATTAACAGCGCTGCCTTTTTGTTAGGCTTTTTGCACTCTTTTTTTAACTCGTCCTATACCGCGGCCGTATATATACGGCCAACATTATTTAAAGGAATTTAAACCATTTTGGGATGGAATAAATTTGCATTTGTTTTATTTTGGCCTTTTTTGAAACAAACGAAATTCAACTCTACTTCTTACGTTAGTTGATTCAAATTTCAATGCCAGTTTGTGTTGTATGGTGGTATAGGCCAGGTTTTAATTAATTATGCTACCAGTGAGGATCTGTTATTAGCTCACTCTCACTACTGTTTTAAGCTACTGTAGTATTTATATAAGTAAATAATTAAAACACTCACATGTAGCTAAGGTCGCCTTGAGATACAAAACTTTCGATTTAAAAAACAAACTCAAATCAATTCATCTGTTTGGGTGCTATGATGGCACAGACAGATATACAGTTAAACTTACAACACCCCTAGTGTTGGGTGGGGGTTAAAAATAAAGACACACCATAATTGTTTTTGTAATTTATACATTAAAATGCCATTTCTAATCAACCATGAAATGTCATTTATCACTATAAGAATGATTAAGGGCCGATTTTTCCATCCCCAGATAAGTCGACGGATAGTTATCCAACCGATTAAATTAACTGGTTGTTTATTTGTCGGTTAGAGATTTTCAATTTTTCAATCACCTTTTATCCAGAGTATAGTTTATTTGACATTTGACGTCTGTTACCAAACAAAACATAACCTATAATTATTACCCGCGTAAAGGAACCACTGTTTGTGCCGTGGTATTTAACTATTACCTATTTAAAACAGACTTGTGTTGTGAAAAGGGTATTGCAAATAAGGATCATGAATTAAATACAAATTTTGTAAAAGAAGAGCACGAGCTAAAAATGACCAATCTTAGAAACGAGGAGTCTAGGAAGCAAGAATTGCATGAACTAATGTTAGTTACAATACGGCGTAGATATAATGATTATTTTTTGTATAGTTCTTGTCTACTTTAGTGTTTAATTGAAACAAGAATTGTTTTATATTTTAAAATGTACCTACTTATTTATTTTTATGCTAGATTAATTTAAAACCAGACTCAAGAAGATAGTTTGCTATACCTAGGTATAGGAATTTATTTTACAACACAATATAATAATAATACACTAAACTTACACATACTAAGCACATACTTATAACTTACACAGTACTAATGTTATTGTTGTTTATAATGTTCTATTGACATTCTCAACTTTAAATTCTTGTAAGTAACCTCATCATCATCATATCAGCCGAAAGACGTCCACTGCTGGACATAGGCCTCCCCAAAGAGTTCCAAAGTGACCTAATAAAAAAATATTTTAACTTGAAAGAAATTCAAAATATACAAGTAAAATGTCCCTTGTGTATGTATTTCCCTGTATTTCTTCTGCATGTTCAGGCACTGCCATAAATTAATTAACAGGTGAACAAAATTGGTACACTATAGTAAATAATTAACTATAAAACACAAATAGGGCCACATTTACCATAACATAACCTAAAAACGTCAAACTTAACGGAGCGATAGGTCCTAACTAGCTCTTGAACTGACAGGCAACTATATTCCACAGTTAACGGCTTTATTCGTCGGTTAACTGCTATCCGACTGTTGAAAAATTGAAAATCCCGCTATCTATAGAATAAAACCTATCTGGTTGTTTAACCGGGGATTGAAAAATCGGCCCTTAGACTTAATTTTATACTTCAATTGCAGATTTCTATGGTCCACATTGGTGCGTACCATGCAGCGTTGGTAGAAGTTCTGGTGGGCCGCTCAGAGACTCCAAATGACCAATATGAAGTAAGTCATTTCTCTAGAGATGCGCCGAATATTCGGTATATTTTTTAATGTTCTTTATTTGGCCGAATTATTCGGTTCAAATTCGGAATATTTACTGAATAATTTTAGAGGTGTTTATCTGTTAGATGCAAGAATTTCATACAAGTAGTCAATTGCCCTGTGAAATTATTATTCTGAAACGGATTCTTATTGTTATTTAACGAACTTTAAAACAAATATTTCTATTTCAAAATCGACAAGATTTTTAGCACTGGATACAGTCTGTTATGGTATGTACGACTGAAGAAGTCATTACGTTGAACCGGTTGAACCGAATAATTCGGCCCGAATATTCGGTTCGCCAAAAGCTGTTCGGCGCATCTGTACTAATCTCACTATTATCATCGCCAATTTCGTCGAACTATTCCCAGGATACTTACTATTATTGGAAAAGTTAGCTGTGGCTTGTTTCAAAGTTACAATTTTAGTAGTAAGACTACTAAGTTGGCACAGTTCAAATGGCTTGTTAAAGGCCAAACGCCTCTGTGTTGCCGGTTAGAATTGTATATTTTTAAAGCAGGCCACTGGAACAGATTCCTTTAGACCAGGGGTCGGCAACAGGCGGCCCGCGAGAACTTTTTTTTTTTTTTTAATATTACGGGACAATTTTACACAATTCAACCTAGGCCCTCGGTAAGCACAATAAGGCTTGTGTTGTGGGTACTAGGCGATGATATATATAATAGATATATACATATAGATACTTATATACATATATAACATCCATAACTCAGGAACAAATATTCGTGATTAACACACAAATAAATGCCCTGACCGGGATTCGAACCCGGGACCTCCAGCTTCGTAGGCAGAGTCACTACCCACTGGGCTACGGAGGCCTTTGCTTGCGGCCCGCGAACCTCCCTGCTGTTTTGTATGTAAAGGATGTTGAGTTCAAAATTTTGGAATTTCCTTATAAGGTCACAAATAATTAAGAAGGCGCGGCCCACGTAATTTGTGTTAGCTCCTTTGTGGCCCTTGGTTGCTAAAAGGTTGCCGACCCCTGCTTTAGACTTAGGGGTTAGTTCTCTTAACCTCGTAGAAATTAATTGACTTTTAATTATAATGATATGTGCCGTAAAGTGTATCGCGGTATTCGGTGTAACACCGGAATAACCCAGACAAATTAAATCCACATAGGGATGTTATCAATTATCATAAGCGTAACTTCGCGCCAAATGCTAGTGGAATAGACCTGGTTTCACTCTTAATGTCATTAACACATTCACTGCCAAGAATCCCGACGCTCGTAGTCGATCCCGTGGTTTTTCCACTAATTAGCCGAAAGCGGAGAGCGCCGGCTAGGCAGTGAATGGGTTAACGGTTGGCCAAACTATATGAGTACCGTTTTCTAGGTGCTGGTACCATCAAGCGTGTTCCTGTCCCCGATGGACTCGCGTCGCGGGACCGGCGTGGAGCGCGTGCGCTCGTTCAGCGCAGAGCAGCTCGCGCAGGCGCGGACTCAGAAGTGGGACCGCGTGCGGGTCGTGTGCTCGCAGCCTTACAACAAACACTGCAAGGTACACAGGTGGACTTGCGAGGCGGGCTCAGCGTGGAGTCTAGCGCGGACTCAGAAATGGGACCGCGTGCGGGTCGTGTGCTCGCAGCCTTACAACAAACACTGCAAGGTACACAGGTGGACTTGCGAGGCGGGCTCAGCGTGGAGTCTAGCGCGGACTCAGAAATGGGATCACGTGCGGGTTGTGTGCTCGCAGCCTTACAACAAATTGATAACCTTACAAAAATTTTAAATATTTATATAATTTTGTATTTATTATGGCGACATGTGAATAGTTTTTAAATTGTTATGATATTGTATTAACGACTGATCAAAGTCTACATCTGGAGTCTTGCATTATACGGGTGTGAGACGTGGACAATGACTCAAAGAGATAGAAAAAGGCGGCCAAGTGCGAGTCGGACTCGCACATGAAGGGTTCCGTTAAATAAATTGCTTTTTACGATTTATGACGTATAAAAAAAACTACTTATTACTAGATCTCGTTCAAACCAATTTTCGTTGGAAGTTTGCATAGTAATGTACATCATATGTTTTTTTTTAATTTTATCATTCTCTTATTTTAGAAGTTACAGGGGGGGGACACATTTTACCACTTTGGAAGTGTCTCTCGCGCAAACTATTCAGTTTAGAAAAAAATAATGTTGGAAACCTCAATATCATTTTTGAAGACCTATCCATAGATACCCCACACGAATGGGTTTGATTTATTGACACCAAAATTTATTGTTTTTTTTTTCTATTTTTGTGTGAAAATCTTAATGCGGTTTACAGAATACATCTACTTACCAAGTTTCAACAGTATAGCTCTTATAGTTTCGGAAAAAAGTGGCTGTGACATACGGACGGACAGACAGACATGACGAATCTATAAGGGTTCCGTTTTACATTTGGCTACGGAACCCTAAAAAGGATTGAAGCGTTTGAAATGTGGCTCTGGAGGAGAATAGAGATAATAAGCTGGACGGACAGAATGACAAATGAAGAAGTGTTGAGAATGGTGGGAGAAAAAAAAACCTGCTGAACACAATTGAAAATAGACGAGGCAAAATGATAGGTCACTTGATAAGTCACGACATTTTCTTTAGAACTATTATAGAAGGTAAGATCGAAGGATCAAGGGGTAGAGGTCGACCAAGGGTAAGCTTTGTACTACAACTAAAAGTAAAAGCAAATGTCTTGTCTTACCGGGACCTAAAGAAATTAGCCGAGGATCGAGAGAACTGGCGCATACTCCACTGACAAGAGCCAAGCTCTTAAATGTTGATGATGATATTGTATAACAAATGACGATCCTTTTTGGGAGATCATGGTAGAAATTCTTGTAATTTTGACATTTATGCAAATTTATATTGTAATTTTTATCGTGAAATAAATGAAGCTAAACTAAACAAACACTGCAAGGTACACAGGTGGACTCGCGTGGCGGGTCCGCGCGTTACAGCCTTACAATACGTCATCCAGCATCCAGCATATGTTAAATAGAGGTAGGGCACAGCGGAATGTCATCTCGCTCATATGTGGAGCAGCCCAACTGGGGAAGTACCTCCATCTTACAGAAGACCGCAGCCATAATAGCACCACTGCTTTGTAGTGTTGCTATATTATTGCATGCTATGAAGTATGTGGTGTTGTGTTCCTGGTGGTGAGTAAGGTCGCCAGAGCTCTCTTGGATGCGCTGTGTTGGGAGTGAGGGACCTGCATGTCTCTATCTGCCAATACAGCGAATCCTCAAGTGAATAAAGGGTCGGCAACGCGCTTGTGATTCTTCTGGAGTCACAAGTGTCCATGGGCGACGGTACCAGCTTAACATCAGGCAGGCCGTAAGCTTGTTTGCCACCGTCGTAGTATAAAAAAAAAACGTAGCCTATGCAAGCTTGAAACTTAAGAGGGATACATGCGCTTTACTGAGCTTATGAAAGACTGTAAAGTGTAACTACAACGAGTATTGCGTGGGGAATGCAAACCGGTTTTAACTTACATGATTCGTCAAAGATTGTCTGGTAGAGATCGCTCTTTGGCAATAAGACCGCCTTTACTTTTATGTTGTTGTTCTCTGTTAATATCATAATGGGGTGTGCAATAAACTATTATATTTCATCGCTTCATTTTTCAGATATAATTAATATTTACCACGTAGTCCCGTTAACCTACAGGTGACTTCTGCAACGTTTAAAAAGACACTCAACTGACTTAAAAAACGATTCAACCAATCAGAGTGCCTTATCCCCACTACTGCTGTAGGCCCACCAGGGGCTCGCATTCCCTTCGCAGCTCATTCCGTTTTTCGTGCACAGTGACGACTGGACATCTTCAAAAGTCTAAGAAATATATTTTTAACGGTTATGCCAAAATGTAGTGCGCAAGATCAAATCAAACATTATGAAGAAAAAAATCGAAAATTACAAAACAAATCTACCCGCGGTTATCGGCGTTTAAGAATTATCGAGAGTGATTCGGATTCCGAGGAACAAAATGAAGGTAAATGTTACATTTATATTTTAATAGTGCTTTAAACGCATAGTACCTGTTTTGGTGAAAACTATTAGGCACAAATGGTGCCTCTGCTTTTTACTGTCGTTATTTCAACAGTGAGTTGTTACTGAGTTAATTTTTACTTCCGTTCAAAGTTGTAACTACGTATGTTTACAAATAAAACACTTACAACCCGTTTACTCTGAGAATGGACCTCGCTGGAACCAGGGATCGGATACCGGTATTTTCGAAATTCAAAAAAAAATTCAAATTCAAATATTTATACCATACAAAATACCGGTATCAATACGTTTTATTCCGTTCTTTGGTTTATGGTATAATTTTTGATTGGACAACGAAAATGTTACCTAAATACATGATAGAGTCCTAAATTAAGAGCCTAAAAGGTCCAGACTTAAAACGGTTTGTATTGTATTTATACCGTGCAGGCAGGGCAGCTAGTACTTAATAAAAATCATACTTGTTGTACTTTAGTTATTGTTATACAAGGGTGCAAAGTTCATCAAGTAAACAAAAAATTTAGGAAAATACAAAAAAATAAAAAAAGAAGGAAAAAGATACAGAAAAAAAAATGATTTTAAAAACATTTAAAAAATAACAATTAAAAAAACTGTTAAAAAAACATTAAAAAAGAAGAAAAACTATTTACAACACATATTTTAAAATAAACCACAAACAAAAAGGAAAAAATGGCATTTAAAAAAAAACCTTTAAAAAACAGATGGATGAAAATTGTCCTGTCTGGACTGGCCTTTACCATTATGTTTAAAAAAGTAACTAAATAACACGTTCGGATTTCAAATATTCTTTGCACTCTTGTGCAGAAATGCAGTCTTGCTATCTGTTTTTTAAGAATAAAAAAGGTCTTTCCGAGCTAGTGAGGTGAAAACTTACTTTCCTTCCAGTACGGCCTGTCGTTCATCCACATATCCGAGGCTGAAGACAAGCGCGCCCCTTCACCCGGACGGCCGGCGCCGGCGGTCCCGGCGCGGGTCACAGTGGTCGGGAATTATTCGTCGGATGAAGAAGACTTTAGACCGGGAGAGCTGTTCGCGAAGCACCGGCAGAATGTTGAAGGGAGTAAGAATACGGGTGAGTACTGAGTAGGCATTGCAGAACCGGTACCGTCTTTAAAAACCTGGATTTCGGTACCTGTTGATTTAGGAACCGGAAGTTCCCGGTATTTTTTGGTGATTTCGAGACCGCTCTATGGAGTTGCCATTATCTGAGTGTGTAAATAACTTCTAATAAATAAATATAAATTAATAAATATTCTAAAATTTCTAACTTGTAGCTTCATAAAATGGGTACATGTTATATGTTATTGCGAAGCGGCAAAAAACACTGACGCAAAGCAAAAGATCGTAGTTTGATTCGTTAAGTATGACACGATCTATATATTTTTTTAAAGATTTACATAGTACTCAATTTACTTTATACTCATTAAATTTCTTTTTTTGAAGATGCTCAAATACGGCAAGCCTCATCTCAAGCTCTCAGAAACATCAACGACTCCGCAACAAAACTGGTAAAGACTCCCATAGCTAAAACCAGCTCTAACCGACCTAACCAAACCAGCGACTTCAACACAAGCAGACAGAGAGACACACTCATGTACACTGATGACGATGAACGACCGCACGCCAAAATAGACTCTATCGTACAAAGACATAAGGACGAGAAAGACCAGGAAACTAAAAAGAAAGACGCTGTTCAGAACTTGTTCAAAAAGAAAAATGAAAAGGCAAATATACTACAGGCGGCTAGTAAGAACTTTAAAGAATTTCTTGACGACAAAGATGATAAGAAAAACAGTTCTAGAAGTAAAGAAAGATCTAGAGATGATAATCCTAGAAATAAAGACAATTCTAGAGAGAATGAAAGAAATAATAAAGATATGAACAATTCTACTACCAAGGACGGTTCTAGAAATGATGACGGAAGAAATAAAGATAACTTGAATAACTCTAGAAGTAAAGATAGGGACGGTGATAAAAGGAGTAAAGACCGTTTGAGTAATTCTACAAATAAGGATAGATCTAGGGATAATGACAGAAGAAATAGGGATGACGGAAATACATCACAATCGCGAACAAAAGCAGACGCAGGTCCTAGTGGAGATAGAGACAATAGGAAACGGCAGCACTCTGATGACAGGCAGAGGGAAAAGGGTGAGACTGTCTTTTTTTGATGTATTTTGTATGTTTATAATTGTTATTTCCATTAGTCTATTACATATATTGAAAAATTGCAAAAAAGCGGGGAAACTACACCTTTACCTACACATTTAACATAACTTACACCTTTGCTGGCTTTTTCCTAGCGTTTGTCATATCGTCTTTCGAATATCTATAAAGTTTGCTGTCTGGCATTTTCACAGAATATTGTACCTTTTACTTTTTTCTCAGAAGTAAGTTTTTTTTTATATTGTGTCCGTTTTTCATATTTTAGGTTTCCAGTGTGACAGTGACATTATAATGTATAGCAAAAACGTCACATACTAAAAAAATTGGAACACATACTGTAAATGCCCCACCCTGCTCTCTGACGCAAACCTAAGAATTTTTAGCAAACTTAAAAAAATCATTTGGGTACTTTTAAAAACTCTTCCTGACCCTTAAAAAATGCTGGTTACGCCTATGAAGAGTGCCCATGATTCTAAGAAGGAAAAACCACAAAAAAATACCTGATATAAAAGTATTTTGAGTGAAAACGTCCTATCTCGAACTTATTTTAGCAGACGTGCTCCGCGCTGGCCCCATAACCTCGACCCCTCACACCCTACTCTCGGGCGTGGTGTTCGCGCTCAGCGGCTATGAGAACCCGCGTCGCGCGCGACTGCGGGACGCGGCCGCGGCCATGGGCGCGAGGTTCGAGCGGGACTGGAACCCTGGCTGCACACATCTCGTGTAAGTAGGTTTCGTGAAGGGGACCTAACAAGTCTAGACCACCCATGCGAAATGGTTGAGTCGAAATCTTGTGTTGATGCTACTTGATACATGCAGCGTACGAAAACGCGTTTCCATAGTAAGGGTTGCACCAACTTACGATTACTGATCGACCAACGTTAAATATGGCACCGGCAGCTGTCATTCCATATAAACTTGTCAAACTTCCCATACATTCAGATTTTAACGAACACCGCTTCGATTACAGATGATTTGGTGCAACCAACCCTAAATCTTGTACTTCCACTGTTCCTACCACTTAGACAAAATAATATGACACTTCCTCCATGCAAGCTCAAAGTAAAACAGAAAAGTGCATACTATATGTGTATACGAATATTCAATAAAATACCTTCAACTATTAAGACATGCCTATATGCCTAATGCCGAATTCAAGTTTAAATTCAAAAATATTTTAAATAACGCATGTTTTTACACAATTGACGAATATTTTAGTTATAAATTTTAATTCTTACATCACTTTTGACATTTAAATTTGTACTTTAAATTATAATCTAATAATAATGCCATTCCAAAACCAAATTTGCATTGCATGTTCTTAGGCAATTGACAGTTATTTAATTTAATTTATATTTTAGTATATTAGTATTTTGACATTAATAATATATGCACGCAATTTAAACTTAATTTTAATTTTGACATGAATTGTCACATGCCTTGAGGCAGAATGTATTAAGGGTCAACAATATAACTACACTTATAACATCTACTGAACTTACCATATGTTCGTGAATAAACTTTCATTTCATTTCTACTAATTGGACCCGCTTAGTCCACTCCACGCAGGTAAAGCGCTGCCAAAGGATAAGTGGAACCATAGCCACAGGGCATAGGGCGAGGTACGCATGGGACTGACACACTGGCCACGCTGCCCGCACAAATCTTATGATAGCACATAAAACTCAGTGAGAATTGGGACCCGCATCTCACGTCAAATGTTGTTTTAAAGTCTTTCAATGCAGCTCTTCCTTCGCATGGGACTAGTAGCGACATCTCTGTATTTTCTTGAAAGGCTCACAGCCTTAGGACCGCTCTAATGGGCAAGTTATGCGCTCCAACCATTCTAATCGAGGTATCAGGTAGTTTCAGATTAACTAGAGAGACTACTAAACTAGCGACCCGCCCCGGCTTTGAACGGGTTTATATGTATAATATCATTAGCAACAACGACAGCCAAAGTGTTGGACAGTTTGCTTGATCGACAACTGTCTAAACATCTTAAGTTGCATGATGCCCAGTTTGGTTTCCAAGCTGGGCTATCAACTGATACAGCAATTCTATGTCTCAAGCATACTGTCCGATACTACACTGATAGGAAAACTCCGGTTTACGCGTGTTTTCTAGACCTATCGAAAGCTTTTGATATGGTATCTTATGACCTACTCTGGCACAAGCTGCGTACAGAAACGGAGGTCCCGGAGGAGATTGTCAGTGTTCTTGATTATTGGTACAACAACCAGTCAAACGTCGTCAAGTGGGGCAATGCGTTTTCTGATGAGTACATGTTGAAGTGCGCGGTAAGACAATGGGGGTTAACGTCACCGCGTCTCTTCAACCTGTACATTAATTCTCTCATAGAGGACCTCAGCAGTACTAGGGTTGGATGTGCCATTGCTGGGGATATGGTCAACAATATAAGTTATGCCGATGACATGGTGCTGCTGGGGCCTTCTGTGTGTGCGATCAGAAAACTGCTAACACATTAGTGTTTTTTTTTTGTATTGTATGGATCCTTGTTTTTTGCAATAAATGATTGATTGATTGATTGATAAGATAATACATGCATGTATGTCATACATGCATGTATTATCTTGTATGGTTTGTATTATACATGTAAACCTTCCTCTTGAATCACTCTATCTATTTAAAAAAACCGCATCAAAATCCGTTTCGTAATAGTTTTTAAGCATACATATTATATATTGCTAAACTTAAGTGGCAGTGGGCACATTGCACGTAGAACCGATGGCCGTTGGGGCGGAAAGGTTCTCGAGTAGCGACCACGTACCGGAAGGCGCGGCGTGGGTAGGTCCCCCACAAGGTGGACTGATGACCTGGTAAAGGTCGCGGGAGTCCGCTGGATGCGGGAGTCCGCTGGATGCGGGTGGCGCAGGACCGGCCATTGTGGCACTCTTTGGGGGAGGCCTATGTCCAGCAGTGGACGTCTTTCGGCTGATATGATGATGATGATGATGATGAAGCATACATAGGGACAGACAGACAGCGGGAAACGACTTTGGTTTATACTAGGTATGTATTGATATTGCAGCTGCGCATTCCCAAACACCCCGAAACTGCGTACAGTACGGTCCCAACGCGCCCGCTGTGTCGCGGTGCTCGGCGAGTGGGTGGAGCGCTGCTGCGCGACGCGGCGGCTGCTGCCGTGGCAGTGGTTCGCGACCGAGGCCAGGGACAAAGTGCAGCCGCCAGCGGGGTGGGATGATGATGATGATAAAACCGTGTCAGGTACGTGACACTTGCTGCTTCCTTAGGCCGGCTGCTGCCGTGGCAGTGGTTCGCGACCGAGGCCAGGGACAAAGTGCAGCCGCCAGCGGGGTGGGATGATGATGATGATAAAACCGTGTCAGGTACGTGACACTTGCTGCTTCCTTAGGCCGGCTGCTGCCGTGGCAGTGGTTCGCGACCGAGGCCAGGGACAAAGTGCAGCCGCCAGCGGGGTGGGATGATGATGATGATAAAACCGTGTCAGGTACGTGACACTTGCTGCTTCCTTAGGCCGGCTGCTGCCGTGGCAGTGGTTCGCGACCGAGGCCAGGGACAAAGTGCAGCCGCCAGCGGGGTGGGATGATGATGATGATAAAACCGTGTCAGGTACGTGACACTTGCTGCTTCCTTAGGCCGGCTGCTGCCGTGGCAGTGGTTCGCGACCGAGGCCAGGGACAAAGTGCAGCCGCCAGCGGGGTGGGATGATGATGATGATAAAACCGTGTCAGGTACGTGACACTTGCTGCTTCCTTAGGCCGGCTGCTGCCGTGGCAGTGGTTCGCGACCGAGGCCAGGGACAAAGTGCAGCCGCCAGCGGGGTGGGATGATGATGATGATAAAACCGTGTCAGGTACGTGACACTTGCTGCTTCCTTAGGCCGGCTGCTGCCGTGGCAGTGGTTCGCGACCGAGGCCAGGGACAAAGTGCAGCCGCCAGCGGGGTGGGATGATGATGATGATAAAACCGTGTCAGGTACGTGACACTTGCTGCTTCCTTAGGCCGGCTGCTGCCGTGGCAGTGGTTCGCGACCGAGGCCAGGGACAAAGTGCAGCCGCCAGCGGGGTGGGATGATGATGATGATAAAACCGTGTCAGGTACGTGACACTTGCTGCTTCCTTAGGCCGGCTGCTGCCGTGGCAGTGGTTCGCGACCGAGGCCAGGGACAAAGTGCAGCCGCCAGCGGGGTGGGATGATGATGATGATAAAACCGTGTCAGGTACGTGACACTTGCTGCTTCCTTAGGCCGGCTGCTGCCGTGGCAGTGGTTCGCGACCGAGGCCAGGGACAAAGTGCAGCCGCCAGCGGGGTGGGATGATGATGATGATAAAACCGTGTCAGGTACGTGACACTTGCTGCTTCCTTAGGCCGGCTGCTGCCGTGGCAGTGGTTCGCGACCGAGGCCAGGGACAAAGTGCAGCCGCCAGCGGGGTGGGATGATGATGATGATAAAACCGTGTCAGGTACGTGACACTTGCTGCTTCCTTAGGCCGGCTGCTGCCGTGGCAGTGGTTCGCGACCGAGGCCAGGGACAAAGTGCAGCCGCCAGCGGGGTGGGATGATGATGATGATAAAACCGTGTCAGGTACGTGACACTTGCTGCTTCCTTAGGCCGGCTGCTGCCGTGGCAGTGGTTCGCGACCGAGGCCAGGGACAAAGTGCAGCCGCCAGCGGGGTGGGATGATGATGATGATAAAACCGTGTCAGGTACGTGACACTTGCTGCTTCCTTAGGCCGGCTGCTGCCGTGGCAGTGGTTCGCGACCGAGGCCAGGGACAAAGTGCAGCCGCCAGCGGGGTGGGATGATGATGATGATAAAACCGTGTCAGGTACGTGACACTTGCTGCTTCCTTAGGCCGGCTGCTGCCGTGGCAGTGGTTCGCGACCGAGGCCAGGGACAAAGTGCAGCCGCCAGCGGGGTGGGATGATGATGATGATAAAACCGTGTCAGGTACGTGACACTTGCTGCTTCCTTAGGCCGGCTGCTGCCGTGGCAGTGGTTCGCGACCGAGGCCAGGGACAAAGTGCAGCCGCCAGCGGGGTGGGATGATGATGATGATAAAACCGTGTCAGGTACGTGACACTTGCTGCTTCCTTAGGCCGGCTGCTGCCGTGGCAGTGGTTCGCGACCGAGACCAGGGACAAAGTGCAGCCGCCAGCGGGGTGGGATGATGATGATGATAAAACCGTGTCAGGTACGTGACACTTGCTGCTTCCTTAGGCCGGCTGCTGCCGTGGCAGTGGTTCGCGACCGAGGCCAGGGACAAAGTGCAGCCGCCAGCGGGGTGGGATGATGATGATGATAAAACCGTGTCAGGTACGTGACACTTGCTGCTTCCTTAGGCCGGCTGCTGCCGTGGCAGTGGTTCGCGACCGAGGCCAGGGACAAAGTGCAGCCGCCAGCGGGGTGGGATGATGATGATGATAAAACCGTGTCAGGTACGTGACACTTGCTGCTTCCTTAGGCCGGCTGCTGCCGTGGCAGTGGTTCGCGACCGAGGCCAGGGACAAAGTGCAGCCGCCAGCGGGGTGGGATGATGATGATGATAAAACCGTGTCAGGTACGTGACACTTGCTGCTTCCTTAGGCCGGCTGCTGCCGTGGCAGTGGTTCGCGACCGAGGCCAGGGACAAAGTGCAGCCGCCAGCGGGGTGGGATGATGATGATGATAAAACCGTGTCAGGTACGTGACACTTGCTGCTTCCTTAGGCCGGCTGCTGCCGTGGCAGTGGTTCGCGACCGAGGCCAGGGACAAAGTGCAGCCGCCAGCGGGGTGGGATGATGATGATGATAAAACCGTGTCAGGTACGTGACACTTGCTGCTTCCTTAGGCCGGCTGCTGCCGTGGCAGTGGTTCGCGACCGAGGCCAGGGACAAAGTGCAGCCGCCAGCGGGGTGGGATGATGATGATGATAAAACCGTGTCAGGTACGTGACACTTGCTGCTTCCTTAGGCCGGCTGCTGCCGTGGCAGTGGTTCGCGACCGAGGCCAGGGACAAAGTGCAGCCGCCAGCGGGGTGGGATGATGATGATGATAAAACCGTGTCAGGTACGTGACACTTGCTGCTTCCTTAGGCCGGCTGCTGCCGTGGCAGTGGTTCGCGACCGAGGCCAGGGACAAAGTGCAGCCGCCAGCGGGGTGGGATGATGATGATGATAAAACCGTGTCAGGTACGTGACACTTGCTGCTTCCTTAGGCCGGCTGCTGCCGTGGCAGTGGTTCGCGACCGAGGCCAGGGACAAAGTGCAGCCGCCAGCGGGGTGGGATGATGATGATGATAAAACCGTGTCAGGTACGTGACACTTGCTGCTTCCTTAGGCCGGCTGCTGCCGTGGCAGTGGTTCGCGACCGAGGCCAGGGACAAAGTGCAGCCGCCAGCGGGGTGGGATGATGATGATGATAAAACCGTGTCAGGTACGTGACACTTGCTGCTTCCTTAGGCCGGCTGCTGCCGTGGCAGTGGTTCGCGACCGAGGCCAGGGACAAAGTGCAGCCGCCAGCGGGGTGGGATGATGATGATGATAAAACCGTGTCAGGTACGTGACACTTGCTGCTTCCTTAGGCCGGCTGCTGCCGTGGCAGTGGTTCGCGACCGAGGCCAGGGACAAAGTGCAGCCGCCAGCGGGGTGGGATGATGATGATGATAAAACCGTGTCAGGTACGTGACACTTGCTGCTTCCTTAGGCCGGCTGCTGCCGTGGCAGTGGTTCGCGACCGAGGCCAGGGACAAAGTGCAGCCGCCAGCGGGGTGGGATGATGATGATGATAAAACCGTGTCAGGTACGTGACACTTGCTGCTTCCTTAGGCCGGCTGCTGCCGTGGCAGTGGTTCGCGACCGAGGCCAGGGACAAAGTGCAGCCGCCAGCGGGGTGGGATGATGATGATGATAAAACCGTGTCAGGTACGTGACACTTGCTGCTTCCTTAGGCCGGCTGCTGCCGTGGCAGTGGTTCGCGACCGAGGCCAGGGACAAAGTGCAGCCGCCAGCGGGGTGGGATGATGATGATGATAAAACCGTGTCAGGTACGTGACACTTGCTGCTTCCTTAGGCCGGCTGCTGCCGTGGCAGTGGTTCGCGACCGAGGCCAGGGACAAAGTGCAGCCGCCAGCGGGGTGGGATGATGATGATGATAAAACCGTGTCAGGTACGTGACACTTGCTGCTTCCTTAGGCCGGCTGCTGCCGTGGCAGTGGTTCGCGACCGAGGCCAGGGACAAAGTGCAGCCGCCAGCGGGGTGGGATGATGATGATGATAAAACCGTGTCAGGTACGTGACACTTGCTGCTTCCTTAGGCCGGCTGCTGCCGTGGCAGTGGTTCGCGACCGAGGCCAGGGACAAAGTGCAGCCGCCAGCGGGGTGGGATGATGATGATGATAAAACCGTGTCAGGTACGTGACACTTGCTGCTTCCTTAGGCCGGCTGCTGCCGTGGCAGTGGTTCGCGACCGAGGCCAGGGACAAAGTGCAGCCGCCAGCGGGGTGGGATGATGATGATGATAAAACCGTGTCAGGTACGTGACACTTGCTGCTTCCTTAGGCCGGCTGCTGCCGTGGCAGTGGTTCGCGACCGAGGCCAGGGACAAAGTGCAGCCGCCAGCGGGGTGGGATGATGATGATGATAAAACCGTGTCAGGTACGTGACACTTGCTGCTTCCTTAGGCCGGCTGCTGCCGTGGCAGTGGTTCGCGACCGAGGCCAGGGACAAAGTGCAGCCGCCAGCGGGGTGGGATGATGATGATGATAAAACCGTGTCAGGTACGTGACACTTGCTGCTTCCTTAGGCCGGCTGCTGCCGTGGCAGTGGTTCGCGACCGAGGCCAGGGACAAAGTGCAGCCGCCAGCGGGGTGGGATGATGATGATGATAAAACCGTGTCAGGTACGTGACACTTGCTGCTTCCTTAGGCCGGCTGCTGCCGTGGCAGTGGTTCGCGACCGAGGCCAGGGACAAAGTGCAGCCGCCAGCGGGGTGGGATGATGATGATGATAAAACCGTGTCAGGTACGTGACACTTGCTGCTTCCTTAGGCCGGCTGCTGCCGTGGCAGTGGTTCGCGACCGAGGCCAGGGACAAAGTGCAGCCGCCAGCGGGGTGGGATGATGATGATGATAAAACCGTGTCAGGTACGTGACACTTGCTGCTTCCTTAGGCCGGCTGCTGCCGTGGCAGTGGTTCGCGACCGAGGCCAGGGACAAAGTGCAGCCGCCAGCGGGGTGGGATGATGATGATGATAAAACCGTGTCAGGTACGTGACACTTGCTGCTTCCTTAGGCCGGCTGCTGCCGTGGCAGTGGTTCGCGACCGAGGCCAGGGACAAAGTGCAGCCGCCAGCGGGGTGGGATGATGATGATGATAAAACCGTGTCAGGTACGTGACACTTGCTGCTTCCTTAGGCCGGCTGCTGCCGTGGCAGTGGTTCGCGACCGAGGCCAGGGACAAAGTGCAGCCGCCAGCGGGGTGGGATGATGATGATGATAAAACCGTGTCAGGTACGTGACACTTGCTGCTTCCTTAGGCCGGCTGCTGCCGTGGCAGTGGTTCGCGACCGAGACCAGGGACAAAGTGCAGCCGCCAGCGGGGTGGGATGATGATGATGATAAAACCGTGTCAGGTACGTGACACTTGCTGCTTCCTTAGGCCGGCTGCTGCCGTGGCAGTGGTTCGCGACCGAGGCCAGGGACAAAGTGCAGCCGCCAGCGGGGTGGGATGATGATGATGATAAAACCGTGTCAGGTACGTGACACTTGCTGCTTCCTTAGGCCGGCTGCTGCCGTGGCAGTGGTTCGCGACCGAGGCCAGGGACAAAGTGCAGCCGCCAGCGGGGTGGGATGATGATGATGATAAAACCGTGTCAGGTACGTGACACTTGCTGCTTCCTTAGGCCGGCTGCTGCCGTGGCAGTGGTTCGCGACCGAGGCCAGGGACAAAGTGCAGCCGCCAGCGGGGTGGGATGATGATGATGATAAAACCGTGTCAGGTACGTGACACTTGCTGCTTCCTTAGGCCGGCTGCTGCCGTGGCAGTGGTTCGCGACCGAGGCCAGGGACAAAGTGCAGCCGCCAGCGGGGTGGGATGATGATGATGATAAAACCGTGTCAGGTACGTGACACTTGCTGCTTCCTTAGGCCGGCTGCTGCCGTGGCAGTGGTTCGCGACCGAGGCCAGGGACAAAGTGCAGCCGCCAGCGGGGTGGGATGATGATGATGATAAAACCGTGTCAGGTACGTGACACTTGCTGCTTCCTTAGGCCGGCTGCTGCCGTGGCAGTGGTTCGCGACCGAGGCCAGGGACAAAGTGCAGCCGCCAGCGGGGTGGGATGATGATGATGATAAAACCGTGTCAGGTACGTGACACTTGCTGCTTCCTTAGGCCGGCTGCTGCCGTGGCAGTGGTTCGCGACCGAGGCCAGGGACAAAGTGCAGCCGCCAGCGGGGTGGGATGATGATGATGATAAAACCGTGTCAGGTACGTGACACTTGCTGCTTCCTTAGGCCGGCTGCTGCCGTGGCAGTGGTTCGCGACCGAGGCCAGGGACAAAGTGCAGCCGCCAGCGGGGTGGGATGATGATGATGATAAAACCGTGTCAGGTACGTGACACTTGCTGCTTCCTTAGGCCGGCTGCTGCCGTGGCAGTGGTTCGCGACCGAGGCCAGGGACAAAGTGCAGCCGCCAGCGGGGTGGGATGATGATGATGATAAAACCGTGTCAGGTACGTGACACTTGCTGCTTCCTTAGGCCGGCTGCTGCCGTGGCAGTGGTTCGCGACCGAGGCCAGGGACAAAGTGCAGCCGCCAGCGGGGTGGGATGATGATGATGATAAAACCGTGTCAGGTACGTGACACTTGCTGCTTCCTTAGGCCGGCTGCTGCCGTGGCAGTGGTTCGCGACCGAGGCCAGGGACAAAGTGCAGCCGCCAGCGGGGTGGGATGATGATGATGATAAAACCGTGTCAGGTACGTGACACTTGCTGCTTCCTTAGGCCGGCTGCTGCCGTGGCAGTGGTTCGCGACCGAGGCCAGGGACAAAGTGCAGCCGCCAGCGGGGTGGGATGATGATGATGATAAAACCGTGTCAGGTACGTGACACTTGCTGCTTCCTTAGGCCGGCTG
This sequence comes from Epinotia brunnichana, assembly GCA_963854355.1. Taxonomy (NCBI): domain Eukaryota; kingdom Metazoa; phylum Arthropoda; class Insecta; order Lepidoptera; family Tortricidae; genus Epinotia; species Epinotia brunnichana. The sequence goes on along the minus strand of OY977949.1, from coordinate 5,477,650 downwards.
CTGCCGTGGCAGTGGTTCGCGACCGAGGCCAGGGACAAAGTGCAGCCGCCAGCGGGGTGGGATGATGATGATGATAAAACCGTGTCAGGTACGTGACACTTGCTGCTTCCTTAGGCCGGCTGCTGCCGTGGCAGTGGTTCGCGACCGAGGCCAGGGACAAAGTGCAGCCGCCAGCGGGGTGGGATGATGATGATGATAAAACCGTGTCAGGTACGTGACACTTGCTGCTTCCTTAGGCCGGCTGCTGCCGTGGCAGTGGTTCGCGACCGAGGCCAGGGACAAAGTGCAGCCGCCAGCGGGGTGGGATGATGATGATGATAAAACCGTGTCAGGTACGTGACACTTGCTGCTTCCTTAGGCCGGCTGCTGCCGTGGCAGTGGTTCGCGACCGAGGCCAGGGACAAAGTGCAGCCGCCAGCGGGGTGGGATGATGATGATGATAAAACCGTGTCAGGTACGTGACACTTGCTGCTTCCTTAGGCCGGCTGCTGCCGTGGCAGTGGTTCGCGACCGAGGCCAGGGACAAAGTGCAGCCGCCAGCGGGGTGGGATGATGATGATGATAAAACCGTGTCAGGTACGTGACACTTGCTGCTTCCTTAGGCCGGCTGCTGCCGTGGCAGTGGTTCGCGACCGAGGCCAGGGACAAAGTGCAGCCGCCAGCGGGGTGGGATGATGATGATGATAAAACCGTGTCAGGTACGTGACACTTGCTGCTTCCTTAGGCCGGCTGCTGCCGTGGCAGTGGTTCGCGACCGAGGCCAGGGACAAAGTGCAGCCGCCAGCGGGGTGGGATGATGATGATGATAAAACCGTGTCAGGTACGTGACACTTGCTGCTTCCTTAGGCCGGCTGCTGCCGTGGCAGTGGTTCGCGACCGAGGCCAGGGACAAAGTGCAGCCGCCAGCGGGGTGGGATGATGATGATGATAAAACCGTGTCAGGTACGTGACACTTGCTGCTTCCTTAGGCCGGCTGCTGCCGTGGCAGTGGTTCGCGACCGAGGCCAGGGACAAAGTGCAGCCGCCAGCGGGGTGGGATGATGATGATGATAAAACCGTGTCAGGTACGTGACACTTGCTGCTTCCTTAGGCGGCCTTTACACCTGTAAGTTACTTACGTAAGTTCAGTACAAATATTGGTTACAGACGACTTACGTGAGCAGTGTTTTTACTGAACTTACGTAAGAACTTACAAGTGTACAACAGGACTTAGGATCACTGAAAAAAGACTCAGAGCAGGAGAGATACTACATCCTTATACTTAAAGACAGCAGGACAGCAGGTGAACGCGCTTCGGGGGACGGCGCTTCTAGAAGATCGTTCTGTAAGGACCGTATCGGAAAGAAAGTAGACAACTTCAAAATGGTATTATTTTTATTCTGTGTGAAAACTGATAAAGAAACAAAAAGAAACTGAAAAATATGGTCTTTATAAAGAACTGTTTTGAATGAATTCGTCGTATTTTATATATTTTGCCTGCAACCTAACTTTCTTTTTGATGTGTCTCAATCAATTCTGGACGATCACTTTTGACACATTTGATGATGCCCTGTTCCACTTTTTTTTAAAGTTTTCAATTGAGGTGGCAGCTTTGACGTTTTTTTAGAGATGTCGTTTCATGATAGACCAATATCGCTCAATTGGGTGAACTTCTGGGCAATTGGGAGGAATCATCTCCTTATCCACTACTTCTACCTCATCGGTTTTATACCATTCCTTCGTTGTTTTAGAGTAATGACAAGAAGCCAAGTATGGCCAAAATAAAGTGCTACTCCTGTGCTTCTTTATTAGTGGTAGTAATCTTTTCTGTAAGCACTCGTCACTGTATACCGTAGCGTTCAAAGTCCCTGTAGTAAAGAAGTATTACGATCGCATACCGCATTGAAAAATCGCTTGCCACACTAATACTTTTTTGCCGAATTTCTCGATGTTGATAGCCTTATGTTTTCGAGTAACCCTCTATAAGCCGGCACCGTAATAAATTGAGATCCTGGTAAGGCTTTAAAGTCCAATTTGCAATAGGTCTCGTCATCCATTATAATGCACTGATCTTTCTTGGTCAATATACGGTCGTATAATTTCCTTGCCAGTTTTCTGACAGCTATTGTTTGAGTATCATCTCGTTTTGGTTGTTTTAGTTTTTTATAGGTATTTAGGTTGCATCTTAGTTTGATTCTTTGTATCATAGCGGAAGAAGTTTTGGCTCTTTTTGCCGCATCTCGAATTGAAAGGGCGGATTTTGTTTAAACATTCTTACGACTTTCTTTTCTCATGCCAAGTCGGTTGTCCCCGGTTTTCTTCCAGATTTAGGCAAATCTTGGAGAGTACAGAAGTCACCAAATTTATTTATTATCTTGTGCACGCCCGCGGGACTCAACTCATACTTTTTAACCAGTTATCTAATCGTCATACCTTTTATTTTGCACCAATCGTCCAAAATATTTTCACGAACGTGTAAGCTAATTCGCCCCATGTTGACAGTTTGACAAAAGTAGTAATTGGTTTTTGTTGCAATTAAAAGAAACGGATATAGTTCGTTAAATAAAAAAAAAATATGCCGATTTTATGTACGTACCAGTTTTTAGAGATGCCTAAAGTTGTCTACTTTCTTTCCGATACGGTCCTTATTGTGAAAGCGGATTCTGCGAGAAATTCGCTTGTTGTAGCAGCGCTATGCCACCAAGCCTTCTAGGCATCATGTAAAGATTTTTCTTACATTATCCCAAATACGCCAAAAAAACCCGTGTAGAATTCCCTCCTTTAATTTACAGTTAACCCCACCGGGTTTTTATGTGGGGTTATTTAAAGTCACATGGATGCCAATAAGCCCACATCCCCCCAACTATATACATACTGAAACGAAAACGTTCTAATTTACAGAATGCGACACTGACGACGAAATCGAGAAAGTATTGCGAAAACAGAAGAAACAGCGCATGGACCAGACGCCTTCCCCGAAGCCTACTACCAGCAGAGAATCACCCAAACCCCATTCGAGCAAAAACCGGTCACCAAAACCACACACCAGCAGAGAACAGTCACCCAAACCCGATTCGAGCAGAGAAAAGTCGCCAAAACCCCATTCGAGCAGAGAAAAGTCGCCAAAACCCCATTCGAGTAGAGAAAAGTCGCCAAAACCCCATTTCAGCAGAGAAAAGTCGCCGAAACCCTATTCGAGCAGAGAAAAATCCCCAAAACCGAGTTCCAGCAAAGAAAAGTCCCGAAAACGTAGCAGAGAACGATCACAGAGCAAAGAATCACCAAAACTAAAAAGAAACCTCAACTATTCTAACATGTCGACAGATTCTGATGTAGGTTTTGTTAAAGATGAAAGAATCCAAGCCAACATTACTATAGACTCGGGAGATTCTACTGATGAAGAGAAACCAGCGGCTAAAGAGAAGATTGACAAGAAATGTGTGTTGCCAGATTTCTTTGATGGATATACCTTTGTTATAGATGATTGTGTGGAGAAGGCCGGGTTTGATAAAGAGCTGCTGAGCAGATATGTGAAGGCGTATGGAGGTGTTGTTATGGATGTGAGTATACTTGGGTGAATAAACTTTTTTCTGTCACTAGTTGCCATTGTTACGTCTACTGGGTATTTTTTAAAACTGCGAATTCGCGGGTTTACTTCCACCAAATGTAGGGTGTTTTTGACATTTACGATCCCTTTTTTAAGGTTACGTACCCAAAGGGTAAAACGGGACCCTATTACTAAGACTCCGCTGTCCGTCTGTCTGTCTGTCCGTCTGTCACCAGGCTGTATCTCATCAGCCGTGATAGTTAGACAGTTGAAATTTTCACAGTTGATGTGTTTCTGTTGCCGCTATAACAACAAATACTAAAAAATAGAATAAAATAAATATTTAAGGGGACTCCCATACAACAACCGTGATTTTTTTGACTCGCGCTTGGCCGGTTTTTTAAGAGCCATCTTCTAAGCTTGTTCAATGTTCATGTTGTAACAAATTTTCTAAGAAACTCTGTCATATTGTCTCATGGCTAACGGGACACAATAACAACAATAAATAGTTGATTGACCCACCTATTTAAACTTTCACGATTCTGTGTCACATCATCCGTGGTCACGGGAGGACTCGAGGATGTTGTAACATACCCGAAACGTCGGGAACCTCGGAGGTAAAAAAATAAGTAAATCATACGCGATTAAACCCCGTTTAGTAAAAATAATGTGAGTGTACAGTAATGTTTATCTGTTGCTAATGAAAAATAGTTATTTGTTATACAAGGGGGGAAAGTTGTATTTTACCTGCGAGTGTTCATGTGAAACACGAGCTAGCGAAATAAAAAATAGTATGTCAGGAAAATAAAAACTTTTAGTACTTTTAACGTTCTAAGTTTTGTTCAAATGTCAAAACTCTTTCTTGACATGTGGATAAAAAGCGATTTTCTCAATAGGTATCAAACATACAAAAAGGGCTTTCCGAGCAAGTGAGGTGAAAACAATTTATTTTCCCTGTTGTCAATTACCCAATTCCGACGAATGCTTTAAAAGGAAAGTATTTCTATAACTAGTACATTCTGTTCCAGGCCTCCACAGTGGAGTCAGACAGCGAGATCAGCTTCGTTCTAAGCGCGGGCGCAGGTAAAAGCACAAATGGACTGCGGGTGCGCGCAGATTGGCTCTGGCGCTGCCATCGGGACAAGCAGATGTGTGATGTGGCTGAATATACGCTGTGACCATGTTAACTAATAATATTCTAGTGGCTGAGCTGAAAACATCGCAAGTCTCAATGTTTAAATAAGTTTCTGTCAAAAATGTCATTTTTGGTACAAGCTTTTATTACCGTCTGTACTTTTCTGTATACCGTCATCAAGTACTAATTGAGACGATTCTAACGAGCCCAAACTCGATGGGGTTGTGTCGTTTTATTGCGGAGTTCCTATGGCCACCTTCTAGCTCCATGTCATCATAATATTGCATTGTCATGCGATATACATATTCAGGCAAATTTTCAGATCAATCGGTTGACAGGAAGAGGGTGAAATTTAAATTACTAAATTTGACCCAAGAATAAAACAAACTACCTAGGGTGAGCTAAATAAAAGCTAGTAAAAAAATCTTTTGAAAAAATTCCAAAACTGAATCGACCATAAAATCCATATAAATGGATTAGTACTTTCCTGGGTAAAAAAAAATTAACTATGTAGTCCATCCGTTAGAATATTAAAAAATATTGAATACGTATTTTTTTTTTGTTAATCGAACAAAAAATGTTGATGATATTAGGTAAATAGCTCGTTAATTTTCCGCGTGACGTCACATTATAGTAACAAAAAAGCGGCCAAGTGCGAGTCGGACTCGCACATGAAGGGTTCCGATAAATAAATTGCTTTTTACTATTTATGACGTATTAAAAAAAATTACTCACTAGATCTCGTTCAAACCAATTTTCGTTGGAAGTTTGCATGGTAATGTACATCATATGTTTTTTTTAGTTTTATCATTCTCTTATTTTAGAAGTTACAGGGGGGGGGACACACATTTTACCACTTTGGAAGTGTCTCTCGCGCAAACCATTCAGTTTAGAAAAAAATGATATTAGAAACCTCAATATCATTTCTGAAAACCTATTCATAGATACCCCACACGGTACGGTACGGGTTTGATGAAAATTTTTTTTTTGAATTTCAGTTCTGAGTATGGGGAACCCCCAAAACATAATGTTTTTTTTTTCTATTTTTGTGTAAAAATCTTAATGCGGTTCACAGAATACATCTACTCACCAAATTTTAACAGTATAGGTCTTATAGTTTCGGAAAAAAGTGGCTGTGACATACGGACGGACAGACAGACAGACATGACGAATCCATAAGGGTTCCGTTTTTTGCCATTTGGCTACGGAACCCTAAAAAGTGTACCATAATGTGACGTCACACGGAACTTTAACGGGTTATATCTTCAACATTTTTTGTTTGATCGACAAAATAAAAAATACGTGTCCTGAAGTTCAGGACACGTATTTTTTATTTCACGTTCACATTTTATTATCACGGAACACCTTTAGTTGTTCATAAGTTAATGTTATGAACAACTAAAGGTGTTCCGTGATGTCGTGGCCATCAAAAGTCACATTCATGCTTTCAAGGTTCATATTCAGATTTATGGAAAAAAAAATTGGCGTGTTGGTGTCACTTTTGGACGTGAATGGCGTCCTAAAGGTTAATCTGTGAAGCTGCCTAGGTTTCTAGCGGCTAATCAGAATGAGATTCAATTAGACTGCTTTATAAATATTGACGAATCATTCAATAGGTACTTAATTAATTCTAATGCCTGGTTTCCACAAGTGGATTTGACCTTGTACCAGATATTTTTCACATAATTATATCCCGCAAGAGTTAACTTGAGACTCGAGCGCATACTAACTTCATACCTTAGAGCATAGAATACTAGAGAGAGGACAAGCCGCCGGCGGCCGCGTCGCACTTGTTAGCTCAATGGGCATACTCTGCCATACTGTGCACGCGTGCTGCGAGCAGAGAATATTACGTTTTTTCCCAAAATGCCTGATATGATGCGCGTTTATTGTCAAAGAAGCGTGTAGGTATACAAGTGTGTGTGTTTTAGAGGTGTGCGTGCTTTGTCTTGTCAATTACTTGGGCTTTGTGTGGGTTAATGTACTTGCGACAGGCGTACTCAATACAAATCGGCCGCCATGTCCGATCATATATTCATACATCTGTGCTTCATACGTATGAGTTCTCAAGTGAAGTCTTGCGGGTTATACCTACCTTACAAAAGAGTCCGCAGTGAGCTCGGCCGAATTTCCTTCCCATACAAACGGAGTTTCGTTCTCATTTTAAAACTATGCGTTTGATTGTAACGAAACGTTGCATATACAATGATATGGGGTATATCTAGGTCTGTAATTAGTTTATATGGCTCCTTTATAAAACAAACTAAATACAGCAAAATCAAGTTTTGTATGAAAAACTTAAATTCGCTGTATTTTTTTTACTATGGTATCTGAAGCTACATAAACTAATTACAGACCGGGATATACCTTAACTTATTCTAAGTACAAAGTTTCAGAGCAAACTAGCTAGTCGTTTTTAAATGAGAGCGTTGTATGGAGAACCGACCTTGCGTGAGTATGTTCGGGAGCGCTCGTGTCGACTGTCGCTGGCTGAATTAGTGGGCCCTCCTGGGCACAAGAACAACATGCATGTTCAAAATATAAAACGTCTCCAAAACACAGTTTTTTAGGTGTATTATTTTTTCTATATGTAGGGTAAACCGTCGATTACTGGCCACCAAAGATTCAGTTAATCCTCTGCTAGACGGTCGCCAACACGCCTCCGACCGAGCGACCTTGGTCGGCACCGACCGCTGTAGTATGAAATTTAGCTCCAAACAACTGTCTATAGACTAGCAGTCTAGCAGGGGCTTTACTAACCGCCAATTCTTTACTGATGCTCTTAGGATCTAGGTACTAGGGGTGGCCAGTAATAGGCAATTTACCCCATTTATGTTGTTACTCTAAGGACTGATTGAGTGTTATCCAAACCCATGTTATAATAATCAATTTATTGACGAATAAAATGATTGTTTGTTATTCGCTATTTCAATTACACTTGACCAAATGTTTGTTTGTATGATGCCGTGGTGGTCACGTGACACGAGTTGAGTTTGAGACGTTACTGCGAGGTGAGGAGAGTGAGTTTCTCGTTCAGTTGGAGTTGGGACTTGATGAGTTGGGCTAGGGTCACCACCTGAAACAAAACAATTGCATTTAGACGATGTAAACTAAAAGATGGCTTAAATTGCTTTGATAATGCCTGCATATTATGTCTAGCGGTCAAAACAAAGAATCCTCAAATCAATAAAGGGTCGACAGCGCGCTTGTAAGTCCTTGTTTGCCACCATCGTAAGATAAACAAATGTGGTGGCAGTCAATTGTAAACTTGACAGTCAAAGGCAAGTTTATTATTGACCACCAGTATCACCACTGCAGGCCGTGCCAGTCTGAGAGGTTTCAACTTTGATCGGTCGGTAATCGTAAGTTGGTGCAATACGCCCTAAGTCTTAACTGCATCGTGAATCCAGAGGCCAATGGTTAGGAGTACGGATGTGCAAATTGCGGAGTTTAAAGTTGGAAAAGTTCTCGGAAATTTCTAGAAAGTTTCACAAAAAATAAAGGAAATTTTCATTCCAAAAAGTTGGAAAAGTTCTCGGAAATTTCTAGAAAGTTTCACAAGAAATAAAGGAAATTTCCATTTTGGAAATGGAAAGTTTTAATTCCCATACAAAAATGAGAGAAATTTCCGAATTTTTTTTATGTTAAATTGCAGAAAAATTTCGCAATATAGGATACTTTCCGTGAGCACATCAGTAGTTAGGAGTGATGGGTGAGGCAACAAAATATAAAGCTTGTAAGAGGTTATTCCCACCTGTTACCACTAAATTGCTACCAGTGGTAACAGCTTGGATTTTTTCCCCCATCTTTTACCAGTAAAGTACTCGGTGCCGGGTACTTTAGTGGTAAAAGATGGGGAAAAAAACCCCATCAGTTAACACTGGTAACAGGTGGGAATAACTCGTTGTAAGCAGTCATACCATGAGCAGATCCTTGACGCTGTTGGCGAAGGCGTCAGCGAAGGAGTCCTGCGCGAGGCCGGGCACGGCCTGCGCCAGCTGCAGCAGCGCGCGCCCCGTCGCGTTGTGCGGCGCCGCGCGACCCGCCAGCACGTCCTCCACGTAGCCCAGCACCTGATGCATCATCGTCATATCAGCCGAAACACGTCCAATGCTGGACATAGGCCTGCCATAATGGCCGGTCCTGCGCCACCCGCATCCAGCGGACTCCCAAGACCTTTACCAGGTCATCAGTCCACCTTGTGGGGGGCCTACCCACGCCGCGCAAGCCGGTTCGCTTCATTCACTTCTAGTATCCAATACTATTAAACGAGCAATATTTGTATATATATTTTTTTTTTGCAATCACGTTCTCGGAAACGGTTTTAACGATTTCGATGAAATTTGGAACATAGGTGGTTACGGGGGCGAGAAATCAATCTAGATAGGTCTCATGTCCGGGAAAATTCGTTTTCTCCGTATTTTCACCATTTTAATCCGAGCAGTCTGTCGCCCAGGGACTGAACTATATATGAGGATATATGATTTAAATCGGTCTTCAGCTCTCCAATTCAGTAGTAGCCACGTTAAACTGTCACGCTTGTGCACATAGTTATATTACTGTTTTTATAATGGACGGGCAGTGGACTTTTTTCGGGTGTACCCTCCATATTTTTATCGACTTTTAGAGGGTAGTGTAATATTGTAAACCCCTATCTCTGTTGACAACTTGCTGGTGTCGACAGTTATCTGCGACCATGACCCGTGTCGAAACGTCAGAAATAAAGGTAAATAAATATCGCGTTAGACCCGTGTACAACAATAATTTAAATACAGTTGTCGCCAATCAGTGAGCGTATGAGCGAACGAACGAAATCAAAATACTACATAAAAATGGCAACTTTATACGTGTCTCGTAGTTACATACAACCTTTTAGATTGCGACGATAGTACCAAGGCGAAAAGTGTTGCGTCGGTTAAATCGTTCATTTGACTCATTTAGTTCCGCATTATTCATAGATCGAAACAGCTCTTCATTCCCAAATCTCAAAACTTGCTTCTGAACTAAAGGAACTACGATCAAATTAGTACTATTGAATGAGATCGAGAATCGAAGGCGCAACTCTAAATGATATGTATAGTTGGGATTTTCTGAACTGATCTTCTTATCTTCAGAACAATAGCATTCAAGTCTAACAATACGACTGTGTGTTCGGACGCGTGCCATTTTTTGCAAGTTAAAGGTTAGCGCCACATAAAATGTTGATTTTATAATGAACTCTATCGTCTTATTCAATAGATTCAAAATGGACTAAAATAAAAAAATCCGTTCCCAGCGAGTCAGGTATAAGGCGCTGTGTGTGGGGTATTTTATCTCGTAGCTAATTTGGAATCTATTATACAAGAAGATAAGAGTTCGTTGTTGGCGATAACATTTTTTTTTGCAAAATTTGGCACGCGTTCTCAAACAATTCATAAACTGAGAACAATGGTCATTCATGGGCTCAGTTGAAATCGGTTTAAATATACCTGTTCGAGCAGTGCAGAGAGCTTGGTGGCTGCCTCGGCGACTAGCGCTAGGTCCGGCGCGGGCTGCACCTGGCGGGAGCGCCCGCCTGGACCCATGGTCTTTTGGCACAGCTGTAGACCCACAATCTGCAACCACATGAGAACACCATTATAGTCCAGGCAATGAACTGACAACTTGTATGGAAAATATGTCAAATTTGGAAATAAGAAATGATAATTTAACTCTCTGAAAAGTCAGAAAAAATATTAATAAATGGTTTTATCTTTATTTTGGTTCATTTACATTTGCTCTATAATATTCAAGATACTTAAATAATTCAAAAAAACAATTCATGCTTTTTTTTTAATCTATATAAATACTTCCGGATGGAAATTTTGTTGGATTCTTGAATAAATCATCTTAGAACAATGTTTTAAAATTAAATAAAGAAAAAAAACGCTATTATAAATTAATGTTTTTCAAAACCGTATTTTGCCTGGAGTAATTAGTTTGAATATTTAACCTTGCCTTAAAATAAAAAAAAGTTACATTTGCAGCCTAACAATGTTAACTTTAGTTGTTCTTTTCTCCCCACTGTGAGCAACTTAACATTACAAATCAATTGTCCATGACATTAATAGTACAGTTACCTAGGGCGGTAAAAGAAAGAATGTCTCAGAGTGCAGATACTTGACGCCCGAGCCGTAGGCGCGACGCCATACTAGCCATAAATTACCTGTCAAATTCACCTATATAGATACTGAGCATATAAATGATATGTTATGACCACGAACATTGAAATTAGAAGTTCGGGTATCTCCATGTCTATCACACTTACTGTACTCGAGTTACAGGGGTGCATGTATACGAACTTCGAGTTTAGATTTTTGTGTTAGAGCTGCAAAGACGACTCATGTACACCGCTCGTAGATGAGTCAATGAATAACAATACTTTTGAATCAATCGCACTGCTAACCAATAAAACGAAGTGCTTACCTCAGGCTCATAGCTAGTGAGTGTGACATCGATAGGAGTGAACATGCAGCCCTGCTTGCCCCTCGGCACCCCCAGCGCCACGCACACGTACGCACGGAGCCCCATGCGCGCGCCCTGCAGCGACGTGTCCAGCGTCACGTGGACAGGCTCGCGGCACTCGCGCGAGTAGTACTCGTGGATGACGGACGAGTGGTTGGTCACCTCGTTGCCAGTAGCCCACCAGCCTGGAAACATGTTCAATTACTTATGGGTCTTAAGTAAAGGCGTCTTCTGATGCCTTTGCGCTAAGTAGGAACCGCCTATGAATGCTGATCAGGGTGCTTACAGGGCACTGTTGCCTAAATAATAAGCACATGCAAACGATAGGACTGTGTGACACAAGGCAGTGAAGACTCTGCCTTGAAGCAGAGGAGACGCCTACACACATCCTAACCAATTGCCCTTGCCTTATGCGCAGTCGTAACTCCTTTCTGGGCAAACACATCATGTGCCCGGAGGAGATCAAATTTCTTGAGGTCAACAAAATCCTGCAATTCTTTCAGTTTGCCTACAAACCAAGAATGTCTTCCTTAAAAAGTAAGTGGAGATCACAATAGATCAGTGATATAAGGGCTCTGACATCATGGAAGCCAGGAATACTAATATGGGTCTTTTGTTTTCAAGTCACAAAAGGGGGTCATTAAAAGGCTAAAAGAACAAGATGGGGAGAGAGAATGGAGGAAAGCATCTGGATGTAGACAGACAAAGATGATGATAGGTGGTACGGATCACAGAAGAACCAGGTATCTGCTGAAACTGGGTACCAGCAATCTGATGTTGCTGACTGGTATACTGGTCACAATACTCTAAATAGACACTTAAAGGTAATAGGTATTAGTGGTGGTATGCTGAACCAGTAAGTATGTATTAGCGGAATGTATTATGTATGCGGCACCGCCGTTTAATACACTCGGTAAAGATGTGTTAGAGGAGAGGGAATTGAGGGATGTCAACCAAGATGTCCTTCTAATCTGCAGAAAAACGAGAAGAATGGAAGATTTTGATGTGGAACGCCGCCGGGACAGTAACCTGAGGCTCGTAACGTTTAGACAAAGTTTGGCTATGTAAAATGTGAAAAATAAATTAAAACAAAAATTATGTATAACAGTCATTGTAACGTCTATATGTCTGTCAATCACTTTGGTAAGTTTCGTGAGGATTGGTTCATAAATTTTGTAACTATGGTTAGTCGACAAGAACGACGTCGTGAAACTGTATGTAATTTCTACAGTTCACATCCCCTATGGCCGAAATCGAAGGTGGTGGAACATTTTGTAGAGATGGGTGAGAGTCGAAGCACAATTTATAATATTCTCTCGTCCTTTTCCTTGCGGAACACCACTATTAGAAAGCACGGTTCTGGAAACCATAGCAGTTTGAGCAAGCTTTCTGAGCGAGCTCGACTACAGAAAATGACGGCCGGCCGAGTCGCTAAATCGTATAGAGAGCTCGGAAGGAAATTTAGATGTGACGGTAAAACGGTTAAAATATATCTTAAAGACATGGGCATCTTCAATCGTTCAAGAAAAGTTAAGCCCGCCGTCTCCGAAAATCATAAACTTCCTCGGAAAATGCGGCTACGTATTTGGTCAAAACATGTAAATACTAGCGGTTTTTGCGTTATGGGATTTATGGGTGACGAATCATAAGTCACTTGACACAGACCTGGATAATGAACCGTGGTGTATTTTGTATATAAGATTCATTTTCATTTGGGTACATGTGGGTCATTGGGATTCCAGGGTAAAAAAAATGACCCACGTGTGGGACCTGCCGGCCGACTCACATGTGAGTCGTTGGGAGACAAAGGGTTGAAGGATAAAATTGCACCTAAAAAAAATGCTTATATCTGTATTTTCGACAGTGATGGACAAAGTACCACTAAACTGCCGTAAATCATATCGCATTGGAGTAAACTTTTTTTAGCATTAAACGTCGTGAAATACACTATTAAAAAACATTAATATTTATAAAAATAACAATGTGTTTTTTATTTAATATGACATTGAACTTTGTGCAAATTTCACTCCGCATACGTTACCTTAGGAAACGGGGCTGAATGAATGCAACAAACAATTGACAGCCCACCTGTTTCTGGCAGGCGTCCCTTCACAACATCAACATGGGTCTTATCTTTTTGTTGGTGAGTATCCCTCTAAGTTATGCGAAGTACAAATCAACTAATAGCATTGCTAGCCTTGCTTACACATCTCCTCATATAAGTTGTTTTTGGACACAATGATCCGCTACCCAGCTTTGACAGATAAACACACTTAGTCTGTCACAGCCAGGAACAGGTTTTTTTGCCATATACACACTAAGAGTAACAAATGCCTGCTATCTCTAACATATATATAACTCTTTTCCTATTTGGAATTTGTTTGCAACACCAGCTATGATAATTTTCTGATTGGCCTAACTAAATGTTATTCCATCAGCCTGGCTAGCACACTAATCGGACATATATTTACGTTCGGACGAATAACTTTACGATTGTGCCCATTTTTACGTTACTTAACTAACATGGTAATCTCGCAGCATATATTTATGCCATAGGGTAAAATATACGTAGCCAAATTATTACATTCATTTCATTTGTTCAATAGTAGTCTATGGTTATGGCCATTTATAATAATAATATAGCCTTTATTCACCAAATTTTAATACATGTTTTTATTTAATATATGTTTCTCTATTCATCTGCATCAAAATACAGAGAAATTAGTCGCGGCGTTCCGCAGGGAAGCGTATTGGGGCCTTTATTATTCCTCATTTATATAAATGATCTGCCACATGCTGTAGACTACCCAATGGTTCTCTTTGCCGATGACAGCATGGTTATATTGACTGGAGAAGATCCACAGACATGTAAAATCAATATAAATAATACATTAGAATTAATAATAAATTGGTTAAATTACAATAATTTACATATAAATTTAGGGAAAACAATAATTATGAATTTTTACCAAAGAACCAATAACATGATTAATAATATAACTGTGACATATAATAACTATATAATTGAGGAAACTGATAATACGAAATTTTTAGGATTAAATCTAGATAATAAACTGACGTGGAAATACCAGATTAATACTATATGTAAAAAATTAAATAGTTTTTCATATGCATTATATAATTTAAATAAAGTTGTAAGTCGGACTGAGGTACTTACTGCTTATCACACCTATGTGACAGCTACATTGCGTTATGGTATAATGTTCTGGGGTAACTCAACTGATCGAGATTTGGTATTTAAGGCTCAAAAGAAGTGTCTGCGTTCTGCTTGTGGACTAAAGATACCTGACTCATGCAAACCATACTTTATTAATTTGAAAATACTAACTGTGCCATGTTTATATATTTTTGAAATTGCCATGTATGTCAAATTAAATATTAATCAATTTCCTGCTTATAATAGTACGCGACATGGACACAAAATCACGCATCAGCCATCAAAAACAGCCTTGCGTGCAAAAAGTGTTTATGGCATGGCCCCCAAATTATATAATAAGTTACCCAATTTAATAAGACAATCCGAAATGCCTCTTTTTAGGAAATATTTGTTCTTTTTGGTACAAAATGCTTTTTACATGTTGAAAGAATTTTTTGACTATATGCCGCATATTTATTGAATCTAGTATAGGTAATGTAGTGTAATGTTGTAACTTAGTAGTATTTTTTGCATGCTGCATGATAGGTCATAAGAATCTAGTCTTAGTTATAGTAATGCAGTTTTTGAGATATTTCTATGCCTATTCAGGCTGGATTGTGCTGAACAACATTGTATCTTATTACACCTTATGTACCACATTCAAGAAATAAATAAATGATTGATTGATTGATTGATTGATCATCTTCTGTACAGCGTCGAGCACTCATACGTTTACCTTATGTGTTGTGACAGAAATCTGAGAAACGCTGCGAAAATTATATTGTTTTCATAGTGTCGAAATTTATCCAGGGTCTCGAGTGACCCACATATAATTACGTCCATCTACGATGCATATCGTCGCGTTACGTAGATGATGGTATACCATGTT
Source organism: Epinotia brunnichana (assembly GCA_963854355.1). NCBI lineage: Eukaryota > Metazoa > Arthropoda > Insecta > Lepidoptera > Tortricidae > Epinotia > Epinotia brunnichana. The sequence goes on along the minus strand of OY977949.1, from coordinate 5,462,460 downwards.
AGCTCATGGCGGTAAAATTGTATATGTCGGTTGTGGACAAAAAACATGTGCATAAAAGTCGTCATTTTGCTAGTGTGCTAGCCGGGCTGTAGCTTGTTACTGTGCAATGTTGCTTGCTCAGGAGATTGCCCATAAGCCCCTATTTACACAAAACATCTTTATTCAATATGTGTGTGTGTTCTCAAAATGGAAGTCGTGTCAATATGAAAAAGTTCCTAAATATGAATCTTCCTCTCCCAGCCAACCCCGCGAAATTTAAAAAATCCGCTCAACTATAGCCATTTAACAGCAATGTATGTGTAATAACGAGTATTACGTGCGTGTACGTGCATCCTTGGGTACTAGGCTATTGACTCCTTGGACTACGTGAACTTGGATGGGGCCAACTCGTAGAAACAGCCAAAAGAAAAATTTATTATGCTGACCCATTAATGGGTCGGTGGGAGACGACTCTTGAAAAATGGGAGAGGAAGGGTTAACAACAAATGGAATATAAAATAAATATCGAAAAATTCGTTTCCTGGGTGCTAGTTAATCCAAGTAGATGTTTGCTCCACTACAACCATTCAACAAAAAAATAAGCATAACAATGTATTAGTATGACAACTCACCAACAATGTTCTCAGTGGAATTCACACGCCGGTTCAGCTCGTACACGTCCATCGCATAGTTGAGCTCGGCCTCCACCTGGTCTGCGTGCTCCTTGTGAGGCACGCAGAAGCAGTTTGTGACCTCCACCACGCCTTTATCGCAGGTTCCTGCGAATTACATACAGACAAACATAACCTCAAACTTGCACTTGAAAAACTACATATTTATCACAATTTAAGTGAAAATATGCACTGAAATCAGGATGTATTCACAGGGGAAGACATATTATACCCGTATATTGTTCTGAATAGGAAGAAAATAGTAAAAACACGTAAGATTGAGCGCATGACGTCGGCATAACAACTAGTCCAAAATTTGCAATTTGAAGAGCAGCTGGCGGTGGAAACGATATTTACCCAATAAGGTACCAATAACCCGGTGCGAATCCGCATTTCGGCGCTCGTATGCATCCACAATTTGAAATAATACTACGGGATGAACCTTGACAGCTAGATTGAGCGCCATTTTGGCCCGTTTGAAAGAAACTCAAGGACGTTTTTCGCAGTCTAACCCAGCGAGTGTTTACTTGACAGATTTAAGAAGCGTTTTTTAAGAAGTGTATTTTTGTCAAATCTGCAAACTATTCCATAGTCCTCATAATCTTAATTTTTTCCTAACTTCTGAGTTCTCGACTCGCTGTTAGTCCCTTACTACATTTTAAAAGAAACGAGAAGGAAGTAAAGGAATCAAAAGTTTCCTCATAAAAAACCATGGTGTTGATGTCAAAGACATTGCACATAATTATTTCGTCTTAAATACTATGGAATAAGATAAGGTGCAAAAGTGTAACCATATTTTTCTTGTGGATTTGTCACCATTGTTGAAGGAAAAATAAATATATATTACCTACTAAGAAATTTATTAACGTCAAATAACTACATATAAATCTAAGCACAGCATCTGGTATAATTAAATAGTTTCACATTAATGACGAACTAACAATCAAACACAATAATTACTACATCACTTTGTTATCAACATTTAGCAATAATTCATTCAGTTTTCTACAGTACCAAAATGTAGTAAATATCAGAAATTAATCTTATCCACATTTACAATTTTTTAACTCTTTTTGGTATCACTTTGCAGAATAAGATTTTGACTTTCCATTCGAAATTGTTGTATTCAAGGAGCTTATGTCATTGTCCCAATAACTGAAGCAAACTTGTTTCATTTTACATTTTTTTAAGCAAATACTAGACTCCAATAGCCGAGGTTGAAATGGTCTGTATATTATTTAACTTTTAATTGGTATTTTTATTTATATTTTAATTCAAAGCTTTTCCAACCTCTATTATCCAGTTTTAGTCTGTGTCAGCATTCACTATTTATATAAAACAAATTTGCCACTATTATCTCATATTGTTAATATTTAAGTTAGAATCATTTGTTTGCTGGTGTAGGATTTGTATGGATTCGGATCCCGTGCATCTCAGCAATCTCATTTTTCAGGGAGTCTGTGACAAGCCGGTGTTGCTTCACTCGGGACAGCCCAGAAAATTCTTTGGCCTCTATACTGATCTGCAAGTATAAAGACAATTTATCCAGTTTTTTTAAGTGGCTCTACTAATGACATCATGGACTAGAAATATACATTAAAGCTAGAAGTACAATCAAGTTCATTAATATATGTACATACCCGAAGGTTCAATAATATCTGAGTAACCTTATTGCTATATTATGCTGTTCGTCGTGTTAACATATTTTTGATTACTTTGGCCATGCACATATTTAAGAACTTGAACTTACATAATTGTTTGTAAAAGACAAGTCACTAAAATTTACTATAAATAACTTTTATGATACATGGATAAACTAACAGTAATTTATAATGGCACAAAAATTGTCATTATCAGTCTACATACTTCCTTGTATGTCTCAACAAACCAAATATCAACTTTGTAGTGAGTAGTGACATATAGTTATCCTCATCACATGGAACTTTAATTAAATAAGGAAAGTGGTCTAATCTGAATAACATCTAGTTTTCCCTCTGGGTTGGAAGGTCAGATTGCAGTTACTTTCGTAAAATTAGTGCCTACGCCTTGGGAATAGATGCCAAAGCGCACCCCGGGCTTCAGTAAGGCGCAACCGGGAAAAACGCTAAAAGGACAATGATGGCATTAAGTTTAGATTGTGTACCTCAAACATGGCTCCACAGCCTCCCGAGATGTCTTCCACACTGACGAAAGTAGTCCCAGGGAGGGACTTCTTCAACGCCTCTGTGAGCTGCTGCTCTTTAGACACGCAGTTGCGGTCGAATTGGCTGCCGGTCGCACCGGCTCCATTGCCCACCACAGTCCGAGACTAACGTAAAAAAGTTGCGATTAGTTTATGAAAATAAAATACTTGAGGTTCAAATGGCAATGGTTTGTGTAGGTACTCTACTAACCAAACTATTTCTAACTGGTTCTAAAGCGCGTAAAAACTGACGAAACATTTTATATTCTGTTATATATGATAATGCGGATACTACTGAACTAATCACTTCTTAGCAAATGTTTGATGTTTAGTTTTGTATCATTGTTTTATCCTATATCTTTATTGATATTTCTGCGTATTTTTCCTTAGTATTTTTCATTCAAATTTTACATAACCTCACTACAAACTACAATGAATTGTCAATTTTGTACGATCCTTTTTATGCAAAATATTTATGCGATGCGGTAATTTATTTTATGGACTTGCTTCATGCATTGTGTATGAGAAGATATAAGCGTAGAATGGAACATGACCATAAACAACGTTTGTTGATTTTATTCAGTCGTTATACTGCAACCATACAGCAATTATGTTCCAAACTAATTCTGTTACTTATAAAATCCTGTAAAAATACCCATTATTTTCTATCATGACGACCACCTTGTTGTTTCTACAGTCTTTTATTCTTGAAGTATCCGTAGAAAATATGATGTACGTTCCTATTAACGTAACAAAAATTACCAAAGTTAAAATGTCAGTGTCACTTTGACAGCTCGTAGTTGACACAAGCGGTGCATGAACAACACGTGTTTGTCGGTGGCTCGATACGATTTAATTTACAAAATAATGTGATAGATATTTCCTAAAATGCCACCATTTAAAGCAGGTTTATTGAAAAGGAAAGTTGACGCAAAGGAATCAAAGAAAGCTGCTGCCAAAGACTCGTCAGACGAGGTAAACATCGTAGACTCACAGTTTCAGTTATTTTCTTGATTGTTGGTTATATTATTGGCTTTTCTCAGGGGAGTAGTTCTGAAGCGAGCGCGGAGTTGATCCGCGGCGAGTTGAACGGAACGGAAGACGCTACGGACTCGGAACAGGAAGGGGAAGCCGCAACCTCTGATGCTGAACAAGATGTAAGTATTTAAAAGTTATTTAGAATGAACATTCATTATTTACAATGTTTCGAGCATTAATTCATTATGATAAGTCTTATATATGTCCCACTACTGGGCACAAGCCTCTATCTTAGATGAGAGGCATTTGTGTAATTCCTATACTGAAAATTAAGTAAAGTGGTTTGTCTGTCTGTCTATCATAAATTGGCAAGTTACACACCTTTAATGTCAAACATATACTTGTATTATTATGTAAGCAGCATGTTTTCATTGTATGCTGGGTAATTTAATTTGATGAGTCTTCTTGCTAGTTAACGTTTCATATGTTGGAATGTTTTCAGGAAGTACTTTTTGACGATGATGATGACTCCACATTTGGAGATGAGGAGCAGCCTGAAGAAGCTTCAGATGCATCATCCGTAAGCAGTCTACAATATGTAGTTTATTTGGTTATTAACAAGGATCGGACAAACACCTGTCCTTTTGTCGGTGTCTGTGTTGAGAAAAAATCACTTTTGCCAATAAAAAAGAATTACCAAATTTTTTTCCAACTACACTTACTAGATGTTTTGTGTAAACGTGTTATTAAATAAATAATATAAGATATGATATCGTAACATCATAAGGAAGTCTCTGCTGTATGGAACAGGGTTATGTTTTGAAAATGATGGGTATTTGTCAGATCCTTGGTTATTAATATTAGAATACATTTATGGTAATTGACAACAGTATCAATTAATAATTCTTACATTATCAATAAACAAGCCTGATGGACACAAAACTCATTTATGCTATTTTACAAATTTAAATTTCATGAAAATGAATGTTGTTCGACCATAACAAATTGACTCTTGTTGCTATTCTCCTACAAACTTCATCCTAACAGAGATGTTTTAACTATCAGTAAACATCCCTTTTTGGTGTAATAAACAAACCAACATAACAAAAATTGTAAAAACCTAATAAAAATTAAAAGAATATCTATAAAAAAAGTAATAACTCGGCTTTTATTCTTATAAGTTTCAGATTATGTGAGAAAACTTAAATGAGAAAATTGTTGTCTGATCATTATATTCACTAGTTCTCAATACAAATAACAATTAATAAACATGTTTCTAACTCCCAGGATATAGGCCTTGAGGCCTAGCCTAGTCTAGCCTAGGGTTGCCGATAAATTGTACAATTAGTCTTTATTCTTGTTTGGTCAATAAATATGTTTTACTTCACTTTTTAATAGGAGCTAGAAGATTCTGAAGCAGATAATGACTCTGAGGGTGATGATGAAGAAGCCGATGATGATGCCGGTGATGAGGCCTCAGAAGAAAGTGAAGCACAAGACAGTGGTGCGGAATCTGGCATCGGACAAACACACTCCGGCTCCAGTGATGAGTCTGACAGCAAACTAGTTAAACAGAAAGTGAAGAAGAAAACTAAACAGAGTAAAGAGACGAAAGATAAACAAGTGAAACGGAAACAGACAGTAGATAGTCTGGATATATTAGCCGATAAAATTAAGGAAACTAGTGTAAAGATGCAGCCGGTAGCTCAAAAGGGTAAGTTAAGTCTTTTATGTCTAACTTAACTTACTTTACATCTTACACATAGAGAGAAGAAAACTGCTTCATTTTCTCACTTGAGATGAAAGTTTCTCAATACTCAACGGCTATACAGTAGACTAGGGGTCGGCAACCTTTTAGCAACCAAGGGTCTCGGGAGGAGGTAGGAGCTAACAAAAGTTACGCGGGCCGCACTTCTTAATTATTTGTGACTTTATCAGGCAGTTCCAAAATCCTGAATTCAACGACATTTACATACAAAACAGCCAGGGAGGCTCGGGGGCCGCAAGCAAGGGTCTGTTGCCGACCGCTGCAGTGATTAGACCAACAATACAGCATTAGCCAGGAAGCTACTAGCAGGGGCTACTCCGTGATTTGGTCGCGCCGCTACAAGTACATGGCGGCCTACCGGCCCCAGGAGTTATGTTAGCACTGCTACGGCACGTTGCATGCGATAGAAAGGGATGGCCACGTTTAGGCTCATTCAGCATACCTAAACAGAGGATTTTTTAACAGATAACCTTCTGTACGTCGTATTATTATTTATTCTGTGCTACTGGTTACAATTTCACAAGTCTAAACAAACTGGTCAAATGGCCAGTCATTATTGTTGAAGCAACTCTAGTGTAGTCAATATTGAAATAGCAACTAATTGCTTCCTCAAATGGGCTACAGATTGATTTACTTTGATAGTGTCTCTAGTTTTTCTATGACCCTAAAAGTGGTAGATCGTTTTATTACGATGTCATAATACCTAATTTATTTTATTTTATTTATAGCCTTATCCATTCCTCCCTGTCTGTGACCACTCTGGTCCACGTCTTGCCGGCCATTTGTCTGCCTCTCTGTTAACATCCTCTTGGGTACCATGTTGTTAAAATTTTGCTCCATTTCTCCGGTCCTCTTATTGTATGTCCAGCCCACTTCCATTTATGTTTAGGTGCGTCCACACCGAACGCATGCTCACCCGAGCGGCTCGCCCGAGCCCTCCGCACGCTTACCCGAGCCGCTCGGGCGAGCATGCGTTCAGTGTGGACGCACACCGCGCGGCATGTCCGAGCCAAATGCGCTCGGCCGAATTTACCTACGGGCTTTTAGTTGAGCTCGCGATCGTCATGGAGCCGCACGTGCGCACAGCTGTCGCTGCTACGACATTGATATTGCTTCTGCATCTAGCTCAGAAGCGGAGGAAAGGCATTAAAAAAAAGCCTATACGCATGTGGATGCAAATTTTTTTTGGAAAAGAGCTCAGGCGGGAAACCTTTTATTTGAACTCGCGGTTTCATTTCACTGAGCCATTAGTTTTTATTTCACATGTTGATAATCATTAAACGGAATTCAAAGCATTTGCTTACATTTTCAGTGAAAAACGCCCAATCGCCCAATTCTCGTAAATCTCGCCAGACTGGTTTGGTGATCTCGCGAGATCTCAGCTAGGTCTGAAATCTCGCGCTAAACCGGCTGAAATCTAGATCCGCCAGTGGCGGGGCTGGTATTGTCGAGGAGCGACTGGTCGTCCGTACCTACTACGTACCAGTGGCGGCGCGTAAGAATTTTCACTAGACAACCCGGAGCACATAAAAACGCTGTTTTTTGATGATTTAAGAGTTCCATAATATATAGCAAGGAATTTGAGGCAAGCCGGTGGGAATCGGCTTGTATGGGCGCTCCGCCACTGCTACGTACCTACATGCATGCCTATTTACCTGATATATATAGACTACTAGCTACCCGCGATATATACTACATGCATGTATTACTATTACACATATAAACCTTCCTCTTGAATCACTATCTATTAAAAAAAACCACATCAAAATCCGTTGCGTAATTTTAAAGATCTAAGCATACATAGGGACAGACAGACAGACAGACTTTGTTTAATACTACTAGTATAGTATGTATGTAGGTACCAGTGTGTAACCACCATACGATAAATAAATAAATAAGTACATTGCCAGTAGCATGGCGCCGCGGCCCCTTTGATCTCGCCCGAAAAGCCGACAACGCTCGGGTGAGCGTGCGGCCACACAGAACAACCGTCCACACCGGCTCGGCTCGGGTGAGCCGCTCACCCGAGCGTGCGGACGCGATAGTCCAGTACGCAAACACTGTAAATGGTCGTCAAACTAACATAATTCACAAGTCAGATTTTTTTTGTTATCAGCTAGAGTACATTAAATACTAACAGCGAAAAATATTTTTAAAGATTTTCTAACGTAGATTAACTTATAATTTTTTTTTTTTGTTAGGAACACGTGTAAAACTTCAAAAAGATTATACAAGTCATTGTTTTCTCCAATAATGCAACGCATTTGATTATTCAAAATCTGACCTATCGTTTTCTAATAATTTTGTTAATAGATTACGTCAGCAAAACCGGATACGATTTAAAAAATTATAAATCTCCTAAAAAAATATTAAGTGACTAGTGGAAGGCTTTCAAAATTAATTTAATTCATATAAATTTAACCTATTGATGAATATATTATTAATTCAAACTGTGTCTTTGATAGTTTTTTACACAATTCAGTTACCAAAACTCACTTGAATAATCTTTTAGAGGAAGTATTTTTATTTCTTCGTTTTGAATTATACTGACGTTATCCATTGACGAAAGTTTTAGTAAATTATAGGGAAGGTTGTAACAGTTAAATGCGACACTCTATTGAAGAAAAATACCACTTGTATAATCTTTCCCTGGATTTACAAGGGTCACTAAGAAAATGCTGTGTCATACCTAAATCCACGTTAGAATTCACTTTCTCTTTTTACTACTAGTAGTACTCATTATATTCTAAATATTAACAAAAAATCGCGCTCTTGTGAATTATCGAAGGTGCATTCTGTTTACGTACCGGACTACGAGGGCGAGCGGCTCAGGCGCGCCGTTGCTTGCCGATCGACGTCCACACTGAGCGTGCACGTTAGGGCGAGCCGCGCTCGGGTGAGCATGCGTTCGGTGTGAACGCACCTTTTCAATTTTTTACGCTACATCCTCAAGTTTTGTCTTGTCTCTCAGTTCTGAATTCTTTATTTTGTATATTCTTCTCTTCTTGATAATTAAACAGACTTATATTGTTCGTTTCGAATATTCTTAAATTGTGGAATGTATAATTAAATTTGTTTCACAACATCCTTGGTCATGAGCAGTCTGAGTTGAGTCTGGTCGCGACTAAGGATGTGGTGACACTTCCGAAACGTAGATAGTTTAATAGTACGCGATTAAGTCCAATTAAAAAAAAAATCCGAACAAAGATCTTTACATAATGTTACTTTTCAGTTTTCTATTCTAATTATCTCTTCCTTCTCTTATCTAGATGAATATGAGTCCGGCGACACATCGGACGAGGAGGAGCGACGCAATACTGTCGGCGACATCCCCATGTGGTGGTACAATGAGTACCAACACATAGGCTACGATCTGGACGGACGGAAAATTATCAAGCCTCCGCAGAGAGACCAGATTGATGAGTTCCTCAAGTGAGTTGATGATTATGTGTAGAGATGGCCATAATCAGGTGGAATGTCGTTCGTTTGTTATGTTTATTCAGCTTATTTCCCTAAAGTTGAACCTTTAGATTACTGTACTGGCGGCAATACCACATCGCTATACTTCTCGTTTACCACCAGAACAGAAAGACATATTTAAGGTCGACTCTCAAGTGAGTACAGCCTGGATTTAAGATTCAAGCACATTTATCGCACCGCTCCCGATCGTCACCGCCCCAACTCGTGCCGGAGTTTGTGTCAAACTCGACACAGCAATGTACTTATCAACTCCGTTACGGCATCGGCTAAGTTCGGGACAAGCTAAAGGCGGGTGGGCAGCCAGTTTAAATATTACTTTGAATGTTATGTTTCTAAGGTGAGCGTTTTCAGTCACAGCGCTTAGCAACGCTTGGTCTCCTAAGTTCTAGAATGTTATGTTTCTTAGTTGACATCCAGCAATATTCTATACATACATTAATTCCGCAATGAAAGTTTTTTATGTCTCATCCTTCAACATACTCAGATTCAGAACTTTATTGATAAAATGTCATATTTTAAAGTTCAATATCACGCATGTCAAATACATTTTAAAATTTCTTATTGTCTTAGATGTTATATACTTATCATTATTGAATAATTTTGAAAATGTTGTTGATTTATGAGTGGATCAATGATATATTGGTCATAAAGTCGTTTATGCTGTAGCAAACCATTTTTATGAGGAGCTGTTTGAGCTTGTTTTTAAACGCTGCATCAGTTACGGCGTTTTTAACGTCAGGCGGTATATACTAATGTAATTCATATAACTTGTAGAAAATGCGAAGACCCTGACTTCTGGCGCACAGTCCGCGACCCCCACACCGGTCAGGACGTGATCCTCAGCAAGCAAGACCTCGAGCTGATCTCCCGCATCCGGCAAGGTCAAGTGCCCAATGCAGACCACGACGAGTACCAGGTATGATAAGAAAAGAAGATAACATAAGATAATTATTTATTAACGCAATACACAATTACACAAAATATATCAACATAACTACCAATTACAGTCTCACTCTAACATTAGGAGCTTACGGCGGAAGGTACTGCAGATGGTTCGGTAAGTTGTGTTGTACCGAGTACTGTAAAACATCCCAAACTTTTTTTTTAACTCACCCTTGTATTCCATTTATCTAATCTGATGTCCAATATTTGCTCAAATTTCTTTGACGGAGGCCCATTCCACTATTCCAATATCTTTGTCCAAATTTCTTGCTGATTTCTGTCAAACGCGCACAGCACACACTTTAATAATGATACAAGCCTAGTAAATTTTTCTTTCATTTAAAATGTAAATTTAGCTTAAGTAGTAAGGAATTTTCAAGTTAATTAATTTTACTTAATTTGGTCTTGTCAAGTAATGACCATTGCGATCAAGTTTTTAGGTATTTATTAGTTAATAAAATTATGCTGTTAATCGCTCTCGCTGATGTCCAAGACACTGGCTCAGCCTAGTTTGGAGTCTGATAGATAAGTCTTCATTATGTGTTACTTTTTTTGGTTAATAAATGATTTTGTATGTTGTATTAAACTATCATATTAAAAGGGCGTCGAAATCTTTAGAGCCGACATAATTACAAATATTGTTTGTTTAATACTATAGGATATGTTAATGTAACTTCGTTTCTTAATATTTACTACATATGCATGCCCGTTTCTTAATTGAGACAACCATATTTATATGTAATTTAGCTTAACTTCGTACTAAACCCGGCTAATTGAACCTTAATGTTTTAATTCCACAGCCATGGGTGGAATGGTTCACGCGCGAAGTCCTGGCGACGCCCGTGCGCGCGTTCCCCGAGCACAAGCGGTCCTTCCTGCCGTCCCGCGACGAGCAGAAGCACATCTCCAAGATAGTGCACGCGCTGAAGATGGGCTGGACCAAGACGAGGCGGGAGATCGCGGCCGAGAGGAAGAAGAAACGGGTAAGATTGAGAGTGAATAGCTGCTGCCATAGTAACAGCTTCAACATGGGTGGAATGGTTCACGCGCGAAGTCCTGGCGACGCCCGTGCGCGCGTTCCCCGAGCACAAGCGGTCCTTCCTGCCGTCCCGCGACGAGCAGAAGCACATCTCCAAGATAGTGCACGCGCTGAAGATGGGCTGGACCAAGACGAGGCGGGAGATCGCGGCCGAGAGGAAGAAGAAACGGGTAAGATTGAGAGTGAATAGCTGCTGCCATAGTAACAGCTTCAACATGGGTGGAATGGTTCACGCGCGAAGTCCTGGCGACGCCCGTGCGCGCGTTCCCCGAGCACAAGCGGTCCTTCCTGCCGTCCCGCGACGAGCAGAAGCACATCTCCAAGATAGTGCACGCGCTGAAGATGGGCTGGACCAAGACGAGGCGGGAGATCGCGGCCGAGAGGAAGAAGAAACGGGTAAGATTGAGAGTGAATAGCTGCTGCCATAGTAACAGCTTCAACATGGGTGGAATGGTTCACGCGCGAAGTCCTGGCGACGCCCGTGCGCGCGTTCCCCGAGCACAAGCGGTCCTTCCTGCCGTCCCGCGACGAGCAGAAGCACATCTCCAAGATAGTGCACGCGCTGAAGATGGGCTGGACCAAGACGAGGCGGGAGATCGCGGCCGAGAGGAAGAAGAAACGGGTAAGATTGAGAGTGAATAGCTGCTGCCATAGTAACAGCTTCAACATGGGTGGAATGGTTCACGCGCGAAGTCCTGGCGACGCCCGTGCGCGCGTTCCCCGAGCACAAGCGGTCCTTCCTGCCGTCCCGCGACGAGCAGAAGCACATCTCCAAGATAGTGCACGCGCTGAAGATGGGCTGGACCAAGACGAGGCGGGAGATCGCGGCCGAGAGGAAGAAGAAACGGGTAAGATTGAGAGTGAATAGCTGCTGCCATAGTAACAGCTTCAACATGGGTGGAATGGTTCACGCGCGAAGTCCTGGCGACGCCCGTGCGCGCGTTCCCCGAGCACAAGCGGTCCTTCCTGCCGTCCCGCGACGAGCAGAAGCACATCTCCAAGATAGTGCACGCGCTGAAGATGGGCTGGACCAAGACGAGGCGGGAGATCGCGGCCGAGAGGAAGAAGAAACGGGTAAGATTGAGAGTGAATAGCTGCTGCCATAGTAACAGCTTCAACATGGGTGGAATGGTTCACGCGCGAAGTCCTGGCGACGCCCGTGCGCGCGTTCCCCGAGCACAAGCGGTCCTTCCTGCCGTCCCGCGACGAGCAGAAGCACATCTCCAAGATAGTGCACGCGCTGAAGATGGGCTGGACCAAGACGAGGCGGGAGATCGCGGCCGAGAGGAAGAAGAAACGGGTAAGATTGAGAGTGAATAGCTGCTGCCATAGTAACAGCTTCAACATGGGTGGAATGGTTCACGCGCGAAGTCCTGGCGACGCCCGTGCGCGCGTTCCCCGAGCACAAGCGGTCCTTCCTGCCGTCCCGCGACGAGCAGAAGCACATCTCCAAGATAGTGCACGCGCTGAAGATGGGCTGGACCAAGACGAGGCGGGAGATCGCGGCCGAGAGGAAGAAGAAACGGGTAAGATTGAGAGTGAATAGCTGCTGCCATAGTAACAGCTTCAACATGGGTGGAATGGTTCACGCGCGAAGTCCTGGCGACGCCCGTGCGCGCGTTCCCCGAGCACAAGCGGTCCTTCCTGCCGTCCCGCGACGAGCAGAAGCACATCTCCAAGATAGTGCACGCGCTGAAGATGGGCTGGACCAAGACGAGGCGGGAGATCGCGGCCGAGAGGAAGAAGAAACGGGTAAGATTGAGAGTGAATAGCTGCTGCCATAGTAACAGCTTCAACATGGGTGGAATGGTTCACGCGCGAAGTCCTGGCGACGCCCGTGCGCGCGTTCCCCGAGCACAAGCGGTCCTTCCTGCCGTCCCGCGACGAGCAGAAGCACATCTCCAAGATAGTGCACGCGCTGAAGATGGGCTGGACCAAGACGAGGCGGGAGATCGCGGCCGAGAGGAAGAAGAAACGGGTAAGATTGAGAGTGAATAGCTGCTGCCATAGTAACAGCTTCAACATGGGTGGAATGGTTCACGCGCGAAGTCCTGGCGACGCCCGTGCGCGCGTTCCCCGAGCACAAGCGGTCCTTCCTGCCGTCCCGCGACGAGCAGAAGCACATCTCCAAGATAGTGCACGCGCTGAAGATGGGCTGGACCAAGACGAGGCGGGAGATCGCGGCCGAGAGGAAGAAGAAACGGGTAAGATTGAGAGTGAATAGCTGCTGCCATAGTAACAGCTTCAACATGGGTGGAATGGTTCACGCGCGAAGTCCTGGCGACGCCCGTGCGCGCGTTCCCCGAGCACAAGCGGTCCTTCCTGCCGTCCCGCGACGAGCAGAAGCACATCTCCAAGATAGTGCACGCGCTGAAGATGGGCTGGACCAAGACGAGGCGGGAGATCGCGGCCGAGAGGAAGAAGAAACGGGTAAGATTGAGAGTGAATAGCTGCTGCCATAGTAACAGCTTCAACATGGGTGGAATGGTTCACGCGCGAAGTCCTGGCGACGCCCGTGCGCGCGTTCCCCGAGCACAAGCGGTCCTTCCTGCCGTCCCGCGACGAGCAGAAGCACATCTCCAAGATAGTGCACGCGCTGAAGATGGGCTGGACCAAGACGAGGCGGGAGATCGCGGCCGAGAGGAAGAAGAAACGGGTAAGATTGAGAGTGAATAGCTGCTGCCATAGTAACAGCTTCAACATGGGTGGAATGGTTCACGCGCGAAGTCCTGGCGACGCCCGTGCGCGCGTTCCCCGAGCACAAGCGGTCCTTCCTGCCGTCCCGCGACGAGCAGAAGCACATCTCCAAGATAGTGCACGCGCTGAAGATGGGCTGGACCAAGACGAGGCGGGAGATCGCGGCCGAGAGGAAGAAGAAACGGGTAAGATTGAGAGTGAATAGCTGCTGCCATAGTAACAGCTTCAACATGGGTGGAATGGTTCACGCGCGAAGTCCTGGCGACGCCCGTGCGCGCGTTCCCCGAGCACAAGCGGTCCTTCCTGCCGTCCCGCGACGAGCAGAAGCACATCTCCAAGATAGTGCACGCGCTGAAGATGGGCTGGACCAAGACGAGGCGGGAGATCGCGGCCGAGAGGAAGAAGAAACGGGTAAGATTGAGAGTGAATAGCTGCTGCCATAGTAACAGCTTCAACATGGGTGGAATGGTTCACGCGCGAAGTCCTGGCGACGCCCGTGCGCGCGTTCCCCGAGCACAAGCGGTCCTTCCTGCCGTCCCGCGACGAGCAGAAGCACATCTCCAAGATAGTGCACGCGCTGAAGATGGGCTGGACCAAGACGAGGCGGGAGATCGCGGCCGAGAGGAAGAAGAAACGGGTAAGATTGAGAGTGAATAGCTGCTGCCATAGTAACAGCTTCAACATGGGTGGAATGGTTCACGCGCGAAGTCCTGGCGACGCCCGTGCGCGCGTTCCCCGAGCACAAGCGGTCCTTCCTGCCGTCCCGCGACGAGCAGAAGCACATCTCCAAGATAGTGCACGCGCTGAAGATGGGCTGGACCAAGACGAGGCGGGAGATCGCGGCCGAGAGGAAGAAGAAACGGGTAAGATTGAGAGTGAATAGCTGCTGCCATAGTAACAGCTTCAACATGGGTGGAATGGTTCACGCGCGAAGTCCTGGCGACGCCCGTGCGCGCGTTCCCCGAGCACAAGCGGTCCTTCCTGCCGTCCCGCGACGAGCAGAAGCACATCTCCAAGATAGTGCACGCGCTGAAGATGGGCTGGACCAAGACGAGGCGGGAGATCGCGGCCGAGAGGAAGAAGAAACGGGTAAGATTGAGAGTGAATAGCTGCTGCCATAGTAACAGCTTCAACATGGGTGGAATGGTTCACGCGCGAAGTCCTGGCGACGCCCGTGCGCGCGTTCCCCGAGCACAAGCGGTCCTTCCTGCCGTCCCGCGACGAGCAGAAGCACATCTCCAAGATAGTGCACGCGCTGAAGATGGGCTGGACCAAGACGAGGCGGGAGATCGCGGCCGAGAGGAAGAAGAAACGGGTAAGATTGAGAGTGAATAGCTGCTGCCATAGTAACAGCTTCAACATGGGTGGAATGGTTCACGCGCGAAGTCCTGGCGACGCCCGTGCGCGCGTTCCCCGAGCACAAGCGGTCCTTCCTGCCGTCCCGCGACGAGCAGAAGCACATCTCCAAGATAGTGCACGCGCTGAAGATGGGCTGGACCAAGACGAGGCGGGAGATCGCGGCCGAGAGGAAGAAGAAACGGGTAAGATTGAGAGTGAATAGCTGCTGCCATAGTAACAGCTTCAACATGGGTGGAATGGTTCACGCGCGAAGTCCTGGCGACGCCCGTGCGCGCGTTCCCCGAGCACAAGCGGTCCTTCCTGCCGTCCCGCGACGAGCAGAAGCACATCTCCAAGATAGTGCACGCGCTGAAGATGGGCTGGACCAAGACGAGGCGGGAGATCGCGGCCGAGAGGAAGAAGAAACGGGTAAGATTGAGAGTGAATAGCTGCTGCCATAGTAACAGCTTCAACATGGGTGGAATGGTTCACGCGCGAAGTCCTGGCGACGCCCGTGCGCGCGTTCCCCGAGCACAAGCGGTCCTTCCTGCCGTCCCGCGACGAGCAGAAGCACATCTCCAAGATAGTGCACGCGCTGAAGATGGGCTGGACCAAGACGAGGCGGGAGATCGCGGCCGAGAGGAAGAAGAAACGGGTAAGATTGAGAGTGAATAGCTGCTGCCATAGTAACAGCTTCAACATGGGTGGAATGGTTCACGCGCGAAGTCCTGGCGACGCCCGTGCGCGCGTTCCCCGAGCACAAGCGGTCCTTCCTGCCGTCCCGCGACGAGCAGAAGCACATCTCCAAGATAGTGCACGCGCTGAAGATGGGCTGGACCAAGACGAGGCGGGAGATCGCGGCCGAGAGGAAGAAGAAACGGGTAAGATTGAGAGTGAATAGCTGCTGCCATAGTAACAGCTTCAACATGGGTGGAATGGTTCACGCGCGAAGTCCTGGCGACGCCCGTGCGCGCGTTCCCCGAGCACAAGCGGTCCTTCCTGCCGTCCCGCGACGAGCAGAAGCACATCTCCAAGATAGTGCACGCGCTGAAGATGGGCTGGACCAAGACGAGGCGGGAGATCGCGGCCGAGAGGAAGAAGAAACGGGTAAGATTGAGAGTGAATAGCTGCTGCCATAGTAACAGCTTCAACATGGGTGGAATGGTTCACGCGCGAAGTCCTGGCGACGCCCGTGCGCGCGTTCCCCGAGCACAAGCGGTCCTTCCTGCCGTCCCGCGACGAGCAGAAGCACATCTCCAAGATAGTGCACGCGCTGAAGATGGGCTGGACCAAGACGAGGCGGGAGATCGCGGCCGAGAGGAAGAAGAAACGGGTAAGATTGAGAGTGAATAGCTGCTGCCATAGTAACAGCTTCAACATGGGTGGAATGGTTCACGCGCGAAGTCCTGGCGACGCCCGTGCGCGCGTTCCCCGAGCACAAGCGGTCCTTCCTGCCGTCCCGCGACGAGCAGAAGCACATCTCCAAGATAGTGCACGCGCTGAAGATGGGCTGGACCAAGACGAGGCGGGAGATCGCGGCCGAGAGGAAGAAGAAACGGGTAAGATTGAGAGTGAATAGCTGCTGCCATAGTAACAGCTTCAACATGGGTGGAATGGTTCACGCGCGAAGTCCTGGCGACGCCCGTGCGCGCGTTCCCCGAGCACAAGCGGTCCTTCCTGCCGTCCCGCGACGAGCAGAAGCACATCTCCAAGATAGTGCACGCGCTGAAGATGGGCTGGACCAAGACGAGGCGGGAGATCGCGGCCGAGAGGAAGAAGAAACGGGTAAGATTGAGAGTGAATAGCTGCTGCCATAGTAACAGCTTCAACATGGGTGGAATGGTTCACGCGCGAAGTCCTGGCGACGCCCGTGCGCGCGTTCCCCGAGCACAAGCGGTCCTTCCTGCCGTCCCGCGACGAGCAGAAGCACATCTCCAAGATAGTGCACGCGCTGAAGATGGGCTGGACCAAGACGAGGCGGGAGATCGCGGCCGAGAGGAAGAAGAAACGGGTAAGATTGAGAGTGAATAGCTGCTGCCATAGTAACAGCTTCAACATGGGTGGAATGGTTCACGCGCGAAGTCCTGGCGACGCCCGTGCGCGCGTTCCCCGAGCACAAGCGGTCCTTCCTGCCGTCCCGCGACGAGCAGAAGCACATCTCCAAGATAGTGCACGCGCTGAAGATGGGCTGGACCAAGACGAGGCGGGAGATCGCGGCCGAGAGGAAGAAGAAACGGGTAAGATTGAGAGTGAATAGCTGCTGCCATAGTAACAGCTTCAACATGGGTGGAATGGTTCACGCGCGAAGTCCTGGCGACGCCCGTGCGCGCGTTCCCCGAGCACAAGCGGTCCTTCCTGCCGTCCCGCGACGAGCAGAAGCACATCTCCAAGATAGTGCACGCGCTGAAGATGGGCTGGACCAAGACGAGGCGGGAGATCGCGGCCGAGAGGAAGAAGAAACGGGTAAGATTGAGAGTGAATAGCTGCTGCCATAGTAACAGCTTCAACATGGGTGGAATGGTTCACGCGCGAAGTCCTGGCGACGCCCGTGCGCGCGTTCCCCGAGCACAAGCGGTCCTTCCTGCCGTCCCGCGACGAGCAGAAGCACATCTCCAAGATAGTGCACGCGCTGAAGATGGGCTGGACCAAGACGAGGCGGGAGATCGCGGCCGAGAGGAAGAAGAAACGGGTAAGATTGAGAGTGAATAGCTGCTGCCATACTAACAACTTCAACATGGGAGGAATGGCGCGAAAATGAAATCACGCGCGAAGTCCTAGCGACGCCGTGCGCGGATCGATCTCAGGTCTTCCCACACGCTCCCTTTCTGGACGCACGATGGCCATTTCAGGATCAGGTCCATTTTGGCCACTTGTTAACTATGAGCCGGTCATTTATGCCATCTTGGTCTATACTTTTCCTCGTCTATGTGGATGTCGGTCATCTTGGCTTTGTGGTCAAATTGTCCTGTCTGCGGCATTGTTGGAGGTGTGGTTGGGGTTCTGGAGTCAGGACTGGGGGCACACAGGCAGTGAGAAGGAAAGTGCGCAATATGGGTGTGTGAAAGGGAGAAGTGTGTGGCGGAGAGGGAATCGTTAATAAGAAGAATAATAAGAAGTTATTTGACTTTGTACAGTCGCCATCACATACATCGGAGCAAACAAGCACGTCACAAACATCGGAACATACCTCTATTTTCAAGGCATTAGGGTGCATGTGCCAATATTTTTGAACACCTATAGTGTACCTATGTATGTGATGGCGACTGTATTAGTAACTAGACTGCTATTATACCCTCCTAAGGCCCACCATACAACACAAAATGCCATTGAAATTTGAATCAACTAACGTAAGAAAAAGAGTTGCATATCGTTTGTTTATTTATTTTATTTAATCGTATGGCATATATTATTTTTGGCCTTTTGAGTTGTCACTCTTTAGTACCACCCAGGGGACACGTGCAGGGTTGTGGTAGGTAGCTCCTGCGGACGCGAGTGACAGTTGTCCCCCCTTTGTCAAGTGAGTGGGCAACTCGACTGTTAGAAGTTCTTAAGCCGCCCGAAGGCCTCTAACTAGGCTTAACGACTACTGCCATAGACAGCAACCGGGATCAACTGCTTAGCGTGCCTTCCAAAGCACGGAAGCGCTCATATTAGTAACCACTCAAACAGGCGGTCACCCATCCAAAGACTGACCCCTGCCGTCTTTGCTTGACCTGCGTTATCGTTTCCGATACGCAGGCGCCGCCGGGCTATGAACGCTTCAATTTGTTTCTTCAGTTTGTTTATAAAAAAGATCAACACAAAACAAATGCAACTCTTTTATTTATTTTTTTTGTTTTCCCAGAGGAAATCCTTTATGGATCCCACTCGGCTCGGGAGAAACCAAGTGGGTATGTCCGACTCTCACGGACTAAAACCCCTGGGGTGTTCCACTGCTCGCTTGTAGACAGAGCCCCGGGAACGCTATTGCACACATCATTCCAACCCGAAATGGTTAAAATTGCTTTAAGAGAATAAGTCCTTCCAGTAGGCCCATGATGGGCATTAGGAGAGTAAAACGGGACCCTATTACTAAGACTTCGCTGTCCGTCCGTCCGTCCGTCTGTCTGTCACCAGGCTGTATCGTATCTCACTGATACCGTGATAGTTCCAGTTGAAAATTTCACAGATGATGTATTTTTGTTGCCGCTATAACAACAAATACTAAAAACAATAAAATAAATATTATTGATAATGGTACGGAACCCTTCGTGCGCGAGTCCGACTCGCACTTGGCCGTTTTTTTTTTCTTCATCTGTCTTGTAAACTTGAGCGGGGCTAGTAAACGCGTGCGTGGCGATTTAGCAGCAAATTATGCTAGCGGTCCAGTTCATTTCAAATCAAGTGTTGAGAGTTAAAAAATGCCAGGGGTTAAGTCACCACCATAAATATCTGACACGGGCTAGCGGCAGAAATAAAACTATGTCAGATATTAATGCGCGTGTTGTGGTGGCAGATATTAAGAGCCCGTTAACGTGCTCACTAGCGCCAGTCAAATCAAACTAGTTTTAATGTTGCTGGATTCGTCGATCTATGAACTCAGAAGAAAAACGGCCTTTTTAACTTTGGACGCAACAGCAATTTACTTGATTTTCCATACAACGATAAGTATGAATTGCAACGTGTGACGTCATACTTTAACGTCAATTCGTATGAAGCGTTTCGCCTGCCGCCAGCGAGGTCCGTCTTTAACACAAATTTTTGGGTATTAACGTTCTTTAATTGAAGTTGCTCTAATACAAACATTTGTTCCTCTCCAAAAACCGGTACGAATGGCGTCGTAAATAAATCTTAGGTCACAACCCTATTCTATTTAAACACAATATCGTTGTATATATTGAGAAATTTAATTTTTTTAACAAGCCGGGCTAAAAAAAAATTATGATTTTAAAACATTATAATTTGACCAATCAAAATACTTCACCGTATTAAAGCCACCAATCACAATTCATATCGACATTCAATCGGAACGTTGGGATATTTTTTAGGTACGTATACTGTTTAACTAATTAAAACCTACTCGAAAAAACTTTGTGTTTGGTATCAACCAATCAGAATACAGCTATTTTAAAATTTACCAATCAGGAAACAGGATTTAAAAAATCAATGAGCGTCCAAATGACCGAGCGCAGCAGACTACATACGATACAATATAAACTATAAGATAGAGCGAAACTATGTTTTCTTATCTCGCTCTATCTTAGCTAGCTTATATGTCCAATGCAGTCCGTCGCGCTCGGACGTCTAGACGCGCCTTAAATAGCTTATGCAACGCTATGAATAAAAAAAAATATTGCACAAATTTTACTATTAATATTTCTTGATATAGATTAGTTTTACCTTTTTATTTTAATTTTTTATTTTTTTCCATCTCGTGGAATTATGGCTCATTTTAGACCCTTGTTGTATAATCTACTTAATTAATCAATTTTAACCTTATATATCAGGCGAAGGCCTTCTACAACCTGTGGGGAACGACGGCCGAGGACGAGAAAATCCGCGGCATCCACAAACACATCCCCGCACCTAAACGGACACTGCCATCACACGCAGAAAGCTACAACCCGCCGCCCGAGTACTTGCTCGACTCTAAAGAGGTACGTTGAAACTCTCGACCTAAGTATATTTTCCGATTATATTTGTGATTTTTATAATGTATTTTTAATGTTGTCAAATGCCGTGTTATCTGCAATGCAATTTACATCTTTATCAGTTTCGTGGTTTTACGGTTCGTGGTATAGCGCTCTGCGCGTGCAGTATAATAACGCTTTCAGGGTGCTGATGGGGCTGCCCAGATTCTGTAGCGCATCAGGGATGTTTGCAGAAGCGCGGGTAGACTGTTTCTACGCCACTATGCGCAAGCGAGCTACATCCCTGGTGCGCAGAGTGCGCGCTAGCTCCAACAGCATTCTGAGCATGATAGCGGACAGGATCGATGGCCTGTACTTGAACAACTGCTGCGTCACACCTCTAAATTATAAATGACATTAGGCCTTTTCGTGTATACGCTAGGGCGTCATCTATTATATCTTCTATCTATGACAATAGTAGAATAAGTCTTAGTGAAAGTTTACATTGTAAATACTTTCCTATCGTTGCTTGTCATATTAAATAGTTATTTCGTGAGCAATATTTTTCTGTATCTGAAACCAATAGTTAAGATTCCGTAATACCCGAAAAAGGCTTGAAGAATTTGTCATGTCCAAAGCCCATTGTCATATTTGCGGGCACGGTAGCGCCCCCGCCAAGTCAAGCCAAAGGGCACCTCCCTTTTCTCGATACATTTCGTCGTATTTTCATTAATCTGTCCCTATATTTAGATGAAAGAATGGAACAAGCTGTCGGAAACGCCGTGGAAGCGCAAATACACCTTCCTACCCACTAAACACGATAACTTGCGTTCCGTCGCCGCCTACCCGCGATACACCCGCGAGCGTTTCCTAAGATGTCTCGACTTGTATCTGGCGCCCCGAGCTATACATATGAGGGTAAGTGCGAATCATTTACTATCGTACACTCAGAGGCAATAAAGACAGGTCACTCTGTATAGGAATATCCATGGAAAGTGACCCGTTTTCATTGCCTTTGAGTGTAATAACAAGCGCGTGGGGAAATTAAATGTGCCATTGGGACACCTCTCTTCGCTCACTGTCGCACCGATCATGGCAAGTAAGTGCAAACACAGCACAGGTGTCAGTCTCTCACATTTTATGGCCCTGCGAGTGTATGACAATAGTTTAAAGAATTGCAAATACAAAATTATCTATGATATATTTTAGCGTTACATAAAATTCGATGAATTAAGAGAACACGTTTACCTTTAGTTACTCTTGAGAAAAACTTTTCATTACCTAAAACTAAACGTAGAGTCTGGCAAACGAAAGTTGAACCCACTTGATTCAATAACGCGGCAACACTAAACGTCATACGCATACATTTTGACCAACAATGTTGCCGCGTAATTGAACCTAGTGGGTTCAACTTTCGTTTGCCAGACTCTAGAAACGAAGAAAAGTATCAATTTCACTAACTCTCAACGTAATTTCTTGCAGCTAACCATCAGCCCCGAAGACCTAGTCCCCAAGCTGCCCTCACCACGGGAACTGCAGCCGTTCCCCACATTCGAGGCGCTGGTCTTCAAGGGCCACAGTAGTCTGGTCCGCAGTGCCGACTTCGATCCTACAGGACAGTACGCTGTGTCGGGCAGCGATGATGGCACTGTTAAAGGTAACTTGCTTCTAGGAACATTCTATGAGTCTTCTAAGAATCTTCTAGAAGTCACTACGAGAGGTGCTGTCTAGAATATAGCTTTTAAGAGTGTCCGTTCTTTCTTAGAGCCTGGAAGCCTTTCTAAGAGCCTTCTAAGAATCTTCTAGAAGTTACTACAACAGGTACTGTCAAGAGTATAGCTCCTAAGAGTCGCTGTCCTTTCTTAGTCTCTATGAGATCTTCTAAGATTTTTCTAGGAGCTTCTAGTAATAACTAGAGTACATTCATTCCTTCAAAAAGCTTTAATGACCCTGAAGACCTAGTCCCCAAGCTGCCCTCACCACGAAAACTACAGCCGTTCCCCACATTCGAGGCGCTGGTGTTCAAGGGCCACAATGGTGGGACTTCGACCCTACAGGACAGTACGCTGTGTCGGGCAGCGATGATGACACTGTTAAAGGTAACTTGCTTCTAAGAATCTTATAGGAGCCTTCTAGGAATCTTCTAAATGTCACTAAAAGTCGTGCTGTCAAGAATATAGTTTCTAGGAGTCTCCGACCTTTTTTAGAGTGACTATAGATAGGCCTTTTTAAGATACTTCTAAGAGTTTCTAATAACCTTTAAATAATGTCATTCCTTTTAAAAGTTCCAATGGCCCTGACGACTTAGTTAGTCCCCAAGCTCCCTGGCACTGTTAAAGGTAAGCTTCTAGATATCTTTTAAGATACTTCTAAGAATCTTCTAGAAGTCACAAAAGGTGTTATTAGGAATTCAGCTTCTAAGACTCTCTTAGTCTCTATGCTTTCTAAGGGTGGTATTCCACTCGTTCAAGATCTTTGTTCAATTTGCATTGCGTCTCACTCACTCTTCAAGCAAAATGTGAGACACAAATACATTTGATCAAAGATCTTGGACAGAAATTTGACGAGTGGAATACCACCCTAAGATACTTCTAAGAGTTTCAAATAACCTTAGACTATTTTGATTTCTTCTACCAGAGAGATGTTCCTGCTGTCAAGAATATAGCTTATAATAGTATCTGTCTTTTCTTACAGTCTCTATAGCCTTTCTTAGAGACTACTAAGAGTTTCTAGTAATCGTTGAATACTTTCATTATTTCTACGAGAGAGGTGCTGTCAACAATATAGATTCTAAAAGTCTCTGTTCGTTCTTAGAGTGTATGAGCCTTTCTAAGAATCTTCTAATAGCATCTAAAAATGTTCTAGAAGATATTACAAGAGGCGCCGTCAAGAATATAGCTTCTAAGAGTCTCCGCCCTTTCTTAGGTTCTATGAGCTTTTCTATAATACTTCTAAGAGTTTTTATTAACCTTTTAAGGTGGTTCGATTGCCATACAAAACGTTATTTGACATTCGCAGGCTAACGGCGTGATATTTTAAGAAATTTATGTAACAAACTTTCATAAATTGGCTTCCCATTTGCGCCAAATTCCCCCTTTCCTAGAATAAACTTTAATAATCTAGATTAATTTGAGAAATGGGTTTGGGACGTGATATTTTGGGAAACCCATTTTTCTCAAATTAATCTAGTTTATTAAAGTTTATTCTAGGAAAGGGGGAATTTGGCGCAAATGGGAAGCCAATTTATGAAAGTTTGTTACATAAGTTTCTTAAGAGGGCGCTCGTTTTTTGGTCAGGAATAAGCGAGAATGACGGATTTTTGACGTTGTAATTCTAAGAAACGGAGAGCTTTTTTTAGATCCCGGTTACTTATTTGCATAGGTAAACTCCTCATATTGGTCCTAGCCGCCTCCAATTTACGAAGAACTGAATACTTTAACCGAAAATACCCGATTACTGACAGTAGTTTTCTGAAGAGAGCGCAGAGTCATAAGTTTGAGCCCCTAATTTTCCATGATGTTATATGAGAACCTACTTGTTTTATTCTATTTTCACTAGCGTAATATGTTGCCATTGCTACTAGCCGCCTCGAATTTTCCTTATTCTGCACGTATATATATGTAAACTGTTCTCAATTGCACCATATTTGTCAACAAAATCTTACTGAAAACTCGAGGATTTTCTCATTATTGTTGAATTATTTGTGTATTGAATCTTACACAACATTAAAGTTCATGCTTGTTCCAACAAGATCCAGTCCAAAAAATATAAATTTAGTCAACATTTATATTTATAAATAATTATTCAAAACTAGTATAAATTTACCGCCGCGCGGGAATATATCTCAGTACCGGCTGAATAGCCCTCCGAGACAGACGTGTACTCTGTTTATTTGTGGCTATTCACGAAGCTAACCGGCCACTCTTCAGATAAAATAATATTATTTTGATCTCCGACTAGGCATAGTTGTTACAAACCTCGGGGTCAAACTATACTGGGGATACATTCGTGAGGCAAATCGAGACAAGTTATGAATTGCATAGCTATCAGATATGACGTAGTGTAGCGAAAAGGCTCAAACCCACAGGATATGTAACATTTAAAATTGAACCTTCTACCTAAAACAAAAGTCATACATTTCAATGGTGATATCTTGTGGGTTGGATCCTTTTGTCTAAACTACGCGTTCTATAGTCAATTATTATTGTACGAGTGATCGTGATACTTGATAGATTTAATTTATTTACTTGTTACTATCAGTCCACCTTGTGGAGGGTCCGCTGCAGTTTCCGGTACGTAGTCGCCTCTCGAGAACCTCCCCGCCCCAACGGCCATTATGATTAGTTAGTATGTATGTATGTATGTTAGTTTGGGCGAAATCTTCAAATTAGGTACAATTGCGTATCTTCGGTGACAATGCCATAATATCATAGAGCTGGTCTGATGATGGAATCGGAAGGTGGCCATAGCAACTCCTAAACTCAACAAGATAAAGCCATCGAATTTGGGCTCATTAATTTGGTCATGGCACGGCAAGACTTTGGTGCTGGATGATTTCCAGAGTCTGATAATGGAGCTGGAAGGTGGTCATGGAACTCCTAAACTAAACTAGATAAACCCATCTAGTTTGGGCTCATCTGTTTTGTCTTGGTAAACACTTTGGTGATGGATGATTTCCAGGATCTGATGATGGAAGTTGGTCATGGGAACTCCTAAACTAAAATAGATAGACCTATCTTGTTTGGGTTTGTGTGATTTGTCTGTACAAGTACCCACGAACCAGCGACATAATATGCAGGGTTATTGAAAATAACAAGATGAATAAAAAACATTTTAAAAAACAAGCTTATGTGGCGTTTGTTAAGTACAGCACGATCCTACCTTGCATTTAGTTATTATTTTCGTTTATATATAATAATAACACACACCGGGGGTTTACACTGGAAAGGGAGATTTTTACGTGGTTTTATTACATTTCCGAGTCATCATCATCATCATCATCATATCAGCCGAAAGACGTCCACTGCTGGACATAGGCATCCCCCAAAGAGTGCCACAATGGCCGTTCCTGCGCCACCCGCATCCAGCGGACTCCCGCGACCTTTACCAGGTCATCAGTCCACCTTGCGGGGGGCCTACCCACGCTGCGCCTTCCGGTACGTGGTTGCCACTCCAGAACCTTTCCGCCCCAACGGCCATCGGTTCTACGTGCAATGTGCCCCGCCCACTGCCACTTAAGTTTAGCAATTCGGAGGGATATATCGGTTCCCTTGGTTCTGCTGCGGATAGCCTCATTTCTGATGCGATCGCGCAGGGAAACTCCCAGCATAGCCCTCTCCATTGCCCTTTGAGTGACTTTGAGCCTTCTTATGAGGCCTATAGTAAGCGACCACGTTTCCGTGCCATATGTCATCACTGGCAACACACACTGGTCAAAGACTCTCGTCTTGAGACACTGCGGAATATTGGACGAAAAGATGTGCCGTAGCTTCCCGAATGCTGCCCAGCCGAGTCGGATTCGACGATTGACCTTCCCTTCGACATTTCCGAGTATCACTCTTTATTTCGAAATAAATGTTAAAAAAACCGGCCAAGTGCGAGTCGGACTCGCGCACGAAGGGTACCGTACCATTATCTATATCTAAAAACGGCAAAATATCTATATCTAAAATCACGTTTGTTGTATAGGAGCCCCCTGTAACCTAGTTAGTAACTTGGTAGTGACTCTGCCTACGAAGCTGGAGGTCCCGGGTTCGAATCCCGGTAAGGGCATTTATTTGTGTGATGACCATAAATATTTGTTCCTGAGTCATGGATGTTTTCTATGTATTTAAGTATTTATTTATCTATATAAGTATGTTTATCGTCGTCTAGTACCCATAGTACAAGCTTTGCTTAGTTTGGGGCAAAGTCGATTTGTGTAAGATTGTAAAATAAAAAGAAACAAATAAAAACTAAAATAAAAATAAAAAGATGTATTCTGTTTTTTAGTATTTTTTGTTATAAATAGCGACAACAGAAATACATCATCTGTGAAAATCTCTATCTTTCACGGTTCATGAGATACAGCCTGGTGACAGAAGGACAGACAGGCATTCAGACAGACAGACGGACAGCGGAGTCTTAGTAATAGGGTCCCGTTTTACTCTTTGAGTACGGAATCCTAATAAGTGACATAGGTTTTAGGCTCAGAACATAAAAAAAGGGAGAAGTGCCGTACTGCTTAATTCCAACCAAAACCGATGTCCCCAGTTTTCTCCCACCGCAGCGCCCATATTGAACCGTGTAAAAACAAAGACTCGGGCGTTGCCAGTGAGTCTACGGCAACATGCAAACAAGGGCTGTGATTGGCTTAAACGCACTACACTAGGGGGGCGACAAACGTTAAAATTATGTTTTATCGACATTGATATTAAAATTAATATTATGTTATGATATTGATAGGTAACAACTTCAACAACATGGTAAGTTTATGTGGTGGTATTTAAACTTTTAGCTACAAGTTTAAATAACACGGGTTGTTAACTTACCATAAATCGCAAAAGTAAAAAATATTGACGAATACCTACAGAGTAACATAAACGGCTTTTTATAAGTTCGTGTTCACATACATTTAAAACTCTGGTCACATCGATATTTTTGACCAGGCCGATCCGTATCGCATTTTGGCGCGAAATAATATGTCCATTACTCATATTACGAGATTTAAGGCTAAGGGCGAGTATCCACCAAAGATGTGCGGAGATGTGTTACCATACATTTTACACCTAGGTTTCAAGCAAGCGAGGTGTCAAATATTCGAAAAGTGTACGGCTCTTATTAAGTGGTTGGAAACATTTTTCTTGAAAATGTTACGAACACATTACCTCTTCTCTGTACAGGAAACCAGTTAGGACCTCTGCCAGTAGCATCTATCCATTTTTTTAGTACCTACTCGGATTCTTTGGAAAACTGTAATAAGAAACCGAGATTTCTTCTTCAATTATCACATTTCAAATGAAAGTAAAAAATACTCATTTAAAATAAATTATTGGTAATAATATCACATTTTAAGTTGTTCTGAAGCCATTTGCAACTAAATTATATACTTGTATATACAATTTTATTATGTCTATTTACCGTTCATACTGCAACTTAGTGAAAATCTTATTAGTAGGTACCGTAAACATTTTGTGCCTTTTAATCTTATTAGTTACCTTTAAGATAGGCACCCAACCAAAACAAGTAATTAAATTAAATAAAACAGCGAAAGTAGTCGAAATAAAATAACTAGTATGATATCGTACTTCTATTTTATCGATTACGCGTAAATTGTAACTGCACTTTGGCACCGCTCTAGTTTGCGACGCCAAGCAGCGGCCGTACCACAAAAAAATTCAAGCATCGTCCATATCCATAGTGGTTTAATACATTGCGCCGTGGTTTACTGTATTGAACATTCAATGTACAACGCATAGAACAAAAATATGCTTTTTCGTTCGATATGTTAGTTCGATCCCGAGAAATGAGGCGGCGTTGCGTTTATTTATTAAAATATTAGTTTTTACTGACTTAAGTGAAAATACTAATACTCACATGTGGTGCGTGACTCCACCATTTATGTAGGTTTTAGATTCATTCCTATTTTTGCATGTAACCACGCTACAATTCGGCATTTTGAGTAAACGTGGAAAAACATTTCAGATTCACGGCAAATTGCGACTAACATGCGGTGGGCAGTGACATGCCCATTTGGCCATGTCGCACCGACACGCGCCAAGCCCCCGTTTCATATCTATTCCTTTTTATCATCTGAGGTTTTAGGCTTTTGAATAAAATCACGCATTAATTAATTGTATTCTAGATAAAAAGCTGTGTTTGTATAATTTATAATTTTCAGTTCCTTTGGTAAGAAACGGACATAGCAATTTCTATGAAGGGCAGTTTTTTTTTACTGTCCATAACAAAAAAAAAATTCTTCAAGAAATGAATACGTCAGTACCCAGTAATTTCCTAGTAGTGGGTCGACTGGTATAATTTCATTACATTACTATATATAAATAAGACTCAGATAACATGCAAACTATTAATATCCGTAAAACAAATCATTATTCTTATTACTGACAACTTTAAAACTCGTTAGTTTATTTTATACTAAAAAAACGAAACTAAATATACTTTGTCATATCATAGTATTTTAATACAAATAGAAAACTTGTGCTCAAAAATCAAATACTTACTTTATTCAAGTTATCTAACTTCGCTAACATGATGTTCTAGAACATCATGTTAGCGAAGTAATACTTACCACTTTTTAGTGCAAGTATCAATATCGGTCACGGAGTGAATTCCAACGGTGCGCTATACAGCTATTTGCATCGGCAAGCTCCGTGGTTAGTTCTATCCCGATCGCACTTACATATAGCTAGAAAGGGACGGCACCCGCGGCTGGTGCGATCTCGCTGTGCATGTGGGGGTTAGGTACGTTTGTGTGGGTGGTAGTAGTATTTACACACACAAACGCACTACGCGTGTCAAAATACCGAATTCTGAGCGAGCGCTTTTTTGAAGAGCACTCTTAAAATATCACGCCGTTAGCCTGCGAATGTCAAATAACGTTTTGTACGGCAATCGAACCACCTTAAGTAAGATAAAGATTCTAAGATGCTTTAGACAGCCTTCATTGCTTCTAAGATCCTTAATAGAGTATTAGAGAGCATGTTTTTTCTCCTAACAGCACTATGAGTATTTAAAAGAATAAAGGCGCATAATAATTAAAGAAATGGAGAATTGGCTTTAAATTGGGATAGTTGGAAATCTAGGGGGGAGGCCTTTGCCCAGCAGTGGGACACAACATAGGCTAAGCAAAAAAAAAATATTAAAGACTATCAAAAACTTTTTGAAGGCTTAGTAGTAGATAAAGTTTTGGAAGGATACAGGCTCACTAAAAGCAGCCCAGTGTTCTTCCAAAACTGTATCTATTACTAAGCCTTCTAAAAGTTTTTGATGTTCTTTCATTATTTTAAGTCTTAAAAGCGCCTTTACTCTTCTGAAGAGTCAGTAAAAGCAAAATACAAAAAAACAACAGTAAAAGTAACAGTCGCCTTTTTAAGATTAAATGAGCCTTCCAAGAGATTCTAGCAGCCTTTGTTCCTTCCAATAGCTTTAAGAGTATATGAGTCGCTTAACTTCAAACTCGGGTAAATCCAATTCTGACATTTTTTAAGATTTTGGTATGAAATAAAAGGGTAAAAAACTAGTTTTGTTATAATTTATTCGGTTTAGTATAATTTTGTCTGGTTTTTGAGAAAAATACGGTTAAAATCATAATATTTTATCAAAATCAGATTATCCATATGACAGTTTTTTTCAAATGTAGGTAAGTCCATCCAAGCCAATCAGCGAAAGAAGTTTGTTCAACATGGCTGACAATTACTAATCGTATTTTTTTCAAATCTAGATAAATCCAGGCCTTTTAAATCAAAATTATACAAATCCACACTGAGTTTTTTCAAAGATAGATAAATTACAATCGATTATATCAAATGAAGGTAAATCCAATCTTAATTTGATTTTTTGTAAAGAATGGATGGTTTTTAATGCTGAATTTGCCGAACAGGATGGCTTTATTTAATGGTTTAGCCATAATAAAAGAAATACTGCCTTTCACATCACCATATTAACGTTATTATCACTTTATTTCAATTATCTCGGAAGTGGTTAGAGTGGATTTATCTGAATTTGAAGTTAAGCGACACATATTAAATATCTAACTTTTCAGTCTTTACTAGCCTTTGTTCCTTCTAAGACCCTCAAGAGTATATTTTTATTTATTTATTTATTGGAAAACCAACAGCTCACAAAACAGGTAACCAGGTAGCCAATTATAGGTTCTCACAGATAGCAATCTAGTAGAAGTTAACATCACGATAGAAGCATAGACAGTTGTCCATTGAACTAGAATAATCAATTACATAAAGTATTAAAGTAGTAAGAGTAAAAAAGTAGTCAAAAACAAGAAGACAAAAAGGAAAGGGCAAGCTCACTTATAGTATTTTATGCAACTGTTGTATAAGAAGGGTCTTAAAAGGCGAGCGGCGTGGGTTGCGATGCGAGCCTCGGCGAGCATCGCAATAATAGACGCCACGAGCGTTTTTAGACCAGTTATACACCGTTGCATACAATACTTTTTCTACGACACATTTTAAATAAATAGCAGACTACAGAATAGTTAAACTTTTCAGGCAGCAAGTTTTCTATTCGTACTTTTGCTACTCACGCAATTTCTTTAGGAGTGCAGTTATTAATTACTTCGACCATTTTAAAAGGAACGTACACTTTTGTCTTCACAAACACGAATAAAATCTTAATAGTTTAGGACTAATAGTTTATCATCTTTTGTCTTTTTATTTTGAACTGTATTTTGGTGGGAAATCGGAAATGTGACAGCTCTTGCTTATGGTTTGTTTTGTTTTTAATTTGTTTGCACTTGCCAATTCGAACTGTTTATTTTTATAAATAATACCAAAAATTTATAAAACATGTAATTTAACACACAATAGATGATGATTAATTATTATTGTAGTAAATAATTTATAATATACAAATGTTAAATCGTAAATAAATACTTTTATTTCGAAATACTTGTTTATGAAGTTGGCACCACTGCAATATAGCGGCCGATTAAAAAAAAGTTAAACAGTGCTTTTATGAAAAATGTATGAACCAAAAAAGTACGCTAAACAGTGCGTTTTTGGGCCATAGAGCATAGAGTTTGTCGACGACTTATTAGTGGTGTCATTGTATTTGAGCTACAGCTTATTTAAATGACAGATAACGGTACAGGAGTAGAAAAAAGAATTTACGCGATAAAATACGCCTTATAGATTGGGTATTTATATTAAACACATCAATATCATGCTCACTCGATAAATACCTAATTTTCAACCGACGAAATATGACATTTTATCAATAAAGTTCTGAATCTGAATCTGAAAAAACGAAGGAAGTTCTCAAGTCAACTTTTTTTTTTTTTTTTTTATGTATGACCATGCATGACTTTTTACAGAGTAGTTCGATTTGGATAATTATTTTTTTATTGGAAAGGGACCGAATTTGGAAAAAAAAACAACCTCAAGGGTAGGAAAATAGGGGCTGATTGATTTTTCGTCGGTCAAAACTTTGTTTTTAAAGTAAATTATTTTGTTTACAGTCTGGGAAACAAGCACCGGCCGCTGCCTCCGCACCATCCAGCTCTCCGCCCCCGTGACCCGCGTGGCGTGGACGCCAGCCTCCGGCCTCAGTCTGCTCGCGGCCGCCGTCGGCAAGAGACTGCTGCTGCTCAACCCGGGGCAGGACATCGGCGCGCACAAGGTCGCCGCCAGGACTGATGAGTTGCTAGAAGAGCCGCCGCCACAGCACGATGTCGTCAGTGAGTATGATAGATGACCCGCGTGGCGTGGACGCCAGCCTCCGGCCTCAGTCTGCTCGCGGCCGCCGTCGGCAAGAGACTGCTGCTGCTCAACCCGGGGCAGGACATCGGCGCGCACAAGGTCGCCGCCAGGACTGATGAGTTGCTAGAAGAGCCGCCGCCACAGCACGATGTCGTCAGTGAGTATGATAGATGACCCGCGTGGCGTGGACGCCAGCCTCCGGCCTCAGTCTGCTCGCGGCCGCCGTCGGCAAGAGACTGCTGCTGCTCAACCCGGGGCAGGACATCGGCGCGCACAAGGTCGCCGCCAGGACTGATGAGTTGCTAGAAGAGCCGCCGCCACAGCACGATGTCGTCAGTGAGTATGATAGATGACCCGCGTGGCGTGGACGCCAGCCTCCGGCCTCAGTCTGCTCGCGGCCGCCGTCGGCAAGAGACTGCTGCTGCTCAACCCGGGGCAGGACATCGGCGCGCACAAGGTCGCCGCCAGGACTGATGAGTTGCTAGAAGAGCCGCCGCCACAGCACGATGTCGTCAGTGAGTATGATAGATGACCCGCGTGGCGTGGACGCCAGCCTCCGGCCTCAGTCTGCTCGCGGCCGCCGTCGGCAAGAGACTGCTGCTGCTCAACCCGGGGCAGGACATCGGCGCGCACAAGGTCGCCGCCAGGACTGATGAGTTGCTAGAAGAGCCGCCGCCACAGCACGATGTCGTCAGTGAGTATGATAGATGACCCGCGTGGCGTGGACGCCAGCCTCCGGCCTCAGTCTGCTCGCGGCCGCCGTCGGCAAGAGACTGCTGCTGCTCAACCCGGGGCAGGACATCGGCGCGCACAAGGTCGCCGCCAGGACTGATGAGTTGCTAGAAGAGCCGCCGCCACAGCACGATGTCGTCAGTGAGTATGATAGATGACCCGCGTGGCGTGGACGCCAGCCTCCGGCCTCAGTCTGCTCGCGGCCGCCGTCGGCAAGAGACTGCTGCTGCTCAACCCGGGGCAGGACATCGGCGCGCACAAGGTCGCCGCCAGGACTGATGAGTTGCTAGAAGAGCCGCCGCCACAGCACGATGTCGTCAGTGAGTATGATAGATGACCCGCGTGGCGTGGACGCCAGCCTCCGGCCTCAGTCTGCTCGCGGCCGCCGTCGGCAAGAGACTGCTGCTGCTCAACCCGGGGCAGGACATCGGCGCGCACAAGGTCGCCGCCAGGACTGATGAGTTGCTAGAAGAGCCGCCGCCACAGCACGATGTCGTCAGTGAGTATGATAGATGACCCGCGTGGCGTGGACGCCAGCCTCCGGCCTCAGTCTGCTCGCGGCCGCCGTCGGCAAGAGACTGCTGCTGCTCAACCCGGGGCAGGACATCGGCGCGCACAAGGTCGCCGCCAGGACTGATGAGTTGCTAGAAGAGCCGCCGCCACAGCACGATGTCGTCAGTGAGTATGATAGATGACCCGCGTGGCGTGGACGCCAGCCTCCGGCCTCAGTCTGCTCGCGGCCGCCGTCGGCAAGAGACTGCTGCTGCTCAACCCGGGGCAGGACATCGGCGCGCACAAGGTCGCCGCCAGGACTGATGAGTTGCTAGAAGAGCCGCCGCCACAGCACGATGTCGTCAGTGAGTATGATAGATGACCCGCGTGGCGTGGACGCCAGCCTCCGGCCTCAGTCTGCTCGCGGCCGCCGTCGGCAAGAGACTGCTGCTGCTCAACCCGGGGCAGGACATCGGCGCGCACAAGGTCGCCGCCAGGACTGATGAGTTGCTAGAAGAGCCGCCGCCACAGCACGATGTCGTCAGTGAGTATGATAGATGACCCGCGTGGCGTGGACGCCAGCCTCCGGCCTCAGTCTGCTCGCGGCCGCCGTCGGCAAGAGACTGCTGCTGCTCAACCCGGGGCAGGACATCGGCGCGCACAAGGTCGCCGCCAGGACTGATGAGTTGCTAGAAGAGCCGCCGCCACAGCACGATGTCGTCAGTGAGTATGATAGATGACCCGCGTGGCGTGGACGCCAGCCTCCGGCCTCAGTCTGCTCGCGGCCGCCGTCGGCAAGAGACTGCTGCTGCTCAACCCGGGGCAGGACATCGGCGCGCACAAGGTCGCCGCCAGGACTGATGAGTTGCTAGAAGAGCCGCCGCCACAGCACGATGTCGTCAGTGAGTATGATAGATGACCCGCGTGGCGTGGACGCCAGCCTCCGGCCTCAGTCTGCTCGCGGCCGCCGTCGGCAAGAGACTGCTGCTGCTCAACCCGGGGCAGGACATCGGCGCGCACAAGGTCGCCGCCAGGACTGATGAGTTGCTAGAAGAGCCGCCGCCACAGCACGATGTCGTCAGTGAGTATGATAGATGACCCGCGTGGCGTGGACGCCAGCCTCCGGCCTCAGTCTGCTCGCGGCCGCCGTCGGCAAGAGACTGCTGCTGCTCAACCCGGGGCAGGACATCGGCGCGCACAAGGTCGCCGCCAGGACTGATGAGTTGCTAGAAGAGCCGCCGCCACAGCACGATGTCGTCAGTGAGTATGATAGATGACCCGCGTGGCGTGGACGCCAGCCTCCGGCCTCAGTCTGCTCGCGGCCGCCGTCGGCAAGAGACTGCTGCTGCTCAACCCGGGGCAGGACATCGGCGCGCACAAGGTCGCCGCCAGGACTGATGAGTTGCTAGAAGAGCCGCCGCCACAGCACGATGTCGTCAGTGAGTATGATAGATGACCCGCGTGGCGTGGACGCCAGCCTCCGGCCTCAGTCTGCTCGCGGCCGCCGTCGGCAAGAGACTGCTGCTGCTCAACCCGGGGCAGGACATCGGCGCGCACAAGGTCGCCGCCAGGACTGATGAGTTGCTAGAAGAGCCGCCGCCACAGCACGATGTCGTCAGTGAGTATGATAGATGACCCGCGTGGCGTGGACGCCAGCCTCCGGCCTCAGTCTGCTCGCGGCCGCCGTCGGCAAGAGACTGCTGCTGCTCAACCCGGGGCAGGACATCGGCGCGCACAAGGTCGCCGCCAGGACTGATGAGTTGCTAGAAGAGCCGCCGCCACAGCACGATGTCGTCAGTGAGTATGATAGATGACCCGCGTGGCGTGGACGCCAGCCTCCGGCCTCAGTCTGCTCGCGGCCGCCGTCGGCAAGAGACTGCTGCTGCTCAACCCGGGGCAGGACATCGGCGCGCACAAGGTCGCCGCCAGGACTGATGAGTTGCTAGAAGAGCCGCCGCCACAGCACGATGTCGTCAGTGAGTATGATAGATGACCCGCGTGGCGTGGACGCCAGCCTCCGGCCTCAGTCTGCTCGCGGCCGCCGTCGGCAAGAGACTGCTGCTGCTCAACCCGGGGCAGGACATCGGCGCGCACAAGGTCGCCGCCAGGACTGATGAGTTGCTAGAAGAGCCGCCGCCACAGCACGATGTCGTCAGTGAGTATGATAGATGACCCGCGTGGCGTGGACGCCAGCCTCCGGCCTCAGTCTGCTCGCGGCCGCCGTCGGCAAGAGACTGCTGCTGCTCAACCCGGGGCAGGACATCGGCGCGCACAAGGTCGCCGCCAGGACTGATGAGTTGCTAGAAGAGCCGCCGCCACAGCACGATGTCGTCAGTGAGTATGATAGATGACCCGCGTGGCGTGGACGCCAGCCTCCGGCCTCAGTCTGCTCGCGGCCGCCGTCGGCAAGAGACTGCTGCTGCTCAACCCGGGGCAGGACATCGGCGCGCACAAGGTCGCCGCCAGGACTGATGAGTTGCTAGAAGAGCCGCCGCCACAGCACGATGTCGTCAGTGAGTATGATAGATGACCCGCGTGGCGTGGACGCCAGCCTCCGGCCTCAGTCTGCTCGCGGCCGCCGTCGGCAAGAGACTGCTGCTGCTCAACCCGGGGCAGGACATCGGCGCGCACAAGGTCGCCGCCAGGACTGATGAGTTGCTAGAAGAGCCGCCGCCACAGCACGATGTCGTCAGTGAGTATGATAGATGACCCGCGTGGCGTGGACGCCAGCCTCCGGCCTCAGTCTGCTCGCGGCCGCCGTCGGCAAGAGACTGCTGCTGCTCAACCCGGGGCAGGACATCGGCGCGCACAAGGTCGCCGCCAGGACTGATGAGTTGCTAGAAGAGCCGCCGCCACAGCACGATGTCGTCAGTGAGTATGATAGATGACCCGCGTGGCGTGGACGCCAGCCTCCGGCCTCAGTCTGCTCGCGGCCGCCGTCGGCAAGAGACTGCTGCTGCTCAACCCGGGGCAGGACATCGGCGCGCACAAGGTCGCCGCCAGGACTGATGAGTTGCTAGAAGAGCCGCCGCCACAGCACGATGTCGTCAGTGAGTATGATAGATGACCCGCGTGGCGTGGACGCCAGCCTCCGGCCTCAGTCTGCTCGCGGCCGCCGTCGGCAAGAGACTGCTGCTGCTCAACCCGGGGCAGGACATCGGCGCGCACAAGGTCGCCGCCAGGACTGATGAGTTGCTAGAAGAGCCGCCGCCACAGCACGATGTCGTCAGTGAGTATGATAGATGACCCGCGTGGCGTGGACGCCAGCCTCCGGCCTCAGTCTGCTCGCGGCCGCCGTCGGCAAGAGACTGCTGCTGCTCAACCCGGGGCAGGACATCGGCGCGCACAAGGTCGCCGCCAGGACTGATGAGTTGCTAGAAGAGCCGCCGCCACAGCACGATGTCGTCAGTGAGTATGATAGATGACCCGCGTGGCGTGGACGCCAGCCTCCGGCCTCAGTCTGCTCGCGGCCGCCGTCGGCAAGAGACTGCTGCTGCTCAACCCGGGGCAGGACATCGGCGCGCACAAGGTCGCCGCCAGGACTGATGAGTTGCTAGAAGAGCCGCCGCCACAGCACGATGTCGTCAGTGAGTATGATAGATGACCCGCGTGGCGTGGACGCCAGCCTCCGGCCTCAGTCTGCTCGCGGCCGCCGTCGGCAAGAGACTGCTGCTGCTCAACCCGGGGCAGGACATCGGCGCGCACAAGGTCGCCGCCAGGACTGATGAGTTGCTAGAAGAGCCGCCGCCACAGCACGATGTCGTCAGTGAGTATGATAGATGACCCGCGTGGCGTGGACGCCAGCCTCCGGCCTCAGTCTGCTCGCGGCCGCCGTCGGCAAGAGACTGCTGCTGCTCAACCCGGGGCAGGACATCGGCGCGCACAAGGTCGCCGCCAGGACTGATGAGTTGCTAGAAGAGCCGCCGCCACAGCACGATGTCGTCAGTGAGTATGATAGATGACCCGCGTGGCGTGGACGCCAGCCTCCGGCCTCAGTCTGCTCGCGGCCGCCGTCGGCAAGAGACTGCTGCTGCTCAACCCGGGGCAGGACATCGGCGCGCACAAGGTCGCCGCCAGGACTGATGAGTTGCTAGAAGAGCCGCCGCCACAGCACGATGTCGTCAGTGAGTATGATAGATGACCCGCGTGGCGTGGACGCCAGCCTCCGGCCTCAGTCTGCTCGCGGCCGCCGTCGGCAAGAGACTGCTGCTGCTCAACCCGGGGCAGGACATCGGCGCGCACAAGGTCGCCGCCAGGACTGATGAGTTGCTAGAAGAGCCGCCGCCACAGCACGATGTCGTCAGTGAGTATGATAGATGACCCGCGTGGCGTGGACGCCAGCCTCCGGCCTCAGTCTGCTCGCGGCCGCCGTCGGCAAGAGACTGCTGCTGCTCAACCCGGGGCAGGACATCGGCGCGCACAAGGTCGCCGCCAGGACTGATGAGTTGCTAGAAGAGCCGCCGCCACAGCACGATGTCGTCAGTGAGTATGATAGATGACCCGCGTGGCGTGGACGCCAGCCTCCGGCCTCAGTCTGCTCGCGGCCGCCGTCGGCAAGAGACTGCTGCTGCTCAACCCGGGGCAGGACATCGGCGCGCACAAGGTCGCCGCCAGGACTGATGAGTTGCTAGAAGAGCCGCCGCCACAGCACGATGTCGTCAGTGAGTATGATAGATGACCCGCGTGGCGTGGACGCCAGCCTCCGGCCTCAGTCTGCTCGCGGCCGCCGTCGGCAAGAGACTGCTGCTGCTCAACCCGGGGCAGGACATCGGCGCGCACAAGGTCGCCGCCAGGACTGATGAGTTGCTAGAAGAGCCGCCGCCACAGCACGATGTCGTCAGTGAGTATGATAGATGACCCGCGTGGCGTGGACGCCAGCCTCCGGCCTCAGTCTGCTCGCGGCCGCCGTCGGCAAGAGACTGCTGCTGCTCAACCCGGGGCAGGACATCGGCGCGCACAAGGTCGCCGCCAGGACTGATGAGTTGCTAGAAGAGCCGCCGCCACAGCACGATGTCGTCAGTGAGTATGATAGATGACCCGCGTGGCGTGGACGCCAGCCTCCGGCCTCAGTCTGCTCGCGGCCGCCGTCGGCAAGAGACTGCTGCTGCTCAACCCGGGGCAGGACATCGGCGCGCACAAGGTCGCCGCCAGGACTGATGAGTTGCTAGAAGAGCCGCCGCCACAGCACGATGTCGTCAGTGAGTATGATAGATGACCCGCGTGGCGTGGACGCCAGCCTCCGGCCTCAGTCTGCTCGCGGCCGCCGTCGGCAAGAGACTGCTGCTGCTCAACCCGGGGCAGGACATCGGCGCGCACAAGGTCGCCGCCAGGACTGATGAGTTGCTAGAAGAGCCGCCGCCACAGCACGATGTCGTCAGTGAGTATGATAGATGACCCGCGTGGCGTGGACGCCAGCCTCCGGCCTCAGTCTGCTCGCGGCCGCCGTCGGCAAGAGACTGCTGCTGCTCAACCCGGGGCAGGACATCGGCGCGCACAAGGTCGCCGCCAGGACTGATGAGTTGCTAGAAGAGCCGCCGCCACAGCACGATGTCGTCAGTGAGTATGATAGATGACCCGCGTGGCGTGGACGCCAGCCTCCGGCCTCAGTCTGCTCGCGGCCGCCGTCGGCAAGAGACTGCTGCTGCTCAACCCGGGGCAGGACATCGGCGCGCACAAGGTCGCCGCCAGGACTGATGAGTTGCTAGAAGAGCCGCCGCCACAGCACGAACACACAGACGACAGTCAGTGAGTATGATAGATGACTCTGTTAGCCACTTAAGATATTCTATAATACTCCTTAGAGTATTAGCTTGTCGCAAGAGGCTCTAATAGCCTCCCTAGAGGCTCTTATAATAAGTCTATTAGCCTTCTAAGACTATTAGCCCCCTAAGAGGCTACTTTAACCTCCTAAGAGTCTATAAGCGTTCCAAGAGGCTCTATTAGCCTCTTAAGAGAGTATGAGCCTCCTAAGAGCCTATTAGCCTCCCAAGAGGCTCTAGTACCCTCCTAAGAGTCTCTATTAGCCTCCTAAGAGTCTCTATTAGCCTCCTAAGAGCCTTTTAGTCTCCTTAGAGTCTGTTAGCCTCCCAAGATACTCTATTAGCCTCCCAAAATACTCTAATAGTCTCCCAAGAGTCTATTGGCCTCCTAAGATACTCTATTAGCCTCCTAAGAGTATTTTAGTTAGATCTTCGTTTCGCTTTTATTAAGTACTGTATATGTACTTTTAGAAAACCAAAACAAATTGTAAGATACTACATGTGGTGGAGCGGTGTACTCTTAACACAAGTATCTAGTATACACACATAAAGAGGCACCAGCACTGTTTTAATGTAACTAAACTGATACTGAATAAATCATTTTTTAATTTTTTAGTTAGATCTATCAAATTGTATTAAAATGAATGTGTTCCTCGCAGTGGACGAGCGTACTACAACTGCAATCCAGTGGGAGAAGGTAAAGCCCGAGGAATGGGCCCTCGGGGTCCGTGTCGCGGTCACGCATTTCAAACCAGTCACACATGTGAGTACTTCTGCATATTCATAGGATATTATGGTTTTTTTTTATTAAGCTGTAACGTCGGCTCATAAAAATGGGGAACTTGCATGTGACTTCAATTTCCAATAAATTGCACTCAATCGATGCGGATATACGTTGAGATATCTTACAAAAGAAAAAAAAAACGATTGTATTATTATATATTATATTTATTTATTTCAGACTAGAAGTCCATAGGGTTAGCTAATACAATAACTTATATATCTAGTGTTAGTACTACAATTAGACACAACCAAACATTACACAACATTTACATTAGAACGTACGTACCTCTCAATCAGAGGCGAGTCCCACCGCTTAGCCAGCGTACTTAGAATACTGTTAGTTTTATCTCACGTTAAAATGACGAAAAAAAAATTTTTTTTTATATAATTTAACATAACAGTTACACAGAATATTAAATTAGAAATGATATTTTGTATGACAAGAATAGACTTAAACGCAAATTCTGTGGAGACAATTGCAAATTTAATGACTTTACTCCATAGTAAACGCGCCGAGAATATATGCTGTGACGTCATAGCATAAGCCCGTTTAATATAGAGCGTTTTCGGGGGGTGCCGGTGCGTGCAGATTTCAAATGTTCGCGCACATAATCTCGCATAGAGATTTGCAAAAAAATGTAATTTAGTTAAGTACTTTAACTGAAATAAATAGATTAAAAAAAATGCATATAACATCGTTGTTTTAATGCTGGATTATACTTTTGATTTTCGTAATAAAATAAAAAGATGCAAGTTCCCTATTAAACTTTAAAAAAACTGTTGCCTCAAGCAAGATTCGATCTTGAAAAGACCTGGCATACACTTTAAACATGTGAGTACTACTGCATATTCATAGGATATTCATCATCATCATCATCATATCAGCCGAAAGACGTCCACTGCTGGACATAGGCCTCCCCCAAAGAGTTCCAAAGTGACCGGTCCTGCGCCACCCGCATCCAGCGGACTCCCGCTACCTTTACCAGGTCATCAGTCCACCTTGTGGGGGGGGGCCTACCCACGCCGCGCAAGCCGGTACGTGGTCGCCACTGGTGGTGCATAGGATATTATGTTATTATTTTTATTAAGCTGTAACGTCGGCTAAAGTAAATTTAAAATTAAAAAAAAACTTGTTGCCTCGAGCGATTCGAACTTGAGAAGACCTTCTGGCATACGCACGTGGCCAGTTGCTGCTACCAACTGAGCTATCGAAGCAACACACTTTTCCCCTTTCGTTTGAAATCTAGGATAGTACGGTTAGCCTCACAAGGGCTTAACATTTTTGTACCGTGTTGTATTAAACGTCATGATTATGAATTTAATTGCCAATGTCATTTGAAAAGGTCCAAGTTACTTATTCTTCAATTTACGCATATTTATGCACCTATGAATGTCGATAAACTGACACCGGTTCGCAAAGAAAACCTCTGCCTTGAGAGGAATGGGCGTAAAAAAACTCGGCGAGGTATAATTTTTTTCAAAACGGTATACAATATATCATTTCAGTATCCAAACAATTACACACTTTTAATTTGGGTTTTGTCAATCGCAACATTTAATTTTTGCATGTTAGGACCTAATCCAACGGAAAACGTGATTAGACTACCATCATAAATTCATAATCATAACATAACTCTAACACTCAATCATAACAAACTTTAACGATAACTTCTTTCGGGTTGCCAGTGCGGTACCAAAAATCTACCATTTCAATTTCCGGCTGTCAGCACAGTAATATAAATCAACCATTTCATTTCGGGTTGTCAGCCGTAAAAAAATGCCACGTTGGTATGCAAGCGTATACGCTATACGGCATAGCGTATACGGTAACAGCTTACCATCAGGCGGTATACCGCCTGATGGTAAGTCTCTTGAAATATTCGAGAAGTTTCTTATATTTTTGGAAACTTTCCGCAAACTGCACATCTGCACTCCAGGGTACTCGCATGCTCGTTGTCGACCCTTGCGTTGTTTAAAATTCTACCATTTCCTACTAGCTCGCGTGGCACGGTAAAGGCGACTACATCGCGGTGACGCTACAAGATGGCGCCAGTCGCGCCGTGGTCGTCCACCAGCTGTCGAGGCGGAGAAGCCAGCTGCCGTTCTCCAAGGCCAAGGGGCTGGTGCAGTGTGCGCTCTTCCATCCGGTCACTCCGAGGCTGTTTGTTGCTGTGAGTAAATACTTAGTTATTCTCGAATTTAAACTTTCGTGATTAATGTTGCATTTTTCTCCATGTAGGCGTGTTTTTCTATGAATTGTGTGTACTACGGGCCTGTGCAGAATTTATTAAGCTTCAATGTTACCCTAGATCATACTTTCATAGAGGACTTAGTTTTCGCACAAAACGCGAACTTCTAGCGAATGGAGAGTTCATTTTCCAAGACGGCGGCCGATCTACAAGGTCCCGGCTCGGGGACTTTTCGGGAGACTAAAACAGGGCCTACAATGAAGATTCGTACCCAATTTAATGCCAGCTGGGTTATAATAATATCTTCAAATTAACAGACTCAGCGTGTGGTTCGCATCTACGACCTGGTGAAGCAAGAGTTGATAAAGAAGCTCCTGACCGGTGCACAGTGGATCAGTACCATGGCGGTGCACCCCGCCGGAGACAACTTACTCGTCGCGTCCTACGACCGCAAGTGCATGTGGTGAGTGTTACCAGACTCAGTGCGCGGTTGGCGATCTTGGAGTACCGATAGGCCAGTGTATGTTGGTCAAATCTTGCAAGTGAATTTGATTTTCCTAAGTCGAGTTGAAATGTTGTACAAATATAAGTTAGATGACAATGCAATACTATGGGACTTTAATGATCTGATGATGGAGACAGAAGGTGGCTGTAGGAACTCCTCAATTACACAAGATAAAGCCATCGTGTTTGGGCACATTGGAATCCCCTTAACTAAAAATTTGACAGAGACTTATTATTAAGTTAACCTTACTTCACAGGTTCGACTTGGAGCTGTCCTCGAAACCGTATCAAACTCTCCGTCTCCACGGCGGCGCGGTGCGCACGGTGGCGTTCCACCGCCGCTACCCGCTGTTCGCCACGGCCGGCGACGACCAGAACATCGTTGTGTCCCACGGGATGGTTTACAAGTGAGTAACATCGATTTTTTTAAACAGATTACACAGCGTTACAGATACACCAAGGAACTGTGAAATGCATGCACACAATTTTATTTAAGTAACATAAACTTACAATAATCTTAACAACTAACTGAAGACGGAAGGTCATCCATCGTCCCACATAACCTCTTACATTCATCACATATTATCCCTATATACTCTCAACACTGTGCAGCTCTCCTGCGATGTGTTTGCGGATGGCTGGCCGGTGGTTGAAAGAGGATGCTTGAAACTGTGTGAAATTATAACCTAGCTTTATGTTGTTACAAAAATTGTGTCTCATGTCTTGTTTGTTTTGTGCTTTAATAGTATTAGTTATGTGAAAATTTAATGGCTTAGGATATTTTATTTATTTATTTGGCATTCATTAGGCGGAAGACGCGGCGTGGGTAGGCCCCCCACAAGGTGGACTGATGACCTGGTAAAGATCGCGGGAGTCCGCTGGATGCAGGTGGCGCAGGACCGGTCATTTTAGCACTCTTTGAGGGAGGCCTATGTCCAGCAGTGGACGTCTTTCGGCTGATATGATGATGATTATGATTATTTAGGAGCTTTTTCATTGAGTAGATGGCGCTATTGTGTTATTTACCACCTACATACGTACAAGTCGACCAAGCTAAGAATGCACCTCGAGTCGAATACGTTTGTGCTCAGTGTGAGCGAAGAAGCTTGGTCGGTGTATATACCTACTTATTAAGAATGGAGCGAATTTTTCTCGCGCAGTTGATTATAAGTCAAAGCGGACTCCGAGGTCCTTTGGGGCACAACCGGGAAAATCGCTAGGAGGATGTGGATGGATGATCATGCATGAGCCTACAGGAGCCATGAAGAATTTTCGCATTACTTAACCATCTAATTCCCTTATTCCAGCGACCTTCTCCAGAACCCCCTCCTGGTACCCCTGAAGCAGCTGCGCGCGCCAGACAAGCGCGACGACTTGTGCGTGCTCGACGCGCGCTTCCACCCCACGCAGCCCTGGCTGCTCGCCGCCGGCGCAGACTCAACACTCCGCCTCTATACTTGAATAAATGTTATACTCATATGCTGTTTTATTTAAAAAGAATATACTTTTATACAGGCTTCTATCTACAGCTTAGAATTTTGAGCTACGAGGCAGCACAACACTGGCAGAACCGGTTAGAAAGGGCGTTCTTCTTATCTCATTGCATGTTATAAATAGAGACAGCTAGAAAATATC
The DNA here is from genome assembly GCA_963854355.1 of Epinotia brunnichana. Taxonomy (NCBI): domain Eukaryota; kingdom Metazoa; phylum Arthropoda; class Insecta; order Lepidoptera; family Tortricidae; genus Epinotia; species Epinotia brunnichana. The sequence goes on along the minus strand of OY977949.1, from coordinate 5,418,251 downwards.
ACGATAATACTCACCGTGTATACTCTATCCGAAACTGTAAGAATAAATTCCGACAAACGATCGCAAGTGAATAACGACTTTGTGCGCTTATTCGTTTTATTACAAATTAGTTTTTTGTTTGTGTTTTTTTTGCAGTTCAAAACTTACTATAATGGCCGCCATGGGCAAAAGCGCTGCAGTGTTACCAGTTAGTAACTGCATATTATCATGTCATCTTGCTTTCCAATATAGTCTGACCTTTTATTTGGGTAAATGTCACTAGTAAGTCACATACATAAACAAAAAAATTGGGCCCTATAACATTTTAAATGTCTTCCCTAATCGAAGAAACTGAGGAAATCTATTATCTTATTTTACATGTTGTAGTCGTCAGTCGACGTCAAAGAGATGTTTACATTTTTCGTCTTATTATAATGCAATAACATCGGCTGTACTAATATGCCTTTATTTGGGAAGGAACTGGCTCTCGAGACAGTTTGACAGCCATAGCTTCAACTTATCATGTACATTGTAGTTACAATAAAGAGTTTTTATTATTATTAATATCACACAATTTTAAATGCATGAATTATGATCTTTATCAAAATACGTAAATTAAAAATACAGCCACCGCAGTAAGAAATGCATAATAAATCCACTAATTTAGTAGCAAGTTCCCATTCTGGCAACATTTTCTGTTGAAGTAAATAAGGCATGGTACTCACGAATACAAATTCCATATAAGAAATATTTATTATTAACTAGAAAAACAAGTAACGTGACGACAAGCTCAAACAATATGATTTCTTGGGTTTTTCTTACACATTAATCAGTCATTAAATCAAAGAATAATCGTAAAATCGTGCTGGGTTCAGCAAAAGTTCCGCTTGTTGACACTGTTATTGAAGTATGTAACTAGCCTTATAAAGCTCGGAAATGCCAATCTGACATTTGACACGGCGGTCCCGTGATTGGTTCACCTCTAATAACGGCGGCAGAATCAAGCGCCGTGATTGGCCCGGCCCAAAACTTCCAACGTGAGGGGGGGGTTTTGTTGTTCATATTTTTATTGCCGTTCGGCGTTCGCTTCGTGCACTTTCGCTTCACAACGTCTAATTTGTTTTGTTTGGTTTACGCCGGCGGGCGGGTGAATCTCGATAGTAAATTACGCGGCGTTATTTATATTTTCGTGCGGGCGAGCGCATAGCTTCAACATTCGTAACCGCGAAGGGATATTTTACATGTGGAAGCACGGTGTTATTTCTGCTTGCGAGGCTAGTGTTTGGTGATGGTTGTCGGTTAGAGCACGATGTCGGAAGCGACGACGCCGACGGGCGAGGCTCCCTTGCTGGAGCTGGACGACCGGGATGCGGAGCCCCGCACGCCGATGAAGCGGCTCGGCTCTACGAGAAAGCTGGCTGCATTCAACAGTGAGTTCCTTTCACTTGAACAATAGCACTAGCCGGTTGCCTTTGGCGTTCCAATTTTGAATATAGTTTTAAACGTCGAAAACCTTACACTAATAAAAGTTGTGTGCCGTGCCGCTGGTATTTGTGTAAATAGAAGGAAGTTTTAAACTTGAAAGTTAGTGAAGGTGTCTGAAAAGATCAAAGATTCTCATGAGACTCCTTTGTCTCAGATGATATAAAAAAAAAAGGAATTAGTCATTGACTACACTTATTAGAACACCTTTTTCTGTTTCAGTCCTATCCTATCCTGGTCCTGATATTATCCTAGAAGCTCCCAGTTAAGACATAACTTTTCCTGATTCCTTCCAAAAATATCTTACTCACAGTGTATTTGGCAAGACTTACCCTGTTGACTCTAAGTTCCAAGGCAAATGTTCCAACTTGCTAACAAGCTAACAGGAAAATGTGCAATTCCATAAAGTATTTTTTTTAATAAACACAATGGTTGCAAGATACATTACCATAGATGATTTTGTTATTTATTTTGAACACAGTTTATCTCATCTTTTTTGTCCCTCATCTGTGATGAGGCTTAGACTGCTGTCAGCATAATGCCACTGCTAACAAATCATTTGTGAACACTGTTATCAGTGGCCTTGTGTTTTGCTTGCAGTCTTAAGCTACTGTACAAGATAAAGTATTAAATTTGATTCTGTGTTTCTTCATCACTGAGTGACGAAACCTGAAAATCTGAGAGAAGCAGAGACTAACTTCCTGTGGTCTATTCTTAACTTTTCATTAGATGGGGTTAAATTAAATCAGCCCCATGTGTGGTTAATTATTGTGTAAATAACCTAGGATTCAAAGTGGAGTAATAAATAATTAATTGATCTCAATATCTGATCCTTACACAGAGGATGTGAATAGAAATAAAAATAAATGACTGTTTAAAATATCAGATCCATTTTAACTTTGGATGTATAGATTGACGAATCCAGCAACATAAAAACTAGTTCATTGTATTCACAAGGTACTGAAATACAAAATACAGTGTGTGCCTACTTTTTTAAATATCTATTGAGGATATGACTGGATTACTCTCTTCTTGAGCTATTAACTCAAAGAAAGGGACCAGTGTAATGTTTTGAGTAGTTAATGATGATTACTTTCATTTAACCGATTCACTAATTGTAATTTAAGGTTTAGCAGACCACCTGAAATTAGGTTTTTTTTTAAATTAAAGTTTATTATTTTTCCTAAATAAAGAGGTTGTCATATGCAGGTTTTTTAGTAGTAATATGGATGGTATGGCCTAAGAATGCGAGAAATTTTATCCTTCCTGTTCAGTATCTAAGTGGCTTCAAAGCAGCACATTAAATTAGGTGGTCGCTAACCAGCGCATTGACCCTAAACACTTCATATCAACTGCAGCTGCAGTGGAGTAAGATAAGATCCTACATAAAATACATGCTATTCTCACATTATGTTGCAGCTGACTGCATATCGACCACGAACAATGGAATAATATGATTATTGATTATCATAAAGTATTCAAAATATATTAAAATACTAGAAATTATTTCCTTATCATTTCACTATATTATAATGTCATTGTTGTTGCAATTGCATGTTTCGCATACCCTTTCATCATCGCAACCAAAGAAACACAAAAAACCGGCGAAGTGCGAGTCGGACTCGCGCACGAAGGGTTCTGTACCATTATCTATAAAAATATTTATTTAATTCTGTTTTTAGTATTTGTTGTTAAAGCGGCAACAGAAATACATCATCTGTGAAAATTTCAACTGCCTATCACGGTATCAGTGAGATACAGCCTGGTGACAGACAGACAGACAAACGGACAGCGGAGTCTTAGTAATAGGATCCCGTTTTACTTTGAGTACGGAACCCTAAAAACCATCACCAATCACCAAAAAATGAGTTTCATCATCTGAAGATGCTGTAGACTCCTTCGTCCAATAAAAAATATTAACCTGAATTTACAATAATGTTACTTACTTTTTAAATAATCGCCCCTACTGCATGGCGTGTCGTTATTTTTTATGTAAGACGCGTCAAGACTGCGTAAAGTTTTTGCGATTATGTGTACGTTGCACCAAACCGTCTGTAATTATCGTAAGCGGTGCAGGGACTGCATAACCGAAAAATACCGGTATTCTATTTTAACGGTATGACGTCATATCGGTTGTCAAATAGCGGTTTCGGTAGCAGAACCTTTATGTTTTGCTACCGAAATATAACGGTACCTTTATTTTTTCTTGTACCGTAACCGCTATTTAAAGGTACCGATTATATCGACTTTGGCCTGGTGTTATTGCCAAACCGCCGGCAAAGGCTCTGCCGCTTTGTATTTTTGTCTTTAAATGTTTAGTAGCCAATGCTTCCTCTGTAGAGTGCCAGCTTGCTTACTTTTCTCGATAACCTTTATAATACCGGTATTATAAAGGTTACGGTATCGTTTAAAACTGATACCGCTAACCGTTATTTCAAAACGGTTACGGTACCGTTATGTTCGCGCGGCGTGCATAACCTTTATGACATAACGGTACCGTAATGGAATACCGGTTTCATACCGGTATAACCGTAACCGAAATCAGTCCCTTAGCGGTGTTCGTTAAAATCTGAATTCTATGGAATGTTTGTCAAGTTTCCATAGAACGACGGCGCCGGCGCGTCATGCTGCGAGGCTGCGGGCCGGGGTGCAGGCGGCCCGTGCTACGAGAGTCTCCGAGCTTGGCTCGCCGCGTATAACTAGTACTAAACTATGACCTATGTCGCTGCTTTATGGTTTGGTTATAAAATAACGACGCGTAAGACGCGTCAGCGTATTTGAAGCTTGGGTGTGGGTGATCCTTTAAGTTGCACATAAATCAACATATCCATCTCAACCTGTTCAAAATTTCATAACTATTATTACCACATAATATATAACAAAGGATTTATCTAAAAATAGGTACCTAAACATTCTAAAACGTTCGTGTTCCGTTCTATATACGCTGACAGTGTGCAGCTGGTGTTTACTCTACACGTTCGATTCCGGCGAATGCCTCTAATTTCGTATTGTGGATGGATTTAAAACAGTAAGGTTTCAGAACTAATAATAATAAAATATACAATTGCGCACGACGGTTCAAAGTTCATGGAGTTTCGGCGATAATTTAGAATGCCACAGATAGGACTGGCTTCTTTTTTTTTTTACGGAAAATGCCTTTGTAAATAAGGGTCGTCACACACAGTTTGGTATATACTCGTAAATTCAAATTTAAAGATGTCGTGGTTTGGTGTATTACATTTCACATGAATTGTTCAACTGATTTAGGTACTCACTCATTGGATCGTAATTAACGTCACACTGGGTAATTTCTATGTTACGTGACGTGTGTCTGAATACCTACTCTGAATTAAGTACATCTTATGCTTATGAGACTACACATACTTTGTAAATAAAACCGCTATTTCATAGCGTTAACATCGATCACACACAAATTTTAACATCATCCACCGTTAGCCAGAGATAATTGCTTCCAGACACGGGAAGTGTAGTTTTTGTCAGACAAATGTTTCTACATGCAATATCAATATCGGTTCAGCGCTGCGTAGGTACAGTCGCCATCACATACATCGGAGCAAACAAGCACGTCACAAACATCGGAACACACCTCTATTTTCAAGGCATTAAGGTGCATGTGCCGATATTTTTGAACACCTATAGTGTACCTATGTATGTACTATGGCGACTGTACCTAGACTGCAGGCGCCAGGCCCGGCTGGCTAATAAATTATGAATTGGTTTACTCGGAATATTCCGATCTCCACCGCCCAGATCCCAGATTAGGTAAGTTGGCTGACACTCGCGGTATTTCCTGGTTACTGTACGTTTACTTATGGTAAATAGATGCCAATTGGTACCAGTTTGGCAAGTATTGCTTAGTATTAGACGTTTACTACTGCTTACTAATTGTTTTTGAGATAACATTTTATAGCACCGCACCGAAATTACGCTTGCGTATAGTCGATATCTGCGGTCTCAATATAAAATGTACAAAGGAAAATGTTTGGTTGTATGGATCTAACTATCGTTTCAGTACCACGTACCACACTAATATCGAATTGAAAAGAAAAAGAAATGGCGCGAAACAATTTTTTATATTTCTTAAACCGTAGAGGTGTTTTTCACACCCGTTTAAATTTGGCTTTCACTTAACCTCCTTGTTTAATAAAACAAAACGGAATATTAATTTCTGCATATATCATAGTCTTATAGTCCATAACTCTAATCTCTAAATCAAACAATCATCAAATTACCGAACTCTTTAATTACGACTGCATTGTAACGCATTTGAAAATCATAGACAAATGTAAAAACCAACCCTTGTTGTTCAAAAATGCACCTTACATCACCGTAATTTCTTTAAATTTTGAAGCAAAGAAAGCATAAAAGATTTCAACCGTTAAAATTAAGCATGCGGCACTCACGTTCATTGTCTCATAAGTAATATTTCCGTCAGTGTTTCCTTTGCACTAATGAATAAATGATGCTAATGCAGTGTCATGAGTGGTCGACATTGGCCACTTCCGCGGGTCTTGCGTGGGCTCCCCTTGACAGGGGATAAAGCAGCGGTCCCTTTCTGACGTCCTTATTACTGAGAATGTTGGAATGAGACAGATTGATGCTGAATTGCTGATGCAATTTTTTCTTCGAGAGCTAGGCACGTCAAAGCCATTGGATTAAAGCGGCCGTCAAAGTACTGTACTCAGCTTCAAAGTCCAAAGTAATCAAGTGTTTAATTCTAGGTAAATAAAAACTTATTTAAACATGTAGGTACTTTGCCGTGTACCATGTGTACCTACATCATGAGACATCTATTTGATGACCTCATATAATTACGCCTAGTATTAAAACCCCCTTGAATATAGTATTTGGACTTTGTCACTAGGACCTAGATGAGAGTAACTGCGTCGGTATTAAGACCGAGCCCCGTAGCATGGATGGTGTTATCACGCGATAAGTGATAGGATAAGCGCGTATTCTCGTTCTATCGAACGGTGTCAGCCAGGGACGGATGCTCTATCCTGTCACTTGTCGCGTGATCTATGCTACGGGGCCGAAACGCACTGACAGCGGTAGCGGTGCGGCGTGACCCTTTCATATTAGTTCGAACATTACAACCGGTACCGCCTCCGCGCCGCGCCGCCATCGCCACCGCTGTCAGTGCGTTTCAGCCTTAAGCGAGAAGCGAGCGATGGCGGCTAATAAGGGGCTCCAAGCGCTAATTGACTAGTTTTGATGAGTTTTGAGTTGATATTCCTCCATCATTACAATATATATATTTATGACACAAACGTTAATCGGTTCTTCAATCCTTCATCTACTTTTGCAAGAGAGTTTTTTAGAAAAAAATGTTTCTATATTTTTTTATAATTTATTCAAACACTAGCTGTTGCCCGCGACTTCGTCCGCGTAGAACTTTTTATCGTCTTAGAAAATGATTTCTCTCAATACAAAATTTGAACCCTCTTTTAGGGGATAATTAAAAAAAAAGTTGATGTTCATTTTCTAGTTTGTGAACAAACAGTCTAAAACCTAAGTTAAAAATCTCATACTTTAAAAATGCCTTGAAATACTCAAACTTTGAACCAATTTTAACACTCTTAGGGGATGAATTTGGAAAAACTCTGAAATCAGTTTTGTAGTCTATCAACGTACAGAATAAGACCGAAGTTAAAAATCTCTTACTCACACTTTAAAATTTTATTGCTCGCCATTTAAAATTTGAACCCCCTTTTAAACCCCCTTAGAGGTTGCATTTTTCTAATCGCTGAAAGAACTTTTTTCGTAAACTTTTAAGTCTCTAGCTCAAAAAAAGTGTTGCCCATACAAAGCTTTCTTAACCCCCTTAGGGGTGGAATTTTCTAAAACTCTGAAAGTACTTTATTATTAATTTTAATAAGTAACATTTTGAATAGTTTTAAGTCTAGTAAAAAAAAAAGTTTTTCCCACACAACACTGGCTACCCTTCTTAAGGATCTTAAGGATCCCCTTAGGGATGGAGTTTTCTAAAACGCTGAAAGTTCTTTTTTAGTATTCTAATAAGTAATCTTTTTGCAAAGTTTTAAGTCTAACTCAAAAAAAAGTGTTGCCCATGCAAAGCTTGCTCTCCTTTTTAACCCTATTAGGGGTGGAATTTTCTAAAACGATTTGTGTTCTTTTTTTGTATTTTAATAAGTAATTTTTCTACAAAGTTTTAAGTCTCTAACTCAAAAACATAAACTTTCCCTGATAAAAACTTTGCACCCCTTTTTATCCCCCTTAGGGATAGATTTTTTCAAAACACTGAAAGTCTTTTTTTTTGTATTTTTATAAGTAATCTTTCTACAAAGTTTTAAGTGTCTAGCTCAGAAAAAGTGTTCCCCATACAAACCTTGCACCCTTTTTTAACCCCCTTAGGGAATGATTTTTGTAAAACGCCGAATGTAGTATTTTTCATGTTCTAATAAGTCATTTTTCGTCAAAATTTAAAGTCTCTATTAAAAAAAAAAATGTTTTTCCCATACAAACTTTGCACCCTATTTTACCCCCTTAGGGGTGAAATTTTCCAAAACTCTGAAAGTACTTTCTTTGTATTTAAATAATCTTTCTACAAAGTTTTAGGACTCTAGCTAAAAAAAATAGTTTCCCACATACAAACTTTGCACCCCTATTTTAGCCCCCTATTTTTAGGGGTAGAATTTTCTAAAACGCTGAAAGTACTTAATTTGTATTCTGATGACTAATCTTTCTACAAAGTTTTAAGTCTCTATTTAAAAAAAATATTTATGCCCCATACAAAATTTGCACCCATATTTTACCCCCTTAGGGGTAGATTTTTTTAAAACACTGAATCTAGGTACTTTATTTGTATTCTAATGAATAATTTCTCTACAAAGTTTTAAGTCTCTATTTAAAAAAAAGTAGTTTTTCCCATACAAACTTTGCACTCTATTTTACCCCTTTAGGGGTAGAATTTTCTAAAACCCTGAAAGTTCTTTATTTGTATTCTAATGACTGATCTTTCTACAAAGTTTTAAGTCTCTATTTAAAAAAAAAATGTTTCCCCCATACAAACCTTGCACCCCTATTTTACCCCCGTAGGGGTGGAATTTTCCAAAACGCTGAAAGTGTTTCATTTGTATTCTAATAACTAATTTTTCTACAAAGTTTAAGTCTATAGCTCAAAAAAAAAAGATTCTCCCATACAAACTTTGCACCCCCATTTTACCCCCTTAGGGGTAGAATTTTCAAAAATCCCTTTTTATCCCTAGCCCACGTTATAAAAGCAACATACTGTGCAAAAATCAACTCTCTAAGATTAGTAGTTTCGGCTGTGCGTTGATGAGTGAGTGAGTGAGTGATTGAGTGAATAAGTCAGTCAGGACATAGGCATTTATTATGTATAAATAGATAGAAGATAATGAAACTCCCATTCAAATATCTCAAAAAATTATGTAGCTACATCCGTTTTAATGTCGCTTGTTAGAGTGAGAAAACGACGAGGGACTGTGACGTCAATATACTCGAGCGTCATAGTAAAAAACAATCGTTTCATATGAAGGTGCGTTTTGCGGAAAAGGGACAGAACATACCCCCTCTTAAAACTTTGGACTCTTATAACTTAATCATTAGATCATTACCTATATAACCTCTTGCTTTGTTTTTTTCTCAATTTGACTATATTTATTTGAAATTCTTTTTCGAGAAAATACATTATGATTATTTACCATATTTTCGATTCCTGAGCTATAACCACGAACTTCGGAATTCGAAAATATTCGGGTATCTCTATCTCTATCGCACTAACCATACTCGAGTGACAGGGATGCAAATATATGAACATTGAGTATCTGTTTTCGTGGTAGCGCCGCAGGTACTTTGGCTGAATGCGCCGAGCGCGTGCCATTGTCATTCAAAAAAAACAAATTCGTGTTAATTATATTGTTCAAATTTGTTGATTTCATTTATTGAAATTACGACATAAAACGACATTTGCGCATATAAGTTCTCATATCAGAATCGAATATTTTTTTATGGTTTATATACTACTCAAAAGAAAATAGGGGCCACTAAGTATTTTGATTGCTACGTGAAAAATATAGTAAACAGTAATGTATATTTATTAAAATAACATGTAACAAGGCTTTTGTTTTAACTTATGCTAATAACCATTTAATTGTGTAGTCAATTGTTTCACTTATTTCAATTAACATGAAATTAGTCCATTGTCAACAGCAAAAACTAAACAGAAACTCTTTGCAAAACAAAACAAAAACTGACACAAGCTAATTTTTTTTAATGGTTTAGTAACGGGTGTGTCCTCCTCTCCTGTTTTCACACTCCTGGAGCCATGAATGCATACCCTCGATTAAGTTTCTGATGTTTTCATCAGGTATCTCTTCCCACGCACGTTTCAGGGCATCCATAAGCTGTTGCTGGTTGTGAACCTCTTGCTCATGCTCCCTAACCCTTCGTTTTAATTGGTCCCACATATGCTGTATTGGATTTAAATCCGGACTATACGCTGGCCATGGTAGGACACGAATATGGGAGTCATCCAGTACAGTCTGAGTGGCCCGAGCTGTGTGTGGGCGGGCATTGTCATGCATTAACCAGAACCCTGGCCCCACTCTCTGTGAGAATGGAATCACATGAGGCCTGATGACTTCATCGATGTACCGTTGTTTAGTTACTGTGCCTTGATTTAAGAAAACCAGCTCAGTTTTGCCTTGTAAGCTAATCCCAGCCCAAACCATCACACTAGGACCTCCAAAGCGGTCAATTTCCTTGATGCAGACATCGGAAAATCTCTCACCCTGTCGTCTCCATACTCTAATCCGCCGATCATCACTACAAAGCTTCACTTTACACTCATCTGTGAAGAGCACCATACCCCATTGATTCATGCTCCAATCTGAATGTTCGCGGCAAAAACTTAAACGATTTCCACGTTGAACCCTAGATAAAGGAATTCGTACTACTCGGCGTCTGGACCTTTGCTGGTCTTCATGCAGTCGATTACGTATCGTTTGGTCACTAACACGAGTCCCCGTTGTCAACCGTAGGCGATTTTGTAACTTACGTGCCGTCACAGAGCGCTCTCGACGGGCACTCAATCGGATGTAGCGATCCTCTTGTGCCGTAGTCGCTCGCACCCTGCCCGATCCAGGCCTTCTTGCAACACTGCCAGTCTCTTGGAACCGATCCCACACATTTTGGATGGCTCGGCGAGAGAAACCCAACGAAAAAGCTACAGACCGCTGTGAATGACCTTCAGCAATCAATGTAACGGCTCTGGTGGCAGTAATGGTATCCATATGCCTTCGTTGACGTGGCATTATTAACAAAAGATGTTAAAAGAAGCAAAAGATGGACAGAAATAGTTTTTTAACAGGATAAAATTGTGATTCCATCTGAAAGGAATTTGACCTGAAACTCGTTTTTTTTATTTGCTTCAATTTCTGGCCAGCTGTAAGACTTAAACACCAGCATTAAAGAGGTTGGATACTGAAGGAGGCCGGACATCATTAATTAGTCACTTATTAATTAGTTTACATCTAAAAATTTACTCAAAAACAGAAATATGTAAGTGGCCCTTATTTTCTTTTGAGTAGTATATTTTAGCATTTGTCTCGTAAAGGTCTATCGTAGACGGGATTTAAATTATTAATAAGTGAAAGGCAAAGCAATTCCGCCATTTTGACGAAAATTTGACGGTTCTTATAGCTGACAGTTGGAGCAGCGTTTGATTTCAATAAAAATAAATGAAAAATTAAATGAAGTCGTATATTTCGGAAAATTAATTAACTGTCGCAGTCGGATAAAAACTATCCTAAGTTGCAGCTAGAATAATACCTATATAAAATGTTTCATATTTTCCGTTCATGGGATGCTGAGAACATTCGAACCGCGCAAAGCTTAGTTTCAAACTGGCTGATTCTTTTTTTAATTTAGAGATTTATTATAAGTGGAGATGGTTCAAAAAAACTCTGTTTTCGATATTAGTATGTTGTTTATGCACTTTTATACATGAAATTTAACTGTAACTGTTCCTTATTGACGTCTCTAACAACTCAAGAGAGATTTTTATTTTTAACTAATTTTTACAAAAGTTGAGTCCAAAAAACTGGTTTTTTGTCCTAAAACTGCCAAAGTTTGGTGCCATATATCTCGAAAACGGTGAGTTTTGAAGTAAACATGGGACACTATTTCGGTAAACCTCGTTGTTGTTAATACGGTAAGCCACAAAAAACACGAAAAAACGGACAGTAACAGATCGAAGGTCATTGGGAGCTGTAAGCCCCTTAACTTCCTAGCGTTTTCTCCGGTAGTGCCCTAAACAAGCCCGCGATCCGCTTTGGCACAAGCGAGCGATGACGGTCTTAAAATTTAATCGCCATTTCATACGACGACGGCCGGCACGGTGGCATTGATATATATATTTTTAATTTCCTTTGGGAATCGACTATCGGTAGGTACATATATCGTCACTAACATGACATGAATGAAATGTTAACAAGATCTATTTCCCACTAGACTAGAGCGAGACACCGTCACGTCAGTAGAAATGTTATCGTAGGCTGGGGTTGCCAAGAGATCAAAGGGGCTGCAGTGTGCCAGTTTCTTTGCCAAATCCTGACCTATTATTATGAACGTTGGTTTATTTTCTCGTTTCACATCGTAGGCCACAAACGGTGCGTAGCTGTCATAAAATAAGATTGGACAGTCTACCCAAATATATGTTTACGCTTTGGCACCTTATTCCATTGTAATACGGTGTATAATGTATACATATATTTGACGTCGACTGTATGGGCTTGTTATTATAGAAGAATTCATTATGTGTCTACGACAATCATTAAAGGTAGATGTAGGTCGGAACTCGGGACTGTAGAGTTATAGCCGTTAGGTATATGCACTAGTTAACTTTAGTTGATTTTACATAGGTAAGATCTACACATATTTACAAATGAAAGCTTACCTACCCACCTAACTTCATAGATACTGAACGTCAAACTTTTACTTGAAACATTGTTTCCGAATACAAAAACACACAGAGAATCCGAATACATTGTTTACATAGAGACATCATTGTACCTAATCCAAGAATAAGACCTTCATACCTATGTTTGACAAATAAATATTTTGAGTTTTAGTTTTGAATTTCGATTCGATCATTTCGGTTAATTTCAATTCAATGTATTTATTTCAGGTTTTTGGACCCATAATGTGTTATTTAAATTAAATTAAGTGTTAGTGACAAAATAAATTACTAAATACTACTCCAACATTAATTAACTTATTTATTCATTTAGCCCAGATATGAGACACTGGTGCATGCAATGACTGCCAGTGTCTCATTTATAAACGAACAGTCAATACGGTCGGCGACGACCGCCAGCAGGGCGCTGCCGCCGGCGCGCGCGCGTCGCGCCGCAGAGGCCGCCCTCTTGCGCATGGTGCTGTAAAAACAGTCCACGCGCGCCGCAGCGAACATGCCCGAGGCGCTGCAGTATCGCGGCAGCCGCAGCAGCACCCTGAAGGCGTTTTTGTATTGAACGCGGAGAGCGTTGTATGCTTTCTTTGTGTAACTTACCCACAGGCTGCTCGTGTAAAAAGTAGTGCAATATGCACGGAAGAGCGTGATCTTCACGCCAGTTGAGCAACGAGCGAACCTGCGGGCTATCATGTTAGCTCTGACTGACAACGCTCTCCGCACCCGTTCAATATCGTCGTCATCATTCAGATCATCAATTATCATTAATGGTTTACTGAGATACGCATTTATGGATAAACGAAGTTGTGATGGCTTCTACGCAGATCCCGTAATCACAAACTATAAACAAACGAGTAAATAAATATTCACGAAACTTTAGGAACTATCCTCGATAATAGGATAACTTGGGTCGGTCCAGGAGGCATCACCGGTCCAAACTAGGACGGAAGTTACCATCAATTTCAATGAAGCCCTAAACCGTATTTAGGGACCTTAATTTTTAATCAGCTCAATAGCTGGAAGCATTTAAATCTGTGGCTATAAAGTTAGCTATAGGATTTGCTGAATGCGATAAGATCATGAGTACCCTAAACCGACGAGCATGTATGAAGAATGTCATTAGCGAATGAAGCAAGAAAGAACGTCGTAAGCATATGTGATCCCTACCAGTGGCGGCGCGTGGAAAATTTCCATGGGCAACCCGGAACAAAAAAAGTTACGATAGGGTTTAGAGTATGTAACTATAGGCTTGCCTAAAAATAAATTTTAGGCAAGCCGGTGGGAATGGGCTTGTATGGGCGCTCCGCCACTGATCCCTACCTCCCCTCCGTTTAAATATCCCCTCCCACGTTAATGTGATATTTCGGCTAATACCTACTAAAGTTTTATGATTTAGATCATAAGTTCTTGAATGTACCTATCACAATATCAAAGTACAAAGGCGAACCGATCCCTATTAGAGATCTCTTCCAATCGTTGAGTAATTAAGAAATACAACAAACGAATTACCTACTAGAGGTCGTTTTATTTTATTTAGCAGCCACGAATTTATAATAAGTAATCGGTATCTTCAGTTCTTGGCATCTACTTACAGAATTAAATCTAATTGCATACATTAGCTACTTACATTAAACTGAACTTTTAACCAGCTCAACGGAACCGGGCGTATCTGAAACTTGAAATGTAATTAACTTAATAACTTGGCACCAGCTCAACTTTAACGAACGTTGACGCTGATCCTTTGAGCTTTATAGAGAGGAAGGGGCCAAAATACTGACATGTTGTACATCTACATTGTAAAGTAATAAAACACCAACTATTTGCAACACGATAACTATATTTTCCAAATAATACACAATTTGTCTTGATCGATCGCCTTTATTGACATCCTTCGCGCCTCCCAGCCAGTGTTGCCACCGCCGCTTGGTCTCAAGGTGCGTTCAGATACATATTATAACGCTGCGCTTACACAATATGGAGTAAATCATCACAGACGTGAAACAAAAGCGATATCGTAGGATGGAATAACTACCCAGTCCTTGTTTTCATATTATCAAACCGTGATAAGAATGAGATTAGCAGTGACAGTTTTGTCATATAAATACCTACGTCAAAGTTTATATGAACTGACAGCTATTTCAATCCCAAACTTATTGCAGTTGAGTAAAAACCAAAGCCACTCGTGACCATAGAGTAAATGTACAGATCTCAAACATCGTTAGTCGTTAGCCATATTATCACCAGCCAGTGAAATGTGCAACCATACATTCTAGTCCTCATTTTATCAAGTAACTGGCCAGCAATAACCGAGCCTACGGCCCGAAGTCGCATCCGCGCCAGCAATTCAGAACCTCTAAACTCGCCTCACCACACATCCTAGTAACGTATCCTAATAACTAGTGTCGATTCAGTTTTTGGAAAATGTTCAAAAGGAGTTACTCGTAGGTACGTGTCGCGGATTATACGCAGTTTTTAAACAGAGGTCAGACTTATACTAGTTGTCCTGATCTGAGTTACTGTGTTGCAAATATCAGCCCAGGACAATTCGACGCCTACGCTTAACGAGCTTGGATTGCAATTGCCACCTCATTCCAAAAAGCTGTATCTCTATGATCATCAAAAGAACATACGCCCTTCATTTTATACAGAACCGCAGTTTCGAAAATGCTGTAACTGCACAAGAATTACAGGGAGTTACTTTCTTTACGCCGTTCGTCTGCGTTTTATTCACGTTTTATGTTAAGTCGAAACTTGTTTTGCCATTGTATGCAATGCGAAAGTTTGTGTTCTGTTTATTACTTGTCTTTAGCGCAGGGAAAGACTGTTGTTCCGAGGTGTCCGTTACTTTATTCCTCAATAAATGGATATTTAAGGAAAACTATGAGGGCCTTTTTACAAGCTTTCTATTAACTTGCAATGTATGTAGTGTAAGCCTTATGGTAGCGTATACATACGTATATACCAGCCTTTATGCTGATTGTATCAGGTGATGTGTACCCGGCGGTATATTGACAGATTTAAGTATCTATGGCAGTCGGCATGTATTAAAAAAGTTGAGAAACATAGCGGGGAGATGGTTCGGTGGTAAAAGGGGATTGCTATTTTGTATTTCAATTGTTTTGGTCAATAAACCAGTTTATTCAATAAAAGAGGGTTTTAATTCTTGAAATAGTTGGGACGGACTCTACATTTCAGAAGTGGGGATTCAAAATCTACGCGCATTACGCTCGGAAAAGACGAAAATATATGTAATATTGTTTGGAAGAAACGTACCGGTGAAAGCAATGGGTAAAAACAAAGAAAGGAGATCACGATCACGTAAAAGAAAACATACTGATCGAAGCAACAAAAGTCGGTCAAAATTAATGTTCAAACGGACGAGACGAGGTAGTTCGAGTAGACGCAGTATACGTACACGTACGCCGAGTTTAGACAAGCATTCTACAAGAAATGGTCGCTGTGATCGTAGTGTACATTCATATCGATTTGACGACTATGATGAACCGAATCTTCGTGACGGACGGAAAAGTAGATCGCGTGAACGTCGCCGGCATCATTCTCGGCCTCACGAAAGAAGCCGAAGCCATCGCCGTCAGCCGTCAACGCGTGATGGTGGACGGAATAGCAGGTCACGGGAGCGGCGGCAGCGGCACTCGAGACATAGCAGTGGCCGGAGGCATCACATTGGTGGAACAAGGAGTAGGTCGAAAGATAGATACAGTGTGGCATCGCAGCAAGGCCATGTAAGTAATTTGGACACTGAATCAGGTAATAATGTTGTAAAATTGTTGTCCGATTTAGTTAAGTCGTTAGTAAATAAGCGGCCAGAAGGGAATAAGTTCCCGGTCCTGGGTAATGTTATACCTGAATTTGATCCAATGGTAAAGGGCCAAACAATACACATTTGGCTGAAAAAGGTTGAAGAATGTGCAAAATTGTATAAATGGGAGGACGATCAAATAATACACTATGCTTTGCCAAAGTTGGCTGGCGTTGCTCGCACCTGGTATCAGGCTCTTCCCACTATGTCGTTTTCGTGGCCCGAGTGGAAGAATAAACTTACTGATTCATTTCCAAGTAGTGATGATTATGCTGAACTTTTAACCGAAATGTTGTCCAAGAGAGTAAGATATAATGAATCGTTAGAGTTATATTACTATGAGAAAATTAATTTGCTGCATCGATGTGAAATAACAGGTAAACGCGCCGTTGATTGTTTGTTGTACGGGATAGAAGACCGTTCTTTAAGGCTCGGGGCAAAAGCCCTTAAGTGCCAAGAACCTGAACAGGTCCTAGAATATTTTCAATCTATAAGGCAACAGTCACGTGATCAATTTAGGAATAATCAGGACAAAAAGTTTAATGCCCCAAGCACCAATCCGCAAGCGACCCATAAAATAACCAAGCCACAAACCGGTGCAACTACATCCCCAATTTGCTACAATTGTAATGAACCTGGCCACTACAGTTTTAAGTGTACGAAGAAAATACTAAAATGTACAATTTGTCATCGCTTAGGACATACAAATAGTAACTGTGATAAACAAAGTAATGGTCCCACTAACAAAAATAGTACCAGTGTAACCGAAAAAAATGTGATGCAGTTGAATTCGGGTAGTATTGACGATAATAAATATAGGATAGATTTAAAAATAAATGGAAGTTTGATCAATGGGTACGTGGATTTAGGAAGCCAATGTACACTTTTACGTTTTGGCGAGGCATTGAAATTGGGTCTTACGTGGGTAACCAATAATTTACCTTCTTTACGAGGTATTGGAGGTAATATCGTATTACCGATTGGATTAGTTAACGTCGTCATTGAAATACAAGGAATTTCAGAGCAAGTAGAGGTGCTTATAGTAGAGGATAGTGTTATTAAGTATCCTATTCTGATCGGACACACTTTTACGGAAAAACCGGGAATAATTATTACTAAAACATGGGAGTCATTAGTTTTCGAACATGATTATCAAACTAAACTAAACTTAACTTTACAAACGGACACCGTGGTTCATCCACACGACACAATCGTGGCACCAATTAAATGCGATTTGCAGTATTCTGGTATGGCTTATGTGCACGGCACATTACGCGGTTTACCGGACAGTCAATTCTATTTGATGGCGGGTGAATATAGTATTAAGGAGGGACGTGGCGTGTTAATATTAATTAATGTTTCACACAATACTATTCGTTTAGAAGCCGGGTCATTGATTACTCGCGCTTTACGTACCAACAATACATTGGATGTTAACGTATTAAATCTGGATGACTCTGATACAGATAATAGTTTTAATTATGGACAGCAATTAACGGAAAATGAACTGAGTCGGCTTAAAACATTATTGAAAACGTACGAATCATGTTTCTCAAATAACTTAAAAGATCTCGGCCTCACTAATGTGACTCAGATGGAAATAGAATTGACGGACGATAAGCCCGTTGTATACCGTCCCTATAGGCTTTCATATGTAGAAAGGGAACGCGTTCGATCAATGGTACAGGAAATGCTCGATGCGGATATTATCAGCGAATCAATTTCTCCTTACGCAAGTCCTATTCTCCTTGTCAAGAAAAAAACGGGTGAACAGAGGCTTTGCGTGGACTACCGCGCGCTAAATCGAAAAACAAAAAAAGAGCATTATCCTTTACCACTGATCGACGATCAGCTTGACATGTTGGCAGGCCATTCAATTTTTATTACGCTGGACTTAGCTTCCGGCTATTATCAGATACCCATTGCAGAGAAATCTCAGGAAAAAAGTTCGTTTGTCACCCCTGATGGTCAATATCAATTTAAACGCATGCCTTTTGGCTTAGCAAACGCTCCATCAGTGTTCCAACGCACTATGAACAAAATACTTACCGAGGCAAAGCTTAAGTATGCGCTAGTGTACATGGATGACGTGTTGATTCCAGCTCACACTTTCGATGAGGGTCTATGTCGCTTAGAAGAAGTTCTTGGCCTTATGCGAGACGCTGGGTTGACCCTTAAGCTCAAGAAGTGTCATTTCTTTTACACAGAAATTGATTTTCTTGGATTTCGAGTGAATAGCGAAGGTATTCGCCCGGGCTTAAAGAAAACTGAGGCAATATCAAAGTTTCCAAAACCAGAAAACGTACACGATTTGAGACGTTTCCTAGGTTTAACAAGCTTTTTCAGACGTTTTGTGAAAGGTTTTGCGCTTATAGCTCGTTCGCTTACTGACCTTCTAAAGTCCAATTTTGAATGGAGGTGGGAGGAAGAGCATATGAGAGCGTTTGAAACGTTAAAAGAAAAATTAATTGAACGCCCGATTCTTGCTCTATACGATGCCCGATTAGAGACAGAGCTTCATACAGACGCGTCAAAATATGGGGTAGCAGGTATTTTGATGCAATGTCAAACAGATGGTTTGATTAGGCCCGTGGCGTATTACAGTCGGAAAACAACACCATACGAACAGAAGATGCACTCGTTCGAACTTGAAACTTTAGCCGTGATATCATCATTGAGCAAGTTCCGTGTATACCTTTTAGGTATTTTTTTCAAAATAGTTACTGACTGTAATGCGCTGCGAACCACTCTCACCAAGAGAGATCTTATACCACGTATATCCAGGTGGTGGGTGCAGTTCCAGGAATACGACTGTGAGATCGAGTACCGACCTGGTACTCAGATGGCGCATGTGGATGCTCTCAGTCGTGCCCCTGTGACTGAACCTAGTCCAGACGATGATTCACACGTAATCGACATTTTGCAAGTTGATGTAAAGGACTGGATATCGACAGTTCAAAGTAATGATAACGAAATAATTAGGATCAAAGAGATATTACAGGATAAAAATACAAAACTTGCTGCTGATGTGCACAAAAACTATCAGCTGAAAGGCAATTACGTGTACAAGATTGTTGAAGACGGAATACGTTGGGTAGTTCCAAAATCGGTAAGGTGGCAGGTCCTGCGCATGAATCACGATGATGTGGGACATTTTGGATATGACAAAACGCTGAGTAGGATTCGAGGCCTATTTTGGTTTCCCAAAATGCGACGTTTTGTTAAAAAGTACGTAGAGGCATGTCTTCAATGTGCACATCATAAGAGACCCGGTGGTTGTAAAGAAGGTATGCTCCATCCAATACCAAAGTTGGAGATACCATTCCACACACTACACGCAGACCATTTAGGACCATTCGTTCGTTCCAGGAGAGGCAACACTTACATATTAGTAATAATAGACGCATTCACAAAATTTGTTAGTATTAAAGCAGTTAGAGATACAAAAACTGCAACAGCTATTCGAGCATTTAAAGAACATTTTAGTTACTTTGGCGCACCCACACGACTGATCACTGATCGAGGATCATGTTTCACGAGTGCGAAATTTAAATCTTTTGTTGAAAACTTAGGTATCAAGCATATACTAAATGCAGTCGCAACACCTAGAGCGAATGGACAGGTGGAACGATATAACCGAACTATCACGGAGGCATTGAGCACTAAATGCCATGGCCAAAGTGATAGCTCTTGGGACGAACATGTAGGTAGCGTACAATTGGGTATGAATACTACTTTGAACAAAGCAACTGGCAAAAGCCCTTCAGAGCTCTTGTTCGGGTTTAAGTTGGTGACCTTATCGGAAAATATATTAGGAAACGTAATTAGCGAAACGATTGAACCACTGACTGACGATCATCTGAAGACCTTGAGATCAGCAGCCAGTGAATCAATACAAAGACAACAAAAGGCATCAAAAATAACTTTCGATAAGCACAGGAAACCTGGGCCTAAATATAACGTAGGCGATCTAGTAAGAATTGAAAGAAATATATTTGATAAAGATCTTGTCGGAAAATCTAAAAAGCTGGCTCCTAAATTTCACGGACCCTACCGTATAGTGAAAATCTTGCCTAACGACAGGTTTGTTATCGAGGATACTCCTCTAGTAAGAAAGGGGAACAAGCGATATGAGAATATCGTAGCTTTGGACAAGATCCATCCTTGGTTAAATTTTAAAAATTTAGATAGCGAGGGTAGCGAAAACGACCTTAGTGATGGTGCAGTATTGACTGATGACGATAATGATAAGTAGATTCAGTTATTGGGTAATAGCTAATAGATAAACTGTATTATTGAAATATATTACAATTTAACATATGCAGAGAAGTTGATTGTTATATTTATATTATATTGTTATATTAAAATGAACATTTTTGCGCTGTGATGATAAAAAAACAAAGTGCCTTAACGAACTGTGTTATTGTAAGAGATGGGTGTAGGCTGTGAGCAATCAGTGTGGCGTGCGCTGCACACATGGGCGTAGATCATAGCAGACTGCATATGATGGCAGCTATACAGATGATGGCAGATCATGGCAACATCATTTCATTAGATTTACTTTTGTTACAATTCGAGCTATCAGTGCGAAGTGATGTGCCGCATAGATGGTCGCAGATCGAAATAAATTAGAGTACAGAGATGTTTTTGTGTACTATTATTGACTGGTCTCAACATAGTTATACTCAGGACATAATCTCAATGTTTAATAGTTTAGTTTATGGCATGTTATGTCATGAGTAATTAATATGCATAAGTGTTGTACTTGTTCTGATACAGTCGTAGAAAACTGTTTGATTAATACGTGGCCAAAGACAGAAGCTTAGATATAGCTTACTTAATTGTTAAGTTTGTTTACCTTTGTAGTTTATAGTCTGTAAAGTTTTTAATTATTAATGAGTTGAATATAAGTACTCGAAGTGAGAGGACTCACTTATGGAAAAGGATGGCCGAGTTGTAAGCCTTATGGTAGCGTATACATACGTATATACCAGCCTTTATGCTGATTGTATCAGGTGATGTGTACCCGGCGGTATATTGACAGATTTAAGTATCTATGGCAGTCGGCATGTATTAAAAAAGTTGAGAAACATAGCGGGGAGATAGTTCGGTGGTAAAAGGGGATTGCTATTTTGTATTTCAATTGTTTTGGTCAATAAACCAGTTTATTCAATAAAAGAGGGTTTTAATTCTTGAAATAGTTGGGACGGACTCTACAGTAGGTATAACTGAAGGATCCACGGAAAGAACATGTCTAGTCACTTTTTTTTTCAAAATGAGATTTTAATGTCATGTAATAGTTCATAACGAGCTCAACATTTTGACATTAAAATCTCATTTTGAAAAAAAAGCGACTAGACATGTTCTTTCCGTGGACCCTTCAACTATGTTTGCTCGGGTGGAATCTTGCAACTCAATTTTGAAGCAGATATCTTCAACCGATTGAGCTGAAATTTTGGGTATAGGTATAGTTTGGATGACAATTCAATATTATGGTACTATCGAGCTGATCTGATGATGGAGATAGAAGGTGGCCATGGGAATTCAGTACGGTGTAACCCCGTTTAGTTTGGGCTCGTAAGAATCGTCGTAACTAGTACTTAGTTGATGAAGTTATACAGAAAACTACAGTCGGCAATAAAAGCTTGTAGGTACCAAAAATTGTATTTTTGACAGAAACTTATTTAGTTGTAACTTAGTTTTAAATTAATTTAGTTAATTATCATCTTGAAATTATTTGTTTGTTGTTACTTTAGAAAATAGATGCTTCATATCTCAGGAAAAGATAACAAAGAGACGTGGCACGTGTAGCTACTGTTTGTTCTGTTGTTTATGCGTAATTGTTTTACAACCCTACTTGAAGATAACAATAGACGTCGGTGATGGTTGGTTTTAAGTACTTTTCGTCATCTAAAATATAACAAACTATACAACCCTTTATTCATAAAGGAAAAAACTTACATTAGGTACACAAATAGAGCACCTTCTTCATTCTAATGTTGAAACA
The DNA here is from genome assembly GCA_963854355.1 of Epinotia brunnichana. Lineage (NCBI taxonomy): Eukaryota > Metazoa > Arthropoda > Insecta > Lepidoptera > Tortricidae > Epinotia > Epinotia brunnichana. The sequence goes on along the minus strand of OY977949.1, from coordinate 5,395,988 downwards.
TCAAACTAATCTAAACCCAATCCAAAGTACTAATCCATACTTACACCTCCTTAGGTGATGATATTTGGGATAAAATTATCTTATGTCCTCTTTCGTTCGGGACAAAATTCAACTAAATATCGGTCCAATACCCAGAGAAAAGGGAGTTAGTAAAAAAAAATCCACCCAAGGCCAGCTGGTCGATTGAGTAACGCTTCGTACGTACATTAGGTAGATCTAAAATATCATTTGTTGTATGGGAAAATACAGTTGATTTGTTCTAACCTAACGCTCGTTTGGAAAGTTACGTGATTGTCCCCAGGTGAAATTTATTATTTTTCAGCGAAATAGTTTTCTTACTTCCTCTGTACTTTCTCATTCTCAATATGGATAAAATAAGGCAAAGCTTCCTTTTTGAACAAAGTGCCATTCAAAGAGTCATTGCGAAGATTATTCCGTCACTGTCACACCTTCCTTAGCCGATGAATGATGCATTAATGCACAATGCACTGCCTTCTACGTAGCTCAAAGGAAATCACAGTTGTCAACACATTTAGGTATTGAAATGCGACTATATTGAATCGGTCTGGAGAGCTGATTGATCGTTTCCTTTCGTTATAGAGATGAGAACTAAAACCAGCGAATGGTGCAATTGTAATCAGTTTTTGTTAGTGAGAAATTATTTTCTAAGTTGCCAATTACGATAGATAGGTCCTCTAAAATTGTTTACAGAAATGACCGTGAAAACTTACAATTTATCTTTGAAAAGATCATCTGACATCTAACGAGTTAGTAGCAAGGAAGTATACATACACATTATCCTATTTATACACTCATTACATGTCGTTTTTTCCGGCTTAAAGGGCTGCTTCCCTGTTAACTGTTTGCCTGTGAATAAATGATTTATTATTATTATTATTTATTTATTATTATATCCTTTATTTCTTTTCTTTCTTAGATTAGGTTTTTACAATAACTATATAAAAAGTAAAATATAAAACTATACATACAAAACATAAAATCATTATAAAAACTTAACCTAGGGTGCCGCCGGCAGCGAGGCGGGGCCTAAGCTACCGGTGGTCAGGGCGACAGAGACAGGAACCTCCTGACTATCCGCGCAGTATCCAGAGTACCGCCTTCTGTATCTGGCCCTTGATCCAGCCATCTAGCGAGAGTCTCTTGAGGTGATGGTCGAGACTCTTCGCTATTAAATTATTATTATTATTATTAACGGCCTGCTGCTTTTGAAAGAAAGAAAGAAAACTGGAAACTTTTGGGAGAAAACTGGATTATGTAGTATTTCTACGCACTAAATATCACGGCGGCCTTCATCTGCACTATTCGTGCGAGGAATTCCAGTATCACCAGTTGTAATTCCAGTGTCCTTTCAGTAATAAAGTCAAGTCTTTTCTTTTTCTCTAACTTTTCTCTTACCTCCAAGTTCAAATAGTCGTGATACATAATGGCTAAAAGGTCTTCCCCTCCATGCCTCCCTTACTCCGATATGCGTAATGCATGCGATCGTCCGGCCATCCACGATCTTATTACCGATGCGATGGGCACCTTCAGCTCCCAGAGGACATGTTTTATTAATTCAATTGCAACACGCAACGTTCATTGTGTTTAACACGCAAGTTTATTAGATAGACTACCTGCCCGCGCGGCTTTGCCCGCGTAATTCAAAGAAAGCAGGCAAGCTCGCAGGATAAAACATAGCCTATCTCTATTAAGAAAGTCTAACCTATACATATTACCTATAACCTATATATATATTTTACCAGAAGACTGGGTACTCGCTGAGGGTTTTCCAGCTGCGTTCGCGCCACTACGTGCACTTCAGCTCGTTTGTGGTGCGCGTGCCGCGGCCGCTGCAGGAGACCATCGCGTGTGCTGACTTCTGGCCGAAGAGTGTCGTGTTTCGGCGGTTCCGGGGCAACCCACCGAATGCTACACCGGACTTGACGACACAACGGAGCCACGCTGTTATGTCGCCTCAATAATTAGTTTTAATTTTATACTATCTTTGTATGTATGTTAGTCTTTAAGGTATGTGTTACTATGGGCCTTAGATGCCTGAAATAAATGGTTTATTATTATTTATTATTATTATATAAATTGAATGAAATTTTGAAATCGGTCCAATGGTTCCGAAGATACAATCAAACAGACTTCAGACAAAGCTACAATCTCACGGACACTTCCTTTTTATAATATTAAGTATTAATAACAAACAACTAGTACTTAGTGTTATAATATTTATTCCTTTTACAGTTCAATTAATCATTACCCGCCAACAACGCTGCTTTACTTCTTTTTTAAACCCTGTGTGTGGTGTTGCGCTCCAACCATTATGCCACTAGCGGCGCCAGAGAGCGCTATTTTGACACACTTAGGTAGTGTTATTTAACTTCGTTGATTATGAAATGGCTATTATAGATAAATTGTTGAGGGTTGTGATCCCTGTAGATGCAAGTGGAGATCTTTCGGGGAAGTGCTTGTGCAGCTAAACTCACTTCGGTTATTTTTAGTCTAACGACCGAGAAATAAGGAAATGTCGCACGAGAATACTCGTTTGCCTGCAACCTATTGCTCAAAATAAGCATACTAGGTATAAGATGTCGCTGTGCGGCAAAATAACCTGCTTAATATTTATTTCTATTGGCTGGGCTTGTCCGTCATCCGCTAATTATAGACTTTACAAGTTTATATCTATCTATCGACATGAATACTTATCAACGCTAGCAACAGAATACTAAAGCAGGCAGGTGTAACGCAACCAATTAATTGACCTTATGGTCGATTTGACCTCACGATTGGCACGTCCCATTAACCCAACGAACTTGTAGTCAGCCAATTGAATAAGAGATCAATCGCTGCAATCGGCACTTGACAATTGAACTTAACGTGCTTCTTTGGTATAAACAATTGAATGTGTTAAATTGTCGTCAATTCTGGCTTGCATCGGCGACTTGGAACTTATGGACTGAATGGAATATCATCTTATTTGTATCACCGAGCCTTTCTGTGAAGAAAAACGATAACAGATGCCATGAAACTATGATTGAATTCCCCAATGTTCCTGGCAATAACTAGGTGTTAAGACCCCTAACCTAACTTAGCAGTGAGACGTAGGCTGGTGAGTAAGTATTAGGTAAGCGTTCTAATTGGGTATTTGACAACAGTGAAAATAAATTGTATTTTCATTAGCAACAGATACACATTACGAAAATACTCGGAAAGTATCAAGCTTTCATTTATGTTTGTTATTTTAAGATTTTTAAATTCATAAAAACTTACAATAAGGACGTTGTTTGATTGTGAGGTCACAACATAGTAATTCCTACAAATTCCATACTAACGGAGCGTTTTTGACGTTTCATAAAAAGAAGCTGATTTGACTTTTGTCAAATACCCATAGTATAGTAGCGTAGCGTAGCTCGCGGGTCGTCCTGTGATAGCCCTGCATGTATTGCTGAGAAATATTCCGGGCAAACGGCAGAAGTAGATATGTAGTAATTAATATCTGTCTGTCCTATCTTAATTTTGATGAAAGGAATGGACGCTGGTAAGTTTAGGGTGTTTGTTTTATTCAAAGCCTATCTATGTCTATTCACCTCGCTATCGGAATGCAGGACTTCGCAATTGGAATAAGGGACGCTCGTTGCGAAACCTGTTTAAGGCGGCATGGAAATTTCACTTTTGTTGAACGAACTTACTGGATGTCTTGCGCGGATTATCGTTGTGTCCTAGGACCATTGGCGAGAATACAAGTTCTTGACGCTCGTATGTTTTTTGTTCGAAAAAGCAGCTAAATGGCAAATTTATTCACATCATAATTTGCCTTATGATAACTACATTTGTTTATGGCCGCCAAATTACAGATGTGTTCTGATTTTATTCGTCTTCAGATTGAAGATTGGCTTTCATTTTAGAATAGAATAGAATAAGCATTTATGCATGAGAACAATATGTACATGGACAGAGATCAGCATATAAAATCAACAAATACTAGTAGTGCCACGAAACGGTTCCATCTCAGCATGGTGCTGGCTGGTCTGGTGACACGCACTTTTTGGGCGACTTATGACAATGACAGCGTGATGAAACTGGTAAACTTAACAGGCATGAACGATGCCCCAGCGAAGCAAGAAACCCTTAGGCCACGCCCTGAGGTGTAATCACGTAACGTTTTGAACGCGCGTTCATCATCATCATCGTCATCATATCAGCCGAAAGACGTCCACTGCTAGACATAGGCCTCCCCCAAAGAGTGCCACAATGGCCGGTCCTGCGCCACCCGCATCCAGCGGACTTCCGCGACCTTTACCAGGTCATCAGTCCACCTTGTGGGGGGCCTACCCACGCCGCGCCTTCCGGTACGTGGTCGCCACTCGAGAACCTTTCCGCCCCAACGGCCATCGGTTCTACGTGCAATGTGCCCCGCCCACTGCCACTCAAGTTTAGCAATTACGCGCGTTAGGACAATTTAACTGACAAATTCCATATAAAAAGTGACATTTAGTTCTACATGACGCGCGTACAATGCGTGACAGGATCGGCCTGCAGGACGCCACTATATAGCGTCAAAAACGAATTCGGACTGGCTGAAGGATTTCGATAATAATAGGTGGCAGTGACTGGGTTAACTTGCCTCTCATTGAGTTTGCTATGAGAATGAATGCTGATTCTCAAAACAAGTTGTTTTTGCCGAAGTTCTGCGAAGTCGTTACCATTCAATGGCCAATGGATGCGTTACGTGGATTATTGTATACATTACACATAGTAGAATGCGTGAGAAATATTGATGGACTGTGTAAAAGGAATTAATTCAGGATTTTCCCTTTAGGAAATGTATAAAAAATATTTACAAATAAATTAGTGTCTGTTTACTAGTTATTAATACTGTAGTGTGATTTAGCCATAACATTGCAGTCTGATCAATGTTTATGAAAAAAAAAACAAAAAAAAAACGAGCTATATTTATATAGCATGCTGCATGCAAATACTGTAAGGAGAAGAAAATCACGTGAAACGTTGAAACTATACGTTAATAAAATGCTCGTGTCTTAAAACAGTTGTAAATAGAATAGGTAGCTAGGTACATGTCCAGGTAAAACTGTACCAAAATAAACATAGGCTATCCTAAATGCAGCGTGTTCAAGTGTTTAAATTTCCTAAGATAAACACTCCCATGAGAATCGAGCTCTATACTACTCCACTTTCTGGTATTTTTGTAACCATTAACACTCCACGAGTTTTATGACCGAATCCGTTAATTTTAACTCAAATGAAACAGATAATGGGGTTGTAGCTTTCAGACGTTATTATTATTACGATACATAGATCTCGCGCACATGTGGCCAGCAAATGGTATTCGAAATTTAAATTCTTATGTTTCTCTGGAACGTTTACTAATGGTGTCACTGGCCGCTTTTCGAGATGAGGCGTGAAATGAATACGTCGCATGAGCACAGATAATATAATACTGTACTGTATAGGTTGCCAGTATGCATTACAAATTGATCTTGCGTCTATTTTTACATCTTAAAGAGTCAAAGACCACGGCGGTGCTTCTAAATGCCATAACCTAAACGTTTAATGTGAGTGTGAAAGTTAAGATAACATGACAGTGTCTAAAAGTATAAGTCTGATTGGAAAAAGGGGTTGACAAAATCCTGCTAACTGGTTTAAGTAACCACTCAGACAGACTTAACCCTTTGATTTAACGTTCCGGCTCGATCCTGTCGCAAGCTAAATCCGAAGCCATATCGCAGCTAACCGAGGCACTAACTTATTTAACGTCGTGGTTAAAAATTTGCAGAATACGCCAAATTTAGGTAGAATATATTTATAGATATATCTAGGCTATAGTTAAAGTAAGCGCGCTCTTTTGGATCTAGTGCATTTTCTATGACTCGCCTTTTGTTTAAATTCACTAGATAATTGCTACAAAATCAGGCATTGATTTAAAGAACAATCAACCGTACCAGATAAGTATCATACATTCTCAATTTCCCTTTATTTGGAGTAATAGTTGCTAGCGTAAGAAGACAATGTGCTTAGAAGCTATTTTCCTGAATCACAAATCCACCAGGCTATAAACATAATTTTGACACGATTAGGTAAGTAGGTACGAGGGTCAAACTGAAAGTTCTTAGAAAATCAAAAACTGAGCAATCAAGCAACTTATTACTTTTATTATATCTTTTCAAAATAGCCTCCCTTCACATCAATACATCGCTGCATTCGATAGAACCACTGAGAAAAGCACTTTGCCCACTCGTCCTTAGGGGTCTCTTCGACGGCCTTTTGAAACGCAGCCACTGCTTCGTCGGCGTCCATAAAACGTTTTCCTCGAAGTTTTTCTTTAATTTTTGGGAATAAATAAAAATCACAAGGTGCAAGGTCGGGGCTATAAGGTGGGTGACCCAGTAATTCCACGTTTGCCGTCGCCAAATAGTCGATCGTTTGCTTGGCGGTGTGCGATGAGGCGTTGTCGTGGTGAAGCAGGATCCTACTGCGAGGCCGTTTTTCTCGAACTTTTTCCAAGACAAGTGGTAAACAATTGTTAGTGTACCACTTCGCAGTAACTGTTTTTTGATCCTCTAAAATAATTGTTGCGTAATGACCAGTCCTTCCGAAGAACGAGGCCACCATCTTTTTTCCCACACTTCGACCTCTCTTCACTTTAGTAGGCAACTCCTCGGAAGGAAACACCCACTCAGCAGACTGTCTTTTAGTTTCAGGATCATAACAGTAAATCCAGCTTTCGTCACCCGTAACTACGTCGAACACAGCATTTGAGTCACCTCCGTTGAATCTTTGACCCATTTCACGGCACCAATCAACACGACGGACTTTTTGGGCTTTTGTCAAATTATGAGGTATCCACCGGGCACAAAGCTTCCTCACCGCTAAATGTTCATGGAGGATTTTGTGGACTTGACTCATACCAATGGCTAAGCTTGTACGAATCTGCTGATAGGTTACTCTTTTGTCAGTCTCTATCATACGCCGCACAACACTGATGTTATCTTCAGTAGTCGCCGTAGAAGGCCGGCCCTCACGCAGATCATCAGTGAGATCAGTGCGGCCACGTTTAAATTCATTAAACCAGTTGTAAATAGTAGCACGAGATGGGGCTTCATCGTGAAAGGCCAATCGAAGTCTATCATAACTTTCTTGTTGACTTAAATTACATCGAAAGTCGTAAAAAATCATTGCTCGAAAATTTTCTCGCGTTAAATTCATGCTCACGTAGTACACACAATTTTCAATTTGCCGCCAAATCGTAAAACAAATGACAATCGAGTGGAATTCGTACACAAAAATATTAAGAAAGAGTTCCATTTTCAAATTTTGAACTTATTTTTTTATTATATTTATTACAAGTGGCCAGTTCTAAAGACTTTCAGTGTCGCCCTCGTACTAAAGAAAGCATTGTGGTTACTCTATGGTACTCTTACTTCCTTTAGGACTTTTTCGATATCGAGTAGTCATCGTTGGGGTCAAGCAAGTTCGTACGGTGCATCGTGTCATGGCGCCTTATTTGTTAATGCCAAAACGAATTAAGTGCATGTAAAGATAATACATTATTTCTTTCTTTTAGAAGCGTGTTTAGGAAGTATTTACGGCCACAATAAACAGATCCTGATAACGAGCTCGTTAATCTACATCCTCTATGACCGTTCCATAGACAAGTTTCGAATTTTATAGCGAGAGACTTGGCGCCATAGGACCAACGAGACGCCGCGGCGTGGGTTTTTTATGGGCATCGACCACCCTCATTTCCTTCCGTGTATCCCGGTTTGTAATTGATATTATTCTCCCAATGTATGCAAAATATAGAGTTTCTTAGTTTTTGTCCAGGATGTTACATTATAAGGTATTTTCGAAGTATCTGCGAAGTTTTAAGTAGTGAAGAGAAGATGGATACCAAAACTACACGCTATAGTCTATTTAAAGCCAAAATCGAATACATTGTAAGTTTTCTAGTTTTAGATTATCAAAACATTGTAAATCACATCTAGTGTGCGTGCCGACCGTGAACTCGAATCTGGATTTGCGTCTAAATTTAGCCATTTCAGTTCAACCATAATTTGTCTTCCTGCCAAATGCAATAGAAGCTCCCCCAGCATGTCCGTAAATCTGTTTCAGGATTAATGAAGTGGAAATGTGCTGATCCCAGCTTAAATATGTGACTACAGAGTACGGGCTGACAACGTATTATAAGCTAAACTGCCACAGATAATTTGTAGTAAATTGAGAAAAAAAATCCCTGTCAAAGTCTTTATGACATTGAATTTAGATTGAATTTCTCTTGGTCCGTGGGAAAGGTATGTCCGCTATACCCGTCTCTTACGCCGCGTGACTCAACGCGCCAACTAGTTCAGTCATTATATCCAAAAAACCGACCCTACCCGTGAATAATTAGTTCTTGGATTTTTTTTTCGTAGGCCCCTCGGGGGGGTCACTGGGAGTGTAAATTCAAAAAGTAGACTGAATCAGGCTCCTGCGTATATTTGAAAAACAGTTTTTCTTGAACAACTTGGCCATTTTTGATTTTACAGTAAATCCGTGAGGACAAAAATTGTAGGAAATTTGATTCTCTTAAAATATTTTCATCATCTCGTTTATTTTCAACTTTACTGCATAAATGAAGAGGACTAAACTGAAAATAAACGAGATGATGAAAATATTTTAATTTGTAGCTTTTTTCAAATTTAATTTCCAAAATATCGATCCTAGAAGAAAAATTGTGAGGACCAAACTTGTAGAGAATCAAATTTCCTACAATTTTTGTGCTTACGGTTTTACTGTGAAATCAAAAAAAACTGAGTTATTCAAGAAAAACCGTTTTTTGAATATACGCAGGAGCCTGATTCAGTCTACTTTTTGAATTTACACACACAGTGACCCCCCCCGAGGGACCTACGAAAAAAAATCCAAGAACTAATTATTCACGGGTCAAAATCTATACTTAATGACTGAACTAAACGAAATCAGACTGATAGGGATGCAACTATTTGTCGGAATGAGAAAGTAATATAGGTAGGTATATATATCTCTCATTCTGACGGAGAGCTAACCGTATGTTAGTTGGCGTTCGTTGGTAGAGCACCTAAGTGGCGGAGCGCCCATACAAGCCGGTTCCCATCGGCTTGCCTGAAATTTATTTTTATAGTTATTATACTCTAAAATCTTTCATAACTTTTTTGTTCCGGGTTGCCCATAAAAAAATTCACGCGCCGCCATAGGTACCAGCTATCTATATGCCATGCTCGTTATGAAGCCCGTTCAAGCCCGAAAGGCGTTCGTTGGTTTGGTGTGTATAGTTTGTTTTACTTAAAAAGACGAAAATGCCCTTAAGGGGCTGTCCGTATATTACGGCATTTAAAAATAGTCATTTTATTAGGCGGGGAGGGTCCATTCAAGGATAATTCCTTTGATTCCAGGATGATGATAGTAAGGGTCAAAAATCGACAAAAAAACGACGATGTAATATATGTACCTACAAGCCCTATAACGTGGGATTTTACAACTTCTTAATGTTGCTAAATATGAAAGGAAAAGATAAATAACTAAAACTTATTTTGAAAAGTTGAAAAACCTCCGACACTTTAATTTCTAAGTTCAGTATCTCAAAAACGGCTGATCCGATTTTGTTGAAACGTAGCTAATGAATGAATGAATGTTTCTTTATTTCAGGCAATAAACCCATTACTACATTACAATATATATGATACAAAGAAATAAAATAAAATAATAATAAAATAAAATAAAATAAATAAAATAAAATAATAAAATAAGCTAAGAAGCACCTCGATCACGTCACGTCAGCTTAAAAAGGTCAGGTTAAAAAAAACCGCATTCGAATCAGTCCATTCGTTTAGAAGCTACGATGCCACAGACAGACACACACACACACACACACACACACACACACACACACACACACACACAGACAGACAGACACACAGCCACACAGACACGTCAAACTTATAACACCCCTCTTTTTCGTCGGGGGTTAAAAAGAGACTTCGTATAAGTTTCTGTCAATTTTTTTATTTTTTATTGCAAGCTTTTATTGCCGTCTGTACTTTTCTGCATACCATCGTCAACTACTCATTGAGACGATTCTAACGAGCCAAAACTCGATGGGGTTGTGTCGTTTTATTGCGGAGTTCCTATGGCCACCTTCCAGCTCCAGCATCAGATCAGCTCCATGTCATCATAATATTGCATTATCATTCAAAATTTCAGATCAATCGGTTGTTCAATTACTAAATTTGACCCAAGAAAGAATAAAACAAACGGGGTGAGCTAAATAAAAGCTTGTATTGCTTGTAATAAAAGCTTGAAAAACTGACCTAAGTGTACTGGAGTAGCTACTGTTTGTTCCGTTGTATAAGCGTATTTGTTTTACAACCCTAAATACTTGAAGATAACGATTAAACAAATTATATCGGTAATGGTTAGTTTTAAGTACTTTCCTATATTTTAAGTAAAACTAAGTATTTTATCTATCCAAATATCATAAACCCTCCATGATGCGTTCAAGAACCGCACATTATGACCACCATAAAAATAGACTGTTTTGTTAGAACAAATTTCTTATCTGTGAAAATGTTATTATTGCTAAATAATAACATCGATTTTGATAATATTATTTCATTCAAATTTCGAACATCTCTGAAAAACAAAGAAATTTGATTTGACCTCTATTCTAATATCAGTCGAGATGACGTTTAGTTCGAAATGAATTGTCAATTTGCATACAAATTTGACAAATGTCGCACGTAAGTAAGATATCGAACGATTTAATATTTGGATCGGACTCTTAGTTTGTATCTGAATTAAAAAAAAAAAAACTATGACAGCAGCCAGAAAACAACGCCGCGATGCCGGTCATAATATGCGGCTCCTGAATGCATCATGGAGGTTTATGATATGTGGATAGATAAAGTAGTGTAGGTATGTAACTCTACATAATTAGGCATTAAAACACTCGTGTGATGTTATTATGAAACTCGCATTCGGCTCGTTTCATAAACCCACACTCGTATTTAATGCCCTTCATTATGTAGGTACAGTCACATAAACTACTATTAAGTAATACGCGCTGTTGTGGTTTTTACACCAAACGAACCATCATTATCATAGTATAAAGAGGGCAAAGTATGTTATCTTCATACAAACGCACTGCGCGCGGCTTGTATGTGTGCGCCACAGTATCTGTCGCAATATTAATCTCATTCTAGCACAAAAAAATTAAGTTTTCTTAACGAACAAACCGTAGATGTAAAAGGTTGCTCAATCTTTTCTTTATTCGAAACTCGAAACCTCTGAGCTGTCTTGAATTATTGCCTTATTTTTCCTCCCCTATCTACAGACGACTATTGTTAGTCTAATAAGCAAAAGTTGTTATCTAAAAATATGAACACAGCTATGAAGTGAAAACTACGACCTATCTGAAGCATAAACCGCTAGTAAATTTCGATCGTGCCCAACGTCTGAATAGAACAAAGGACACCACATCTCCACGATGTTTTCCTCCAAAGAATTCGCTTGACTATAAGATAAATTACAACGCTTCCTACAGTTTTGTTCGGACTGAATATTTATGGAAGATTTCTCGATTGTAACTAATAACTATCGTTTAGCAGTTTGTAAAGAGAAAAATCGCTTCATTAGCATTTCTGTTCATTGGCAACCTTGTGGTTTCCGCATAATTTAGTAATTGGAATTGCTGACAGATTGTGGCATCAATTATTGAACATTGGTTTCGTCATTTGTCTAGAGACTAGCACTAACCCCCTTATTTATTCATAAAACTTGACAAACATCTGTTAACTAAAATGTGTCTTGTCTTGCCCTTTCTCAGTAACACAAATGTCCTAGTGACAGATAAGGACAAACGAATTCCCTATAACGGCATTTTAACTAATATATGTTTGATGGACGGTTATGAATAAAAGCATTAGATGTTCAGCCGGTGTATGGTTGAGTTGACGTCGAATAGGAATCTTCTACCTTGGATGGTAAAGATGATTTTTAAATGGACTATTTTTATGCAAGGCCAACTCAAATAATCTCAAGTATATGGTGGTAGTGGTGGTAAAGGTCGCGGGAGTCCGCTGGATGCGGGTGGCGCAGGACCGGTCATTTTGGCACTCTTTGGGGGAGGCCTATGTCCAGCAGTGGACGTTTTGCGGCTGATATGATGATATGGTAGTTGAGTTAACTTGAGTTTGTCGCGTGTCAGATAAAATGTAACATTCGGCTCTCTCCGATACCACTTGTCGACAGAAAGTGACCTCTTTATAAAAGTGACCACGTTATAATAGCGTCACTTAATTAACCGCAAACATGTGTAATCAAATTAATCCTAACTAGTTTTCCCGTATTATTCACGACGTCTGTCGTACAAGGCACCTGTAAGTAAATAAATAATGATTCACAATCACCAGTTAATTATCGGTACAACAATGGCGACGGGCCAAAAGGTGCCGCCAATCTGCCGATATCATTGTGTTTTGAATTCAGAACGCAGCTAAACGGTTTTTATGTTCCTTGTGGCTGTCTGCCGGGCCGTTGTCGCTGTGATTCAACGAGCTATATTTAGTCGGCGCCTGAATGGAGCCACGCCTTGTACTCCAAACGTACGCCATGCTGATGGGGTTAAAAACAGTCCATAGATAATTTCCAATACTATGAGGTTTTACACGTCACATCTGGATATTTATGACGGCTTCCTACGACCATACTGACGGAATGTTTCTCTAAAAACAGCTGATTAGTTAGACCTGCCAGTCCGATCGCTCATTCCTCACTTCAGGTTGTTTACCGGTTAGCAAAAGCACTCAATTTTCGGTAATTAAAATATGCGGCGAACGACATCTATCTTGTTGATGCTGGCAACATTGCCTTTATTGCCCGATCTTCTTATGTTTTGGATAGATTAGATTAGGCATATGATTTAGACTCAAACCAAGGGATGATGTTGTATGGAATGTGCATGGATGCTGCATAAAAAATACCTCGTGGATTATGACTAGTTCAGTTGATAGACACCATCTGCAACCAGCTTTTAGTTTTTAATCTCGCTTCACAAAGGCAGGCTCTATCCCTCCAATAAAACACAAAAAACGCGTGACAGGCCTGATTGAGATCCAGATGCGTGAGATGAGGTCACGATGGGTGATTCTCAGGAAAATGTCACTGCCATGCCTACGAAGACCACACACACACATCTGCCTACGAAGCTGGTGGTCCCGGGTTCAAGTACCGGTAAGGGCACAATTGTGTGATGAGCGCGAATATGTGGTTATCGAGTACCGAGAGAGTTTTCTATCTACTTATTCAGTTTTATAATTGGCATAATTTACTGAATTTCGGTTCTACCATACTTAGATAATGAAAAGATATTTCTTGTTGAATGAAGTGTCATAATATCAGATGCGGCCTTTGCCCAGCAGTGGGTTCCTGCTAAGAAAAAATAAAGACGGAAAAGGCAGAGGTTTTTTTAAATCTACCCGACGGTGGCTAACAAGCACACAGTCCGTCTGATGGTGACACCGAAGCCTATGGACGCTTGCGATTCCAGAAGAATCACAAGCGCGTAGCCGACCCTTTATTACAAGCTTTTATTCACATTCACCTGTCCCGTTGTCTGTCTGTCTGTAATCAAATCTTGCAAGTTAAATTTGACCCACTTCCCGGTTTCCGATTGAGCTGAAATTTTGCATGCATATCGCATGACAATGCAATATTATGATGACATGGAGCTGGAAGGTGGCCATAGGAACTCCGCAATAAAACGACACAACCCCATCAAGTTTGGGCTCGTTAGAATCGTCTCAATGAGTAGTTGATGATGGTATGCAGAAAAGTACAGTCGGCAATAAAAGCTTGTGCCAAAAATTAAATTTTTGACAGAAACTTGTTGATATGAGGATTCGTTGTGTTGATAGCTAGAGACGAACGCGGGTCCCTCACTCTCAACACAACACATGTTCGAGAACGTCGAGACATTTTTTAAATAATGACCCTGATTGAGTTCTTAATTTATTTGAAGGACTACATTAGTCATTAATACTTGTTTGCTTAATAACCTTTTAACCTTTGCTCCCGCACGCGACATTTAATTTTGGCGTATTATGACTGCGAGATTAAGCACAGTTTTATCGTCCGACCGAATCGGCTGGCGCCTGGGCTATGAATCATAAGTTTAAGGTTTAAATACTGAAATTACAAACGATATCATATAGAGAACAATTTTTTTTTTTTTTTTAATTATAATAGAAATAAGTTTCTGTCAAAAAAATCAATATTCATTTATTGCGTTATCATGTTGTACAGGGGGTCTTAAGTGTAACATTATTGTTTAGAACATGAACCCTGCTAGGGCACAGCAAAATTATAATAATCTCTCCTGACCGGTTTCGGCCTCGGCGACTGCCTCAACTCTGGCGTTGATGTCGTTCATGTGCTCTGGTGTGACTCACATAGCCGATCTTATTTACGAAGACCCGAGTACACAACGGGCACGTGAGCACACCATTCACAAAGTTATAGCTGACCGCCGCAGGTGGTCGGGCTTTCAGCTCGTCCCGTTTGAAATCAAGAGCCATACGTCGACGGGATTCAAAGGTGGATGTTTTGATTTTAACTGAAGATCTCCATTTCTGGCGGTTGGCTGCCTGGTTCTCCCACTGCAATGGGTTAATTTCACAATTTTTCATGTGACGCTTAAGCACATCTTTGTACCTGAGGAGTTGTCCGCCATGCTTTCGCTTGCCCTCCTCAAGTTCCGAATAAAAGATGTGCTTTGCCACTCGACCCGCCGCCATCCTTGAAACGTGGCCGCCCTAGCGAAGTTGTCGTCTCATGAGATAGGCTTCAATTCCACCTACGTTAGAACAATTTTTTTTTTTTTTTAATTATAATAGAAATAAGTTTCTGTCAAAAAAATCAATATTCATTTATTGCGTTATCATGTTGTACAGGGGGTCTTAAGTGTAACATTATTGTTTAGAACATGAACCCTGCTAGGGCACAGCAAAATTATACTTAAACACTAAACAGTTACTTTAAATATTACATGGAATCGGAATTAGCAGTTAAATTGATAAAGATACATATATAAACAAAACAACGACACTGACACTGAAACTGAAAACTTATTACCATAAATAAAACAATAGCAATGAAATAAAATGTTAAAAAAAAGAATTAGAAGTATTAAGTAAATTAAATTGAATAAAATTAATAAATATTCACTGCATACTAATAAATATGTGGGTACAAACTCATTTTTGGTGCAAGCTTTTATTGCTGACTGTACTTTTCTGTATACCGTCATCAACTACTAATTGAGACGATTCTAACGAGCCCAAACTCAACGGGGTCACGTCGGTTAAGTACTGAATTCCCATGGCCACCTTCTGTCTCCATCATCAGATCAGCTTGATGGTGCCGTAATATTGCATCGTCACCAAACATACATAAGTATTCCAAATTTCAGCTCAGTCGCATTACGGCAAATAACTGAAAAATTGCAAATTTTGACGGACAACTTAATTACTTACATACATAAAACAGTGCAAGTTAAATATAAGTTTGTGTCAAAAATTTAATTTTATGTACAAACTTTTATCGCCGACTGTACTTTTCTGCATACCATCATCAACTACTCATTGAGATGATTCTAACGACCCCAAACTCGATGGAGTTGTGTCGTTTTATTGCGGATTATTCCTGTGGCCACCTTCCAGCTCCAGCATCAGATCAGCTCCATGTCATCATAATATTGTATTGTCATGCGATATACATATGCATGCAAAATTTCAGCTCAATCGGAAACCGGGATGTGGGAGAAATTTAAATTACTAAATTTGACCCAAGGAAGAATAAAACAAACGGTGTGAGCTAAATAAAAGCTTGTAATAAAAGCATGTAAAAAGCTTGTAAAAATAAACCATCATCGTCTGAAGCCCAAGACAAGTTCTCGAACCTGTGCCATCTGTGTTTGCCGGTACAGCGCTCTTCCAACTGAGTTACTCAGACATTGTGTAACATTTACCTTTTTACGAACGATTGCGGTCCTTCTCCTTTTAACGGACGCAAATGCGCGTGCCATGCCTCAGTCGTGGTGCTGTGCCATTTGCGTCCCTTAAAAGGAACTCTGGAACCCTTACCTTTCCTAAATTATATTGTACCGCGTGCCATCGTACCCTATATACTATTGTAACCTCTGTCAAAAATAAAAAATAAAACCCCGACCTAATTCTTCTCTTTTCCTTCTTTAGTTAGTAGTGTTAGTACTTTTGTAGCAGTTCCGTGGGCTATCAATATCTTGGTAGTCCACGTAACGTGACAATTGATTGATGAAGCGTATCTTTGCATCACACTTGCCGCCGCTATTACTAGCAAGAGGGACCTCTCTCTGTGTTTACAAGCTTTTATTTAGCTCACCCCGTTTGTTACAATCTTTTTAGGGTTCCGTACTCAATGAGTAAAACGGGACCCTAAAAAGAAACTCCGCTGTCCGTCTGTCTGTCCGTCTGTCACCAGGCTGTATCTCATGAACCGTGATAGTTAGACAGTTGAAATTTTCACAGATGATGTATTTCTGTTGCCGCTATAACAACAAATACTAAAAAAGCGGCCAAGTGCGAGTCAGACTCGCACATGAAGGGTTCCGTATAATAAATTGCGGTTTACGATTTATGACGTATTAAAAAAAAACTACTTACTAGATCTCGTTCAAACCAATTTTCGGTGGAAGTTTGCATGGTAATGTACATCATATATTTTTTTTAGTTTTATCATTCTCTTATTTTAGAAGTGACAGGGGGAGGGGACACACATTTTACCACTTTGGAAGTGTCCCTCGCGCAAACTATTCAGTTTAGAAAAAAAAAATATTAGAAACCTCAATATCATATTTAAAGACCTATCCATAGATACCCCACACGGGGTTTGATGTTTTTTTTTTTTGAGTTTCAGTTTTAAGTATGGGGTCCCCCAGTTTTCTGTTTATTTTTTATTTTTGTGTGAAAATATTTATGCGGTTCACAAAATACATCTACTCACCAAGTTTCAACAGTATAACTCTTATAGTTTCGGAAAAAAGTGGCTGTGACGTACGGACGGACAGACAGACAGACATGACGAATCTATAAGGGTTCCGTTTTTTGCCATTTGTCTACGGAACCCTAAAAACAGAATAAAATAAATATTTAAGGGGGCTTCCGTACAACAAACGTGATTTTTTTGCCGTTTTTATAGATACGGAACCTTTCGTGCGCGAGTCCGACTCGCACTTGGCAGGTTTTTTTATTATTTATTCTTTTTGGGTCAAATTTAGTAATTGAAACTTCCCGGTTTCCGATTGAGCTGAAATTTTGCATGCATACGTATATCGCATGACAATGCAATATTATGATGCCATGGAGCTGATCTGATGCTGGAGCTGGAAGGTGGCCATAGGAACTCCGCAATAAAACGACACAACCCCATCGAGTTTGGGCTCGTTAAAATCGTCTCAATTAGTAGTTATGGTATGCACCAAAGTACAGTCGGCAATAAAAGCTTGTACCAAAAATGACATTTTTGACAGAAATGTATTTCTTGAAAGGCTCACACAGCCTTGACGGAGGTTGAATTTTTTTTTGTTTAGAGGGACTTAAATTACACTTTGATATTGAAACAAAAGAAGGTCGCTTTTTAGGCTTAGACCTTCAATTTTGTGCGAAAATACATTACCTACACCTCTCGTCGCACCGTCATACTGCGCAGCACTGAGTAACTGCACACACTAAGTAATATACCGTCAATATTTAATTGCTTGTTTCAGAAAAAAACACATTGTATTAGGTCATTTAATCAGAATCCTTTTGTGCATATTTAAGGTCGGGTCAAATTGTACATCTGCAATTGCACTCTGTTATCATTCATTCTTGGCGCAGGACCGGTCATTTTGGCACTCTTTGGGGGAGGCCTATGTCCAGCAGTGGACGTCTTTCGGCTGATATGATGATGATGATGATCATTCTTGACCTCTTGGTACACAGCTTGGATAGTAACTATGATAATTGATGACGTAGCGCACTTTGGCGGCCATTAGGTAACGTGTTTAACGAGCCAGATAATTCGTCGGTAAATGTCGTTTTTGTATACCGAATAAATTTAGTTGACTGTACTTTTGCAGAGTTATTATTAGTTAGTTAAAAACAAAGTTTTAATTTAACCGACTTCAATTTAGTACTCGCCCTTATTTGAAGAGTTCCCTCAATTTCTCCAGGATCCCATCATCAGATCCTGACCTGTGACCATGGGAATTGGGATCACCTGGAAAGGAAATCCTTTCAAACAAAAAACAAACATTTTCCAAATCGGCCCAATCGTCTTCGAGTAATCGGAGACCTTGTACGTATAACAAAAAAAAAACTGACGAATTGATAACCTCGTTTTTTGAAGTCTGTTATAAACACGAATATTCCCTATTGCTAGTAGAGATCGGTCCTTAGTCCTTAATCGTGCGATAATATCGATATCGGTTGTCCAGTGCACAGCATATTAATTCTCCGTTGTGCCAGACTATTGGGAATTTCTGTCCGATCCCCTGCCCCATAATTGGCAGGCCCCACGTGGGTGTTTCCCTACCGCACCCTAGTCCGGCAATTAACTAACCGCACCCTGGTACGATAAATAATGATCAACTAATTACAAGCGATAAAGTAACGGCCATAACTGAAACAAATGACGGAGAGCGCTCGAAAACCTGGCGTTTGATAGTGTTTTGTTCTGCTCTTTGCTAATAAGTATTGCAAGGTAACATGATGGAATGGAGAAATACGAAGATTAGCTAAGTACTTCTTTTATAATTTCAAGGTATATTTTGTATGTTTTATATTTGGTAAATAGAAAAAACCGGCCAAGTGCGAGTCGGGCTCGCGCACGAAGGGTTCCGTACCATTACCTATAAAAAACTATTTTATTCTGTATTGTTAGTATTTGTTGTCTTAGCGGCAACAGAAATACATCATCAGTGAACATTTCAGCTGGAACTATCAAGGTATCAGTGAGATACAGCCTGGTGACAGACAGACGGACGGACGGACGGACAGCGGAGTCTTAGTAATAGGGTCCCGTTTTACTCTTTGAGTACGGAACCCTAAAAACCTGGCGGTTTTTTCTGAATATCTTGTCCGTGTTTTAGAGCACAGTTTTGTTTTGATATAACAGAATCTACAATGCTTTTGAGTATAATTTTATGACATAGTAGAAGACTTGTTCAAAGCGTAGTACTTACGCATTCATTAATTAGGCCGCTGTCTATTATTTTCCATTACATCAGCCGTGGTGCAGTATGATTAGCCTTGTTATACACTCGAGTTTCTTGCTTTAATTATGACAAGGACACCAATCTGATGCGACATTGTGCATGATATGATACGACAGTTTATAGTATAGTTGGTAGTGATAGTGATCCTTTCTTGTATTTTTTTTCGTGGGGAAATGCTTCAACTAATCCCGCCGGGCGGGTATGATGGACTCCCGGGAACCGTCCGTGGTTCTGGTTCAGGCCGAGCCACGGGAAGGCTTGAGCACACTTCCGCGACAGTTGGTAGTGCCGTTGACCCAGCCTGTGAACCGGACGGGTCTGGGCTCAAGTTAAAGGGTAAAGTTTGATGAGTACGAGTATGTATACCGTGATCTAACATCCATAAAGAGCGACATTCTCGTTTAACGACTAAGCGCTTAAATAAAGATTAAAAAAAAAACATCCATGAAACGAGTCTTATTGAGATGTATGTAGCACATACTAGAAATATACGATATTTTTAATAAAGAAAGTGCTCCAACCAAACTTAATACAAGATACCAATATAAATATGATATGTGTGTGTACAATTAGGCCTTCTAGTTACATAATTAGCAAGACTACCTATGCTACTGGATGGTATCTTGGTACGCTCAGACTGGCAGAATTGGTCAAACGCAAGAACTATTCGGAAGAAGGTATCCTGAGTCACCGGTACCGAGACAAAATTTAATTATGAGGATGGTGCAAAACCTACGAGATTATGGCCAATTTACTGTGCCTATGCACGCTCAGGCGAGTACAAGAGCTGCTGCACGTCTTTTTCACGTAAGTCAACGTTACGTTTGGCAGCTGCTTAATGCATCAGGACAACATCCGTACCACTTCCAGCCAGTCCAAGATTTCCTGTTGGCTGATTACGGAAGAAGGAGGGCCATATGCCGTTGGATACTCGTATTAGAAAACCTGGCCACGAACATACTGTGGACTGACGAGGCAACGTTCACGAGGATCGGGGTATTTATGTTCATAATGAGCTTTGGTGGAGTGGAAGAAATCCTCACGTCACGAGAAGAGATGCCTATCAAGTAAGGTTCAGTCTTAACGTGTGGGCAGGTATTCTGAATGATGCATTGATTGGACCATATTTCATTCAAGGACGATTAAATGGACAAAACTATCTCCAATTTTTGATAAATGTCAGTCATGTGACTCGTGTAGGGTGACCAAGGCGGATGACAAGTGGGGACGCACTTTCTGGTTTTGTTCATAATTAATTAAGCGGGTCCTTAAAGGCCTCCACACACCGGTCGCGTGCGCGGGCCCGCCGCGGGCCCGGTGTGTGGAGGCCCTAATTGTAATTAACACTAGTGCTCTGTAATAGTCTTAAGTAGCTTTACCGGTAAACGTGGTTACGATTCGCGATTTAGAATTCACCCTGTATATTACTAGTAAGTCACTCGATAGTACTAAGTTCAAAAAGGAGCTGAAGGAATGGCTGGCAAATAAATGCTTTTACAATCTTAATGAATATTTCGTAATAGGTAAGGGCTCGTGCACAAATCACGCGAGGTTTTTTCGGCTACTTTTTGACCCCCCTTCCGTGATATTTGGTGAGGTTCTTGGCTACTCCTTCCCCCCACGTAACCTCAATTGGAATATTTGTCAGATCATATAAACTTTGACGTATTTATATGGTAAATCTGTCACCTCCAAACTCCAATCCCATTTTAATCGTGGTCTGATAATACGCACCTAAGGCACTTTTTGTTCCGGCAAGGCGATAAGCGGATTAAATTAAATTGCCATCTGCGATAGTATTAGATTTCAATTAAATCTTCGACACGAATTGTCGAGGGAAAATCTCTCTTACTAAGAAGAATGAATTGCCTAGCAAAGGTGTAATTCCGTGCATCGTGGCCGATCGCAGCCGCGATCGATTGCGTGCGACTGACGCGCGCGGCTGATGCGACTATATAGTAGCGACGGACGCGTCCGGAAATTTCATACACTGACTATTTTCGCATGTCGCGCGCGTCATATCAGTCGCACGCGATCGATCGCATGCGGCTGCGATCGACCGGGATGCGCGGAATTACACCTTTACTAAACGAATAAAATCGGTATTTCACTCACAGCGAAACAACAGTACGAACGTTGCTTAGCTTAATTACAAAATTATATCCTACAGTTCTCTACTGATCATTACCTAGCTCATGATGTAACAGTGGTACTTTCCGAACCAAGATGGCTGTTCTGTCATTTAACGCCGCAGCGTCATATCTCTCTACGAGTTCGATACTGACTTACGATGTTTTGTAAGAGTGCTAGCGTGCGTGATGTATGAGATTACGATCTATCACGTTATCACACCGTTTTAATGTACTTTCTAAGCTGAACCTTAACACCTTGTTTTAAGAGCTATTATTGAGTGGCTCAGACTTTTAAAGATTAGTTCAGTAATGTTTGTACTGGATGGTATCTTGGTACGCTCAGACTGGCAGAATTGGTCAAACGCAAGAACTATTCGGAAGAAGGTATCCTGAGTCACCGGTACCGAGACAAAATTTAATTATGAGGATGGTGCAAAACCTACGAGATTATGGCCAATTTACTGTGCCTATGCACGCTCAGGCGAGTACAAGAGCTGCTGCACGTCTTTTTCACGTAAGTCAACGTTACGTTTGGCAGCTGCTTAATGCATCAGGACAACATCCGTACCACTTCCAGCCAGTCCAAGATTTCCTGTTGGCTGATTACGGAAGAAGGAGGGCCATATGCCGTTGGATACTCGTATTAGAAAACCTGGCCACGAACATACTGTGGACTGACGAGGCAACGTTCACGAGGATCGGGGTATTTATGTTCATAATGAGCTTTGGTGGAGTGGAAGAAATCCTCACGTCACGAGAAGAGATGCCTATCAAGTAAGGTTCAGTCTTAACGTGTGGGCAGGTATTCTGAATGATGCATTGATTGGACCATATTTCATTCAAGGACGATTAAATGGACAAAACTATCTCCAATTTTTGATAAATGTCAGTCATGTGACTCGTGTAGGGTGACCAAGGCGGATGACAAGTGGGGACGCACTTTCTGGTTTTGTTCATAATTAATTAAGCGGGTCCTTAAAGGCCTCCACACACCGGTCGCGTGCGCGGGCCCGCCGCGGGCCCGGTGTGTGGAGGCCCTAATTGTAATTAACACTAGTGCTCTGTAATAGTCTTAAGTAGCTTTACCGGTAAACGTGGTTACGATTCGCGATTTAGAATTCACCCTGTATATTACTAGTAAGTCACTCGATAGTACTAAGTTCAAAAAGGAGCTGAAGGAATGGCTGGCAAATAAATGCTTTTACAATCTTAATGAATATTTCGTAATAGGTAAGGGCTCGTGCACAAATCACGCGAGGTTTTTTCGGCTACTTTTTGACCCCCCTTCCGTGATATTTGGTGAGGTTCTTGGCTACTCCTTCCCCCCACGTAACCTCAATTGGAATATTTGTCAGATCATATAAACTTTGACGTATTTATATGGTAAATCTGTCACCTCCAAACTCCAATCCCATTTTAATCGTGGTCTGATAATACGCACCTAAGGCACTTTTTGTTCCGGCAAGGCGATAAGCGGATTAAATTAAATTGCCATCTGCGATAGTATTAGATTTCAATTAAATCTTCGACACGAATTGTCGAGGGAAAATCTCTCTTACTAAGAAGAATGAATTGCCTAGCAAAGGTGTAATTCCGTGCATCGTGGCCGATCGCAGCCGCGATCGATTGCGTGCGACTGACGCGCGCGGCTGATGCGACTATATAGTAGCGACGGACGCGTCCGGAAATTTCATACACTGACTATTTTCGCATGTCGCGCGCGTCATATCAGTTTCACGCGATCGATCGCATGCGGCTGCGATCGACCGGGATGCGCGGAATTACACCTTTACTAAACGAATAAAATCGGTATTTCACTCACAGCGAAACAACAGTACGAACGTTGCTTAGCTTAATTACAAAATTATATCCTACAGTTCTCTACTGATCATTACCTAGCTCATGATGTAACAGTGGTACTTTCCGAACCAAGATGGCTGTTCTGTCATTTAACGCCGCAGCGTCATATCTCTCTACGAGTTCGATACTGACTTACGATGTTTTGTAAGAGTGCTAGCGTGCGTGATGTATGAGATTACGATCTATCACGTTATCACACCGTTTTAATGTACTTTCTAAGCTGAACCTTAACACCTTGTTTTAAGAGCTATTATTGAGTGGCTCAGACTTTTAAAGATTACTTCAGTAATGTTCGCTACCTACTTTTCTATGGATAGTTCGCGATTGTCTTTCCGAGGAGGCAAATGTGTTATTTATTGTAATTTCGTTCACATAGTGGCAGTTACTGATAGTTTTGTGAAGTGGATACCAATGACAATGAGCATTTATATGTTGTGAATTTATGTGATGTTCTTATGATGTGTTGATCAGGATGACAAAACCAAATTTGAAAATTAAGATACACAGACACATGGTGCCGAGTAAGTGAATTTTATCTCATATTATACTTTTCTGTTCTCCTTGTCTTATTGTTACTGAGTATGAGCTAAATGAATTGGGGTACCAATTTGTTGTTTTATACCACGTCGGCGGCGAACAACCGTACCTACTGCTCGCCTGGTAAGAGGGCGTTTTTCAAAAAAAGTGTACAAAGCTTTTTTTTTTAGAATTCGAATTTTTTTGGTTTTTCTTACTCAGAATCGTTGATATTATCGATCCTCATACAAGAAAAAAAGTGTCCCAGATTTTACTATGTAATTTTTTTCTTCCAGTGCGTCACGATCATATAAATAAAAAAAGACTGCATACAAAAATGTGACGATCTGGAATGGAATATTTAGGACACTTTTTTTCTTGTATGAGGATCGATAGTATCAAAGATTCTGAGTAAGAAAAACAAAAAAAAAATGAATTTTGAAAAAAAAGTTGTTTTGTACACTTTTTTTGAAAAACGCTCAAGAGACCTTAGGCTATAGGGACGCTTGTAACTTCAGGGGTTTCACATGCCCGTTGCCAACCCTTTAAAATGTGCATACATTCCTTTCTTGAAGAGCACCATACTGTAGTCCCTCGGGAAAACCTCGTCATACTTATCCTACAACCGGAGCAAAATCCTCTGAGACCGTCAAGTCAATTAATAAACTTCATAAACCAAGTTGGTTCTAACTTCAATCATCTCATCATTATCTACTTAAACAGACCTATAAAATCATTCAAAAAAAAACCTAAGCCGCACAACCTCGATTCAGTGCAGTGTTTAGGGTTTCACAAATGTACAACAAGTAGCACTCAATTCTATAGAACTGATGGAGGCGGTACCTACTCCTATTATTACCTAATTGGCGAAGGAACGAGTCTAGAAAATCATAGTCTACTTTGTAATATTTTGATCTCATTAGATTCGATTAGATATAAATTACGGATACAGTACTTTGCCTTAGTCTAAATTCTAAGAATATACACCATTGTGGCTAAGAATATACGTCATAATAAAAATACTCATAACTACATCTCAGAAAAGTTCAAAAACCCCCGACATAATTTTCATTTCAAAGTTCAATATCTAAAAACGGCTGAACCCATTTTGATAAAACGTAGCTAAGAACCATCTCGATCACGTAATCACGTGGCACGTCAAAAAAACGCATTAAAATCGGTCCATATAGACACATCGACACGTCAAACTTATAACACCCCTCTTTTGCGTCGGGGGTTAATAATAAAAATAATTAATTAACAAATAATAACATCGCATTGTATCTCCCAATAAGGATCGCAAGCATACAATTTACAAAATTAGAAAATTACGATAAAATTAAAAATGCCAAATTAAATAAGTTGAAATAGTTATAGACATTGATAGTAATATTGAAATGACGTTTCCTATTAACGCTTTAGTCGGGCCCATTTGCAATAATAGTAGATTGTACAACAAGTGCATAAAACGCACCATTTTACTCGAGACGTTTATCCATCCGAGCGAGCTTGCGAGCGAGGATAGATATAAAGTCGAGTGTAAAATGGGTTTTATGGACGAGTTGTACACTCTACTTTTCACTTCGATTGCGAGGAAATGAAACAGCAACACGTAAATGAGACGAAATACAAATTATAAGTTTATTTCATGAAGTTTTATTGTGTACTTTGGCTGTTGGTATCTTTGCCTTGGTCTTAGAATACGAACGAAACGAAATAAAATAAAGAGGTTGTTGTATGAAGTTAAAGATGTTCGTGTGGCTGTTGCAGCGATTGCCTTGGTCTTCGACGAAGATTTTACTTTATGCTCTAGAGCATAAAAAGCGACTTTATGTCGCCTACGCACGACATAAAGACGAACTTTTAGAGCATGAGAAGTGAAAAATAAATTTTTGGCAATAAAAATAAACTAAGTGTTTTTAGTTATTGAAAGCCAAAGTTCGATGTTTTTATCAGAAACGCTCGGAAGTAGCGAATTCCTATAGCACTCCGCATCCGTCTACGAAAACATCGTAAATTGTCGGAATTTACTTTATGAAGCGTTTCTCGCTAAATTCAATCGGGTTATTTATGTATGCTTACTAAGTTTTAAAATTATTTTGCTGTAGTGGGCGCGTTTAGTTTTCTTTTCGTCGAGGATAAATTACCTTACCCTTTGCACTAACGGTGCACGCTCCTTCTAGCAATTTTAGGTTGGAGGCGAAAATGTAACAAAACAGTTGTTCGTTGTTAGTAGCCCATCGCCCACGACACACTTCAAACATTCCCTTCGTCGCTCACGACACCCACGGGGAGAAAGGGGATCATCATCATCATCATATCAGCCGAAAGATGTCCACTGCTGGACATAGGCCTCCTTCAAATAGTGCCACAATGGCCGGTCCTGCGCCACCCGCGTCCAGCGGACTCCCGCGACCTTTTACCAGGTCATCAGTCCACCTTCGGGGGCCTACCCACGCCGCCGGTATGTGGTCGCCACTCGAGACCCTTTCCGCCCCAACGGCCATCGGTTCTACGTGCAATGTGCCCTTACCACTGCCACTTAAGTTTAGCAATTCGGAGGGCTATATCGGTTACCTTGGTTCTGCTGGGGATGAAAGGGGATGGTGTAATGTAAGTTAAAATTAAAAGACTATAGTCGATTGCGTATTGCGTCGTACGTACTACGTACGTAAGTTAAATCTAAGTGTATTTTTTTTGTATAGGAAAATGACAGTTGATTTGTCCTAATGCAAACGCTCGATTGAAAAACGTAACCACTCCTTAGGTTTTACTAGCAGTCAGACTGAATACAATTTTAATTCAATTAGTAGTCACTGAACTCGGGCCTTGATTGTAGTCGGATTCTACAGACGACAGAGCTACACTACAAAACATGGAGCGTAATTTAATTGAAACGGCGACATTGACACCGTCTGGCTGTTATGCTATTTGTTTAATGGCCGACGCTCGAAACTGCAGCGACGTCTCACAAATACAAGATATTCATGAAACATGCAGCGTGAATATGCGTTTAAGCATTAATCCATACTAATATTACAAATGCGAAAGTGTGTCTGTCTGTCTGTTACCTCTTCACGCTTAAACCTCTGAACCGATTTGTATGAAATTGTGTATAGAGACAGCTTGAGTCCCGGGAAGGTCATATGATAGTTTTTATCCCGAAAATTATCTCCTAAAGGGGTGAAACATGGCGGACGGAGTCGCGGGCAGAAGCTAGTACTAAAATAATAAAGAGGTTTTGTTTAGATGTAAGTTTAGAACCGGAACTACTCATCCTATAAAAAAAAAGTACCTACTAGTGTATAGAATGTACCTTCGGGATGGATGTATGCTGTATTTTATCCCGCGGATTTTCTTAAGTTCTGTGTATCCACAAAATGCCCCATTTCAATGGAAATTTGACGTTTTTAAACCGTGTACAGTCGCATTTCTTTTTTTTTGTACTCGTCGATTAAAATTTGTGTATTAAGATTTCATAGAGAATACTGCAACGTCACTCTTTTTATAGTTGTAGTCCATATTACTGTCGAAACAATCGAAATAACTGTTTCGATACGCTCCAGACAACCGAAAAAAATTTGAAAATAGAACTAAAATAAATTCGACCAATCACGTGGCTGCTTTACCGAACTGTAATGAATTGGACCAATAGAATCGCTTTGATTATTGAGTTTACTCGTTGATGTCGTACGCTCGTTGATGTATTTTAAGATATCAACGAGCGTACGAGCGGTAGGCTGCACTTCGTTTCAACAGTATCGAGTTTGTTTAATTAGTTCAGTTGACTCGTAGAAAATTAATTTTAATGAACTCGTACAAAAAGTATTGTTCACAATAGTGTTATAATCAAGCTTTTTAATCTCGTACCTTACTTAGGCCACTCAGCAAGCTTCGTGGCCTAAACACGGTACTCGACTAAAAAACTCTCTATATAACACGATTGTGAAAAATACTATTTCGTTTCATTTTAAACACATCGGCTCTTTTCCAAATTGTAGCTTGATTCAAATCACACCAACATTTTTTTGTATCGCAATAAATGTTAATATTAGCACGTAACTATAAATTGCTAATTTTAATTTTTAAAACCAAAAACTACGACATGATTATATGCCAAAAATTATGAGTGGGTAATATGTATGACTTTTAGTTGTAGCTTTAATTTTAAAGGAATACTTGCTGTGCCCTAACAGGGTTCATGTGCTAACCAACCCTAATGTAACATCTGTTTTATAACACATGATAAATATGAATTATGAATTTTAAATTGTCGGTTTTCAAAATTACCAGATTAATTAATCTACCTAAGTACCTACCTATACTCCCCTGTCACCAAATGTTTTCTCCCATCCGCATCGTCACAAAA
The DNA here is from genome assembly GCA_963854355.1 of Epinotia brunnichana. NCBI lineage: Eukaryota > Metazoa > Arthropoda > Insecta > Lepidoptera > Tortricidae > Epinotia > Epinotia brunnichana. The sequence continues at coordinate 5,367,778 of OY977949.1, read as the reverse complement.
GTTCTAAATAACATTCTACAACATCAATTCAACACTCATGTCAGTCATGTCGCTTCAAATCCTTGCGAAATATAATACGTGACCAGTGTATCGGAAATATTGCTACCTGCGCAAACCTTGGTATACAAAACAACAGTATTTAACAAGAAACTCGCGTCACTTACGCCCTTTCTCATGTAGTCTTAAAGTAAGCCCTCCTTTGTGCTAGAGTTGTGCCCCGGTCTTTAAAAAGAGCGCTCTGATCTCGGTCAAAGGAACTAGTTAGGTCATTTAGTTCCTTTAGTTCAGGAGCAAGTTTTGAGATCTGACAGGCTATCACAACTTGCTGCCAAATCGCGTCGCGCGCGATTTAGCTACTCCTGTCTCACTCGCACTGGGCCATTTTAGAAAGAGGAGGGTAGATTTTCTCGTCTCGCGTCGCGTTGCGGTGTCAGTACTGCACTGCTATCACAAGACGGCGCGCGAGCTCTCTCGATTTTTCTCGCACTATACGTCCTCTAAGTTTTCTAATAAGAGAGAGACGGATAGTGCGAGAAAAATCGAGAGAGCTCGCGCGCCGTCTTATGATAGCTGTGCTGCTAGCCCCGCCGAGGAACCGTTTCGGTCTAATGTCTAATGGAATGGAAGACGCGGAACTTAGTCCCCGGGTAACGATTTGCTGGTCGATCACGTAACGCATTGTACGCACGTTAGGTAGATCTACATGTCAAATTTTATATGGAAAAATGACAGTTATAACGCGCGTCGGTACAATTTAACTGTCAATTTTCCATATAAAAAGTAAAAAGTGACATTTGGACCTACCCGACGTTCGTACAATGCGTTACGTGATCGACCTACTGAACTAAAGACCAAAGATCGATTTAGAACGTGATAAAGGAACTAGTTCGTTTCGTTCTGCGATGGGAACTCGTTCCTAATAGTTGCTAGTTCATCACCGACACATGCCTAACTTTGTGCTTCAAATCAAATCGAAAGCCATATATATGCGTTGAGTTCTTCCTTTTAGCAAAAGGTTCTTATTTCTACAGGCTTTACTTGGATTTAATATTCAATTTCAATATTTATAAGTATTCCAAACGAACCCTATTGTACGGTTGGCTCTATAAATACCTATGTACAGAATTTTGATTCCTATTCCTTAGACATAAGTGCCGAAATGTATACAAATTTATAGACGAGACGATAAATGGAGATCATTTATATTTCAGTAGTAGGTAGGTAATACCTAGAGTTTGTTATAGGGATACTGTATTCAGTATCAAAAAGTCAAAAACGCTCTCTACCTACTACTATTCAGATAAATGACGCGTAGTTCCAGAGTCCAAGAGGCAACCGGATGGCTCGCGGTATTTGAGCTCCCGAAGTGTTGTGCTACTTGGACTGGAGTGAAAATAGAAGAAAAGTATCATAATTTTCTTGCCCTTATCCCATTTACTAGGGGTCGGCGCAGCGTGTCCTTTTCTTCCATACCTCCCTGTCACTCGTCATCTCGTCACATCCTTCCTCTTCATATCCTCTCTCACACAGTCCATCCACCTATTCCTTGGCCTACCTCGTTTCTTCGATCCCTCCACGTTCATACCTAACACTCTTTTGGTCACATGCCTGTCATCCCTCTGCATAATATGCCCATCCATACCACGCAAGGCGATGGGATCTCAATTTGTCGATAATAGGTGCTACTTTCAGGCTTCCTCTTATATACTCGTTTCTTATTCTGTCCATCCTCGTCACACACCGCACATCCAATAGAAAAAAAGCGGCCAAGTGCGAGTCGGACTCGCACATGAAGGGCTCCGTTAAATAAATTGCTTTTTACGATTTATGACGTATTAAAAAAAAAAACTTACTAGATCTCGTTCAAACCAATTTTCGTTGGAAGTTTGCATGGTAATGTACATCATTTATTTTTTTCAGTTTTATCATTATCTTATTTTAGAAGTTACAGGGGGGGGGGGGCACATTTTACCACTTTGGAAGTGTCTCTCGCGCAAACTATTCAGTTTACAAAAAAAATATGTAAGAAACCTCAATATCATTTTTGAAGACCTATCCATAGATACCCCACACGTATGGGTTTGATGATTTGAGTTTCAGTTCTAAGTATGGGGAACCCCAAAATTTATTGTTTTTTTTTCTATTTTTGTGTGAAAATCTTAATGCGGTTTACAGAATACATCTACTTACCAAGTTTCAACAGTATAGCTCTTATAGTTTCGGAAAAAAGTGGCTGTGACATACGGACGGACAGACAGACAGACATACAGACGGACAGACATGACGAATCTATAAGGGTTCCGTTTTTTGCCATTTGGCTACGGAACCCTAAAAAGTATGAAAAAAAAGTTGTCGCAAGGCAGCCGAATGAAACAACGGTTTCCTGAAAGAGTGTTCGCTGTTTATATGTATAATGAAATGCTGTTTTTACCCCCTAGACATACATTCTAACTAAAGGCGATTAAAGCCCACTATGAAACTCCATAAAAAACTTCTATCAGTTCTATCAAAAATGAAATCAACCAAATGGATATTTACAATGATTGGTATGGACTCTTCGGGACCATTACTTGTTCCTGTTTCATCTCGCTAAAATCTATTCCGCAGTTTCCTGTTGCCATAACCCGTAGCCGGCCATCTCGTTGAGTAAACATTACTGTGATGGGTTTTGTTCCCAATTTACCCACGAGAGTAGAGTAGGTGTTTAGGTTGTAGGTAATATCGAACCAGAGGGGTAATCACGTAACGTTCCGAACGCGCGTCGGTACAATTTAAGTGTCAATTTTCCATATAAAAAGTGACATTTAGACCTACCCGAGGTTCGTACAATGCGTTACGTGATCGTCCTGCTGTAGGTATTTGATAGTTTTGGTACCTAAGTACTCATATCCATGAACCGATATGTAAAGTCGCCATCACATACATAGGTACACAATAGGTGTTCAAAAATATCGGCACATGCACCCTAATGCCTTGAAAATAGAGGTGTGTTCCGATGTTTGTGACGTGCTTGTTTGCTCCGATGTATGTGATGGCGACTGTACTGCAGCGCTTTTATTATGTAGAGATATATGGAATGGCTTGAGTTCTGTGACGCTTTGGCGATTAGCTGTAAGTTATAGATGTACTTTTTAGGGTTCCGTACTCAAAGAGTAAAACGGGACCCTATTACTGAGACTTCGCTGTCCGTCCGTCCGTCTGTCTGTCACCAGGCTGTATCTCAAGAACCGTGATAGCTAGAGAGTTGAAATTCTCACAGATTATGTACTTCTGTTGCCGCTATAACAAAAAATACTAAAACCAAAATAAAATATTTTTTTAAGGGGGGCTTCCATACAAAAAACGTGATTTTTTTGCCATTTTTATAGATAATCTGTCACCAGGCTGTATCTGAAGAACCGTGTTAGCTAGAGAGTTGAAATTTTCACAGATTATGTATTTCTAATGCCGCTATAACAACAAATACTAAAACCAAAATAAAATATTTTTTTAAGGGGGGCTCTCATACAACAAACGTGATTTTTTTGCCGTTTTTATAGATAATGGTACGGAACCCTTCGTGCGCGAGTCCAACTCGCACTTGGCCGGTTTTTTAAATACAATTTCTCATACGTAGGTACAGTCACGAACTTTAATTACCGACGGTTGACAATCCTGTCAAATTGTAGGTAAATAATAGGAATAGGAATACAAATAATCTTTTTGCGAAAAGGGTCCTAAATTAAAAAACGCGACACCGTGACAACCTAGTTTTTGTATATAAGACTGACAAACAAAAACAATCGCGACGTCCTACACTGTAAAAAGTGTCTCGCTAACGATTTGCAATGAGCGGTTACCCGCTAAATATGTCACATTCCCGGAAAAATTTGATTTCTCCGGGTTCTCACTTCCGACGCCGAGCAAAGCACGGACTCCCGGGTCTTTCATTATAGCAACATGATCTTGTTTCCTTTTTAAAATATATCATTGATCTTCTGTCACCATGTATGTACTTAACTACGAAAAAGTTTACCGTCGTTCGATATGGATATTACGATACGACAATTTGCCAGTCACAATAAAAAACCTTTGCTAATGAGCAACTACAAATCATGATTATGTGCGTGGTAAAAATATAAATGCAGTTATTTAACTCTGTTTTATTTTAAAATGCTAAGTCACCAGCAGAGCGGCTACCGCGAAACACCAACTACCTACTCTCGTTCCTGTATCTCCCTCTCTGTCGCTCGAATAAGAAAGTGCTATAGAGATAGTTGCGGAGAACATTGCATATTTTGGACATCTACATAGACATGAAAAGTACGACTACTGAAAGTAATAATAGAAAGAAACATAGAGGGAATCGGGTTGGGGGAAGAAGTAGGACGAACTGGCTCGATAACATCAAGAAATGGACCGATATCGAGGATGCGGCCACGCTTGCAAGACATGGCCAAGAATAGGAAAGACTTTGCAAAGGTGGACACCGACGCCCGATAGGGCATGGCAGATGAAGAAGATACGAACTAACAAAGTTTACGTTTCGCGGCAGGCACGCAGGATCGTATTGTGTCTAAACTAAACCCTTTACAAGTTTACATAGATAGGTGACTACGGCGAAATCATAACGTTTATATTTGACCACGAAACTATCTTCGAGTGGAGGAATTCACCGGAGCGGTGTACACGTAACTTTTATATTTGACCACGAAACTATCTTCGAGTGGAGGAATTCACCGAACACACGTAACTTTTCGAACGAGTGTTAGGACAATTCAACTGTCAGTTTTCCATAAAAAGTGACTTAAATCTAACAAAGTTAACTGACGCACGCGTTACGCGTATCCTGTAGTCTTTGTTGTTGTTGTTGTTGTTTGTTTGTTTTGTTTGTTTTAATGTTTCTTTCTTTCTATTCAATTCAGCTATTTGCATGGGTCTTTTTTTACTTGACTAAAATTACTGTTAATTATATTTTCATCGTGACATTCATGACTGAAATTAATATTTCTAATACCACGCCTATATTCAGTCCCTCTGGTTCTTGTGTCTGTCATTCATCATTCCCTCTGGTACTGGGTGACATTACTGTTTTAATTATCAACAAAAACCTTTTATTTACGTCGTTGTGGACGTCAGTAGTAAGAATCTATACGATATATTTATCGTGGGCGTTAATAACCCGAAAGATTTTAACCACGCATTCCGGAGGTCATTAGGAGTAAAAAATGTTATATGAATGCAATCCAAATTATTTTTTTTCGGTTTTTGTAAATAAAATTTGGATACGTATCGCTTCCTGGATGGAAATCATCCCTTTTAATAAAATGGTAACAATTATTTCTCCAAAAAAGAATGAATTTAGTGAGTGGTAGCTGTCACTTTGATGTATGTCAATAACGACTCGAAACTTGGCAACATCGGTAGCAACGTCTCCATCAAAAGAGCTTAATGCACTTTACTAATCACAATAAATAGTTAATATCTTCAAAACTAAGCAGGATTTGACTGGGGTTCAAATAACATTTTTTGCGCCTAATGACCTAAGGAATGCGTGGTTAAAATATTTCGGGTTATTAACGCCCACGGTGTATACATGTTCAATTTTGATGACTTTCTTCTTATTACGGGATTAACAGGCACACAAAATCAGAGTCCAATCATTCTCTAAACCGCCGACGCCACGGAGGGGTTAAGTTTAAGGGTTCCCTTTTTTTTTTTTTTTGGAACCAAAAAAAAATTTTTTTATTAACTTAACCTAAAGATTTGCCAGTTGGCGATGCGCTCACTTAACTAAAAAACTGGCCAAGTGCGAGTTGGACTCGGAAGGGTTCCGTACCATTATCAATAAAAATATTTATTTTGTTCTGTTTTTAGTATTTGTTGTTATAACGGCAATAGAAATACATCATCTGTGAAAATTTCAACTGGAACTATCACGGTATCAGTGAGATACAGCCTGGTGACAGACAGACGGACGGACGGACGGACGGACAGCGAAGTCTTAGTAATAAAACAAGTAAGTAAACGGGACCCGTTTTACTATTTGAGTACGGAACCCTGTCACTTAACCCACTAAATTTTGCCCTAATGCTTCACTAGACCTAATGCATTTTTCTTCGAATCACTGAATTTTTCGGGTTTTCTTTAAATATCAACAAATTTATTGCGGTTTACGATTTATGACGTATTAAAAAAAAACTACTTACTAGATCTCGTTCAAACCAATTTTCGGTGGAAGTTTGCATGGTAATGTACATCATATATTTTTTTTAGTTTTATCATTCTTTTATTTTAGTAGTTACAGGGGAGGGGGGCACACATTTTACCACTTTAAAATGTCTCTCGCGCAAACTATTCAGTTTAGAAAAAAATTATATTAGAAACCTCAATATCATTTTTGAAGACCTATCCATAGATACCCCACACGTATGGGTTTGATGAAAAAAATTTTTTTGAGTTTCAGTTCTGAGTATGGGGACCCCTAAAACTTAATGTTTTTTTGCCATTTGGCTACGGAACCCTAAAAAAAATGCATTAGGTCTAATGAAACATTAGGCATGAAGCATTTATGGTTAATGTAGCTATAGGTCTAACAAGGTAGAACCTAAATTTAACACGTGTACAGCCAAGGGCACCAATATGTATTAACTCAAAGTTTCATAAATATGTATACTACAACCTTATTGTTGCAGAAATAAGGTCTGTGTACATATTTTTGAGACTTTGTGGTGTATACATATTGGTGCCCTTGACTGTACCTATCCGTGTGTCTGTCTGTGGCATCCTAGTTCCCCAACTTATGAACCAAATCGAGTGCGGTTTTTAAAAATCGAAGGTCTTGACGGTCAAAATACTTAGCTAAGTTTGTTGTATTTTAAGTCTTATTCTGTGGCATCCTAGTTCCCCAACTTAAGAACCAAATCGAGTGCGGTTTTTAAAAATCGAAGGTCTTGACGGTCAAAATACTTAGCTAAGTTTGTTGTATTTTAAGTCTTGTTCTGTGGCATCCTAGTTCCCCAACTTATGAACCAATTCGAGTGCGGTTTTTAAACATCGAAGGTCTTGACGGTCAAAATACTTAGCTAAGTTGTTGTATTTTAAGTCTTGTTCTGTGGCATCCTAGTTCCCCAACTTATGAACCAATTCGAGTGCGGTTTTTAAACATCGAAGGTCTTGACGGTCAAAATACTTAGCTAAGTTTGTTGTATTTTAAGTCTTGTTCTGTGGCATCCTAGTTCCCCAACTTATGAACCAATTCGAGTGCGGTTTTTAAACATCGAAGGTCTTGACGGTCAAAATACTTAGCTAAGTTTGTTGTATTTTAAGTCTTGTTCTGTGGCATCCTAGTTCCCCAACTTATGAACCAATTCGAGTGCGGTTTTTAAACATCGAAGGTCTTGACGGTCAAAATACTTAGCTAAGTTTGTTGTATTTTAAGTCTTGTTCTGTGGCATCCTAGTTCCCCAACTTATGAACCAATTCGAGTGCGGTTTTTAAAAATCGAAGGTCTTGACGGTCAAAATACTTAGCTAAGTTGTTGTATTTTAAGTCTTGTTTAAGTTCCATCTTTAAACCTACAATTGCTTTTGGGCACTATAAGATGCTGCAGGCCTTAGACTAGATACCTATAGATACCTACTTTTATAGACGATATTTATTAGTATAGTTTAAAGATGGTGACTACATCATTTTTTTAAAATATTGAACTAGAACAATACGTAGTAAATAACTCTTTCTTTATTGACCCGAACGTATATATGTTTGTATATTGTTATACATATAGTAAGTACCTACGTAGATAATTCAATTACATTTGACTTGTAAAATTTCATTATTGTTATCCTATTTTAAGTATAAGTGCATGATTAAATTAAGAGAAAAGTGTTATGTATCATGACTTGCTAGATGTAACGTTATTTTGTTATAAATATATGGCCAAATAAAGAAACTTGAACTTGAAACTATAAATACTTTAGGTACATATACAGTTATCGAAATTCGAACGGATTTCATCGAACAATTCGAAAGTAAACTTATACGCAGAATTCTCAGAAATCGTACTACAGTTTTCGAGGAACGGGACCACATTGTTTAATTAAGGTCAGATTTATAGAGGAATACAAATAACTAGTACATAATTATAATTACTGAGTCATTCGACAGGCTTCAAAGATCGGAGGGGACAGACGTGGTAAACAAATGTGAATCATAAGTACGTACCACGATTCCGACAAGGAAAAATTATGATTTCGCAATAGTTTTCCAAGTTAATTCTACCAATGTTTACTTCAGCCACAAGAGTAAGTGAATATATCCTATACTATCAAAGGAGCAATATTTGCAGGTACCGTATACATATCAGTGTATCAGTCTAAAATTTCCTGCTAAGTATATAAGTATGTATTACCAAACTTCTCGAAAGGTTCTCGAGTGGCGACCACGTACCGGAAGGCGCGGCGTGGGTAGGCCCCCCCACAAGGTGGACTGATGACCTGGTATAAAGGTCGCGGGAGTCCGCTGGATGCGGGTGGCGCAGGACCGGCCATTGTGGCACTCTTTGGGGGAGGCCTATGTCCAGCAGTGGACGTCTTTCGGCTGATATGATGATGATGATTACCAAACTAGTAAATCATCAAAAAACAGGCATTTTTTTGCTCCGCGTTGTCCAGTGAAAATTCTCACGCGTCGCCACTGGTGGCCATGCCATATACTGCATTCCTATTTGCATTCTGACAGCTGTGTCATCATTGACGTTTATTATACCGGTGTCAGAATGCAAATACGTCTTGCAGTTCGGGGGTAATCTCCGGAACTACTCATCAGATTTCAAAAAATATTTCACCAGTATATAAAATATACCTTATTATAGAGACTTTATGTTCCCGCGGGTTCGCTTGCTTTGGTAATACGCTGCTAGCTAGTTCTAGATAATCTTGACCAGGATAAACCAACAACAAAACGTACAACCGATTAAACATCAATTCTCGTTTCTTGAGCATCTTTCCCGCCAGAACAATAAGGCTGGCCGCGAACAATGGGTGCGATTACAAGCTTCCGTCGGGGCGCGCCGGCTGCCTGCTAATGAGCGGGTGTTAGGGCGGCCGCACACGCACGACTTACCTACAGCACGACAGGTTTTCGTGTCCGGTTCCTTGATTTCGGATCGCCACGTGCCTTGTTAAGTCGTTGACTGGACATAAATTGTTGCAAATTAGCTCTAGCATAACCCCTTTCAAGGAATAGGTCGAATTACCAGTCACCCTGTATATATATGATTCTATGATATGGCTTTGATCGAAAATAGTATCAGCAAAATTAAAGCCTTATAAGGGTCAAACTGAAAGTTCTTAGAAAATCAAAAACTGAGCAATCAAGCAACTTATTACTTTTATTATATCTTTTCAAAATAGCCTCCCTTCACATCAATACATCGCTGCATTCGATAGAACCACTGAGAAAAGCACTTTGCCCACTCGTCCTTAGGGGTCTCTTCGACGGCCTTTTGAAACGCAGCCACTGCTTCGTCGGCGTCCATAAAACGTTTTCCTCGAAGTTTTTCTTTAATTTTTGGGAATAAATAAAAATCACAAGGTGCAAGGTCGGGGCTATAAGGTGGGTGACCCAGTAATTCCACGTTTGCCGTCGCCAAATAGTCGATCGTTTGCTTGGCGGTGTGCGATGAGGCGTTGTCGTGGTGAAGCAGGATCCTACTGCGAGGCCGTTTTTCTCGAACTTTTTCCAAGACAAGTGGTAAACAATTGTTAGTGTACCACTTCGCAGTAACTGTTTTTTGATCCTCTAAAATAATTGTTGCGTAATGACCAGTCCTTCCGAAGAACGAGGCCACCATCTTTTTTCCCACACTTCGACCTCTCTTCACTTTAGTAGGCAACTCCTCGGAAGGAAACACCCACTCAGCAGACTGTCTTTTAGTTTCAGGATCATAACAGTAAATCCAGCTTTCGTCACCCGTAACTACGTCGAACACAGCATTTGAGTCACCTCCGTTGAATCTTTGACCCATTTCACGGCACCAATCAACACGACGGACTTTTTGGGCTTCTGTCAAATTATGAGGTATCCACCGGGCACAAAGCTTCCTCACCGCTAAATGTTCATGGAGGATTTTGTGGACTTGACTCATACCAATGGCTAAGCTTGTACGAATCTGCTGATAGGTTACTCTTTTGTCAGTCTCTATCATACGCCGCACAACACTGATGTTATCTTCAGTAGTCGCCGTAGAAGGCCGGCCCTCACGCAGATCATCAGTGAGATCAGTGCGGCCACGTTTAAATTCATTAAACCAGTTGTAAATAGTAGCACGAGATGGGGCTTCATCGTGAAAGGCCAATCGAAGTCTATCATAACTTTCTTGTTGACTTAAATTACATCGAAAGTCGTAAAAAATCATTGCTCGAAAATTTTCTCGCGTTAAATTCATGCTCACGTAGTACACACAATTTTCAATTTGCCGCCAAATCGTAAAACAAATGACAATCGAGTGGAATTCGTACACAAAAATATTAAGAAAGAGTTCCATTTTCAAATTTTGAACTTATTTTTTTATTATATTTATTACAAGTGGCCAGTTCTAAAGACTTTCAGTGTCGCCCTCGTAGATAGATGCAATTCGGCAAACTCAAATAACCACAAATAAATTTCGGAGCGGTCAATTTCGTGATGTCCGTGTACCGTGTATGGGCAGCCTTGTTCAGCCAATGTCGGAGGCGGTTTGTATTGAGAATATTGTGATTTTGAGCCGGCTCGCGAAACCAGTAAACTGTACCTTGGACTTCGAGAACAGCGGAGCGAATTGGTTTACTTGTTCTTAAGTTAATAATTAACATAATTAAGGACCAGATGGACTAGCAGAACTTGCTGCAAAGACATCGCGCGACTCAGTGACTCCTGACTCACTCGCATTAGAAAGAAGAGGGTATTTTTCTAGACGGTCGCCAACACGGCCCTCCGACCGAGCGACCTTTGTCCGCACGGATCGTGTAGACAGTTCCTTGCAGCAAAATTTCATATTGGGTCCTTACCTATGAAATTGGCGTTTTTTTCACATATATTATTTTGTACGTAATTTATTCATTTCTATTGCAACTTCCAAATTATTTTTTAATTTCATTATTAGACTATGTAACAAAGGTTTTAAATACAAAAAATAGGTTTGAATTTTTTATTTAGTGTTTCAAATTAAAGCTTGAAAACCGCCCTTTTCATGTGCTGCCGATTAAAATGTTTCAATTACGTATAGTTTTATGATGCGAACTATTTTTAAGGAATGAAGATATGTGTAAAGTAGCTTAAAAGTTTTCTATATTCCTACCAAAATTTAGTTTGCTTTGAATTTGACATTGCTGAATAATCCGCAAATTTCAATGTATGAAAATCACAGTTTTCATAAAATTCTCCATACACACCGCCAATTTCATAGGTAAGGACCAAATACTACAACGGTCTGTGCGGACCTAGGTTGCTCGGTCGGAGGGGCGTGTTGGCGACCGTCTATATACTAGCAGACGCTTAAGCTAGCCCCGCTGGCAAAGGTCGCTGGAGTCCGCTGGATGCGGGTGGCGCAGCCCGGGTCATTGTGGTACTCTTTGGGGGAGGCCTATGTCCAGCGGTGGACGTCTTTCGGCTGATACATGTTGTAAAACTTAACTACCTAATTCACTGCTAAAAATTTCGGAGCGCTACGCTAGTATAGCCGATAACATGCGGAAAACCGTTTGTATCACCTAGAGGAAAGCGCCTGCGAGCAGAGAGCAGCGCCCGCCTATCTTGTTCCCGGCACTGAAAGTACCTAATCAAATGGAAAACAAAACCAATTTATTAGGTCTGAATCTCACCGGCGCGCGGCGCGGCATGCGGTGGCGGTCGATAGTAAATTTGACAGCTAATGACAACTATTGACCGCCACCGCAGGCCGCGCCAGTGTGATGCGGGCTTTAGAAGTAACATCATCCTAGCGTTATTCCCGGTTGTGCCCTAAAGGGGCCTGGGGTTCGCTTTGACACCCTAATCCCAAGATTTGGCACAGGCCCTAGTTTTACGAAAGCGACAGTCTTCTGATCTTCCAACCCAGAGGGAAAACTAGACCTTATTGGGATAAGACCGGTTTCCTCACGATGTTTTCCTTCACCGAAAAGCTAACGGTAAATATTCCGTACGTAAGATCCGATACGAGCCGGGATTCGAACCCACGACCGCCGCTTGACAGCCGCATGCCTGAACCACTATAACCGTAGCTTCTAGGCTTTAGAAGTAACATGTGGTGTAAATATTTGTGAGATGTTTTCCTTTAGAACCGGAACCCATAGGACACGAAAACTTTTTCTAAAGTAAGTTCTATTGATCTCAATAAAGTTAACTAGGTTACCCGGCTGTTATCAGTACGTGACATTTGCATTGAATTTTAAGCTTATTTAGACAGAATACATGTTTTATAATTAACCAATGCAGGTGTGCTGAACGATACGAAAAGTATGCGACATGACTGACAATGCATTCAAATTTTATAGCCCGATTCCTATCTCCCTTGCGTTAAGTATATCTTAAAACCCGCTGGAACAAGAAATAATCGCGATACCTATAGACCACGTCTTAATTACCTGCACGTTGATAATATCAGCGACCATAAACAATAAAAAAAACAGGCAACACGCTGTCTTTTTCATACTATATTTAATAAACGTCGAGTGAAAAGGACAGCGCCAATGCAGTTCCTATATTTTTTCGTGTAGGTGCCGAAGTTTTTTTTTAATACGGTCACGGACCAATGCGCGGCGCCCCGTTGTCACGCACGCACCTGTCAAATTTACATAATTTGGTCAAAACGCCCAAGTCAGGAGCACCTTTTTTTTGAAGTTAAGCGCCGAAAAACACCTGGAGGGTGCAATCAGTAAAACGAAATGTTAAGTCATTAAATTCAATTTGAAGATACTTAAATGTATGCTAAATGTTATAATTTTCGTTTCTGTTAGTTCAATGAACCTTGTTCTTGTACTTTGAAAGAGTATAAATACTTTTTGGACTTTAAAAAGGATATTTTTAATAGGTATCCTATTTTAAGCGGTGTCTTTGGGCGTTTGTAACTATAATATTATTTTGTTCTTTTTTCAATAGCGTACTGCTGGACACCATATAAAATAAGATAAAATAAGAATTTACACAGTGTCCTGTCCTGTCGTGACAACCGCGATGATTACAATAATGTATCCAAGTCATTTGTTCCCGTCACACACAGCAACAAATCCTCTTAACGTGCCAGTTTAAGCTGGCACTAGACTGCATAGGTAATTAATTCATTCATTTATTTCTTGATAAAATATTGTATTAGGTACCTTTTACCTTTACAGTAGGTACCTAGTACCTACACAGTTTTTATTTCGTTATTTTCCAAGTACAAGACCTACATCTCGCTGCAGCCACACATGCTCTATAAATAAAAAACCTAAGAGCATTATTTATCGATGCTACGTTCCTAGCCTAAAAGTCGTAACTCCATCAGAATAGCAGTTACGTAAGACGTTTTGGTTTCGGAGAAAGCTCCCTATTATCCCTCTCCTGGCTCGTTGGATGGCTAGTGTAGCTTGAAGGTTCATTACGCTAGTCCAGCGCCGGATCTAGAATTTTTCCGAGGCGGGGCAATAACTATAAAATGCCGCCCCCGCCTGCATATATTTATATATATATATATATATATATATATATTATTTTTTTTTCTTTATAATTATCATAATTTCTTCAACATCAGATGCCCACTAACGTAACGGAAAAAACGCTACAACGACCGGTCTAGCGTCGCTCTTTCTGTGTTAAGCCTATGATTTTTTACGAATAAGTATGTATTGTAAGTGTGAGTCTTTATAATCTGCACATAGCAAAATGGGAGAAACTACGCCTAATTTTTGGTCGCAAATGTTTTTTTATGGCTATTTTGTATTTTTTTTTTTAGTTTTTTATTTCGTTTCATACCATTGTATATAAATAAAACGTTACTGCTCTTAAACTACACCGCCTATCGACATGAAACAAAAACAAAAATGATCATTAATAACAGGCTAAGGCACTAAAATAATATTTGTCGAAAAAAATCACGCTCCCAATTTATTATTACGAGGTTTTTCATAAAGTTATGACTGAGATACAACTTTTGTTATCAAAATATGTTTGTTTTCAATAGATCTATCATAATCTACCACTTTTACAAGTGACCGTTCACCTAAAAAAAACCGGTCAAGTACGAGTCTGACTCGCGCACCGAGGGTTACGTACAAACTTTCATACACCATACCCGTCATGTCAGGACCCCATTCAATCTTGAACATTCTTACATGTCAATCGTTTTATTTTTCCTGTATTATTTATGTTACTCTTAATCATATTTAATTATTTCAGAATTTTCGCTTCGTAAACTTCGGAGATAAGGGGGGGCGTGGTATTTTTTTCTACATTTTCCTTAATAAATCAAAAATTAACCACTGTAGAAAATAAAATAAAAATGGTTTTAGAAAGTGCAACTCAAGCCCTTTCATATGATACCCCATTTGATCTTTTTACTAGACTTTGATTTTTTAACCCCCCGCATATATATTCGTCATTTAAACAGAAAATAAAAATGTATATTATTATTTTTCATTTTCCATACACGTGTCTTGACCCTTTTATCAGTTATTCCAAATTTCAAATTGAGATATTTAACGTTGTGACAGACGGACGGACAGACGGACAGAGTCCATAAGGGTTCCTTTTTTACCTTTTTGGTACGGAACCCTAACAACATTTTTACCCAATGCCCATATTCACATTTTTTATCGGCCGCCATAGTTTCCCTTTAAATTATTTTAGTAAAAGTATCGAAATGAAAACCAGCGAGCATTCTTTTTGGTAAGTTCAATTGAAATACATTTAGTCGTAGATCCACAAAATTAAATTACCTGAATTATTTTTAAATTCATCAATAAATTACCGAGAATTTGCTTATTAAAGTTTAATTATTTTTACGTGGATCTTATTAAAGTATATACCTACCTATTAACTTAAAAAGCACAAGATTTTTTTTTAAATACTTACCTAGTAGGAGTATATAATTCGTGAGTAGGAGGGATCGGTGAGTTATTTTTTGACACAAACACTTTTTTTATTTTATACTTTTGAAGATCGACAATAACTAAGTAAATTGAATGACACACAAATTGAATGTTAACAACAAAACACGGCCGCGGAGAGATATCGACGAAGGAGTTCTGTTACCAAATATAACTTCATCCCTTTCGCATGCAGGCTAACCGTCCTTAATGTGAACTTTCTCTCGTGACGCCATAAAATAAAACAATAGTCTCCCAAAACAATAGCGAATAGCCCAGAATCTGGGCTCCAGATGTGCTATCGCCGCGCCCCGTAGTCCGAGCGAGCGGTTTATCCCGTCCCGTCTCCTTGGCTGATATTCTTTTAGAGCTCATGCGCATCATCACCTCACTCGTGTTCAAAGTTGCGTTGATGATGAGTGATGGCGTGATGAGACGTGTATTCGTCTGCCGAAGATCGAATTTGCCGCCCTCTGAATTTGGCGCCCGGGGCATGGGCCCCGGCTTGCCCCCCCCTAGATCCGGCGCTGCGCTAGTCTTCAACCGTTCTCAAGGCTGTAATACACCCTGCTACAATAAAATAAGCGTTAGGCTGCGACACACGGTGCCACAACAAGAGAGTCATAATTAAAAGGCTATGTCGCACTTTGCCACACAAACGACCAGCGTGACCCCTATAGGGCATTGTGTAAGTAAGTATCACAGCCTTAGAATAATAACGCATAGAAGGATAGTTTCATACGGCCGACGCGCCAAGCGTGAGGCATAAAATGGATTCATGTAGTTGTACTCGTATTCACACGCGCCAATACGCACACAAACGCACCGATCGGTGTACTGGGCCATTTATGGCCGAGTTTTAGTGGCCTCACCGTTGCGCGTGAACTGCGTTTCTAGGCGTTATTATTCTAAGGTATCAGCCAATATCTGAAATGTTTAACTATGGTTGGTAAGGAAGGCTGATATCCTGCGCACGCCGAATTCCCATTCCGCTAGGGAGATACCTTTTATATGGATTTTTGGCCATTGTCTATGCGAGTCGGCATCACTTTGTTTAGTCCGTCTGTGGTGGGCACTAATAGAAGCCTGAAACACACTGGCGCGACCTGCGGTGGCGGTCAATAGTAAACTTGACAGTTATTATCAAACTAGCTTTTGCCCGCGACTTCGTCCGCGCGGAACTCGTTTATATCGTAACTTTCTCCCCCTTTTCACCCCCTTAGGTGATTAATTTCCAGATAAAAACTATCTTTAGTAAGGACTCTTTGGGAAGGCCCCGAAATTCAAAGTATCTCTATACCAAATTTCATCTCAATCGGTTCAGCGGTTTAAGCATGAAAAGGTAACAGACAGACAGAGTTACTTTCGCATTTGTAATATTAGTATGGATTGTATGAAGGAAAGGGTATCGATGCATGTAGGCTTTTTTCAGTATTATTTTGCATATTTTCATATCACACGGCCGTAAGGACCTTTTCTACTAAACCGTAGGATTAAATTAACTGACTTTTTACTGATTTTAAATGTTACATCTAATAGTTTTCAAAATAGCCATAATCAAACGTCTTTTTTACCCCGTTTTAGAAAACATCTTCAAAACTAAGGCCGCCATAAGGTACATTTACCCTTGGAACGTCAATTTACTTATGTAATGTTAATGTTCCTATTCCCCAGGACTCTTAACTACCGCTATACCGTAAATGGGTTCCATCCAAAGTTTCACCCCCAATTGACTCCCTTAGGGGATGATTTCTGGAATAGAAACTATTATATGTCCTTTTCCAGGACTCAAACTATCGTTCAACCAAATTTTATCAAAATGTGTCACAAACAAATTTCCACCTCCAATTACACCCTCTTAGGGGATGATTTTCGGGATAAAACTATCCTATGTCCTTCTTTATCTATCGCTATACCGTAAATGGGTTCAATCCAAATGTTCATCCACCATTTCTCCTTTCATGATTTCCTCCTTTTATGTGTTCCGGAATAAAAACAATGCTATGTTCTTTCCTAGGACTCTACCTCTCCCTATACCAAATTTCATCTAAATGGGTTCTATCCAAATCTTCAACCCTCATTTCACCACCTCAGGAAATGATTTTTCGGGATAAAAACTATGCATTGTCCTTCCCTAGGACTCCTTCTATCTATTTACCAAATTTCATCTAAATGGGTTTTATCCAAATTTTCACCCCCTATTTTATCCCTGAGAGGATGTTTTTTGGGATTAAAACTATCCGTTGTCATATTCCAGGACTCAAACTATCTTTCAACCAAATTTAATCAAAACAAATTTTCACCCCCAATTACACCCCCTTATGGGATGATTTTCAGGAGTAAACTATCCTATGTCCTTCCCCAAGACTCCAACTCGCTATACCGTAAATGGGTTCCATCCAAATTTTCATACCCCATTTCACCCCCTTAGGAGATGATTTCTGGACTTAAATTATGTTAAGTCCTTCCCCAGGACTCTGAACTATCTCCATACCAAATTTCATCTAAATCGGTTCTATCCAAATTTTCACCCCTCATTTCACCCCCTCAGGAGATGATTTAGGATAAAAACTATGCACTGTCCTTCCCTGGGACTCCTTCTATCTCTATACCAAATTTGAACTAAATGGGATTTATCCACATTTTCATCCCTATTTCATCCCCTTGGGGGATGATTTTCGGGATTAAAACTATCCATTGTCATCCTCCGGGACTCAAACTATATTTATACCAAATTTGATCTAAACGGAGTCCATCCAAAATTTCACCCCCCATTTCACCCCTTCCGGAATAAAAACTATCCAATGTCCTTCCCCAGAACTTAAATTACCTCTTAACCAAATTTCATCAAAATGGGTTACATCCAATTTTTCACCCCCCCCATTTTACCCCCTAAAGGGAAGATTTTCGGGATGTTACCTTTTCCGGGACTCAAACTAATCATATACCAAATTTCATCTAAATCGGTGCAGCGGTTTAAGTAGCTCCATACAAATTTCCACCCCCCATTTCATCCCCTTAGGGGTTGATTTCCAGGATAAAAACTACCCTAAGTCCTTCCCCAGAACACAAACTATCTCTATGCCAAATTTCATCTTAATCGGTTCAGCCGTTTTCACGTGATGCGCGGTCACATAAACAGACAAACAGATAAACAGATAAACAGACAAACAGACAAACAGACAAAAATTCTAAAAACTGTTGGAACGTGTTCTGTTATCGATTCTAAGTATCCCTAGCCAATTTTTTTTCGAATATCTTCCATGTACAGACTTTCGACCCTCTTCAGCTTTATTATATGTATAGATTTACTATTGATCCACCGCATTATTTCATTTCCAAAGCCGCATTTATCTGAGACCTCTAACTTTTCACTATTGCTATAAAACAAGTGTACCTTACCTTTAAAATACAACGGAATTCTGATAAAAATGCATGACTTCACGACATTCACGACCAATAACTCAAATCAAGAAAAAAGCGGCCAAGTGCGAGTCGGACTCGCACATGAAGGGTTCCGTAAAATAAATTGCGGTTTACGATTTATGACGTATTAAAAAAAAACTACTTACTAGATCTCGTTCAAACCAATTTTCGGTGGAAGTTTGCATGGTAATGTACATCATATATTTTTTTTAGTTTTATCATTCTCTTATTTTAGAAGTTACAGGGGGGGACACACACCCCCCCTGTAACTTTTACCACTTTGGAAGTGTCTCTCGCGCAAACTGTTCAGTTTAGAAAAAAATGATATTAGAAACCTCAATATCATTTCTGAAGAGATACCTCACACGTATGGGTTTGATGAAATTTTTTTTTGAGTTTCAGTTCTGAGTATGGGGAACCCCCAAAACTTATTTTTTTTTAGATTTTTGTGTGAAAATCTTAATGCGGTTCACAGAATACATCTACTTACCAAGTTTCAACAGTATCGCTCTTATAGTTTCGGAAAAAAGTGGCTGTGACATACGGACGGACAGACAGACAGACATGACGAATCTATAAGGGTTCCGTTTTTTGCCATTTGGCTACGGAACCCTAAAAACAAATGAATTGATATCAAATACGGCAAAAGCATCGCATGTAGCATGCCACATACACAAGTTACACCAAGCTGTCCTCCGAAGTGAAAGAATCTTTATAATCTTGTTTATCGATGACGCAGCCACGAGCCCTAGTGACGGTTCATTAGTGACACCCTTGTCTGACTCGGGGAATCGTTGACAACCCTATGTATTTTTAGCTGAGTATAGGGATTCGAAAAACTTCTCAGAAATTGGGGTTGACAGTTTTTCTGCTTGGGTGGGTGGATTGCACCACATCGTCTGTAATCGTACGCGGTGTTCGTTAAAAATGTTAAAACCGGAATGTATGGAAAACATTTGACAAGTTTGTATGGGATGACAGCTTCTGGCGCCATATTTAACGTTGATCGGTCTGTAATAATGTCATTACTAGCATGTATGTAATATCGCTGCCCCAATATTATAGGGTTCTATGTTGCTCTTTTATCAACTTGAAATTTGAAGTTTGTCAGAGTGACACTAGGTCTAAATTGAAGTACTTACCCCGACAATGTAACATAGAACCCTATAATATTGGGGCAGCGATATGTAAGAGCGAGATGTAGGTACGAACTGTTTATGTCCGATAAATGTGATCATGCTATATAAGCTAGGCTGTTAGAGAGGTCAAGAAAAACGGAACTAAATTGTTTTTCGTCCCTTTCTCACAAACACAAATGTGAAAGTGACATGAAGACAAAACGAATTTTAACTAAAATTGGTTTGATGAGCGTTAATGAATAAGACGATAAGTCTGTACAGTAGACGGCAAACTTCGTGCGCAAATGACCTTGCCTGCGCAAAGGCGAATTGTACGTGCAAGCTGCCCTCCCACTTCCCCTCATTTGCGCACGAAGTTTGCCGTCTACTGTAACAAGAGATAGTAACCTAATAAGGCTTGCAGATTTAAAGTTGCGTGTGCGCAGACTGGTTGCACTCCTCCCCACCCCCCTTCACCCCCTACCCTCACCCCGCCACCGGTACTGGCTACATGCAGAAAACATTTTGTATATCCGAGGAATGACTAGGCAAGTTTCAACTTTATGTCAATGTATAACACTTTAAACTCTCGCGCTTTGTACCTACACATATTTAAAATAATGTTGTACACGGGTCTAACGCGATATTTATTTACCTTTATTTCTGACGTTTCGACACGGGTTGCACCGGTCATGGTCGCAGATAACTGTCGTCCCAGCAAGTTTGGTAACAGAGATATGGGTTTACAATATTTCACTGACTGGTGCAACCCGTGTCGAAACGTCAAATATAAAGGTAAATAAATATCGCGTTAGACCCGGATGAAACATTATTTTAAATATTATGTCAATGTGGTTAAAGCCTAGAAGCGACGTACTTTTTTATTTCGCGATTTGTGAAGAAAAACGTTCCCTACAAGCTAAATCGCAAGCCTGACTTATTTTTTTTTTTGAATAACTGAATCAACTAATAATTATATATACTTATTGAACCTGTTCACAAAATTTCACAAGAACAGCCGGACAGACGCCGGACATACAAACATGTTTTTGCCCAAGCTTCAATTAGGGGTCAAACTTATTTATACGATTACTGCACATAGCGAAGCTTAAACTTTGTGAAGACCGCTTCTGCTATCCATAATCAAAATACTGCAAGTTTATGTTATGACTTATGACACTCATAAAGTCGTAAATAAATAATTTACTTTAAAAACAAAGTTTTAACCGACTTCAATTCAGTACCTACACAAATCACTTCAAGGATGCCTATAAAATTTGAAGAGTTCCCTCGATTTCTCCAGGATCCCATCATCAGGCCCCGTAGCATGGATGGCGTTATCACGCGACAAGTGACAGGATAAGCGCGTCGTCTCATTCTATCGAACGGTGTCAGCCAGGGACGGAAGCTCTATCCCGTCACTTGTCGCGTGATAACGCCGTCCATGCTACGGGGCCTGATCCATTGACGGTGTGACCAAAAAAAAACCAAATCGGTCCTAGCGTCTTCGATTAATCGGGGGACATACATAAATATGTGGGTGTGATTCTTCTGGAGTCACACGTGTCCATTGGCTACGGTAACTGCTTAACATCAGGCAGGCCGTAAGCTTGTTTTCCGCCGTCGATGTATAAAAAAAAAGATTCCGGCGAATTGAGAACCGCCTATTTTGAAGTCGATTAAAAAAGACGGCTGCTACAAAACTTGCCTTTCGAATATCCTTATTTAACCAAGGCAGAAAGTGGATGCTTTGTACTGTTACTGCACGGCCGTTGACGTAAAAGATTAATTACACTGCCAACACACCCCATCCTTATCTTTGACGCCGACTGTATATCAAGCTTTCCCTATAAATATATAAAAATAATAATACTAGCTTCTGCTCGTGACTGCGTTGAACTCGTTTATATCGTATCTCCATAAACTTTCATCCCCCATTTCACCCCCTCAGGGGTTGATTTGCAGGATAAAAACTATCCTATGTCCTTCCCCGGGATTCAAACTCCATACAAAATTTCATCTCAATCGGTTCAGCGGTTCAAGCGTAAAGATGTAACAGACAGACAGACACACTTTTGCATTTATAATATTAGTATAAACTACGACACGCTGAAGCGACTTAAATGAAATTTGGTATAGAGATAGTGGAACACACCCGTGATGAAGAGGTGGTTGGCCCTTCACGGTCCTAGTTATTAGTAGTTTAGTTAATTCTTTTAGTTATGTTTATTATTTTAAAATTCAAAATTTCCTTTGTTATCATTTTTGCTTTTATGTATATACCCACCTATGTGTAATACCTATGGATGAATGTCTGAAATAAATTGCTATTTATTTATTTATTATTATTTATTATAGTTTGAGTCCCAAGGAATGACATAGGATAGTTTTTATCCCGGAAATCACCCCCTAAGGGGGTGAAATGGGGAAGAAAGTTTGTATGGAGCTACGATATAAACGAAGTTCCACGCGTACGGAGTCGCGGGCAGAAACTATATTATTATAAAGTACGGCAAAATAGACCTTATCTCGTTGCAAAAGGCACTATTTGTTTCCAGTGAGAAATGCTGCGTTTGTCTTCTAGGCGGAGAACTTAAATAGTCGGTGTAAAACTTTACAACCGGCCATCCGCCGAACAATAAACGGTTTACAACTTCAAGTGTAATTGTCGATAGAAAACAGTGAGACTGTTAAAATTGGCGCCATCACTTCCTTATCAGACTAGCTTCTGTCCGCGACTCCTTCCGTGTGGAACTCGTTTATACCCCCATTTAACCCCCTCAGGGGATGATTCCCGGAATAAAAACCATTATATGTCCTTCCCCGAGATTTAAACTATCTCCATACCAAATTTCATCTCAATCGGTTCAGTGGTCTAAGCGTGAAGAGGTAACAGACAGACAGGCAGACACACTTTCGCATTTATAATATTAGTATGGATTTATAGGTTTACCACGGCATTTATTTATCTTGTCTTCCGCTGGTTGGGTTTTTAGGGTTCCGTAGCCAAATGGCAAAAAACGGAACCCTTATAGATTCGTCATGTCCGTCTGTCTGTCCGTCCGTATGTCACAGCCACTTATTTCCGAAACTATAAGAGCTATATGCTGTTGAAACTTGGTAAGTAGATGTACCTATTCTGTGAACCGCATTAAGATTTTTACACAAAAATCGAAAAAAAACATTAATATTTAGGGGTCCCCATACTCAGAACTGAAACACAAAAAAATTTTTTTCATCAAACCCATACGTGTGGGGTATCTTATGGATAGGTCTTCAAAAATGATATTGAGGTTTCTAACATCATTTTTTTCTAAACTGAATAGTTTGCGCGAGAGACACTTCCAAAGTGGTAAAATGTGTCCGTCCCCCCCTGTAACTTCTAAAATAAGAGAATGATAAAACTAAAAAAAATATATGATGTACATTACCATGTAAACTTCCACCTAAAATTGGTTTGAACGAGATCTAATAAGTAGTTTTTTTTTAATACGTCATAAATCGTAAACCGCAATTTATTTCACGGAACCCTTCATGTGCGAGTCCGACTCGCACTTGGCCGCTTTTTATAATTTGGTTCTATCAAGTGCTTACTCTCATCATCATCATCGGTCACTGGCGTATCGGATGATTGTTGCAACGTGTGTAGTCATGCTGGGATAAAGTCAGGTTTAGACATGGTTTAGACGAACGCCAGTGCTGGCTTGTTATTGTATGTTACTGGCTGCCAGTTCTGGCGGGAATAGAGCGCCGGCCTATTTTTGAAGCCCTGGCTCACTGGCTTCACAAATAGCCTGGTTTCGTCTAAACCTAGCTTAAGACATCCACCACGTTCTGGCTTAGAATGCTTGCGCCAGAGTAACACAGCGATTATTAAGGCTCTGTCAGATCAGATAGCAGCGGAAGCGGAGTAGTTTGCACGCGGGCGCGGTCCAGCGCGAATCTGAATGCATGGAATGTTATGAGCTATACCACATCGAGCCACTGGCCGGCCAGGCAGGACAACACGCAGCTCGGTCTGAGATAGCTCTTAGACATCAGTTACACGCTAATTCTGGCGTCAGTTCAGTCCATCAGTATGATCTGTCTGTCTCTGTCATTCACAACGGTTACACTATCATTCTCTCATAATACTGATGGACTGAACTGACGCCAGAATTAGCGTGTAACCGATGTCTTACGGCCCGCGGCCACGACATTGCGCGAATTGCGGCGCGACAAGCGTTTTATCTGTTCATTGCGCGGTCGAGACGCGCGACGCACTGTAGTTAGTTGTGGGATCACACGTTCACACGCAATGAATTAGAAAAACCGCTGCCGCCGATCATGGAAGTCGTGGCTGGGCCGAGTTTCGCACGGGTGCGCGCGCAAAACTACCTACCCCCGTCTTTTTTCCGCGGCCGATCTGACAGGGCCTATATATAAAGTGATAAAATGGTAAACATCATACGCCCAACACATTCGTTAGACGTATTTGAGCTTTCCGGCTTTCATGCCATACATCCATGGCAAGCTAACGTATGTCGTAAACAGTTAGATGCAAGCGACGCCTGCGGAATAAACAGTTTCTTAAACCCAGTGCCAAATGCGGCCGGAAATCTTAAAGTGAGTTTATTTCTAAATGTAAACTGGGATTACACGTTTTCCCGTTCTATTACGTACGAGCATATTGTACCATTGATACTAGATCTAGACTATCTATCGAGCTAGTATTTAGAATGCTTACCAACGAATTGCGTTAGTGAACGTACATATATTAGTTGGTAGGTTTCGAAGCCTTTCCTCCGATAACGCATTTTGTGAAAAATAAAGTCAAATGCATGAACACTCATTCAAAACTCTGTAATAGCCAACATAACAAATCTCTGGGTATACACTGGACTATTAATTTAATTATTTCAAGTAACTTATTTAGACTCATATATTTATGGTTAGTGTGTAGGTACCTACTTATATCTATGTTAATATAAATATTACTTAATCATTAAACATGTTATTATTATTTTTACGTATTTTTAATGTCATGTTTCTAGAAGCACTTAAGTAGGTCAGACATAGTAAGTACTTCTATATAGAAACATGCATGTCATCGCAATGCCTCAAACATGGGCAGTTAAACCCCCCAGCCAACAAACGCAGGATGGGGTTGCTATTGGAGAGACACAGACACTGGTACTTACTTAGTAGATTAAGGATCTATTGCATGAGTCACAGTCAGTGTCTGCTAATAATCCGTGGCCAATGATTGCACACGTATGTAAATTTAATGTAATGTATATGTATGTCATTACTCCACATGTGTTGATGTTGATGCGGTATTAAATGCGTTTAACGAGTAATTAAGTTTTTATGGGTACGGATTTATAAACACTCCGAGCGGAGGATTATGGAACTGGATTTATGCTAATGAAAAATTCACAGTTCGTTATACGGAATTACGTGGTAGGGCGTGGACGTTAATGTACCTACGTTAACCTAGGTTTATTATTTAACTACCATACCGAGAAATAATGAGGTATCGAGCAGAGGTGTCTCTAGCCCCTGTGCAATCATTATCCTAGTAGGGATTGCAAATCCGTATAGGTATTTTTAATCAAATCCGGATTTTCGGATGATGTTTTGGATGAAATCCCGAATTCGAATAAATTCCGGGTCTTGGTGCATTATGTTTATAAATAGGTATAAATGAAAAAAAAACAGTATATAATGGTTAACAAAACTAAAAGCATTCAAATCAAGCTAAATCGAAAGCAATATATGTCTCTAATTCTCAAAACGCGCAACGTAACTTCGCTGACTTTTTTAGTTGATAGTTGGTTGATAGTAATAGGCGCGCTCAAAAATGGACCAAAAACCAAAAAACGTATTTATATCACGCATTTGAAAAATATACCACCTACTTAATAGCATGTTGGTTTCTGAGTGGGTATGTCAGTTAGTTTCTTTATACTGCAAAGTGGAAGAAAGAATACCAAAAATCGGATATCGGTTGAAAAATCCGTATTTTAAAACGGATCGTGAAATGGACGTAAATTCGGGATTTTCGAACTTTGAATAATCCGGATTGCAATGTCTACATTGTCTAGTTGTCTACCCTAGCGCCTTCTGTAGGTCGATCACGTAACGCATTGTGCGAACGTCGCGTCGTCGGGTAGGTCTAAATGTCACTTTTTATATGGAAAATTGACAGTTACATTGTACCGACGCGCGTTCGGAACGTTACGTCTGGTAGGCCAAAGTGGCGCGGCGAGTGGCGCCCGGCGCCCCCTAGGACCGCTGCGACCATGCGCCAGCGCACACCCTGCACCATATGTAAAGCCACCTGTGGTTTATTAGGTTGATTTGATTGAAAACCAGTTATAGTTCTACGGTGAAAATACTGAGAACTGACAACAGCTCGCAGTACGTTAACGCTGAGTTGACAAATTTCCGCGTGATCTTACGGCATTCTATGTTGTGAATGTTGTGAACTCGTAAAACAGTCAAAAAAATATTTTCTACGTAGAAAATTCTCAACCTACAAGAAAATATGACATCCATGATGGATTCCTTGGAATGCGAAAAACCCAGCGGGAAGATTAATGCGTTTTCAGAATGCGTACTGTAGCCCTAGTATAAGTTTTATCGTTACAATACGTTTTCGAACGCGTTAGCGTTTAGTTTCAATTTGTATGACAACGCGTAGTTCCTAATAGTTACCACCAGAGGCGCTGTTCGCGTTGCCATACATATTGAAACTAAACGCAAACGCGTTCGAAAACGTATTGTATCGTTAAAACTTATACTAGAGCCTCTGCTGCACTCCATACATACTTCATTCCATACTCAAAGTGGTTGAAATATAGCACAAGGGAAACGTTTGAGGGCTATTTTGGGTGAAAGCGGAATATGACAGGCGATTTGTTGTCAAAATATTCGTCGGGTTTCACAACATCCGCTGGCGAAAATAAAACAAACTGGCTGAATTCCTTGTTCGAATATGTGTTGTGGTTGTGGCACAATTTTCGGAATATTTTGGAAATAATTGTGCCAAGAGCCACTAAATTGTGTTAGGGACACGGGACACGGATACCTATAACAATAAATTCAAATACAATAATGTAACCTACTTTAGCGACCTAACGATAGGTGTTTGGCTCTTGTATCTTGCACACGACACACCGATCTGAAATGTAGACGTTATTCAAAACTTTTGACCCATGTAGTTCTCCTAGAGACAGCAGCTTTCCTCCACTGTCTAGTCCTGCTTTCTGACTTTCTTCGGCCACGTATCACGGATGACTCTGTCGAGCGGCTTGTAGTGCAGGGAAGGATTGAGGACACAAGAGCGCGCGGCAGTTCGCCTATGAGATGGACTGGCCAAATCAGGGCCGCGGTAGACGCACCCCTACACATGTGCACAAGGAAGGCGCCCTTGAGAGACGAATGGCGACGGATTGTCAAGCTTGCCAAGTTGCCACTAGACCGACATATGCGATCACTACCACTCTGCCAAGAGTAAAGCGACTAAGAAGAAGCTATTATTGCATGCTATGAAGTATGTGGTGTTGTGTTCCTGGTGGTGAGTAAGGTCGCCAGAGCTCCCTAGGATGCGCTGTGTTGGGAGTGAGGGACACGCATGTCTCTATCTGCCAATACAGCGAATCCTCAAGTGAATAAAGGGTCGGCAACGCGCTTGTGATTCTTCTGGAATCACAAGTGTCCATTAGGCGACGGTACCAGCTTAACACAACATCAGGTAAGCTTGTTTGCCACCGTCGTAGTATAAAAAAAAATTACAAGCTTTATATTAACTTGCACTGTTCGTATGTATATACATATGTAAGTAAGTTGTCCGTCAAAATTTGCAATACATTTTTCAGTCACTTCCCGTTATCCAATTGAGCTGAAATTTTGCAAGCATATGTATATCGCATGACGATGCAATATTATGATGACTTGGAGCTGGAAGGTGGCCTCCGCAATAAAACGACACAACCCCATCGAGTTTGGGCTCGTTAGAATCGTCTCAATGATGTATAGTTGATGATAGTATGCAGAAAAGTACAGTCGGCAATATAAGCTTGTACCAAAAATAAAATTTTAACCAGAAACGTTTTATTATCCTGACTGTTGTTTTAATTGGAATCAAGCGGTTGCGTGGTCCGAGAGTAGCCTGGAAAAGCCTCCGCGGCACGACCACGCGGGGGCGGTTTAAAGTTTAAACACTGGAATACTCATGAGTCTGTACTCCAATGAGATTGGTTGAACGGTTTCAAACGAATCTGGGGTGCGAGTGGTATCGAGCTACTGGAAGTTTTATCGCTGGTTCACTAAACCTAGCCTAGCTGAGAAGAGTCCAGCAAGAAACTCAGCTATATGCCCTACTTGAGTCGGATTGACTCTAACTGGTACCGGGAATCTTTTTATCTGTTGTCTGTCTCTTTGTCCGCCAGTCCATATGGATGGACTGTAGTATAATCCGTAGGTTTTCGCAGCTGCCAATGTATCAACTCTGTTTAAAACGTTACTAAGACAAGATCAAATGTTCAGCTACTTTGTAGCTCGACTGATTCTCCGCTAATCCTCACGACCGCATCCTGCTCGCACCGAGTCCCAAATCTAATCGCAGATCTCGTTAAACTCCTACAGTATGATACGCTAATACCCGTCAGACCGGATCCATCCGCCGACTAGTCTCCGGATTTATCGCAGATGTTAACAGCTATTCACAACGCTTTCTCTCACGCATGCGGAGATCCAGCGTAAGTCTTAACGCCCGATTACACAGTTGTAGGTACGAATCTGGGGGTCAGGATATACTAGGGCCAGTCGGTGAAGTGAGCCGAAACAGTCTGTGAATCATATTTAGCAGGATCGTACGCTGCTGCACTCCGCCCCTTGCATCTGCAATTACAATCTCCAAAAGGTCGTAACAACCGCTAGTTAAGACGCACTTAGGTCCTTCTGGATTAAGGAAGAGATACGACCCGTAAGTGCAGTAAACAGAGACTTCAAGAGAGACGTGACGGGAATTTGTATTTCTGCATCAGAAAATGCATACTTACCCGTATAAGTTTTTATAAGTTCCGACATGCGGGTTTTGAAGTCAATTTGATCGAGTTTAAGATTGTTTATTAAAGTTGATATATTGCCTCTATCAAAGTGATATCATATCTATCATCAATTGATTTGTAATATTATAAAGTGATATAATAAAATAACTTATCCAATTCAGGTTAGATACTAGGTAAATAGGCCACTTGTCGATGTCGATACAATAAATATCGAGTAAAGTCATTTTGTACCGTATAATTTTCTTGTAAAAGTGACTAGAATAGTACATTTCGATGCTAGTGCTGAAAGTATATCATTACGTCACAAGTAACGAGATATCAAACCTCGGGACGAGTGAAGAATGACATTTCCGCACGTGTATCGAACGACGTTTTTTAATACAGTTGCGAAAAAATAAGAAAACCAAAAAGTAAGAACTGTATACATTTACTAAAAAAAAAATGTTTTATCTTTCAACTGTATTACAATGATGTTAAAGAATTAATAATATAAAAGTTTCAAATTCCTTACTTGTTGCTTTTCTTACTTTTTCGTAACTGTATTAAAAAACGTCTTTCGATATATCGAAAGACGTTTTTTAATACGTATACGTGGAAAAGTAAAAAGCACCAGCACCCTTAGCGTGGGATTGAAATGAGTCGCGTTTACTACAGACGCTGCCGCCTATCGTTAAGATTTAGTATGAAAAGTCTATACACCGCCCCTGGTGGTCACTCATAGAACTAAAAATCCAACCGGTAACGAGTCACTTATACATTACTTAACTCGCGATCGACTTCACGTTCGTTCGTATAGTTTAATCGATTTTCCAATATTCAACCTTATATCACTAGCATTTATCGTTTTAATTTCCGTTTGTCGGTAAATACGCGCATCGCGACGTCGACAGTGTCGACTGTCGCTGTCGATACAATATGGCGGCGCGTGGGCCATTTATTTTCATTTTTAAATACAAAATACGCGACAATCCGAATTTTGCGGAATATATATGTTGTCAATTCAAATTCTTCTTTTTATAAGTTCTTTAATTTGAGATAAATTTCGATCGGATCTACGGTAACTTTTGACGGAATAATACGATATCACGGGCCATTTTGCAAGTGAAATAGTAAACTACAGTCGCGACGGTATTCTTCGATTCGAAATGTCTCACACTACCGATAGTATGAATCGAACGTTAAATTACGCATCGAAAACTAAACGCAAAGCGCCTAACGTTTTGCAGTTGGTTTTGTAGAATACCGAAGCGAGATCGAAATCTATTCGAAGCGCGTTTATTCGATCTCGTATGTAGTTACGAATCGTAAGGTTACGATTGAAACTCACGTTAGCCGTATAGTTCGCGAAAACCAACTTTCTGCACGCTAAACAGTTACGTAAAGTAGCACTTTTTGAGCAACTGTATTAAAAAAATAGTTACTTATAGATCGTTAGAATACTCTATCCAAGATTCTATATTATGAAAATAGTGATGTTATAACGTTATAAATAACGATATGGTTAAAATTTCTATACAAATCTCGGCAAATACCGAAATTATAGCGTTATAATATCGCTATTTTTATAACGTTTTAAAGGCCTGTCTACATCTCCTTACCTACATGTATTCATTTCCACGTACTGAATGTACGGGTCGAGTAGGTACCTTAAATAAAACAGTATTTGCACCTACTTATCTTTTTCCGTGAAGAAAACCTGCACACCAGCCCTTTAGATAATTATTCATCTTGATGTTGATTTTACGTATTTTGATCTTAACAAAAAACGAATTCAAAACAAAAACAGTCGTTTTCGTCATAAAGGTCAAAACTCTTTCACGGCTTTGCCTCATCAGATCTTTTATTCGGAATCGGTCTCGGTTCATATACCGCTTTCAAAGCCCGGACATTCACAACTTCTCACCACTCGTCACTAAAGTCCACAGCTAGCCAGCACGAACATTGCTATTCGAAGTTGTGGTAAGTATGCCCGTCTAGCTATCGCACTTAACAATATTGACATTGTAAATGCTACACCTGTGTATAATATCAATCTTAATAGTGTATCATATTTGTATATATTCTTAGGTTTAAGATATGACGTTCAAACACAAAGTAAATAAATACAGTAGTACTCGAGTGACAGAGAAGCAGATACACGAACTTTTTCTTTGTAGCGCCAGAATCAACATGCCGATGATGGAGTCTCAATAATTAGGGAACATTACGCAAAACTCTTCGTAGGTGGCGACACTAGCAGCGTTGACATTGTATCTCGTTCCCACTTGCGGTATTGTCTATGCAAATGCAAGCATCCTTGTCACTCATTTGACAATCAATTATGCATGCGTGTGTGAATCCCTATATTCCTATACTGGTTTACTATTAGTGGTAGTGCTGCCTCGGGCGGCAGAACATTGCAGTAATGTTCCCTATCCCTATTCTCGCTCACACTCGCGAATCGTTCGCGAACATCTAAAGTGCGAGTGAGATAAACGGCTGCACGATGCTCTGTCGTCGGTTTAGTTTGATTCGTAATACGTAAAACTCAAAGCTACTGCGCTATTTGACAGTTAAAGGCCATGAACCAATCTTAACTAACGGCCGCTCCCACACTGACCTAAAAGACCGAAGGAACTAAAAGACCGAACTAGTTCCTCAAACCGATTGAACGAGATCGGAGCGCTCCCGTAAAAGAACGAGCAGGCACAAGCCTACCCTATTCTCGCTCACACTCGCGAATCGTTCGCGAACATCTAAAGTGCGAGCAATACCAGTGTAGTGCTTCACGACTCCAACGTTGATTCTGGTCCTACTATAGCTATAGCTTGACCCTAAGAATCACCAATTTAAGAGTTGGACTTTTGTCGGTGTAGCTATCTCCAACTGACTATCCAGGGCGGCCTCATTGATTTGCTCATACGATGTGATTGCTACCATATCCTTAATTAATTCATGTAGCTCCTTGGTCTTCCTCTTCCTCGTTTGCCTTTAATCTTGACTTCTACGATGTTATTTATAAAAGCGTCATGTCGTAAGTATAGGTGTCCCCTCCCCTCGGATTCTCTATACTACACTATAGTTTCCTTTTCTCTCCTACCCTTGTTAACACTGCTTCATTCGTGATTTTCTCCGTCCAGCAAATCTCCATTCTTCGCCAACACCCAATTTCTCCGCTGAACTTATATAAGGACTAGCATTTATTCTGTGACGTATGGTCATTGGTCAGGGGCGGTTCACTCTGTGATTCCGTCGCGCCGCTACAAGTACATGCCGGCCGGACGCCAAATTGGCGGCCCATTAGTAGTTGCCGCGCGTTGGTACGGGACGCTCGCACGGGTGGATGGAGGAAGGGATGGCCACATTTAGGCACGTTTGGCGTACCTAAACAGGGAATTTGTTAACAGAGAACCTTCTGTACGTAGTACTATTACTTATTCTGTGGTATGGTTGAGATTTGAAATTGTTAAATCCGGCCGACATTTTATAAAACTGTCATTCCATTTTGTATCTTTTACCTTAGAATGTAGAGTTGTTTTTTAGATTGGACTGCACTGGATGCAATTCGGCCAAATAAAATAAACTCAAGTAAAGTTAAAGTGGTCCGCTAGGCGAGTTGGTAAATTGTGAATACCCAGGTCGACGGGTTCCAAACAAATCCCAGGTTATAACGGGAAGCTTTTGTTGTCTAAATTGAAATGGCTTATTTCTTTCTGTGGTGCTCTAAGCAAGCAGAGTTCACCTGGTTCTATTCCTGCCTTTGGCTTTTCGAGTGACCTATTTGTGGATGCCCTACTACCTTTATCTGACTGTAATAAAAATAAAAAAAATGCCCACACAGCGCAAATCCACGGGATACAATACAATACAGTTACACTAGCTTCTGCCCGCGACTCCGCCCGCTTGGAACTCGTTTATATCGTAGCTCCATACAAAATTTCACCCCCCATTTCACCCCCTACAAACTATCCTGTGCCCTTCCCCGGGACGATCTCTATGCCAAATTTCATGTAAATCGGTTCAGCGGTTTAAGCGCGAGGAGGTAACAGACAGACAGATACACTGCGAAGAACCATTCTATATACCTACCGAAGAATTATATAAATCCGATAATTGATTGTGGAGATACCTCCTACATAAAAAGTTACAAACCTACAATCTCACAGATTTTTACTCTTTGTTTTAGTAGCGACCCGCGCGGCTTCGCCCCGTATTGCAAAGAACGCAGGCAAACCCACGGGATAAAATATATGTCCACCACGAAGGACCATTCTATATACCGATAATAAAGAATTTTTGAAATTGGATAACTGGTTGCGGATATTACCCTCTATCTCCTCAATCTCACAGAGTTTTCCTATCCTACTAATATTATAAATGGGAAAATTTGGATGTTTGGTTGGATGTCTGGATGTTTGTTACTCAATCACGCTTAAACGGCTGAACCGATTTGGATGAAATTTTGCACGAAGATAGTTTATAGCCTTGGATTAAAATATAGGATAGTTTTTATCCCGGGTTTACGCAGACGAAGTCGCGGGTGGAAACTAGTTTATAATATTAGTATAGATAAAGATTAATTATCTCTTGTCTTAGAGCGTTGTCCTTACCTATAAATAAATATTTGCGGACAATCTTACACAAATCGACCTAGTCCCAAACTAAGCAAAGCTTGTACTATGGGTACTAGACGAAGATAAACAAACTTATATATATATATATATAAGATAAATAAATACTTAAATACTTACATAGAAAACATCCATGACTCAGGAACAAATATTCGTGCTCATCACACAAATGAATGCCCTTACCGGGATTCGAACCCAGGACCTCTTGCTTCGTAGGCAGCGTCACTACCAACTAGGCTAAAGCCGTAAAAGGTCGCATATTACCATTATATCATTAAGGAGATACGTCATTTTATCTTCGCACGGCTGTGTTTAAGCCGTAGTGACAATGAAAGCATTCTCTCGAGTTTTTTGTGGCATAGCTTCCGGCGTTCGAAAATAACTGATGTTCCAAAGTCAAATACCTACATTCGAAGCAAATGCTCGTAGTTTATTACTGCTACTATTCATTTGGATTATGTATTTTACTATTTTCCATTATTTCCTGGTCTTGGAGCAGGTACTGTTTTAATTGTTATAGGCAAGGCATCCGTAGAACTTAATCTGCCGCCGGATTATTTTACAATTTTTTATGTACAAAATTATCCTATGTACTTTGGGGCTGTCCATATATTACGTCATTTCAAAGAAGGGGGGGGGGTCTTAAGCGGGGAGGGTCCATTCAAGGAATTAACAGGATGATGATATTAAGGGGGGGGGGGTGGGGGGGGCAAAAAACGATGACGTAATATATGGAGAATAAGCCCTTTGCCTTCAATCAAATTATCTCCATAACGCATTTCATTTCTATCGAATGCATAAACAGATAGACA
The DNA here is from genome assembly GCA_963854355.1 of Epinotia brunnichana. Classification (NCBI taxonomy): domain Eukaryota; kingdom Metazoa; phylum Arthropoda; class Insecta; order Lepidoptera; family Tortricidae; genus Epinotia; species Epinotia brunnichana. The sequence continues at coordinate 5,333,676 of OY977949.1, read as the reverse complement.
AAGTTAGTTTTGCACTTGTAACATTAATGTGGATTTTTAGCCTTTTACTATTATCTATCTACCTTATTTATGAGAGAAAAAAGAGCGAATAATGTTCTGCGATAAACACTATATTGATATCGCAGCTTGGTGCAACGGGAAAACATAACATTAATCTAAATCATGCGCGAATCGAATGAATTCTTCGAGTACCTAGTGTATCTACAGCTACACTTATGACTTATGGGAGAGTGCGCGGAAAAGCCGAATCGATGATTAATCCAATTCAAAATAACCTCTAATAATACACACAACTCACCTCGACAATTATGAATGAAACTAAACTCATTGTAGTGATGTAGTCGTTGTTTACGCACTAGAGTTGGCTCCCGAAAAACGTCTATGGGGTCGTTAGGGGACGGGGGTGGGGGGTGTGGTCCCGGAGGCTGCGCGGCAGTCCGCGGCGCGCGCTGCCGAGCGCCGGTCCCGCGATGTTCCATTGCGTAGTTCAGCCACGCCATGACTGGGGACCTCCGGACGACGCCAATGCCTTCCCTGGTACGATTAAAAAAAAACTACTTTTAAATATCGAACGCTTTCTGAATCGGAGTGCAGCGAAAACCGGTTAATGGTTGCCGTTATGATCTATTAGTGGCTAAAACGTTGTGTAAATGCCAATAACTAATTTTAACCGTTGGACGTACCTATGTATTTTTTTTTGTGAGAATATGCTTGGGAAAGATGTGCTTTTGTTTTGTGATGTGGGAACGTCAGCAGAATGTTTATTATCAGTGCCGTTGTGATTGCGAATTTAAAAAAAAAGTGTTGCAAGCGCACCTGCATTCCTATGCAATGCATACTTATGTAGTAACGCGAGAGATATCACCTGTTATATTTTAAAACCCAAGTATTTCGTTCAAAGCAACATTCAAGATGTCTTTGTCTATTCCTTTTTGCACATGTAGTGTGCGTGTTTATGTTTTACACGCGTGCAAGTTCCGCAGATGTGTACCGTTTTTTTATTATTTTAAAATTACCTAACGGTTCTTGTCAGCGGTCGATTTTCGATACCGATTCAGTATCGTTCACCTTCACTCAGCTGTTAAAAGAGAAGGACGGATGTATCCGTAAATAAAAACACGGTCGGTACAAAACAAACTCAATGTTTTTTTTCTTTGGTCAATTAAGAAGTTAAGTCATTATCGTTGCAGCATGTTCATCAATCACTTTAAGAACATTTACAGGCACTATTTAAATTACTGCTAAGAGTAAAAACTAGCCGGTGTTCTGTTCATAATAAAACATCGGTTTCGTATTTCTTAAGATCAGTTTAAATCCAATTAAATTGCTATTTGGTCTCCTTCGTGATCTTGGGAATCGAAACGCAACTATGTAGGTAGGTACTTGAAATTACGGCATTTCGCCGGATAGCAACCACATTTATTGTGCCGGTTTGCGACCACTCAGATGAGTTGGTGAACTGAAAGGATGTTTTCTCGTTCTTTTTGTGGATTCCTGTTAAATAACTAGGTACTTAATTTTTTTGCATACGGTTCATATTTTGTTTAGGGTCTGTTGAAATGTATTATATTTAATTGAAGAAACCTTGTCCTTCAGGTGATCTCATATAAACGGTATTATGAAATGACCCTAATTTGATTATTTTGCTGTTAACTCAACGAAACAAGAACAGCGTTTGTTCTAAAATTAGTTTATGTACATTGTGCGTTTAATCTGGGCATAAGTACATCCTTATTCCCGTTCGGTCCAATCGAAATCCAAAGTCTCTTTACAAAAACCACGGGCATAAAAAATATTCAACCAACAGAATATTTCTTACCAGCCAGTTATAGCCACTAAAGTTGCAGAACACCTCTGGTTTCGTCCCTAGGCACTAAATCCTCGATATAGTCGCGTTTGTAGCTTTGCCTTTGTCAGAGGCTGAATATATGGCTTGGCTGGAATCTGGTTTCCAGGGTTCGCTGTTGCAAGACGTGTTTACGATCGTTATCCGACAGGAATTGTATACGTAGTTATTGGTATGCCTTCATAATTTATCTGTGAACGTGGTATATTCCTTTGGTTATCTAAAGTGACGGTTTAAAATTTACACCGTGTGGTGTAAGTTCAGTATAGCATCTCTTTTCGACCTGTGGGTAGGGTTGCCAGGTGAGTCGCGAAAAAATACCGGACAACCCTAAACAGGGGAGGGGGGGTGTAAGCTTGGTCGCAAAAAATACGGGTTTTTATAGAAGGTGATTGGTGAAGTGAAGGCCTCCACACACCGGTCGCGTGCGCGGATCGGGCGCTGGCCCGCGCAAGTTGTAAAACATTAAAACTACACTTCAAACACACATCGAAAGCGGACCCGCGCCCGACCCGCGCACGACCCGCGCCCGCGACCGGTGTGTGGAGGCCTTAAGAGCCCACAGACGCAGATACAGACAGAGCGAGGAGCGCGCGCGAGTTTTGCGTTTGAGGGATTTCATATGCCTACTTTTGTGGGCGCTTGTGTGTGACCAGTAGTACCGACTTTCCTCAAAATACCGGACATTGTTCTGTCCGGTATGACCGTTTCTTTTTTACCGGACAGGCCTCGAAAATACCGGACATCTGCCAACCCTACCTGTGGGTGTTTTAAGAGTCGACTATGGGAATATGGTTGAAATGTGCTGTTGGGGATGGGTTACCAACCTATCGTTACATTATCAGATTTTCTCCGTCTATATATAAATCTACAATTGCTTAAGTGGCACTTCTCTGCATACCCCTTTTGGCAATACAGGCGTGAGTTTATGTAAGTATGTGGCTTAAAATGCAGCTGCTGCAGCTGGTTTTGCTTACTATATTCTTCAAGTTATAAAATAAGGAGCTCAATATAGTCTTCGATATGACAAGACGGTGATCGCGTTCTATGGACGCCACGTCATGACAATATTACTATCAGCATAACGACGGCGAAGTACCATGAACTCCTAACTAACATTTTGACGATTTTTAAAAACTGTACTATTTACCGTAAAATAAGGTAGTAAACTGTAAAATTAGGTATTCGTATATAGCCAGGAGTTCATGGTACTTCGCCGTCGGTAACTAGTATTGAAAAGAAAATATGAGATAAATTATTGTAAATCTCATCAAAATCGTTGGAGCCATTTTCGAGAACGCATCTACAAACAAATATACAAATATTGCTCGTTTAATAGTGAACGCAGCAATCTTATGAAAGATGCTTCAAATACTTACCATATTTAATTTCATATCATTTCATTGAAATATATTCGAAAATTGTATTTCTACAAACATACTTTTAACGTTGTACTTATATACGCACCCGCATTACACGATACACGAGTACACAACCTTACTTTCTCGAATTAAAAATCCGACTACATGTTTACTTAAACTCTGACGTAATTCCTTTGTTTCCAAACACTCATCGTAATATCGTCTATTTTGATCATTGTTATCTCAAGTCATAGGGCGGACACAGTTATCAGGCCTGACCTAGCCCAACCTTATAGTCTAAGCATTTTACGGTCCGGTTGTATGGCGAAATGGAAATAATTAATAATAGCAGTTTTTTTTGCGTAACAGATAAATCATAATTATAGTAATAACTTCGAGACTAAATCCGACAAAATATTAGTGATTTAGATATTTTAATAATTATTTAAAAATTAATAAATTCCTGAAAAATTGGTAAAAAATGTTAATAACCTTTTTTTTCTGTATAATGATAAATTAATATTTGCGGCGTAATATTGATGATAAATCGCTCAAAAAATGTTCCCGATTATTACCTTTATATTCAGTTAGACACCATTTTTTTTTCTATTACCATATTTTCGTGTCAAAAAATAATAATAGACTGTAGGTTTCTTCATTCCTTGTTGAATGTAGGGGACCGAAACATTACAAACAAATCACACACTAAACAACAACGGAAGGTGGATTTTAGGGGGTTAATATTATTTTACAATTTCAAAAAATGCAAATTGATCAGTAAGTTTTGGGATTTTCATCATCGGCACTCTTTCGTTGAATGATGTACGGATCGCCTGATAAAATACTTTGCAACTAATGTTTTTACAAACACCTATTAAAGTAGGTTTAAAAGTGCCGCGCGCGAGCCGCAGAGCAAACGTGATTGGTCGGTTGCATGCAGCGGGGCACCGCGCCGTCCACCCGCTCGCCGCGTAGGTATAAGTATAAATATGTCTAAGTAGGCACTGCACGAACCGGCGCGCCGCGATTTCAGTGTTTTGCGACACGATCTAACGCGTACGATCAATTATCAGTTGTTTAAAATAGTTAAAATTCAATTAAGTTGATTAAAAAAACAGTCATATATTGAAATTATAATTCTATGTTTTTAAAATACCTACCGTACAAAAGTAGGTACTTAGGTAGGTTCTGAGACAGATTTTTTTTAGGGTTCACTTAACAAAATATGTACCTAGTTGTAGCCCCAGATCATAGAAAGAAGATCTGAGATCATCTGAGGTTAAAGATGAATCTTGTTGTTTCATTGTAGTTTTATCAATGAAATAGTGTCGTAGCGCCGGTTAGTGACCGGCTAGTTTAGTGTGCCGGTTTGCGATCTCCTTTTTGGGCAAATATGCTTTCGTATGTCCGGCTGTTCAGCTGTTCCCTCTATAGGTCGTATCTCTCAACCGATTCTCGTGAAATTCTGTGAGTGAGTTCGAAATTTATGGGCAAAAATTTCCCCAGGCTTCCAAACTTTCACTTTAGTCGTATTAGTAAGAAAATAAATTCAATATTTAAAAAAGCAAAAATAATTACTTCCTTAAAAATGCTAATTTGTAATTGAATTGTTTTTTTTTCTTAATAATCACTCCAAGTAAATTTGTTAACTAAAAAAAGTTTACATAACGAAGGGTAGACCAGGGGCAATTGAAACCATTTGCCTTTACGAGTACAGCATATAACCGTTACATTTTTATGAGTAGAAAAATGAACGCCCAAAATTTTTCAAGGTTAGTTATCTGGTTCCAAATAAAATGTATTTTGTTAGTCTATAATCCATAGTTTTTTGTCAATAATACGAGTATAATACAAGTATGGGGCGGTATGGTTCAATTGACCTCACATGACTGTCGAACTGACTGACAAATGACTGTGTCTGTGTGTTTGTTTTTACCATTGTCTTGTGTAAAATATTAAAGTACAGTATTTACATACATACATACATACTGTGAATACTGTCAATTGAAACACTATGTGAGGTCAATTGAAACACTCTAATATCTTCGGCACAATGAAAGTAGGGTAAACTGGGTACGGTTGCAACAACGCAAATATCTCGCAATCCGTTGGTGGGACGGCGAGGGGTCCAAGGTGGGAAAGAAGTGGACAATCGGTTTGTACACGAAAAACATCGTGACGTTGCTTCCCGCGCGCTTAATTTGTTTGTAGAAAACCCTATTGTGTTTTGATCCCCAAAAGTAAGTGTTTTCACTCGTAGAGTTTTTCAATTATTCTGGTTTCTATTTAAGTGAGAGTATTGAGTGTGTGTTTATGTTTGAAGTGAAGCTTGTGGATCATCTCAGCGTATCTAGTTTTACTGTATCATTATTCTCATTATTACTACAACGGCTTTTTCCGAAAGTAGGAGGTGGGGACGGTTGAAACAGAGTGATTTTCTTGTATTTTTGACATTGACTAATGAAAGTCAAAGTAAGTTTTCTTTTAGTTTATTTACATATTCTTTTCAGGGTGTTCTCTTCTATACAGGGTGGGCCATAATTTTTTGCAAATTGCAACACTGAATATCTTCTATAATTTTTTGAGTGGAGGGAAATTTTACATTACTTTATGCAGTGTTATTTGCAGTAAAGCGTTTTACTGATCAACAACGAGCTTTTTGTGTAAAACAGTTTTATAAAAACAACAAATTGTATGTAACTGTTCGCCGCCTATTTAAAGCCCGGATCTCACTCCCGCCGTGTTTATCGTGCGGGGATATTTATAAAGTCGAGTTCAAAGTTAAAAAACCGAAGACAATATCCAAACTCAAGCAAAACATCCGCGATGAGATAGTCGAGGTCCCTCGCAGCATGTTTCAGCGAGTTTCCCAAAATCTGCGTAGTCGTTCGCAGGAGTGCCAGCGACGAGATGGGGGACATCTCAAAGATATTATATTCAAGAAATAAATTGCATTAGATATTAGTCACAAAAAATCAATGATCAGGAAATTGACTTTCATGGTTTTATTTTCATCAGTTTCAAAAGGGCAAGAATTTTTGGCCCACCCTGTATTTTAATTACTTAATATAGTCTTGTTACGTTTAAAATGCAAACAGTTTATTTTCGTTTTGGTTTAGTTAACTTACTTTAATAAGGTGACAAATGACTGATAATATACGTAGAGTTTAACTTGTAAGCGCAAAAACGCTAGCTGATCATAAGCCTATCCTAAATTATACGTTATCTCATAAAAATTACGAATAAAACACATAAAAGTATTAATTTTTTCAACCTATAAAAAGTACTAATTCACTGTTTCAACCGGCCCTGGGATGAGGATACTTGAAACAAATCGGTTTTTTTTTTCAATTTGAGCTACTACTAAAACTAAAACACCTGGATCCAAAATTGTATTGCAAGATACAAGATATTTATTCATAAAAGCCAATGTTTTAGAAGTCAGTAAGTACATAATGAATAGTATTATTTATGAATTAAATTAGGATCTCAAATAAGGTCGCATATATATAGCTTTACATGTCTGAGTCTTACAGGAAATTTCAATTAAAAAATTAGTTACTAACTACTACTTGCCGTTTAGTAGATAAAAACACTCTCTTTCATTTGATATATTTTCTTCACCTCACAGATTATAAAAACCGGCCAAGTGCGAGTCGGACTCGCGCACGAAGGGTTCCGTACCATTATCTATAAAAAACTATTTTATTCTGTGTTTTTAGTATTTGTTGTTATAGCGGCAGCAGAAATACATCATCTGTGAAAATTTCAGCTGGAACTATCACGGTATGAGTGAGATACAGCCTGGTGACAGACAGACGGACGGACGGATGGACGGACGGACGGAGAGCGGAGTCTTAGTAATAGGGTCCCGTTTTACTCTTTGAGTACGGAACCCTAAAAAGCAAAACTACATACGATATACGAACTATTGGTTCAGTCCTACCCAGTCAACCCTACTTATATCTTTTTTAGGGTTCCGCACCTCGAAAAGAAAAAGCGGAACCCTTATTAGATCACTTTGTTGTCCGTCCGTCCGTCCGTCTGTCAATACCCTTTTTCTCAGGAACGCGTGGAGGTATCAAGCTGAAATTTATATTAAATACCCAAACCTACTGTTCCTTGGAAATGTGAAAAAATCATACATCTAAGCTAACGCAATCAAAAGATACAGTCATTTATGACGCAAATTTTCGAAACTCGCAAGGGAATCAAAACCTACAGGGTACTTCCCGTGAACTCAGAATCTTGAAAATTTGGTACGAAGCAACGCCTTATGGCACAAATAAAAGAAAAATTGCGAAAACCATAAATCCCATTAAAAACATTCCATGTAAACAACAGGCCAAGGCTCGAAACTCTTTCACAGTAAAAAGTGGTGAGATATTTCGTAGAGCCAAGTCAGGCATTGTTATTAATCTTTATTTGCTAGCTAAATAAAATTCTGCAACTTGGGAATCACACAACTTTACTGCATTTACTAATTTTTGCATAGGAACCTAAAACGTATGTAAGTGTGATTCCAAGTCACAAAATTTTATAAAGCAAGCAAATAAAGATTAATAAGAATGCCTGACTTGGCTCTACGAAATATCTCACCACTTTTTACTGTGAAAGAGTTTCGAGACTTGGCCTATTTTTTACATGGAATGTTTTTTATGGGATCTCATTTCTTTTTGTAGACTTTGTATGCGAATGTAATTTTACCAACCGCAAATAACGTTTGTATAGTTTTGCAGGAAGGAACTGCAAAAGTAACTTTGTAATCGTATGTATTTGTATAGGATTACAAAAACGTGACTGAAATTGCAATATTTTTAGGTTTTTTATGAGTTATTAGGCTAAAAACTAATTACGTTGAAATTTGGAGCTTGTGGGTCTGCTAGAAGTACCTTAGAATTAGCGTGATCATTATCAGTGAGTAATTGAGTATGTCAGTGACAAAACTAACGAACTTTGACGGACAATAGTTCTTAAACTAAAAGTACAAATTGAATGTTATTGATATTATATGTTAGCCATATTATGCCCTACATGTTCCTGAAAATTCAGGGTTCTAGCTTTAGCCAGCACAAAATTACAAGATGTTGAAAAAATGGCCTGAATGGCTTCGACAAAAGGATGGTACGGCCGTGCCTCTTTGTTTTGCTCGACTTGGCGGGGGAACTGCCGTGCCCCCTGATTTTTAGTCACATGCCATGCCATGCAATAGGGCCGAGTGGAGAAAAATGCGGGATGCCTTTGCCCAGCAGTGGAACACCCAGACAGGCAAAGAAAAAAAAAGATTTCTACGGAACTCGCACTTGGCCGGTTTTTAATTTGTTTAATGACTACCATGGCATACAATGAGCTCATCAAACACTCGCAAGCATATCATAAACATTTCTCAATTTATAAGCATCTGAACATCTCGATAAAAACACGGGTGTAAAAAAAGTATACGGTTTTAGTTTCCTTTGTTGCTGCTACCTTATACATTTAGTTTAACCAAAGTAGTTTTAATGCAATTATAACATAATAACGATATAGATTTGCACAAAACAACCATAATCATGTTTCATAAAAAGTGCTTGTTTCAACTATAACAATGTTTCAATCATAACCATTCCGTGTACCTATCCCGTGACAAAAAGTAAACGTCGGGACTAACCATTTTTTTTATTGTATACAAGAACCTTCTCCAGAATGTATTAAATACGTTTCTGAAAACCGCATCAAAATTGGTTTAACCTAACGCGAGATAATCTCGGACAACGTACATACATACATACAAACATACAGGTCAAACTGAGAACCTCCTTTTTTTACAATGACACGCAGCTTGTAGATTTCTAAAAAACCTTCATATTTCCATAATTTATAAACTAGGTCAAAAACTACACAAACAATAGTGAACATTAATAGAACAAACATGTGCATCGAATGCAGAACCTCCTTCTATTTTGAAGTCGGTTACTTTTGGGGACGATTAAAACGCGAGGACGATTGAAACGTTTCAATCGTCCACAAGTAAGTTGTTTCTACCGTCCCCACACCACGTTTTTAACTTCAAGGTCAAATATTACATATAAAAATAGACTCGAACGCTGATCAACGGCCATTATAAACATTCGTTTATTCCCAGCTATAGCACCAAATTAATTTTATCAGTCAAAATACAAGAGTAAACAAAGTTATAAGAAAATATACGACAGCACAAATACTTACTTTTTACCGTGAAAAACTGGTTTGGATCGTGTACACTCCGGTATCGCACCATCACTCGAGCGCTACTGGCCAAGAATTCATACATGGCCAAAACCACGTGTTCCGAGTGTTGCGGCAGTCGCGTAGGTATTATAGTTTTCGATAAATTTTCCTTGTTTCAATCATGACGTGTTTCAATTGTCCATGGTCTACCCTAAGTTATTGAATAATTTCAATTACGAAATAATGTAATTCAGATTACAAATTACGAAGTAGTCATGTATGCAATTACACGTGTAATTCATTACCTACTCGTAATTGAATTAAATATAATACAATTTGTATATCAATTTCAAACGTAAATTAGTTACTTACGCCCAACAATGCCGTTTACCGACGCCATTTTTACGCCGTGAATCGTCGCATTCATACTAGCGCCTCGTAGAAAACGATACAAATTATCTGTGTCTAGGCACAGAATAAGTAATAGTGTCTAGGTAGGTTTTGTGTCTTGGGGCCCGGGAAGTGCGACCTTGAATGTCAAGACACTCGTTGCGTGCCGACGCTACGAGTGAATGTGATCCTTAACACAGGCGGAAAGAGTTCAAGTTCAGTTGTAGAATCAAACAGGACTATTCAAATGTGTTTTATGCTTTACATTATACTTTTTTTGTTGGATTTATGTACTGGTTTAATAATCTATATTATTAAGTTAAAATTAGACACAATTTGTCTCTATAAATATATTTACCGATAGTTTATTGGAGTAAATGTATTTATATGTAATTCTAAACAAAAATTAAAACGATTTTTAGAAAAATAGGTTCTTACATTCTTTTTATGAGAATCAAATCAAAGTACTAATTATTACTATTTTTTTCTACGAACTTATGGCACCTGTCACCCAAGCCATGAAATTTGTTAATTTAATGGCTTTACGTGTAAAATAATAGCCGGATTTCACTTTTTACAGGTTAAAGACAATAATACTGTCGTGTTGACGATTAAAAACAGCTATTACTATTTTTAGTAAAAAAAATCGGCGTTTTTTTGACACTATTTTTTTTTACCTACTTCCGGGTCGAAAGTTTGTTGGATTCGTAAATATAGTATCTTAGAATATGGTTTTATGACGGAGAAAAAAGAAAACAGGCTATTATGAATTAATGTTTAGCGAAACCGTAAAATGCTTAGACTATTATCGCTCGGCTTCCGCCCACAACAGCCATAGACAAAAATAGACAAATAAGAGGGTAACAAGTGACAACGGTTATATCTGAGTTTGCAATAGTTTTGGAGCTGACTTAGGGTGGTATTCCACTCGTCCAAGATCTTTGTCCAATGTGGATTGCGTCTCACTCACTCTTCAAGCAAAATGTGAGATGCAAATACATTTGATCAAATATCTTGGACATAAATTTGACGAGTGGAATACCACCCTTCTCTACTTTACTCGGGATTCGCATTGGCGACTGCGGCGCTACCACGAACTTCGAATCTTGAACTTCGTATATCTCCGTCTCTATCGCCATTATGGTTTATGGTACTCGAGCGACCGAAACGGAGATATACGAAGTTCGAGATTCGAAGTTCGTGGTAGCGCCGCTGGACCGGTCGGATATGAGGGGCAACAGAAGAGCCATAGACAATACTAGACAAATAGAGGGAAACAATAACAAGTGACAACGGTTATGTTAAGGCCATTATACACCTAGCAATTTGTCGCAACAACCTAGAGACGGCAAACACTCAAATCATTCACTTTGAAGGCGGTTGTTGTAACAGATTGAAAGGTGTATAGAACGCTTAAGAGTTTGCAATTGTTTTCGAGCTGATTGATTACTATTTGAATCGGGATTAACATTGGCGGCTTGATCGGTCGGATTATACTAACACTACCTGTTTTGTCTATCGCCAATATTATATACTTATACGAACGTATTGCAGCTAGCCCATCTGATGGGGATAACACTACACTCTGTGATGAGTTAACCGGAAATCGAACCTGGGATATCTTGTACAAGTCAGACTACTCAGTCGAGGGCTCAATAATTATCATCGTATAATTTATAAAGATTTGGCCGGACGGTCTTCCTCTTTGTTCTTTGCCACATAGTGAGTATTTAGAGCAGTGGTTCTTAAACTTTTGTTAGGCATGGACCACTTTCAGAATTTCAAAATACCGCGGACCCCTGTTGAAGAAAATGAGGAAAAACACTCATGTGTCGAATGTCTATACCTACGTACCTACTCGTACCTACACGTTAAAAGGGAACGAAGAGGCCGTGGACCCCTAGGAATCATGTCACGGGCCCCTAAGGGGTCCATGGACCACACTTTATAGACCAATCAAATTAGCTAAACCCGGACATAATTCGATAACTGTAATTTTCTTTTTCTATGATGTAAAGTATTGTTAGTTATAGTTAAAATAAAAAGAATTAAACATTTTAGGGTTCCGCTTCATTGTAAAAAAACCAAAAATCTAAATTTTTAACAAATTCTGATTTCATAAGTGCAGCATAATATGTAACTTTGTAAAAGTGCCTCTATTATGATATAACGCTTGCATTCCAGTTAAAGAAATCAAAATTAATCTAATAAATCAACCGGGACTATCAATAATAAAGCAAGTTCAGTAAGTTACACATTTTCTGGCTTATCTTACCAGAAATTATAGATAACTGCAATTTAACAAATTATTCTGAATAGTATATTATGTGTGTTGATAAATTATTAAAAATTAAACAGATTCTCTTTGCGGATTTCTAAAATCACAAATATTGGTAGTTTTTGGAAAACCAAAATACATAACTACTTGGAAAGTGTTTGATTTATGCGGTCAACATATTATTAGTACTATAAGAAACAAATTAAACAAAAAATATCCACGATTATTAATTAATTCATACTTTTTCGTACTTAAGTTTTAATATGAACCTTATCTCTTGCAGAATAAGGCCGTCATTGCTTTGCGCCTCAACTACCGACCGTGCTGTCGCGAGTCGCAGGCATTCAAGGCCGAAACGCACTGACAGCGGTGGCGAAGCGGCGCGGGGTGGCGCGGAGGCGGTACTTGTAATGTTCGAGCTAATATGAAAGGATCCGAACGCTTTTTTCCCGGCCGTTATTCTGTGCGGACCCATTCGTATTAGATCGAACATTACAGCCGGTACCACCTCCACACTGCGCCGCGCCGCCGCTTCGCCACCGCTGTCAATGCGTTTTGGCCTTCATTTATTATGGATAGGTCAATGATTGTCAAACATTTATAAACATGAACGTGGCGTTTACCACGGTTCGGCTAGGGTGGAGATTTATTGAAATATTGTGTTCATTAGATCGATAATAACTAAGTTGTTCAGCATGAGACATAATTGTCGTGGAATGTCGATTACCTATTTATAAGCACTCAGTCTTCTGTATAGAATTATTTAAATAAAATATGTTACTTATGTGGGTGCAGAAAGGGGCATTATTGGAATGATTCTTATTCGAATAAACATTTATTCGCGAATAATTTATTCGTCTACACTTTCGAATGACGAATGATTTATTCTCATTTCATTCCAATAAATCCACGAATAATATTTAAGGATGCGGTTGCTCGTACGTACACGAATTTAACACGATCACTACAAGTGTACCTATTTTCAAGTATTAATACCCTTTTCTACTAATTAACAATATTTTTGTGAGTTAAATGAGTCACTTCATGGGGCATTTAACAGGTTTGTTTCAATATGTCATGTGTGTGGGCTTGTCCATATATTACGTCGTCGTTTTTTAGGGTTCCGTACTCAAAGAGTAAAACGGGACCCTATTACTAAGATTCCGCTGTCCGTCTGTCTGTCTGTCTGTCTTTCCGTCTGTCACCAGGCTGTATCTCACAAACCGTGATAGGTAGACAGTTGAAATTTTCACAGGTGATGTATTTCTGTTGCGGCTATAACAACAAATACTAAAAAACAGATTTTTTATTTTCTTTTTTTTTCTTATACAATCTTACACAAATCGATCTAGTCCCAAACTAAGCAAACTACTATGGGTACTAGACGACGATAAACATACTTATATAGATAAATAAATACATAAATACATAGAAAACACCCATGACTCAGGAGCACATATTTGTGCTCATCACACAAATAAATGCCCTTACCGGGATTCGAACCCGGGACCTCCGGCTACGCAGGCAGGGTCACTACGAGGGTCAAACTGAAAGTTTCGGGAATAAAAAAAAATATGCAGTAACATTGATTTAAGTATTTTTATTGTTTTTCAAAGTAGTCTCTTTTATATTTTATGCACTTTTCCATGCGTTCAAACCAGTCGTTAAAACACTTATTGAACGCTGAAAAAGAGTCGACAAAATGGCCATTTTAAAAGCTTCCACTGCTTCTGCCGGTGTCTGAAACACCGCGCCCACCACGCAACTTATCCTTGATTTTGGGGAATGTGAAAAAATCGTTGGGACTTAGGTCAGGGCTGTATGGAGGATGGTCCAGTAGTTCGACTTTTTCACCTTCCAGGTACTCATTTGTTTTACGAGCGGTGTGAGGGCTGGCATTGTCGTGGTGAAGGATGATGCGGCGACTAGGCCTTTTTTCCTAAGTTCAGCAAAGACACTCGGCAAACCAATACTTGTATACCAATCGGCTTTGACCGTTCTACGATCTTCAAGTGGAACAGTAGCCACGTGACCCGATTTGGAGACAAACATAGCCACCATCTTCTTGGCCTTGCTGCGAGAGCGAATAACTTTTGTTGGCTTGAAGCTCGTCTTCGTTACCCCATACTCGAGATTGGTTTTTAGTTTCAGGCTCATATGCGTATATCCACGACTCGTCACCTGATACGACCCTAAAAACTGCATTTGAGCTTCCTCCGTTGAATTTATTCAATGTTTTGCGGCACCAATTGACACGAGTCGTTTTCTGCTCGTCAGACAATAAGTGCGGGATCCAACGGGAAAACAACTTTCGCACGCCTAGTTCTTCCTGTAAAATAACTTGTATCTGACTCATTCCAATCCCCAAAGACTCCTGAATTTCCCGATATGTCACATACCTGTCTTCTTTTATCAGCTGACTCACAATGTGGACGTTTTCTTGCGTAACTGCCGATTTTGGTCGACCTTCACGCGCGTCGTCCGTGAGGACCGTGAGGGATACTTGGCCACGTTGAAATTCTGAATACTACCTGTATATTGTCGTCTTTGAAGGTGTTTCATTACTAAAAGCAGCAATCATCCGGTCTCCACATTGTTTTTGTGTTCATCCACTTTGAAAGTCGTAATAAATTTTTACGGGACAATTCCATCTTCAGCGGCAACTCAACAACTCAAGAAAACAATTGAAACTGAACCATTGTTTTGTTAGGGTTCCGTACTCAAGGAGTAAAACGGGACACTATTACTAAGACTCCGCTGTCCGTCTGTCTGTCTGTCTGTCAGTCTGTCTGTCTGTCCGTCTGTCACCAGGCTGTGTCTCAACAACAGTGATAGTTTGACAGCTGAAATTTTCACAGATGATGTATTTCTGTTGCCGCTATAACAACAAATACTAAAAACCAGTTTTTTTTTTCTTTTACAATCTCACACAAATCGGCTTAGTCCCAAACTAAGCAAAGCTTGTATTATGGGTACTAGGCGAACGATAAACATACTTATATAGATAAATAAATACCTAAATACACAGAAAACATCCATGACTCAGGACTTGGCCGGTTGTTTTTTGTCAATTCTTGACCCCCCTCCTATCATCATCCTGTTAATTCCTAAATGGACACTACCCGCCTCATAAAATGACTACCGTCATCCAATAGACCCCTCCCCCTGTTTTGAAATGACGTAATTTATGGACAGCCACTGTCTGTAATTGGATCAATGTTATGTTATTAGAGGCGATTACGCATGTAATATTGTTCAACTATATACCTGTAATTGTACATTGTATGTACTTAATCATGTTATATTCTGATCTGTGTGTTTGTCAATACCCTTTTTCTCAGGAACGCTTGGAGGTATCAATCATTAAAAGTTTGAATTCCTGTGCATAGTGTGTGCATACATTATTTTAGAATTAATATTTTTTATATTAATGTTGCTGTGCCCTAACAGGGTTATGCTGGAACTGTATTTATATGTAACATCTTGTAAGACCCTTACTGCAACAAATAAATGAATTAAGCTGAAATTTATATCAAATACTCAGGTTTACTGTCTTTTGGAGCTGTGAAAAAATCAAACTTCTAAGCCAACGCAATCAAAAGATACAGCCGTTTATGCCGCAAATTTCCGCAAGTTTTCGAAACCCGCAAGGGAATCAAAACCTACTTCCCGTGCACTCAGAAACTTGAAATTTGGTGCGAAGCAACGCCCTATAGCACATATAAAGGAAAAACAGCAAAAACCGTAAATTTTTAGTTACATCACTGAAAATTGTATGTCCAGTATATACTGACACGTACTAAGTATGTGAATACATACTTAGTGAGTGTCAGTTTATAGTGGACTTGGTTTTATTGTACGGGGTGGTCTGGAACCCTCGGTGCGCGAGTCTGACTCGCACTTGACCGGTTTTTTTTTTCACCCGTGGTAAAGCCGAAATAGTAAAAATAAAACAGGTGAAATAATTACAATTAATATCCGTTTCACCATGCACGGCGATGTTAATTGGTACCCTTGATGAAGCGGTAACCTTTTTCTAACAAATTTAGAAACTTGGTATCTCTGTTCTGTCTGTAGGAAATTATTACGTTTTTGAGATATATTCCATTAAAAAGCATTCCTACAATATTCGTTCAAAATATTATTCCCGAAAAGCATTACGAATGATTATGCGAATGAAGAAGTTATTCGCGAATAAATATTGGCGAATAATTATTCGAAATATTTATTCGTCATTCGCAAATAATCCTATTTATTCTTAAACGTTATTCGTATTCGAATAAATTTATCCCATCTCTGGGTGGGTGACAATAAGCATATCTTCTCTTTTTTTTGGCGTTCTGGCCTGTCGGCTCAATTTTGCCAATAAGGATATCGACTACCGTAAGCTCAAAGGGCGTAAGGGACGAAATGCCCATGGCAATATCCCGTGAACTCTCAATCTTGAAATTTGGTACGAAGTATTTATAGCACAAATAAAGGAAAAATTGCGAAAACCGTAAATTTTTAGTTACATCACTGAAAATGTGATGTCCAGTATAAACTGACACGCACTAAGTATGTAAATACATACTTAGTGAGTGTCAGTTTATAGTGGACCTGTTTCTATTGTACGGGGTGGTCCGGAACACTTGACCGGTTTTTTTTATGCTAACCACGATCATGACATCATCTCTTTCATTTACTTAACAGTTAAGAGTTTACTTATGTTTTCGATGATAAAAGCAAATCAATCGTTCCTTACGCCCTTTGGACCAGAGTTTTCAAAGGGCGTAAGGGACAAACTGTGATTTTTTCATTAGAGCTAAAAATCCTACAATTAGGATATTCCGTTATATTTGTTTTATTTGTACACGACGCGGTCGGTGCAAAACACGTAATTGAAATAAACTCGTTAAGACGGGTTCGCCGTGCGCTCGCCCGCTGGCGCCCCACTCTCTCCCCGCCTCGCACCCACCGCATGCATCTGGCTCCACGACAAGGTCGCGAGTATTTTCAATTAAATTTTCAATTTCTTAAGCGTGAAATTAACATGCTTGATTTTGATGAAATCATGATTATCGTTCACAAAAGGCTATTAGTAAACAAAAAAATCATAGTTACTATTTATAATTACTGAGAAATACATTATTATTAAAACGTTACAAATAAATGTTTAAATATTGTCTTAAATGTCTAAAAAGACGCAATATAGCTTAAACAGATAAAAACATCATAGTTACCATTTTGGCTTGTCTAGATAATGAGATCAGAGGAAAACTGTGAAAAAAAACGTATATGCGAATTTGATTTCAGTTTAATTTTGCTATTAAGTGATCGAATTTGAATGCACCTCAAAGTTATACTAACAAGGTACTTGGTTACCTTTTTTACTTTTAGGAAAAAGTTAGGTAGTGTACGTTAACTCGTGTTTTTTTTAACTACGGTTACGATCGCGGATTTTTTACTTAATATATTTAATTAATATTTGATACTGAATAGTAAAATCCGATAAAACAATAAAAACAACGAGTTTACGAATTATGTCCAGGGTAAGCTAATTTGATTGGTCTATTAAGAAACCCTGACTTACAGTGTCTTAGGTGGAGACCACAGTATTTTTTTTTATCGAGAAACAAACAGTCGTACATACATACTAACACATGGATGAGCATAAAATAGACCTACAGTTTCCTAAATATATGAGGAAAACAATACGTGGCTAATGCACAATAAGAAACAAAATGTTCTTATTCTTATCTATCAGCATAGGCCGGGTTCTATAAGGAAAACACGTCATTTTGGTCCAACAGCCCGGCTAGCACACTAGCAAAATGACGACTTTTATGCACATGTTTTATGTCCACAACCGACGTATAAAATTTTACCGTCATGAGCTAACATGCTATACCATCATTTACGTAAAATGTGACCATTTATATGTCTTGCATATAAAACTATTTGCTTTACGTCAAATGCTAACATGCTCTTGATTTTGGCACATAAAACTTGACGATATGAGCCGTTGACGGACGAAATTTTATGTAGGTCACTCGAGACCCCGGATAAATTTTAACACTATGAAAACAATATAATTTTCGCAGGATTTCTCCGATTTCTGTCACAACACATACGGTTTCAGTCTCAAAACTCCTATCGTCTCCTGAAACAATGATCTAGCATTTTTAATTTTAGCTAGATCATGATTACTAACTATAAATTAGTATAAATAACGCAATGATTATGATTTTTTGCTTGTGTTGTAATAAAGTATATTACACAAATTTACAAATATTATTGATTCAATTATAAACTAACATGTGTTTTGGTACTCGCTAAATTACTTACAACCACTACGTAAAACTTTTTGTGGGGTGGGAGTAACGTAAATAAAAACAAAAAACTATTATATACAGGAGAACAACTGTTTAGTAAACTGTGCAGTGCTTATCATTACTCTTTAATTAGGTAGTATTATAATAGGCTTCTAACCATAGACTACTATTGAACGAATGAAATGAATGTAATAATTTTGCTACGTATATTTTACGCTATGGCATAAATATATGTTGCGTGATTACCATGTTAGCTAAGTAACGTAAAAATGGTCACGATCGTAAAGTTATACGTCCGAACGTAAATATATGTCCGATTAGTGTGCTAGCTGGGCAGGTCCCCACAAAATCGGGCCTTGACATACAATACATTGCAAATACCTACTCTTCACCTTATTTATTACAAGTAAACATACTTACTAATGATTTTACGTCTATCTAAACGCTTTTTTCAGTAATGTACATATACAGTTAAATAATAGTTATTTATGATACAAGTGCGGAAAGTAGGTAATTCCTAATTCCCAACGAGTGGCGATGACCAAACCACGACCGTTAGGGAGTGTTTTTGATCGACACGAGTTGGGAGTTACCTATCCGCACGTGTGTCATACAACATTTTACAATGCATCATGCAAGGAAATAAAAAAAAATACATAAAAGGTGAAATTTTAATTGTCATGAAATCTCATTCTCGCACGTGTGTGGGAATATTGGCATGAAATCCATTCCCGCACGGACTGGCCCCGCCCGGCATCGACACCGCCGTGCCATAGATGACTTTCCGTGGAAATGTTGAATCATATAAAGGCGCACTTTCAGAGTAAGCGCATTGAAAATCCATTTACAATATCCTTCATAAGTTACCCCAAAACACACAGGGGTGAAAGTCTGCGCGTCGTCCCCACAGACCATATATGGTCAGGGCTGTTATTCGTTACGCGTTAATGCGGCTCACCCCGCCGGTCATCGTTACGAAACTAGACCTCTACCTTCGCTTAATTACTACGCATCGCGGTGTCAAGGTATAATTGTGGGTGAGCGATGAGGTAA
Source organism: Epinotia brunnichana (assembly GCA_963854355.1). Classification (NCBI taxonomy): domain Eukaryota; kingdom Metazoa; phylum Arthropoda; class Insecta; order Lepidoptera; family Tortricidae; genus Epinotia; species Epinotia brunnichana. The sequence continues at coordinate 5,314,245 of OY977949.1, read as the reverse complement.
GCTTAAAACAAGTTACAGAATAGGGGGGCTGTGGTCGTCCCTCACCAAACGTCAACGCTCAAATTTCGAAAAAAAACGAAAAACGCCTCTTAGAAAAAAAAGCTTAGAAGCAATTTCTTTTTATTGTAGTTAGCATCTGTGGTTTTATACGCTACGTTGGCCAACCTGGTTACACAGTCAAATTATCCCATTCCAGTTGAAATCCTGATTTAATAACCGAATAGCATGACAATAATTGCACCATACGGGATGCGGGCGTTCAAATGCCTGCAGTTTGTCGACTTTGTCGTAGATATCATCAAATAAAGTGCTAAAAGTGACAAACACGCACATTCTAAAAGCAATCGTGATGCATTTGCTGTAAAGTCTAGATTGCAAGTAATTGATAATTTTACTTGTTTTTTTTTTGTTTTAGATGAACACATGTCGCTCGTTGTGATGCAAATTGGCTTTGAGTTATCAATTATATTATAACCGGACAGTTTGAAAAGAACGTGTGATGTATGGTGGCGTATTGTGGTAGGTGGATGCGAGTTTTGATAGGATTTGCGGCGATGTTTAAGGTATAATGCAGCCGAAGGAATCCATAGAGCCTAATTTTAAATTTTTTTTCAGATTTTTATGAAAATAAACATTTCAACAACTTTAAGGCCTCTCACAGACTGGCGCGGCCGGACAATAGAAAACTTGTCATTAGCTGTCAAATTTAATATGGTCCGCCACCGCAGGCCGCGCCACCAGTGTGATGCAGGGTTAAATCGCAGATTAGATCATTTGCGGCGTTAGTAGTACTATAAAATAATTTAAGTTTACTTGAATAAAAAAAGAACTTCAACGAATATTTTGTGACACCAAGGTGAATGTACTTTCTTTTCACCCAATCCTGTTTTTTACTGTCTCATTTGGTGAAAACCACTTTTACTTTAAAAAATTGGTAGACTAACATGACAGATACTGATAAATATATCACCAATATTATTTCAAAGATTTCAAGAACGCTAAAACTTTCTCGCTTATTAAATTTCACCCTCTACTCTAACAATGCATGGAATTCGACCGTTTGGAGTCTTATTCTCAGAACGTCGTATCTCAGGTGCCAATCCCAGTGTTTGAAGGGGTCCTATTCTGTCGACCGAAGGTTGTATCTCAGGTGTTTGTAAGGGTCCTATTCTGGAAGGGCCGAAAGGGTGCGATTCATCTGTCTATCAATTGGATGGCTTTGTTGACTGAGGGGACACCTGGGATCATCGCTCATGGTAATAATAATAATTTATGTGGGCGTTGAGCGTGTTTGTAAACATTTTAGTAAATTGAGGCTGTTTTAGAATAAGTTTTAGTACCTAACTACGGAATAATTTTGTAGCTAAGTATAGTCCATGATTCTACGTAATACCTACACAAATCACGCCTGGGATAGGCAGAACGCATTTTATTTTACCAATCGTAGGTTTAAAGATGGAAAAATGTTATATTGCAGTGATAGACCCGCTTGCCGATATGTGTAATGGTCGACTTTTACACGACTATTCGGAGTCGAATTTAAAAGATAGAAAGAAACAAGATATTTTATTTACTACACAAAATACACACAGAGAGGCAAAGCAATTTAAGGCTAGGAAGTCAGTATTTTAGCGACAGGTTACAGGTAAGGTGATAATTACCATTTGACTAGATTATGTTGTTGGTGTATGTAATGCCTACTATTAATAATCTCAATTACGTTCATAAAACACATAAAATTTGTTTTAGAAATAAGAACTAAAATTCACAGAAAAAAGATAATGACGTAAACGTATTAACCTTTGGTTATAAAAAAAATAAAACTTAAACAGTTCCAAAACATATGCAAGAATGCAAGTACTTATTTTCTGACACCAGCATAATCATCAACCCATTGTTTTTTCAATCAAATTAAAAAAGTAAAGCCGTACACGGCAATCCATGGTCCCCCGTTTTAAAACAATTAGATTAAAAGCTTTAATGCAGGATCTATGGATTCAAATTCCCCTATTTAAAGGCGGCTTAAGAAATCTGCTCTATATTACTAGACTATTGTGTGCTCTTTAGAATATTGCTGATTTAATTGTTAAATGTCTTAACTGCCGTTTAATTTCATGGTTTTATCACGTTTTTAAAAAAAAACACAAGAGTGGTATCACGACTCCCGATTAGGTTACCACTGGTTCTCTCACCGATTTTCTCACGTTAGAGTCACATAATGACAATTTCACATGTGTATGAAAATATGAAGTGCTCGCTACATTATCGTTGGTTATAATATTTGTGTTAATTGTTAGGGAAACTGTGTTGTCTGATATTTATTTACGTCACTGTTTGTGGTTGTTATTGTGCAAAAAAACAAAAAATCATGTTTGATCGCATGTCTAATTAGGTAATATTAGTTTAATGTTAAACATTTAAATATAGGTACCTACCCATTTGAATGTGACCCTAACAATAAATTCAGGCTCATAATAAAATTAACAAGCCATAAAACCGCTGAAATTGACAACAAGGATAAATTGCGCCATCGCATAAATCTTTTACTATTCTGGGGTTTAAGGCGCCCCCAGACGCTCCTGCGGGCCTGACTGCAATCGTCCTGCAAGGTATAGGATTAAGCAGGATCGTGATATAAATTCCGAGATCATCCATATTCCTACCTGGTTCTATCTTGTCTTGTAGTTTGCAGCCTGCCATGCAGGATCTGGTGCCCCATTCGTTTTTGAATTTATTCCTTAGGGTTCCGTACTCAAAGAGTAAAACGGGACCCTATTACTAAGACTTCGCTGTCCGTCCGTCTGTCTGTCACCAGGCTGTATCTCAAGAACCGTGATAGCTAGAGAGTTGAAATTTTCACAGATTATGTATTTCTGTTGCCGCTATAACAACAAATACTAAAACCAAAATAAAATATTTTTTTAAGGGAGCCTCCCATACAACAAGCGTGATTTTTTTGCCGTTTTTATGAATAATGGTACGGAACCCTTCGTGCGCGAGTCCAACTCGCACTTGGCCGGTTTTTTTACCAAATCATATTGAAAATACCAATTTGATATTTTTAGTTAAAGAACGACCGAAAACAAATGTCTTCCAATTTCGAAAGTCTTTTATGTCGCTCAATAAATCAAAATTAAACCCGAAAACTCCGGAAGCATTATGAACGAGTCTGATTTATTGAAGAAGGAAGATAATGAGATTATAACGAACTAGCTAGCTTCGTCCGTAGCTTCACTCGTGCCGTAAAATAAATGTGACAAGAGATTTAAAGGGTACCACAATACCACACATTGATAACTTCATAAGAATTAGTTTAATTCTTTCTAAATGTAAAATCTTAGTCGGAATTATAGATAGGTACATTTTAGGAGCTATGTGGCGGCCATATAAATCCACTTTTACTATGGGATTAACAACGAAATCGAAAAAAAAATCGGTTGTCATATACATTTTTCGATTATATTATTGAGCTCTCGAAGCTTTCTATGGAACAGCTGTTTTTTTTTCGATATTTTGGTACTAAAATGTAGCCAGGTTGAAAAAGTCCACACTCTATGATTATTTATTGAAGAATATCGTGTCATGATCTCACAAACACGATTAACATGGAAATTGAAAAAATAAACGGTGGTTCCATTATTTCGATTACTCAGCTCTTGAAGCTTTCTACTGATATTTTTTTCCGTTATTTTGGTACTAAAATTCCACACTATAATAATTTATTGAAAAATACCGTGTGATTCTTCTTCATAACAACAATTACATTATATTCTATTAATCCCATTATTAATAAGTCATATTTAAGCAATAAAAATACACACAAACGCACTTTCCGATCTATTAATATTTATGAGTGGATTACGGTCGGTGGTGCCACCGCGGACCCCATGTTATCCTGCTAAATCAAGAAAGGCCTATTTGTATAGGATATTCATTTGACTTACGACCTTTTGATTTGAGCGGTCGTCCCCTCACAGCTGAGCACTCTTCATTCAGACCTGTAAACAAAAATAAGAACCACTACAACTAAAATGTAATAGGTACATTCTAATTTGAATCTTAAAATAACCAACATTGAGTCTAAAATAAGCTAGCAGTAACTTCTAGTCTCTGGTGCCGAATGACGTATGATTTTAAAGGAAAAAAATAATTGGACTGATTTGCAAGTTACGTGTGGTTTATTGTTAAGGATATAATATAAAGTCTTACATAAAGTATAATTCATTATATTTCAATGGGGTTACCATTATTGATTAAATAGTCGCAAATAAGGATAAAATTATCACGCTCGCAATGGTTTGCGGTCAGAAAAACATGCATGTTTAATATATTATAATTACTTAGTGCCAGTTTTTCGTCATTATTCCATTTTATTTCGATCTATATGGTTGCGGCATGCATGTCTTGTTTTGATAGATGGATGAGTCTGACTAGGACAAAACCACTTTTTTCGCAGACGTGTTTATCGGTCTTTAGAACTACTCGGTTAAATGTGTATGGCAAGCGACTTCCATTGATGCGAACCGTGTGAAACATAGTACTTTTATTTTGAAGTTTTTTAAGTATACATAGTTATTTTATAAGTCACTTTATAAAAAGCTAGGCCTTCCGTTGCTTCTACAATGTAGTTAGATTAATCATTTTAATCAGGTTTCAGTTCTGTCTGTGGTCTGACCAAAATAAGATAATTCAGGATGTAAAGCTTTAATTAAACGTTTTATTTTTTCTGATAGTTCTGAGATAATAACATGAATATTTTAGTTGACTTGAGTCGGTACACTCAGCGTCAAATACTTTGTAGCACCAAAGTAGTCAAATAGTTCGGTACACCATATATTATATTTAGTATGCTGTATGCGTATGTACTATTTGGCCACTTTGAGTGCTACAGAATATATGACGATGAGTACTTAGGTACCTATATTTTTATCCGAATCTAAAAGAGAGAGGTTTAAATCAAATACACTGACAGTAATGTTTTTAGTCAATATTAGCTGCCCCCGCCTATATTCTACCTGTCCATTACCTATATTTAATGTAAAGACCGGCCAAGTGCGAGTCGGACTCGCGCACGAAGGGTTCCGTACCATTATCAATAAAAATATTTATTTTATTTTGTTTTTAGTATTTGTTGTTATAGCGGCAACAGAAATACATCATCTGTGAAAATTTCAACTGGAACTATCACGGTATCAGTGAGATACAGCCTGGTGACAGACAGACGGACGGACGGACAGCGGAGTCTTATAGTATCCGCAAAACTATCTGGCCGGTCAGGTCGTAAAATATTAGAAGCATGCTATTATTACACACAAAAGCTGACTGAGTTATGGATGTTATATATGTATATAAGTATCTATATGTATTTATCTATTATATATATCATCGCCTAGTACCCACAACACAAGCCTTACTGAGCTTACCGTGGGCCTAGGTTGATTTGTGTAAGATTGTCCCGTAATATTTATTTATTTATTTACAAAAAGGTTTCATTGTTACTTTTATTGCCCTACCGGCCAGATAGTTTTGCGGATACTATAGTAATATGGTCCCATTTTACTCTTTGAGTAAGTACGGAACCCTAAAAAAAGGAATCGGTTTGGTTGGTAAGTCACAAACACGACCTACCCACCTCTTTGTAATATTAGTCCCCTAATATTTAGGTATTTATTTATTAGTGCCTATAGATTACGAAAGGAACCTACAACATTGCTTTAATGAAAAAAAAAAGACGGTACCTATAACTATTTATTTTTAGAATATGTGATCCACTTAAAGTGAAACAGTTCCGGTGTTATTAGATTGGAACACATAACACTGAACTGCATAATTTCCTATATTTACCACCAACAAGACCCCACTTTACGTGTAACGGTCTGCTTAAGATAATTCTATTAATAACAACACAACACAATATAAAATTAACAGCTAGTCCATGAGAGCACAAACTGGAATAAATTACCTTAAAACCATTACATAACAACTCGTATTTCAAGGAGCTAAGGTTTAAATTAGCTCGATGAGTACATGTTGACAGTCCAGACAGATTTATGTGAGAATCGTCGGGACACATTTAGCACGGAAACAAAAAATTGCAATAATTTGACACGTTTGCGCGTCAAATGATCGTCCACGTCAATATCAATCGAGGGAGAGGGCGATTTGACGGGGGTTTAGGAGCGGCCGGTCGTTGACCTTTGGTGATTAAGAAAATGAAGGACTTGTTTGTTTTGGTTTACTACTGTAACTAGAATGAAATTAGTTTAGTTGCTTCAAAGTAATTGGTCGTTTCCAGGATTTGTAAGCGCGCTTGGTAGTTAGGTGTATGCCTCATCCCTATTATTGCCTACGAATATTATTAGAAAATAAACTTGTTAACAAATGAAGACTTCAATCAGTTCCTCTTCACCAGATGATAATCCACACACAATCCGTCTGCTTTGCTCAAAGGTTGACGGCATTAAGTCTGCCTTTTGTACGATATATCTCGCAAGAGTTAAGAGGATTGTAAAGTGCCGATACGCGGCGCGAGTAGGTATTTAAACAAAATCTATCTGTTTCACACCGCTCTGTGCCTCACCCGTATCGTGCGATAGAGAAAGTAGCAAGTCCTGGAGGCAATTGCCTACATTTCCTTGTTGAAATATTGTTTCGGGTGATAACGTTTTTACCCCCCTAAACCTTTATAAAATGAAATCATTTTGGTATTATTGGATTCAGCACACTTTAATCTATGACCGTACTTTTTCAGGAAATCAGTTAAAATTAATTAAAAAATAAATAAAACGATAGACAAAGTTTTTAAGTCAAAAATATCGATTTTTAGATGCTAATAACTTTTAACGCAAGCAATATTTCTTAAAAATCAAAACGTACAGACCTAGTTTTTCATTATATCTACAACATGTGTAAAAATTATAAAAATCGAACAATGTTTACGGGGTGAAAAACGTTATCGCTTTTTGTATGAAAAAATATAGGTTCACAATCCTCTTAACTTGAGACTCGAGCGCGTTTTAACGTCATACAAACGAGGTCTCAAGTTAACTCTTTTTTTTTTATACAACCACGGTGGATAACAAGCTTACGGGCCCGCCTGATGTTAAGCAGTTACCGTAGCCTATGGACACTTATGACTCCATAAGAATCACAAGCGCGTTGCCGACCCTTTATTCACTTGAGGATACGCTGTGTTGGCAGATAGAGGCATGCAGGTCCCTCACTCCCAACACAGTGAGTCCTAAGGAGCTCTGGCGGCCTTACTCACCACCAGGAACACAACACCACATGCTTCATAGCATGCAATAATATAGCAACACTTCAAAGCAGGGTCTTGTGGGTTATAAAAAAAAAAAAATAAAAAAAAAAAAATTGTTTAATTCAGACCGAGATCCATAATAGTGTTAGTACTTAACAAAATGGGGCTAACAAGACTATATTAGTATTACACGATTCAGTTTAGTTTAAATAAAATTTTAATTAAATTTACATTTAGGCACCTCTTTGGTTACCTATGGCAGAAAGGTAGGACCAAGTAGCGAATATTTTATTCCCTACTTGGCCCTACCAATGACCACTTCAGCCCAATATTTGGTGAGCGGGCAGTCGAGGCGCTCTGCCAACACCCTCAGCATACTGTTGCTGCTACCGCGCATCCGTTTTAGCAGTGACGCTATTCTTTTCCGCCGAATGGCAAAAAAGTCGTCCGCTTGAGCTTCGGCAAACATGCCTGATGCACTGCAGTGCTTCGGCAGCTTCAACAGCACTGTGAGGATGTTATTGTACTGAACACCAAGTAAAAAGTATAAGTAAAAGTATAAGTTGTATAAATACTCGTAAGTATATAAATAATTACTGAAAACATTTCTTTTGCCCAAGTTTACATTCGACAGTGCATACATTAATTATGACGACGAGTTGAGAATGAGAACTGTTATTGTAGTCTCGGAGGCCAACTTTCCAGTTCAGTCAGATTGTAAGAGATGCAGTAGTTATATAAAAGCTAGTTATAGGTTAAGGCTGAAGTTATAAAAGATGTTTTTAGACCTAAAGTTGTACCATTTTAACAGGATAATGTTTGTCAGGAGAATGAGTGCTCAATATCTATAGTATCTGAATGACCTGGGGAATTCTATGAGACAGAATTGGATTAGGAACGGATGTGACTAAGATACACCTCATATATTATCCACACTGAATTGAATTTAGGTACCTACTGATTCAGGTAGTTCGGATCTTGTTCGGGAAATAACGTGTTAACTCGAAGACGGACTCAACTCAAACTTGATGGATGACTGATCAATTGAGATATCAAATGTTGACGTCTGAAGGTTACTTTTGTGACTCAGTTTAAAATTCGAAAAAAGCATTGTACCTGTTGCGCACAGTTAAATAAACCGTATTAAAGACGAAACAAAGAATCCGACGACCAAATAGTGTAATTTTAATAGTAAATTCGACCGAACAAGAATGCAGTTTATTCCAAGATTGGTCCATACATTGATGTTTAACTTTAGATTAAGTCCTTATTCCGTTTTCGATGGGAATCGAAACCGAAATAAATATATAAAAGCAACTACAAAGTTTCGTGTTCGTAAAATATACAAGTCTTTTTCGGGTCAAGATATCCAGTTTTGTAATAAATTACCTAATGAAATTTTGAATCTAGTTTTCCAGCTCTTAAAAATGACCTGAAAAAACATTGATGTCAAAGGCTTATTCCAGAGTTGAGGACTAGGTATCTAACTGACAGAAATGTATGGCCCAAACCAGAGCTCAAATTCATAATTTAATTGTCATTGTATCACGCCTAGCGAACTAGATGACACAGTTCCTGTTGTGTAAGCATTCCTAACGATTTAGTTAATAGTCGCATTATGTTTTCCTTTTTTATTCTTTGTGTTCTTATTCAGGATTACTTATTTTAAGTAGGTTAAGTACTATAATTGTAATAAGCTTCTTTTTGGCAAAAAACATCTTATAGGTTGATATTGCTCAGTTCGTACAATATACGTTCTGCTAGTAAGGTCCCAATGCTCGAAACTTTAATTCCTAATAGTTGCCACCTATTGTCCACATCTATTGTTTTGAAATAAAATTGAAAGTGTCATTAGGCCACTAGGACGTTTAACTTAAATATTTGTATTTTCGTCCTTCCCTTTTCTCGCTTCAGAGAAATTAATTCAAGCCGAGGCATGCCACCTAATGTTTACTTAACCTGTACGTTTTTCTTTCCAGATATCCGCGTGCAACTAACAGAACAGACGCGTATATTAGAAACACGAGCCGAAGCGGCGGCGGGCGTAGCGGCGGAGTTGCACGACTACTGCCGAAGACGCGCCGAACTCGAGGCGGAGTATTCGCGGGCTTTGGACAAGCTCGTGCGCGCCGCGCATCAGAAACACAAGGAGCAGAAACACAAGTGAGACATGCTTATGGTAATATAGGTTGCTAGATAAAGGAGGGAAGTAGGTGCAAAGGGGGATAGCGGAGTTGCACGACTACTGCCGAATACGCGCCAAGCTCGAGGCGGAGTATTCGCGGGCTTTGGACAAGCTCGTGCGCGCCGCACATCAGAAACACAAGGAGCAGAAACACAAGTGAGACATGTTTATAGTAGTAGCGGTTGCTAGATAAAGGAGGGAAGTAGGTGCGAAGGAGGATGGCGGAGTTGCACGACTACTGCCGAAGACGCGCAAAGCTCGAGGCTGAGTATTCGCGGGCTTTGGACAAGCTCGTGTGCGCCGCACATCAGAAACACAAGTGAGACATGCTTATGGTAATATAGGTTGCTAGACAAAGGAGGGAAGTAGGTGTAAAGGGGGATAGCGGAGTTGCACGACTACTGCCGAATATGCGCCAAGCTCGAGGCGGAGTATTCGCGGGCTTTGGACAAGCTCGTGCGCGCCGCGCATCAGAAACACAAGGAGCAGAAACACAAGTGAGACATGCTCATGGTAGTATAGGTTGCTAGACAGAGAAGTAGACTATTGGCGAAGACACGCTGAACTTGAGATGCCCGAGACGGAGTATTCGCGAGGGTTGGACAAGCTCGTAGTAGCTCGGTTGCAAAATCCGGATTCTATTCGGTATCCGGAATTCGTCCGAAACAATGTTAAGAACCGGATTTGATAAATTCAGATTGTCAAATCGTGGCACCGCGCATCTAAAAAGCAAGTTAGCTTATTATACTAGGCTTTGTAAGTTAGGCAAGAATTGCTGAAAGAATTTGGAATCGGTTGGGCATTTACATATTTGGGTTCGAAGAACTGCAAGTTGGCTGAAGGTGCTGATGGAGAACTCGAACTGAAAGATATATTTATAGTGTTATGACGTACTTGAGACCAAAGACGAGCTGAGGGGTGTAAACGTAACTTTTAGAAGGAACGTTAGGACAAATCAACAGTCTTTTTCCCATACAAAAAATTACACGAGCAGATTATATGTGCAATCATTCGTTATACAAAACGAGATAAGACGAGATTAGACAGCACGATAACGTTTATTGCCGACATAAATCATAGGTTAATCCTTGTAGTATCGAAATTAAGAACAATCTCGACATCAACCGCAAGTCAGGTTGTACTTTTTATTGTCAAAGTATGTCCGCGTGGGATCCGATGATCCTATCTCTGGGTGGATATCAGAAAATAAAGTAGCCTATGTGCTTAAGTTTTCTATGTCCCAATTTTCATTACACTTGGTTTAGTTGTTCAGCCGTGAAAAGGTAACAGACAGACAAGAATTATTTTCGTATTTGAATAAGTATAAATCGCGTCCAAGGGGTTAGGATTACCTGCAGTGTACTCTTAAAAGAGTCTTAATAAGCACAGAGATTCAAATAGATCTAAAAGTGAATAGTTATACAGCTATCTGTGCTACTTGGGAATTGTCTCATGACCCATATTGTCTAATTCTCTTCCAGACGCGAGCAATGGTCGCTCACCGGCGCCTACGCATGCTGGCAGGCCGCGCTAGACAGCACGCGTTCGCTGTCGAAAGACCACGCGGCGCTGGCTGCGTTGTATGGCGGCCAACTGGCGTCACGGCTGCAGAGGGCTGCGGATGACGCCCTGAGACTGCACAGGAAATGCCGGGACATAGGTGAATCCATACACGATGACGTCATACCCTAGAAAGAGATTTGCCCAGAGACTGCGGGGCGCTGGTGGCGTTGTATACGGTGAACACAGCGTCACAGCTGCTGAGGGTTCCAGGAGACGCGTTGAGGTTGCATGTGAAGTTTCGGGTGTTAAGGACAATCAATGATGTTAAACCCAGCTAACAAACAAGTATTTATTCATCATCATATCAGCAGAAAGACGTCCACTGCTGGACATAGGCCTCCCCCAAAGAGTGCCACAAGAGTATTTATTTATTACAGTAAAATGGGGTGTGATTGCGTCTTCTATGCTTCGATTTCTGTTAGTTCTGCAGCCTATAAATAGTTAGGAAACAATACGACCGTCAAACCAGTCAATCGTCGGGTTGGGACGACTCGACAGCTGCCGAATCAGAATCACTTCGCGATTAGAAAAGGTCATTATTCAAGCTACTTCCTGTGTGCGTGATGTTCGAGACTTAAGACATATGAGCCCTTGCTTTTGCGGAATACACAGTCGAATTTTCTAAATTGTATAACTACGTGGCATTTTTCAGTGTTGGAGCGCCATGAGGAAGTAGGAAATGCGTTGGCCGAGGCAGCAGCGGCGGGCAAAGCGCAGGCCGCAGCGGCGGCCGAGTGGCGCGCCGCGGCAGCCAAACTGAGGCACGCCCATGATCAGAAGACGAGATTAGCTGCCGCTGACCCGCCGAGGGTCAAGAAGCTGAAGGCTTTGGATAAGGAGTTAGAGAAGGTTAGTTGTAGCATCTACAATGGCATGGTGGGTTGCCAGGACGGAAATACCCACGGCCGCCACGTTTATAGCAGACTTTACCAGAGGACGAGGATGGCGGAGGCTGATTCATTTAGGGTGAAAAAATTGAAGGCTTGGAAGGGAAGGATTGATAAATAATCAAAAAATTTACCCCTCCTCATCTTAATGTTATCGAAGTTCCCTTGGTTGAAGAACATCTGTTGCACCACGCAAAAATCTAGAGGAATCGGGTGGTGTGTCGCTGTAACCAAGCTTAGGGACGGCTCCAGAGGACGAGGATGGCCGAGGATCAAGGAGTTTAAAGGCTTTGGTAAAAGAATTGAGAAGGTTGTTTGCCCTGTACAATCCATATTCGTCCTAAAATGTGGTTATTTACAAAAATTGTTGGCCAAAGTTATGCAAAGTTACTCGTCGACGACATTCTCATGAGCGACACCTTTCTTGTATATTTATTTTAATTTCACATTGTTACGGCAATAAAAAGCTAATTTTCTAATAAGAATATTCATTGAAGAGCTCCAGCTACATCAAATCAAAATTCCAAGAAGATGACCTGCTCAAGAAGATAGTTAGTAGCTGCCCTGGCTGCCTCTGGATTAAGTATTCACATATTTGGTGTGTAAGTTATAGAAAATGACTGGAGAAGTGCGAGTCGGACTCGCTCACCGAGGGTTCTGTACAAAATTACAAATGTATAGTTTTCAGATGTTTCCCTGTACTTTTAGTATAAGACGATATTACTTGCCAAATTTCATAGTACATACTAGGTCAACGGAAAGTACCCTATAACTTTTGATTCCCTTGAGAATGTCGAAATATACGTTTTATCCGGCATAAACGGCCGTATTATTTTTTTACGTTAACTTAGACGTTTGTTTTTTTCACAGCTTCAAGGGACTGTAGACTTGAGTATATGGTTTTAATTTCAACTCGATACCTCCACGCGTTCCCGAGATAAAGGGTCTTGACAGACAGACAGACGGACAACGAAGTGATCAGAATCAGAAAGAATGTTTATTGTAGGCTGTAAGATACAGGGTTCACTAATGTTTCCCAACCTAACGTTTGGCAACCTAATTCATTTCGCATCTTTTCATTTCCCAACCTCTTAATATTTCTGAAACTGTTAAATATTTCAGGATTTTAATAAACTAACCTAACCTAACCTAAAGGGTTCTACACGATAGCCCTGAAATAAATCCTGAAATATTTACAGTTTCAGAGTTTGGGAAATGAAAAGTTGCGAAAGGAAGGTGTTCCAAGATACAGACATACAGATTTGTTGAATACATTTGGTGATCATCTTGCCAATGCGAGTACAAAACTTTAGGTATATGAACCTTTGATCCTATAAGGGTTTCGTTTTTTTCCTTTTGAGGTACGGAACCCTAAAAAGAGAGAGGTACAGCGATTTTGACGCTTTGATTTAAAATTTAAATCATTCTAAATTTTAATGATTGTTTTCCAGCGTCGCGGGCGGCACAGCGAGGCGCGGGCGAAGGCGCTGCGCGCGCGCGCCGACTACGTGCTAAGCTTGGAGGCCGCCAATGCGACGCTACAGCGGTACTATCTTGACGACATCCCCGATATCATGCTTGTGAGTAACTTACCATAGTTAATCAGGGTAATCGCGTAACGATTCGAACGCGCTTTAGGACATATCAACTCTTGAAGGTGAAAATTACCAATTTTTTTTTATTCAGAAACAAACAGTCTTACAGAATAAGTGTACAGACTTCATTAAGCATAAAAACAGATCAATAGATTCCTTGAAGATAAACATCTAGAACGTTGCCGATAATAGAATAGACAAGCAAAGAGATTTGGAAAATTAAGACAGCTGCTAAATAGGTATTAGGTACATAATGTTGCATTTCAATCGACAAAATAAAAGCCTTAAATTTAAAATTTCATGCACCACTTAGTGGTACGTTTGAAGCGCATAATAAACTGTTGAATAAACTATTGAATATGTACCTACCATAAAATGGTAAGTGGTATGAGCGAGTAATATACAACTAATATATCGTATAAACTTGTGTGTATAATAAATAAATGATAATAAGATAACGCTCGTTTGAAAAATTATGCAATTACTCTGTAACGAACTGAAAACATTGTATACGAAAGTAGGTGCATCTCATCAACGCTAATAGACCCGCATTTTTAGCGGAATAGCAAAGCAATATTGTTCTTGAACGTTTGTGTCGATCTTCTGTCGGATACCTAGTTTAAATTTCGCAGGTGTTTTTTCTGGAACGTTAAATGCTACTTGGTGTTCAAAATCTTGTCTTTAGAAATGAAATACGTAGGGACTGCGAATTTCTTGTTACGTATCCTAAATGCGTACCGCGTTTCAGTTACAAACTTCATTACGAACGCTTTCGAAAAGGTCTTGATACTAATTTGAGGATAGTATTTTTGAGTGCGTACTAAACTATTTATCATTTATTGCAGAATAATTCACTTCACTCAAGATATAATATACCGCCCTCGCCGTAATACATGATTTCGCTCCCTTGATTTGAGTCACAATCTACTATATCATCAGAATTTTCATATTTTAACGTTTATATCGGACGATAAATAATCATCATCATATCAGCCGAAATCCGTCCACTGCTGGACATAGGCCTCCCCCAAAGAGTTCCTGTCACCTGCATCCAGTGGACTCCCGCGACCTTTACCAGGTCATCAGTCAACCTTGTGGAGGGCCTATCCACACCGCGCCTTCCGGTACGTGGTCGCCACTCGACGATAAATGTCTCTTACTGATCGTATCCTTTAGACACAGTGTACTACTTCAAAAAAAAAAACCACACCACACCACATCCGGACCAAAAGCGACAGGACTATATATACTATGAAATTAAATGAAATAATTTATTCGTGACAACCTGACAAGAAACTTAAAATACTCTACTTACCAACTATAATATCTCCACTTATCTCCACTTATAATAAATCTCTAAATTAAAAAAAGAATCAGCCAGTTTGAAACTGAGCTTTGTTCTCAGACGAATGTTCTCAGCATCCCATGAACGGAAAAATATAAAACAATACAAAATACAAAACAGTTTTTATAGGTACATTATTATTCTAGCTGTAACTTAGGATAGGTTTTATCCGACTGCAACAATTAATTAATTTTCCGTAATATACGACTTCATTTAATTTTTCATTTATTATTCTTAAAGTATATCGCCGCCACATCTGTCAGCTAAAAGAAACGTCAAAATCACAGACTAATAAGTGATACTACGGATAAAATGGCGGAACTGCTTTGCCTTTCTTTCACCTATTAATAATTTTAATCCCGTCTACGATATACCTTGACGAGACACATAGGTACCAAAAGCAAATATAAAATTAATCGATTTTGATATGCGAACTTATATGCGCAAATGTCGTATTAACGCGTAATTTCAACAAATGTATCAACAAATTCGAACAATATAAACTTGGTTTTTTTGAATGGCACGCGCGCGCGCTCTTTGCGTATTCAGCCAAACCACGAAAACCGAAACTCGAAGTTCGTATCACTTGTTAGTAGTCACTTGTTAGCGCGATAGAGATAGAGATGTACCCGAATATTTTCGAATTCCGAAGTTCGTGGTTTAAAAGAAAATACGGATGTCGGATAGATCTAAATTAATATTTTATGTGTAAATATGGTTAAAATTATTTGGAAATACTATTGTTGTTACTGTTTTAGTATATTTGACTAGGTTTAAGTTTAATATTGTACGTCCGAAATGGGCAAGCTGTTGGACTTTATTTTACCCAAAACAACTAAATGCACACAGTTCTGAAAATAAGGAAATCTTATTATATCTTATCGTATCGAAAATAGGCATGTAGACACTAAATAAAATAATCATAATGTTGTATTTTTTTTTAAAAGAAAACAACGCAAATAGCAACGCAACGCAATATAGGTAAGATAATCACTAAGCTATAAGTGTCCAAAGTTTCAAGAGGGGGTTTGTTGTGTCTCTTTTCAGCAAACCGCACCTTTATAATGAAACGATTGTTTTTTACTATGACGCTCGAGGATAGTGACGTCACGGTCCCTGATCGTTTTCTCACTCTAACAAGCGACATTAAAACGGTTGTAGCTTCGTAATTTTTTGAGATATTTTAATTAGTTTTTCGTTTCTTCTTTCTTTTGAAGTGAGTCTACACCTTTATTTGGAAGACAAGCGGAAAGAATCCATACTATCCATACTTCCATACTAATATTATAAATGCGAAAGTGTGTCTGTTACCTCTTTACGCCTAAACCGCTGAACCGATTTAGATGAAATTTGGTATACAGATAGTTTGAGCCCCGAGGAAGGACATAGGGTAGTTTTTATATCTGAGGGGCTGAAATTGGGGGTGGAAATATGTATGGAGCTACTTAAACCGCTGCACCGATTTAGATGAAATTTGGTATATAAATAGTTTGAGTCCCGGGGAAGGACATATAATAGGTTTGATCCCGGAAATCATCCCCTAAGGGGGTGAAAAAAAAGGGGGGGGGGGGGGGGGTAAACATTTGGATGTAATCTATTTTGATGAAATTTGGTGTAGATATAGGTTAAGTCCCCTAAGGGGATGAAATTTGGGGTGAAAATTCGGATGGAACCCATTTTAATACAATTTGGTATAGAGATAGTTTGAGTCCTGGGAAAGGACAAAGGATAGTTTTAATTACGGAAATCACTCCCTAAGGGGGTGAAATGGGGGGTGAAAATTTGGATGGATCCCGTTTAGATGAAATTTGGTATAAAGGTAGTTTGAGTCCCGAAGAATGACATTAGATAGTTTTTATTCCGAAAATCATTCCATAAGGGGATGAAATAGGGGGTGAAAGTTTGGATAAAACCCATGTATGTACCTAGATGAAATTTGGTATAGAGATAATTTGAGACCCTTCGAAGGATATAGAATAGTTTTTGCCTCGGAAATCATCCCTTAAGTTGGTAGGCGTTGGTTTGCAATATTTTTTCTAAGGCGGTAACAAGTTCTACGCGGACGAAGTCGCGGGCAACAGCTAGTACTAAATAAGCAGTTTGTCACGAATTGGTCTCGCCTCAGCATAATCCTGGCTCATGAGCCAGCGCTGGTCTTCCGACGAGACCATAACACACTACACATTTTTCACTGAACGCAGCCGTTGCGCTACTACTACAACCAAAGTTTCGCATTTGAAGTTTTATATCGGACGATTGATACCAATCATAACCTTAATGTCCCCAGTGCATGGAGGTGGGTTTCGAGGCAGTAGTGGGTCGCTGCGTGCGCACGGCGGCCGGCGCCGAGGCCGCGCGCGCCGCCGCGCTCACGGCCGCCGCCGGAGCCCTGCGGGGCGCCGCTAGTGCACTGGACTCGCTCAAGGATCGGCAGAGGACGTTGGATGCCCATGCGCCGACGTTCGCGCTGCCACGACCGCTGCCGTACCAAGGCATGCCTCCTGACGAACAAGTGAGATGCACTTCATATTCTAATCGTCATATAACTTCGGCGTTCAGTGCTGTGTTAAGGCTACCGAGGCGAATCGCAGAGCCGCGTCAATCGACGCACTTTCATAGTAATGTATGAATCATTATGTCATCATCTGGCAGCACTGGGGCGGGAAGTCTTTGGGTGACTTTGAGCCTTGTTATGAGGCCCATAGTAAGCGACCACGTTTCCGTGCCATACGTTATCACTGACAACACACTGGTTAAAGACTTTCTCAAGACACTGTGGAATATCGGACGAATAGATGTGCTGATGAGAGAGGTGATGAACCATACCTTAACTTAATAAACCATGTATTGTACCAGGACCAGGAGATGCGTGACCTAGTAAACGGCGCAGCGGAAGAACAAGACGCGGCGGCGGCGGCGGTGTCGGCCGAGTTGGCGCAGCGGCTGCAGCAACTCGAGAGCGGGGCGAGAGCGCTGCGGGCCGAGTGTCGCGAGAGCGCCAAGACACTCGACGCTGCTGAGGCTGAACTTGTCAAACAGGTAAGTGTTGACTGAACAACTTTAATATACCAAACCTGATATGTCCCAGTGCTGGGCAAAGGCCCTCCTCTTTTTCCACTACACTCGGTTTTTGACCGCCTCCCGCATCTCCTTTTCGAGTTCAAAGGTTTCCGCTGCGTGGCGCTCGTTGCCCATAACTCACTGGGCATGCGGCAGTCGTGACGTAGCCCAGTCCTACTTTTAGGACCATGTGAACAAGTATCGAAATTCATTTGACCGCTTGTTCCAAAAGTAATAGCAGTTTACATGGACTAAAATAGGGCTATACGCTAATAGCAACTGAGCTTATTTAATCGTATGGCATACATTATTCGGCCTTTGAGTTTGTCACTTTTTAGTACCACCCAGGGGACACGTGCAGGGTTGTGGTAGGTAGCTCCTGCGGACGCAAGTGACAGTTGTCCCCCCTTTGTCAAGTGAGTGGGCAACTCGACTATTAGAGGTTCTTAAGCCGCCCGAAGGCCTCTAACTCGGCTTAACGATTACTGTCATAGACAGCAGCCGGGATCAACTGCTTAGCGTGCCATCCAAAGCACGGAAGCGCTCATTTATAGTAACCACTCAAACAGGCGGTCACCCATCCAAAAACTGACCGCTGCCATCGTTGTTTAACCTGAGTTATCGTTTCCTACTCGCAGTCGCCGCTGGGCTATGAACGCTTCAACTGCGCTGATACAGTGGTTACAAGATAATAATGAAATTAAATAAGATAAATTGCTCAAAGTATGAGTAAGAAAGACAAGACGTGGTGGTAGCGGCAGTGGCGACGTGTTTGGCCTCGCTCAAGCTCAGTCCAAATGCTCGCAGTTCACTCACAACAGATCACGGCCATGTATGCCGTGTCTCATCATTCAACATTATCTTCGGCCCATATCAGTATGCCGTTGATCATGACTGGAAGTCCCATCCATGCCCCTAGACAATTTGTCTGTATTTTGTAACCTGTGTGTCGTAGATGGAGGGCGGCGCGGCGCAGTGGGAGACGGCGCGACTGTTCGGGCCCGACGGGGCGCCGCCGCCGGCCGACGACCCGGAGCAGCCCCGGAAGGAGCAGGAGGACTACTATCTCGCGGTACGTGCACCTTACCCACTGTACTGATCATAAATGTACCTACCCATAATAAATGTTACGCTCGCAAAGCATCGCTCTAACCGGTTAATATCTCGGAGCGCAAACGGGGAACGAAATCCATTTACCGGTTAGAGAGCGCTTCCTCTGTTTATACGGTGAATGAACCTCGGTGCTCGACGGTAGGAGCAGCAACTAGCGCGTCGGCAAAACA
Organism: Epinotia brunnichana; assembly: GCA_963854355.1. Taxonomy (NCBI): domain Eukaryota; kingdom Metazoa; phylum Arthropoda; class Insecta; order Lepidoptera; family Tortricidae; genus Epinotia; species Epinotia brunnichana. Next base: position 5,295,069 of record OY977949.1, on the reverse strand, counting down.
CGAACAAATCGACTGCAGCCGCATGCAGTGCCACCCACGCGACAGTGGTCATTGATCCCGTATCTAAACACCGAGTAACCGGTTAGGAAGCGCTTCGAAATAACGTACAAATGAACGTTCGAACGTAACCTAAATAATTAACCGGTCTAACTACAATATATACCAGTGGGCTTCATTTTAGGCTCTGTCGTCGCTTACCATCAGGTGAGACTAGGGTCAATCACTGCGGCGCTACCACGAACTTCGAATCTCGAACTTCGTATATCTCCTTTTCGGTCGCTCGAGTACCATAAACCATAAGTGCGATAGAGACGGAGATATACGAAGTTCGAGATTCGAAGTTCGTGGTTATAGCTCTGGACATTCTTTTATAATAAAAAACCGATAAATTTGTAACCGGTTACAATATCTGGCCTGAATCAAATGAATAAATAATTCCTTGCAGAAATTCCGGTCGTACGTGTCAAGCGCGGGCCGCCTCGCGCGCCTCGAGAGCAAAGCGTCGTGCATGCGCGCGCGCCTCGTGCGCCTCGCGCCCGCGCCGCCCGCCTCGCCGCCGTCGCCGCCGCGCCGCGCCGCCGCGCGCCTGCGCCGCGGCCAGTTCGCGGCCCCGCTCGACGACCATCTCGCGGCCGCCAGGGCCGACCTGCCGAGGGTGCTCACGTCCTGTGTCCGGGTTATATCCAGCTACGGTGAGTGTCGCCCCCGCGCGCCTGCGCCGCGGCCAGTTCGCGGCCCCGCTCGACGACCATCTCGCGGCCGCCAGGGCCGACCTGCCGAGGGTGCTCACGTCCTGTGTCCGGGTTATATCCAGCTACGGTGAGTGTCGCCCCCGCGCGCCTGCGCCGCGGCCAGTTCGCGGCCCCGCTCGACGACCATCTCGCGGCCGCCAGGGCCGACCTGCCGAGGGTGCTCACGTCCTGTGTCCGGGTTATATCCAGCTACGGTGAGTGTCGCCCCCGCGCGCCTGCGCCGCGGCCAGTTCGCGGCCCCGCTCGACGACCATCTCGCGGCCGCCAGGGCCGACCTGCCGAGGGTGCTCACGTCCTGTGTCCGGGTTATATCCAGCTACGGTGAGTGTCGCCCCCGCGCGCCTGCGCCGCGGCCAGTTCGCGGCCCCGCTCGACGACCATCTCGCGGCCGCCAGGGCCGACCTGCCGAGGGTGCTCACGTCCTGTGTCCGGGTTATATCCAGCTACGGTGAGTGTCGCCGCCGCGCGCCTGCGCCGCGGACAGTTCGCGGCCCCGCTCGACGACCATCTCGCGGCCGCCAGGGCCGACCTGCCGAGGGTGCTCACGTCCTGTGTCCGGGTTATATCCAGCTACGGTGAGTGTCGCCGCCGCGCGCCTGCGCCGCGGACAGTTCGCGGCCCCGCTCGACGACCATCTCGCGGCCGCCAGGGCCGACCTGCCGAGGGTGCTCACGTCCTGTGTCCGGGTTATATCCAGCTACGGTGAGTGTCGCCGCCGCGCGCCTGCGCCGCGGACAGTTCGCGGCCCCGCTCGACGACCATCTCGCGGCCGCCAGGGCCGACCTGCCGAGGGTGCTCACGTCCTGTGTCCGGGTTATATCCAGCTACGGTGAGTGTCGCCGCCGCGCGCCTGCGCCGCGGCCAGTTCGCGGCCCCGCTCGACGACCATCTCGCGGCCGCCAGGGCCGACCTGCCGAGGGTGCTCACGTCCTGTGTCCGGGTTATATCCAGCTACGGTGAGTGTCGCCGACGCGCGCCTGCGCCGCGGCCAGTTCGCGGCCCCGCTCGACGACCATCTCGCGGCCGCCAGGGCCGACCTGCCGAGGGTGCTCACGTCCTGTGTCCGGGTTATATCCAGCTACGGTGAGTGTCGCCCCCGCGCGCCTGCGCCGCGGCCAGTTCGCGACCCCGCTCGACGACCATCTCGCGGCCGCCAGGGCCGACCTGCCGAGGGTGCTCACGTCCTGTGTCCGGGTTATATCCAGCTACGGTGAGTGTCGCCGCCGCGCGCCTGCGCCGCGGCCAGTTCGCGGCCCCGCTCGACGACCATCTCGCGGCCGCCAGGGCCGACCTGCCGAGGGTGCTCACGTCCTGTGTCCGGGTTATATCCAGCTACGGTGAGTGTCGCCGCCGCGCGCCTGCGCCGCGGACAGTTCGCGGCCCCGCTCGACGACCATCTCGCGGCCGCCAGGGCCGACCTGCCGAGGGTGCTCACGTCCTGTGTCCGGGTTATATCCAGCTACGGTGAGTGTCGCCCCCGCGCGCCTGCGCCGCGGCCAGTTCGCGACCCCGCTCGACGACCATCTCGCGGCCGCCAGGGCCGACCTGCCGAGGGTGCTCACGTCCTGTGTCCGGGTTATATCCAGCTACGGTGAGTGTCGCCGCCGCGCGCCTGCGCCGCGGCCAGTTCGCGGCCCCGCTCGACGACCATCTCGCGGCCGCCAGGGCCGACCTGCCGAGGGTGCTCACGTCTTGTGTCCGGGTTATATCCAGCTACGGTGAGTGTCGCCGCCGCGCGCCTGCGCCGCGGCCAGTTCGCGGCCCCGCTCGACGACCATCTCGCGGCCGCCAGGGCCGACCTGCCGAGGGTGCTCACGTCCTGTGTCCGGGTTATATCCAGCTACGGTGAGTGTCGCCCCCGCGCGCCTGCGCCGCGGCCAGTTCGCGGCCCCGCTCGACGACCATCTCGCGGCCGCCAGGGCCGACCTGCCGAGGGTGCTCACGTCCTGTGTCCGGGTTATATCCAGCTACGGTGAGTGTCGCCCCCGCGCGCCTGCGCCGCGGCCAGTTCGCGGCCCCGCTCGACGACCATCTCGCGGCCGCCAGGGCCGACCTGCCGAGGGTGCTCACGTCCTGTGTCCGGGTTATATCCAGCTACGGTGAGTGTCGCCCCCGCGCGCCTGCGCCGCGGCCAGTTCGCGGCCCCGCTCGACGACCATCTCGCGGCCGCCAGGGCCGACCTGCCGAGGGTGCTCACGTCCTGTGTCCGGGTTATATCCAGCTACGGTGAGTGTCGCCGCCGCGCGCCTGCGCCGCGGACAGTTCGCGGCCCCGCTCGACGACCATCTCGCGGCCGCCAGGGCCGACCTGCCGAGGGTGCTCACGTCCTGTGTCCGGGTTATATCCAGCTACGGTGAGTGTCGCCGCCGCGCGCCTGCGCCGCGGACAGTTCGCGGCCCCGCTCGACGACCATCTCGCGGCCGCCAGGGCCGACCTGCCGAGGGTGCTCACGTCCTGTGTCCGGGTTATATCCAGCTACGGTGAGTGTCGCCGCCGCGCGCCTGCGCCGCGGACAGTTCGCGGCCCCGCTCGACGACCATCTCGCGGCCGCCAGGGCCGACCTGCCGAGGGTGCTCACGTCCTGTGTCCGGGTTATATCCAGCTACGGTGAGTGTCGCCGCCGCGCGCCTGCGCCGCGGCCAGTTCGCGGCCCCGCTCGACGACCATCTCGCGGCCGCCAGGGCCGACCTGCCGAGGGTGCTCACGTCCTGTGTCCGGGTTATATCCAGCTACGGTGAGTGTCGCCGACGCGCGCCTGCGCCGCGGCCAGTTCGCGGCCCCGCTCGACGACCATCTCGCGGCCGCCAGGGCCGACCTGCCGAGGGTGCTCACGTCCTGTGTCCGGGTTATATCCAGCTACGGTGAGTGTCGCCCCCGCGCGCCTGCGCCGCGGCCAGTTCGCGACCCCGCTCGACGACCATCTCGCGGCCGCCAGGGCCGACCTGCCGAGGGTGCTCACGTCCTGTGTCCGGGTTATATCCAGCTACGGTGAGTGTCGCCGCCGCGCGCCTGCGCCGCGGCCAGTTCGCGGCCCCGCTCGACGACCATCTCGCGGCCGCCAGGGCCGACCTGCCGAGGGTGCTCACGTCCTGTGTCCGGGTTATATCCAGCTACGGTGAGTGTCGCCGCCGCGCGCCTGCGCCGCGGACAGTTCGCGGCCCCGCTCGACGACCATCTCGCGGCCGCCAGGGCCGACCTGCCGAGGGTGCTCACGTCCTGTGTCCGGGTTATATCCAGCTACGGTGAGTGTCGCCCCCGCGCGCCTGCGCCGCGGCCAGTTCGCGACCCCGCTCGACGACCATCTCGCGGCCGCCAGGGCCGACCTGCCGAGGGTGCTCACGTCCTGTGTCCGGGTTATATCCAGCTACGGTGAGTGTCGCCGCCGCGCGCCTGCGCCGCGGCCAGTTCGCGGCCCCGCTCGACGACCATCTCGCGGCCGCCAGGGCCGACCTGCCGAGGGTGCTCACGTCTTGTGTCCGGGTTATATCCAGCTACGGTGAGTGTCGCCGCCGCGCGCCTGCGCCGCGGACAGTTCGCGGCCCCGCTCGACGACCATCTCGCGGCCGCCAGGGCCGACCTGCCGAGGGTGCTCACGTCTTGTGTCCGGGTTATATCCAGCTACGGTGAGTGTCGCCGCCGCGCGCCTGCGCCGCGGACAGTTCGCGGCCCCGCTCGACGACCATCTCGCGGCCGCCAGGGCCGACCTGCCGAGGGTGCTCACGTCTTGTGTCCGGGTTATATCCAGCTACGGTGAGTGTCGCCGCCGCGCGCCTGCGCCGCGGACAGTTCGCGGCCCCGCTCGACGACCATCTCGCGGCCGCCAGGGCCGACCTGCCGAGGGTGCTCACGTCCTGTGTCCGGGTTATATCCAGCTACGGTGAGTGTCGCCCCCGCGCGCCTGCGCCGCGGCCAGTTCGCGGCCCCGCTCGACGACCATCTCGCGGCCGCCAGGGCCGACCTGCCGAGGGTGCTCACGTCCTGTGTCCGGGTTATATCCAGCTACGGTGAGTGTCGCCCCCGCGCGCCTGCGCCGCGGCCAGTTCGCGGCCCCGCTCGACGACCATCTCGCGGCCGCCAGGGCCGACCTGCCGAGGGTGCTCACGTCCTGTGTCCGGGTTATATCCAGCTACGGTGAGTGTCGCCGCCGCGCGCCTGCGCCGCGGCCAGTTCGCGGCCCCGCTCGACGACCATCTCGCGGCCGCCAGGGCCGACCTGCCGAGGGTGCTCACGTCCTGTGTCCGGGTTATATCCAGCTACGGTGAGTGTCGCCCCCGCGCGCCTGCGCCGCGGCCAGTTCGCGGCCCCGCTCGACGACCATCTCGCGGCCGCCAGGGCCGACCTGCCGAGGGTGCTCACGTCCTGTGTCCGGGTTATATCCAGCTACGGTGAGTGTCGCCGCCGCGCGCCTGCGCCGCGGCCAGTTCGCGGCCCCGCTCGACGACCATCTCGCGGCCGCCAGGGCCGACCTGCCGAGGGTGCTCACGTCCTGTGTCCGGGTTATATCCAGCTACGGTGAGTGTCGCCGCCGCGCGCCTGCGCCGCGGACAGTTCGCGGCCCCGCTCGACGACCATCTCGCGGCCGCCAGGGCCGACCTGCCGAGGGTGCTCACGTCCTGTGTCCGGGTTATATCCAGCTACGGTGAGTGTCGCCGCCGCGCGCCTGCGCCGCGGACAGTTCGCGGCCCCGCTCGACGACCATCTCGCGGCCGCCAGGGCCGACCTGCCGAGGGTGCTCACGTCCTGTGTCCGGGTTATATCCAGCTACGGTGAGTGTCACCGCCGCGCGCCTGCGCCGCGGCCAGTTCGCGGCCCCGCTCGACGACCATCTCGCGGCCGCCAGGGCCGACCTGCCGAGGGTGCTCACGTCCTGTGTCCGGGTTATATCCAGCTACGGTGAGTGTCGCCGCCGCGCGCCTGCGCCGCGGCCAGTTCGCGGCCCCGCTCGACGACCATCTCGCGGCCGCCAGGGCCGACCTGCCGAGGGTGCTCACGTCCTGTGTCCGGGTTATATCCAGCTACGGTGAGTGTCGCCCCCGCGCGCCTGCGCCGCGGCCAGTTCGCGACCCCGCTCGACGACCATCTCGCGGCCGCCAGGGCCGACCTGCCGAGGGTGCTCACGTCCTGTGTCCGGGTTATATCCAGCTACGGTGAGTGTCGCCGCCGCGCGCCTGCGCCGCGGCCAGTTCGCGGCCCCGCTCGACGACCATCTCGCGGCCGCCAGGGCCGACCTGCCGAGGGTGCTCACGTCCTGTGTCCGGGTTATATCCAGCTACGGTGAGTGTCGCCGCCGCGCGCCTGCGCCGCGGACAGTTCGCGGCCCCGCTCGACGACCATCTCGCGGCCGCCAGGGCCGACCTGCCGAGGGTGCTCACGTCCTGTGTCCGGGTTATATCCAGCTACGGTGAGTGTCGCCCCCGCGCGCCTGCGCCGCGGCCAGTTCGCGACCCCGCTCGACGACCATCTCGCGGCCGCCAGGGCCGACCTGCCGAGGGTGCTCACGTCCTGTGTCCGGGTTATATCCAGCTACGGTGAGTGTCGCCGCCGCGCGCCTGCGCCGCGGCCAGTTCGCGGCCCCGCTCGACGACCATCTCGCGGCCGCCAGGGCCGACCTGCCGAGGGTGCTCACGTCTTGTGTCCGGGTTATATCCAGCTACGGTGAGTGTCGCCGCCGCGCGCCTGCGCCGCGGACAGTTCGCGGCCCCGCTCGACGACCATCTCGCGGCCGCCAGGGCCGACCTGCCGAGGGTGCTCACGTCTTGTGTCCGGGTTATATCCAGCTACGGTGAGTGTCGCCGCCGCGCGCCTGCGCCGCGGACAGTTCGCGGCCCCGCTCGACGACCATCTCGCGGCCGCCAGGGCCGACCTGCCGAGGGTGCTCACGTCCTGTGTCCGGGTTATATCCAGCTACGGTGAGTGTCGCCGCCGCGCGCCTGCGCCGCGGCCAGTTCGCGGCCCCGCTCGACGACCATCTCGCGGCCGCCAGGGCCGACCTGCCGAGGGTGCTCACGTCCTGTGTCCGGGTTATATCCAGCTACGGTGAGTGTCGCCGCCGCGCGCCTGCGCCGCGGCCAGTTCGCGGCCCCGCTCGACGACCATCTCGCGGCCGCCAGGGCCGACCTGCCGAGGGTGCTCACGTCCTGTGTCCGGGTTATATCCAGCTACGGTGAGTGTCGCCGCCGCGCGCCTGCGCCGCGGCCAGTTCGCGGCCCCGCTCGACGACCATCTCGCGGCCGCCAGGGCCGACCTGCCGAGGGTGCTCACGTCCTGTGTCCGGGTTATATCCAGCTACGGTGAGTGTCGCCGCCGCGCGCCTGCGCCGCGGCCAGTTCGCGGCCCCGCTCGACGACCATCTCGCGGCCGCCAGGGCCGACCTGCCGAGGGTGCTCACGTCCTGTGTCCGGGTTATATCCAGCTACGGTGAGTGTCGCCCCCGCGCGCCTGCGCCGCGGACAGTTCGCGGCCCCGCTCGACGACCATCTCGCGGCCGCCAGGGCCGACCTGCCGAGGGTGCTCACGTCCTGTGTCCGGGTTATATCCAGCTACGGTGAGTGTCGCCCCCGCGCGCCTGCGCCGCGGACAGTTCGCGGCCCCGCTCGACGACCATCTCGCGGCCGCCAGGGCCGACCTGCCGAGGGTGCTCACGTCCTGTGTCCGGGTTATATCCAGCTACGGTGAGTGTCGCCCCCGCGCGCCTGCGCCGCGGACAGTTCGCGGCCCCGCTCGACGACCATCTCGCGGCCGCCAGGGCCGACCTACCGAGGGTGCTCACGTCCTGTGTCCGGGTTATATCCAGCTACGGTGAGTGTACGCGGTGCCTCGTGCGGCCAGCGTTCATGCGGAGTAAGTTAAGGAACCTTCAGAAAAGTCTGCCATTTCTTTTTTCTCAAACTTCCGATGAAATGTCGTCATTACTTGCGTTATAAAAGGCTTCAAAGTATCACGTTTCGGGCGGAACAACTCGAGAGAACTGTAAAGGAATTTCAGACAAAATTGAAGGCCTATGCCGGGAAGTAATTTGTTTTTAATTTTCATTCCACAATTTTTGGCACAGCATCACGGCGTTCAGCCATGAAAATTAGTTTGATTTCTGGGAGTTTTATTTATTTATTTCATAGCATGTTTGAGAAAAGCACTATACTTGGCTTGCCAGCTTCGTATCACTATCCGGTCAATACCTACTCACCCGGCAAGCCCTTCTTTCCCGGCGTCTGCAGTAATGTTACTATATTAACACATTCATTACCAGAACCCGCCTAGTGAGCACACCACCAACGCGTGTAAGTACTTTAATAACTCCATCTGTTTGTTTCCAGGCCTCCGGCATCAGGGCATATTCCGAGTCTCAGGCTCGCAAGTGGAGATGCAGGCGCTACGCGCCTCGTTCGAGAGGGGAGAGGACCCGTTAGCACATGTGAGGGACGCCTCCGATATTAACTCTGTAAGTAATAGGATTTTATCAATCAAATGTAATGATTCTTGTATTTGCCTGTCATTGTAATGCAAAAGCGACCTATATAAAACTAATGTGAAAGCAGAAAGGTTGCTTTGGCAACGCACGCCATATTGGGTACATGTAGGCGTTCACAGCGCTGTGGCACAAACACTGATTGCACCAGCGGGTCTAAAGGTGGGTACAAATTTGAGCGCCTCAGCCTGAGCGAGCAATTTGTCGTAATTTGTTGCACATACCTACTTAAACATGCGCGGGAGGCAGCGTGCTCGCGGCGAGCCGACATTGTGCGTCATTCAAAATGGCGTCGGACACGGTGACAGCCTCGGCTGCGTTTATCATAATTCACCGAATTATTAACAATTTTTAATTGACACGGTTTTATTTAAAGCGTTGTGATTTTGAATCCTTTATAATTTACAATGCATTTTAGGAGGCCATTAAATATTTTCTTAAAAATACTACACTGCTGTAGAGTCACCGGCATCAATATATTTAATATATTTGTAGTATGGGATATATCCAGAGTGAAACTAGTCTTTCTTTAAACAATTATTTATTATAATTTACTCGGAACTACATTTTCACGTTTAAACGGTAACCGCCATCTTACAATACTCTCTCTATCTCGCTCTTTCTGTCCCTTTCACTCACTTACGTTCCATTTCCCACATTCGGCCATTCCTGCACTATGTCTGTTCCACAGACATCCCATCCAGTCATCCTCTACTACTGATCATCAGGCGTCATCACAATCATACTTAAATAAACTGAATAAGAAGTCTTAATTAACAACGTAATGGCTTACACATAAGCCTTAAACTAAAATAAACTCTTTCATTCAATCATCTGCAACATAGCAATATAGTTACATTGACTTTACTCCATGTTATCGCCACCTGGCCATCTCTTCATGAAGTCAGCTGAGCTGGAGGTATGGTTGGGTCCTTCTGCGGAGCTGTCAGCCTTCTCCACCTCATAGCGGTCGTTCACATTGACTTTAGTAACCTTGTAAGGCCCTAAGAACTTCGGCTTTAGTTTTAGACCGGTTCCAAACTGAGTTCTTTTAATTTATTTATTTATTTATTGAACCATAAAAATGTGCAACATGACAGTATTAACCAAAACGTTACAGCGATTCAACTTAACCTAAATTACTAAACAAAATCAAGTATCTACTAACTAGAAACTAAAACTAAAAACAATCCATGCGTCTCTCTAACACCCTCTTACATTCAGTCATCAGTCGCGACATCCCTGTTACAAACACATCACACTGCGGTGATGCTGCGAGCACGGAGTTGAGGAGAGCAGTCGCGCGAGGTATGGGCGAGTTTCGATACAGGTTCGTCCGCGAGGTCGCAATCGCCAAGAGAGGCACTCCAAGGCGCTTGTTCCGATAATCGTTCGGCACATTGAGTTTGAGCATCTTTTCCACCAGATTAATGCTGTCAATTTTACTTGTTATGACATTTAAAATGAAACTGAGTAAACTTAGGTTTCGTCGCATTTCTAAGGAATCATACCCCAGGTGACCCTGTAGAAAGCGTGTGGGGTATAAGAATGGATAGAAGAATTGTTTCTTTTTATAGAGATGTCTTAAAAATCTTTTTTGGACTTGTTCCAACATGAGAGTGTATTTGCTTTCATGTGGACTCCAGACTACTGTGTTGGTTTCAAGGATGCTTCTTACTAGTGCCGTGTAAAGGACGCGCGTTGCTGCAATAGAGAGCGGGGCAGCGTTACGCAGCACAAATCCCAGCCTCTGGTATGCGGATTTTGTGACATTTCGAACATGAGTCCGAAATGTGAGACTAGTGTCGAAGGTGACTCCGAGATCACGGACCTCGTTAACACGAACCATCGTCTCTCCGGCTATGCGATAGTCGTAGTGGACGGGTTCTTCTTTGAGTAATCTCAAGATCTCAATGTCTTCTTTACATCTCATCTTAGCACCTACTAACAGCTTGAAAGGCGTTGTATTTATACTTCTCTGGAATGTGCTGTTTAGCGCTCTCTGCACTCTGCTGACGTGCTTATACCACACTCCTGCATTCTCAATGCATAGTTTTGTTAACATAGGGATGATTATCTTGTGCACTCGTTCAACTTGACCGTTTCCCCTAGGTATTCCGGTAGTGATCTTCACATGCTGAATTCCCTCGTTGCTGCAGTAGTCTTCAAAGTCGTGGCTAGTAAACGCAGCTCCCCTGTCTGTTATCAATCTTCGTGGATTTCCGAATATTTGCTGATGTACCCTTAGCTTATTTAGTGTCTCTGCACTTCCTGTACTCTTCGTTGGAAATAACCACACAAACTTCGTAAAAGCATCAATCACTGTCAGTATGTAATTGTACTGCTTACGGGTTTCCGTTAATGGACCCACATGATCTAAATGTAAAGTATCCATAGGAATACTATTCTTCTCAATAGGATTCAAGAACCCTTCTTGCTTACCTTCCTTCCTTGTAGCCAATAGACATGGTATACAGGCAATTATAAATTCGTCTATCTTCTTATCTACGTCCTTTATGTAATAATCCTGTAAAATCAACTCCTTCATTTTCCTTCTTGAAAAATGGCCGTTTTCATGTACTCTCATTATAATTTCCTTTTCCAAATGTTTTGGTATGACCAACAATTTACTATTTCCTTTGTATAAGACATCTCCATCCAATGAGTAGTCCTTGTACGTCTTTTCCTTTAAAATTTCCTTTATGGCTCTTACACCGTCATCTTGATCCTGCGCCAACTTAACCTGGTCGCATAGTGACGTCACAATGGACACGTAGGGGTTCCGACTGAGAGCGTCGACATGCTGCATCTTCGCTCCTGCTCTGTGCTCTACCGTGTACGTGTACTGGTTCAGGTCAATCACCCATCTTGCTACTTTGGCCGTCAGATCCTTCTTCATCAGTGTTTGCTGAAACGCTTGACAATCGGTTACTATCTTGAAATGCTTTCCATACAAATAGGGCCAAACTTCTTAACAGCCTCAATAATCGCTAATGCCTCTAATTCATAACTCGAGTAATTACATTGAGTATCGTCATTCTTACTGCTCATATACTGGACTGGATGCTGACCAGTGTTGGGGTGATACTGCATTAAAACAGCTGATATAGCTATACTAGACGCATCTGTATGCACTTCTATTCTCAAATTAGGATCATATATCTTTAAAACTGGATCCGTTGTCAACTTCTCTTTCAATATTTTAAATGCTTGCCTTTGCTCGTCGTCAAATACGAAGTGTACATCATTCTTCTGCAAGTCAGTTAAAGGTTTTGCTATGGTCGCATAGTTTTCTATATATTTTCTAAAATATCCAGTCAAACCTAGGAAACTTTTCAGTTGCTTACCCGTAGCTGGTTCCGGAAACTTCATGACTGCATCAATCTTCTCTGTGGTTGGTCGCACTTCACCGTCTTTGATAGCGTGACCCAAATACACAATTTCCGTTTGTAACAGCTTGACTTTCTTCCAATTAATCACCAATCCATGCTCCTCTGCCACTGCTAGCACTTGCTTCAATCTTTGCAATGCTTGTTCCTCGTCTTCAGCTGGAATGATTATATCATCAATAAAGATCATCATTATTTTCTTAGCTAAGAGCTCGCTGAACACTATGTTGACGAACCTCGTGAATGCCTTCGGACTGACCGAGAGACCAAAAGGAGCTCGAAGAAATTCCCATTGACCATGATGAGATACAAACGATGTGTATGGGATAGATTCCTCGCTAACCTTTAAATGAAAGAACCCATTTTTTAAATCCAACACACTAAAAACCTTAGCCCATGAAAGCCGGTCAATCAGGTCATCGATGATGGGTAATGGATACTCATCCTTCACCATTTTGGCATTAATCTGCCGATAATCTACACAGACTCGAGTTGAACCATCTTTTTTCTTGACTAACACAAGAGGGCTTGAATACTCAGAAAAACTTACTCTGACTATCCCGTCCTTTAGCCATTCTTCAACTTGTGCTTCCACAATACCCTGCTCCGTGTAAGACAACCTTCGTGGTCGTTGTGTTACAGGCACATCATCCTTCAGTACAATCTTGAGCTGTAAAGGTACCTCCTTCACTTGAACTGGATGATAGCTCTCCACACTACGACGTACCTCGTCTTTGATTAATGGATCCTTGATATGCTCCACCAGAGATTCTGCCTCACCTGTAAAGCAATTCACATTATTTAACCACTCATTCTCATCCTTAAATATGTTCACACATCCTTCACTCATGTAAACTGTCACCTCTTTCAAAAACTCATGTCCTATAATTATATCGTAAGGCATACAGTCTCTAGGTATTAAATGAAATGTAACACCGTTGTAACACTGTCCATCAACCGTAATTGTCGTCGTAACCTTGCCCAAGGACCGCACTTGTGAGCGTCCAAGTCCTGTTAAAGTCAGCCCGCCGCCGACATGACACTTTTCACCGAAAATATTCTCGTATAACTCCGCCGCCAACAGATTAACGTCACTGCCAGAGTCTATCAGCGCGTTATAGCAATAATCTCGTGCTATGGTCACTAATTTCACTGGTTTATCGTTTTTTCTGTTGCACCGAAACTCTTTGTTTACAATCTGCATAACCTCTGAGTTGTCCAAACACGAACTTGTCACTTCGTTGACATTGTCGCAAATATGGCCGCTCGTACGATCGTTCCGATTGGTCGCTTCCGATGTCCCGAACATAGCCGTACGCTGCTTCGCCGACGGAGTAACGCCACTAGCGCCGTGGCCGCCAAACGCACGAAGTTGAGGCGCACCAACTGCAGACGCGTTCCGGTCGAACTTCGCACTGTTATGATTCTGACTAACAGGGCACCGAATTCCAATATGACCATACTCATTGCATCTGAAACACTTTATGCCATTAGGACAATGCGAAGATACATGACTTCTGTCTCCGCAATTGTAGCAACGCCGAGATGAATCACTTTTCTTTCTTACAGCTGTCTCGACCCGTACTTCTCTCTTCATGTCATCGGTCTTCATCTTTTCGTAAATAGCCAATTTCTCCTTCAGCACACCATACGTAGTTACGCCAAGCAAAATCATCTTATTAACTTGCAAGTCTTCAATACCGTCTATTATGTATTGTATAGCTACGTAATCGGGAAACTTCGCCCTTTTACCCAATTCTTTCATACGTAACATATACTGATAGCAACTCTCATCTTTAGACTTCTTTGTCGCTGCCATTAACTCATGCATTTCTTTACAATTAACGGCATCTGGAAACTCCTTCTGTAGCGCATGTTTGAGCTCTTCATAAGTCTTAAAGACTTTTTCAGACTTCAGCCACAAGGCCGCCGTGCCGCACAAGGATCTGCGCGCAATTACCAACTTTTGTTGAGGAGTCCAAACAAACACATCCGCGTTATCCTCGATATCTTGAGCCCATTTTGTCGAAGTGTATGTCTTGTCTTCGCCGTCGAACTGAGTGATGCCACCGTCGAAGAACACGTTTGCTGCTGCCAGAAAACTTGAGCCGCCATTCTTGTTACCGCCGTCTGCATTCGTAGGAGGATCAGGCATGTCGTCGTCGTCGCTTGCGTAGTCGTCTTCGTCGTGAAATTGTAATATTCTCTTTAAAAGATACGTCGTGTCGTCTTGAAAAAACACGTCGTCGTCGTGGTTTTGTTCGCCTTCAATTCTTCCGATCGTCTTCTCTTCTGTCATGGGACGCTATGGTCGCCTCGTCGTAAATCAAATCTTATTTCACGTCGTAATCGTCGTATTTGTCGTCTTCATTCACTCTGAGGACATCCCGGACGAGCCCCCAAAAATTGTAGTATGGGATATATCCAGAGTGAAACTAGTCTTTCTTTAAACAATTATTTATTATAATTTACTCGGAACTACATTTTCACGTTTAAACGGTAACCGCCATCTTACAATACTCTCTCTATCTCGCTCTTTCTGTCCCTTTCACTCACTTACGTTCCATTTCCCACATATTTATGATGAATCAAAGGCCGCTTAATTATCCGACACGCTCTTGTCAGCAGATATTTTTGCGACCTTTGCTCCATCATATATTTATGCCGGTGACTGTACATTATTTAAAAAAAACCCTGGAGATCATTTGGCCCTTTTGGTCTTTCGTCGTCGTCTGCTACTTACTTTATTTACCAATTGGCTTCTCCCATTTTCCAGGTATGCGGCCTCCTAAAGCTATACCTCCGCGAGCTCCGCCCCCCGCTCCTCCCGCCTCAACTTCAGGAGCGGCTGCTCCGTCTAGCCGCGTTGCCCAGTGACGCTGACTTCGTTCGGCGTATGCGCGAGCTGCTGGCAACATTGCCCGCTTCATCGGTGCTGGTGCTGCGGTATCTACTGGCGTTCCTGGCGCAGTAAGTCGACTTTTTGACATTTATGATAAGGTTTAATTTGGCTCAGAATGTTATTGCTCTGTTTAGTACCATCATCCAACGAGGCAGACTTCATGAGACGTACCGCACAGTAAGTGTGCTGTATGTCCTGTTACGGGAGTCCGCTGGATGCGGGTGGCGCAGGACCGATCACTTTGGAAATCTTTGGGGGAGGCCTATGTCCAGCAGTGGAAGTCTTTCGGCTGATATGATGATGATGATGTCCTGTTATGTGCGCTAAAACTACAAAATATGAGATGACGTAAGCAGCGACACTAAAATGTTCTCCCCACTGACCCCAATTTTTGTTCCAGCCTAACAGAATACAGCGAGCACAACATGATGGACGCGTGGAACCTGGCCATCTGCGTCGGCCCCACGCTGCTGGCCGCGTGGGGCGAGGGCGGCGCGCAGCTCACGGCACAGAACCTCGTCAACGAGCTCGTCAAGCGGACCATCATCCACCACGCCGCGATATTCCCGCAGGACATAGCGCCGCACGCGCTGTACCAGCGCCCGAGGTGAGCACAACATGATGGACGCGTGGGGCGAGGGCGGCGCGCAGCTCACGGCACAGAACCTCGTCAACGAGCTCGTCAAGCGGACCATCATCCACCACGCCGCGATATTCCCGCAGGACATAGCGCCGCACGCGCTGTACCAGCGCCCGAGGTGAGCACAACATGATGGACGCGTGGGGCGAGGGCGGCGCGCAGCTCACGGCACAGAACCTCGTCAACGAGCTCGTCAAGCGGACCATCATCCACCACGCCGCGATATTCCCGCAGGACATAGCGCCGCACGCGCTGTACCAGCGCCCGAGGTGAGCACAACATACTTATTACACCTGCTAATTAGTTAACTAACGACGTAGAAAAGTTGAAAAACCCCTGACATTTTCATTTCAAAGTTCAATATCTCAAAAACTTCGATGAAACGTTTTTAAAAACCATCTCGATTACGTCAGCTAAAAAAAACCGCAATCAAAATGGACCATTCGTTTAGGAGCTACGATGCCACAGACAGACACATACAGACATGTCAAACTTATAAAATCCCTCGTTTTGCGTCGGGGGTTAAAAAGAGTCAGAAGGTGTACTTTTCTTTCCTATCATTCTGTCATCTTTCTTCATAAAACGCGTGAAAAGCAGTTTGTGCCACTCGGTAGCAATAGTTATTTGTTCAACAAGAGAGCAAAGTAGATTTTTGCTGCGAGTGTTGAGTCCCGAGCAAGCGAAAGATTCTATATTTGAATTACGAGCGTAGCGAGTGATTCAAAATTAGAATCTTGAGCGTAGTGAGGAACTCAAAGGCACGAGATGCAAATATCTTTGCTCTCGTGTGATACATACAACTTTTCACCTCAGCAGTGAGAACATTGTCACGTTAAAAAATATATCGCTAGGCTTTTACGCACCTATAATATTCTGAATTTTGTCCTACGTTATGTAAGTACGTAGATGTCGATTGAAGCCCACACTATGATGAGTCACCAGTGCTCGATATCAAAATTAAAAAGCTACTTTGCCTCACGGAGTGAGCAAAATCGCATTTTGCTCACTGTTTTCACGCAGCAAAATATGCTTGTTCGAGCTGCTGAGGTAAAAAATTATTTTCGTCTTGAGCGTAAACACTTAAATTCGTCGTTAAACTCAAGATTCTGCTTTAGAGTCCTTCGCTACGATCAGGATTGTATAGTCTTTTGCTTCACTTAGGAATCAATATGCCCTCGCTGTTGGTCAGTTTTTGAACACAGATCAAAGGTACCAAACGCAATAGCCGTCACAGCTTCGACTTACACGTCTGCCATGGTTGCCTCTCCGGAACGCACTAACGCTTGCAAGCGTGTAACATTGTGAATGGCATCCGAGCGTTCGTAAAGGCTTGGAGTTTTTGGGCCCTTGCCAAGCCACGAAAAGCATGTATTCGAGCATTCCACGGAAAAGTCCACCGTTGTCCCGTACGAACACGAATTTTCAGAAAACTGGTAAGTTTTGGAGTTTCTTTTTCTGCGACAATAGAGTCAAATTATGGTCAGAATTATAATATTCCATTTAAAATTGCAAAGATATCTCTATAGACAGAGATATACACGCGTTTGTACGGGACAGCCCGTGGAATGCCCCTATTATTGTACAAGTAGCATGAGAGCTAGAAAGAAGTTGTCGAACTGCCTACAGCACTGCATCTGCACTCAACTCATCTCAGTGGTTCTTAAAGTTTTGTTAAGCATTGTACCTTTTTCAGAATTTCAAAAATACCGTGGGCCCCTGTCGAAGAAAATGTTGAGAAATAAACTCATTTCAAAAAGCGAATCACTGCATAGATATTTCTAATAAAAACGTTAAGAGTGAACGAAGTGGCTGCGGACCCGGCAATCATGTCACGGCCCCACTGTAAGAAACCCTGGTCTACAATAAAAGGGGTTTTCTTCCATATATATTTGCTTGCACATTGCACGTAGAACCGATGGCCGTTGGGGCGGAAAGGTTCTCGAGTGGCGACCACGTACGGGAAGGCGCGGCGTGGTTAGGCGGACTGATGACCTGGTCGCGGGAATCCGCTGGATGCGGGTGCCGCAGGACCGGTCACTTTGGCACTCTTAGGGGGAGGACTATGTCCAGCATGGCTATGGCCTATGTTCTTTCGGTTGATACGATGATGATGCGGCCACAGCACTATTGCAGTTAGCTCGAAAGTGTGTTGTTAATAGAATAATTCGTATTTAGGAAAATATTTCATGTTGATTAATAACGGAGCCACATGTTCACCTGTGTGATAAGCTCCTTAAATAAAGAGAAAATAAAATGATGATGATGATGATGATGATGATGATGATGATGATGATGATGCTTGTATTAATTTAGTCAACATTCCCATTTGTTTTGTACAGAGACGAAGAGGAGAGCGTCCCGGAAGAGACAGAGAGCGCGGCAGCCGGCTCCGACGACGTGGACACCGGCGCCGCCGACGAGCCCGACGTCAACGACGACCTGTCGTTGTACGACGAGGACGAGAACGACGACGGTGCGTATTGTTACCTAGACTAGAGACAGAGAGCGCGGCAGCCGGCTCCGACGACGTGGACACCGGCGCCGCCGACGAGCCCGACGTCAACGACGACCTGTCGTTGTACGACGAGGACGAGAACGACGACGGTGCGTATTGTTACCTAGACTAGAGACAGAGAGCGCGGCAGCCGGCTCCGACGACGTGGACACCGGCGCCGCCGACGAGCCCGACGTCAACGACGACCTGTCGTTGTACGACGAGGACGAGAACGACGACGGTGCGTATTGTTACCTAGACTAGAGACAGAGAGCGCGGCAGCCGGCTCCGACGACGTGGACACCGGCGCCGCCGACGAGCCCGACGTCAACGACGACCTGTCGTTGTACGACGAGGACGAGAACGACGACGGTGCGTATTGTTACCTAGACTAGAGACAGAGAGCGCGGCAGCCGGCTCCGACGACGTGGACACCGGCGCCGCCGACGAGCCCGACGTCAACGACGACCTGTCGTTGTACGACGAGGACGAGAACGACGACGGTGCGTATTGTTACCTAGACTAGAGACAGAGAGCGCGGCAGCCGGCTCCGACGACGTGGACACCGGCGCCGCCGACGAGCCCGACGTCAACGACGACCTGTCGTTGTACGACGAGGACGAGAACGACGACGGTGCGTATTGTTACCTAGACTAGAGACAGAGAGCGCGGCAGCCGGCTCCGACGACGTGGACACCGGCGCCGCCGACGAGCCCGACGTCAACGACGACCTGTCGTTGTACGACGAGGACGAGAACGACGACGGTGCGTATTGTTACCTAGACTAGAGACAGAGAGCGCGGCAGCCGGCTCCGACGACGTGGACACCGGCGCCGCCGACGAGCCCGACGTCAACGACGACCTGTCGTTGTACGACGAGGACGAGAACGACGACGGTGCGTATTGTTACCTAGACTAGAGACAGAGAGCGCGGCAGCCGGCTCCGACGACGTGGACACCGGCGCCGCCGACGAGCCCGACGTCAACGACGACCTGTCGTTGTACGACGAGGACGAGAACGACGACGGTGCGTATTGTTACCTAGACTAGAGACAGAGAGCGCGGCAGCCGGCTCCGACGACGTGGACACCGGCGCCGCCGACGAGCCCGACGTCAACGACGACCTGTCGTTGTACGACGAGGACGAGAACGACGACGGTGCGTATTGTTACCTAGACTAGAGACAGAGAGCGCGGCAGCCGGCTCCGACGACGTGGACACCGGCGCCGCCGACGAGCCCGACGTCAACGACGACCTGTCGTTGTACGACGAGGACGAGAACGACGACGGTGCGTATTGTTACCTAGACTAGAGACAGAGAGCGCGGCAGCCGGCTCCGACGACGTGGACACCGGCGCCGCCGACGAGCCCGACGTCAACGACGACCTGTCGTTGTACGACGAGGACGAGAACGACGACGGTGCGTATTGTTACCTAGACTAGAGACAGAGAGCGCGGCAGCCGGCTCCGACGACGTGGACACCGGCGCCGCCGACGAGCCCGACGTCAACGACGACCTGTCGTTGTACGACGAGGACGAGAACGACGACGGTGCGTATTGTTACCTAGACTAGAGACAGAGAGCGCGGCAGCCGGCTCCGACGACGTGGACACCGGCGCCGCCGACGAGCCCGACGTCAACGACGACCTGTCGTTGTACGACGAGGACGAGAACGACGACGGTGCGTATTGTTACCTAGACTAGAGACAGAGAGCGCGGCAGCCGGCTCCGACGACGTGGACACCGGCGCCGCCGACGAGCCCGACGTCAACGACGACCTGTCGTTGTACGACGAGGACGAGAACGACGACGGTGCGTATTGTTACCTAGACTAGAGACAGAGAGCGCGGCAGCCGGCTCCGACGACGTGGACACCGGCGCCGCCGACGAGCCCGACGTCAACGACGACCTGTCGTTGTACGACGAGGACGAGAACGACGACGGTGCGTATTGTTACCTAGACTAGAGACAGAGAGCGCGGCAGCCGGCTCCGACAACGTGGACACCGGCGCCGCCGACGAGCCCGACGTCAACGACGACCTGTCGTTGTACGACGAGGACGAGAACGACGACGGTGCGTATTGTTACCTAGACTAGAGACAGAGAGCGCGGCAGCCGGCTCCGACGACGTGGACACCGGCGCCGCCGACGAGCCCGACGTCAACGACGACCTGTCGTTGTACGACGAGGACGAGAACGACGACGGTGCGTATTGTTACCTAGACTAGAGACAGAGAGCGCGGCAGCCGGCTCCGACGACGTGGACACCGGCGCCGCCGACGAGCCCGACGTCAACGACGACCTGTCGTTGTACGACGAGGACGAGAACGACGACGGTGCGTATTGTTACCTAGACTAGAGACAGAGAGCGCGGCAGCCGGCTCCGACGACGTGGACACCGGCGCCGCCGACGAGCCCGACGTCAACGACGACCTGTCGTTGTACGACGAGGACGAGAACGACGACGGTGCGTATTGTTACCTAGACTAGAGACAGAGAGCGCGGCAGCCGGCTCCGACGACGTGGACACCGGCGCCGCCGACGAGCCCGACGTCAACGACGACCTGTCGTTGTACGACGAGGACGAGAACGACGACGGTGCGTATTGTTACCTAGACTAGAGACAGAGAGCGCGGCAGCCGGCTCCGACGACGTGGACACCGGCGCCGCCGACGAGCCCGACGTCAACGACGACCTGTCGTTGTACGACGAGGACGAGAACGACGACGGTGCGTATTGTTACCTAGACTAGAGACAGAGAGCGCGGCAGCCGGCTCCGACGACGTGGACACCGGCGCCGCCGACGAGCCCGACGTCAACGACGACCTGTCGTTGTACGACGAGGACGAGAACGACGACGGTGCGTATTGTTACCTAGACTAGAGACAGAGAGCGCGGCAGCCGGCTCCGACGACGTGGACACCGGCGCCGCCGACGAGCCCGACGTCAACGACGACCTGTCGTTGTACGACGAGGACGAGAACGACGACGGTGCGTATTGTTACCTAGACTAGAGACAGAGAGCGCGGCAGCCGGCTCCGACGACGTGGACACCGGCGCCGCCGACGAGCCCGACGTCAACGACGACCTGTCGTTGTACGACGAGGACGAGAACGACGACGGTGCGTATTGTTACCTAGACTAGAGACAGAGAGCGCGGCAGCCGGCTCCGACGACGTGGACACCGGCGCCGCCGACGAGCCCGACGTCAACGACGACCTGTCGTTGTACGACGAGGACGAGAACGACGACGGTGCGTATTGTTACCTAGACTAGAGACAGAGAGCGCGGCAGCCGGCTCCGACGACGTGGACACCGGCGCCGCCGACGAGCCCGACGTCAACGACGACCTGTCGTTGTACGACGAGGACGAGAACGACGACGGTGCGTATTGTTACCTAGACTAGAGACAGAGAGCGCGGCAGCCGGCTCCGACGACGTGGACACCGGCGCCGCCGACGAGCCCGACGTCAACGACGACCTGTCGTTGTACGACGAGGACGAGAACGACGACGGTGCGTATTGTTACCTAGACTAGAGACAGAGAGCGCGGCAGCCGGCTCCGACGACGTGGACACCGGCGCCGCCGACGAGCCCGACGTCAACGACGACCTGTCGTTGTACGACGAGGACGAGAACGACGACGGTGCGTATTGTTACCTAGACTAGAGACAGAGAGCGCGGCAGCCGGCTCCGACGACGTGGACACCGGCGCCGCCGACGAGCCCGACGTCAACGACGACCTGTCGTTGTACGACGAGGACGAGAACGACGACGGTGCGTATTGTTACCTAGACTAGAGACAGAGAGCGCGGCAGCCGGCTCCGACGACGTGGACACCGGCGCCGCCGACGAGCCCGACGTCAACGACGACCTGTCGTTGTACGACGAGGACGAGAACGACGACGGTGCGTATTGTTACCTAGACTAGAGACAGAGAGCGCGGCAGCCGGCTCCGACGACGTGGACACCGGCGCCGCCGACGAGCCCGACGTCAACGACGACCTGTCGTTGTACGACGAGGACGAGAACGACGACGGTGCGTATTGTTACCTAGACTAGAGACAGAGAGCGCGGCAGCCGGCTCCGACGACGTGGACACCGGCGCCGCCGACGAGCCCGACGTCAACGACGACCTGTCGTTGTACGACGAGGACGAGAACGACGACGGTGCGTATTGTTACCTAGACTAGAGACAGAGAGCGCGGCAGCCGGCTCCGACGACGTGGACACCGGCGCCGCCGACGAGCCCGACGTCAACGACGACCTGTCGTTGTACGACGAGGACGAGAACGACGACGGTGCGTATTGTTACCTAGACTAGAGACAGAGAGCGCGGCAGCCGGCTCCGACGACGTGGACACCGGCGCCGCCGACGAGCCCGACGTCAACGACGACCTGTCGTTGTACGACGAGGACGAGAACGACGACGGTGCGTATTGTTACCTAGACTAGAGACAGAGAGCGCGGCAGCCGGCTCCGACGACGTGGACACCGGCGCCGCCGACGAGCCCGACGTCAACGACGACCTGTCGTTGTACGACGAGGACGAGAACGACGACGGTGCGTATTGTTACCTAGACTAGAGACAGAGAGCGCGGCAGCCGGCTCCGACGACGTGGACACCGGCGCCGCCGACGAGCCCGACGTCAACGACGACCTGTCGTTGTACGACGAGGACGAGAACGACGACGGTGCGTATTGTTACCTAGACTAGAGACAGAGAGCGCGGCCGCCGGCTCCGACGACGTGGACACCGGCGCCGCCGACGAGCCCGACGTCAACGACGACCTGTCGTTGTACGACGAGGACGAGAACGACGACGGTGCGTATTGTTACCTAGACTAGAGACAGAGAGCGCGGCAGCCGGCTCCGACGACGTGGACACCGGCGCCGCCGACGAGCCCGACGTCAACGACGACCTGTCGTTGTACGACGAGGACGAGAACGACGACGGTGCGTATTGTTACCTAGACTAGAGACAGAGAGCGCGGCAGCCGGCTCCGACGACGTGGACACCGGCGCCGCCGACGAGCCCGACGTCAACGACGACCTGTCGTTGTACGACGAGGACGAGAACGACGACGGTGCGTATTGTTACCTAGACTAGAGACAGAGAGCGCGGCAGCCGGCTCCGACGACGTGGACACCGGCGCCGCCGACGAGCCCGACGTCAACGACGACCTGTCGTTGTACGACGAGGACGAGAACGACGACGGTGCGTATTGTTACCTAGACTAGAGACAGAGAGCGCGGCAGCCGGCTCCGACGACGTGGACACCGGCGCCGCCGACGAGCCCGACGTCAACGACGACCTGTCGTTGTACGACGAGGACGAGAACGACGACGGTGCGTATTGTTACCTAGACTAGAGACAGAGAGCGCGGCAGCCGGCTCCGACGACGTGGACACCGGCGCCGCCGACGAGCCCGACGTCAACGACGACCTGTCGTTGTACGACGAGGACGAGAACGACGACGGTGCGTATTGTTACCTAGACTAGAGACAGAGAGCGCGGCAGCCGGCTCCGACGACGTGGACACCGGCGCCGCCGACGAGCCCGACGTCAACGACGACCTGTCGTTGTACGACGAGGACGAGAACGACGACGGTGCGTATTGTTACCTAGACTAGAGACAGAGAGCGCGGCAGCCGGCTCCGACGACGTGGACACCGGCGCCGCCGACGAGCCCGACGTCAACGACGACCTGTCGTTGTACGACGAGGACGAGAACGACGACGGTGCGTATTGTTACCTAGACTAGAGACAGAGAGCGCGGCAGCCGGCTCCGACGACGTGGACACCGGCGCCGCCGACGAGCCCGACGTCAACGACGACCTGTCGTTGTACGACGAGGACGAGAACGACGACGGTGCGTATTGTTACCTAGACTAGAGACAGAGAGCGCGGCAGCCGGCTCCGACGACGTGGACACCGGCGCCGCCGACGAGCCCGACGTCAACGACGACCTGTCGTTGTACGACGAGGACGAGAACGACGACGGTGCGTATTGTTACCTAGACTAGAGACAGAGAGCGCGGCAGCCGGCTCCGACGACGTGGACACCGGCGCCGCCGACGAGCCCGACGTCAACGACGACCTGTCGTTGTACGACGAGGACGAGAACGACGACGGTGCGTATTGTTACCTAGACTAGAGACAGAGAGCGCGGCAGCCGGCTCCGACGACGTGGACACCGGCGCCGCCGACGAGCCCGACGTCAACGACGACCTGTCGTTGTACGACGAGGACGAGAACGACGACGGTGCGTATTGTTACCTAGACTAGAGACAGAGAGCGCGGCAGCCGGCTCCGACGACGTGGACACCGGCGCCGCCGACGAGCCCGACGTCAACGACGACCTGTCGTTGTGTTACGGTGTAATTTCGGCATCGACACATTAACTTTCAGACTCATAGCGCCATCTATTGCAGAACGGCGCAAGCGACGATTCCGACATCTGTTGACCAACGGAGGAACTGCGCCAGAGCGTTTATCATCTCGTTCAAGGCAACGATATAAGTCTTTTTTTGTGTGTTGTCAAAGCGCTAGGAATAATCCTTAACTTTTAACAAGCTATTAGAAAATATGATCATATTTGATTTTTGATAAATAATTTGTCGTCATGCATCCAAGGCATAACTACAGGTCTATACCTCTATGGTATTTGAACAGAATATGGGGATTGTCTATGGTAGCTTCTTTTTTTTTTTTTTCTCGGCTGTCAAAAGCAATGAGAAGTTCTTCTTCGAAAATGCGTTGAGCGAAAAGGTCGCAATTTTTGAGAAGTGCTCGCTTCGGCCGGGAGGCCATTTGTTTAACTTAAATGTAGCAGCATACATCCAGTGACACAGAGATGCTTTGACGCTTTGGAAATGTCGGTGAGTGAAATGAAATTGTCGCCGATCTAGCGGAAGAAATATTTATCGTGTTCAAGCGGCGGTTTTTTAGAGGAGGGACATTGCTTTGTTTCAGATGTAACACACTACTTCTTAAAGAAGATATCTGGGAGGCGGAAAATCACCAACGCTTAGCTTTGAACTCTTGCCAGGTAAAGCTAGTTCTAGTAATTTCTGTCGAAATGTGGTCGGAGAGAAAGTGATAGTTGTTTGTTCGTTCAAGTCTTAAATGTTGATTGTGATTTACAGCGACAACGTGCTGGCTGCCTTGCGGGGGCTCCAGTTGCGGACAGGCAATTGAGCGGGCGCAGGAATTCGCGTGCGGTGATACGCCCCTTTTGTACTTCACATGCGGATGCCGACACGAGCAGTTTCTCATCTGGGAGCCTGGGTAGACGCAGTGGACCGCAGCGGGACGTGACGCACGTGTAGCGGGTTTCTAGAGGTGACCTCCCTCCATTTTTTTGGTGTCATTCATGGAATCTGCCATGAGATATTAATGTTGTAATTTAATAATGCAAACGAGCCTCACACAGACCTAAGCGTAATAATAAAGCCTACTTATATATAAAGATTTAACTTTAGAGTCAAACTTCGTCCTCGGTCAGGGACCTATATTTTAATCTCATCTGAGAGAGCCACGCCGCTATCCCTACAGTAGAGTTAAGGTTTAGTAAATATTTAAAACGATTGTGAGAACTGTAATAAACTTGCTTTCTGTAATTGAATCTTTGTTCATATTTCTATGTGGCTAGCTACTAAATAGGTCTCCTGCATACAACTCTTTTGCATTTTAGAGTATAAATTGAAATGCATGGCGCCCTCTTTAGAAAGCACTAATTGCTCCTATGACCGTGAACCCAAAGCATACCCACCTCTGTGAGAAATCTATCTGACTGACTAGCGCGGTGCATAAAATCAAGTGTGGACGACTCTTCGAGTTCGTCAGGTTGCTGTTACACACATAGGTAAGTGATAGCCGTCTACGCATACCATCAAACACGGTTTATCTCGTTACATTTTGGCGCCCAACGTGATGCTTTGGGGTTGAGGTTTCAACGGTTATCGGTGCATGGTGTTTTTTTTTTTTTTTTGATAGTAGGAATTACCTGTATTAGATGCGGTCTGAGTAGGGTTGTGTGAGGCTTATCTTTTGTTAGGTTACATAGTCTTTATCAAATATCTATATCTACTGTTCATGTGTCAAAGCATTTTACTATTTGTGTCAACGGGTGTAATTTTTTTTTTCTCATCACTCTGTAGAGTGAAATATAAATTTTGGTGTTCCAACTGGACACAATATAAGGTACTGTTTGTAACTATTATAAATTAACTGTCAAACTTGACATTTCAATTCTCCTGAACTAAACTTGGAATATTTTTTTACTGCTTTGTGTGAAAGCAAAACTATGCACTGCAATATACAGTTACTGGCACATAGAATACTTATATATAAATGGTTTTACCATGTTTATTTGTATTCTATGGAATGGTAAATTCATGTAACACTTCTCAAAATACTTAAGGCAATAAGCCAATCATTAAAATGCTTGATAATAAGTACTACTTATTTGTTAAATTAATTAATTAATTAAATGGCATTAGGCCATAACCTTATTACATATATATGTATATGTCATTATTTATTCTTGGAGTGGAAAGAAGTATATCTCACTCATAACTTTAAGTAGGTATGAAGGTTCAAGTAAGAATTTTACTTTTATGTTAATAATAGCTTGCTACTTCTACTCTGCTCTTTTAAAACTGTAATAGCCACAATGCAAGATGGTGGTTTTATTTTGTATGTTACTATACAACATTACTGAGTCAGTATATTTATAGGATTTAAGCTTAATTAATGGTAAAAGAAATACTCTTCTTTTTATCACTGTAATACTCAAAGGAGTATTCTCTTTCTTTGTTCAGAAAAGCTGAATGTTATCTTGTGTAACTTATTATTATAATTACTCAGGGTTAGATAACATGACCAAAGACGAACTGTTTTATTTGTATTGCAAGCGAAAGGCTTAGAGGTAGATCCTATTAGCACTGTGGATGAGCTCAAACAACAATTTAAATCTGCTAACTGCGCTTTATACCATAAAAGCGAATTCTTTTATCTCAGGCTTGTCCATTGATGACGAATTTCAGGTCTGCGAAGGAGATGTTTGTCGAAGCTGGCTCATGTCATCTTAAGGTCAACAACTGTTACTGCGGGTTGATCGCTTCTCAGCTTCGTGTTGCAGCGGTCGTTGGGTATGACTGGCTACCTTTTCAAGGTGTTCACTAGTGTTTGAGGTTAGACATTTTATCTTTCATATAATTGTCGTAGGATTCTCTTGTTTGGGGTAACTGGCATTTAATCCGTATTTTCTTAAATATTGGGTGGGAGTCTATTTCTCCTCTGAGAGTAGTATTCTACAGTACCACATGAAGGGCATTCTATGTTATAGTTGTACAGATGGATGTTGTCTCGTTGAAGCTAGCGACATCTTTTGGATAGTACTAGATGTGAATCATTCTGTTGACGTTATGGTGGTTTCTTTTCTTTGGGGTCGCTTTAATGGAATTTAGTTCCATGGTATGTATGTTCGCATACATATAGACACAAAATAGGAAAGAGTTGGAAAACTTTTATGGAA
This sequence comes from Epinotia brunnichana, assembly GCA_963854355.1. Taxonomy (NCBI): domain Eukaryota; kingdom Metazoa; phylum Arthropoda; class Insecta; order Lepidoptera; family Tortricidae; genus Epinotia; species Epinotia brunnichana. The sequence goes on along the minus strand of OY977949.1, from coordinate 5,267,884 downwards.
ACCTAATAACTATAAGTATCTGAACTGTATGCTATCACAATTCATTTAATCGGATTTGACTTTACAATTTCACTCAGAAGTCACAACCAGACTGACACAGTCAGACAGAATACTATTCGAATAAATCATTAGAGTTACTATGAGGTTAATGATAATGACCTTGACCTATTTGTTAGGTAGACTCATGTTTTATTTTCAAGCTTATTTTGATAACCACTGATTGGTGAAGAATTCATGTAGGTATATTAGGTAATAAACGAACCGTAAGTAGCACATTACGTCTGTCAATGTGAAACCAGACATGGATTTTTTTTTTACAGTTTGAGTAACCCTTATTCGTTGAGTCAGATATAGGAACGTAGTATTTCCTAGGTAAATGCCTGTAGGTAATTATTATGCACTCAAATCGAAATTCCCGGAATGTACAGTTGACCTCGATATTAGGATACACCTTCGAGTTGGCCATCGATTGTGTTAGGTAACAATATAGGATAAATATCAAACACACTAGTGCATGCTTTAAGTGTGGTTTGTTAGGTAAATAAATAGGTAAGTAACGTAGCGTAGAACTAGCGCATCGTATAGATAGCTAGGTTTGTAGTTAAGTTCATAGAAGTGGGGACGCCCGCATAGCATAGCATAGCATAGCATAGCATAGCATAGCATAGCATAGCATAGCATAGCATAGCATAGCATAGCATAGCATAGCATAGCATAGCATAGCATAGCATAGGCATACGCATACGCATACGTATGGCATAAGTCGCGTGATAGGAACGCGCGTGTTAGTTTAGGTAAATAACTGTCGACGTTAGGCTTAAGCTACTTGGAACTTCTGTATCCACTTGATATTATTCTACTGCTGAACGAAATAATTCGGTACTTCTCTAAAAGGACAATAAGTCTTCTTATCTCTGCTTCTGTCATATGGACATATCTAGTATAACTTTTAAGATCTACTACTTAAAGATTTCTGTGTGAAAAAGGGGTTGTTATTTTTTAGTCTGTTACGATTTCTACTTGGTGCATTAAAGTGAGTAGGTATATATCACGGGTATATGTCTTATCAACATATGCAAGCGCTGGTTTTAATCATAGACAGTACTTCCTAAAACTTTACGTTAGTGTTGCTTTGTTATGGTAATTGAAATATTTCAGAACGTTATGGGCAGCAGGCTGGAAGCTTCACGAGCAGTCAGCGGCATTTTATCGTTTTGAACTTTTCAAACTTTTGAAAGCTAGTTTTAGCTTCTAACGAGACGCTATGACACCTGTCATATCGCCACGTACATCTTTGGATTTATTTTGCTCCTGAAGGAGGAACTCTTGTGTAGGTCAGGGGTCGATGACCTTTCATATGCGGCATGGTCGTACTATAGGCTGAGCTGCGTATGATGTATAGTGAAGGCAGTGCGCTTTCTTAGTGGGATGGTTGGACAAGGAGTTATGTATATCCTCTCTCTCTACAGGTTTATATTGACATATAATTTTGAAAAAAAAAAAAAATTTTTTTTGAAAAAAAAAAATTTTTTTATCTAACTGAAGCGGTAATGTTACGGTGTAATTTCGGCATCGACACATTAACTTTCAGACTCATAGCGCCATCTATTGCAGAACGGCGCAAGCGACGATTCCGACATCTGTTGACCAACGGAGGAACTGCGCCAGAGCGTTTATCATCTCGTTCAAGGCAACGATATAAGTCTTTTTTTGTGTGTTGTCAAAGCGCTAGGAATAATCCTTAACTTTTAACAAGCTATTAGAAAATATGATCATATTTGATTTTTGATAAATAATTTGTCGTCATGCATCCAAGGCATAACTACAGGTCTATACCTCTATGGTATTTGAACAGAATATGGGGATTGTCTATGGTAGCTTCTTTTTTTTTTTTTTCTCGGCTGTCAAAAGCAATGAGAAGTTCTTCTTCGAAAATGCGTTGAGCGAAAAGGTCGCAATTTTTGAGAAGTGCTCGCTTCGGCCGGGAGGCCATTTGTTTAACTTAAATGTAGCAGCATACATCCAGTGACACAGAGATGCTTTGACGCTTTGGAAATGTCGGTGAGTGAAATGAAATTGTCGCCGATCTAGCGGAAGAAATATTTATCGTGTTCAAGCGGCGGTTTTTTAGAGGAGGGACATTGCTTTGTTTCAGATGTAACACACTACTTCTTAAAGAAGATATCTGGGAGGCGGAAAATCACCAACGCTTAGCTTTGAACTCTTGCCAGGTAAAGCTAGTTCTAGTAATTTCTGTCGAAATGTGGTCGGAGAGAAAGTGATAGTTGTTTGTTCGTTCAAGTCTTAAATGTTGATTGTGATTTACAGCGACAACGTGCTGGCTGCCTTGCGGGGGCTCCAGTTGCGGACAGGCAATTGAGCGGGCGCAGGAATTCGCGTGCGGTGATACGCCCCTTTTGTACTTCACATGCGGATGCCGACACGAGCAGTTTCTCATCTGGGAGCCTGGGTAGACGCAGTGGACCGCAGCGGGACGTGACGCACGTGTAGCGGGTTTCTAGAGGTGACCTCCCTCCATTTTTTTGGTGTCATTCATGGAATCTGCCATGAGATATTAATGTTGTAATTTAATAATGCAAACGAGCCTCACACAGACCTAAGCGTAATAATAAAGCCTACTTATATATAAAGATTTAACTTTAGAGTCAAACTTCGTCCTCGGTCAGGGACCTATATTTTAATCTCATCTGAGAGAGCCACGCCGCTATCCCTACAGTAGAGTTAAGGTTTAGTAAATATTTAAAACGATTGTGAGAACTGTAATAAACTTGCTTTCTGTAATTGAATCTTTGTTCATATTTCTATGTGGCTAGCTACTAAATAGGTCTCCTGCATACAACTCTTTTGCATTTTAGAGTATAAATTGAAATGCATGGCGCCCTCTTTAGAAAGCACTAATTGCTCCTATGACCGTGAACCCAAAGCATACCCACCTCTGTGAGAAATCTATCTGACTGACTAGCGCGGTGCATAAAATCAAGTGTGGACGACTCTTCGAGTTCGTCAGGTTGCTGTTACACACATAGGTAAGTGATAGCCGTCTACGCATACCATCAAACACGGTTTATCTCGTTACAGTTGTACGACGAGGACGAGAACGACGACGGTGCGTATTGTTACCTAGACTAGAGACAGAGAGCGCGGCCGCCGGCTCCGACGACGTGGACACCGGCGCCGCCGACGAGCCCGACGTCAACGACGACCTGTCGTTGTACGACGAGGACGAGAACGACGACGGTGCGTATTGTTACCTAGACTAGAGACAGAGAGCGCGGCCGCCGGCTCCGACGACGTGGACACCGGCGCCGCCGACGAGCCCGACGTCAACGACGACCTGTCGTTGTACGACGAGGACGAGAACGACGACGGTGCGTATTGTTACCTAGACTAGAGACAGAGAGCGCGGCCGCCGGCTCCGACGACGTGGACACCGGCGCCGCCGACGAGCCCGACGTCAACGACGACCTGTCGTTGTACGACGAGGACGAGAACGACGACGGTGCGTATTGTTACCTAGACTAGAGACAGAGAGCGCGGCAGCCGGCTCCGACGACGTGGACACCGGCGCCGCCGACGAGCCCGACGTCAACGACGACCTGTCGTTGTACGACGAGGACGAGAACGACGACGGTGCGTATTGTTACCTAGACTAGAGACAGAGAGCGCGGCAGCCGGCTCCGACGACGTGGACACCGGCGCCGCCGACGAGCCCGACGTCAACGACGACCTGTCGTTGTACGACGAGGACGAGAACGACGACGGTGCGTATTGTTACCTAGACTAGAGACAGAGAGCGCGGCAGCCGGCTCCGACGACGTGGACACCGGCGCCGCCGACGAGCCCGACGTCAACGACGACCTGTCGTTGTACGACGAGGACGAGAACGACGACGGTGCGTATTGTTACCTAGACTAGAGACAGAGAGCGCGGCAGCCGGCTCCGACGACGTGGACACCGGCGCCGCCGACGAGCCCGACGTCAACGACGACCTGTCGTTGTACGACGAGGACGAGAACGACGACGGTGCGTATTGTTACCTAGACTAGAGACAGAGAGCGCGGCAGCCGGCTCCGACGACGTGGACACCGGCGCCGCCGACGAGCCCGACGTCAACGACGACCTGTCGTTGTACGACGAGGACGAGAACGACGACGGTGCGTATTGTTACCTAGACTAGAGACAGAGAGCGCGGCCGCCGGCTCCGACGACGTGGACACCGGCGCCGCCGACGAGCCCGACGTCAACGACGACCTGTCGTTGTACGACGAGGACGAGAACGACGACGGTGCGTATTGTTACCTAGACTAGAGACAGAGAGCGCGGCAGCCGGCTCCGACGACGTGGACACCGGCGCCGCCGACGAGCCCGACGTCAACGACGACCTGTCGTTGTACGACGAGGACGAGAACGACGACGGTGCGTATTGTTACCTAGACTAGAGACAGAGAGCGCGGCAGCCGGCTCCGACGACGTGGACACCGGCGCCGCCGACGAGCCCGACGTCAACGACGACCTGTCGTTGTACGACGAGGACGAGAACGACGACGGTGCGTATTGTTACCTAGACTAGAGACAGAGAGCGCGGCCACCGGCTCCGACGACGTGGACACCGGCGCCGCCGACGAGCCCGACGTCAACGACGACCTGTCGTTGTACGACGAGGACGAGAACGACGACGGTGCGTATTGTTACCTAGACTAGAGACAGAGAGCGCGGCAGCCGGCTCCGACGACGTGGACACCGGCGCCGCCGACGAGCCCGACGTCAACGACGACCTGTCGTTGTACGACGAGGACGAGAACGACGACGGTGCGTATTGTTACCTAGACTAGAGACAGAGAGCGCGGCCGCCGGCTCCGACGACGTGGACACCGGCGCCGCCGACGAGCCCGACGTCAACGACGACCTGTCGTTGTACGACGAGGACGAGAACGACGACGGTGCGTATTGTTACCTAGACTAGAGACAGAGAGCGCGGCAGCCGGCTCCGACGACGTGGACACCGGCGCCGCCGACGAGCCCGACGTCAACGACGACCTGTCGTTGTACGACGAGGACGAGAACGACGACGGTGCGTATTGTTACCTAGACTAGAGACAGAGAGCGCGGCAGCCGGCTCCGACGACGTGGACACCGGCGCCGCCGACGAGCCCGACGTCAACGACGACCTGTCGTTGTACGACGAGGACGAGAACGACGACGGTGCGTATTGTTACCTAGACTAGAGACAGAGAGCGCGGCAGCCGGCTCCGACGACGTGGACACCGGCGCCGCCGACGAGCCCGACGTCAACGACGACCTGTCGTTGTACGACGAGGACGAGAACGACGACGGTGCGTATTGTTACCTAGACTAGAGACAGAGAGCGCGGCAGCCGGCTCCGACGACGTGGACACCGGCGCCGCCGACGAGCCCGACGTCAACGACGACCTGTCGTTGTACGACGAGGACGAGAACGACGACGGTGCGTATTGTTACCTAGACTAGAGACAGAGAGCGCGGCAGCCGGCTCCGACGACGTGGACACCGGCGCCGCCGACGAGCCCGACGTCAACGACGACCTGTCGTTGTACGACGAGGACGAGAACGACGACGGTGCGTATTGTTACCTAGACTAGAGACAGAGAGCGCGGCAGCCGGCTCCGACGACGTGGACACCGGCGCCGCCGACGAGCCCGACGTCAACGACGACCTGTCGTTGTACGACGAGGACGAGAACGACGACGGTGCGTATTGTTACCTAGACTAGAGACAGAGAGCGCGGCAGCCGGCTCCGACGACGTGGACACCGGCGCCGCCGACGAGCCCGACGTCAACGACGACCTGTCGTTGTACGACGAGGACGAGAACGACGACGGTGCGTATTGTTACCTAGACTAGAGACAGAGAGCGCGGCAGCCGGCTCCGACGACGTGGACACCGGCGCCGCCGACGAGCCCGACGTCAACGACGACCTGTCGTTGTACGACGAGGACGAGAACGACGACGGTGCGTATTGTTACCTAGACTAGAGACAGAGAGCGCGGCAGCCGGCTCCGACGACGTGGACACCGGCGCCGCCGACGAGCCCGACGTCAACGACGACCTGTCGTTGTACGACGAGGACGAGAACGACGACGGTGCGTATTGTTACCTAGACTAGAGACAGAGAGCGCGGCAGCCGGCTCCGACGACGTGGACACCGGCGCCGCCGACGAGCCCGACGTCAACGACGACCTGTCGTTGTACGACGAGGACGAGAACGACGACGGTGCGTATTGTTACCTAGACTAGACCAGACGAACCCTCGCGTAGTTGATAATAATCATTATTTGCCATCATTAAGGTCTAGTTTTCTGTAAAGTTCAAGGATAGAACTTATGTTTTTGTGTTTATGTGGATCTTGATGATCACCATATGTGATAAGAATGAACAGAATATCTTTAATGTTAGTGTCGTTTTATTTATGGTAAACATACGTAAGACAATTTGTATATGTACATATTGTACATTGGTAATTGACACCTAATTCCTACAGTCAAATGTGTCTATGGTAACGAAACCATAGAGTTGGTTCACCATACTTCACATTTTCCCTCTGGGTTAGAAGGTCAGATAGCAGTCGCTTTCGTAAAACTACTGCCTATGCCAAATCTTGGGATTACGTGCCAAAGCGGACCCCAGGCTCCTTTAGGCCACAACCGGGAGTAACACTAAGATGATGCTGATTTTCGATGAATAAATGAAAAACGCAAGTAGGTGATGTAATTCATGCAGCCGCCAAACTTAAGTGGGGCTGGGCCGGGCACATCTGCCGCATGCCGGAAGACTTGTGGCCTAACACCACCGCGTGGGTCCCACACAACCGAACACGGCGTCGCGGTAGACCTCGTCGGAGATGGCGAGAGCTTGAGGTCTTTGACCAAGGCTGGTGGGATACAAGGATACGTGGAAGAAAAAGAGGGAAGCTTTACCCAGCAGTGGGACACTTAAGGCTATTAAATAAAAAAAGGTTTTTTTGTAATTTCAACATGTCATTTTATCGACAGATGAAATAAGCGACGATGGCGAAAACGGTGAATGGCAAGAGCGGGACAGAGATTCATTAGAGAGGAGGTAAGCGATAGTCTGTCATCTAAAATAAGGTTGATAATTAAGGTGAGCTGGAAGGGATCCCTTATAGGGATAAGTTCGCCTTTGAACTTTGAAATCTATTGTGTGTTTTGCATCAGTGCGGTACGTGAAAATACAAAACAAAGGTTATGACGGCGATAGGTGCTACGCTTAAATACATCTGATACCTTTACAAATAGTGCAGAGTTGGTTTTAACAAATATGGCCACTTCAAAAATATATAGGCATATCACTGTCAGAACCTTTAGTTCTTTGAAATAATTTACAATGAAATGAAACTTGCATAAAAGTGAAACAAAACTTAACTTAATCCGAAACATGCACTAAATAAAGGGCTTGCACTCAATATTGTTTCTGGCAGTGGCTAAGGCCCACTGACGTTAGATTTTAGTTAAAGGCTACATCCCCTTAGCCCAGTGATTTCTTGTGTTTCCACACTAAACATATAACTCATAACAAGGGTTTAACCTAAAGTTTAGTAAAATATTGTTTGTTTTCAGATCAGACAGCCTGCCGCGACGACAGTCGGTGCCGACCGCTCAGGTACCGCTCGAAACGGCTGTTTAGACGTACAAACATACGAGAGGAAATCGGGTTTTAAATAGGATTTAGTTTTAATTCCATCGTTAAGATGTGCTCGACTAAAACACTCTAATTTTACTTGAACTCTCTGTACGTTTAAATTGTTGATTATAACGTTGTTGCTATCAATTCCGATGTTCTTGACCCGATTTTCGCTCTTGTTATAATTAACTTCCAGCCAGCATCAAATACGTAAAGAGATACAATAATTCATCAGGACTTAATTATTATCCCAAGTCCGGGACGACGTAGATTTGACTCTGGGCGGTTTAAAGAAGGACAAATGAATAACCATTTTAATTTCGTGTGAATGCGTATTTATATTATGTATTTTATTAATAACGTTTGCAGATTCAATGGTTATTTAAGTGTACCTTGGATTCCACTAAAAGTGATCATAAAATGTTGTGGTTACATTTAACATTAGATAAGATTCCTCAAGTGAATAAAGGGTCGGCAACGCGCTTGTGATTCTTCTGGAGTCACAAGTGTCCATAGGCGACGGTACCAGCTTAACATCAGGCAGGCCGTAAGCTTGTTTGCCACCGTCGTAGTATAAAAAAAAGTGTTAAAGGATTTTTTTGATAATTAAAACGCCTTAGCATTAAACTGCCAATATAGTAAATAGAAAATAGAGAGTAGGTATTCTTTAAACTTGAAGTATGTTATAGAGGCAATATTTTTCCAATTTCTTCATGATTTTCGTAACGTAGTATTTTTTTTGCCTGTGATTATTGAGATTTGCTTTGCATTTAAAGTATTTTAATTACACTCTTTATGTTATATGTCTGTGCTATTGTGTTGTTGTTGTTGGTGTCAGTTAGTGAAGCTACTGCCATATTTTGCGGAAGATATACATTTTGTTTACCTTAGCTTAAGCTAAAATTAATTATGGTAAAAATTATACGTACCGTAATTTCATAGACTGATTTTAAAGTTATAGTTAAACTTTATATAACTTACATACTTTATGAATGGTCGTGGGTTCAGTATACTTTGCGCCGCCGCCTACTTTTGTGCTAATATAAGAACTACTACTGTTACTATATACTACTAACTATTCGTTGAATTTTAACTTTTTTTCGGTATTGTCATATATAGGATTTCACAAAAAGAAGTACGATCTCGAATCTATCTTTCAATACATAGTTGAATACAGTAGTTTTGCATTTAGAGTTTTTGATACATTGTTTAAGAATTAATGTAGGTAATTTCATATTCTCGATTAAGTTTAGTTAGGTAATATACTACTATATGTGCAATGTTGATGTAGCAGAGCTATCTTCCGGTAAATATGGCTTAGCTTATGCAATTACTGCATGTGTGTAGTGTTGTCTGTAACATTGATAAGAATAGCAGGATGAGTTTGTGCTTGTCTGTAGCTTTCCTGGGTGTTGATTTGAACAAAAATTTATAGTAGACAGGGTCATTATTGAAATCACAAATTGACTAGTTATTGACCAACAGATATTAGTATTTGCTTGATTTTAAGTATGTTCTCGTGTATGCCGAAATTCTGACATGACTCTAGCAATTAATTTACTTTAGAATAAATATCGGTTCACCTATTAAAATATGACCGGTCGTCAAATCTTCTTAGTCAAATGACTTCGAGAGTTTCGTCAATTTCTATATTGTTATGTATCTTATTGGTACTGGTTCTATATTTCTATCTTCTTTAGAATTCATTTAACTCATTAATTTTAGCGTCCCATACGTTCACTTCATTTAAAAGTTCTTGAATAAAGTTTTATTTCAAACTTACTTTTATACATATTTGTAGATTCAGCCATTCATTAAACAATACATCAGGTTGAAGGACTAAACTATCATCTTTTATCATTAAACATATGTATTTGTTTTAAACTTTTCTATGTTGGTTTGGTATATTAATAGACGTACATGTCATAAAAAGGTACTTTATTTTTACGTGTCCAAATCTTAACGACATTTAAAAAAACATGTTGAGGCCACTTTAACCTTTTCGACGCCAGCGACGCATATATTCGTCATGGAGCCCAGCGCGATAGCAACCTTTTTGCACTGACATAGTTTAACTCCGCACTAAATGACGTACCGGAAGGCGAGGCGTGGGTAGGCCCCCCAACAAGGAGGACTGATGACCTGGTAAAGATCGCGGGAGTCCGCTGGATGCGGGTGGCGCAGGACCGGTCATTTTGGCACTCTTTGGGGGAGGCCTATGTCCAGCAGTAGACGTCTTTCGGCTGATATGATGATGATGATGATGATGAAATGACTTGTTGATTTGGCGTGTGGTTGACAACCTTTGACAGAGCGTTGAAAAGGTTAAGGCACATTAGTAAGCTATAAATAAAGAAAAAATACTACATACCGACCCCGCTCCACCATATGCTGAAGTGGCCTTACTTCTGACTTTATAAAGTATCTTTTTATGCAATTAACATTATTATATTTGTTATCGCCTATAAGACTGAAGCGAGCTTGTTATAAACATATAAGTACTATGTTGTGAATGGTGCTGTTTATACAATAAACGTATACATGCATGTGTGTGTTTTATTTTGTGTCGCATCGCATCCGCTTTCTGTGTTTGTTCGTTTGCTTTTTATGGTGGTAGCATTGAAAAAATAGTAGAATTAAATCTCTATTATCATTTTAACTGTCTCTAAATAGGTATGTAATTTTTACTTAATTTTTTTTAAACTGCGTCGCGAGCTGTTTATCTTTGTGGATAAAACACATTGATTTAATATACAGATACACTATCCCGCATGAAAATGTTGTTATAAACCGTCCCACTATGACATTGACAGCTGTATTCTGATACATGCTAACATCGCTATTTTTTACCTTAAACATTCATGCAAAAAAAAGCTCAATACACTAGCTGTCAAGTGTCAAAATTGCAAACTAACGTTTCAAAATATTTAAAACTTTTTAGTGAAATCGCCATTATCATAATATTTACGACAAAAGTGAACATCGGACGAATGGAGTCGCTTTTCTCATTTTTATATTGTACTTGCTGTTGCCCGCGACTTCGTCCGCGTAGAACATGTTATCGTCTAAATGTTTGTACATGAAATGATTAAAAAAAATGAAATTAGTTTTGTAGTAAACAGTTTAAAACCGAAGTTACAAATCTCTTACTTTCGAAATGTCTTGCTTTTTATACAAACTTAGAACCCCCTTTGAACGCTCATAGTAAACAGTCTGAAACCGTAGTTAAAAATTTCTTCCTTTAAAAATGCCTTTAAGCACATATTTTTTAATGATTGCAAAATCAAGCTTTAATGGTCGTTTGTAACTTTTGAGATTACTAATATGAAAACTATTGTGTGACATTTAAGTACTTACATTCAAGACAGGTATTGCAGATTTAGTCATTCTACTAAAACCTTTGTTTGTGGTATATACGTCTGTGGTGCGAAAGTGGGTCATACACACAACATACGACTTATTTGGCTTGAATAGTTGATCACGCCTATCTCGTGCTAATATTGCGACCCATTTTGCACGTCGTAGAGGATTTCGTGGAAAGCTTTAATATGAAATTTTACCTTCCAATAAAATTGTTATTATTTTTCCTGAGATATCCGGGATCCATAACTCGAGAGGGCGCCACTGCGCACGTTCGAACGTAGCCGTTTGCGTCAAACTGTCACTCCACGTCATCGCTGTGACGTCACATCCGCCTTCGCCAACCTGTGAACTCTAGAACCAGCGCCCGTGCGCCCGCCGCCATATTGGCTTTCTCATTGTTGCGGAGGAAATGCCGTTGGTAGCCCCCAGGAAGCCATTAATTGGATCCCGGATATCTCAGGAAAAATAATAACAATTTTATTGGAAGGTAAAATTTCATATTATTTGTTCCGTTCGATATCCGGGATCCATAACTTGAGATCTGTTTATTATCTCCTGGTGGCGGGTCAGCGGGCGCCCACGCGTAGGTAGAAAAACAATTTTCCTACAAAAGAGAACTATTGGATTAGCGTTAGATTTCTAACGGGCACTAAACATTAGACATTCAATAGATTCGAGATAAACGTCTAAGAGTAGATTTTAGGTGCCAAATAGGTTTTGTAATAAATATCGTTCATTGGATAGTTTTCCATCCAGTTTTAACGACGATACCGCGGGTCGAAAAGTTAGTCAGACGTTACTTGAAGGCCCGATTCTGTCTGAAGACGCAGCATAAAACCAAGAGAAGAGAAAGTATATGTATATGTACTTTAAATCCCGTCTCCGATAAGCTTGGCTTGGACGGTACACTAGTTGATTCGACTAAATTAGAGCAGATTATTGAAGTTTTACACCTTTCAAAATCGTTATAAGTATATATCCAGAAAACTGGGTTAATAATTTTTGTCCAGAGCTTTCAATAAGTCTGTTGATAAAATTATCTTATTTCGGATATAGAGCAAGATCTGACAATTTGACTAGGCCTGAAAAATAATTCAGTAAAAGTGCAGCCGATCTTCTTGATACGCAACATAAGTTATTGAAGTATGATTGTTGTGTTTAGGAATTATCTAAATTCCTCGCATTCCAAACCTATTCAGTAGTTTGAGGGGCAGTGGTATGCACAAACACATTGAAGGTATTCTTGAATGTATCCGAAGGTATCATAGTGACCCAATAAGTAGCTGATAGCGGTCATTGCAGATTTATGAACAGAAATAATAATTTGTACTGAATGCAGTACGCGAACACATTCGACAGAAAAAGTGCGCATGGGACGAGGTACCTGGCTGTTGATCTTGTACCTGGCACGCCATGACGGCCATTTAGGCATACAGGCGTGTATGCGTGCGGTAATAAGTGAGCTGGCGTGTGACGCTCGGAGGAGTCTTCTCTGTTCCGACCAGCCTGGTGTCGTCACGTCCCACCCGGCGGGCGGATAGTGGCCGTGTCACTCAGGAACGCCTGCACATTGTGAACCTTCATCGGCTCCGCTACGGCTTGCCTCTTCAGGTCTGCCCAACAGAAGAGACTGCCCCACTTGCGCGTCATCATGCTGAAGAGGCCCAGCGTGGAGCGTGATGTGGAGCGCGGAGCAGGAGTCTGGAAGGTGGGTGTAGGTCATTCCGTAACACCGATATCTGTTGGTGACGTCGTGACAGTAGGCGCTCGAGACTTGCGAGTCGATCGAGAAGTATCGCCACAAAGTGTGTGTGTGTGGGTCGATGGGCGAGACACCCCAGCGGACGAACATTTCTTGCCGGTGGTTTCTGGGCACTACTGACCTGGCAAGTAGTATGGGACCAGTGTTTCCCGTAGATGGTTCTTTCCTGCCAGCAGTCTGCAGCAGGGAAAGGCATCCATGCCACCACCCACCGGTTGTCAGTTTGTAACACAACAATATAGTTAGTCTTTCTCACTTACGGTTAAATGCGGGTCTCTTATGCTGGTCAACTACGGTATCTTGTACAGTAGAAGGGAGACGAGGGGGGTGCATTGCGCTCCTCGTAGTCTTGCAGGTATAGTCAGAGAGTGTGGCAATGCAACCTTCCTCCGTGGGTCGTAAAGATTGCAAAATTGAGACGATCCCTTCCAGTATGAGACCGTCTTACACGAGACAGGCATATATCGCGCCGTATGGTGTTTACCTTTTCCGACGGGTACGACAGGTCGGTTTGCTTGGGGCCAAAAAACAAAGGAGTCGTTCTTCCCGTGGCTAGTAGTTAAGGGCTTGCTAGCTAGTATACAAAGTTTTTATGGCATACTATTATAAAAACAGGAGGCGTTTATACGGCGGAGTAGGAATCCTACCAAGCACTTGAACTTTATGGCCCTTAATTTAGGCAATGTCTACTCAAAGACATGGACCATGATTCCCCTGTTTTATTAGTAATCAGTTCGATAAGTTTGTATCATATCAAGGACGTCATTCATATAGACAGTCACCAGAAGGCTCTGGGACAACAAGAAAAGCAAATGGCTGTAATTTCTTTGAAATAGTCACGAATAATTTATAAGTATAAGATTTTATGTGTCACGGCTGTATAGGGATATGGCAGTGTACAAACTTGTGCATTAGAGAAGTCCATAGATAGCATAACACGATCAATAGGGTTTTTGAACAAAATAAAATCGTTACTGATCTGGAATCTAAGACGATTTTCGGTGCCTTTAAGTCTATGCTAAACTGTTTCGGTAGTCATTATCTATAGTGGCTTATACGAATTGAGGTATTTATTTTTGATCCCTTCTCCTTGAGCGCGGAATCTCGGGCTCGCTTCGGAGCGGCAAGTGGTTTTGTCCCAATTTTTGTTTATTAGGCCTCTGCGAAAGGTTTGTCTTTATAGAGCAGAACCTGAGCGGGACAGCGAGAGCGAGCTAAGAGACGATGTGAAATCTGTTTGCCTACCTTGCCGATGCCGTCCATTCTCCACCTGTTCCAGGATTGTTTGACGGGGTTGAGAAATATATATTCAGAGGATCTTACTTTTTAACGACTCTCATATCGAGTCCTCCGACCGCACGGTACGTTTTTTCGAGACAAACTGCGGGACCTTGTAATTTGATTGATTACCAAGTAGATTAGAGCCTGCGGCGTACTGGACCAATTGGATATAATTGAGATTTTAGGGCTTCATTCTGAGTGTTAGGTTGTACCCCGACACTCTGCAGCTACTAGGTCGCTTGCTCGCGCAAGAACGCCGGGGAAGTCACGCAGCTCCTCGTTGATTACCTCTGTGAAGCCCAGAGACGTAAGTAGTTCTCCTGTATCGATGTAGCGGACTCCGGACGGCGGGCGTTACCATCGTGGCGGGCAGCGCCAGAGTAGCGTGGCAGACAGCGCGGCATTGGCGAACAGCGCCAGCGTGGCCGACAGTGTTACCGTGGCGGATAGCACCGCCATGGCGGACAGCGCCAGCATATCAGGCAGCGCCAGCAGTGGCGGGCAGCGCCAGCAGTGGCGGGCAGCGCCAGCAGTGGCGGGCAGCGGCAGCGCCAGCATGCCGGACGGCGCCAACATGCCGGGCAGCGCCGGCAGTGGCGGGCAGCGCCGGCAGTGGCGGGCAGCGCCAGCAGTGGCGGGCAGCGCCAGCATGCCGGACAGCGCCAGCAGTGGCGGGCAGCGCCAGCAGTGGCCGGCAGCGCCAGCATGCCGGACAGCGCCAGCAGTGGCGGGCAGCGCCAGCAGTGGCGGGCAGCGCCAGCAGTGGCGGGCAGCGCCAGCAGTGGCGGACAGCGCAAGCGTGGGGGACAGCTTCAGCGTGGCGTACAGCACCGCCGTGGTAGAGAGCACCAGCGAGGCGGACAGCGCCCATATAACGGGCAACGCCACCGTGGCGGACAGCTTCAGCGTGGCGAACGGCATCTTTGTGGCCGGCAGCGCTAGCGTGTCCTACAGCACCGAGGTGGCGGGTAGCGCCAGCGTGGTGTACAGCATCGCCGTGGGGGCAGCACCAGCGTGGCGGACAGTGCCGCCGTGGTAGATAGCGCCAGCGTGGCGTACTGCATCGTTGTGGCGAGCGTCCGGCGTAGTGGACAGCACCGCCGTGGCGGGCTGCACCACCGTGGCAGACAGCACCGCCGTGGCAGGCAGCACCAGCATGGCGGGCAACGCCTCCGTGGCGGACGGCACCACCGTGGCGACAGACCCAGCGGCGGGCAGCGCCATCGCGATCGGCGTCGCCATCGTGGCGGACGGCCCATGGTAGGAGGTGGCGCCATTGAGGCGGACGGCACCAGATAAGGGGTGGCGCCATTGAGGCGGACGGCACCAGGGTAAGAAGGTCGTTGCCGGTGGCGGCATCGTGCCGGATAGCACTATTACAGCATAACGACTGGCTCCACCACAGAAGCAAGCGCCGTCGCGGCGGGGGCGCCGCCACGTGGCGCGCGGGGGGCAGCACGTGGCGCGCGGGAGCCCCATAGCGCGCGCGGGGGCCTGCACGTGGCGCGCGGGGGCCTGCACGTGGCGCGCGGGGGCCTGCACGTGGCGCGCGGGGGCCTGCACGTGGCGCGCGGGAGTCCCATAGCGCGCGCGGGGGCCAGCACGTGGCGCGCGGGAGCCCCATAGCGCGCGCGGGGGCCAGCACGTGGCGCGCGGGGGCCGGCGGTCTGCCCCGCCGCGCCGACGGCGGCACGCGGGGCACCTAGGATATTGTTATGTAACTGACTCACCGATCGATTCGAAAGATATTCAAACCTCCATTCCGGGCCCGACAATGTGCTCGACGAGCGCACGCGCCCACGAAGGCGAGACTCGCGGCCGCTTTCGGGCTCCAATGCCATCCATCCTACGCATGATCGCGAAGCGCGTTCATTCTCCTTCGACGTGGAGCGACTCTCGTTGCTCAAAATGCGATTCCAAAGCATTCGCGAACAACGAAGTAAAAAATTTACAAAAGAGGGTAGTCCGATAGAAAAGATATCACTCGCGATTCGCTTTCCATAACTTTTATACTATTTAGGACTCCCTCTAGACAAAATAAAACTATCTGATGTTAAGAATAGAGATTTAAGAATCCTTGTTGCAAAAATAGCTACGGTACGTCCGACCTGTACGGCAGACGACGCAACAATGAGAAAGCCAATATGGCGGCGGGCGCACGGGCGCTGGTTCTAGAGTTCACAGGTTGGCGAAGGCGGATGTGACGTCACAGCGATGACGTGGAGTGACAGTTTGACGCAAACGGCTACGTTCGAACGTGCGCAGTGGCGCCCTCTCGAGTTATGGATCCCGGATATCGAACGGAACAAATAATTTAAAAATATAATAAACACATTTTTTGTCATAAGTCAAAATAAACCAACACGATTTTTAAAATTAAAAAAGTAATAGCTACTCCATATATTTTTGTTCTGTGATAAGTCATGATTTGTATGTACTAAATAAATTCCTAAAATTCATGAAAGCATTATAATTTTAACTAGAATCTGTTTATAAATAAATAGAACTTACGTAAAATAAGACATTCCATCCTTTTTATTTGTTTTTCGGTTATTATTTTTGCAGTTTTTCACTGCACATTTCGTCATTATTGACAACTGCCACTGTCTGTGGTCGGAACCAGTATGTAGTCTTTGGTCGGAACAAGACTAATAGCCAAACTACTGCCCAAGTCGACTTGGCAGTAGTTTTGACTTGCCATTTATTCCTACTGACTGTGTATCTTTATATATTAAATCAATGATAAAACATTATCATTCTCTCACTAACAACACTTGTCAAATCTTGACATATGTTTTATTTACAGAGACAAAAGACATAAAAATAAATTTTGTCCGGTGTAGGATTTGACGGTTACTTTTTTTTATTTTACTGTAATGTTTAAAATTAAGAAAATGTTTTTGAGTAGTTTGGTTAATTAAAAATATAAGATCTTATATGGGTGCGGACATCTATCCCCCTTCACATGTATTCTTAACCTATACCTTATGACATCATCTTGGACCTTAGACCGGTTATACACGTCGACTTTTTGCAGCACTACAAAGAAGAAAGAAAGAAAATGTTTATACAGACGCAAACGCGATACAGTACTCTCTCGATTTTTCTCGCGCTATACCTCTCTTTCTAAGTTTTCTAATAAGATAGAGACGGATAGTGCGAGAAAAATCGAGAGAACTCGCGCGCCGCCTTGTGATAGCCGTGCTGGTGATTTTGACAGATTCTCTACGGTTAGTGTCGCGCGAAAAGTCGCCGTGTGTGACAGCTCTTAAATCATCAATGAATTATTCCGTCGTTGGTGATGTCTGTTCACACGCTCTTCATTCTCGTCGAGACGAAGTACCTACTAACAGCAACACAGTTAAATCTTTGCAATTGAATATTGATGAGAGAATAATTCTGTATTAATAAAAAGTATATATTTCAGTTCATAATAAAACTTAAACTAGAAACAGACAAAAATGACAACACAATATATTTTTCTAATTTGTTGTTTCATTTTAAGTAAAAACACGAAGGGAAATCTTACCGACCCAGTTCAATAGTGTTACTTAACCCTCTCAGTCCGAATGACGCATATGCTGCGCAATCACTGATCAGCTAGTCGATTGCGTAACGTTTTGTACGTACGTTAGGTAGATTTAAATGACAGTTTTTGTATAGGAAAAGACAGGAGTCGTCCTAACGCTCGTTTGAAAAGTTACGTAATTGTAATTACCCTTCTGGTCGATTGTGTAACGTTTTGTACGTGCGTTAGGTAGATCTAAATGTCATATTTCGTTACATCGCTCAGGTTTCGTTACATCCGAGGGATAATTACGTAACTTTTCCAACGAGCGTTATGACAACGTTTTCCCGTGTAAAAAAATACATTTCTTTTTTTGTTCAAGTACCCATAGTACAAGCTTTGCTTAGTTTGGGACTAGGTTGATTTGTGTAAGATTGTCCGCAAAAAATATATAATATAATATATATATATTTGGACCACTGACGTACGCAAAAAGCGTATCATAATCGACCAGCCGGGCTACAGCGTAGCACATGAAAGAGTTAAGTGTGTTGCTGTTAGTAAAGAAGCAAAGTACCATGCCGTAGTTTTCTTCCATAACTGTTGACGTAAATTGGAAAAAGGATAGAATATGCTTCATCCTCAAGCAGACGGTCCCACTTTGGCGGCGTCAATAAGGCGTCATTTCCTTATAGTATAAAATCTGTAAGAATGAACTTATGACAGTTATGATTTGACCCTTATATGTATGAACCTAAGGCTACCAGTTAAACGATAGGTCGTAGCTTCATATATATAAGGGTCAATTCATAACTGTCAAAAGTTAATTCTTACAGATTTTATGACATAACACTTTCACTGCCAGGACCTTTTACTGCCTACGCCGTAGTTGCGAGGAAAACCACGGAATCAACTACGTAGGCGTAGTGCGTAGCGATTCTTGGCAGCGAATGTGTCGATGTGTAGAATAGAAATCGTCCTTATAGACATCGAAAAAGAAGGACCTCTTCTTTGAGAATGACACGTATGTCTTGCAACTCTCAAGTGAGTAGAAAAAGGATACCACATACGCTTTGCCTCGAGAGTGAAGAGTAGCTATATATGTTGTGATGTGCGTCCGCGCAGGTCCGCGAGCCGTCCCCCGCCGCCCCCGCCCCCTCCACCTCCGCCGCCCAGTGCCGGTAAGTGCCTAAACCCATTCACTGTTAGTGCCAAAACGAGAGCCCATGGGATCATACACTAAAGAGTAACCTAAAAGTCGACTCTGCCGTTCCTACTCGCTGTCTCCCGCTCGCACTAATACACGCATCACTAAAGTGAGAGCGAGTACAAGCGAGGGATCATTTACGGTCCCATCGGCTCCTTTGGTTGGGTTCTATAATACCTACATGTTGTTGCAGAAGCAGTATGTAAGTGTATATTATGAAACATATTCATAGAGAGATATTCTTTCGAAAAACTGCTTCAGAAACAAAATGTTTCTTAGTACCTACCTATGTGGCTGAACATTTATATAACGTGCTAATAACATTGATGTTTTAACAGCAATAATGATTATCAACATTCATTTCATATTTGAAAGGACATGCAACCCGCTGGTCGATTGCGTAACGCTTTGCACGTAGGTACGTGAGGTAGATGTAAATTCAAGTTGTTAAATACGAACCAAACACATCGGTACCTACACTCTATACGAAGATGAATATGTAAAAATTATTTACCTTTATTTCTGACGTTTCGACACGGGTTGCACTGGTCATGGTCGCAGATAACTGCGATCTGCGACCATGACTGGTGCAACCCGTGTCGAAACGTCAGAAATAAAGGTATATAAATATCGCGTTAGACCCGGATTAAACAGTATTTAAATATGTGTACAAAGCGCGAGAGTTTAAAGTGTTAAATTATACATTGTTGCAATTTTTGTAGTTCATTATAATTAAATACTAGCCTGGTTAATATATTACGGTAAGTAACCATGCGTACTGGTTGTCCTCTCAAACATCTGCTGGCCGATTGCGTAACGTTTCGTACGTACGTTAGGTAGATCAAATTCGTATGGATAAATGACAGCTGAGGTTGTCCTAAGTCTCGTTCGAAAATTTACGTTATTACCCCCCCTCTGAGCGGCTACCGCGAAATACCACCAACTTCGTTTGTTCGTATTTGCTTCTTGAGCGACAGAGACGGAGATACACGAATGAATGAAGTTTGCGTTTCGCAGTAGCCGGTCAGTTTAGTATTGAGTAAAGCTTAGTAGGTCCAGTAAGTACTTTAATTCATCTCACGAACACCGGTGAGAGCAGTATACATTGAAGTTCGTCTTTATAGAATAGAACGGGTCACCAAATAGTTTCTTCAGGGGTCCGGTTTTTAAAATAAAATTACCACCGCGATCCGTTTCTACTTGAGTTTGTTGAATAAATAAGCAAATGTACAGAAGCGACAAGGATTTTGTTTACATATCAATGTGAAAAATGCAATGTTTTGCCTTGAACTACTGAACTTTGGAGTAAAGTTGGTGCAAGCTATTGTCGTTAAATGTCTTCAAATGTTCTAAAATGCCGGAGAATCGTTGTTAAACGCAGCCTTTACTTAACCATCTCACATATTCTTATATATCTTTATATATCCGCACAAAATAAGTCGGCGGTCCGGATCCGGACTGCGTTCCGCCATTTGGTGACTCCTGTAGAACATACGGTATTCATTATTCTGTGTGGTACAGGAGACTAGCGGAGGCGACGCCGGACCTAGTTCTAGACCTACCGGCGCGTGCGCCTGAGGTGGGCACGCCGCCCGCCGACGCCGCTGACACGTTCGCGCACAACCGCGACACACTGAAGAAGCGACCCGCGCACAAGTGAGTATACTATCGACGCCGGACCTAGATATACCTGCTAGACTCTAGAGGATGTCTGGTTGAACTTACTAGAGCCGAGTAGCGCCTTGCCCCTGTTGGCTCGGTCTACGACGTCCTTGGCACCTTCTCTGGGGTACCTGGCCAAGTGTCACCCGAAGTTTGGCAAATGTTTTTTCATTAGCAACAGTTCATCAGTCGAAATCTCATTACGAAATTACTCGGAATGTAGCTTTTTGTGACGTCACATTTTTGCAAATTCCATACTAACGGAGAGTTTTTGACGTTTCATAAAAAGAAAGCTGATTTGACTTTTGTGAAATACCGTATTCATCGGGCCATGTCGGCTACTTTTGTTTTTCTGCGAATCCCGTCATTCCTGATTTAATCTCGAAGGGAAACTGAGGATTGCCCTCTCCATCGCTCTTTGAGTGGCTTAATTCACGAAGAGGCGCTCCCCCACTCAAGTTACGCTATAGATAAAACACAAACTAGTACGCTTAGAACGCCTTGTGGCTTGTACGTTTGAGATACAGCATACACAATAGGTTTCCTTAGGTACACCTGGGTATTGACCGTCGAAGAGTTTTAACCGTTCATTTCCTACTTCCAGATCATCATCATCAGACACCGTCGAGCCCGAAGCTCCGGCGCCCGAGCCAGAGCCAGCCCCGGAAGGCAGCCCCGTCCCCGCCCGGAACACGGCCCGAGTCGCCGCCAAGTTCGCTGACCTCACTTTAACTGGCGGCTCACTCAAGCCTGCCCTAGCCGCTAAACCAGCGTTGCTGAGGCGGCCGACGCCTCACCCGCAACATGCTAAGCCACAACCACCGCCCGATGAGGCCACATAAACATCTGCAAGTCAATTATAGTCCAAACTATTGAAAACAGTCCGTGACCTCGTAGAACAGTTTATTTTGGCATAACGTGTGGAGCAAACGAGAAAAACATAGACCCGACTTCTATTCTTAAAGCTGACGAGCCTACAGCTCCCTCTACAAGTCGTGTACCAGCTGGTCGATTGCGTAACGGTTCGTACGTACAGTAGGTAGATCTAAATGTAATTTTGTGGGAAAATTACAGTTGAATTGTCCTAACGCTCGTCCGATAAGTTACGCAATTATCCCTCTGATTGCTAATGGTCGTGATTGCCAACTTTTTTTCAATAAAGCTCGGTGCATTTAAGCAAAAAAAGTCCATATAGATGCGTAATATCATGCGTATCTGCATTTCTTCCGATGTCTTTGTCTTTATTCCCATATTCACATTGTCGACAAAGACACATCACAATTCTCTCTGTTGACCAGGCTGAACGATTATCAGACAGTTTTTTTGTATTTCATACACAATTAAAACCGTAATTGAAGAAATTAAATGGAATGATATCATAGTTTGAACTGTAATTGAATCATGTTGGGCCATAATTGGTTTTTTTTACTGTTCTTGGTTCGACGATTGCATCGATCCGTAGCTCCTAAATTAGGAGTCCTAAGTCCTAATTATTGTAGGTAGGTAAGGTACGGTTATATTTCAGGACCAAGGTTTTACTAACCTTTAAGTCGTACTACACTTTTAGACCCAAGAAGTGTCACCAGATATGCTGTAACAATCCGCATTTAATCTTCTAGAGTTCATGATTTCATGAATAAGGGTTTAAATTTTAGAAATGTTGATTTAATTCATTCGTCTAATGGACGGACTGCCATAATATTAATTAGGTAGACCTTATTCATGACATGATGACGAACTGAATAAGAAAAAAAATATGACAAGAGTTTCTCAATTACAATATAGTGTGCTCAAATGATTGCTCATATTTTTGTCAAAGTACAATTTTTTATAAAATCCTTGCCGAATATTTTTAGCGGTGCAATCGTCGATGATGTATTAGAGGCTTCAAAATCTTCGACCAAAAGTGGTCTTTAATGTCGTCCGACAAACGATCTTATGTTGCGATGTCTTACCGCTGACGTTTTTTGCTGGATCGACAGCTGAAAAACGCCTCTTGGTCAATGCAAACGAGACGCCCCTCTATGTATAGGTTGCAGCTTGCTTTTCGAAAGAAAAAAAGCAGAGGAGTTTTTTACTATCTGACGTGTTAAGAGTTTGTTGAATAAATCGTTTGAGAGCGAAAGTATGATTGGGTAAATAATGAAACATTTCTCAAGTTTCATTTTGTTGATCCAGTACAAAAAAAGCAGCGTTTTAATCATAATTATTTTTCTAGAATATATTGACATAATAATTCGACTTATATTGCGAGTTCAGATCTAGGCATAAATGTGCTATTTTAATAATTATTGTATGGACAACATTATTATCAAAGTTGTCAGATTTGTATGGATGGATGTATTTTTGTGTGCTCATCTTATGTATTCACGTCTTCTAGGGTAAGTTTTAATCGAATTAGCGGTCTTGTTTACAATGACGAATGGTTAAAATGGTCAAATCATATACCAATTAATCAACAAATGATAGAAGTTCAATATTGCTACTTAATTTAACTTCCCATTTATTAGTACTGAGTCAACATTGTAAATGTTTAAAGGTTTGTCAATATTGGCACGCAACATTAAAAAGGTTTTTTTTATGTTTCTTTAAGAATATACTTAAAGTGACTACGCACAATATATTGAATCTTAAGATTGTAGTCTAAAACCTATTAAACTTGACCATTTCAACCATCCTGAAATCGTGTCCTGAGAATTAAATGTTTTTAATCAACTACCGCAGCAATTCCAACCTTATGACAATTTCATTACGGTTGATTATCACCTATTACAGATTAAAAACCTTCCTCTCTCAGATCACGACGTAGTTATTTCCTATATCCAGCCCCTTGGGCTAGCCGGCCGCCGCTCGTGGACCATTAGTGGGATATTAGTTCGTATGTATAACATCTATTTTATATATCATTATTTTTGTACGGGGCGAACTCGAATGCGGCAGTCGATCATAAATATTAGATAAGTTTTATTTAACTTTAAGTGCTCATGGTGTCTAGTAAAATAGGAAACGACTAGAATAAACGGAAATATTATAGTAAAAAGGCACAATAACTTTACCTATTCATTCCACCATGCAGCAAACAAGGGTTTCAATAATTACGATTTTAAAAAAGCGTCAAAAGATTAAAAACTAGAAAAACGCCTAAGCGTTTAAATAAAGGCCGTTACGGTCACATTCTAAATTAGGCCTATAACTTACTAAAACGGAAATTTTATGGTAAAAAGGCACAATAACTTTACCTATTCATTCTACCATGGACTCCAAACAAGGCAAGAAAAACAAAACACGCTCGTCAAAAGCCGGTGTCATTTTCCCGGTAGGACGCATACATCGTTTGTTGAAGAATGGGAACTACGCGCGTAAGGTCGGAATAGGTGCAGCGGTGTATCTCGCGGCGGTAGCGGAGTATTTGGCAGGCGAAATATTGGAGTTAGCCGCCGACGCCGCCATAGAGAACAAAAGAGCCCGCATCACCCCTCGCCATATTCTCCTGGCTGTGAAGAATGACGATGAGCTCGATAAACTCTTGACTGGCGTCATTATATCTGAGGGAGGCGTGCTGCCCTCGATCCGTCGTGAACTGCTACCCAAGAAGACCATGAGACCAGCTGCTGCCGAAGAAGCTTTGCAAGACGCTTGAATTGAAGCTACGACGAAGCAGTCAAATGCCTTGGTGTTAATTTAGACAAGCTTCTTTTGAAGCGACAATAGCGATTGCCGCAATGAGAATTGGATAATCATAATGGATAATGTGTACCTATACCTACGGTAATTTTGTGTGGATAGCAGCTCCTTCAAAATGCTAATACGGAATAGTGATCCTTTTATTCAGGTTTCTCAATATGTATGGTATAAACATACATCGTAATTATTAAAAAATTAAATAAATTTAAAATTTGGCTGCAAGAATGTTTGAGTAGGCAATAAATATGATAATTGACACCAGCTTTTGACGGCTACTGCCCTGATATTGTGAGAACGCGTACAAAATAGGTTTAAAAATGCGGCACAAAAATAAAAAAAATTATTCATCACGTCATTAGACATGTTGGTCAAAAGAATACATTGGCATATATTTCAGCGTCTCTTTTCATAAGTCTACAAGATTTACAAGTAGAAAGCTGAAATATTGAGGCGCGTTGACCATTGTTACCAGCTTACACGTGAAAAAAACTTGTAGTTTCATAAATGCCATCTAGTCATTGCCCGTTCTGCAGCAAACTAGGGTTTCTATAATTACGATTTTAAAAAAGCGTCAAAAGATTAAAAACTAGAAAACCGCCTGAGCGTTTAAATAAAGGCCGTTACGGTTACATTCTAAATTAGGCCTATAACTTACTAAAACGGAAATTTTATGGTAAAAAGGCACAATAACTTTACCTATTCATTCCACCATGGACTCCAAACAAGGCAAGAAAAACAAAACACGCTCGTCAAAAGCCGGGGTCATTTTCCCGGTAGGACGCATACATCGTTTGTTGAAGAATGGGAACTACGCGCGTAAGGTCGGAATAGGTGCAGCGGTGTATCTCGCGGCGGAAGCGGAGTATTTGGCAGGCGAAATATTGGAGTTAGCCGCCGACGCCGCCATAGAGAACAAAAGAGCCCGCATCACCCCTCGCCATATTCTCCTGGCTGTGAAGATTGACGATGAGCTCGATAAACTCTTGACTGGCGTCATTATATCTGAGGGAGGCGTGCTGCCCTCGATCCGTCGTGAACTGCTACCCAAGAAGACCATGAGACCAGCTGCTGCCGAAGAAGCTTTGCAAGACGCTTGAATTGAAGCTACGACGAAGCAGTCAAATGCCTTGGTGTTAATTTAGACAAGCTTCTTTTGAAGCGACAATAGCGATTGCCGCAATGAGAATTGGATAATCATAATGGATAATGTGTACCTATACCTACGGTAATTTTGTGTGGATAGCAGCTCCTTCAAAATGCTAATACGGAATAGTGATCCTTTTATTCAGGTTTCTCAATATGTATGGTATAAAAATACATCGTAATTATTAGAAAATTAAATACATTTAAAATTTAGCTGCAAGAATGTTTGAGTAGGCAATAAATATGATAATTGACACCAGCTTTTGACGGCTACTGCCCTGATATTGTGACAACGCGTACAAAATAGGTTTAAAAATGCGGCACAAAAATAAAAAAAATGAGTCATCACGTCATTAGACATGTTGGTCAAAAGGATACATTGGCATATATTTCAGCGTCTCTTTTCATAAGTCTACAAGATTTACAAGTAGAAAGCTGAAATATTGAGGCGCGTTGACCATTGTTACCAGCTTACACGTGAAAAAAACTTGTAGTTTCATAAATGTAATCTAGTCATTGCCCGTTCTGCAGCAAACTAGGGTTTCTATAATTACGATTTTAAAAAAGCGTCAAAAGATTAAAAACTAGAAAACCGCCTGAGCGTTTAAATAAAGTCCGTTACGGTCACATTCTAAATTAGGCCTATAACTTACTAAAACGGAAATTTTATGGTAAAAAGGCACAATAACTTTACCTATTCATTCCACCATGGACTCCAAACAAGGCAAGAAAAACAAAACACGCTCGTCAAAAGCCGGGGTCATTTTCCCGGTAGGACGCATACATCGTTTGTTGAAGAATGGGAACTACGCGCGTAAGGTCGGAATAGGTGCAGCGGTGTATCTCGCGGCGGAAGCGGAGTATTTGGCAGGCGAAATATTGGAGTTAGCCGCCGACGCCGCCATAGAGAACAAAAGAGCCCGCATCACCCCTCGCCATATTCTCCTGGCTGTGAAGATTGACGATGAGCTCGATAAACTCTTGACTGGCGTCATTATATCTGAGGGAGGCGTGCTGCCCTCGATCCGTCGTGAACTGCTACCCAAGAAGACCATGAGACCAGCTGCTGCCGAAGAAGCTTTGCAAGACGCTTGAATTGAAGCTACGACGAAGCAGTCAAATGCCTTGGTGTTAATTTAGACAAGCTTCTTTTGAAGCGACAATAGCGATTGCCGCAATGAGAATTGGATAATCATAATGGATAATGTGTACCTATACCTACGGTAATTTTGTGTGGATAGCAGCTCCTTCAAAATGCTAATACGGAATAGTGATCCTTTTATTCAGGTTTCTCAATATGTATGGTATAAAAATACATCGTAATTATTAGAAAATTAAATACATTTAAAATTTAGCTGCAAGAATGTTTTAGTAGGCAATAAATATGATAATTGACACCAGCTTTTGACGGCTACTGCCCTGATATTGTGACAACGCGTACAAAATAGGTTTAAAAATGCGGCACAAAAATAAAAAAAATGAGTCATCACGTCATTAGACATGTTGGTCAAAAGGATACATTGGCATATATTTCAGCGTCTCTTTTCATAAGTCTACAAGATTTACAAGTAGAAAGCTGAAATATTGAGGCGCGTTGACCATTGTTACCAGCTTACACGTGAAAAAAACTTGTAGTTTCATAAATGTAATCTAGTCATTGCCCGTTCTGCAGCAAACTAGGGTTTCTATAATTACGATTTTAAAAAAGCGTCAAAAAATTAAAAACTAGAAAACCGCCTAAGCGTTTAAATAAAGGCCGTTACGGTCACATTCTAAATTAGGCCTATAACTTACTAAAACGGAAATTTTATGATAAAAAGGCACAATAACTTTACCTATTCATTCTACCATGGACTCCAAACAAGGCAAGAAAAACAAAACACGCTCGTCAAAAGCCGGGGTCATTTTCCCGGTAGGACGCATACATCGTTTGTTGAAGAATGGGAACTACGCGCGTAAGGTCGGAATAGGTGCAGCGGTGTATCTCGCGGCAGTAGCGGAGTATTTGGCAGGCGAAATATAGGAGTTAGCCGCCGACGCCGCCATAGAGAACAAAAGAGCCCGCATCACCCCTCGCCATATTCTCCTGGCTGTGAAGAATGACGATGAGCTCGATAAACTCTTGACTGGCGTCATTATATCTGAGGGAGGCGTGCTGCCCTCGATCCGTCGTGAACTGCTACCCAAGAAGACCATGAGACCAGCTGCTGCCGAAGAAGCTTTGCGAGACGCTTGAATTGAAGCTACGACGAAGCAGTCAAATGCCTTGGTGTTAATTCAGACAAGCTTCTTTTGAAGCGACAATAGCGATTGCCGCAATGAGAATTGGATAATCATAATGGATAATGTGTACCTATACCTACGGTAATTTTGTGTGGATAGCAGCTCCTTCAAAATGCTAATACGGAATAGTGATCCTTTTATTCAGGTTTCTCAATATGTATGGTATAAACATACATCGTAATTATTAGAAAATTAAATACATTATAATTTAGCTGCAAGAATGTTTTAGTAGGCAATAAATATGATAATTGACACCAGCTTTTGACGGCTACTGCCCTGATATTGTGACAACGCGTACAAAATAGGTATAAAATGCGGCACAAAAATAAAAAAAATGAGTCATCACGTCATTAGACATGTTGGTCAAAAGGATACATTGGCATATATTTCAGCGTCTCTTTTCATAAGTCTACAAGATTTACAAGTAGAAAGCTGAAATATTGAGGCGCGTTGACCATTGTTACCAGCTTACACGTGAAAAAAACTTGTAGTTTCATAAATGTCATCTAGTCATTGCCCGTTCTGCAGCAAACTAGGGTTTCTATAATTACGATTTTAAAAAAGCGTCAAAAGATTAAAAACTAGAAAACCGCCTGAGCGTTTAAATAAAGGCCGTTACGGTCACATTCTAAATTAGGCCTATAACTTACTAAAACGGAAATTTTATGGTAAAAAGGCACAATAACTTTACCTATTCATTCCACCATGGACTCCAAACAAGGCAAGAAAAACAAAACACGCTCGTCAAAAGCCGGTGTCATTTTCCCGGTAGGACGCATACATCGTTTGTTGAAGAATGGGAACTACGCGCGTAAGGTCGGAATAGGTGCAGCGGTGTATCTCGCGGCGGTAGCGGAGTATTTGGCAGGCGAAATATTGGAGTTAGCCGCCGACGCCGCCATAGAGAACAAAAGAGCCCGCATCACCCCTCGCCATATTCTCCTGGCTGTGAAGAATGACGATGAGCTCGATAAACTCTTGACTGGCGTCATTATATCTGAGTGAGGCGTGCTGCCCTCGATCCGTCGTGAACTGCTACCCAAGAAGACCATGAGACCAGCTGCTGCCGAAGAAGCTTTGCGAGACGCTTGGATTGAAGCTACGACGAAGCAGTCAAATGCCTTGGTGTTAATTCAGACAAGCTTCTGTTGAAGCGACAACAGCGATTGCCGCAATGAGAATTGGATAATCATAATGGATAATGTGTACCTATACCTACGGTAATTTTGTGTGGATAGCAGCTCCTTCAAAACGCTAATACGAAATAGTGATCCTTTTATTCAGGTTTCTCAATATGTATGGTATGAACATACATCGTAATTATTAAAAAATTAAATAAATTTAAAATTTGGCTGCAAGAATGTTTGAGTAGGCAATAAATATGATAATTGGCACCAGCTTTTGACGGCTACTGCCCTGATATTGTGACAACGCGTACAAAATAGGTTTAAAAATGCGGCACAAAAATAAAAAAAATGAGTCATCACGTCATTAGACATGTTGGTCAAAAGGATACATTGGCATATATTTCAGCGTCTCTTTTCATAAGTCTACAAGATTTACAAGTAGAAAGCTGAAATATTGAGGCGCGTTGACCATTGTTACCAGCTTACACGTGAAAAAAACTTGTAGTTTCATAAATGTCATCTAGTCATTGCCCGTTCTGCAGCAAACTAGGGTTTCTATAATTACGATTTTAAAAAAGCGTCAAAAGATTAAAAACTAGAAAACCGCCTGAGCGTTTAAATAAAGGCCGTTACGGTCACATTCTAAATTAGGCCTATAACTTACTAAAACGGAAATTTTATGGTAAAAAGGCACAATAACTACCTATTCATTCCACCATGGACTCCAAACAAGGCAAGAAAAACAAAACACGCTCGTCAAAAGCCGGGGTCATTTTCCCGGTAGGACGCATACATCGTTTGTTGAAGAATGGAAACTACGCGCGTAAGGTCGGAATAGGTGCAGCGGTGTATCTCGCGGCGGAAGCGGAGTATTTGGCAGGCGAAATATTGGAGTTAGCCGCCGACGCCGCCATAGAGAACAAAAGAGCCCGCATCACCCCTCGCCATATTCTCCTGGCTGTGAAGATTGACGATGAGCTCGATAAACTCTTGACTGGCGTCATTATATCTGAGGGAGGCGTGCTGCCCTCGATCCGTCGTGAACTGCTACCCAAGAAGACCATGAGACCAGCTGCTGCCGAAGAAGCTTTGCAAGACGCTTGAATTGAAGCTACGACGAAGCAGTCAAATGCCTTGGTGTTAATTCAGACAAGCTTCTGTTGAAGCGACAACAGCGATTGCCGCAATGAGAATTGGATAATCATAATGGATAATGTGTACCTATACCTACGGTAATTTTGTGTGGATAGCAGCTCCTTCAAAACGCTAATACGAAATAGTGATCCTTTTATTCAGGTTTCTCAATATGTATGGTATGAACATACATCGTAATTATTAAAAAATTAAATAAATTTAAAATTTGGCTGCAAGAATGTTTGAGTAGGCAATAAATATGATAATTGGCACCAGCTTTTGACGGCTACTGCCCTGATATTGTGACAACGCGTACAAAATAGGTTTAAAAATGCGGCACAAAAATAAAAAAAATGAGTCATCACGTCATTAGACATGTTGGTCAAAAGGATACATTGGCATATATTTCAGCGTCTCTTTTCATAAGTCTACAAGATTTACAAGTAGAAAGCTGAAATATTGAGGCGCGTTGACCATTGTTACCAGCTTACACGTGAAAAAAACTTGTAGTTTCATAAATGTCATCTAGTCATTGCCCGTTCTGCATCAAACTAGGGTTTCTAAAATTACGATTTAAAAAAAGCGTCAAAAGATAAAAAAATAGAAAAACGCCTTAGCGTTTAAATAAAGGCCGTTACGGTCACATTCTAAATTAGGCCTATAACTTACTAAAACAATAAACCGATCGACTGCCTCATTTGACGCGTCAGTTATACATGTAGAATTGATATGAGATTGAGGCAATGTGGAGTGAGGTAGTGAGCGGCGGTCGTCGTCTGTGATATATTGTATCGAATCTGTACCTCTGTAACGTCGTACGTCACAATAAACCAGTATTACCCGCGTACAGTTGTGTTTTTATTTCCATACCATTCCTGTTAACCACCTGTGGCTTCAAAATTTGTCAATAGGGAAGATTACGCAAAACTCTTCGTAGGTGGCGACACTAGCAGCGTTGACATTGTATCTCGTTCCCACTTGCGGTATTGTCTATGCAAGCATCCTTGTCACTCGTTTGACAATCAATTGTGCATGTGTGTATGAATCCCTATATTCCTATACTGGTTTACTATTAGTGGTAGTGCTGCCTCTGGCGGCAGAACATTGCAGTAATGTTCCCTATTTTTAGGGTTCCGTACTCAAAGAGTAAAACGGGACCCTATTACTAAGACTCCGCTGTCCGTCCGTCCGTCCGTCCGTCTGTCCGTCTGTCTGTCTGTCACCAGGCTGTATCTCACTGATACCGTGATAGTTCCAGTTGAAATTTTCACAGATGATGTATTTCTGTTGCCGCTATAACAACACAAGCAGTCGCATAAACAAAAATATAAGGGGTACACAAAGAGTACCAACAGACAACAAGCTGAAGACCTGGAGGTTCATTAATATATGAAAAATATGTTAACATAACAACCTAATCATAAAACATAGAAAAAACAAAGCTTAAAAGAAAAATGTATAAACTTAACAAGTTCATTTATACCGGACCTCGACGCAGTATGTGATTATGCCGTGTAAATAATATGGGCAAGGTTACGCCGTAGAATTTATTTAAAGAAAAAACCAAAAGTATTAATTTCGAAGAGCTGAAACTGCTTACCTTGATCTTTCTTTGGGTGTGCAGTTAGCTCTTGGAGCGGGCGGGCGAGGAATCAAAGATCTCAGCGTGTAGGAATCCGTGTAGACCGACGTAGTCCGGTCAAAGGAAAAAGTTCTCAGCGCGGAGGTACACGTAGTCCGGCGGTCAGGCGAAGCCCACAACACGAATTTGTCCACAAATAATCACTTAAAACATACAGCGGTGAAAATATTACGCGGTGACAGTGTTGTTATCTATGACTGATACCCAAGGTTGGTATTATATTATCTGTGGTCTGTCACCGAAAAACAAAATGCCTTAATGCATGTGTCTTACATATTAATAAAGCTTTCGTATATAAAATGGTGTTTATGTGGACCTAAAATCTAATACAACAACAGCAGAGCGTGGTTGATCAGTTCAACTAAAAATATGGCAAGCAATACGTGTATGTTTCCAAAATTGTCTGACGGAGTCGGTTTCTCGAATTGGAAGTTTAGAGTGAAGATTTTGCTTGAAGAAAGAGGTTTGGACGATACATTAGCACCAGGAAAGACGTGCAAAAAGGAGGATGACGCAAAAGCGCGGTCAGTAATAGTTCAGTGTTTGTCAGACAGATTTTTAGAATACGTAAAGAAATGCTCGACTGCGGCCGAGATGATCGAACAACTCGATAAAATATTTGAAAGAAAAAGCGTGTTCAACAAGCTATATCTTAGAAAAAGATTACTAGCATTAAAATGTTTGACAACTGACAAATTGCAGGATCATTTCCTAAAATTTGACACAATGATCGCTGAACTAGAAGCTTCAGGAACAAAAATCGACGAAAGTGACAAGATATGTCATCTGTTGCTAACTCTACCCTGTGAATACGAAACAGTAATAACAACATTGGAAACTATGAGTGACAACAAGGAATTGGACATAGAGTTCATTAAGTCACGATTATTGGACGCGGAATTGAAATTAAAGGGAGAAGAAAATAAACAGATTGTACACAAAATGGAATCTAGTTTTATATCCTGCTACAAATGTGGACAACAGGGACATATATCTTATGAGTGTAAAAACAATGAGAGACAGAATAACATGCAAAGCCGAGGTAGAAGTCGTGGCAGAGGCAGGTCCAGAGGCCGGTATTTTAGAGGCAGAAGTATTAGAGGAACGTCAGTGAGCTATGCAGAACAAGTTCATGATCAAGAGTCTACATTTATTGCATTATCTGCGCAAAATGATACACAGCAAGGAGATAGTTCAATTATATTTGTTGTAGACTCGGGTGCAACTCATAATTTTATAAAATCTGAGTATGAGGAAATAATGGAGGATGTTAAAAGCTTAAAGGTGCCCATATACATCAAAGTTGCAAATGGAGAAAAATTAATAGCCCAAAAGGAAGGAATTTTGAGGTTAGAATGTCAAAATAACCCAGTTAAGATTGAAGGTTTAATTGTTGAACGACTCACACACAATTTGCTTTCTGTGAGTAAACTGCAGGAGAGAGGACACACTGTGGTATTTAAAAATGGTCAATTAAAAATACACACATCAACGAAGACCTACTTTGGAGAACGGTGTGGAAAACTACATGTTCTTAAATTGTCGAGAAAACAGAAAATGGAGAATTGTGAGTACACAAATAATGATGACAGAGCATGGCACATCAGATTAGGTCATCTCAACAGAAAAGGTTTAGCTATAATGAAGTTACCATATAACAATGATATGTGTGATACATGTATGAAAAATAAAAGTACTAGATTACCTTTTCAACCTGTACAACAGGCACAAGCTCACAAAATAGGAGACTTGATACATTCTGACGTGTCAGGACCTACAAGAACACAGACAAAAGAAGGCTACAGGTATTTCCAGACAATAATAGATGATTTCTCACATTTTACCCAGACTTATTTAATGAAAAATAAATCTGAGGCAGCTGATAACCTGGTGAAGTATATAAAAGAAGTCGAGCTGGAAAAGGAAGTCAAAATTAAGAGAATACGCTGCGACAATGGCGGGGAATACTCATCAAACTCTTTTAAATACTATTGTCAAGATAAAGGCATACAAATTGAGTACACTTTACCATACAGCCCAGCTATGAACGGAAAAAGCGAGCGCATGAATCGCTCAATATATGACAAGGCCAGAACTATACTTGACGAGTCAAACTTACCAAGACACTTATGGGGCCATGCAGTGCTGACAGCAACATATTTACTTAATCGGTGCCCATCAAAAGCAATTCATTTTAAGATCCCTGCTATATTATTTGGAAGAGAATTTAAGCTAAATAAGCTGAAAACTTTTGGATGTCAAGCCTGGATGATGGTAATACCTAAAGGAGACAAATTTGATTCAAGAGCAAAAGAAGTAAGAATGATAGGATATGGGAGAACTGGTTATAAAGTATGGGACCCTGAGACAGATGATGTTATTTTTACAAGAGATGTAAGATTCAATGAGAATAATATAAAATATAAGAATAAAATAAATGAACCAGAAGAAGTGGAAATCCAGATTGAACAAAAGGAGGAACCTAGAGAGAAAAAAGATGGAAGGATTGGAAAAGATGATAAGGAAGATGATAAAGCAAGAGAAGAAAATGATAATGCGAGAGAAGAAACTGAAAACATAGAAGAAAGGAGAACAACAAGAGGAAGAATTATAAAGACACCACAACATCTACACGAATATGAATTAAATGAAGCATACTGTCTATTGAATGATGAAGAGGAACCACAGAGCTATGAAGAAGCTATCAGTGACGGATGGATAGATGCCGTCAACACAGAACTAGAAGCATTAAAGAAAATGAATACCTGGACTGTGACAAATTTACCAAATGATAAAAAAGCTATTGATACAAAATGGATATTTAAGACAAAAGATAATGGCTTGAAAAAGGCTCGATTAGTAGCAAGAGGTTTCCAAATACGAGAACCAGAAGACTTTGGTAAAAACTATGCTCCAGTTGCAAGGACTTCAACTGTACGAACACTATTAGCGTACGCAGTTCAAAATAATTATAATATGAGACAGCTGGATGTTCCCACAGCTTTCCTTAATGGGATGTTGGACTCGGAAGTGTACATAAAAGCACCTCAAGGAGTACAAATAGAAGAAGGAAAAGTGTTGAAACTAATTAGAGCATTATATGGCTTAAAAGAAAGTCCAAAGTGTTGGAATCAAAGATTCAATGATTATATTGAAACGCAAGGATTTAAAAGATCACTACATGATTTTTGTTTATACACCAGTGAAGAAAACAAAGTGTGGATGGTAATATATGTAGATGACATTATTCTAACAGGAGATGATGGAAATATGAACAAAGTGATACTGGATTTAAAAGAAGAATTTCGAGTAAAAGACTTTGGCTCTCCAAAGACATTCTTAGGAATGGAAATAGATAGAAACAGAGATCATTTGAAAATTACACAGAAGAACCAGATACATAAAATGCTTGAAAAATTCAAAATGACTGACTGTAAGAGTACAACTACACCAATGCAGAAAGACTATCAGCATGATGTCAAAGAAGATGTAGTTCAAGATGTCCCATATAGACAACTGATTGGTGGACTCATGTTCATGGCGACTGTTACCCGACCAGATATCGCATATGCAGTCTCATATCTCAGCCAATATTTAGATAAACCAACCAGAAGTCTATGGACTCAAGCCAAGCGAGTATTAAGATATTTAAAAGGCACAGATAATACAGGACTGATATATGAACGGACGGAGAACAACTCTTTAGAAACTTATTCAGATGCAGACTGGGCCGGAAATCACACAGATAGAAAAAGTGTATCCGGGTCTGTTACCCTGTACAATGGATGTCTTGTATCATGGTTTTCCAGAAAACAGACATGCGTGGCGCTTTCGACTGTCGAAGCGGAATATGTGGCAGCGGCTGCTAGTGCGTGTGACTTGCTATATATAAAAGGACTATTCAGTGATTTGAGTGAACTCAGCAGTGACATGCATTGTGTACTTTACATGGACAATAAAGGTGCTATACAATTATCTAAATCTTTCGAGAATAGTAAGCGTGCTAAGCACATTGATATAAAGAACCATTTCATAAAAGATCTAATCGTTAAGAAAGAGATAATTGTCGAGTACATTTCTACTAATGAAAATGTATCTGATTTGTTAACTAAAAGCTTATCTTGTGAAAAGCTTCGTTTGATGAAAAACAATTTAAATATTAATTAATGGTTAATGTCTGTATTCGTTTTGTCTTTTGTCAATTAATTTGCAAAGTAGGCAATAATCGATTGATTCACTTTATTTTGTTTAGTTAAAAGTTTTCAATCGAGGCGGGGTGTTGTTATCTATGACTGATACCCAAGGTTGGTATTATATTATCTGTGGTCTGTCACCGAAAAACAAAATGCCTTAATGCATGTGTCTTACATATTAATAAAGCTTTCGTATATAAAATGGTGTTTATGTGGACCTAAAATCTAATACAACAACAGACAGGACGTAGGAAAATTAGTGATTGGCAACTGTATTTATTTTTCTTTTTGACGTATGCGGTGTAAATTCTCAGCAACTTTTCAGAAAGGAGGCCAAAAGGGATTTTGCTCTGACGGCTTAACCAGTATGCATGCACAAGTTATAGGTAGGTAGGTAATAAGTATATAGGTACATGGGATTAATGAAGACAGTTTGGATTTAGGATTTCAGGTGATGTGAATAGTAAGATTTACCTTAGGTAGGTAAGTATTATTCTCATGGATGAGCTAAAAATAATTTACACCTCAAAACCTTAACAAATCCATTGTTTGCTTGTGCATTCACAAGCAATGTCGTATGAGTGAAAAGGGGACGAACTGAAAACCAGCGCAGCCGAAATGGTTGTCTCACTTGGTTGTTTTGAGTTCGTTTATTTTGTCACACAAATAATATTGTTTTTTGATTTTACTCTGCTACTGGCAGGGACAATGAAAGTGTGCTGGCCCCCATTTCACCAAGTTGAGTTGCTCAAATTGCCTTGCTGAGTCGTGAAGTAACGATGTAGTCCACGCACCACCACTCGTCGAACCAGTAATATCGTATAGTCGAATAAGTAAAAATCCTATTAGTATTATTATGAACACGAGGAGCTGAGCACGTGTGTAGGGCTTCGAAGGCGCCCCTTTATATGAGCGCGCGTAGCGCGTTCAGAATCAGGCTTTAACTATATATTTTAAGGTCGCCAGAGCTCCCTAGGGTGCGCTGTGTTGGGAGTGCGGGGCCTGCATGTCTCTATCTGCCAACATAGCGAATCCTCAAGTGAATAAAGGGTCGGCAACGCGCTTGTGATTCTTCTGAAGTCACAAGTGTCCATAGGCTACGGTACCAGCTTAACATCAGGCTGGCCGTAAACTTGTTTGCCACCGGCGTTGTATAAAAATAAAATAAAATACAGCGTGTATGCAGTACGAGCGCGTTCCAGTTATAACCATAATATCTACGCGTAGCCTACGGCCGTCCTCAACAAGCAGGACAGCCTCAACCGATATGATTTCTTATAGCTTGGTATCGTGCTAGGGTGGCAAATAAAACTGCTCATAAAACGTGTGTATAATACATGATATAATCTGTAATCTGGGGTCTAGTATCGCAGGCAGTGGTCGTGCACGTGGTGCATGGGCGCGGCGTTCTCTTTGTCGCGCGTGTAGTGCTGCGCGGGCGCCGGCACCGCTGCCACGGCTGTGGGGAACTCTTCGATCGGGGCCTCGTATTCGTCACCGGAGTTATCTGTTAACAAATAAATAATTGGTTGTCTATAAAGTCGGTATACGGACGATAATTTTACGTGATAAACGTTTGACCCCATTTCACCCCCTTAGAGGGTAAATTTTGAAAAATCCTTTCGTAGTGCACCCCTAGAACTTATAAGGAACCTACGTGCCAAATTTGGAATCTCTAGAACCAGCGGTTTGGGCTGTGCGTTGATATTTCATGCGTGCAGTCGGCGTTCATCGATTTATAAGACGTTATCTCGTCAAAAAATAATTAAATATTGGAGGATCTTACACAAAACATCCTACACCCAAACTCAGGAAAACTCCGGACCACTTCTTGACGTTAAATTGGGCTGAAATTAGGTAAACTTGCGTATCTTCGGTGACAATGCACCTTCTGACTCCATTATCAGACTAGCTCTACGGTACCATATTGACCGTAGCGCTAGTCTGATAATGAAGTCAGAAGAAGGCCATACCTAGGAACTCCTCAACGACACGTGATCAACGCGTGTTGTTTGTCAATCGAGGTAGAGACAGAGACTACTTATACGGTTTATGTTCACTTAAATAGACCCCAGCCTTCTGCTAGCACTCTAGTACTACTAAAGTGCCAGGAACCCTAAGCTACTATACACTAGGCATTGCCTACGAGCGGTCTTCAATTGCCGCTGCATCCCGCTGCACCTCCGTCTGGTGCGGTGCGAAATTTATATACGAACTGAGGCTTTATATACAACGAGAAACCCGGCGCTCCGCACACCGTAGCGGGATGTGGTGGCAATGTGAAAACCGCCGTAGCCGCTTTCCTCTAAACACGATTTTCCGCATGTTAATCGTATTTAATCGTATGGCATACATCTTTCTCACCTTTGAGTTTGTCACTCTTTAGTACCACTCAGGGGACACGTGCAGGGTTGTGGTAGGTAGCTCCTGCGGACGTAAGTGACAGTTGTCCCCCCTTTGTCAAGTGAGCGGGCAACTCGACTGTTAGAGGTTCTTAAGCCGCCCGAAGGCCTCTAAACTCGGCTTAACGAATACTGTCTTAGACAGCAGCCGGGATCAACTGCTTAGCGTGCCTTCCAAAGCACGGGAGCGCTAATCAAACAGGCGGTCACCCATCCAAAGACTGACCGCTGCCATCTTTGCTTAACCTGCGTTATCGTTTCCGATTCGCAGGCGCCGCTAGGCTATGAAATGAACGCTTCTCGGCTCCTAGCGTAGCGCTACTACTTAGTTCCTTAGCAGTGAATGTGGTATGGAGGGTCTCGTATCGTGAAAAGTCCTTGGATGACATACCGGAAGCCTCTAGGTAGCCGAAGAGCCTGGCGGCGCCGGCGGCGCGCTGCTCGCGGCGGCGTCCCTGCGCCGACGTGGTGGCGTCCTCCGTCGGCGGCACCGGCGTCGTGAAGTTGCGCACGCCCGTCGGCACCTTGAGGTTGCGGCTCTCGATGTGACTGGGGAACAGAACAATCACTTAGGTACTGGAGATGATTTTGCTGGAGAGATCTTGAATAAGTATGTCGCTAAATTTATTGTTTACGTTACAGTATCAAAACAGGTACAATGATCTATGACTATTAGTGTAGCGCGACAGTCACGCGTTCGTGAAACGCGCCTTTATATCGCTCCAAAACGTCACCGTGTGTAAACCGCCATTTAGTCCCATATCTCGTAATGAAAGCGACCGTGATCCTTTTTTACAAAAACGAAAACTTAAGAGTGGTTGGTTACACAAGGCGACTTTTTGCAGCGATACAAACTTGTGTTTCACGAAAGTTATAAGGGTCATTGAACAACTTTCTGAGGAGCCAATAAACATAGTTCCAACAATCCCGTTACACAATTATTCAAATACTTACTGAGCTTCCCTCAAATGATGCGCCAACTGATGCTGATCGTCCGCCAAGAACGGACATTTTGCACACGCCTTCTTATTATGCACTTTATGCACATGCGTCGCCAGCCTTTCTGCCCGCGCTGCCTTATATTCGCAGAGCGCGCACGCAAACGGCTTCAAGTGCGTGTTGAGGTGCCGCTTCAAACACCAGTTGTCGACTCCTGACCACGTGCAATAGCAACACGCGTATCGCCTCTCTCCCTTGCGTCTGACGCCCGCTGCGCTGTTAGCTCCAGTCGGCGAATTGGTGTTGGCAACAGGAGTATTGACTACGATTTTCGGTTGCGGGATAGCCGCGGGCGCTTCAGCCTTAGCCAAAGGCGCGCGTTCGATCTTCACAGGCGCTCTGTACTCCTGCGCAGGTGGAGGCTCCGCTGGCGGTTTCGTGTTCGTAGTATAATAATGGTGAGTTGTAGCTGGCTGCTTTCCAGTCGGTCGTCTTATTCTATTTAAATCATAGGGCTGGTCTCTGTGCATTCTAAGGAAATGTTTCTTGACATGGTCGGCTCTATTGAACTGCTTCTGGCAGAGGTAGCAGTGGAAGGGTTTCTCGTCGCGATGGATGTTCTCGTGGCGCGTGAAGAGGTCGCGGCGGTCGGTGGCGTAGGGGCAGGCGGGGCAGGCGTAGCGCTTGCCCGGCTCGGCCGCCGGCGCGGGCTCGGGCGCGGGGGGCTCCACTACAGGTACGACGGGGCTGGCTCGGCGCTCGTTGCGCTGGTTTTCCACCTGAAGAATACAGGTTTTAAAGTTTAAGTCTACACACAGACGGCCGAGTACTAACAAATTGCTCATGAATAAAAATAATAGGTAACAAAAACAGTATCTGCACACCAAGATCCCCGTTTCATTGAGTGTAAGTACCTAACAGTGTGACGTTATCGAAGCCGACTACTGCCAGACTGGCTTATATTTTGATAGCGTGGGTAAACTCTAATTGTCACGTCTGTCTGACTTAAATTAAGTCAGCAAAGAAAGGTATAAGTGAGGTTGTTTGGTCAGCTTCTGATATAATGATGTTGGTTATAAATATCAGGTTTTTGAGTCCCAGAAGATACCGTGTGGCGTAACCGAGGACAGGATTCTAAGTTTTCACGCGACAGCTGCACAATAATTTAATGGACTGAATAATTTCTTTGGCGCAGAGCACGATGAGCTGCCTTAGGTACAGGGCTCACAAAGTTTGACTTTGAACGATACCTTGGTTTTGAGTCGCTGCAGATATCGTGTGACGTCATCTAGAGCAGGGTTTTCTCGGAGCAGCTGGTCGGCGGCTGCGGGGTCCGAGTGGTGGTCTCGAGCGAGGTGCTGCCTCACAGCGCGCGCCCACCCGCTCGCAAAGCCACACTGTATACAAAGACGTAACATAGAACATAGTAGAAGTTAGTGAAAAGAAGAACAGTATTAGGTTGATTGATTCCTTTATTTAAATTCTATTCGTGAGTGGTGACCACAATGTTACATACTTACAGCCGGCATTACAATTTTATATTGTACTAGCTGTTGCCCGCGACTTCGTCCGCGTAGAACTTTTTATCGTCTTAGAAAATGATTTCTCTCAATACAAAATTTGAACCCTCTTTTAGGGGATAATTAAAAAAAAAGTTGATGTTCATTTTCTAGTTTGTGAACAAACAGTCTAAAACCAAAGTTAAAAATCTCATACTTTAAAAATGCCTTGAAATACTCAAACTTTGAACCAATTTTAACACTCTTAGGGGATGAATTTGGAAAAACTCTGAAATCAGTTTTGTAGTATTTTAACGTACAGAATAAGACCGAAGTTAAAAATCTCTTACTCACACTTTAAAATTTTATTGCTCGCCATTTAAAATTTGAACCCCC
Source organism: Epinotia brunnichana (assembly GCA_963854355.1). Taxonomy (NCBI): domain Eukaryota; kingdom Metazoa; phylum Arthropoda; class Insecta; order Lepidoptera; family Tortricidae; genus Epinotia; species Epinotia brunnichana. Next base: position 5,226,961 of record OY977949.1, on the reverse strand, counting down.
TTTTAAACCCCCTTAGAGGTTGAATTTTTCTAATCGCTGAAAGAACTTTTTTCGTAAACTTTTAAGTCTCTAGCTCAAAAAAAGTGTTGCCCATACAAAGCTTTCTTAACCCCCTTAGGGGTGGAATTTTCTAAAACTCTGAAAGTACTTTATTATTAATTTTAATAAGTAACATTTTGAATAGTTTTAAGTCTAGTAAAAAAAAAAGTTTTTCCCACACAACACTGGCTACCCTTCTTAAGGATCTTAAGGATCCCCTTAGGGATGGAGTTTTCTAAAACGCTGAAAGTTCTTTTTTAGTATTCTAATAAGTAATCTTTTAGCAAAGTTTTAAGTCTAACTCAAAAAAAAGTGTTGCCCATGCAAAGCTTGCTCTCTTTTTTAACCCTATTAGGGGTGGAATTTTCTAAAACGATTTGTGTTCTTTTTTTGTATTTTAATAAGTAATCTTTCTACAAAGTTTCAAGTCTCTAACTCAAAAACATAAACTTTCCCTGATAAAAACTTTGCACCCCTTTTTATCCCCCTTAGGGATAGATTTTTTCAAAACGCTGAAAGGCTTTTTTTTGGATTTTTATAAGTAATCTTTCTACAAAGTTTTAAGTGTCTAGCTCAGAAAAAGTGTTCCCCATACAAACCTTGCACCTTTTTTTAACCCCCTTAGGGAATAATTTTTGGAAAACGCCGAATGTAGTATTTTTCATGTTCTAATAAGTAATTTTTCGTCAAAATTTTAAGTCTCTATTAAAAAAAAATATGTTTTCCCATACAAACTTTGCACCCTATTTTACCCCCTTAGGGATGAAATTTTCCAAAACGCTGAAAGTACTTTCTTTGTTTTGTATTTAAATAATCTTTCTACAAAGTTTTAGGACTCTAGCTAAAAAAAATAGTTTCCCACATACAAACTTTGCACCCCTATTTTAGCCCCCTATTTTTAGGGGTAGAATTTTCTAAAACGCTGAAAGTACTTAATTTGTATTCTGATGACCAATCTTTCTACAAAGTTTTAAGTCTCTATTTAAAAAAAATATTGTTTCCCCCATACAAAATTTGCACCCCTATTCTACCCCCTTAGGGGTAGATTTTTTTAAAACACTGAATCTAGGTACTTTATTTGTATTCTAATGAATAATTTCTCTACAAAGTTTTAAGTCTCTATTTAAAAAAAAGTAGTTTTTCCCATACAAACTTTGCACTCTATTTTACCCCTTTAGGGGTAGAATTTTCTAAAACCCTGAAAGTTCTTTATTTGTATTCTAATGACTGATCTTTCTACAAAGTTTTAAGTCTCTTTTTAAAATAAAAATGTTTCCCCCATACAAACCTTGCACCCCTATTTTACCCCCGTAGGGGTGGAATTTTCCAAAACGCTGAAAGTGTTTCATTTGTATTCTAATAACTAATTTTTCTACAAAGTTTAAGTCTATAGCTCAAAAAAAAAGGTTCTCCCATACAAACTTTGCACCCCCATTTTACCCCCTTAGGGGTAGAATTTTCAAAAATTCCTTTTTATCCCTAGCCCACGTTATAAAAGCAATATACTGTGCAAAAATCAACTCTCTAAGATTAGTAGTTTCGGCTGTGCGTTGATGAGTGAGTGAGTGAGTGAGTGAGTGAGTGAATAAGTCAGTCAGGACATAGGCATTTATTATGTATAAATAGATAGAAGATAATGAAACTCCCATTCAAATATCTCAAAAAATTATGAAGCTACATCCGTTTTAATGTCGCTTGTTAGAGTGAGAAAACGATGAGGGACTGTGACGTCAATATACTCGAGCGTCATAGTAAAAAACAATCGTTTCATATGAAGGTGCGTTTTGCGGAAAAGGGACAGAACATACCCCCTCTTAAAACTTTGGACTCTTATAACTTAATCATTACCTATATAACCTCTTGCTTTGTTTTTTTCTCCATTTGACTATATTTATTTTAAATTCTTTTTCGAGAAAATACATTATGATTATTTACCATATTTTCGATTCCTGAGCTATAACCACGAACTTCGGAATTCGAAAATATTCGGGTATCTCTATCTCTATCGCACTAACCATACTCGAGTGACAGGGATGCAAATATATGAACATTGAGTATCGGTTTTCGTGGTAGCGCCGCAGGTACTTTGGCTGAATGCGCCGAGCGCGTGCCATGGCCATTCAAAAAAAACAAATTCGTGTTAATTATATTGTTCAAATTTGTTGATTTCATTTATTGAAATTACGACATAAAACGACATTTGCGCATATAAGTTCTCATATCAGAATCGAATATTTTTTTATGGTTTATATTTTAGCATTTGTCTCGTAAAGGTCTATCGTAGACGGGATTTAAATTATTAATAAGTGAAAGGCAAAGCAATTCCGCCATTTTGACGAAAATTTGACGGTTCTTATAGCTGACAGTTGGAGCAGCGTTTGATTTCAATAAAATTAAATGAAAAATTAAATGAAGTCGTATATTTCGGAAAATTAATTAACTGTCGCAGTCGGATAAAAACTATCCTAAGTTGCAGCTAGAATAATAATGTACCTATATAAAATGTTTCATATTTTTCCGTTCATGGGATGCTGAGAACATTCGAACCGCGCAAAGCTTAGTTTCAAACTGGCTGATTCTTTTTTTAATTTAGAGATTTATTATAAGTGGAGATTGCATGCCAAAGATACTCGTAAGTTTATATCGTTTCCAAAGTTTATTTTCTACAGAATAAGTAATCCTTGCATTTTCTCCCAAACCGATGATGCAACTAAGGAATTAAACGCGGTTTTAAAATCAACCAAGTAGGTACGAAACTACGTACCTATTGTGTCTCTTATATTACGAAAGCGTAACTTAGGTGTGAGTTGGTTGTAATAAAATTCATGATATCAATATTGTCAAGGTAAACGTTATTTAACTATGATTTTGAGTTGGTATTGTTGGTATTCCAGCGCTGTCTAAGCAACTCATTTAAGACCAAACGCTGGGCAATAAATTGCTGTTAATGAAAATTGCCTGAACCAACGGGTAATGGCCGCCCAGGCGAGGGGTTCTTCCTTAGCGGGCGATGACATTGCTCCTTACACATAACAATACTGTCAATGAGTATATCGTACCTGGGCCAAAGGGCAATGAAACACCCTAGCATGAGAATGCGTCCCCAGCCAGTGCTCGGCCACTCGAGCCAGGAAGCCGACGCACTCGCACTCAGTACACTTGAAGAGGCGCTGGGCAGGGTTGTACGAGGCTACCCGGGAGTGGGCCCAGGCCAGGGGTTCCTCCGCTGCCGTCCAACGGTCTTCGGCCGCTGGGTCGATGCGGGGGGTGAAGTTAGCCTGAGAAAGAGGGTGGAAAAATAATATCTTAACACGTTTTCTTTTGCGTGAATAACTTAAGACTATCTTGGCGGATCTATACACCACCAGTTTGCTTAGGTTTTTAGTACTTTTTAGTAAAAGTCTTAGTATTTTTTGCACCTTTTCACACTTTTGGAAAGCAATACCGCGTAAGCGTACAAGCGTAGCCAAGCCGAACTCCATAACCTCAGAATGAAGTAGGTCGTACATGTTTCGTTGCACGCGTGAAAACTTTGTTCTGAACATACTCTCTACTTTGTAGTAAAAGTAGTTAGTAGTAACTACTCACTTAACCGTACTGGGTCGACCGACTGGTAGCTGGAGAGTGAATCTACGTCAACTTCAGGGCAAAAACTGGCAGAAGCTGGCGAAGGATTGGGATAAGTGGCGTGCTCTCGTTTTGGAGGCCAATATAGATGGATTACAGAGCCAACATAGTTAGTTAATTAGTTAGCAACTCACTTGCAGGATGCCTGGAGGCGGGAACCCATTCTGCATAAGCGCAGCCAAGCCCCAAGCGGTGATGTGCTCCTCAGGGCGTAGTTCTTCCTCCAAGTCTCTCTCTGCTGCTGGGAACTCCACGCCGATTACGCCACCACCCACCGTGGCCTGCCACACCAACGTCTGGTTACAATGAGGCCCCCAAGGGCTTGTAGTTTCAATAACACAGAATAAATTAAAATAAGTAACTACTAGTATCAAACAGTTCCCCGTAAGTCCCAAGATTGCTCATTCGCTCATTTGATCTGACCAAAAGTTAACTTGGATTTGGGCATGATTTTAGGTGCAGTTTTGTAGCAATTAACCGCCGAAAATTTACGAAAGTTACGAAGTTCGTTACGAAGAAATTTCTTAAGTGATTTCAATATAGATATTGCCTAACAGGAAACTTGTTTTCATTTCCCATGAAATTCTTTGAAATATTTCTTACTTAATCCACTGGTCGATTGCGTAACGCTTGTTGCTTTGTACTTGAAATTGAATCTTGCCTCTGTAAATGCTATGTCAATACGGGTTACTAGGATTATTGCGTCGTTATGTAGCAGTTAAAATGACAGGGTTCTACACTGGCCTAGGAATCAAATTGGTTGACCGTACGTTAGGTACTTTGATCGAAATATATTTTTTTGTGCGGAAAAACAACAGTTCCTTAGTCGCGTTCGGAAAGTTACGCAATCACCCTCACGCTCAGGAGCTTAGAAATTGCTAGTTTTTGATAAACTAATACAAGAAAGAGGTTGTGTCCAGTTACCTCCTCTCCGTAGAGCTTCTTAGTGATCTCCTTGAACATATCTTCGCAATCCATGGTGAGGGCTGCCACGCTGGACACCGCGCTGTCCATGCCGCGCTACACGCTGCGCTGCAACAAACGCCGTGTTAGCACAGAATAACACACAGAGTGCGTGACACAAGCGGGACGTTCGCTGGACGCGACCGCTGCGCACCGATATTTACGGTAACAGGATAGCGACGCCACACAGACTGCGCGATGCGTGTTCTGTGTGACTGCGCGCCCCGCACGCGCGCATTCAACGCGTCCCGCTGTCGTCGCGCATTGACCAAGCCTTAAGAGGAATGCCTATCTGCGATAACGCTCTTGACTGTTTCCTCCCTGGATTTTGAATCCAGAGCAATGATTTTTTCAAGTAAGTTCAATATCATCAATATCTATGCCGCTATGTTTCGCTTTTTGGATCTTCTTATTTTAAAGAAAAAATTTAAAAGGCGCAGTATACAAATATAACAACAAATATCCAAAAAATCAGAAAGTAGATTATTTCTTCCTCTTGCAGTTTCCAAAATTTTATGATGATAGGTTGCGTTTCGGAGGAGGAAACAGTCGAGAGCGAAACCAGGATTTTAGAGTATTTTGCGTGGGAATTTTATTTCGAGCTGCAGTGTTGTCCTTATCGCATAGACAGCTCCCGCCGCCCACTAGAGCGCGACAGAAACATTGCGTCAAAATTTTGAGATTTTAAAAGTTGCTCAGCTAGGCATTGCTCTTAAGTAATTTGTACAGCCGCACTCTGTAGCTGAACTCCTTGGTACCTTGTGATGTGACTTTGCACCAGCTTGATATCGTCGTATCGCAGTTTAAACATGACGTTAACGCAACACGGTACAAAGGTGTTTAGCCCCTTGTGAGGCCGATTGTACTTCCGTACAGAAGGTGCTTTGTCTAACAAAACCGATGCTTGAAAGCTAGAAATCATAGCAAGTGCTCTTTCGTATAGAAGACTGCTCTTGACTAAGATACGAAAGAGCGCATACACACGCGCGCATCTTGCATCAGCAACAAACGCGATACAGGTGACTCTAGTGTCGCGCGACAGACGTGCGTTTATATCGCTGCAAAAAGTCGCCCTGTGTAGTGTGTAATCGCTCTACGGCTGTCCCGTTTTGTGTTACACTGTCAGTGACAACACCGGCAGCGGCAGCGGGACTATAGGGCCTTAAGACCTGGCTAGATGCAGTGCACTCACTGAGGGAGGGGAGATAAACCATCTCCACCAACATAACCCTGCAATAGATCAAACGGCATAGCAATTCACGCGGTAACGACGCAATCGATTCACTGGCTAGAGAGGGTTCATAGTCAAGAGCCTTAGGGCCGGAATCCACAATTCCTCTACCCCCCGCATGGCTGCGAAGCGCACTGCGATTAAACACCAAGGTAGAACACCAAAAATATTGGAACACCCTAGGAACCTGCAGGCAAACCAGGGAGGCCCTCCCGACAATCAACCCCGGATTGTCAAGGAAGCTAAAGCTAAAGAGGCCGGCACTCCGTCTTCTGATAGGAGCCATAACTGTAGTCTCACACTACTAAACAAACACCTTTTTACTCTAGGTGTTACATACAGTCCTCTCTGCAGAGCCTGCATGATGGAAGAGGAAGAGACAGCCGCCCACGTCATCCTGACATGTCCTGGGGTGGCAGATTACAGAGCAAAGCACCTCGGAACACCGGGGTCACTATCGGAGGCCGTCGGCAACGTAAAGGGTCTGCTAGGCTTCCTGGTGGAACTGGGTTAGCACGAATACGAGTAGTGCCAAAACCCGTATACGCAAAATAGGCGCATTATGACGTCGAGTTGCGGAAACCCAGCCCGCGTACAACCTATAATCTATAATAACCATCTCGCTCTAAAAAGTGGGTGTGAGTGCAGTTAGAGCATTGCATTTAGCCAGGTCTAAATGCCGCTGTCCGAACAATAGTGTCACGGCCCGGCGCGGCGGTGTCAACTGCGTTCGAGTGAATTTGAGAGGTCCATGAAAGCCGTTTTTAGCCGAAGTGGCAAGAGGAACAAGAACATGATTGGTGTGATTGCAATTACAATGGAAATATAACCCTTCATCATCATCATCATCATATCAGCCCAAAGACGTCCACTGCTGGACATAGGCCTCCCCCAAAGAGTGCCAAAATGACCGATCCCCCTACCCCTATATAACCCTTAAAGTGTCGTAACTACATGCTATATTCGGCACGTTTTGATAACTAATCGTGACATAATATGTCCACTCTATTTAAATATTTACAAATAACGTATCAAATGGAATAGATTGCATAGTAGGTACCTAAGAAGGTAGCGGGACTATCTAAATATTGACAACTGTCCGAGGTAAAGATATGAACACGATACTCCAGTTTTCCCTAATTAGGATACTTAGAAAACAAAATGATATTGTCGATGACCGCTTTTCAAAACCTAACCTTGGGGTCACCACATGTAAAGTATGTCGAATAGTGCACTTGAGATAGCTCTTGACATCGCTGATTTAATGGCACTGCTTCTGAATCAAGGTTTACATGAAGATACAATGAAAAGGTAGGTACATACGAATAGGCAGTTATGAAAACTTTAAGTTGCTAAGCACATTGTGTAGGGCAGCATACGAGTATAGCCTTGTAATTGATCTAAATGAAGTAATTAAAGGCTTTTACCACCTTTTTTAACACGTCATAGGCTTTAGACAAAAAGGATTAGTGCATACCATGTTGTGGTTTGGTCTTAGATAAAGTCTAAGTGAACTTAGTCTATTAACCGCTTGCGTAGTACATGATTAACTACGTTTTCAACGAAAAAATATATAAAGACGTAAGTTTTTACCCATGACTTCGCCCGCGCCTAACTCGTTTATATCGTAGCTCTAGCTCCATACAAACTTTCGCCCCGCGTTTTGTTGCCTTAGGAAGTAATTTTGGGGAAAAACTCCTATATCCATCCTGTATCCTTGCCCGTGATTCAAACTATCTCCTTACCAAATGTCATCTCAATCGGTTCAGCTGTTTAAGCATAAAAAAGTAACAGACAGATAGAGTTAGTATGGACTAGTATGGATGACAGAAAGTAGAATGTTGTGTTGCTACTCTGCTATCCGTCAGGCTATTATATTTGTAGATGAATTTGTAATTGGAGTGAATATATTGGAAGCGAGCCATACTTTTATCAATTTTCTACACTGTAACACTATAACACTAACCACCTGACACGTCACCCGGGGTTCCCCGATTGCAGTGTGCATCTACCCCGGGGGAAACTGGGGTGGCGCGGCCCGGAGGGGCGGGCGAAGATAGGGGAAATTTGACTTTTACAGATTGTGTGACGATTTGCGTGCAATGGAAAAGGAATGTATACTTTGACGTTTTTAGCGCATCTAAAATTGTGCGCGACATTTTTAGAAATTTTATATTTCAAATAATCTAATAGCAAACACATAATGAGCTAGTAGTTAAGTATCTTTATAACACAGAAACTTAAACGCTTTTCTTTGTAATGTAATGGAAATGAGAGCCAAATGGATGTATGAGAAACAAAGAAAATGAGCATGGAACAAAGACATTGAGATACCCTTTCTAGCTTTAATGATTATTATTCTATAAATTATGCTTTTTAACTGCATGCCACTTTTCCAAGAAAAAAATTCGTTCAAATTGGTCATTTGGAAAGGTCAAACATAGATACCTTAGTTGTCATTCGTTTAATTGACAAGGCGGGCGGATTCCGGACACAGCTTTTATGTGACATTGTCATCTCCAAAAACCCACTTTTGTTCACAAAAACATAAAGAAAATCACTCACCGCGAAAAATCCAGAACAGCTCGATAACCTCAGCCGATTAAAGTATCACTCACAAAAAATCAATACAGACAGCATTACATCTAAACCGTGTAATTTTAAGGGCGGGCGGGCGGACGCGACGCATCGATAACAACACTGAGTTTTTCTAGTTGTAGTTTGTTAATTGAAAATGTAATGATGAACAAGTAGAGAACAAGTAGGATTATGAATAAAGGCTGGGCTTACCTGAAGTAGCATTGGAGCTCAGGCCAGCCCGGCGCGCCGCCGTCGACTGAGCCATCGATCGGCGCCCCCCGCGCGGTATTGACTAAATACTTGCCCACGCATACTCCTAATGTAGATAAGCCTTGGACGTTTGCTTAGTTTAAAGGGGAGATTTGTTAATGTTGAGATTTAAAGCGGGGAAGGAAAATGTAGTTACGATTAGGAGACATTTATAGCATGTTTTCTTTGTTTAGAGAGCGTTTGACTGAGAACGCTTGATAGCAAGACGCCTACGATAGCCTACGTTTTATAATAAACTTTAAACAAATACTAGAGCATCTTATAATTTTAAATTGCTGTGTCTCATCAAATACATTCTAGAAATTACAAAAAATAAGTTGGGATCCATTAAGGAGAAAGAGAAAAAAATATTACAATCACTTCCCGGACTATATCAAGGCGGAGGAAAAAGACTCAATATACGCGAACAAGTTAAACACATTCCTCGCAAAAAAAGCTTTCTATGCACCAAAAGATTTTCTAAGCGATAGTTTTTAATCAGTAGTAAAATTTGTATAAGTATGATATTAGCTACTTTATAAACAAAATATATGTATTGTAATACCCTTACAGGGTTCATGTTTGTAACCTAATGTCACAATTGTTATCTGTGTACTCAACATGAAAGCAATAAAATAATTGAAATTGAAACACTGAGAAATATTAGCCGCTGCGTTATAATTAAGATTGGTAATAACATAAGCTGGATGTATTGTACCTATTTGTGTTAAGTGGTTAGACTTCTTACTTTCTCATACACAAAAAATGTTTTAAAGTAGGAAGTACCACAGTTGGCAATTTGGTGCTTAGATTACCTACAGTAACCCACAAGAAGCTTTGAGGGCGTAACTCCCACGAATCACTTTGACACCCATCCAGTGTTGTTTAATCAAAACTGTTTCATACACACATTATGATGATAACACCCACATCAGAGAAACCAAACTTAAATGTCTTCAATATCAAATTAACTTTGTTTGTCAAGGAACAAAGTACTTAGTATATCTAAACGAATCAGAACACCCTACTCCCACGTGGTCTTGTCTGTACTACCCTTATCATTATTATTCTGGTAGTGGCGTCCGGGCTGTGAGAGCCCTTATATCACTGCGACCATCGCTGATCTATTGTGATCGCCACTTACTAGAATTCTTGGTCAAGTCCTGCAAACTCGAAGAGTTGCAGGATTTTGTTGAACTCAAAAAATTGGTTCACCTCCGGGCACATGATGTGTTTGCCCAGAAACTAAAAAAAACAAGCTGCGCATAAAGCAATTGGTTAGGATGTGTGTAATTTTGAAACTATAATTAAAGTCCAGAAAAACCACCCTTTACGTTGCCATAAAACTGACACGGCAAATTCACACCTCTCCAAATGATGGACGTAGCTGGTTTAGCTAAAAAGTCTGCATTGCCTTGTGTCACGCAGTTTGCAAGTGCTTGTTAATCCCTGACGCAAAAAGAGGGGTTTTATAAGTGTGAAGTGTAGTGGCAACGTAGCTCCTATGCCAATACACTGATTTTAATGCATTTTTTTTGTCCGAAAGCTGACGTGATCAAGTTGGTTCTTAGCTACGTTTCAACAATATAGGTTCTGCCAATTTTGAGATATTGAAGTTTGAAATAAAAATATCGAGGGTTTTTCAACTTTTCTTTACGCAACAATGCCCTGTAAGCATCCTTACTAGCATGCGTAGTCGGTTCCTGCTTACCCTTAGTGTCTGCAAAGTCGGAGGCGCGAAGGGAGTGCAGCCCTCTCCCACCGACCGAGCGACCTTGGTCCGCACCAACCGTGTAGACAGTTGTTTGCAGCAAAATTTTATACTACTCGGTCGGAGGGGCGTGTTGGCGTTTTCTTGTTTTCTGCTCACCTCAACGCTCACCCACAATTATACGTTGACACCGCGATGCGTAGTAATTAAGCGTAGGTAGAGGTCTAGTTTCGTAACGGGTGACCGGCGGGGTGAGCCGCATTAACGCGTAGCGAATAACATCCCAGGTCGATCACGTAACATTTCTCGCGCGTTAGGTAGATTTAAAAGTCATTTTCTGGATCTCATACTGAACGCACTGGAGCAGAGTTATTACATATATACCTAGAAATCACGTTATTCGATATTTTGATTGTTTTTTTTACTTTTCGACGTTTAGGGCGAACATACGATTACAGACCGATCAAATCAACGTTAAATATGGCGCCGGCAGCTGTCATTCCATAGAAACTTGTCATATTTTCCATACATTCAAATGCCAACGAACACCGCTTACAATTACCGAAGGTTTTTTGCAACACACCCATACTTCGAGGCACTCACATATGAGTCATGCCTCACTGACCAATTACCGCAAAAAAAAAAAATGCTGCTACGCGCTACGGCGTAGCAGCCGTAGCGATGCTTGGACTCGAAAGGGTTTGCGCATACGCTAGCATGAGAGCGCCTCAACCAATATATAAACAACGTCAGTTATTTATTTATCGTATGGCATTTTGGTCACTGGATTACATATAAAAGCTATATAAGAAAATAATACTCGAAATAATAAGATTGATTAATTCAAAGGTTAAGATTAGTCCTCTTCAAGTACTCTGTAGCAAGTTCAGTAAGGTTCTTGATATCCTCCATCCGCCCTGAAAATTTTGTTGTCGGGCATTCCAGAACCATGTGGACTGTCTGATCGGGGTTTCCACACACACACCGAGAGGAGTCGCACCAGCCCCATTTATACCAGTGGTGGGCGCATTTTATTTATTTATTGAACCATAAAAATGTGCAACATGACAGTATTAACCAAAACGTTACAGCGATTCAACTTAACCTAAATTACTAAACAAAATCAAGTAGGGTCATTTCGCCGGTTACGCGACCACCTTCGGTTAGCGACCACTTGAAGAACATGGTTTTTTCAATTGAAGATAACATAAATTCTAGAGAGCCTATTGAAACAGTCAGCCGCATGCCTTATTGTTTGTAGTTATGGAATAGGAATTTACAAAACAAACGAGAAAATATGCTTTCAGGTCACCAAGTCAGCTACGTGGTCGCTAACCAGCACATGAAATTAGGTGGTCGCCAACCGGCGAAATGACCCTACCTACTAACTAAAAACTAAAACTAAAAACAATCCATACGTCTCTCTAACACCCTCTTACATTCAGTCATCAGTCGCGACATCCCTGTTACAAACACATCACACTGCGGTGATGCTGCGAGCACGGAGTTGAGGAGAGCAGTCGCGCGAGGTATGGGCGAGTTTCGATACAGGTTCGTCCGCGAGGTCGCAATCGCCAAGAGAGGCACTCCAAGGCGCTTGTTCCGATAATCGTTCGGCACATTGAATTTGAGCATCTTTTCCACCAGATTAATGCTGTCAATTTTACTTGTTATGACATTTAAAATGAAACTGAGTAAACTTAGGTTTCGTCGCATTTCTAAGGAATCATACCCCAGGTGACCCTGTAGAAAGCGTGTGGGGTATAAGAATGGATAGAAGAATTGTTTCTTTTTATAGAGATGTCTTAAACATCTTTTTTGGACTTGTTCCAACATGAGAGTGTATTTGCTTTCATGTGGACTCCAGACTACTGTGTTGGTTTCAAGGATGCTTCTTACTAGTGCCGTGTAAAGGACGCGCGTTGCTGCAACAGAGAGCGGGGCAGCGTTACGCAGCACAAATCCCAGCCTCTGGTATGCGGATTTTGTGACATTTCGAACATGAGTCCGAAATGTGAGACTAGTGTCGAAGGTGACTCCGAGATCACGGACCTCGTTAACTTGAGCATTTACCAATGCCTGTTCTTATGCGGTTTAATTGGCACCACACCTTGCGTGGATGGTCAACACCAGGTGGACGCGCCTTTGGGTTGAACGAAAACAGGCGTTCATCTGGTTGTTGTTGCTCGTTCCATTCGGACATCCACGCTTCGTGTAGGTCCCACTGGCTGTTCAGGTCCATCACAGCGAGCTAGAACTTGAGCCTCTTTTCTCCGTAGGCAGCGAGATCTTGGTGGATAGGCAGCTCTGGATGGCGTTTGTTTTTAATTGCCTCTTGGAGTAGGCACTTTTTCCGACGCAGATGTGCAGGTTCTATTGCGCTTAGAGTAGGAAGCCAGCTTTTAGGGGTAGGTTTAAGGCAACCAGTAATAAGTCGCATGGTTTCGTTCAGCTGCACATCCACAGACGAAACACTGGCGCTGTTCATCCATACCGGAGCGCAGTATTCAGCCGTCGAATAGACCAGTGCCAAGGCCGTAGTTCTTAGGCAAGACGCAGATGCCCCCCAAGTAGTTCCGGTGAGTTTTTGGACTATGTTGTGTCTGGTCTTAATTTTCTGTTTTAGCTTATGGATGTGGTGGCTGTAAGTTAAGCTTCTGTCCAGTGTAACGCCAAGGTACTTGGGGAAGTTGTTGTGTTGCAGGGTTGTGCCTCGGAACCTAACACTCAGCGTCTCACGTGCGAGCCTGTTGCATAGGTGGAAGCAGCGTACCTCGGTCTTAGAAGGTTTTAGGCACAGTCGCCAACGGGAGAAAAAGTTGACAAAACTAGCTAGGTCTTTCTCCAGTATGGGCTCGGTAGCTTCCATATTCCGGTGTTGGGTGACAATAGCGAGGTCATCAGCGTAGCCAAATTGCCGTGACACAGTATCGGGGATGTCATGCACATATAAATTAAAAAGTATAGGACCAGGACTGAGCCCTGTGGGAGTACGTTATTAAGCACCCTAATATTACTGGCGAATTCACCGAGGAGGACTTGGAATGTTCTGTTTGTTAACATGTCCTCGATTAGCCTGTATAGCTTCATACATGGTAAGATTTTAAGTAGCTTATAGAGGAAACCTTGCCTCCACACTGTATCGTAAGCTGCCGTGAGGTCGATGAATGCTGTGGATGACTTTAAGTTTTTGTTATATCCGTTTTCGATGTGAGTAGTCAGTGCCAGGACCTGGTCGCAGCAGTTGCGATTTGGTCTAAAACCTGCTTGCTCTGGTGGTATTATAGCATTAATTGTATCCTGAATGCGGTTGTAGACAAGCCGTTCCAGAAGTTTGTACACAACGCTGAGCAAAGAGATCGGCCTGTAGCTATCTGCTTTATCCTCTGGTTTATCTGGTTTAAGCATTGCAACCACTTTGGACCGCTTGAGAGTCGACGGTATCCTGCCAGTGTCTATTATTGCTGAGTAAAAGTTCGTCAGTCATACTTGGGTTTTTGGGCCGCTATGTTTCAGGAATTCAGGGTAAATGTCGTCATCACCACTTGCCTTGTCTGTTGCGATGTCATCGATAGCCTTGGATATTTCGTCTAAAGAGAAGGGGCCGCAGTATCTAACATTTGGGCTAGCGTTGGCTTTTAGAGCAGTTAGTTCCTTTTTTACGCTGCGCGTATGTAGTTTGTGGCTTGGGGCCTTCGATAGCTTTACTGCTCTATCTGCTATCGCGTTTGGGTGGACTTTTGGTTGGCTTTTCGTAGTGGTGGTACCCGTGGTGAGTCTTCGGACTAGGTGCCATGCTTTCTTGCTGGAGTGTGTGAAATTCATTCCCTGAACAGTTTCCTCCCATTTTTGTCGCCTAGCATCATCAAGTGACTCAATCAAGTCATGGGCGGTGTCGGGATCTCCCGTTCTTTGGAAATCTTTCCATTTACCTTCGGTCACTTTGTTCCAGCCCGGTATGTAGTTCTTACGATACCCTCTGGGGATACACTTTTTGGCAGTGGCTATAATCAGTTTCCTGAACCTTTCATAGTTATTGGAAGAAGGTGGTATCCATCTAATAGAATCGTCTAGTTTCTTACTGAAAATTTCCCAGTTGGCCTTATCGAAGTTCCATCTAGGCGCGGGATATGACGAGACTATGGGAATTTTGAGTCCGATTTCGAAAAGCACCGGTCTGTGCTGGCTGTGCGGGAAGCTTTTCAGGACTGTCCTTGTTGTGATGACGTCAGTGATTTTGTTCTATTTAAAATAAATGTTACACGTTATCCCTACTGGGTCAGCAACGGTGTAGAGTCGGGCAAGAATTAGGTCTACGGTCTTCCTCGCCTGTCGTAAAAGACGACTTAAGGGGGTCAACAGGGTCGCCAGTGATTTTTGTGGGGGGGGGTTCACAGCTCTCGGCCATGTACCTACCCCAGAGAAGGCGGCGAAGATGCCGAGAACGAGCCTGCAGGGGCAAAGCGCGAGGAGGGCTCTAGGGCGTTCAGCCTGAGATCCCAGAGTCCTCCGAATTACTTAGCGCAGACGGCGGCTAACGTGGAGTTTTTAGTAGGTAGAAATACCACATAACACATAACCCAGACTTCCCCCGAGAGTTTAAAAAAGGGTGTCAGGGTTATACAGATATTTAGATTCGCGTTCTTTTATGCGATAAAAACACAACTTACTCGTATGTATATGCAAAACCCGTTAAGTTAAGTATCGAGGAAATATGACTTGTTTTTATAACTCTATGAAAAATCTCAATTGTTGTTTTGCCGATACTAAGTGATATTATGATACTGTATTAACAAATAAGAGTAACTTTCTTCCATCTGCTAAGGCAAATGAAATATTGCACAGAACTTATTCGAGATAAATTTTCCACATAGGCATAGGTAAGTACCTACCTCCCTTCCCCAAGTTTATATCAATTAGTATCAACAAAACCCTATCTTAAAAGAACCTTAACTTCTTAATAACAAAGCTCATTTTACATTGACAGGGTGTGCTGATAATTACCGACATACATCACCCAGAGTGAGAAGCTACCGTGCTAAACCGAAAAGTCCCTTCTCCACCATAGTTTCATAATGTTTTATGACTTTTTAATGTGGTAGTGTAGTACGAGGGATACGTTTGCAGTTCTGAAGGGTCCTTTTGGACATTTCTAGAGAGTTCTTAGTTGTTTTAATCATGAAATTGTATGGACGTATAAGTTTGTTTTGATTTTGTCTTAGCTAAATAGGTGCGTTGATTCAAAGATAGATTACGTGAAAGTCGTACAAAATAGTGTTTCGGCTTGGTCTTTCAAATAATTTATTAGAAAGGAAAAATAATAGGTATGCCATACTATTAAACGAGCAATATTTTTTATATATATGTATTTTGAAATCGCGTTCTCGAAAATGGCTCTAACAACGTCGATGAAGCAATATAAGGGTTTACGGGAGCGAAAATTCGATCTATCTAGGTTTCATACCTGGGAAAATTAGCATACCGTAGTCGCTTACGTACCTACTGAATTTTAAACCAAGAACACAAAGAACATAAAGTGAATGAAAAGGAAACTGCGTTAGGATTGAAGCACAGGAAAACCCGAAATCCGTGACACAAGTGTATACTCTATATATCATGTACTGTACCTATTGTTTAAAAAAATGTCCGGGTCACAAGATTCTCGGGTAAAGGGTCCGTCCGGCGCAACGGGGTCCCTGGAGAAATCAGCTTACTAGCTCCAGTTCGGACGACTTCATTCTTGTACAGTCGCCATCAGATATATCGGAGCGGCCAAAGTTTTCACAAATATCTGAACAATACAATACAATCATTTATTGGTAAAAATGTCATTCTATTGTCGAGGCATTAGAGACGTGTTCAGATAATTGTTAAAACTTTGGCCGCTCTGATATATCTGATGGCAACTGTACACTGTTCTACTGACAGAGAAACAAAGTTGGCATATCTGCCATAAGATGAAGGGGTAATACATCAGTGTAGTCAGAATTGAATATATTTATTATTGAAATAATGACAAATTACAAATTAGCTTTTTCCAGAGAGTTTATAAATCTCTGAGGATGTCTGGGCATCGTTTTTTCAAAGTGTACCATTTTATTTGAATTACGCTTCCATTCCGTTACTTAAGAGGGTTACATTACCACAAATATTGTTACGAAATTTAAGTAACGGAACGAATACTTCGCAGATTAAAACACGTGTTTAATATACTGTTTTTAACAATTGTAATAAAATTTTACTGAAATCATGTTCAATGATACTCGTAATGACAGATTAAGATGATTGAGTCGCATTAGCAGAAAAATAATTCCTTACCTTCGTAATCTGATAACGGAACCAGGAATATATTTTTGGACACACCGTTCGCGCGCGATTTCTAGACAGTTTGTAAACAAAACGAATGATGTTACGTAACGATATGTGATGCGAGATGAAAATAAACACCTAATTTGGTAATAAAAATACCTAGTTCCCACAAAATCAAGGTAACGGATATGTGGAAATTCCACTTTTCCAAAATCACTGGACAAGATTAATTTTAGTTTATTACTTATGTAAAAAAAAAACAAGAAAATGTGGTAAATTTAATGCTAAATGATAGGTTTTTTTAGATTATTTACAATTTAGATATATTATTGACGTTTTAAAATAGATACAGCTACAAGCTACAAGTATCTACAATTTTTCAACGTGTTTCGTATTTTTAGGATGTCAAAGGCACTGGACAAAGTGGACAAGCCAAAAACATCAAGGTAGGTACAAGAAAAAAAAAAATGCCCACCTATCAGATTTGAGTAATAGTTATTCTAAATTAAGCATTAAATTAAATTAAACATCTATAATTCATACGAATTGTTGTTTTTTTTTCTCGTGTTTTTGTACTATTTAATTTTGGTATGAATTAATGATGTAAAAAAGTGATGTACTATTTAGAGTCTCTATATACGATATATAGTAGCGGTCGTAAGTCCCGGATTTGGAAAACTATTTCATAATTCTTTTTTAAGTCGCGCACATCGTTCGCTTCTCCAGAAAGACCTTTGAACTGATATATCTAGATCTAGAACTACATGGCCGTCTTTAAAAACTGTCTTTTTTTTCCTGTTTATTTCGGGCTTTCTGGTGACGACGGACGACTTATCTAAATAAGTAAGTAGTCCGTCGAGGACAGCTGGCGGGAGATAACGGAATTGAATTGACTATTTATTTTAAGTTACTAAAGAAACCTTTATAATATCATTATTTAATAAGTAGCAGTATGTACCTGGGCGACCAAGCTCTGCTCAGGCGAAAACAGAGAAACATTTTTTCTCAGAAATGAGATATATACAGGGTGTCCTAAAAGTCAACGTCAAGCCGCAAACAAGTAAATACCAGTTTAAAAAAAATAGAAAAATTAAATTCAAGCCATGTTGAAAAAAAAATCCCCTACTCGATGGAAATTGAACTTTGAATTTCCCATGCCGTATTGCACAATTAACAACATGCATCGTCCTTTAAAAAAACAAGTTTTTTTTCAATAATTTAACATGTGTATTGATTGTAATACTATTTTAAAATCCGGACAGATAGACCATGGTTGGACCACTTGCCAAATTAGTGTAGTACATTTTTTTCAGTAGGTACGGTTAGTTAAATTTAATGGGTCTAACGATTTTAAGTAGGTACCTACATGTTTGGGAACAAGTGTAATTCTATTTAAAACGGAGGCACTTTTGTTTTAAATTTAGTATTTAATGCACGGTTAGGGACATAC
Source organism: Epinotia brunnichana (assembly GCA_963854355.1). Lineage (NCBI taxonomy): Eukaryota > Metazoa > Arthropoda > Insecta > Lepidoptera > Tortricidae > Epinotia > Epinotia brunnichana. Next base: position 5,208,802 of record OY977949.1, on the reverse strand, counting down.
GAATAAAAAGATTGCAGTAAAGTAAACTTTTTTAGCCGTAATACTGTACATACCTAAACATAATTACAGGTTGTCAATTTTAAATTTTTTTGAATGCATGTTTTTTTTTAATACATGATATGTCTTCACGTTGACTTTCGGGACACGGTTCAACCATATTACTCTATTTGACTCTTAGTCCGTAAAAAGAATGCACCTTCGATAATTCACAAGAGCGCGAGAATATAATGAGTACTACTACATAGTAGTAAAAAGAGAGAGTGAATTCTAACGTGGACTTAGGTATGACAGAGCGTTTTCTTAGTGACCCTTGTAAATCCCGGTAAAGATTATACAAGTGGTATTTTTCTTCAATAATAGAGTTATCCTACGAGAAGAAAGAGGACTGAACTATTCAAATCCAACACTACATGGGGGCTCAATTTGGAGTCAGTTTTAAAAACGGTGTTGTTTTTTTAAATAAGTGTCGTAAACCCAATTAAAACTTTCGCGAGACATGTTTAAAAGAATACTAATAATTACACGGTTACTCATGTAAAAATAAAAATACAGTAAATAAATGCGGCGCTACAGGAGACATGAATCGTTTTTTATTAAATTTATTTTATTTAATTTAATAAAAAAGAAAATTAAGGCAAGGTAAGTTGTGAACCAATCTAAACTAAACTAAACAAAAACAGAACACAAACACTTTTGGTAATTGGTAAGTGTGAACGCAGCCTTCTACGTGCACTCTTCGGGAGTTATTCTTCATGGGGTCTATACATGTAATGATTTGTCAGCTCCAATTTATCAGAATCTGACTAATTGCTATCGTCTGGAGGCATGTTGCGCTGCTGATCCCAACTGGCAAACGAGTTGTACTGAGAAATTGCACGCACATGTGGTCGGATTGTTACATCTGTACGACACACCCAATTATGACTTCGACATGTTGTACTGACAAATTGTGGTGAAATCATACAATCTGTAGACCCCATCAGGATGAGTGTTTTCGCGGCGGTGTCGCTTGAACTCGAGGGTAAAGCTAGAGCGAGCGTCTACACAAGCCCAGTTAATTTAAGATTGGGTTAAGTTGTATCTGAAGAAAATTTTGTGTTCTATTGAAATAAACAGTTCAATTTTTTTTTTGTTATGGTTGAGATCATTTAAGGGGCCGAGTTTTTATAAAGCTGTTATTGGAATTCAAATCTTTCTACCTTGGACGGTAGAGTAGCTTTTTAATGGACTACTTTGATGTAATTCGGCTAACACAAATAATCAAGTACTATCATAATGTGTGAGTTTTTGTAACTGCATCAATTAAAAATACGCGCTCTCAAATGGGTTCATCCGTTTGGATGCTAGATGCCACAAACAGACACACAGATATACATGTTAATCATAATTAACACCCTTTATTATTGTCAGGGTTAAGGATGACTCACGCTGGAACAGCCCGTGTCCGGCCCGGGCCTTTTTCTAAGAAAAATGACGGTGTTTTTGGGCGGCCGAGCCATACCCAAGCCCGGCTGAGCCACGGCCGGGCCTTGCCGACACCGAGCCGCTTAAGTATGGCTCAGCCGCGTAAAAACGCCGTCGTTTTTCGCCGCACACGGGCCGTTCTAGCGTGAGAAACACAAATACAAGATAATTTTTCACGGGTCTAACACTATATTTTTACTATGATTGTGTTTTGTGCGGACCTAATCATTCAAAACAGTAAACAAGCAAGATATTGAATGACGTTCCATCTCGGTTTACTGGAGTAATAGAAAGAGATAGCTCGCTGAGGATCTGTAAAAAGGAGTTGAGATATCCGCGGCTAAGTCGGGCCCTTTGAGACTGGCGCATTGCAGTACATTAACCAAGTTACAGAAAGTTGCCTTGCTAACTAGGCAACTTTCTGTAAAAGCCTAACCTTTTGACACAGCTAAAACAATAACCAGTGCTTTAACATCACTAGTGGTTTAACATCAATTTCGTGAGAATCGGTTGAGAAATGCGACCTGTAGAGGGAGAACAGATATCCGAAAGCATTTTTGCCCAAGTTGAAACGGAGAACTTCGTTTTCTTAATTCGCTCGTTCAATAACATTGACACGTTTACATCCGCTCAGATTTAGATGTCTATGATACTCAAAGCCAACAGACCAGTCCTTCTTGCCGCTTCAAAGGCAAAGAAATCTACTTTACGTACCAAAGTTTCGTCTAAAACAAACCAGCCGTACCCCGTATTATATGTGTATCAAAATATTCAACAAGCTTCCTAGAGACATAAAAGACCTACCCCTGAAACAATTCAAGAAGAAACTGTTTATATGGCTATGCGAACTATGTGTCTACTCTGTTAATGAATTTCTAAGTATAAAAACTAGTAATAAGTAATCCCTCTATTTTGCTTGTTCTTAACCAACAGCAAAATAAAGGCTATTATTTTGCATGCTTATTTAAGTAGAGTACGGCGGACTGTACCGTGTATTTGTACCAACATAATGTGACCCGTATTCCGCAAATAAATATTTCATTTCATTTCATTTCATTTTCATTTCATTTCATTTCATTTCATTTCATTTCATTTAATTTAATTTCATTTCATTTCAGCTAAACTCGGTTTTGGCGGACCTTCGGGGTGCAATTCACCCAAACATGGTAGACACAGTTGACAGTAACACTCATCGTACCGCGGCCGGCGCGGTTCGTACGTACAGTCGGCCAAAAATGTGGTCTACCACGATCGAGGTTCATTTGAACGTCAGTAAACAACAATGTCGATTTCCACTTGCAATAATATCATGACGGTAACCTTAGTGACAATCAGATCTCACAGAAACTTTTGTCAAAACTGGTAGACCACTTTCTTGGCCGATCGTACCACGACGATGATACGCGTGACAACCCTAACTAGACGAAAAAGCACGTGCTATGCGGTTGAGCGGGATGCCATGATTGGAATTTTCTAGCTGTCAAACATCGATGTTGTTAGACACACCCAGGGATGGCTCACTCCGTGATTTCGTCGCGCCGCTACAAGTACATGCCGGCCACCTACTTAGTTGGTAGTTGATGACTCGAATACTATTATACTATTCTGTGGACTGGAAGAAGGCTAGGTAGGCATCAACATCAACGGCGCGGCGAGTACATCACTCACCTTCGGTTTGCGGACGATATAGTAGTCTTGGCTGAGACCATGGAGGACTTAAGTACGATGCTCGATGACCTCAGTAAAGCTTCCGAGCGAGTTGGTCTAAGAATGAACATGGATAAGACGAAAATCATGTCAAATGCCCATGTAGTACCAACTCCCATTAGAATCGGACACTTTACGCTCGAAGTTGTAGACGATTATGTATAACTAGGACAGAATGTCCAGTTAGGTAGGTCCAACTTTGAGAAAGAGGTCAATCGTCGAATCTGACTCGGCTGGGGAGCGTTCGGGAAGCTACAGCACATCTTTTCGTCCCATATTCCGCAGTGTCTCAAGACGAGAGTCTTTGACCAGTGTGTGTTGCCAGTGATGACATATGGCACTGAAACGGGGTCGCTTACAATGGGCCTCATAAGAAGGCTCAAAGTCACCCAAAGGGCAATGGAGAGGGCTATGTTGGGAGTTTCTCTGCGTGATCGCATCAGAAATGAGGTTATCCGCAGCAGAACCAAGGTAACCGATATAGCCCTCCGAATCGCTAAACTTAAGTGGCAGTGGGCGGGGCACATTGCACGTAGAACCGATGGCGGCTGGGGCGGAAAGGTTCTCGAGTGGCGACCACGTACCGGAAGGCGCGGCGTGGGTAGGCCCCCCACAAGGTGGACTGATGACCTAGTAAAGGTCGCGGGAGTTCGCTGGATGCGGGTGGCGCAGGACCGGTCATTTTGGCACTCTCTGGGGGAGGACTATGTCCAGCAGTGGACGTCTTTCGGCTGATATGATGATGATGATGATGATGATTCTGTGGCCTCGCACTTTACGTCATTCGCTTATCATTCGCTTGACAATGCAACTTGCCCTCCTAAGCCAAATGGCGCTATCTCAAAATAATCTGTCATTATAAGTTATGTAATTTCACGTAGATTTTAAATTACAATGTTCAAATGACATTTCATTTTGAGATAGCGTTTTTGGCTTAGGAGAGCAGAACTTTTAACAGGGGATTTGTCAACAGTGACTAGACTAAAGCAGGGGATCTGTACGTAGTACTATTATTTATTATGTGACAAAGCACCTTCTGCACGTATGTACTAATATTTATTCTGTGCCTGTACAGTTAAAGTCATCATCATCGGATTTACAGCCCGTAATGAGCCACTACTGAGATTCATTCGAAAGGTAACGTATATTATATGTACGCTGCTGAACTCTGAATACTCATTACGTCTAGTGCGTCTAGTAGGTCGATCACGTAACGCATTGTACGCGCGTCAGGTAGGTCTAAATGTCACTTTTTATATGGAAATTTGACAGTTAAATTGTACCGACGTGCGTTCGGAACGTTACGTGATTACCCCTCAGTACTGCACTCAACCTATACTGTGATCTTGATCTCTACGGACTAGGTACCATTTCATATTATCTTACGTGAAGATCTAGCGTCAGTGTTGCCGCAGCGTGTGTCCTCCCTGAAACGAATCTTCCTAGAGAGCCGTTTTTGTCTGAAACCCTGAAGTTCTCGGTAAAAGTAACCGCATGAAACATCGAGTATTCGCTATTCCAGTATAGAGCAAAACATCGCTTACGATTACGAACATTGTCACAAGCATTCTAGTGTGTTTTTACCCGGGTGGGAATTATCGTACCTAAGCTACGCTTATTTAGTGCTACCCTCCTGTATAAATTAATTACTAAGATCGAATCTTATCACTGTTCACGAATTGCTGTGTCGATACAAACCCGATAGTAAATGCTCTGGGGTGGTGTGAGCGGAGAGGGAAGGCGAAGGAACAATAAAAAAATAACTCGGCAAAAAAAAATTGCTCGTGTCTTTTCAGTAAAATTCTCTCTAAAACTCTTCTTGTCTGTTTATTTTGTGAGCTGTTACCTAATAACCTTGCACCTTTGCACGCTGTAGTGGGCAGGTCAAATTGACACTGTTTAAGGCATACTGTCAAACCTTCGACACGTGTAGCCTGTGGGTCAGGTATAACCAAGGGCTCTGCAAATGCACTGAGGGTACAATATAACAAAACGTTTAGGTTGCTGATGGGGCTGCCGCGTTATTGCAGCGCATCGGGTATGTTCGCCGAGGCGCACGCACGAGTAGCCTCACTGATGCGTGCGATTGTGGCTGGAAGGTTGGACTGTCCCATGCAAGCACATTGGATCCAGCTCCATGTGGGTGGCCTCCCACCTACTTGGAATTGGATCTGACTTGTGATACTCCTTCCTGCTCTCTCTCTCTCTCTCTAATTTAATTTAATTTAATTTTGTTTGTTTTATTTTCTGTATTTTCTAACACTAAGAGTAAGGTCTTTTTCATCACACTTGATCATAAATGGTGTTATTCCTTGCCTGTATACAAAAGGAGAATGGCCTAAATTGTTCCCGCGGGAAATAATGGTCCCAAGGGAGTAATGAGCTTGCGTGTGATCTGATTGGTTAAGCAAATCTGGACGGCAAGAATTCTGCTCTGTGATTGGTTGGAAAATAAAATCAAGCAGACCCTGCCCTGCAAGAACCACATACTCCATGCTCTGTGATTGGTTGAAATATTGATGCTCCGCCCTCCACTCGCACTGATCTAGACGTGAAGTTGTCAATTTCGTCAACATTTGATTGATGCGCTTGTATAAAACATAGGTTTTTCGGTCTTTTGTGGTTATTTATTTCCTCGCAAATGTGATGAAAAACATTGTGTATAACACGGGCGTAAGAATATTGCAAACTCGAGTCATCAAAAGCCCTACGCCTTGCGGCGTCGGGCTCCTGATAGACTCTCGTTTGCAATATTCCTCATACGCCCCTTGTTAAACAACGTACTATTGTTACTAACATATTATTTGGAGCCAGGCTATGAAATAAATGATTTTTATTTTATTTATTTATTTATAATGTAAGATTCGCTAGAATGCTCAAGTGTACAGCACATTTGGCAAGGGTCCTTCACGATAAGTATTAAATTAACAAAAAACAAAAACTTTGGGGTCTTCGAGAAATTACCTTTTTATTTTCGCAAATAGGGTCGAAGTGTGTCTTTGTGAACAATGGTCTGACATATCAGTGCAATGTCACATTTTCTCTACATATTCAAAAACTGCGCCCATTTCCAAATAAAGCTTAAACTTGTATTTAGCGGAAGCCTCTTTCCAACTCCAGCAGATCGATCAAGTAACACATTTACAGTAGTATCGAAACAGTCTTTACGTCATACCGGGCCATAAAGTAGGAATTACCGCACGCTATGCGTGCGGAAAACCCCACTTCCTGGCCAGATAGAGACGTAAAATTTTGTACTCACCACGGGCGGTAATAAAGAAAGCCTCAGAGCGCATGTTTATCGCCCTTGCCTTAGGCCCGGGCGTCAAATACCTGCGATCTGAGACATTCTATGTTTAACCGCCCTAGGTAAGTAATGTACTATTACGGTCCGTATACTTTTCACATTTTCACTTCTTGATGTCATACGGTATAGTGATATGGGGTAATTCTGCGGATGCCAAGCGAGTGTTGATACTTCAAAAACGTGCTTTGCGACTGCTGGCTGGAGTTAAACACAGACATCCATGTAAAATATTTTTTGAAAATAACGGAATCATGACGCACTATTCACTATACATGTATGAGGTGTTAATGTTCGTGAGAAAGAATTTGCCAATGTTCGAGTGTGTTGAGGTCCCGGGCAAACAACTCCGATCAACAGGGAGACTCAGAACGGTTCCACGTCGCATGGCTCTTTCATGTAGGAATCCTCGAGTGATAGGCCCAACCTATTACGAACGACTACCCGCCAAATTGCGGACTGAGTCATGTGACGAAACATTTGAACGTCAATTGAGAATCTTTTTATTGAAAAATCCATTATATTCTGTGAAAGAATACACGGACTCAAAATATTAGGAACACGCACCAATTTAGTTCCACCGATCGGCGTACTACGCCATTTATGGCTGAGTTTTGGTGGCTTCACCATACGCTCGTGAACTGCGATTCTAGGCGTTATTATTCTAAGCTGCAAGGATGTTCAAAAATAACTAAGCACGCTTCAAGGCCGAAACGCACTGAAAGTGGTGGCGGCGCGGTGCGGTGCGGTGCGGAGGCGGTACCGGTTGTAATGTTCGAGCTAATATGAAAGGGTCCGCACAGAATACCGCGGCGGGTCCGGATATTTCGGATATTTAAATTCAACAGATCCGGATATCCGGATTTTTCGGATAATACGGATCCACAAGGTTTTTTTGCTATAAAGTAGGAATTGTAAGGTTAAACTAGGAAAAAAAGGCTAAACCACCGTATACCTGCAAGATTTTAAATAGGTACGCATTCCCGAGGTCATAAAGGGTTTAAAACTTTTTTTTTCAACTTTTAACTTTTTTTTAACGGCCTCCGTAGCCCAGTGGGTAGTGACTCTGCCTACGAAGCTGGAGGTCCCGGGTTCGAATCCCGGTCAGGGCATTTATTTGTGTATTTATCACGAATATTTGTTCCTGAGTTATGGATGTTATATATGTATATAAGTATCTATATGTATGTATCTATTATATATATCATCGCCTAGTACCCACAACACAAGCCTTACTGAGCTTACCGTGGGCCTAGGTTGATTTGTGTAAGATTGTCCCGTAATATTTATTTATTTACATACAACTACAAACTAACTGGCAAAGTGAGAGTTTCGTCACTGAAAGCTGTCACTTGAATAACTACAACAGGGGTAATCAACGTAACGTTCCGAACGCGCGCTAGGACAATCCAACTGTCATTTTTCCATATAAAATTTGACATTTAGATCTAACCTACGTGCACACAATGCGTTACGTGATCAACCGGCAGGTCGAGTTAACTCCGTACCTGGTGCTCGTATTGTACCTACATACATTTCAATGAGCTCTAGGTACGGAGTTAATTCAATAGGGTTGTAACTAGGTATCAAGCCCTAGGAGGAGAAATTGACAATGTGAGCGGGACGAGGGAAAAAGTGTTTGTCTAGCAGGGGACATTCATTTAGTCAAGACTGTATAATATGGCAAAAGCGGTGAACGGGCCATGAATATAGCGTACCATGCTTATTATATTACATGATCATATTATAAGTCAAGAACATCCTACAAAAAAATTAAAACAATATTAATGCAATTATAAAACGTAGGTATTGTGGCTGCATTTACTTTTTAATTCCTGTGTCAAATATACTTCTTAAATATTTCTTTAGGTTTATTTAAACTAATCACCTTATTCATAAAACTTAAAATGCCTCTGCTAAATAAAATGTGCTTTGTCCCTTTCTTACGAACACAAATGTCAAAGTGACAGATAAGGACAAACGAATTTTAACGCCATTTTAGTTATAATAAGCTTGTAGAACATTTATGAATACGGGCGTAAGTCTTTAGTAGGTAGCTATAATAGTACCTATAGGTAATATTGGATTTATACAATTACTTTGTGTCTCTGCCTACAGTGAATTATTGCATTTAAACCAACGCCAACTTTCGCCATCAAAATGCGGCAATTTTAAAATGTTGTAGTATGTAGGTTTAATTAGTTTTTGTGACTAATAAATTAAAAACAAAAATAATCTGGTCTGGGATGATGAAATGGCGAATAAAGACAGAGATTGAGTTATCTACCATTCGGTTTTCAGCGTGGGCTCAGTAAAAACATCATTTTGTAGCCGTATTTTCGATTTTCATTGTTGTATTTTAAGGATCCGTAATATCCGAAAAATCCGGATCCAAGAGCCTATCAGATCCGGATCCATAATTTGGCGGATATCCGGATATTTCGGATATCCGGATATCCGGAATGCAAACCCTAGACATAACATAGAAAATGAACGATTTAAAAAAAATACTTTATGTGACCATGGCTACGATTGAGTGTACGGTTAAGTGACACAAGTTAGATTTTACTCAAAAAGTGTGTCGCATAAAGAAACGTTTTTTTAAATTTGGCGCTTATTTTTGGATTACCTTAAGCGACATGAGAGTCATCAGATCGCCGTGAAACCCGGCTCAATCGACGCAGAAAAAAACGCTGATTTCAACGATATATTATATTTTTGATTCTATTTTGACCAAAATGTCGCTTCAGTGGTTTTGCCTTTCCACCGTCTGTATATTTCGTCGGGTGACAAGCAAAACTTACTAAGTAACAAATACCTACTTAAATCAAAGGTCGTATCTCGATATGGACTACGTATCGAGATACGAGGTTTTGAAGAGCAGTGACAGTTTTGGTAGTGACTTTTGCTTGTCACCCGACGATATGTGGCTACTTTGGCTGCTATTTCTATATGACGCTGACTGTACATAGTTTTTGATGAGTCGCAACTTTATTTGCCAAGCCATAACTACCCTTATCGACCGTATAACGTACCCTTCAAATCAACCAGCCAAACGAATTTCAACCTACACTCAACGAATTAAAGTTGACATAGACTTCTTTGTTTAAGTGAAATATTAATTCGGAAGCCCTCGGAAGCTGTCGGGATTTGATCCTTCGTGTGAATTAGCTGTCATATATCATGATAATGTAAACGATTCTCAATTATATTCCGATAGTCACAAGGTTCGTTTTTGTGCGCGCTGGCGTGGTGCCTGGTAAGTACAGATTAGGATGTGCCATTACAAGAAAATGTGATCGTTGTTTTAATGGATTTTCTTTTTAATTCTTTTTAACGCGTTAGATATGGGCGGTTACTTTCTTTGTATGTGTGACGCTTAAATTCGATAGATATCGTCCAATACACAAGGACGTATTATATATTATAGCGTATTTACGACCTCTGTAGTAGCATATATAGTTGGTATAGTGTTCCTGCCTACGAAGCTCGAACGTACGTTTATATACAACTCAACTGTAATTTTACAAAAAGTGACATGTAAGTACAGTCGTGGCCAGATAATTAAGAACACGATTTTTTTCCCCATACAGTTGCATACAAATATGACTTTTCAAATTCGATGATAATTTATAATGTATGTAATTTTGAAAGTGTTATAATTTATAATGTGTTTGATTAATAATGTTTCTGATTATACGGATGTAACCGCGTTGAAACAGTATTTAATAGAGGTACCAAATTTATTTATGCAAAATACAACACAAAGAAGAAAACAATACAATACCTAAAACTAAAATTAAATAATAAAAACAGCTACATTGAGAATTAGTTGTCGAATAACCCGCCCCGGGTCGCTCCAGGCGCAAAGGTGCCCATCACACTAGCCGCATTGCATTTAATAGAGTGCACATACAGCTTCCGTAAAATTTAGACTTTAAAAAATACAGGCGATCAAATCAACACTTTTTATAAGTTCATACATTGTTCCTAAGTAGGTAATTACAGTATGAACTTGTAAAAACTATCCATTTGACCATCCGTATATTTTTAAGCACAACTTTTACAGAAGCTATATATAACTTGATTAAATCTTATTTATACACAGATGCCTCTATATATATATATATATTCAGAAATGAAATTGGGCAAATATATTTTCAATCATCATTAAATTTGAAAAGTCATATTTGTGTGCAAATGTATGGGGAAAAAAATCTTGTTCTTAAATATCTAGCCACGACTGTAGATCAACATGACGCGTGACACGCGTACAATGCGTTACGCAATCGACCAGCTGGTCAACTTGCCGTCTCCAAATTGAGTTTACTGCCCTACGCTTAAATACCTCACTAAATCTCAGATACAAAACGTAAACCCACACAAAGACTCACACAAACCGGTATTGTTGAAAAGCCCCAGCCACCCTGTATTACAAGGGATGAAATATGTTCGGGAAATATGTTCCGCAATGGCCGCGCGTGAATCATCCCGGGGAAGGAGTTATGGCAGAATTTCGTGTTCGAATTTGGTAATTGGTTTCTTTTTTTGGAATGGTGTTAACTCATCTCGTAACATTCTAGCATAATCGGGCACAATATGACAAAATGTCTGAGCAAAGGACCTTAAGCCGCATTTAAACTTAAATTGGCTTTACATGCGTATTTGCGTATTGCAAAGAGCACAGGCAAACTCGTGGGGACATACATAGCCTATGTTCATCCGGGAAGTACAGTCAACCAATTTGATTCCTAGGCCACCGCAGAACCCTGTCATTTTAACTGCTACATAGCGACGCAATAATCCTAGTAACCCGTATTGATAACGGCAAGGTTCTATGATGGCCTAGGAATCAAATTAATAATAATAATAATAACTTTATTACACAAAAAGACACTGTTACATAATAGGAAAGCGATATCTGGTGAGTCCCAAACTAGGCTGAGCCTGTATCTTGGAACTCATGGAGTTATCAGTTACATCTGTTATCTATAATGAGTAATGAGCCACAAGAGCGAAGTTGTGTTATAAAAAAGAAAGTTTATAAACTGTGACAAACATTATTTTAAAGTATTAAACCGAAAACTTAATAAATATATTTGTACTCAAAATTTTAAAAGTTCCTAGTAGGTAATTTATTTGTAAAACAGGTAGGCAAGCGAGTTTCTGTGTGATTGTGCGTGTATGTGTGTGTATGTGTGTATAAGTGTATGGATATTAGAGCGAGTAACATACCTACTAAATAAGTGTGAGACTCCTAGATACATGGTTGTAGGAGACTTTCAGTGTCAGCATATGACAGGGTAGTAAACCATTGTTTGATAGTGGATTTAAATTTGTAAACTGTGCATTCTTTTAGATTACAGGCTTTGCAGACGGCATTGTAGATAAACGGATGTGAGTGAAATGCAATACGTTTAGCGTGTGCGGACTTAACGAGGGGCACTGGTATCCTATATATTCGTTTGTTTATTACGTGATCTTCCAAAGAAGACTTCGCAATACTGCGGTGAACTCTAACAGCTGCGCTGAGGATGAATAACTGCCTAACTCTAAGGTATCCTGTTTCTCTGTATAGCGTGTCTGTTGGGAATCGAAAAGACTTCTTCAGCATAACCTTAATGACTGCACGCTGCGCGCGCTCAAGTCCAAGCAGTATCGTCTTACCAGCGCTGCCCCAGACTCCAATGCAATATTGCATGATCGACTGGCACAACGCATGGTAGACCAAGCGCACTACATCCGGGGGCGAACAGTCCCGTAGCCGCTTAACCAAGTAGATCAGTTTCCTAACTTTCTTTGATAAGACAATTATGTGCTGTTTGAAAGATAGTCGTTCATCCACGATGAGCCCCAGATACTTCACGGTGACGCACCTTCTCACAGTACCACAGGAACATTTTAGGATATTTGAACCGCAGCTATGCATTTTGAGACTGGAAAAAGCAGGAGCAGAGGAAACCACTGTTTTTGAAAAAGCTATGTGATTGCTCTTGTCTAAATTCAAAGTGAGTAGATTGTCATTAAGCCAATTTGCCACCCTCGACAATCCCTCCTCAGCAGACTGGTATGCCTCGTCCCAAGTATTACCGCTAAACAGAAGAGCTGTATCATCAGCATAACATATTATCTCAGAGTTGGGAATTGATAGTTGGAGAAGATCATTTATATATATAATGAATAGGGTAGGTCCAAGAATACTGCCCTGTGGTACGCCAAAGAATATGGGTGACCTGCAACTAGTGAACTCCCCAATTTTAACTACTTGCTGTCTGTCAGTTAAGTAACTTTGAAACCAGTTAAGAGCTGTGCCTCGTATTCCCAGTGCCTCCAGCTTTCGTAACAGTATGCTAGGCGAAACTGTGTCGAACGCTTTTGCGAGATCTAGGAACACGCCTAAGCAGCACTTATTAGCGTCTAGATGACCCGAGATTATATTAGTGAGCAGAAGTGCAGCATCTTCTGTGGATTTGCCTGCCCTGAACCCAAACTGGCGCTCTGAAATAAGTGAGTTTTGATCTATATAGTTCGACAGTCTCTTACTAAGGATTTTTTCTAGAATTTTAGAAAAGACACTCAGCAGTGAAATTGGTCGGTAGTTAGTTGGCAAATCTTTAGATCCACTTTTATGAATAGGCGATACTATTGCTAATTTCCAGCAGTCAGGAAAGCATCCCTGTTTGAGACTAAGATTACAGAGGAAGACAAATGGCGTAAGTATCACATCTTTGATTTCTTTAATTAATAATGGCTTAATACCATCATAGCCGGGTGAGCTATCAGACTTTAGTTGCTTAATTATTGTATCCACCTCGTCGATATCAGTCGGTCGCATGAATAGAGAGTTTGAGGGTGTATGACTAGGAGTAAATTTACCAGCTAAGGTAGTCTGACTTTCAGAGAGTCTTGTTAATATTTGATCGGCCAAATTGCTGCCAGCCGTGGCAAAGTGTTTATTGCAACTGTCGAGGGATTCCTGAGTGGAGTTACCAGATTTTGTGAGTTGGATGGAGTGATTTTTTGTGCTGGCAGGTTGATAAATATTTTTAATAGTTTTCCACAGTTTTTTAGGCTTATCTTTACATTCATTTATTTGTTTATTCTGGTAATTACACTTTAAGTTATATAATAAATTGTCACAGAAGTTTCTGTATCGAGTGTATACTTTGTGTAGAACCAGGTCGTTGGGCGAGGCTCTAGTTTCTCTGTGGAGTTTATCTCTATGCCTGATGCATCTGATTACACCCGGGGTTACCCATGGTTTTAAATTAAATTTTGTACGACTGATTTTAATCCTTTTCGTGTGCTTTTGAATTACAGATCTTAGAGTAGCGTTAAAGTTGTTTGTTGCAATGTTAACATCGTTACTTTCGGTTACTATACTCCAATCGACTATTCCCAAATCCCGAGCAACTTCGTTGTAGTCAGTTTTTAGCACCCAGCGGTCTCTTTTTTGAAGATTGGGACTGGGGCAGAGCAGGCCTGCCATGACTATGTCGTGGTCCGTGATAGAGCACTTGCAAACAACGCCCACTGATGCGACATTAGCCTTAATAAAAATGTGGTCCAGACAAGCCCCATTTCTGGTTGGTTTAGTAATCGCCGGTAAGAACCCGTGTGCCGCCATTAGGTATAAATATTCGATATTATTGATACTTGAGTCGTTACTAATATCAATGTTAAGATCCCCAGCGATAATAACCGGATTTGAAATAGTTTCATTTAGAATCGTGTCCAATGAGTTCAAAAAACGACTGGTATCTGTAAAGGATGGGGATCGATAGATACCCAAAACTGCTATTTGATCTTGAATGTTAATAGCAAGACAGTTGGCGTCATCAAACCGCGGTTCTGTGCAAGTTGCCGATAATGATTCTTTAACATAAGCTACTACTCCACCACTTTTATTAATTACTTTCATAGTTTGAAACATATGATAACCTGGTATCTGATCAATCACTGAGCCATCGCTCAGCCAACATTCGGAGAGAATAATAACGTCATATTCAATATTCAATCTTTTTAGTGATACAAAAAAGGACTCAAAGTTACGCTGAATACTTCTTATGTTTAAAGCAACCACTTTGAACTTATAGTCATGAGTCAAACACTGTTGACAGGTCTCTAAAACATCAAGAGCGTGACATTCAATAGCCAAGTCATTATCTAACTCATCCTCTAATTCAAGTAACGCCATCGGTATGGATTCTGCAGTAATATAGTACAAGAATATGCCCGGTGGTCAGCGCTCTTAAATAACATCCGATCCAGGTCCGTTTACTCGCCCTAAAAGATGTGTGTGTGGTGTGTAAAATATGTTTGTTAAATTTGATGATGAAATGTATGAGGAAGAAATAGACGAATAATAACATAATAAAATGTGAAACTAAGGCTGGTCTGACATAAAAATTGGGGTATCTAAATTTACAGTTTTTGGGGCCGAGGGTCTCGCGATTTTGCTGCTTCGGTACGCAGGCCATACTGGGATTTTTCACCTTCGTTGTCTGAGGTGCTGCCAAAACGCCGATCGAGGTCTGCAATAGTATGGATCTGAATTGCTGGACTGCCGTCTTCCTTTCGCGTGAATATGGATCCATTTCTAATCCAGCAGTATTTATATCCGGATTCGATCGAGCGGGTCCTGGCTTCACGAAATAACAAACGGTTAACTTTGGTTAACCTCTCGTTAACGAACAGTTTCTGTGCTGGCCCAGCTAACTCAATATCGGCGGACGTCAGATTTCGTCTAGATTTGGCCGCTTGTAAGAATGCATTTCGCTTGTTGCGTCGTAATAAGCGCACCACCAGTGGCCGGGGTCTCGTACTGCCCGAGGCATGCGGGTCACTCCGCTGAAGTCTAGGGCCAACTCTAGTCACGCAGTCCAAGTCTTCTTCGTTCAGGTTAAACCCTACCTTCGTTGCAATACACAGCGCAATATGCGCCGCATTCTCATTGGGCAATTCAGTGACACCCATTATCTCAATCTCATTTCGAACTGCATTTTGTTCTTGTTTATTTAGTTGTTCTTCCAGTTGGTTTACTTAAATTGGTTGACTACATCCTTTATGCGGGTGAAATAATTTCTGAAATCGGACAAGTCCCTCCGGGGTTGGTTAAGCTAGAACCTCACAGACTTTTCTTCTTTGTAATATTAGTACTTATAGATACACCAAACCTGGCTCGTACCACTGAGATAAAAAAAAAACTTTACAAATTTAATTTTTAACAGTACCTTTTTGGTGAAAGAAAACATTAGGTATTAAAGGTACACAAGGTAACCAGGCTCTTAAATTTATGATGATGATGAAGGTAACCAGGCTAGTTTTCTGTATGGGTTGGAAGTTCAGACGGCAGTCGCGCTGAGGTATAACCTAGCGCGCAGCGTTGCTCATAATCGAGTGAGTAGAGCAGTGTGTGGCCAGAGAGGGTAACATTGCGGCAGCGCGAGGAATATAGTGTGGCTGAGGTATAATCTAGTGCGGAGCGTCGCTCGTAATCGCGTGAGTACGAGTAGAGCAATTTGTGGCCAGAGAGGGCCACATCGCGGCAGCGAGGAGCATAGTGTGGCTGAGGTATAACCTAGCGCGCAGCGTCACTCATAATCGCGTGAGTAGAGCAGTGTGTGGATGGAGAGGGCCACATCGCGGCAGCGAGGAGCATAGTGTGGCTGAGGTATAACTTAGCGCGCAGCGTCACTCATAATCGCGTGAGTAAAAAAAAAATTAAATTAAATTAAATTTGAACTGTTTATGTCAGTAAAAAAAATTACTTAAGGGTTATTACAATCTTAACTACTAATCTTACATTTAAAAGATTTTTTGAGTTAAGGAGCCTGCCTTATAACTAGTTAGTCTTAATTAAATAGGTAGCTATATTATGTTATTCTTGTTATTTTATACAATAGGATAAGTAAATTTATTGTTTAAGGCCTACTTTTAATATATGTCCTTTGACTATTGAACGTGTTTTACTACACGTTTTACCATCAATATTACGTATCAGCTCATCCGAAAATCTATTTAATATTGCAGGTAGGATACAACTCCATACCCTGTGCCCATATACATTATTGCTATTTTTCACCTCAAAGGTAGGTTGATTAGGTAAGTTACGAATAGAGCAGTGTGTGGATGGAGAGGGCCACATCGTGGCAGCGAGGAGCATAGTGTGGCTGAGGTATAACCTAGTGCGGAGTGTCGCTCATAATCGCGTGAGTAGAGCAGTGTGTGGCCAGAGAGGGCCACATCGCGGCAGCGAGTAGCATAGTGTGGCTGAGGTATAACCTAGCGCACAGCGTCGCTCATAATCACGTGAGTAGAGCAGTGTATGGCCAGAGAGGGCAACATCGCGGCAGCGAGGAGCATAGTGTGGCTGAGGTATAACCTAGCGCGCAGCGTCGCTCATAATCACGTGAGTAGAGCAGTGTGTGGCCAGAGAGGGCAACATCGCGGCAGCGAGGAGCATAGTGTGGCTGAGGTATAACCTAGCGCGCAGCGTCGCTCATAATCACGTGAGTAGAGCAGTGTATGGCCAGAGAGGGCAACATCGCGGCAGCGAGGAGCATAGTGTGGCTGAGGTATAACCTAGCGCACAGCGTCGCTCATAATCGCGTGAGTAGAGCAGTGTGTGGCCAGAGAGGGCCACATCGCGGCAGCGAGGAGCATAGTGTGGCTGAGGTATAACCTAGCGCACAGCGTCGCTCATAATCGCGTGAGTAGAGCAGTGTGTGGCCAGAGAGGGCCACATCGCGGCAGCGAGGAGCATAGTGTGGCTGAGGTATAACCTAGCGCACAGCGTCGCTCATAATCGCGTGAGTAGAGCAGTGTGTGGCCAGAGAGGGCAACATCGTGGCAGCGAGGAGCATAGTGTGGCTGAGGTAATAACCTAGTGCGGAATGTCCCTCATAATCGCGTGAGTAGAGCAGTGTGTGGCCAGAGAGGGCCACATCGTGGCAGCGAGGAGCATAGTGTGGCTGAGGTAATAACCTAGTGCGGAATGTCGCTCATAATCGCGTGAGTAGAGCAGTGTGTGGCCAGAGAGGGCCACATCGCGGCAGCGAGGAGCATAGTGTGGCTGAGGTAGACTACGCATTGCAGAGTGACGACGTCCCACGCACCGTGGGTCAATTCCGGGGTTCATTCATGCTCCGCCTTGCGAGGTTTGTGTGACTGGATCGCTAGGCGCGAGAGAGAGCGGCTGATTTCTCTCCAATATGGCATTTAAGAGTTGTACATATACATATATTAGTCTATTTTTGATTGATAACTTTCATAATCAGTCGCGTCCATTTTGTGTGTGTGTTGTGTATTGTTTATTTCATACTGACTTATTGAGCGAGCGAGCGAAGCGAACGAAGTTTTCCGTTTTAGCCAAAATTCTTTCGCATATCCGGAAGTCCAGATGTTCCGTAGTCCAGCTGTTCTCTTTTACAGGTCGCATTTCTCAACCGACTCTGGTGAAATTTTGTGAGCAGGTTCAATAATTAGGTAAACATAATTATTTAGTCAATTCCGTTTTTTGTTTAATATATTTAAAAAAAAATAAGAAAAAACAGGCTCGCCAGTTCTATAGCTCAAAAAGCCGCTAGTTTATTATTTGGAAACTTTCTTAAATACTCCTGATAATTTTGGGAAATACTTTATAGGACATTTTGAGTAATGCTCAAGATTTTCCCATTAGGAAATTTACGAAATTTTGGAAATACTCTCCGTCGGCATCAGTACCCACCTTACCCCAATCTGGGTCGCATATACTAGTTCAACATTTAGTTAGTAACCGGCGATCCTCGTAGTGCGCAGCGCGCATGCGCGGCGGGCGGCGTTCGCGCGCCCTCGGTAAAGATCGGCTGCGCGGCGGCTAGGGCTGTCGCGGCGAGCCAACGGGGAAAATGGTCGTTAATGAGATTAGTGGGTATGTGCTTCTTAAAACGGCTTTCATTGATTGAATTTGACTTGAAAATTGGAGCACGTAGAGAACAGATTAGGATGTTCGATATTCGATTGATTGATGATAAAAGTCATGCCGGAGGAATAATTTTAAAATGTCGGGTATATTACGTAAGGTACCGGACTTTACCTGTTGACGTTGCTTAATATATTTTTTTTATACTTCGTTTATATTTTCTTAGTGCATTTTCTTAAAATTCCTTTATATGTTTTTTTTATTAATAATGTTATATATAAAAATGTAAAGTATTAATAAGTACCTACCTACTTAGTGAAAAATTAATTGGACTAGATACGCAATAAATTGGGTCATGAATACAATATGAATTATATCTTAACGAACTTTAAAAATAAATATTAATTGCTTGGCTTAACATTAATACAATACTTTAATATATTTGATTCATGCAGAAAAAACATCGGTTACACTGAATAAGTAAATAACTAATCCATCTTACATTTCTAAATAATGCGAAAACCCAACAATACGACACAATTTCCCAAACACTGCCAACCCTACGCCTGCGCGGGCGGGCCGCGGGTCGATCGCCCAGACCAGTCGCGCCCCGACCGCGGCCGCGCCCGTTCGCCCCGGTCTCCCCTTATGCCGCGCCCGCGCCGCCGCTAGCGCCGGCATGGCCTACGCCGGCGCCTAGCGGGCAGGTAACCCTAGCACGACCACCCCGGGTTGCCCCAGTGTTGTGTAACTAGTGCCTGTCTCTGTTGGTCGGGAGTGACGGTGGGGTGCCGCGCATTGATCGCACCGCGTGGGCCCGGGAGTTGGAGCTTGGTGAAAATTGGTTGGAACCTTTATCGAGGCTAACGTTAAAAACCCCAGTCTCTGGTTGTTGGAGCCCGCAAACCGCTATACCGTTCGTGCTCCTTGTTTTTATTGAAAAGGAAAACAAGGACGCATGCGGGATGCGGATTTTAACGACCGATCAAAATGAGCCGTAATCCTTTCCTTGAAATGTAGAATCCTGCAAACTCTTAGATGAAGAGGTCTCAAACATCTCTCTAGTTAAACCGTTTGAGACAACTTTTGGACAATACTTTTGGTGGCCTGATAAAGCAATGGTTGGAACTACCTAAATGCCTTCCCTGTGAAAGTTGGAACCCGTTCAAAGATCCTTCCTTGGTGGAAATGGTTTGAAACATGTTTTGGTCATCCTAGATTCTTTGTCAGGCGTTAGATGAAAATTGGTTGAAACGCCTTAAGAACTTCCTAAATCACTTCCTTGTGATACATGTTTCAAACATTTTAAACTTCCTAGAGCCCTTGTGAAAATGGATTGAAACATCCTAGATTCTCTATCAAGAATTTGGTGAAGATCGGTTGTTACACTTTTATCTAGATTCTGTATTACGTGAAATGAAAATACTTTTAAAACGTACTATCAACGTATAGGTATATGGACAAACACGCGACTAATTATACATAACTCAGAACCATTTGACTACATTTATTACTTTCAATGAATACAATACGGAGACGCAGGGTAAACTTATAGATTATGTCCAAGTGTCCATTACGAAGGTCCATTCTTTATTTGGGTAAATCATTTTAAAGTCGAACGAGTAGTTTCGGAGGTTACCTACCCGTTATACACTCACAAATCTGATCTATTTACAATATTGGTACATATAGATGACTCTAGAATGCAGAGGAATTTGGGGTGACAATATGTGACATATCCGTCATGTCACGGATGCCTATTGTCATCAAGGCAACACTCGAGTCGCGAGCGATGCCGGGCGCCTATACCTAAAACAAATACAATTACGATTCCAGTCGGTCTAATACGTTAGTCGTTCGCGTACCATTACGTACGTTAAGTAGGTAGATCTAAATGTTCTCATTTGCATGCGAAGATGACAGTTGAGTGAACGATCGTTCGAAAAGTTTCGCAGTTACCCCCTTAAATAAATAGTCAATAAATGGCCCTTAACAATTTTCCGAATGGGGCTTTGTTTCACCAAATTTTATTTTCATTCAAGTTCTCTAGCTTCTATGACGTAATTTATTTGGCACCTACTTATAATCGTCCATTCATAAACATGCGCCTGCGTCACCCTAGGGACTATCTGGCTCGACGTATTGCATACCAGCGTGCACGCGTGGTATCAAATCAACGTATTACGTAGACGTTGCGTGCATCGGAGGGAGTGCATTTGATATCATACAGAGGACCGATTTTTGACTTTCGAGCGCTCGAATCTTTCACTCGAAAACTGACAAAAATTACGAAATGCTGTTTTGAAATAGCGATAGAAAATTGAAAAGCGAGTGGTATTGACCACTCGTATTCAACTCTATCGGTAGAAAATTAGTGCCTGCAATTTTGACACTAACACCGTATTCACTTTTATTTAATTTTCGAGCGCTCGAGCGCTCGAAAATTAAAGTTAATGAAAGTTAAGTCAAAAATCGGCCCCCAGGTATGCAAATTGTAAAGTCACATTGGTCCTAGTAAGATATTAATCACTGTATCGCTAGCGTGCCCTAATAGCAGTGTTGGAATTGTTATGAGTACTGTATGGTTTACAGTCTCATAGAGGCTTCCCACATATTGTACGATCAGCCTCACAAAGGGATTAACACCTTTGTACCATGTCGCATTAAACGTCATGTTAAACTGCCATATGAAGTTGTCAAAAGAGTGTAAACGACAAGGTACTTAGGTGTTCAGCGACTTATGCGACTGACTGTTTTTCGTAGGGTACATTGGGAACGCTGATACCACAGGTGGCATGTACAATCACAAGCATTAATATCTGCCATAACAAAGCGGGCGTTAATATCTGATAGGTACGACTCAATTTCTAGGGCCGTTAAAAGGTGTCAGATATATAAAAAAAAAAAATTGCGGTCAATCTTACACAAATCAACCTAGTCCCAAACTAAGCGATGCTTGTACTATGGGTACTAGATGACGATATAGATACTTATATAGAGGAATAAATACTTAAATACATAGAAAACATCCATGACTCAGGAACAAATATTCGCGCTCATCACACAAATAAATGCCCTTGCCGGGATTCGAACCTAGGACCTCTTGCTTTGTAGGCAGGGTCACTACCAACTAGGCTAAAGCGGTCGTCAAAATATTACAAAATATTTTTTGTAAATAGGTACCTACTAGTACCTAGTCTTAACTTCTCACAATAAGTTTCTGGGCAAGGCCGTCCAAATTAAGGTACTGAAGAAAAATCTACTATTGTGTAACGTTTAGTACTTTTGTGTTATCTATACTTAACACAAAAATTGCGTTACACGCAATACAAAATGTAACACAAAAGTGGACATGGGTTCAAAAAAACCCTAATTTTCACGGCCTTAGCCTTCTGTCAAAATATCATCCTAGCTCCCTAAAGCCCGCATCACACTGGCGCGGCCTGCGGTGGCGGTCGATAGTAAATTTGACAGCTAATGGCCGCGCCAGTATGTGAGAGGCTGAACGGATGAACTGATTTTACGAAAGTCTTGTCTGTTGAAATGATTCTTAGTCATTGAGAGAATTCTTATGAGCCCAAAGTGCCCAAACACGATGGGTTCTTCTTGTGTGGTTTAGCAAGTTGCTATGGCAACATTCTTCATCATCAGAACAACTTTACCACCATAAATGTCATCATCCGCCATGGCAAATGCCATGGTAATCCGACTTTCACATGTATATGAAATTGTAATTGGACTTCAGGGAGTTGGTCAAGGACTTGCAACATTTGACCTAATCAAATTAACTAACACTGCAAGTGAAATAGAAGCTTGTCATCATAACCCGTACCATTCAAACTTTTTTTACTGTTTAGCATTATTGATTATAAAAGGAATATCGTCACTTCTTACTCCCAATACATTAAAAAACATTGAAAATACTTGGCTTGAGTATACTTGTATTAGTCACTGATAATGTAAATTACGTAGTAAGGTAAACGTCCTAATCTTCGATGTTGCACTATAGTCCCCCGCGGCTATGAAGTCAATCCTGAGACATGTCTCTAGGGTTGAATATGTAATTTTTTCCTATGGTTGATATTGTCATTATTCAGAAACTTGGTCAGATAGTTGCGCAATGTGTCAGAATTGACTTCATAGCCGCGGGGGACTGTAGTGTATGACATGGCACTTTATGACGAAATGGCATGGCTTGAATTTTATTCGAATGAAGAAAAATCCTCGTAGGAATTTAACCCATATGGGTTATGGGTAACGTTATGTAAAAGCATATTCCTTTGACATAAAGTGCCCATGTCCTACAGTAGTGCAACGTCAAGCACTAGGACCTTAGATCTATTAGACCTATGCAAAAAATAAACTTATCTTATTAAAGTGGCGACAAGATCATTAACGATAAAATGATTCATTATAACCATAGATAATGATTGTCATCACGACATTGACACTGTCATGACAGGCGCTGCAATTAAATGTTAATGACATTACAGTTGGATTACAAGGATGAGGCGAGGCAGTGTCCGAAGTTATTATCTTAACTGCGGCTTGTTTTTATGTGATGGTGACCAACAAACCTACATCCTGCCTGATAATAAAGCAAACAACTCTTTGTTAACCCCCGACGCAAAAAGAGGGGTGTAATAAGTTTGATGGCCGCTGGGGCGGAAAGGTTCTCGAGTGGCGACCACGTACCGGAAGGCGCGGCGTGGGTAGGCCCCCCACAAGGTGGACTGATAACCTGGTAAAGGTCGCGGGAGTCCGCTGGATGCGGGTGGCGCAGGACCGGTCATTGTGGCACTCTTTGAGGGAGGCCTATGTGTAGTGGACGTCTTTCGGCTGATATGATGATGATTATGATAAGTTTGACGTGTCTGTGGGTCTGTCTGTCTGTGTGTCTGTATGTGGCATCGTAGCTCCTAAACGAATAGACCGATTTGAATGCAGTTTTTTTTATTCGAAAGCTGATGTGATCGAGATGGTTCTCAGCTACGTTTCAACAAAATCCGATAAGCCGTTTTTGATATATTGAACTTTGAACTGAAAATGTCGGGGGTTTTTTTCAACTTTTCTAAGTTGTAATTGTTGCATCAGACAACAAGGCTATTATTTACAAATCCGTTACAGACTAACATACATATCTAAACTAGTGGCTCTGTGGGCTGTAGAACTAGCGAGCTTGTCTTTTACATTGTGAAGTGCCTCGTCAAAAATAATTTGTATAATGGACGAACCCGCGCACAAAATTTCACAAGAATCGGTTGAGAAATACGACGGTATTAAATTTTCTATAGCTATTGCAAAATAGTATTTCAACAAATGCGTCGAAAGTCAAAAATCGGTCCCCTGTAGAGGAGAACAGAGGGAAAGCGGGACATCTGGACATACCTACAAACGATTTTCGGCCCAAGCTTCAGCATACAACTTCGTTCGCTTCGCTCCCTTGTTCGATAAAACAAAACATCGTACATATACTTACATATACAATACAATACAATACAATAATTGATTGATAACATAAGTTACAGGTCACTTGGCATCTTCAAAACACTTTACATTAAACTTATCAAATTCATATTTCAGATTCAGATTAATTAAAAATTACAAATAAAATAAAAATAAAATAACAACAATTTACTGGTGGAATGCTATTCAGAAGGCAAATAAAATACAATTACAATTCAATTACAAATTTTAAAAACAAATTTAATTAACTTATAGCTACTAGATATTATAATCACAAAAATTTAAATTAATAATTATTGTTTGTTAAAAATTCATCAAGGCTATAATAGGCTTTTTCTGTGAGGAAGTTCTTCAGTTGGTTAACAAATGCACTCTCAGACATTTTAATAGCCTCTTTTAGATTGCTTGGTAGGCGATTATAAATTTTAGGACCCATGTACCAGTAACACTGCTCAGATTTTTTAATTTTGTGTATGTTGACCAAAAGGTTGCCAGCATTACGTTGATCAGGGCCACGTGTTCTAAATTGATTTAAGCTTTTACGGATAATTTTTGATATTTCCAATATGTACAGCGATGGGACTGTTAATATTTTCATTTTCCTGAAAAGATCAGATATATAATCACGCCTCTTTCCAAGAGGGGTAGGCAGAGATCACGTATCTCCATTTGCTATGATCCTGACAAACCACTTTCGCTTCACTCACTTTCATAACATTTCTCATACACGCTCGTCGGTTTAGGGTAGTCTTGACCTGGCCTTTTTGTAAGATTTCTCCAATTTGATCGGAGAAAGTTCGCCTAGGTCTTCCCCTTCCAACTTGCCCTTCCACTCTTTTTATATACACTCTATTCGTTAATCTTCTTAACGTGTTAAAATGGCAATGCGCGGCGCATTTTCTGGGAGTCAAAATAACCTTAAAGCTCATGGACTCTGTACCACTAAAGACTCCACAATCTCAAGCGTTATGCCGACCTTTTATTGATTTGAGCAGAGGTCGGCAACCTTTTAGCAACCAATTAAAAAAAAACAACGAAAATAAAATCCAAAATTCTGAATTCAACGACCTTTACATACAAAACAGCCAGGTAGGCTCGCAGGGTGCCTGTTGGCGACCTCAGGATTTGAGGATTCATTTTGTCACTGTCGACAACTGCAGGTCCCTCATTCTCAACACAGAGTAGACTTGGGTGCTCTGACGTTACTCACTACTAGGAGCACAACACCGCATACTTACAGGGGAAGACGTGGTGTGGCTATGGTCTTTAGAAATTGGATGTACTTTATGCGAGATTCATACTGGTCCGAGAAGATATCCAACGCCAATCTCTGGGAACGCTGCAATAAGAGTCCGATCGGCCAGCATATCAAACGCCGCAAATGGAACTGGATTGCCCACACAATCCGAAGGGACCCTGGTCATATACCGAGGCGAATTCTTTGAGTTTGCAGGACTTGGCCAAGAATTGTAGTAAGTGGCGATCACAATAGATCAGCGATGGTCACAGTGATGAGCTTTGACAGCCCAGAAGCCACTACCGGAATAATAATAATAGGCAAGTATTTGACTGGAATCCCCAAGGCAAGCGCAAACGTGACCGCCCTATGCAGACCTGGCGGCGGACGATCATTGCAGAAGCGAAAGTCATAACGAAGACCTGGAGTGAAATGAAGCGTGGAGCTCAAGACCGATCGGGTTGGAGACGCATTGTGGACGCACTCTGCCTCTTCCAGGGGACTTAGGAACTTAAGTCAAGTATACGAGATGACATTTCAGCTTTACCTACTGGTGAAAGACAATTTTGAAATTGATGATACATGGCCGCTGTATAATATGGGTAATTGCGCATGTTTCTAACTCCCACGATACAGGCCTAGCCTAGTGTGGGGGTTGCTGATAAATTGTACATACTTAGTGTATATTTTTTTTGGTCAATAAATATTTTTTATTTTTACTTTTACTCCCAAATATAATCAATTATATAAAATTGAATAGAGAGGGCTGGTTCTATTTCATGTAACGAAATTCACAATAGCACACAGATAAAAGACACAATAATAAGTACAACAAGATAATAAAATACTATTACTAAACTACGAGTAGCTAGCTACCCAATAGAGAAGAAGTAGAAGTATAAATTAAAACTAGATCCCGCGTAGCGCCATGCCGGATCCAAAGGTCCCCAAAATGCTTGCGGCATTGCCTCGATGAACGGCAGTTGAAATTTATTGGACGAACCATGAACCAGAGCGGGGATCATAACCACTCTCCCTTAGGCGTTTGCCTTACTCCCAATTAATATATATAACCTTAAGATCGTCTGTAAGTATTTCGCCATCCGGCAGAGTTGCACTTGGCTGGTTCCTGTTAACCCAATTACCCATTTGGGCTCCCCTCACTCGAATCAGTTCCTTCCGGAGGCGCTAATGATATTATTAACACGTGATTTCCACAGCTGGAGTACAGCGATCGAACAAACGATTATTATGAAACTAGCGACCCGCCCCGGCTTCGCACGGGTTTATACCTATGTATGCATGCATTTCTTGACGAGCAGGCCCCGTAGCACGGATGGCCTTATCACGTGATAAGTGATAGGATAGAGCTGCCGTCCCTGGCTGACACCGTTCGATAGAATGAGACGACGCGCTTATCCTATCACTTATCGCGTGATAACGACATCCATGCTACGGGGCCTGGGGTGGTTAGAGTAGCGCCAATACCAATTTCACGCAAAATAGGCACAATGTATGTCGACTTGCGGAAAACGCCCAGTATAACTAACTAACTAATACATGCATGTATTGTGTTATACATATAAACCTTCCTCTTGAATCACTGTAGTTATCTATTAAAAAAAAACCTCATCTAAATCCGCGTTGCGTAGTTTTAAAGATATAAGCATACATAGGGACAGACAGACAGCGGGAAGCGACTTTGTTTTATACTACCTATGTAGTGAAATGAAACTATAGGTACAAATTATTCAACTTTAGACAAACAATGCATTATAGTAAAAGTTGTTAGAAAAACTGAAATTAGGCAGAAAGTTATTTATTAGGCCAATCAAGGGAATCCTTTTAAAAGGGCCCCAAATATCGGTGTTGCTGACCCCAGGGAAGGGGGGAGGCGGAAAGCGGAATTAGGGCCAATGCAACAGGTATCAGATTTGTACATTATTGACTCCCTTTATATAGTGCTGCCACGCCGTGCGCTGCTTGTAGATAAGTATTTAAATTTTGTTAGTATCTTTTTTGGAATTATAACTATTCACGACATAGACAATTACAATTGGACATGGACATAAATGTCTATGGAATTATAATAATACTTGTTTTGTTTTGTACCTACTCATGTTAGCCTTATGGTAGCTGACTTTAAAAACGAAGACCAAAAACTACGCCTAAGGATGAAAATCAAATTCAAATATCAGAAATATCTACGAAGCTAAGTACATCCGTGTAAATGTTCTAAATATTCTAATAGTAATCCACAATACCTACAATGAAAATAGTAAATTGGTGCACAAATAATTCATATCAGTCAGTATTAGAATATATAATCATTTACTTTGTTATAACGTCAATAAAAGTATGGCCATTCCTATTGACCTGGTAATTAATCAATTTGAACTTTGTGATTATTTGCGTGTGCCCTGGATATACCTACTTAGATGACCTACAATTACCATAAGTACTTAGGTAGAGGGTCTAGGGAGGGATCAGTGTCATTATTATCATATTATTATACTGTCTACAGGTTGTTCAAAACAAAACAGCTCAAGACAGGCTTAAATAGGAATTGGAGGAGGCCTTTACTCGAGTGGGGTCGAATCCAAACTCAACTAACTAACATAAAAAATAGTTTGAGTTGATTATGGTATAAATGAAAAAAAAATAGTGCAAGTAGAACGTTTTTCATGCAAAGCCTCTAATCACTTAATTTTTACAAGCTTTATATTAACTTGCACTGTTCGTATGTATAGGTATGTAAATATGTAAGTATATAAGTTGCCCGTCAAAATTTGCAATCCATTTTCCAGTCACTTGCCGTTATCCGATTGAGCCGAAATTTTGGTTATTAGTATAGTTTGGATGACAATTCAATATTATGGTACCATCGAGGTGATGATGGAGACAGAAGGTGGCCGTGGGAATTCAGTGCTTAACCGACGTAACCCCGTTGAGTTTGGGCTCGTTAGAATCGTCTCAATTAGTAGTTGATGATGGTATACAGAAAAGTGCAGTCGGCAATAAAAGCTTGGTACCAAAAATATTTTTTTTGACAGAAACTTATCTTCTTAAATCTTTCTGTTATCATTTCTAGCAACATAAACTACTTAGTTTCCGACCTAGATGGTTCATGTTATGCCGTTTTCAAAAGAAAACCTAACTATTAGGTTTGTGTGAAGAGTCGACTTCCTACAAACTCATATTCCCTTATTCATAAAACTTGAAATACCCCTGATGAAAATAAAATGTGTGTTGAACTCCTACGAACACACAAAGCACACAAATGTCAAAGTGACAGATGAAGACATAGCTAAACTGGGCTTGTTGAACGTTCATGAACACGGCCGTTAATGTCTACAGGCAGTGACTTATGTAGAACCCAAATGCATCGTGGTCAGTGACTCAGACTCGTCACATGTGTCAGTAATGTGGATAACATCAAACAACGACTCTGATTGATACTATGAATGTAGGTATGTAGTTACAATTCACTAAACTCTATATATATATATAATATATAGAGTTTAGTGAATTGTAACTACATACCTATATAATAAATAAAAATTTCGACAAGAATTCCTTGTTCAATGGGAATTCAATTTAAATCGCAAGGAACGGTGCGCGCGATTCGA
Organism: Epinotia brunnichana; assembly: GCA_963854355.1. NCBI lineage: Eukaryota > Metazoa > Arthropoda > Insecta > Lepidoptera > Tortricidae > Epinotia > Epinotia brunnichana. Next base: position 5,180,093 of record OY977949.1, on the reverse strand, counting down.
TTCATAGGTATAATTATTGATTTGCTAAATGTTGAGTGATATTGACCTCATAGTTCCAACATAATGTAGGGTGTAGTGTTGTTCCTGATGGTAAAGAAGGTCGCCAGAGCTCCCGAGAATGCATGTTGACAGCTAGATAATATACTTTAATAACAAAGTTTTAACCGACTTCAAATCAGTAGCCAAATTGCTTCAGATTTGCCTATAAAATTGGAAGAGTACCCTCGATTTGTCCAGGATCCCATCATCAGAACTGGATTTTGGTAACAACGGGACCAATCTGGAAGTATATGCTTTCAAACAAAGAAATAATTTTTCAAATCAGTTCATAAATTACCGAGTCATCGCGTAACCACACACAAAATAATTTCTGTCAAAAATATAATTTTTGGTACAAGCTTTTACTGCCGACTGTACTTTTCTGCATACCATCATCAAGTACTAATTGAGACGATTCTAACGAGCCTAAACTCGATGGGGTTGTGTCGTTTTATTGCGGAGTTCCTATGGCCACCTTCCAGCACCAGCATCAGATCAGCTCCAAGTCATCATAATATTGCATTGTCATGCGATATACATATGCATGCAACATTTCAGCTCAATTGGATAACGGGAAGTGACTGAAAAATCGATTGCAAATGTTGACGGACAACTTACATACTTACATATTTACATACTTACATATTTACATACTTACATATTTACATACTTACATATTTACATACTTACATATTTACATACTTACATATTTACATACTTACATACGAACAGTGCAAGTTAATATAAAGCTTGTAAAAAATACAGTCGAATTGAGAACCTCCTCCTTTTTTGAAGTCGGTAAAAATGCAGGTTCCTTCTGCATTCTCTTATTTCTCAAAACAAAGAATCGTCAAATCAATAAAGGCTGTTTGTAACATTTCTGAAGTAGCAAGTGTCCACGGGCTACAGTATCTGTTTGCCATGAAGCAGACTTGTTTGCAACCATCGTGGTACTCGTATAAACGATCGTAACTCGGAACATTCAAAGTCAGTACGTTCAATATCGTCTCCAAAACTGAATATTGTCACCAAATCGCTAAAAACTCTGACCGTGAAAGCTATTTAGCGATCTCGCGCCAATTACTTATGTAATCCTCACACTCTCTGACCCAATTAACGAACGATTATATTTAGAGAACTGAAAATATCAGGAACTATTTATAACAATGGAGAAGCGGCGTAATTAAACGCTTGGAGATTCATCTTGATTTTAAATTACGTAAATGATTTAGTAGGGGTTTTAGTTTGGCATTTAGAGCCCATCCACATGTTATGATATGAATTCTGTACTATGTTGTGCTTAGGTTTTGAGGAATTTTTAAGACAAACAATACTCCAGGAAAATTCGGTTTTGAAAAACCTAAAATTTATAATAGTGTTTTTCTTGTTTACTTAATTTAAAAAAATTAACGTTATGGAATAAACCCCTTTTATCTCCGAAGTTATTCGAACGAAAAATTTACAATAATAGACATGATTACGTTTAGTATAAATGTTAAGGGGAAAAATAATGTACGTATTGTACTTATATCTCGTTAGGTAGAAATTTTGTTCAGAACCTTTTTTTTCTTTAAGTTTTCTTTAATTTTTCCTTGAAGTATGGAACTTAGTATGTGAAGGTATTCATTCCATTGCCTCATATATTTGAAAAAATAAAATAACTATCGCGTTTTATCATTCGATGTCAGCGACAAACGGTACCAGACACGGTGGTCGCTGCACTCAATTTTGTAGTTTTCCTAACACGCTATATTTTGTGACGGTGTCACCTTCAAAACAAAGCATCAAACTATATGCTGACTTTGGGAAAATCACATAAGTAATTTCTACAAAAATCTGGCAAAAACCACCCTCCATAAGGCAAGCAATCCTTGAGTCAGAAGCGGACAGTTTTTTTCGTGCAACATGTCAAATCATGTGTAGTAGACGCTTGCCTTCACAAATTCTATGAGCTGAGCGTCAGGCAAACCAGTAGGATTTAATAAACTAATCTGGCCTCTGATAGATCCTCAACCATATCACAAGTCTTTTCGAATTGAATTTGATACTAAGCATTTTGTCCCAGACAAAATATTTAACAAGTTCTGGGTCAAATACATTTTTTTGTATGAGTTACCGTTCAGTCTTTCCTATTCATCACATTCAAAGTTTTATACCCTTTTAAATAGGCTTGCGCTAATCATAGACAAAAAGTGAAGCAGGACGTATGCTAATTTCTGGGAGCGAAACAGAGACAATTATAGGGTGTTGTTAATTGACAAAGTTTTAGTGTGCCACTTTTGGAGCGCGTCGAACCTATCTACTTCTTTTTAGGGTTCCGTAGCCAAATGGCAAAAAACGGAACCCTTATAGATTCGTCATGTCCGTCTGTCTGTCTGTCCGTCCGTATGTAACAGCCACTTTTTTCCGAAACCATAAGAGCTATACTGTTGAAACTTGGTAAGTAGATGCATTAAGATTTTCACACAAAAATTGAAAAAAAAACATTAAGTTTTAGGGGTCCCCATACTCAGAACTAAAACTAAAAAAATTTTTTTTCATTAAACCCATACGTGTCTATCTCCACCATCTATGGATAGGTCTTCAAAAATGATATTGAGGTTTCTAAGATCATTTTTTTCTAAACTGAATAGTTTGCGCGAGAGACACTTCCAAAGTGGTAAAATGTCCCCCCCCCCCCTGTAACTTCTAATATAAGAGAATGATAAAACTAAAAAAAATATCTCATGTACATTACCATGTAAACTTCCACCGAAAATTGGTTTGAATGAGATCTAGTAAGTAGTTTTTTTTAATACGTCATAAATCGTAAACCGCAATTTATTTCACGGAACCCTTCATGTGCGAGTCCGACTCGCACTTGGCCGCTTTTTTATCTTACAACATTGACCTAAGCCGTTAACTATTCATTTTTACAAGCTTATTAACTTGCACTGTTCGTATGTATGTAAATATGTAAGTTATCCGTTAAAATTTGCAATCCATTTTTCAGTCACTTCCCGTTATCCAATTGAGCTGAAAATTTGCAAGCATATGTATATCGTATGATGATACGATATTATGATGACTTGGAGCTGATCTGATGCTGGAGCTGGAAGGTGGCCATAGGAACTCCGCAATAAAACGACACAACCCCAACGAAATTTTTGACAGAAACTTTTAATTTTATTGTGTAAGATAGGAAAGACGCCTAGCTTTGACTCGAAGATGACAGAAGTCAATGGAACTGATAACAGTACTAGTGGCACTTCACCAAAGATCAAAACGGTATCTCGCACCGAATCCGCCTAATCCCTTCAGATCGTCAGCGGCCAAATCACACCGCGTCCACGCGTCCCGCTGTTTACAGATGTGTGGCTATTTATACTCGACCCTCACCCAGTGGAGCTAACGATGTGTGTGCTTCCGCCTTAGGTGCAGCGTGCACCCGAAAACGCTAACCAGGAATTAAACCATAAATCAGAAGCCATAATCTCGAAGCGTTCATAGCCTAGCGGCGCCTGCGAATCTGAAACGATAACGCAGGTTAAGCAAAGATGGCAGCGGGCAGTCTTTGGATAGGTGACCGTTTGAGTGGTTACTATAAATGAGCGCTTCCGTGCTTTGGAAGGCACGCTAAGCAGTTGATCCCGGCTGATGTCTATGACAGTAGTCGTTAAACCGAGTTAGAGGCCTTCGGGCGGCTTAAGAACCTCTAACAGTCGAGTTGCCCACTCACTTGACAAAGGGGGACAACTGTCACTTGCGTCCGCAGGAGCTACCTTCCACAACCCTGCACGTGTCCCCTGGGTGGTACAAAAGAGTGACAAACTCAAAGGCCAAAATAATGTATGCCATACGATTAAATAAAACCATAAATCAAACTGGTTTCTATCAATAATCTCAACTTTTTAGGGTTCCGTGCCTCAAAAGCAAAAAATGGAACCCTCATAGGATCACTTTGTTGTCCGTCTGTCTGTCTGTCAATACCCTTTATCTCGGGAACCCGTGTAGGTATCGAATTGAAATTAAAACCATATACTCAGGTCTACAGTCCCCTGAAGCTGTGGAAAAAACAAACTTCTAAGTTAACGTAAAAAAAAGATACGGCCGTTTATGCCGGATAAAACGTATATTTCAACACTCAAGGGAATCAAAATTTATAGGGTACTTTCCGTTGACCTAGATATATGAATTATGGCAAGTAATATCGTCTTATACTAAAAGTACAGGGAAACATCTGAAAACTATACATTTGTAATTTTGTACGGAACCTTCGGTGGGCGAGTCCGACTCGCACTTGTCCGGTTTTTTTAATGCGTCCTCCTCGCAAGCAGTCGAATACATATTTGGATTATGGAATGCTTTCATGTCGCTTGCAAAACCAAACTTTGTTTTAAAGATGCCACGGTGCGCAATGAAGTTGTGTAACTATAGTACGGGCCAAAGGAACGTTCCGATGGGGTTTGGGTCCGATTGGTTTTCCTAAGAATGCGTTTAAAACTAACATATCCAATTATTATTATAAATAACACCATGCGCAGGGGTTGTAAATAATAATAATTAGATGTGTTAGTTTTGAACTCATTCTTAGGAAAACCAATCGGAGCCCAAACCCCATCGGAACGTTAAATTAGCTTGGTTATAGGAATAGGTGTAGGGCGCTATTGGCCAAGTCTTTCGGATATGCCGCTTAGCATCCAGGTCTTCTAGACTATGCAGCCTCGACGCTTGCGACTCCAGAAAAATCTTAAGCGCGTTGCTGACCCTTTATTGATTTGGGGAGTCATTGTGTTGACAACTAGAGACAAATGACATTCGACATCTCACATGCTCGGAAGTCCTGGCGACCTTACTCTCTACCTGTCCAGCTGTCACCTCATTTTCTTTAGTTTGTTTACCTAAGATTTTATAGTTAGCCAAGTAGGCCCCTAGATGTCGCTGTTGCGTGTATGAGCAATCCTGAAACACGCTGTAGAGATTTTTCCTGGAATAATGACCCCAGCTTGGTAATTATTTCAATTTGTACATTAGCTGAATAAATCGTATGGGTGTATGAAGCAGTGCATCATTTTGGGACCCAGTTTTCCATTGGTCCTTCGAACCGGATACAGAGCAAGTTGTGGTGTTATTATGGTTGTGGTCTTCTTTAAGGTGATACTTCCCTAGTTGGGATGCTCTACATTTTAGCGAGATGACGTTCCGCTAAGCTCTCAAACACGTACAGTCGGCCAAAAATGTATTCTACCACACGGTCGAGGTTGATTTGAACGTCATGAAACAACAAGGTCGATTTCAACTTACAATAATATTATGACAGTAACCTTAGCGACCATTAGATCTCACAGAAACTTTTGTGAAAACTGGTAAACCAGTTTCTTGGCATTATGTTCAGCGAGTTCGCGCCACTTATTGATATCAAAATAGAATCTAAAAAGAATGTGTTAGATTGATCACCGGTCAAATACTGATGTAACTTTCTCTCTCTCTCTGATACTTTTGAGAAGACTTAAAGGTTAGGGAAAACAATGTTTATTCCCAGTATAATGAGAAATAGTTCGTATGATCTCGAGGCCCGACGCTATAGTTCTTAATGATAGCTCGTGACATAGTCGTTTTTTGTGACTGGGTAATATTAGGAAATTATACATCTGTTTAGTATAATCATGATGTTTACAATGTAAACATTGTATCAGAAAGGTACGATGTAACTCTGCCAAGCACAACAATATAAAAAAAAGCGGCCAAGTGCGAGTCGGACTCGCACATGAAGGGTTCCGTGAAATAAATTGCGGTTTACGATTTATGACGTATTAAAAAAAAACCACTTATTAGATCTCGTTCAAACCAATTTTCGGTGGAAGTGTACATCATATTTTTTTTTTAGTTTTATCATTCTCTTATTTTAGAAGTTACAGGGGGGGGGGACACACATTTTACCACTTTGGAAGTGTCTCTCGCGCAAACTATTGAGTTTAGAAAAAAATGATGTTAAAAACCTCAATATCATTTTTGAAGACCTATCCATAGATACCCCACACGTATGGGTTTGATGAAAAAAATTTTTTTGAGTTTCAGTTCTGAGTATGGGGACCCCTAAAACTTAATGTTTTTTTTCAATTTTTGTGTGAAAATCTTAATGCGGTTCACAGAATACATCTGCTTACCAAGTTTCAACAGTATAGCTTCTATAGTTTCGGAAAAAAGTGGCTGTGACATACGGACGGACAGACAGACAGACGGACATGACGAATCTATATGGGTTCCGTTTTTTGCCATTTGGCTACGGAACCCTAAAACAGTCACGTGGATACAAGATTCAATGTTCTTTCGAAAACGCGTGATTTAAGACATTTCATTTATTTCCATCACTCAACAAGGCACATACAACTAGGCCTTACGGACTTACAATTTACAATACGTATATTAATATACAAAACTTTTATAAATAACACGTTAAGGCCTTGGCATGGCCAATAGTCGTGTTTAGACATTACCTACAATTTTTTTTTGGTATCAAATCTTATGGCAACTTTATTAATCAAAATAATGTCTCGTTCACTCGCTAATATTAGCTCGATATGCCGTGCTCTTCACCCGCGCCCGGACCGGAAGACGCTCCGATCAGATTTTAGAAAAAAAAAATTTTTTTGAATTACTTAATCGAGAAATTATATTTTTTAGTTTTGAAGCAGTACACAGTACAGTACAGTCAGGGGTATTAATATACGTACGGAAATAAGGACATAAATATCTGTACGGGACTCTATTGTCAATGTTATAATGTCCACATTAATGTACGTATATTAATACCCCTGACTGTACCTAGCAGTGTTAAGTAGAACCGCCTCTTTACAATAATTATTTTGATAAAGCATCCTGCTAGAAATTCAGACGTTCTGGATTAATAATTTAATAATAAAGTATTTTCTTTATTTTTTTTTTCGCCAGCTCTTAAAAACCCTTACCGCTCCAAAAAAGTTATTTTTAAATATATTGACGTGATACCGTCTTATAAATTGATGAACACCGGCAGCACACACGAAAAATTATGACTAAGGTTGTCCCGCTCCGCCTGGGCCGGCTTTATGACGTTATCACGTAAAATTATCGTCCCTAAACCGACTTTATAGATAACCAATTTTATAATTTGCCAGCTTTTTAGGGTTACGTAGCCAAATGGCAAAAAACGGAACCCTTATAGATTCGTCATGACTGTCTGTCTGTCTGTCCGTCCGTATGTCACAGCCACTTTTTTCCGAAACTATAAGAGCTATACGGTTGAAACTTGGTAGGTAGATGTATTCTGTGAACCGCATTAAGGTTTTCACACAAAAATCGAAAAAAAGCAGTAAATTTTGGGGGTCCCCATACTCAGAACTGAAACTCAAAAAAATGTTTTTCATCAAACCCATACGTGTGGGGTATTTATGGATAGGTCTTCAAAAATAATATTGAGGTTTCTAATATATTTTTTTTATAAACTGAACAGTTTGCGCGAGAGACACTTCCAAAGTGGTAAAATGTGTAACTTCTAAAGTAAGAGAATGAAAAAACTAAAAAAAATATATGATGTACGTTACCATGCAAACTTCCACCGAAAATTGGTTTGAACGAGATCTCGTAAGTAGTTTTTTTTAATACGTCATAAATCGTAAACCGCAATTTATTTTACGGAACCCTTCATGTGCGAGTCCGACTCGCACTTGGCCGCTTTTTTATTTAAACCCTAACCGCTCCAAAACATTTTGTATACCTACTCGCCTAATTCAACGCCCGAAAGGGAGACAGCATGAGTCACCGCGCGTAAACATTGCAAAACTAGGTTAAATCGATATAATGAATGGGAATCCGAGGCAGTAAAATCAGAGACTGGATTGATTGCACACAGGCCTTGATAATGTAAATTAACTAGGCACGTATTTAGATTCTTTCGGAAGCAAATATAGCGGCAACACACGTGTAGGCTTTTCTGGAATTACGGTAGGCCTATCTCACTTGCAATTTGGCGCGAAGTGACACTTGTCTACGGCAACCTCCCTATATAGGTCTATTAGCGACCCGCCCCGGCTTCGCACGGGGTTATATGTATAATACATGCATGTATTATAATTATAAACCTTCCTCTTGAAACACTCTATCTATTACAAAAAACCGCATCAAAATCTGTTGCGTAGTTTTAAAGATTTAGATCTTTAAAACTACATTTCCCTGCCAAATCCCTACATTACTATGTAGTAAAACAAAGTCGCTTTCCGCTGTCTGTCTGTCTCTCTGTCCCTATGTATGATTAGTCATACATAGGGACAGACAGACAGACAGACAGCGGGAAGCGACTTTGTTTTACTACATAGTTTGGCGTCATGATTAATGACCTAGCTTTAGTTCCAAAGAGCGCTGCATACCTACTCTACGCCGACGACTTAAAGTTGGTGTATGGTGTGCAGCAGCGCTCAGATTGTCAATCTCTTCAAGAGGACATTAATCGGTTACTTGAATGGAGTATTAAAAATAAGCTTCTCTTCAATATTGAAAAGTGCTCCGTGATGTCTTTTGGTCGGACCCGTAATCCGCTGCACTTCGAATATCGGCTTGGCACACAAGTCATGACCCGTGTCCATACCGTGAAGGACTTAGGCGTCATCTTGGATCCACACCTCAACTTTCATGAGCACATGAAAGCTTTAGCAGTTAACGGTTTTAGGAGGTTGGGGTTCGTTATCCGGAACGCACGTGACTTCGACAGTCCATGTGCCATAAAACTTGTTTATACTGCCCTGGTACGTAGTAAATTGGAAGCTGCATCGATTGTCTGGAACCCTTATGAGTCCTCTTACGCCTTGCTGCTTGAAAAAATCCAAAAAACATTTTTGAGATTTTTTTATAAAAAAATGTACGGGTACTATCCTTTTTTATACCCTACAAAGTTCCTGCTAGGGGTATTGGGTTTAAATTCTCTGGAAGCGAGGCGTAACTATGCACTACTCAAGGTTGGTTGCAAAATTTTACGAGGCGATTCAGACTGCCCTGAACTGGTGGAGCGGAAACTGAGGCTGCACACTCCGTTACAATCTTGGATGCATCTACGTCCGCGAAACCGTCCACTGCTTGCTCCTCCGGAGGCGCGAACTGTGGCTCATAGTAAGTCGCCGCTTATTCGAGCTCTTCACTGCCTCAATGTACTTCTCGCATCTGCTTCTGACTGGGATGTTTTCGCTTGTAGCTGGGTAAAAGTCTGTCGTGAATGCTTGAGGTTTAGCGAGACGATGGATGACCGCCAGTCTTCGATAGTATATTAAGTATGCTGGAAATTTTAATTCTAAGATACACAGTGCATTAGTTCTGTAACTGTAATACTGTGTAATAATTGTTTGGATAAATAAAATAAATAAATAGTAATGTAGGGATTTGGCAGGGTTATTGCTTAATCGAAGATCACACACCACTGTAGATATTTAAATGTATGCTAAAAAGGCGAAAGAACACCAGTTTATCCAAACTATACAGGGTGGAAAGTTAAAACGGGGCAGTAAGGGCAGCTACTAGATCCCTTGCCGCCACGCAAAAATGGCATTAGGATTTCATTCCTAACTTTTTAAGTGATGACAATCTACATTTACAGATTTTTGAAAAAAAGTACAGTCAGCGAGAAAATCATCAATTTTGACGAATTTTTTTTTTAATGCCGCTCGATACTTTGTTTCAAAAATCTGTGAATGTAGATTGTCATGACTTAAAAAGTTAGGTATTAAATCCTAATGCCATTTTTACGTGGTGGCAAGGGATCTAGTAGCTGCTCTATCAATATTTCGATGGGCACTGGGTATTTTAATATTACCTACGTAATAACTAAAATTATGCTCGACACCTTAATGCCTAATAGATGACACCTATTATCACCTCTCTTGTGTTGATATTAGATTAAAAGTTTCTCGTATGAAACCAGTGTCGGGCACTGTGGCGTTTATTTTATTTGCTGGATGCGGGTGGCGCAGCTCTGGGCATTTTGGCACTCTTTGGAGAGAGCCTATGTCCAGCAGTGGATCTTTCGGCTGCTATGACGATGATCCACTCCAACAAATTTGACAGCTAATGTTACACTAAGAGAATGGACCTTGCCTTAGTTGGTTCCTTATTCTGTGATAATAGCTGGAATCATTAAAATGTCTTTTAATTTTGCGAGACAGCCCTTCAGAGAACATTTTCCTGTAACTTCTACGTTTTCGGTTTTCCTTACACTGTCTCTGTTAATCTACACAACAGTAAAGTTTTCAATGAAGCAATGTTTTTTTATATATAAATATTGTCTTATTTGTGGGTTTCCTGTTAACTACCACTTATTTGTATTGTAAGACTACAATACTCTCTGGACTGAGAATGGAATCTGGTTTTACCCATCTACCAAATACAGTAGTATTCTTTGTCATGTAATTAATTAAATAGTAGGTACATTGTATTTCAAACTTGGTAAAAATTATTTTGAAGATAGCTTCAGCCATAAATGTCTCACCATTCTCTTTCCTGTCTTTCCTTCTATTAATTTGTCATGCCGAATCAGAAACCCTCACAAATTCCATCTTTTATTTAAAATTATTTCAAGTACGATGCGATGAACCTCGCAGCGCACACTGGAACTCTACCGGCGACATCGATACGAATACATATATGTATCAGTGTGTAACCGCCATACGATAAATAAATAAGTACAATCTTTTCTCATCTATCAATTCCAAAACCTCATATTTTCTTTCTAGTTCCAGCTTATACTTCCGATCTTTCTCCATCCCTCTTTATTCCTTTCATCCCTAAATCCTCATCGTTCAATAACACGTACCAAGTGATTTAAAAAAAAAACAATTGTTCTATACGTTTATAAAAGACGGCAACCCTAAACTTTGCAAAGTAGAAAAAAAACGTGCGTTCAAGTCTCGTTTGCGCTGCATAAAGCGCAAAAAATCGTCTTAGAAAAAAATGCAAAAAGGTAACTAAAAAATGTGTGCATTTTTAGATGCCAATTTAAGGGTTAAAACCAACGTCTTTAGGTCGCGGTTAAGACGCCAGCGGGCAGTGGGGCGACGAGCGGCAGTTGTTTCATACATTTGAGTTTGAGTTAAATCTATTAACCCCTGCTCCGTGCTCCCCTCCCCATCCCGCTGACATCCAGACCACGGCCTTACAGCGGATTGAGTTACCCAACACTTTCACTGCGCATGACGCGATATCGCGATAAAGCGCCATCGCCAACATGTAGGTATACAGGATGTATTATTCAAACGGGGCAGTGAGGGAAAATCCGAAACTACGGAAATTTGTTTGGATAAGAGACCGATTTTTAGAAAGAATATAAACTGCATCTGCATCTGCTCTAAAAATCAGAGTTCGTTTTTTTGCGTAAATAATTAGTGCTGGATGTAAGGAACAATTGTTGTAAAGGATCCCTGCAGCTACAATCACACGAACATGCTGAATTTCATAGTTTAATGTACGGAAATGGATCTCCCCGTACAAACTACCTATTAAAGGTATAATACCTATTTAAGGTAATAAGTAAGGTAGGTAGGTATAAGAATGATATTTTATGACAGTTTTGAAAATATTGGTGTAAATAATGAAAATACATAAAAAAACAACGAATTTACCATTTCGTCTAGTATAGTACCATAACAAGCACCTTATACTCATTCAAACTCCTGTAACTTTGACATTTTGTTCCAAATCTGGAACGCCCTATAGAAAACCTTAAGATGAAAAGAGCTCTCGAAATTCTGAACCATCACATATTCAAAGTAACACCATTTGAATACTGCCAACGAAGCGGCATATTGGACGACCCACTGCCCCCCGCGGGGTGAAAAAACCCCCTTTTCCACCCCTGGAGCAGGTGGGGATCGGGTGATCCAATCATGTGTTGCTTGGTGTAAAACGCCTTTTCTCTTGACACGTTCTTTTGATGGTAAATTATCGAGCACTTTCGTTGATGAGGCATGTTGTCTTCCACTTTTGATATTCAGTGCTGTGCAGAAATATCTTGTTAAAAAATACAAAGTTATTAAACCTAAATATTGATTGTTGTAGTACCTATTGTCATACGAAATTTCAAATCAATCGCACTCTGCGAGTGAACGAAAATCGATTTGCAAGTTTGCATATATTTACAAGTCAAGTTAGTTAATATCATGTGTTTGCATATACCTACATATTGGTATGTATGTTGCTGGAAATACCTAGTCAGTTAATGATTCTCTAAGGGTGGCTGGGTTTAATGTGTGGGGGATGTAATAAAAGAGGTTAGAATCGATTTCACATAATAGCTTCTATTTCTGCTGACCTATATTGAATCCATTTAAATTATTTGTTTCTAACTAAATACTACTCGTCATTTTGAGGTCACTAAGGGTATTGAAATTGAACCTTTTTCCAAATGAATATACAACAATGGGAATTTAGATTTGGCGTAACCTACTTGAACGAATAAAGGAAGACTCACGCTAGAACGGGCCGTGTCCGGTCCGGGCCGTTTTCTAAGAAAAACGACGGCGTTTTTGCGCGGCCGAGCCACGGCCAAGGCTCGGAAGCGGCTCGGTGTCGGCACGGCCCGTTCTAGCGTGTGTCATCCTTAAATGTCCAGGGTAATAATAATTCTGAAAAGTGAATTTATAGTTAGAATTCGTTTGGAATTATGACGCGCATGGGTTCGCTTCCACTCAGGAAAAATGCCTTTAGTGTGATTTGAGAAAAATTATGAAAAGTGGTCAGTAATTAAATCGTGACGAAAGATTGAATGGTCAATTTGATGTGTTATCAAATTTATTCTAGCTTCGATATTGATACAATTAACATCGAAAATATAGAAAAGTTACCCCGGACATTTTTATTTCAAAGTTCAATATCTCAAAAACGGCTGAACCGATTTTGTTATAACGTTGCTAAGAACTATCTCGATCACGTCAGCTTTCGGACAAAAAAACCGCATTAAAATCTGTCCTTTCGTTTAGGAGCTACGATGGCACACACATATACGTCAAAATTATAACGTCAATATTATGCTTTTTGCGTCGGGGATATCACACACTAATGTAGGTACAGCAAACGACATCATAGACCCTATCACTACCTAAACGTGCCTGGGTACGGTTTTACGCGCACGACATATACTAACTTTACGATAGATATATAGATAAATCATTTGTTATGAATTTATGATACAAACGAAATACGTTTCTTGTAAGACGCCTTGTTTGCTATTATTTCTGTACTTACTAGACTGCTACTAAGGCTACATTTATAGACAAGCGGGCGATCGGCGGCGCAGTGCACGCGTGAGAAAACGCACAAACACATGGCGTTGCCTAGGAGAATATCTGTACAGCGGCGCAACCACAAAAATCGAAACTCGAAGTGTCACTTGAGTATAATAACCGCGATAGAGATGGCGATACATGCGAACACGAATTTCGATGTTCAGTTATAGTTCAGGGTAATCACACAGCGTTTCGAACGCGCGTTAAGACAATCCAACTGTCATTTTTTCATATAAAATTTGACATTTAGATCTAGGTACCTGACGCGCGTACAATGCGTTGCGTGATCGAACTGCAGCAGAGGGTAACGTTCCGAACGCGCGTTAGGACAATTTAACTGTCATTTTTCCATATAAAAAGTGATATTTAAGATCTACCTGACGCGCGTACAATGCGTTACGTGATCGACCTGTCACCTTTTATATGGAAAATTGACAGTTAAATTGTACCGACGCACGTTCGGAACGTTACGTGATTGCCCGTAAGGCGTAAGATTGAAAACTCGCGTATGGCGATGGCGCCGCCGAACGCTTCTCCTGCCCACAAACGTGGCCTTACACGTTTTAACGGCGGTTTTCTGTCTGTTTACATACTGCACTTGTATAGTCTCAAAGATATACATTTTTCACCTTATTACAAAGCAATAAGGTGCAATAGTGTAAACATATATATGTTTGATGGCGGCGTACTAGATGCTTTTATGTCGAAACGCACAATTTGGGTCGATGTATGGTTCAAATATATGCCGGGTCATGGGTGGTGTTTGTTTAGTGGTTGTTATGTTACTGTGAGTTTTTTATAGTTTTTATTGAAACTGAAGTGTTAGGTTTGTAAAATAGGTAAGGTAAACGGTCCAATGATTGACACTCAAATCTTAACTCACAGTAAAATAGAAGTGATCAGGTGTCAACTATTAATGATCATCCTCCAAGCGTTTGTATCCGGTTTTGTAAGTTTGTATGTACTTACGGGTAATCTAAGGTGAAACTGATCCGAGTTCAAAAATTCTTCCGCACCTGTGTATAAAATGGACTTTCTAAATGGAAACGCGGGCGAAGCCGAGTGGGCAGCTAGTTTTATTTTACAATACGAATCGGAATTGAATTGACTGTCTATAAACTGATTTTTGTTATAATTCTAGTTACAAATGACATAGTTACAACATTCATTTAGGAAATAGAAAGAACGAAAGAAAGCATTTAGTCACATCACAAAAATTACAATTAAATAACGATTCACATAATACGAGTATAATAATACACACCACCACCACCACCACCATATACTTATTATTATAAATATTGTAACCATTTCACTTTTTTAAAAGTTGATAATTTAATATTCTTAGTAAAATGACGTAGACTACATAGGTGGCGGGTATAAGCTAGTACAGAGTAAGTACTTCGCTTTTAGAGTTCCGTAGCCAAAATGGCAAAAAAGGAACCGTTATAGTTTTGTCACATCCGTCTGTCCGTATGTCACAGGCATTTTACTCGTAAAACTATAAGGTGTATTTTTCCATCCTTATTTCCTGCTTTTATATGTAAGGTCCTCAAATTCCTCCTTCAAGGCCAACCCTGGGACTCCAACCGCCCAGCTCCCGTGTCTACAATAAGACGTGCTATAAAAATGCCACGGAGACAGCGTACTTAATTAATTAATGAACAGTACCTATTATTGTAATTAAAAATACTTGGGCAATTTCGGAGTCGTTTGTGTAAACTATTATAAGTGACTAGTATAATTTCAGTAATAGTACCTACTCAATAATAATTTCTCAATAAACGGTCAAAATGTCGTCAACGTATATCTAGATGTTCATGGTAGGGGAGGCTGAGGTAAGTTGGATCGGGGGTGAGTTGACACTATGTCGGTAACAAGGCCTAGGGGCCTAGCTCCTATTTTACTAACTTGACAATCAAATTGCCACCTGACAATTATGATTATAAATCTGTTCATGTCCGAGTCGATATGTAACGATGGTCCCGAGCTCTAGACTAGCCACGGTAATCATCATCATCATATCAGCCGAAAGACGTCCACTGCTGGACATATGCCTCCCCCAAAGAGTGCCAAAATGACGTCCTGCGCCACCCGCATCCAGCGGACTCCCGCGACCTTAACCACGCCACGCGCCACGGTAATAGCGGCTAGTATTATACTAGAACCAAGCGAGATGGTCGTATACAAATCTCTATAAGTGTGACAGAGAATGATGTCGTTGATATAGTTATACCCTTTTATATTTGCCCCGACCGGGTTCGAAGTTGTGTCATACCCACCCAAGTTAATTAAGTTTTTTTTTATGGTAAGCTGACAGCCATTTTAAAACAAGTTCTCAACTTAGCTGCATAGGAGCTTTGCCATATATATAGCCAATCTTTTTACTCTAGCGGTCTGTGGGTTCGGTATACCAAACGAGCCTACTACGCCCTAAGCATACAATACAACAATGCCTTCAGAATGCTGTTGAGACTCCCAAAGTGGTGCAGTGCGTCGGAAATGTTTGCTGAGACGCGCACGGACGATTTTCACGCCATAATGCGAAAGAAAACCACGTCGCTGATGGGTCGCGTCAGGGAAAGTCAAAATGGCATTCTGAAGGTACTGGCTGGTAGATTTAATTGCAACATATTGTGGCACTGGATCGAGCGGGTCAGAACACAGTACAGAACAGTAGTACTGCAGTTCTTTTTTTTATGTATTATAATAATTGCTAACATAGTTTTAAGTTTATTTTGTTACTAACAGTATATGGATCACATGGTCTGAAATAAAACGACTGAATTGAATTGAATTGAATTTGCGTCTCCTAATACGGTGGCACTTATGGCTTTTGTATGGAATTATTCCTCTAAGATCCCGACCAACTATCGTTACTTGTTGACTCAGAAATGTACAGCGAATTGTCATTAAGGGAAAGGTAACAGTTTTCAGATTGACAGTTAATGTGAGAAAGCCTAAGCATTGTATGGCGAGCGTAGCCTACTTAGTAGTAATCCTGTCAGCAGAGCTTCGGTTGCGGGTTCGAATCCCGGTAAGGGCAAATATATTGTTGTAATGAGCATGTAACATATTTAGTTTCTGTGTGTGTTTAAGAAAGACGATAAATATACTTACGAGAATCTACAGAATAAAGTAGGTATATCGTTAACTAAATTGGTTTGTGTCGTCGAATAGGGATTATTTATTCATTGTAGTTGACAGATCGATGTTGTGTCAACTTACCTTGGTCTCACCTACGTACCTGTTAGCACAAGCAGCTTAATTGCAAATAATCGGAGTGCCATTGGGGTTTTCAGTGTCAAAGTAAACGAATGCCATCTCGCTCATATTTAGGGTAACTCAACGGGGGAAGTGCCCGCCTTAGAAAAGATTGCACTCAACTGGACGCGAGAGTGAATCCTAAAATCAAGGGTCAGTAGAGACCATATAACTCTTCTGGACTTGGAAGCATTCATATACCGTATCCTCGCTAATAGGCCATCATAGGCTTTTACCACCAATATGCTATTACCTACAACAACCAATGCAATTCACTTTGACACTCAAACCCCAGCGGTAGTCTGTTTGTTTCGCCGTTCTGACCATGTTTGAAAGGCCCTATAGAGTGATGTAAAAACCGACTACCCAGTATTAGTTTGTATCGCGGTCGCTCACTATGTCCGCAAGACCCTGTAGTATGGTATAAATACTACCAAGCGGCAGTCGTTTGTTTATCGATCGCTCACTATGTCCGCAAGACCCTGTAGTATGGTATAAATACTACCAAGCGGCAGTCGTTTGTTTATCGATCGCTCACTATGTCCGCAAGACCCTGTAGTATGGTATAAATACTACCAAGCGGCAGTCGTTTGTTTATCGATCGCTCACTATGTCCGCAAGACCCTGTCAAGTGTTATAAAGACTACCAAGCGGCAGTCGTTTGTTTCGCGGTCGCTCACCATGTCCGCAAGACCCTGTAGAATGGTATAAAGACTACCAAGCGGCAGTTGTTTGTTTAACGATCGCTCACTATGCCCGTAATACCCTGTAGAGTGTTAAAAAGACTACCAAGCGGCAGTCGTTTGTTTCGCAGTCGCTCACCATGTCCGCAAGACCCTGTAGAGTGGTACAAAGAAAGACTACCCAGCGGTAGTTTCTTTCTTGGTCGCTGACCACGTCCGAAAGGCCCTGTAATATAAATGAGCGCTTCCGTGCTTTGGAAGGCACGCTAAGCAGTTGATCCTGGCTATACTGTCCACGACAGTAGTCGTTAACCCGAGTTAGAGGCCTTCGGGCGGCTTAAGAACCTCTAACAGTCGAGTTGCCCACTCACTTGACAAAGGGGGGACAACTGTTATTTGCGTCCACAGGACCACACCACAACCCTGCACGTGTCCCCTGGGTTACCACCCAAAGGCCAAATAACGTATGCCATACGATTAAATAAATAAATGTAGGGTTGTTGTTACAGATGTGCAGCCTGGCGGCGCTCGCGCGCGGCTGCCGGCCCGCCGCCAAGCCGTGCTGCCTTTGCTGGTGTTGTTGTTGCTCTTGTTCCTGGTGAGTCCTCCAGTTATCTTCCCTCAGCCGATTGTACAGTCACCACCGGTAATATCTGCCAAAAATATCTGACACGTCCCTAAAAATGGGGCCGTTTCAGATATTTATGCGCACCTTGTTGTCGCAGATGTTGATGCTGCCGATTGTACCGTGTTACACCGACCAATGTATCGTCCGAATGTATGTTTCGCAGAACTTTAATTTTATGGTTTTTTTTTTTTTTTTTGGAAATATTAATTATTATTAAAGCACTTATTATGTAGGGCCCGATATCTAAGGGCTATGCAAATAATTAAGGCCCCTTTCTCTTACTATGCTACTCAGATTTAGAGAAAGAGTCCCAGATATCGTGTATTTACTGTAATAAATTCCCCTTATTCAAAAAACTTAATATGCCTCTGCTAAATAAAATGTGTTTGTTGTTCTTACGAACACAAATGTCAAAGTGACAGATATAGACCAATCAAATTAGCTTACCCTGGACATAATTCGTAAACTCGTTGTTTTTATGGTTTTATCGGATTTTACTATTCAGTATCAAATATTAATGAAATATATTAAGTAAAAAATCCGCGATCGTAACCGTATTTAAAAAAAAACACGAGTTAACGTCCACTACCTAACTTTTTTCTAAAAGTAAAAAAGGTAACCAAATACCTTGTTAGTATAACTTTGAGGTGCATTTAAATGCGATCTCTTAATAGCAAGATTACACTGAAATCAAATTCGCATATACGTTTTTTTTCACAGTTTTCCTCTGATCTCATTATCTAGATAAGCCAAAATGGTAACTATGATGTTTTTGTCTGATTAAGCTATCTTGCGTCTTTTTAGACATTTAAGACAAAAATTAAACATTTATTTTTAACGTTTTAATAATAATGTATTTCTCAGTAGTTATAAATAGTAACTATGAAATTTTTGTTTACTAATAGCATTTTGTGTACGATAATCATGTTTTCATCAAAATAAAGCATGTTAATTTCACGCTTAAGAAATTGAAATTTTAATTGAAAATACTTGCACCCTTGTCGTGGAGCCAGATGCATGCGGTGGGTGCGAGGCGGGGAGAGAGTGGGGCGCCAGCGGGCGAGCGCACGGTGAACCCGTCACAACGAGTTTATTTCAATTACGTGTTTTGCACCGACCGCGCCGTGTACAAATAAAACTAATATAATTGAATATCCTAATTGTAGGATTTATAGCTTTAATAAAAAAATCACAGTTAGTCCCTTACGCCCATGATCGTAGTAAGCTTAAAAAAACCGGTCAAGTGCGAGTCAGACTCGCGCACCGAGGGTTCCGGACCACCCCATACAATAGAAACAAGTCCACTTTAAACGGACGGACGGACAACAAAGTGATCCTATAAGGGTTCCGTTTTTTCCTTTCGAGGTACGGAACCCAAATAAGTAAAAGCTAAGAATTATTCGATTTATGAAATTAAAAAATGAGCGTATCATACTTATTTAATATTTAAAACAAGAGTATTTTGGCGTAACAGACACACTTGTGTAAAAGTTCACAGTTCTGCAAAATGGCAATGAACTGAGAGTTACGACAAAATGTATCAGAGACGTTTCTTATTTGATTGGATACGACAAAATGCTCGGTAAAATTGAGTATCAACGCAATATTTTTCATGGTTGTAACGGACATTTTTTTCAAGCTATCGCGACGTTATCTATACCAACCGATAGAGAGAACTGAGTATTTGTCCCTTACGCCCTTTGAGCCTACGGTAGTCGATATGTTTATTGTCACACACCCAAAGATGGGCAAAATTTATTCGAATACGAATAACGTTTTAGAATAAATAGGATTATTCGCGAATGACGAATAAATATTTCGAATAATTATTCGCTAATATTTATTCGCGAATAACTTCTTCATTATAATCATTCGTATTGCTTTTCGGAAATAATATCTTGAACGAATATTGTAGGAATGCTTTTGAATGGAATATATCTCAAAAACGTAATATTTTTCTACAGACAGAACAGTGAAATTTGTTAGAAAGAGGTGACCGCTTCATCAAGGGTACCAATTAATATCGCCGTGCAAGGTGAAACGGATATTAATTGTATTTATTTCACCTGTTTTATTTTTTTCTAATCCGGCTTTACCACGGGTGACAAAAAAACGGGTCAAGTGCGAGTCAGACTCGCGCACCGAGGTTTCCGGACCACCTTGTGTACAGTTTATAGTGGACTGTTTCTATTGTAATAGAAACAGTCCGCTATAAACTGACACTCACTATGTATGTATTCACATACTTAGTGCGTGTCAGTTTATACTGGACAAAAAATTTTCAGTGATGTGACTAATAATTTACGGTTTTCGCAATTTTTCCTTTATCTGTGCTATACTCGTAAGGCGTTGCTTCGCACCAAATTTCAAGTTTCTGAGTTCACGGGAAGTACCCTGTAGGTTTTGATTCCCTTGCGGGTTTCGAAAACTTGCGGAAATTTGCGACATAAACTGCTGTATCTTTTGATTGCGTTGGCTTAGAAGTTTGATTTTTTCACAGCACCAAGAGACAGTAAATTTGAGTATTTGATATAAATTTCAGCTTTATTCATTTATTTGTTGCAGTATGTGTCTTACAAGATGTTACATATAAATACAGTTCCAGCATAACCCTGTTATTGCACACTGCACAGCAACATTAATATAAAACATATTAATTCTAAAATAATGCATGCAACGCACTATGACGACGACCGCTTTATTAGCCTAGTGGGTACGAAGCAAGAGGTCATGGGTTCGAATCCCGGTAAGGGCATTAATTTGTGTGATGAGCACGAATATTTGTTCCTGAGTCATGGATGTTTTCTATGTATTCAAGTATTTATTTCTCTGTATAAGTATCTATATCGTCGTCTAGTATCCATAGTACAAGCTTTGCTTAGTTTCGGACTAGGTTGATTTTGTGTAAGATTGTCCGCAAATATTTAAAATATTTTAAAATATTTATGCAAACTTCAAATGATTGATTCCTCCACGCGTTCCTGAGAATTGAAATTGAATTGAAATTGAAATTGTTTATTTCGGACATCATCCATAGTTGGTTAGTGATACATTTACTTACGAACTATGTTAGTAGCTACAAAATTTACTAAAAAATATAATATTTAATAACAATACATTAAGTTACATTACATTTAAATTAAATTGAATTACATAAAATTAAATTTATTATTCGGCCTCACATGCATGCCTGCCCAGTGCCTGATCATAGGACTATCTATCCTATCTGCGACCACCTTCAGGAGAGTGTTAGGGCTGCCCCGCACGCGCGCCCACAGGGACGCCACGCGCTTGCGCAACACGGCGGTGAAGCCGTCCGTGCTGCTATCGGCAAACATTCCCGACGCGCTGCAGCGCCAGGGCAGCCCCAGGAGTCCCCTGAAGGCGTTATTATATTGGACACGCAGAGCGCTAAATGTCCTTTTCGTGTAATTGCTCCACAGGGCGCACGTGTACATCGTCTGACAATATGCCTTAAATAAGGTGATTTTGACCTCTCGTGAACAACGTGCGAACCTCCGTGAGAGCATATTACCCCGGACTGATAGCGCCCTGCGTTCCCTTTCTAGGTCTTCGTCGTCTTTTAGGGTGTCCGTGACCCAGTGACCCAAATATTTAAAGCTGGTAACCTGCTTAAGAGGAGAGCCATCGAGAGTAATTGGCGGAACAGGGTAAGTTTTTGTACCAGATTTAAAAATCATTACCTCGCTCTTTTTCACATTATATTTGAGTCCATGGGCCACGGCAAACCTTTCACAAATAGACAGTAGTCTCCTAAGTGCTTCGATTGAGGGGCTCAGCAGTACCATATCGTCGGCGTAGCTGATATTATTAACGCAACAGCCGTCCACCGAGCAACCCACGCCGGCACTGCTGAGCTCCTCAATCAACCCATTCACATACGCGTTAAACAAAACTGGTGATGTAAGACCCCCCTGTCTCACACCACACTTCATCTTATAGGTTTGTGAATAGCTTCCAGCCCATCTAACCGCATTGGTTTGGTTATCATACCAATACTTAAATATACCTATTATTTCAGTCGGTAGACTTGTGTCGTTGCTCAGCTTCTCCCACAGCTCATTATACGACACTAGGTCAAATGCTTTCGACAAGTCCAAAAAGCACGCGTATACCGGCGTCTTTCTATCAGTGTAGTAACGCACGGTGTGCTTAAGACATAGCACAGCCTCCTCGGTTGACAGCCCAGGCCGAAAGCCGAACTGGGCGTCATGAAGACGTATGTGTTTATTTAAATATGTATTAAGCACCCCGTCCATCACCTTCGCCAGTATAGTGGCGAGAGAGATCGGCCTGTAATTGGACTTGTCGGAAGCATCGCCTGTCTTATTTTTAATGATAGGTACAACTATTGTCCTCATGAGATCATCCGGAAGGTAATTGTGACGTATACATAGAGTGAAGAGCATTGCAAGAACCCTGGGGAGATGGACACCCGCGTTCTGCAGATGCTCGATACTCAGACCGTCGTGTCCGGGCGATTTACCTCTTTTCATATTACGAATAACCTTTGAGACTTCAGCTGGTGTTACTCTGACTGGATCACCGCGAACACGACACCGAGCATCGACCATCGGCTCCCGCGCGTCCCCCGCCAGAGGGTCCACTTTAAAGTGGTTCATGAAGAGGTTGGCAATATCTCTAGGCTGGCTGACACCCTCAACACTCACGGGTAGACTCACTCTTGGATTGATCTTATTAGTTGCTTTCCAGAAGTTGGTGAAGTTTTTAGACCTAGACTTAGAAAAAGGGTATTGACAGACGGACGGACGGACAACAAAGTGATCCTATGAGGGTTCCGTTTTTTCCTTTCGAGGCACGAAACCCTAAAAACACATAGATATAATATAACATGATTAATTATATACAATGTACAATTAAAGGTTTATAATTGAACACATGCGTAATCGTCTCTAATAATATAACATTGATGCAATTACAGACAGTGGCTGTCCATATATTACGTCATTTCAAAACAGGGGGGGGGGGTCTATTGGATGTAGGTAGTCATTTTATGAGGTAGGGAGGGTCCATTTAAGGAATTAACAGGAGTAAGATGGAATTGTTCCTTGAAAATTTAAGAACTATGATTTATTACGACTTTAAAAATGGATTAACACAAGAACAATGTGAAGACCGGATGGTTGCTGCTTTTAGTAATGAAGCCTTCAAAGATGACAATATACAGGTGGTGTTCAGAATTTCAACGTGGCCGAGTATCCCTCACGGACGACGCGCGTGAAGGTCGACCAAAATCGGTAGTTAAGCAAGAAAACGTCAAAGCCGATTGGTATACAAGTATTTGTTTGCCGAGTGTCTTTGCTGACCTAAGGAAAAAAATCCCTAGTCGCCGCATCATCCTTCACCACGACAATGCCAGCCCTCACACCGCTCGTAAAACAAATAAGTACCTGGAAGGTGAAAAAGTCGAACTACTGGACCATCCTCCATACAGCCCCAACAACTTTTTCACATTCCCTAACATCAAAGATAAGTTGCGTGGTCAGTCGTTTCAGACACCGGCAGAAGCAGTGGAGGCTTTTATAATGGCCATTTTGTCGACCCTTTTTCAGCGTTCAATAAGTGTTTCAACGACTGGTTTGAACGCATGGAAAAGTGCATAAAATATATACTGCATATTTTATTCTATTCCCGAAACTTTCAGTTTGACCCCAGTAGTGACCCTGCGTTACGTAGGTTCGAATCCCGGTAAGGGCTTTTATTTGTGTGATGAGCACAAATATTTGTTCCTGAGTCATAGATGTTTTCTATGTATTTATTTATCTATATAAGTATGTTTATCGTTGTCTAGTACCCATAGTACAAGCTTTGCTTAGTTTGGGACTAGATCGATTTGTGTAAGATTGTAAAATAATAAAAAATAAAAAATAAATCTGTTTTTTAGTATTTGTTGAAAATTTCAACTGTATAACTATCACGGTTCGTGAGATACAGCCTGGTGACAGACGGACAGCGGAATCTTAGTAATAGGGTCCCGTTTTACTCTTTGAGTACGGAACCCTAAAAACGATGACGTTATATATGGACAAGCCCACACACATGACAAAATGAAACAAACCTGTTAAATACCCCGTGAAGCGACTCATTTAACTAACGAAAATATTGTTAATTAGTAGAAAAGGGTAATAATACTTGAAAAAAGGTACACTTGTAGTGATCGTGTTAAATTCGTGTACGAGTTGTAACGAGCAACCGCATCCTTAAATATTATTCGAGGATTGTTCGAGGATTTATTCGAATGAAATGAGAATCAATCATTCGTCATTCGAAAGTGTAGACAAATAAATTATTCGCGAATAAATAAGTGACGAATAAATGTTTATTCGAATAATTATTCGAATAAAGAATCATTCGAATAATGCCCCTTTCTGCACCCACATAAGTAACATATTTTATTTAAATAATTCTGTACAGAAGACTGAGCGCTTATAAATAGGTAATCGAGATTCCACGACAATTATGTCTCATGCTGAACAATTTAGTTATTATCGATCTAATGAACACAATATTTCAATACATCTCCATCCTAGCCGAACCGTGGTGCACGCCACGTTCGTGTTTATAAATGTTTGACAATAATTGACCTACCCATAATAAATTAATGCCGAAACGCATTGACAGCGGTAGCGAAGCCGCACTGCGCAGCGTGGAGGTAGTACCGGCTGTAATGTTCGATCTAATTTGAAAGGGTCCGCACAGAATACCGGCCGGGAAAAAAAGCGTTCGGATCCTTTCATATTAGCTTGAACATTACAAGTACCGCCTCCGCGCCGCCCCGCGCTGCTTCGCCACCGCTGTCAGTGCGTTTCGGCCTTGAATGCCTGCGACTCGCTACAGCACGGTCAGTAGTTGAGGCACTACGCAATTACGGCCTTATTCTGCAAGAGATAACGTTCATATTAAAAATTAAGTAAGAAAAAATATGAATTAATTAATAATCGTTGATATTTTTTGTTTAATTTGTTTCTTATAGTACTAATAATATGTTGACAGCATAAATCAAACAATTTACAAGTAGTTATGTATTTTGGTTTTCCAAAAACTACCAATATTTGTGATTTTAGAAATCCGCAATGAGAATCTGTTTAATTTTCAATAATTTATCAACACATATAATATACTATGCAGAATACATTTTTAAATTGCAGTTATCTATAATTTCTGGTAAGATAAGCCAGAAAATGTGTAACTTACTGATTTTTTTTAATTAATGATAGTCCCGGTTGATTATTTAGTTTAATTTTGATTTCTTTAACTGGAATGCAAGCGTCATATCATAATAGAGGCACTTTTACAAAGTTACATATTATGCTGCACTTATGAAATCAAAATTTGTTAAAAATTTAGATTTTTGTTTTTTTTTCAATGACGCGGAACCCTAAAATGTTTAATTCTTTTTATTTTAACTATAACTAACAATACTTTACATCATAGAAAAAGAAAATTACAGTTATCGAATTATGTCCGGGTTTACCTAATTTGATTGGTCTAATAAGGACACACGAATATTAACGCCATTTTAGTTCAAATAGGCTTGTAGAATGTTTATGAATACGGCCGTAAAACTTTTAAGGATTGTTATAAAACTAACCAAATGGGTTCTTTCTACACAAACTTTTAGCTGAACCTATAAATTTAAACATTTCTGTAAAATACACACGGTGGGAAACCCTCATTGGCATACAGTGTGGGAGTTACCAGTCTTTACGTCAGCTTTGTGCCATTGTAAAGCATGAAGGAGAATAGTAATGTGTCCAAGATGCAGCAAGAACGGTATCACTTGCTATTTCATGTACCTATACTTGGCGCAGGCGCTGTTCCGAATATTTATATTTACATACATATAATCACGCCTCTTTCCCAGCCCTCTGGGAGCTAGGCAGAGATCACGGATCTCCGAATATTTATCGGTTAGTTAAAATCATTCTAGAGATTAAGGGGAGGAAGAGGATGAATCAAAGTCTCCTCCAGCCAATCACAGTGGGGTGATATTGAAATGATAAAATGACAGCTTTTTATTGATTTTAATAACACCGTTGTTTCTTTGTTCCAGGGCGAAGTGGTAAGTGTAGTGCTGATCCGAATTCGGAAGAAGGAGCAACCGACTAATTTGACTTTGAAAGAAGGGAGATACCCAGCTAGACATTAAACGTACCTAGAGCCCAACCCAATCTCTTCCCACGGAAGATCTTTAGTTAACTGTCAACAGCACGGCACTTAAACTGTTTGATGCTATAATGCTAGCTTCTAACAAAAAGTGGCGTGGCAGGTTGCGGGAGTCCACTGGATGCGGGTGGCGCAGGACCGGTTATTGTGGCACTCTTTGTGGGAGGCCTATATCCAGCAGTGGACGTGTTTCGGCTGATATAATGAACAAAAAGTGGTAGAATGTAAAAGATACATTTACTACCTATCTCAAAACTACTCAAAAAGCCTACGGAAAGTTTACAAAATTTCGAAAAAAGCTCTGTTGATAATTTCTTAAATTTTCATACAGACAGATTCCCAAAATATAAACTTTCTTAAATGCCGAAAATTTTTCAATATTTTTTCCTGTTGTGGGGAAAAGCGGCTGATATCCAGACCATCTTCGTGCTACAGAAACGAGCTGTACGCTCCATCTACGAACTAAAAGCCCGAAATTCTCTCAGGGACAAATTTAAGGAGGCAAATATTCTTACTGTAGCATGCCAATACATTCTTGAGAATATTATGTATGTGCGGAAAAACCTTCAGGACTTCAATCTCAACAGTGATATCCACGACTACAACACCAGAAGTAAACACAAGATCGCAGTGCAGTACAGTCGTCTTCGCAAGGTTAGCACGTCGTTCGTGGGGAACTGTATACATTTTTACAATAAAATACCTACCGAAATTGTTAATTTGCCGTTAAGTAAATTTAAGTCTCATATAAAAAAATATTTGCTAAGCAAGGCGTATTATAATGTCAACGATTTCATAAACAACAAAAATGCCTTTAAGCCAGTAGCAGTCAAATTGTATTAGAATTAATATACCTTCGAGTATGATTGTCTTGGCGTATTACCTTTGTAATTATTATAAGTACCGGAAATAGCTGTTCCGTTTTATGTAACATGAGAGCACGTAATGCTTTTTCTCGCCGAACAAGTAGCTTTAATCTTTGCTATTATCAATGTCCAGTGTGGCTTGAATATGTCATGCTCGCTTAAAGGGCTTTGCTTACGGTGGCGTCGTTGATCGGGTCGCCACCTTCCCTAACATATGGTTGAGGGAGGCGATGGCTGAGATATGCGTCATACTCGTGATCGGGTGCTGTTTGTGGAGTCCGGTCTGTTCATGCTTGCAAGGGCATAGTAACTACCTAAATACTAGTGTTATTATCATTATTTTGACGAGAGACATCATTCTGTTCTTGACACGTTTTATTGTTATTGACCCTGTACATCTCTGACAATATTACATTAATGATCCTTTTTTTTTTCTGTTTTAACGCTTAGGGACAGTATACATCTCTACAAGAACATTAGAATAATTATTAATTGTATTTGGATGCTCAGAGACATTATACATCTCTGGGGTACTAAATTATATCATAAACTTATTGTTAATTCTGATACAGACCTTATATCAAATGTATTTGATAATATTTTACAATTTTGGATTGTTCTAGTTTTCATTCAGTGACATTTAGTTTGTAACCATTTAGGTACTAATTAGTTAAAATCTGCAATTTTAAAATGATTATTGTGTAAGATTATTAATATTATATTGTAGAACACCATTTGACATGTAAAAGTGCCCTTGTGGCCTATTTGCAGAATAAATAATTGATTTTGATTTTGATTTTTTGATTTTGGAAGTTTTACGCTAGTTACTAAATATCTGCACTCAAAACACAGACATCCGACGCCTTTTAGGTTGGTTTTAGTGTCACGCTACACTAAAACCAGCCTTAATCTGTACTTTCCTTCACTGGAAAATTCTTGAGCAATCATTCTCGCCACCAGTAAGTGCAGTTGTCACTTTTACTTGCAGGCTAGAAGACGTCTGCACCGCTAACGGGCAATAATTGCTCAAAAAATTGCACGTGTAGGTGCATTCTTCATCATGATTCATCATCATATCAGCCGAAAGATGTCCAGTGCTGGACCTAGGCCTACCCCAAAGAGGGCCACAACGACCGGTTCTGCGCCACCCGCATCTAAAGGACTCCCGCGACCTTTACCAGGCCACCCGTTTAAGACTAAAACCAGCCTAACAAACTAAGTCTCCGCGCCATAAAAAAATGATACCTTTGCAGCCTGGCAGCGCGCGGGTCGGAAGGCGGTCCCGGCAAGAAGCCGCGCGAACCAGGCCCGCAGGACCCGCTGCTCAACGACGGAGATGCGCCGTGAGTCAACCAAGTTTTTATACTACGACGGTAGCAAACAGGCGTATGACCCGCCTGATGGTAGATTGACCTATATACGCTTGCAATTCCAGGGGTGTCACATGCACATGGCCGACCCTTGCCCTACGCACGTAGCCAATCCCGTGGGTTTCCTCGAATGTAGCGGAAAGCGCCTACGGCGTAGGGACTCGATATCAGGTTCTCGGCACTGAATGTGTTAAAGAATATACAATCCTTTCTTGACGAATCGAATCCTATACTGTAGTCCCTTGGGAAAACCTCGACAGGGAGCTAGTTCCACAACCAGAGCGATCGAGGGAGGACATTTCTCTGAAAGCGTACCTAAAAGCTATATGCGATTAGAGTGAGAGATTGTTTATGTGTGTGTTCTCGGTTCCAGGCCGACGCTGGAGGAGATACATAGCTGGGGGCAGTCGTTTGACCGACTCATGCGCAGCGCAGGTCCGTATTTGTATTACCAACATATTAACATAAACTATCATATGAGTACCACGAAAGAGTACGTTAATTCGTATTATTAGGTAAAGCCCGTGCTGTTCTGATTTACAACATAGTGCAGTCATACAACGACACATTTAGTTTCATAGTGTCATTGATGATAGACAAACATTATTTTTAACCCGCTGTCATGGCCTCAGAAACTCAGATATTTATGTTACTGGGTGGGTTTCTTCAACACATGCCCTACCCTAGAAGTACACTTGAAATCATTACTCCGTGAGGCCTGTGTCATCGTATGTCACCTTTAGCTTCCTCAATTCCTTAAAAGTAATCTGAATACGTGTTTTGTGTGCAGCCGGGCGCAAGGTGTTCCGCGACTTTCTGCGCGGCGAGTACTCGGAGGAGAACATCATGTTCTGGCTGGCGTGCGAGGAGCTGAAGCGAGAGTCCGACCCTGACGCCGTCGAGGAGAAGGCTCGCTTCATATACGAGGACTACATCTCCATACTGTCGCCTAAAGAGGTCAGTTCAGATACAAAATAGTAGAAGAACGTCATGTTCTGGCTGGCGTGCGAGGAGCTGAAGCGAGAGACCGACCCCGACGATGTCGAGGAGAAGTCTCGCTTCATATACGAGGACTACATCTCCATACTGTCACCAGTTCTGACACACATTCTCTTAGGAATGTTCTGGAGTGCGAACTGAAGCGAGAGGCCCCAACGCCGTCGAGGACTATACATCTCCATAATGTCGCCTAAAGAGGTCGGACAAAAAAAATACTCGACAGTGTGATGTTGAAGTACCTCATTTGCTTATCAAAAAGTCAGGTGCAACGTTGTTTAGCATGTTCTCTCAAGCATATGAGGAATTAGCAACTAACCATTTTATTAATGTGGACTAACCAACTAAATATGTGGTGCACGGGACAAACCATTTTCATCCTGTATATATAGACTACATTACTAATATTACATACTTTCTTAGGTACTCCGCTGGCTCAGCGACCCGAAATAGATTTTGGCCTCCGATAAGAGTTGAAGCCGGCGCATCCAATTCTGTGTGGTCTCCTCCGAGCTCCTCCAGAGAGAGCGCGTAGGACTTTCTTTCTAATTATTTTCTATTTATTTCCTTACAGGTCCATTATTTGTGTGGCTTGTATTATAAAGAGTCTGATTGACTTTCCCCATAAACCCACAATCAATAAGGCTATCTATTAAGAATCAACTTGCCAATTCCAGGTGTCCCTGGACTCCCGAGTCCGCGAGGTGGTGAACCGCAACATGGTAGAGCCAACTCCGCACACATTCGACGACGCTCAGCTGCAGATCTACACGCTCATGCACCGGGACTCCTATCCGCGTTTCGTCAACTCGCCACTCTACAAGACGCTGGCGCACCTCACCAGCTCACCCGCTGCGTCGCCGCAGTGAACGAACCTAAAACGCTTGCTGCGTTTTTTTGCCGCGAAAGTCCAAGGTTACCCTGTGTGTATCTGCACCAACTCACCAGCTACGTCGCCGCAGTGCGCGAGTCAAATAAAACGCTTGCTTCCGTTTTATCGCAGCGAAACTCCATGGTTACCCTGTGTGCACCTCCACCAACTTACCGGCTGCGTCACCGCAGTGAACGATACAACCTAAAGATATGTTTTACCGTAAAACTTAGCGGTTAATCAGTGTGTAGACACAATTGTCGAACACTTGCACATGCGTTTTTCAGCAAAAAACACAATCACTAAACTGTGCTGGAACGGTCGTTGAAGGCAAATCAATAAACGTTTGTACTTTGCACTGTCGTTGAACGCTTGTACACGGGTTTTACCCCGTGAAACTCAGTGTTTAACCTGTGTGTAAACGTTCACCTAACGCTTGGGCACAAACATTTTTTTCACCATGGAACTCAATGGTCACCATGTTGTGCACACAGCTTTATTCACTGAATAATAATGTTAACGAAGGTCAGTGTTGTATGGAGCATGATGGTTGTCGTGTCAAGCCGACACGATTTTACGGGTAACGCGCCGTCCGGCCCAAAGCCATGTCTAAATAATGGCGCCGTAAGACCAAGCAAATGATAAAGCATGGTTTCGACGAAACGAGCAAGCAAGTAGCGAAATCAACCTTAAAGGGAGTTACAGTCACTCGTTCGTTTGGTCCAAACCCTGCTTCATCTAGTCCAAGGCTGGCAGTAATTTTTACTATCCATCTGTTTCGTTAGACTAGTGATGACGCTGATGTGACATGTGCTTGACGGGTCATACACAGATATAATTTTGTCTTTCCACTGCAACAACAACTATGAGCATTGGGTCGTAGCGATATCTGCCGCGAAAACATCACAACTTCGCAAATGGCAGCAACAATGTACCGCCGTACTAACCGTAAATAATTGCCAAACTGATGCTTAATGTGAGTGTGGAACCAGTCAATCAACTCGACACTAAGTGCATTTTCCAAGCCTACAAAAATTACAAAACGATAAAATTATATTTCAAAAGTAACATTAAACACAAGAAATCGTGCTGGCAAAACCAACCGTAACATACTTACATAAATATATGGCAGCGCAGCGTTGTGTGGCCAGTGGCCTGTGGCCTGTTTCCCGATACTACAAGATACAATTTTTCAAGGCTAAACAGGAAAGACATGTCAAATGGTCAGTTGTTATTGGTCAAGACTGTCAAAGCCCATGTTGCCTCATTAAGGATGACTCACACTAGAACGGGCCCGGACCGTTTTCTAAGAAGAACGACGGCGTTTTTGTGCAGATGAGCCATACCCAAGCCCGGCCGAGCCACGGCCGAGGCTCAAAAGCGGCTTGGTATCGGCATGGCCCGGCCGTGGCTCAGCCGGGCTTGGGTATGGCTCGGCCGCGCAAAAACGCCGTCGGTTTTCTTAGAAAACGGCCCGGGCCGGACACGGCCCGTTCTAGCGTGAGAAGATTTTAACTTGTAGCTTCGGAAAACGGGCTACAGTACGCCTTTTTAAAGATTGAATGCAGACGAGGTTTTACTATGTTCTCCATAGCAACAACCATAAGAGGGCGCTGATGAGATCCGCCACAATAGTAACGAACTTGACTGTTACTGCCTTTTACTTAATAACCCTGCTGGAGGGACATTTCCATCCGTGTATGACCCAGTACGCTCCCTTCTGGTCAGTCGAGGCACCTAGTTCTGAAGACATCAGCAAGTCCATCCGTCCCTTAGCTAATCTAGTTTGGATCTTTCTCTATGACCTATGTACCTTTAATCATAGGTAGTGAAGGGACTAAGATTGTTTAAGAATCTCAGAATTGATGCAGGTGCCTCAAAAGACCGAAGTTGTGAAGAATGTAGGGGGCAGTTGTGATGTCTCAGGCTTTGAGGCCAGTAAAGGCTAAGTAAAGTCTTCATTAAGATTGTACTAAGTTAACAAGGACACATTTAAGTCATTGTTAAACCATGTCTCAAAGTTTTACTAATGGTGACTTAAGTCGGTCCTTTACTTACGGTACATATAGCCAATTTTTTTCAACTGAGCTCATGAACGGCAATTGTTTGTGGTCGGAGCGTGCCATATTTTGCCAACATTAACCTAAAACAAAAAAATTCACGCGCTATTTCAACAAACAATGGCTATTTATGAGCTCAGTTCAAAAAAAATGGACTATATTAGAGGGCTAATTATACAAGGGGCTTATTTCAGCATTATATTGTACCTATAGTGTAATGGAGGAAAACTTTAAGGTTAGTAGAGTATGTGTAAAATAGGTGATATTGCTATACTGTTTTGGTTTTAGAATATTCCAAAGCATGTATGTGGAATGTGGTGATGTGGGAATGTTGTGAAATTAGCCCCGGATTCTTTGACCAAAGACATAATACCTCTAAGGAGCAATTTCAATGTAAAAGTGGATTATTGAACAAAACTGCTACTACACATTTGAATGAAAATGTTTTTCATGAGAACGTGTAATACTTTTTGCTAGTTCTTAGGTAGTCCACTTAGAAGCCCAGTTCAATGTGATACGTCTTCATGAAATAAAATGGAATTGTCCAATCTGGCCCGGAATGAATAACAACAAAAACCTAACACTAAAATATATGGTCCTTCGATCTGAATTTAATTGTTTAGTATATTTTCAAGATAAATGCCTCAATACTTTTCTCTATTCTTTTTACGAGTTTTACTGTTGGGTTTTTGTTCCTCTACATACTGTACTCTCAGAGGTCATGTATCTTTCTGCATAATGCAGATTGTTTCCTTGTTTAGACGTATCGTTTTCGACTGGATAGCTCTAAACTCGAGTTTGACAATGAAAATAAAGCCGTTATACATCCATAACGGCCAGTGCGATGCCATATGGCGTCAAGACTGATTCAACGAACAATTCTGATAGGATAATCAGGTAATCCAGGTGTTCAACTAGATAGCAAAAGACCAAGCAGAACCCGGCGGGTTTAAGTGTCTAAAAGTGACTGCTAGTTGCTGTTTAATTTATGACGGAATCTTAACTTTTCTACGTCATCAATTTTGGTAGGTAACTAGTTGAATTTTTGCGTCCGATTTCATAACCCCACGACGTAACAAACGTCAAAATTGTGCTATATTGAACAGGACAAATGCTTTTAATCCATTCAAGGCCCAGCATCATTACGTCATCAGTTGCATGACGTATATTCATCATGGGCTTTGAACGGGTTAAACCCGCCACATTCATGTACTCTAAGCCGTAAAGTGAGCTTGTAGGGGCTACTTTTAGTTAGGCTTACAGTCATTGAGCTTACCTTGGGACCTGATTTTTGTATATAAGACCTTAGTTTCTTTTGAGGTGGTTTAGGAAAACTGACCAATGAAAACAGGCCTCTATTATAAACTAATCCTACCCAAATCAAGTATACGTTTAAACAAACCACCGGTTAGGTTCAGTATCGCTCAAAGCACACTTTGGGTACCGGAAAAGGTTCTCTGACACGAGTGGTGGGCTCAGAGCGTTTGTAATATTCGAACGCATTGTCAAAATCGTTGATGGTACTCGAATCTGACAATAACAGTAAGCCACAATGCCAAAACCGTGTCATGGAACCTGATCTGGGTACCTGACGTGTGCTGGCTCATTGGCGGTTCCAGGGATTTTGTTTAGGGGGTGCTTGGCTCCGTTTGGTGCGGGAAGGACATAGCTGCTTTTGAACTTGACCTGACTTGGCTTGACTCAACTTGAGCCACTTGCACTACCTTTCCTCTCCCCCCTTGGATCCGCTAGTGTGTGCTGCGAGCCTCATAGCAAGTAGTGTCACCAAATTCGATTCATTTAGTTTGAATTAATCCGTAATATGTGGTGGTTGACCCACTTTTCAACTATGGTACTCAATTACGATCACTATTGTCATTTTTTGTGTATCTTGTATGTTCTTATCTACTCGGAATAAATATAAGAGGCCTCTATAGCATTATATAACAAAAAACTTATTCTAGTCAAAATTCCCCTGAATGAGGGAATGCTAAAAGTACAACGTGCCCCTACAGGCTCATCACGCTTTCAAGATACAGTGTAACTTTTGAAACGACGTCCGTTCCTTTCGATGACCTACAATCGATGGGACCGTCGGTTTCAGATAGTTTGCTGGTCACGCAGTGGCAGATCCAGGATTTTGACGGTTGAGGTTAGATTGGAGGACTTGAGCCTCTTAGATCCTGGATCCAGTGCTGGATAGTATCAGTTGAACACCTTGCACTTCGCTTCTGTGTAGCGAATGTGTCCCCCGGGCGGCCATTCAAAGTGCGCTCGGTGCCCAAACTCCTCGGCGTTTAATTTTTTGGCTGTCTTGGTACGTCTAAGGCTGGGCAGGGTCGGGCCCACTGGGATTATAGTACCCACTGCGTCCCACTCGCCACACTGTGTCCCACCCAGTTAAGTGCAAGGCTGTGTCACACTCAGGTCCGGATTCGTACTCGTTATGAAAAAATATACTGATGGGCTATATGTCTGTTTTATATGTCACCTAGTTCGAGTGGTACAGGAAATGAAAGATCAAACAGTTCTAGATTATTTTTCAGCACAAACGAATAGTGCACTTTTAGTGACCTTTTTGAATGTTGTAATCTTGTACTTTTATATGTATTTTTTTTATCCGGATATCCGGCCGATCCTAATTAGGCCTCAGTAGTATAGCACATAGTAATAGGCCTAACATAATGTAATAATAATGCACTATTTTGAAGACTGTTGTAAGGTTTTTAAGATGGGTGCGATCGGATAACCTTTGAATAAGGCGACGTCTGCTGTCACCTCGCCATTACTTATAGTCGTGACGTCATTACTTATAGCCGTGACACCTTATAGTCTTAACAGTGGACACTTATAGTCATAACACACAAAATAAACACCCAATATATTATTACAATAAACGTGAAAGTTTGTGCCGAGGTACGTTCCTCTTTAAATACTGTTTAATCCGGGTCTAACGCGATATTTATTTACCTTTATTTCTGACGTTTCGACACGTCAGAAATAAAGGTAAATAAATATCGCGTTAGACCCGGATTAAACAGTATTTAAATATGTGTACAAAGCGCGAGAGTTTAAAGTGTTACGTTCCTCTCAATCGCAAAAATACAAATTGTGATGAATCTTCAATTAATTTAAACATTTCAAAAATAATTCGTGGCATTTCAAGAAATATTGAACCCGCAACCTTCGCGTTCAATAATAAATATAATTATAAAAAAGTGAACAATGATGTTTTCGATTAAAGATTATATTTTATTAATGATCCTTTTTTTTAAAAAAACTATCAAAATATTACTTATAGTTTAGAAGCACCCATTAAAAGTTAAAAATTGCCTTATTTTTATTAAATTAATAACTAATTACCAATGGTTAACATAAAGGTATAGTGGGGCAGACTGCCGGAACAAATTATTATTATTATCGTAAATGTGGACACACCGGACAAAAGCACCAAAATTTTTTCAGGTACTAGTTAGGTACATAGCTTTAAGTTTTTGATAGGAACCAGCTCCTCCGACGGCCATCTTTTTTTATGGGGGTCATTTTGAATTATAGGTATATTATTAATATCTCGGGTTCTAAATCACTTAGAATCACAAACTTGGTGTCTAAGTATACATATTTGGCGTCAGGGAATTCAACTAGATATTTTTTGAGGTCGAATTCCCAAAGGATAGCAAAGGGAACCCTGTTACTAAGCCTCCGCTGTGGGTCCGTTTATCTGCGTGTCAGTAATAGCTAGACTGCTCAAATTTTCACAGAGTTTGTATTTCTATTGCTGTTATAACTAAAATTAATAAAAATAAAAATATATTAAAAATTAAACAGTGCTCCCATACATTGAAAGTCATTTTAAGGCGTTTTTTTTTCTCGCCCATTACAAACGGTCTATCTCTAGAACCGTAATAGATATACACTTGAAATTTCCGCAGACTATGTATTACTATATCTACTATAATAACAATTAATAAAAAAATAATAAACTTAACAATCTAGCTATTCCTGACACGCAGAAAGACGGACCCACAGCGGAGGCTTGGTAACAGGTTCCGTATGGTATCCTTTAGAAACTTGACCCTAAAAAATATCTATTTGAATTCCTTGACCCCAAATATGTATATTTAGACACCAAGTTTGTGATTCTAAGTGATTCGGAACCCAAGAATTCAAAATTACCCCCATTAAAAAAAGATGGCCGACGGAGGAGTTGGTTCCTATCAAAATCTTAAAGCTAAATACTTACCTATCTAGTACCTGAAAAAAATTTGGTGCTTTTGTGCAGCGTGTCCACATTATCACCTGAAACTGCCCTACTAGTATATTTATTTGTTATTATATTTTATTAATTAATTTAGGGCCTTAACATCGGACTTTTCGCCAGACTCAGAGTGACGTCATTAATAAGTAACGGCAGGAAACAACAGACGTCGAGGTTGACACAGCTGAGTACGAAGTCTCGCCCTTGCCCTTTACATATAATATGTTGTTTAACTTTGACCAGTATTAGGCTTTTAAGTTGTACTTTGGAGACGCAAAATGACGTTCTTGAGGCAACTACGTAAATTACTGAGTATATATATGGTGATTATGTAAAACACTCCTCACTCAGACGAAACGGTATTTACTTGAAAGATACTAATTCATTGGATAGTTTATAACAAACTGTTTGAAAATAACCAGAATTTGGTCTAAGTTTTCTAATATAGTCAATCAATAAACACAATTATTGATATAACAATATGTATTTATAAGGGCAGTCTAGTCATGACACGTTTGTGTTTTAGGCGACGACTAAAACTGGGTCACACAGTGTAAAATAGCCAGCTATATTTAAGTCTTGATATATAGTCGTGCCCAGGCCAACCGGTCACTGGGGCTCGTGCAATAACGACCCACTCCTGTAAATAGTCTCAGTATATAATTAATTTAAACGGGTACTAATTTTGTATATAGTTAGGTTAAGGTAAGTAGGTGCGCCGTGGTAACTTCACTGGTCCACCGCTGCATGCGCTCTCCAAACACTTCTAGTCATCTAGACATACTTCAGTCATTGCGTCACAACTCGACACTACTTAGTCAGTATACACTTCATTCGCGACACGGTTCCGTCACAAATTCCGCGCTCAATTGTCATTGTCACTGACGTTACACGACATATTTCAGTTACTCCAAACACTTCTAGTTATCTAGACATACTTCAGTCATTGCGTCACGACTCGACACTACTTAGTCACTATACACTTCATTCACGACACGGTTCCGTCACAAATTCCGCGCTCAATTGTCATTGTCACTGACGTTACACGACATATTTAAATCACGACACACGTGCTGTAAAGTAGCTTTGTCCGTTCATACAGTTAGCCAAAACCAAACTACAAGTAAAGATAGATTGCCACTAAAGTTATTTGGTAGGTTTAACAACCTATCCGGTAGACAATAGTTAAGATTGTGAAATAGTGGTCTTGTCCCTCAGTGGATCATTTATCACTTATCGTTGTGGATAAGTCATCCATCTTGTCAGAACGAGATGGATGACTTATACGTATTGATAAGTGATAAATCGGCAACCATGTTACGTCCGCAGGGCAAAAAAAAGACACACTTCGATGTCGTTTGATAACTGTTGCTTAACTTACTTACGATTGTCAGTAATGAGTTTGTAACAATAATCATTATTATTTAATTTCGATCGGTTTTTAGATCAAATAATTAAGCGATATTTTTAGCTATCGAACAACAGCGTAAAAGCATAAAACTCGGCTGCATTAGCAACACAAAATCAAATTTTTTGTATGGAATCGTACTTTCTGACGACACTTTTAAGTTGTAAAGTATTGATTCGTAAAATAACAGAAATCATGACACATATTCCCGGTCCATATGCACTGCCCAGTCCTGCTGTCGTGATGCCAGAGCGAGATATTACTACATCGACTGTCACAACACATCGTCACGACACAACATTGTCACAATGACACCCGACACGAATTTCTCCTGAAATCACCTCGACTCCTCACAACACCTACTCCCCATGACACACTCCGTCACAAATGCCCTCCCGACACGAACCCGTCACTACACCGACACGTCACGACATTTTCACGTCACAAGTGGCCCCCTCGGCGCACCGCGCAATCGCCTCTCTAGTTAGAAGCAATAAAGGTGGACCAATAAAGTTTCCCTGATGGAAGGTCAACGAATAAATCTGTTCATGTATATTGTTGTTTGATTTCATTTGAACATAAACCTGAATGATTTGAATACATTTAGGTACATTCTACTTCCAACTCTACAGGCAACAACTCTACTTACAGTCTATTATTTTTATAGTGAATTTCTTTATTCACAGATTTTTCTAGTTTTGCAATAGGTTAGAATTATTTACACATAGTAGTCTACTAAACGACGCTGAAGCTACAATATCCCTAGAAGCGGCAGTGTGGTATCAGTAAGCTATAGGTACCGAGTCAGTACAGACAATATTTACTGCGCTTCTCGTTCAATGAGAGCTACGAATGAATAAAATATATTACCTAAATATATTACTGTGCAAATAATAATAATAATAATCTAATAACAATAAGTCTGTTTTGTGTAATAAATAAATTAAATCTAGTCTAATCTTATATAATTCTGACGGTACACCGACAAGAAAGGAAATCTGGGCGACAACATTAATAAGGCTTATTGCAATATTGGTTAAGGGGGTTCGATTGCCATACAAAACGTTATTTGACATTCGTAGGCTAACGGCGTGATATTTTAAGAAACTTATGTAACAAACTTTCATAAATTGGCTTCCCATTTGCGCCAAATTCCCCCTTTCCTAGAATAAACTTACATAAACTAGATTAATTTGAGAAATTGGTTTATCACGTGATATTTTGGGAAAACTATTTTTGCAAATACAAAGATAGAAAGAAATAAAGAAAGATACATTTATTCACAAACACACATTTATGACCGCGCCTTCAAATGCGGAAGTGGCCATACATTTAATTATTGCCCGTTTTTAAGAAACCATGCAATAAATGCCTTATGAGTTCTATTCAATTGACCTAAAATATATTGTTACCTCTACATTATTTCATTCAAGATTAGGAACCCCGAGTACTAAAAACCCAACTTTGACCTACAACCTATTTTTAAATCCTAGGTCATACAAGGTTAGTAATCTATTCCAGACAGCAGAACCCACCCAACTGTAAATACCCGATTGATCATGCGCAATAAACAGAAAAAAATACATGTATATTACAAATAACGGATTTCCGCAAATTTACAGGATATTTCTAGTAGGATGTTTTAGTTAATGCGCCATCTCTGGGCGAGTAGCATAAGTTGACAGGGTTCGTGTTCACACCCAAGGCGTAGTAGTGCAAATGTTTATCATGTGTCAGGACAAAAAAAACAGAGGGCGCTGTAAACAATTTTTACCATAGGTCCCTGTATTTTTTTAAATCGTAACATTGTTTAGTTTTTGATTGAATAGGTAATCTATTTTGTACTTACACTGGATGTTATTATACTAGTTGGTAGTACCTACATACTTAAATTGGACGTCATATTTTTAGGTACCTAGGCAGTCTATACCCGCTCGACTCAAGGCTAAGCCAAAACAAGCCACACCAATTTGACCAAACGTGAATTCCATGCATTTCCCTTTACATAACACTAAGTAAAAAATATTTTTAGTAATTTACGTACGCTACGAATTAAAATATAGTTTCCTGTATTTTATCACGGCATTGCTGGCCCGGGTCCAACTGTACCGCGCCTGACTGACGTGAAGATTTATGGCCTCGTTACTGAGGTTGACTGTACTTCTCAAGATTTAAATTAAAATCTCGAATGCAAGGTGCAAAGTTTTACCCTGAGAACTTTACGGTTTCGCTCTATGAAAACACAAAAATATATCGATATCAGCCATATTTTTACACCAAATAAAATAAAATTTAAAAAATAATACCCGACTCCGGACACGCGATCTGAAAAGTATTAAATAAGAAAACAATTTACTTCTGAAATCAAAACCTGACATTCAACTCTCTCATATATTTGGATAAAGCCGTGGTCGCATGCATCAACATATATTCAGGCTCCAAAGGCATGCGACCACGGCTTCATCCAAATATATGAGAGAGTTGAATGTCAGGTTTTGATTTCAGAAGTAAATTGTTTTCTTATTTAATACTTTTCAGATCGCGTGTCCGGAGTCGGGTATTATTTTTTAAATTTTATTTTATTTTATACTTTTTAGATGTGTTCTGTAGTCGGGTATTATTTGTAATCGTATTTTATTTAAAAATATTGGTGATATGTGAGGGTCACAATGGGGTAATTTAAAGATCTTCCACACGAACATAAGGTCTTCCATCCGCCACTAATAGTGGGTGTAGCATATCTGGCCAATTCAGGTCATTGCATGACAGAGTAACATACCAGTGTGCTGGTCCAAGGTTACGCACCATGGCCATTAGCTCAGAATATGCCCTGTGCCAGTATGAAGAAGTGCCTCGAATATTTCTCATGCATAGGTGTATGTTTTGGAATTAATCACTATGTTGGACGCCATCTTGCCGCAATCTTCCGCAAATGGAAACATTTTGTCTCGCTTTCAGAAGCTCTACCACTGAGAGCGCGTAAAATATATATTATGTGCTCTGAAATCGTTTGTTACTTCAGGTTACTTCCCATCACACGTGATTGAAAATAGTCTAATGGAGAGGTCTAATTTCATTTAGCCCATTTTTCCCATCCGGAAATAGTTGAACCCAGGCTAGCTCTTCAACCCTCCGCTCTATGAGAAGTGCGGTTTTGCGCTGTATTTCACGGATCGGTAAGACGGTGTCATTATCATAAATGTTTTGACATATTACCTCCGCGATGTTGGGTACTGGAATCTCATTTGGCATTAACAGAGTGGTGCTTATTATTCCGTCATGAAATTCGTTCGAACTGGCTTCATTTAATTGGTTCCCTTCAACAAATGCTGCGCTGTCCTCTTCTGTTAAATGTGACTTCACTATTGTGAGAGAAAATTTAATATCTCTACTCGACCCCACTGCCAGAACGAAATGCAGGTGTTTTGATAGGGTATCTAGTGTTGCAAAAATCATTACCATGCACGACCAGCGCTAGGTGCGACGCGGCCTTTTGGACTCCGAGAGTGAGAGTCAAATACTTCAGTAATTTTTTTGATTTTGTGAAATGACTGCTACGGAAATATCATTAATATTTTTTTTTTTTTTTTTTTTTATATTTGCGGACAATCTTACACAAATCAACCTAGTCCCAAACTAAGCAAAGCTTGTACTATGGGTACTAGACGACGATATGGATACTTGTATAGAGAAATAAATACTTAAATACATAGAAAACATCCATGACTCAGGAACAAATATTCGAGCTCATCACACAAATAAATGCCCTTACCGGGATTCGAACCCAGGACCTCTTGCTTCGTAGGCAGGGTCACTACCAACTAGGCTAAAGCGGTCGTCATTGCAAGTAATAATGCAAAGATGTGTCATCGTGATAGCTCTTCCAGTCCTTCTTTAATACTAGCGTAATAGCCACTAAGTACAGTCAATGAAGGAATCACTAAGCCTACTGCGGCGTCGCATCCAATATCCAGTGTATAACTTTTGGATTTTGGTAGCAATGGTAATATAATACAAGGCAACAACTCATCGGTAGCGAGATGGTCAGGCTGTATATTTATATACTCGTAGATTTTCGAGGCAAATCTTATGATATTTGTCACCAAACATCAACACACGGTCAATATCTGAAGGTTTCCAGCCTTGTAGGGGATTTGAGGATGAATGTGCGATTTCGGATGTTGCGTTGACTGTGCATTGCTTGCCTCTGCTAGTCGAACTGAAAATATCACTGCCTTGATAGAAAGAACCTCTGAGAATGAAGATAATTGCAGATGAGTTCGATGTTTCATGGTAATGATTCTCAGTATTTACTTCTTCCTCAGCGATTTCGATGATATTCAAACAAAATGATTTGCAGAATTGCCGATAGATAGTAGTATTCTTATAGGCTGATATAAACTTGAATCGTCTTCCTATCGCTTGTTATACTTTAGTTTAATAATGTTTTTATATATTTGAACTCGAAATTTTCTCTTCTTTCATTTGATCCCCCACACGCTATGATAACGACAGATTTTTTTCAAAGTCAGTCACTTATTTGTATGTGACAGCCATCATATTTTTCTTTTTCATACAAAAGGTATCCTTTGTTAACCGGAGCATCATTTCGAATCGATTAACACCCCATTCATCAAAATCGGTTCAGTATTTAAAACGCTACAGTGGAACATACAAACATACAAACATAGACTGCTAAAAACATATCCCTTCCGTTCGGCTCTGCCGTCGTCGGGCAAAAATAGGTTGGGTAATTTGACTAAATATTCATTAATAATCCACCTAAAGTTAATACTGCAACGGTAAAAAATAATGAAAAGTAATCTTAATAAATTCCGTAAAAATCAGGCGAAAATGGTATAAACTTTCTTTACTTTATTATTGAGTACGTCTATATACGTCCTTTGGGAAACGCGCATAATCCACTTATTTTTGTTAATGAATAAACCTTTCTATAGGCCAGATGAAATTCAATATTATCTCAAGGTCGTAAATATTTAATTAAAATGCTGTTATTTCCTGATGCATAAATTTTTGGATTCAGGTAGTAAGTCTCCAAATTTGTGTAC
The DNA here is from genome assembly GCA_963854355.1 of Epinotia brunnichana. NCBI lineage: Eukaryota > Metazoa > Arthropoda > Insecta > Lepidoptera > Tortricidae > Epinotia > Epinotia brunnichana. The sequence continues at coordinate 5,137,093 of OY977949.1, read as the reverse complement.
TCAAACATGTTTATAAAAGCATCTTTATTTATTAAAGACATAATTAATCTATACATTTTCTTGTAAATAACAACTTAACACATTATAAAAATAAAATTAAGCTAGCCTAAAAAATAATACAAGTAGAAAATATCAAAATATATATAATATCCGAAATACCAAAGGAGCTGGGATGATGTTATTTCCAATTTATCATATTCTAACCTTTTAAACAATAGTTCTGGAGTCGAACGCGCCCGCCTAGCTGCTGCAGGAACTAAAGAGGCTGGTCACTGGCTCAGTGCTTACCCCTCGGCAAATACAGGTACTTTTTTGGGGCCGGAAACACTGCGACTAGCAGTTGGCCTCCGCCTTGGGGTACCCATATGCGCTCCACATAAATGTCACTGTGGCCACGACGTCGACCAGCTGGGGCACCACGGACTGTCTTGCCAGAGGAGTGCGGGGCGCTTCTCCCGTCACGCCGCGCTTAACGATATCATCCGATGGTCTCTTGCCAGCGTGAATGTACCGGCGGTACTCGAACCGGTCGGAATCGCCAGAGACGACGGCAAAAGACCAGATGGGATGACACTAATTCCGTGGAAGATGGGACGGGTGCTAGTGTGGGACGCGACCTGCGTAGACACACTGGCTCCCTCCCATCTCAGCAGTACCACAAATAAGGCCGGTGCGGCGGCAGAGGTTGCCGAGGCGAACAAAAGGCGCAAATATAGGGGCCTCGATACCAACTACAACTTTGTTGCTTTTGGTGTCGAGACCCTTGGTCCGTGGGGCCCAGCCGCACAGGCACTCTACCCTGAATTGGCAAAACGGTTGGTGGACGTCACAGGGGATAGAAGAACTGGCAGCTTCCTCGCTCAACGCATAAGCATTGCTATTCAGCGAGGAAATGCTGCCAGCGTACTCGGTACCTTGCCACAGGGGCCCATTTTAGAATTTGATTATTAGTTTTAACATGTTTTCATTGTAAAAATACTGATAGCATTTTTGCTTGCGGGTTAATTTTTTTTCCTAACTTCCGGTCCATAGAATAATTGACTTCAATAGTATTTTTTTTTAAAAATAACATATAAAAGCCGTATACAAATAATTAGCCTGATATTATATTATTTCCAAAAAAAACGTAATCTTCTCATGGTACTTGCATTTTTCCGGATAAAGATAACTAAGAAGAATAACTACTTAAAAGATGAGATCTGATGTAGAGATGAGAACTAGAAGATGGACTAAGAATTTGTTCTCTGGTGTTCTCTATAATATTTATGCGATAAATCATATTTTAACCACTATTTATATACAGGAAGGTTCATGTGAAATTGTTTACAAATATCCTTAGGTACAATTAAAGTAATTTCATAGCATAGGTAGGTATGTCCAATGTCCACCAGAACAAAAATGCTGGCCTGTATTAGGTATTGTAGTAGGTATTACGTACTAGCATCTCTTGAAGAAAGATGCCTCATATTAATATGTAGACATTCAACAGAGAAATTAAATGAAATGAAATTTTATTTGCTAGAGAAATGGCACAAAAATCAGACGGAACAGTGTTTCAGTCATAATCAGCGCATATCTCGTCAAATTTTTTACATTTTTTTGTTTTAAACTTACGTCTAACTATTATATGACATTACAATTAACACGCTTAAATAATTAATACAATTAAATGACATCAATAGTAAGTAAATAAGAAATTAAGTAAAAAAATATATACTATTAATATCAGATAAAATACTTAACTAAATTACATCCTTTTGCAAATCTCTATGGGATATAAAATAATCTTGCACTGAATTAAAAAAAAATCTAGTAACCAATTGTATATTTGAACAGTGAAAGGTATGAGAGAAAGTTGCCTTATGTCACTTGGTAAATGATTATATATTCTTAATGCCATTGGATAACAGTTTTTAGTAATATAAGTCGGTTCGGATATCTAGTGTTAAAATGCCAAACATAGCTTAGGTTTAAAAACAGTTCTTCAACAGTTCAAAAATATAAAGTACCTACCTACCTAATAGTCAGTATTTTGAGGTCCTGGAATAACGTCCTGGAAGTGGGTCAATTCTCGCTCCCGTTCGTGTGTTATCAAAAATAATAGATTTAAGCCTCTGACAATATACAAATGACATACAAGAAGAGTGTAACAAAAAAAGTGTAGGTAGGTAAGTACATTTAATTAAAGGGATTCTTTGTCAAGTAAAGGGAAATCATGAGGTTGTTCTTAGCTAAAACTGCGCTGCCGTTTACAAACTTAGTTAAAAATAAGTTACACTGAACTTTTCACTTTGACGTGCAAGTTATTTTTATCAAAGGCCAGAAACAAAGTTGCCGCAATTAGGTTAGCGCCATCTGTAGGCGGGCGGAGCAATTTCCTGCTCGTTGTAAGAAAAGTTAAACGCGTATTTAAGGTGCGTTCTCATCAGATATTTTATGCATTAAATAAAACCAACTACTTTATATTCTAAAATAAAATAAAATAAACCCCATGAATCATTTTTTTTATGGTGACATGATATGATAAGTTAATGCCGATTTTTTTTTATGCCAACAGAACTGCCACGTTCATAGGTATTAAGTTAAAGTTTTACTTACTTTTACAAGTGCACACGCCCGTGACATGGACTCCTATTACACAGCCAACTTCTTTTTTAGGGTTCCGTACTCAAAGAGTAAAACGGGACCCTATTACTAAGACTCCGCTGTCCTTTTGTCTGTCTGTCTGTCTGTCTGTCTGTCACCAGGCTGTATTTCATGAACCGTGATAGTAAGACAGTTGAAATTTTCATAGCTGATGTATTTCTGTTGCCGCTATAACAACAAATACTAAAAACATAATAAAATAAATATTTTTATAGATAATGGTAGGGAACCCTTCGTGCGCAAGTCCAACTCGCACTTAAACGGGTTTTTTAGAAGAGGATTTCTGGAGTACCCATACTGTATTTAGGCTTAATCCAGAATAAAAAGAAGTGAATGGAATTAATGCAATAAGTATATATATTGGTTCACTGTTCACACATTGGAGAAACGCGCGCAAAGATGAGTGATGTGACTGATGTGCGAGTGATGAGTGAGTGGGGGGTGATGGTGGTGGGTGTGGATGAGTGTGATAATGGTGGTAGGTGCGTGATGGTGAGGGTGAGTGTGGGTGAGTGATGTGCGAGTGATGAGTGAGAGGGGGTTTTGGTGGTGGTTGTGGATGAGTGTGACGATGGTGGTAGGTGAGTGATGGTGAGGGTGAGTGTAGGTGAGTGATGTGCGAGTGATGAGTGAGTGGGGGGTTTTGGTGGTGGTTGTGGATGAGTGTGACGATGGTGGTAGGTGAGTGATGGTGAGGGTGAGTGTAGGTGAGTGATGTGCGAGTGATGAGTGAGTGGGGGGTGATGGTGGTGGTTGTGGATGAGTGTGACGATGGTGGTAGGTGAGTGATGGTGAGGGTGAGTGTAGGTGAGTGATGTGCGAGTGATGAGTGAGTGGGGGGTGATGGTAGTGGTTGTGGATGAGTGTGACGATGGTGGTAGGTGAGTGATGGTGAGGGTGAGTGTAGGTGAGTGATGGTGGTGGTTGTGGGTGAGTGTGATGATGATGGTAGGTGAGTGATGGTGAGGGTGAGTGTGGTTGAGTGATGAGTGAGTGGGGGGTGATGGTGGTGGTTGTGGGTGAGTGTGATGATGGTGGTAGGTGAGTGATGGTGAGGGTGAGTGTGGGTGAGTGATGAGTGCGTGATAGGTGAGTGGTGAGTGATCTACGAGTATATCTAGTACGCTTTTTTACCAACCGGGAAATGAAAAAAGTAAGAGTAAAGACATCGTAGACAATGCCTTTGTGGAAAAATGGTGCAAGCACTGCAAATCCCTCTAAAGTTATACAATTGAATAAATTGGATAAGAGAAATCTACTATTTTTATCCAACCATATAAAACCCACTATTAAATTACACCTGGCTCTTATCCCGCCTAGACAGTAATATATTCCTTCTTTATTCCTAGATTTTATTTCCGGATCACTAATTCTATTCGTATCCTCCGATTTCAGACCTAATCTAATATATTATCTCGAGCGAGACTATAAAGGACTTCATAAATAGCCTTACGGGTCCTATTTCAGGATGATAGCTCTCACTTTTCTCAAGTATGTAAAAACAAAGCTATTGTGAAGGCGTGTATTCTTAAAGTGATAGTGTCACCTGACAATAACTCACCTAAGTCCTACTTACTTGGGGAATATTACCGGGACATTAAATAAGTAAGATTGATTACAAGATATAATTTATTTTAATTAATCATGCAAATATACTTAGTTTAGCTTAATAATCTAGCTTTAGGTTTCTATATTTAAGTTTAGGTTTTTATATTTTATGTTAAGATTCTAGGTTTAACATTTTAGGTTTAAGATTCTAGGTTTGGGTGGTTCTACTCGCAAGGGAATTTTCCGCGGCTCACCTTATTTTGTATAGTTTTTGTAGGAAAATTATATTGATTAACGATCGAAACCGTACAACTAAATGGTTTCTAGTATGACACTAAAAATTAGCTCATCCCTTAATATAATATCTTCCAAAAATCGTACTTTAAAGTGCCAAATTCTCAGTCTCCAGGCATGTCTCTCGGACGAAATGAAAGCTTAAAGGCTGCATCATAACTTTATTTTGAGTATGTACGGTATATCTGCACTAAAATAGAAATCTATAATATATGTAATTTCAATCTGTTTGTCGAATTTCACCGTAAATGCGAAACTTATTAAAAAAAAAGTGCATTATATTTTGTCTCTCGGTTTTTACCTCAGTCTCCTGCTACATCAAAACACGTTAAAATCTGTTTGAATTACCGCGTCTAGCGCGTTGCTGTCCGGTCTGAATGAAAGATCGAAGTGAAGTTAGCTAACAACCACTCGCGTCCGTCTTGGCTCGCAGTTGGCTTAGTCGCTACGGCAAGTTGTGTGAGTGAGGTTGTGCTACGGCCAGTCAACTTAACAGTAACCTGGTACGTATTTATTTAAAATCCATTGTTTTCTGCATACTTTTTTTGCATTCATAGGTCGTAAATTCGTTACATTAGAGTACAGAATTGCATAATTTCAATATTAATGTTGCATTAACGTAGTTATTGGCTAAAAACATAAAATAATCTCAGTATCCTGTCCTCAGTCTCCTGGAAACATAATAGCCAGGAGACTGAGGATGAATCAGGAGACTGAGAGTCATTAAGGATCCGCACGAATAGTAATCCAGTTCATCATGATTGATATATTAATTATTAGTACATTTACGTATTATTTGATTAGTTACATATTATTGATCATAGTTATCATAAATTAATAAGCTGGGAATTACCTGAAGCAAAAACTCCGATTTATATATATAATAAAACTTCATTATTTATTGATTAAAAACAATATTTTTTTCTACATTTTCATCTGAAATTAAATAAGTACATTTTTAGATAGAAAATGTAAAATATGTGTAGGCAATGTAAAAAACCGTATATACATTTCATTATATTCTTTTACAGAAAAATGGCAAAATGGCAAAACCAAAAAATATTACTAAGGAAGAAAGATTAGAGAAAAAAAGGATAGCTGAAAGGCTTAGATATCAAAAAATTAAAAATGATCCTACTAAATTAGCGGCTCAAAAAGAAAAAAGTCGGCAAAAATATTTAACTAGAAAAGAAAAGGGCCAAAGAAAATTAGTATCAAATATGTCGGATCGTGAAAAACGTCAAGCCCGCAAAAAATGGAGAAACTATTCCAAAATTAATATATTTAAATAAATTAGACACTATTGTTATGCCAGTATTATAATAAACTATTTTTATTAATAAAACATAATTTTATTTCAATATTTACAACGGTTTTAAGTTTTTTTTGTATCAATACTCAGTATCCTGTTCATAGCCTCAGTCTCCTGGGCCCATATTTTTTTTAAATGGTCATAAATTTGGTATATTTAATTTTTTTGACTGGCCCGTTTGAGATCAGTAAAATAACGACCTAAGCTAGACGTCAAGCTACTTTTCTGACCATAGATGCTAAAAAAATGTTGTGCCATAAATCACTTCATTTTCGTCCCTCCTCAGTAGAACCACCCGTTTCAGGTTTTAGGTTAAAGATTCTAGTTTTAGGTTTAAGATTATATATTTAAGATTCTAGGATTAAAACTGAATTTAATTACTTAAGCTTATAATAACCCTAAGGTCCTATGTTAAAGTAGGGCAGGGCAAATGGGTCCGAAGCCTAGATTTTGGGTCAGACGAAATACAGGAGAGTTGGGCAATCTTCCCATTATACCCAACGTCCCTCGGCGGTGCGTAAGCGTGACGCGGGCTTGGTATGCAGAGATGCCGGAGATCTGTAAGGGCAGCAGCGGCAGCAGCGTTCAGGTAGGGCCTTAGGGGGAAGTCGAAGCGCCCGCACTTAGTAGTGGGGAGGTCGTCGGGGACTCTGCCCGGTCCATGACCTATACTGTAGGCCCGCAGGGTGTTCCCGATTTTCGGGACACAAACACAGATTTTATAAACTAAGATGTAAAAAATATGATTACGTCCGCTCGGCAGCGGGCGCCTCAAGGGCAAGATTCCTCAACGGAGCGACACGGGCTGTGCGTCAAAACGCCATCGGCTCAATGACGCGGCGGCCCAGCGGCGATCGGCGAGGAACCGCGGGACGCGAAACCAGTTATCAGCGCAGAGAAAGCCAGCTATGCAACGCAACCAAGTACGCAAATTAGGGCAACAAACAACTCACCGCACCTCAGTCCAAGGTTCACGATTTATAAACGTGACAGTACCCCTTCTCCTAGGAAAGGATTTTTCCTAATAAAAATCCGTCTAGGAGACTTCCTGACTGACTAAGAGATAGTGAGGTAAATGATCTACCTCCACACAATTTCTACACCGGCGTCGTTGTAAGACATTCCTTCAAGGGACAGAATGCCTATTACGTTGATATGGTATAGTGCTGAAGCCATCCAAAGTAACTATGAACAAGGATGACAAAATGCTGAAGGTAATTGAATCTACACCTTGTTCTAATAGGATTTGGGGTAGACCAGTTAAGTTGCGTAGGCCTTATTTGACAATTTAAAATCTTTTATATGCCAGGCTCCTAGATCATGCCCAGACATATCCTCCACTATATAAACTAATGGTGAGCGCTTAGCTTTGACACGGCATTTTTGGTACTTAGGCGCAAGTTTCTTGGTGAAGTGCGCACTTTTGTCACTTTGGAAATAGCAGCGTTTCCAGACTATATCGCTGATTCGGAACTGAACGTCTTTGCGTCTGGTATTGTAACGAGCAGCATTCTTTTGGTGGCTTCGCCATAAAGTGGACTGGACATGATCAAATATTCCTGATAAATAACCAAGGTTCTCTGCATAGGCTTCCCGGGGTTGGAAAACTATTTCGTTTGGGATGTCATTTTCAATATAATGAGACCCGCACGTGACTAGTTCACGACCATACACGAGAAACGCTGGAGTATACCCAGTTACTTCATTTATGGAGCTATTAATCGCAAATTGGATTTTCGGAAGGTTCAGGTCCCAAGTTCTCTGATCCTCTCCTACGAAAGTCGACAGAGATGTGACGATTGTCTTATTGTATCTTTCGACTGTATTTATTTGAGGGGTGTATTTAGGGGTGAAGTGAACACCTGGCACTTTATACTTCCCAAATAAGTGATTCATTTCTCGGCTAGCAAACTGGCATCCATTATCTAATATGATAGTTTGAGGGACTCCATGGACTAAAAACACATTTTCCTCAAGTATTTTAGAGGTTACAGCCGCAGTAGCACGACGTAACGGGAAAATCAAACAATATTTAGAGAAGCAACAAGTAATTACGAAGATGTAGCTATGTTGTTTTCTACTTATAGGCAAGGGTCCAACAAGGTCGACCGAAATGACCTGCCAAGGTCTGGAGCAGTCTTTAGGTCTTCCCATCTTACCAAGGATTCCATGAGTAGGGGCCTTGTGAGCGAGGCAGATTTCGCATTTTGCAACGTAATTAACTACATCACTGTACATTTTGGGCCAGTAATAAGTGAGACTTACTCGCTTATGGGTCTTGAAAGTGCCGAAATGACCAGCAGTGGGTTCACTGTGGCACTTTGATAAAATCTCTGAGCGTTGTTCTGTACAAATAACCTCCTTCCAATTGAATTCGGAGCTGAGCGCATTCTCATTTTTCATATGCCTGAATAGCTTATTACCTTCGACAATATAGTTGGGATAACTAGCTGGTGAGTGTAAACAACCGTTAAAAACTCTCAAGTACCAATTATCACCTGTCGTAGGTGGAGCGGTAGTAGTGGTCGATATAGCAGTAACTGGGACGCATCTAGATAAAGCATCGGGCACCACATTATCCTTACCCTTCCTATGCTTAATAACCAGGTCAAAAGCCGAGAGCCTGATCCCCCATCTGGCCAGACGTCCAGTAGGATTAGTCAAGGAAAGGAACCACTTAAGGGCCGAGTGATCGGTATACACCGTAAAGGGACGGCCGTTCTCAAGGTAACACCGCCAGTGTTCGAGTGACATTATAACCGCAAGGGCCTCCCGCTCGGTGACACTATAATTCTTTTCAGGGCCAGTGAGGGACCGACTCATGAAAGCAACTGGGTGTTCGGTCCCATCAACGATCTGTGACAGCATCGCCCCGACGCCGTAGTTGCTCGCGTCGGTGTGTACTTCGAACGGAAGACTGAAATCGGGACAAGCAAGGACCGGTGCCTGAACAAGGCAATTTTTTAGAGTTTCAAACGCCATGGCCGCATCTGGCGTCCATTCCCAAGGGGGCGATGACTTTTTAGTGGAAGTAAGCTTGTTCAATGGCCCTGCAATAGTGCTAAAATTGGGAATAAAACGTCGATACCAGGAAGCAGTTCCCAGAAAACGTTTGACTTCCTTTCTATTAGTTGGTACTGGATAGTTAACTATGGCTAAGACTTTATCTGGATCCGTCCGTAAGCCGTGTTTGTCAATGACGTATCCGAGGTATTTGAGAGATTCCCTAAAGAATTTACATTTCTCAAAGTTGACGGTTAAATTGGCCTTTTTTAGTTTATCTAGGACGCGTTTGAGAATAGAGACATGCTCTTCGAAGGTCTCACTAATAATAATGATGTCATCTAGGTAGCAAAAAACTTTTAGTTCGAAATCTGGCATGAAAAGAGAATCGACGAGTCTTTGTTGGGTAGCCGGGGCATTAGTAAGTCCAAAGGCGGTTACATTAAACATAAACGTTCCGCGTCCTCCCACGTAAAACGCGGTTTTTTCCCTGTCCTGTTCATGGATTGGTATCTGCCAGAATGCCTTGGAAAGATCTATACTGGACAGGAACTTAGCATTTTTCAAATTGTCCAATATCTCAGAAACGTATGGGAGATTATAAGCATCTTTCTTCGTTACCGCATTCAATTTTCGGCTATCCAGACAAAACCGAGGTTTCCCATCCTTCTTACCCACTACTAGAACTGGAGTAGACCAAGGACTTTCACAGGGAGATATCACACCTAATGACAGCATTTCGTCCACCTGCTCCGTAATTATACGTTTCTTTTCGGGAGACAATCGGTAGTACCTCTGCTTGATGGGCTCCGCCGTTCCAGTATCTATGCGATGAGTAATGAGCGAAGTTCTTCCTAAGCCCTTATTCTCGAAAGAAATGTCATGAAAGAGAGCAATGACGTCATCCGCAACAAGCTTTTGTGAGTGCTGTAGGTTGCTGTAGGAATATAAGTGAATGCCCTGACTGATGGAAGAGATTTCAGACAATTTTGGTTCAAGGGAGCAAAAATAATCAATATTGTCAAGGAATCTAGGACAAATCTGAAATCTTTTCCAAAAGTCGATACCGAGAATAAGTGGTGTTTCAATTTCAGGCATAACGTAGGCTTTTAAAACATGGGTCCTGTTTTCAAAAGTAACTGGTAGCGATACGTAGCCCAGTGATTGCAGCTTTTGGCCACCGGCTGCAGTGACAGTGATCATATCGTCTGTCATTAGTTGCAGGTTCAGTTCAGAAAGTCGAGTATAGGTGTCATTATTAATAATAGTTATGGCCGACCCCGAGTCTAAAAGGCCATACATTTTTAAATCAGTATTTATATTAATGCTGACAAATGGTCGAGGGTCGTTCGAGGGTTTTGAATTGAAAATTGTTGCAACCTTGTACGAGTTGAAAAAATGTCGTATAGTCGCTAGCCAACTATTCCAGTCAGAGTTGGCGTGTCGGGGTGTACAACAATTTTCAGTTCTTAGTTTTTTGGAACGGAATCAACAGGACCTTCGATCGTAGCACAAGTCTCGCGATTTTTAGATGAATTACAGTGTGGGCAGTCAGGAACACGGTACCCTTTCAGGCCACACTTGAAGCAAATAATAGTACGCTCAGCAGTACAATCTTTCATCGTGTGAGTATCAACACGACAACGGAAACAATACTTATTATCTGCCTGGATTGCCGAAACGTTATAAGGTCTGTTGAAGGTAGGTTTAGCCAGGGAAGTGTTATGCAAGTGACCTGCCGCTGCCTGCACCTGGTAATTTGCGGGGGCACCTTTAAAGCTACTTTTTGTTGTTTCCCTCCTAGGTTGATAAGAAAATTCTGGTGCCAGAGTGGTTGGTGTTGCCGAAGGTGGTTCCCTGAAGTCATCTGAACGGGCTTTAATCTGTTCATAATTCTTACAAAGGGTGCGTAAGCTTGAGATCGAGTTTAAGTTTGGGCAAGTAGCGAGGACGCTCGAGTAACAAGGGCGTATATTATGAAGTATAATTTCGAGCTGCTCCAATTCACTTAACTTCCTATCCAGTCTGCTAAACATTCCATGCATGATTGCTAGGTAGATTGTAATTGATTCTGTAGGGCCCTGGCTACGATTTCTAATTTCTCCTAGCATGCGGTAGTCAAAGTCAACTACATCGAAATCTATCTTAAGCATGTCCAGCAAATCACTCCATGAATGCAACGAATCTTGAACACTGCGATACCAGTGCAAAGCATCCCCGGTGAATATTTCAGTGGCCAATGAAAGCATTTTGCCATCAGGTACGTCTTTAGCTAATCGGAACTCTTTGGCGCGTGCAAGGAAAGCGCGAACGCAAGTTTTGCCATCGTATTTAAGTTTAGTAATATCGGAACTAAGGCCCCGGTCGCATGTCACCTTGATATTATAAGTACTATCTAAGCGTTCATAGTTATGAGCAGGTTCATTAGGATCGACGACTGGAGCTGAAGCTGAGGGTGGACACTGCTGTGTTTTGTGATACTTATGAGATGTAGGTTGAGCATCTGTTAGTGAATTTGATGCAAGTATTGCCTGAAGGCCTGAGCATTGCTCCTTATAGAATTGCTTAGCCTCCTCTAGCAGGTCCCATTCTCCAGAAGGAGCTTCAGGTACGCTTATTCTGTTAAGCCTATGATAGATGTGATTAAGATAGGTTTGTGTGCGTTCGAGTAGACCCCTTTGTTGAGGGTCCTGTTTTAGGCAAGCAACATTGATTGCAACCTTAGCTAGGGTGTGTTTTATACCGACTATGTCCTCGTCAAACTCGTAACAAGAATCTAGTAATTCCTCTGATGGGAACCTAAGTGCAAGCTTAGATATTTGTTGCCTTAACACTTCCACCTTATTTTTTGGGTCCTCCGCGCGTATTTTAACTTCGTAAAGTAACTCCAGTTTCGTCAATTGCAAGTATTTGATTGGGTGTGACATTTTATACTGTTTTATCACTGAGTCAAGGTAAATTAACTGAGCTGATTATTAAATCAAGCTAAAATAGGAAAAAAAAATCGCGTGTTCGGTAAGTGGTGCATAAATTCGGTTAGGGCTTATAATAAACTAGGTAATTAATTACAAATAAGTCTTAATACAGAGAGTGACGACTTACGTTATATTATGATGGAGCTAATAGCTAGTGTATACTAAATCTGCGACATGCACACACCAACACCAAGAATGCTGACCCAAGGAAACTCACCAACCCTTCTGTATAAAGCAGACCCAAAATCTACTATAAAACCACGTATGGGCGCCAACTGTCACCTGACAATAACTCACCTAAGTCCTACTTACTTGGGGAATATTACCGGGACATTAAATAAGTAAGATTGATTACAAGATATAATTTATTTTAATTAATCATGCAAATATACTTAGTTTAGCTTAATAATCTAGCTTTAGGTTTCTATATTTAAGTTTAGGTTTTTATATTTTATGTTAAGATTCTAGGTTTAACATTTTAGGTTTAAGATTCTAGGTTTCAGGTTTTAGGTTAAAGATTCTAGTTTTAGGTTTAAGATTATATATTTAAGATTCTAGGATTAAAACTGAATTTAATTACTTAAGCTTATAATAACCCTAAGGTCCTATGTTAAAGTAGGGCAGGGCAAATGGGTCCGAAGCCTAGATTTTGGGTCAGACGAAATACAGGAGAGTTGGGCAATCTTCCCATTATACCCAACGTCCCTCGGTGGTGCGTAAGCGTGACGCGGGCTTGGTATGCAGAGATGCCGGAGATCTGTAAGGGCAGCAGCGGCAGCAGCGTTCAGGTAGGGCCTTAGGGGGAAGTCGAAGCGCCCGCACTTAGTAGTGGGGAGGTCGTCGGGGACTCTGCCCGGTCCATGACCTATACTGTAGGCCCGCAGGGTGTTCCCGATTTTCGGGACACAAACACAGATTTTATAAACTAAGATGTAAAAAATATGATTACGTTCGCTCGGCAGCGGGCGCCTCAAGGGCAAGATTCCTCAACGGAGCGACACGGGCTGTGCGTCAAAACGCCATCGGCTCAATGACGCGGCGGCCCAGCGGCGATCGGCGAGGAACCGCGGGACGCGAAACCAGTTATCAGCGCAGAGAAAGCCAGCTATGCAACGCAACCAAGTACGCAAATTAGGGCAACAAACAACTCACCGCACCTCAGTCCAAGGTTCACGATTTATAAACGTGACAATAGATAAGACATTCTCTTTTCTCACGATCCTAATCGAGTTTTAAATGTTTCACGCGTTTGTTCAGCCAGCCCGTGCAGCACAAGACCACGCACCAGCTACCTCAAGCTCGAGATAAAATAAAAATTCAATAAAATAAATAAATAAAGTTTTATTTTCAGGCATTGACCACCCATATCAAAAACACATTCACACACATTGCAAAAAAATGGTAATTGAGCAGATTGATATTATGAGTTATGACATTTTTAATTTTGATTTATAATTTGTGCGAAATCTTATATTTTAATAATATCTTTTATAATGTTTTTTTTTAATATTTTTTGGCAATTAGCAAAAGAATGTAACAATTATTATTATTTAAATTATTATTTATTTCATTACAGGTTTCATGTTGAACTGTAATTTGTAATTGAAGAACTGTATACTAACATGAGTGCAATAAATATACAGGGTGGAAAGTTAAAACGGGGCAGTAAGGGCAGCTACTAGATCCCTTGCCGCTACGCAAAAATAGCATTGGGAGTTCATTCCTAACTTTTTAAGTGATGACAATCTACATTCACAGATTTTGAAAAAAAGTACAGTCTGCGAGAAAATCATCAATTTTGACGAAATGTTTTTTTAAAGCTTTTCGATCCCATTCCTATTAAGGATCAAAATACTCTTTTGGACCGACTAAGGTGTGACTACTTACTAGAGCGCCCAGAAATTAAAGAAAACTTTTTCCATACAGTTAGTATGGGAATCCCAAAGTGCAAGTAGTCCTTTAGTTAGACGATCATCAAATTGTGTGGAGACGGACATAACTTCATTTAGATCAGAAATGAGATAATTAATTCCTTTGTTAAAAAAAAAACTATGTATGTATTTATTACACCCGTATCCATAAGCGTTACTATGTGAACAGTACTCACGAGCGGACAACAAAATTTCTGAATACGGATGTTAGTATTCTTTTTACAAACTTTTTACAGAATAAAGCTGGCCGTCAATGAATAAAACGGGTTTTTTTTTATTACAAAGGATTGAATTCTCTCAATTCTAATCTAAATGAAGTTATCTCCGTCTCCATACAATTTGATGGTACCTAGTCTAAACTAAAGGACTACTTGCACTTTGGGATTCCCATACTAACTGTATAGAAAAAGTTTTCTTTGATTTCTGGGCGTTCTAGTAGTCAAACCTTAGTCGGTCCCAAAGAGTATTTTGTTCCTTAATAGGAATGGGATCGTATGGCATTAAAAAAAAATCGACAAAATTGATGATTTTCTCGCTGACTGTACTTTTTATTAAAAAATCTGTGAATGTAGATTGTCATCACTTAAAAAGTTAGGAATGAAATCCTTATGCAATTTTTGCGTGGCGGCAAGGGATCTAGTAGCTGCCCTTACTGCCCCGTTTTAACTTTCCACCCTGTATAATATTTTTTTTTCTATAGTAAATACAAGATGATAATTAACATAAACTAAATTAAATTAAAACTACGTTAAATCTAAAAAAGGCCCACGAGGCATTGTACCGAGGATGCTGGCGGCATTTCCTCGTTGAATTGCAATGCTGATGCGTTGCGCAAGAAAGCCGCCAGCTCTTCGGTCACCAGTTACATCAACCAGACGTTTCGCAATTTCCGCAAATAACTTATGCGCACTGGGACCCCACGGACCGAGGGTCTCGACGTCAAAGGGTACAAAGTTGTACTCACTGCCGAGGCCGCTATATTTATTACATTTTAGTCATTTTAGAAGTTCGGCGTTTTTCGCCGCTGCACCCGCTTTAGAAGTAGTCCGTTGGAGGTGGGACGGTGCCTAATTATATACATGACATTAAAATACTATTATTTAAAATTAGCTATAACCAATCAAATATTTGTGCGCCTGCATGCAAGTTGAATGCAAAAATATAAATATTGTACCTAAGACCATTTGAACTACTGTATTCTGGCAAATAAATAAAAATGGAATTGGAAATTCATATTACTGTATAATACTTAAATTCATAGAAAACACCCTAGACTCAGAAACAAATATTCACGCTCAACATCCTTACCGGGATTTGAACCGAGGACTGTAATGTTAGCTTCACTAGGAAAGGGTCACTCACAAGGGTAAACCAGTCGTCAAACTCTACATAAATCTGACTGCATATAACGCAGCTAATTCAAGACGAGCTTCAAAATTTAACAAATCGGCCGTAAAAACAAATGGAGCGATCTCGAACGGCCCATTGTCTCCGTGATCGGCCCCCTGTAAAGTCGACCCATTATCGCGGTAATGAAATCTCGCGCGGGCGGTTATTACGGGAACGCCGATAATTAAGCCAATTCGATGTCTATCGATAATTGTTTAGTGTTATCTTATCTAGCGATCCTCTGTGCTGGAATGTCTATGTTGTGAGGGAGTTGCCTTTGTTGGTGGTGTTTTGGAAAAAAATAGGGTGATGTTTGGGTTATTTTATCTTGCATCTAAGTAATGTTGTTGAATAGCAATGTTTTTCGTTATTCTTTTGATACTATTCTCATGGCGGATGTAGATGAAGAAGTAATAACACCACCGGTGATCAAAATACACTGACGCACCGTAAACGTAGTGACGTCACTTACATTACGTGTCTTTACCGAGTGCATTCCACACGGAAGTAAAAAAAACTGGCTGTGACAGACGAACAGACTTTGAGTGATCAGTTGGACCAATTTTGGTACGGAACACTTAAAACACCGAAACTGCGTAAATTGAGCGGCGTCGTAAACGCGGTCATTTAATTTGCGTCAGCGTATTTTGAGCACTAGTGTGTTAAAATTGTTGGCATTAAATCATTATCTCCTTAGCAGTCGCCAACAAGAAACAATAGCGGAAATATAAGCCAAGAATAGCAATTGCTTTAACACTAGTGAGTACTATAAATAAAGGAGTAAAACTTGGGCTCAGCATTTTCTCTGGATCTGGAACCATATATTCTAGGAACTTCAGGGATAGCACGCTCGACAGGACTAACTGTGTTTAATTTAAAATAGATTACGTTTTGATCTTGTCTTTTGTTTCTGGTACCTCGGCTTCAATTCGGTTCATGATTCACTCAAGAGCAAAAGTTTCCGGTCGGTGAAATACATCATATTTCCTAAAATAGTGCAAGGTTGAACAGTTTTTTAATCCTGAGATCATGATCATGAGATCTTTATTTAATTTTACATCTAAACTACAAAAATAACAGTAAAAAAATTACATTACCAGGTTTAAATAGGACTCGTAAAAACCCATGAAAAAAACAGCGTTAACGGTGCGAGATATCGCAAAAATCGTCATTTTTGGATGTTGATATTTTTATGATAGTATCCCGGAAATTGCTAATACATTTGGTTATTACGAATAATAGTAAATTATGTAAATGAACAGCAATTAAAATTTGGGAACAATCCTTTAAAGAAAGTCAACCATTTTAAGTATCTGGGGTCTGTTTTGTCATCCTTGGCCTCCACGGATAAAGACATCGAAAATCGCATAAAAGCTGCTTGGTTGAAGTGGCGATCACTAACAGGAGTTATCTGTGACGCGAAGATGCCCATACAGGTTAAAGGAAACATATATAAAAGAGCAATTAGACCCGCTTTGATGTATGGATCCGAATGCTGGGCTATGCGGAAATCAGACGAATTACAACTTCACGTTACGGAGATGAAGATGCTGAGATGGAGCGGAGGTGTAACCCTTAGAGATAAAATCAAGAACGAATACATAAGGGGAACATTTAAAGTTGCAAATATAACAGACAAGCTGCGAGAGAATCGTCTACGTTGGTACGGCCATGTCATGAGGCGCCCCTCATTGCATATGACAAGAACCGAAATTAATATACAGCAACCAAAAAGGCGTCCAGGTCGCCCGCCGACAACCTGGATGGGGACCATTTCCAAAGACCTGAAGACGTTGGATGTAAATCCAGAAATAACACAAAAAACGCGCCGAATGGCGTAAACGGACTAGGAGGGCCGACCCCAAAAGATATGGGATATAGGCTCGGGAGATGATGATGATGAGTAAATTATGTAAATAAGACTAGTGTAAAAAAATTAAAACTCCCTATTTCGGATATTTAATTTACTAGTAGGTAGTATGACCCGAAACTTTTGCTCTTGACTGACTATTTTACATCCCAGGAAAAAATAATACACCAATAGCATTGCTTGTTACGCTCACGCATCTTTTCCTTTTGATAAAGTATGACCAGAGCAAGACGTGTCACAAAAAAAGCGGATGAAGAAACTCATGCTTGGCTGGTAATACGAAATGCATAACGGCTTAATAGGGCTGACCGCTTATTTCTAAGGTTTTTTTGTCAAATAAAGAATTTGGAAAAAATAAGCTTCTCCAAGATTTCTTTTGCCCTAGTATTTATTTAGTTTGCTACTAGAAATTCAAACGTTTAACCATTTTAGGGTTCCGTACTCAAAGAGTAAAACGGTCCCTATTACTAAGACTTCGCTGTCCGTCCGTCCGTCCATCCGTCCGTCTGTCTGTCACCAGGCTCTATCTCAAGAACCGTGATAGCTAGAGAGTTGAAATTTTCACAGATTATGTATTTCTGTTGCCGCTATAACAAAAAATACTAAAAACAAAATAAAATATTTTTTTAAGGGGGGCTCCCATACAACAAACGTGATTTTTTGCCGTTTTTATAGATAATGGTACGGAACCCTTCATGCGCGAGTCCAACTCGCACTTAGCCGGTTTTTTCTGATTCTTTCGCCAGCTAGTTTATGTAGGTATAAGCACTTAAAAATTTACATTTTACATACCTAATCTACCCCGCTTTATACATATATTTGTCGTTCGTTCTGACTCGTTAACTCCGACACGTGGAAGCGAACAAACAGATTGAAATGTGTTTGGTATCGGTAGCTACGGATAAAAGTAAACCTGGAAGTTAAGGAATATATGACGAGAAATCTCACGAAAGCCGCTAATAATGTAGAAGAAAACAATCTATAACGACCAACCAGCTGACAAGAGCATACGGTTTAAAAAATAAGGAGTTGTGGATCATCACGTTTGACATTATTCGTAATTCATCATCATCATCATATCAGCCGAAAGGCGTCCACTGCTGGACATATGCCTCCCCCAAAAAGTTAGAAAGTGACCGGCCCTGCGCCACCCCCAGTTATTCTTAATTATCTAACGCTAATTATATACATGACATTAAAATACTATTATTTAAAATTAGCTATAATCAATCAAATATTTGTGCGCCTGCATGCAAGCTGATTACAAAAACATGATATTATACCTAAGACCATTTGAACTACTGTATTCTGGCAAATAAATAAAAATGAAATTGGAAATTCATACTACTGTACACTAGCTGTCTGCGCAGCTCTGCCTATACGGAATAAATTATAGATTATGTCCGTCCCAAATGTCCGTTCTACATTGTTGAAATAATGTTTGAAATCGGAGGAGTAGTTCCGGAGATTACCCCTACATATAAACTTACATTGTTATATTTTATCCCGCAGCTTAGGCCCCGTAGCATGGATGGCGTTATCACGCGATAAGTGACAAGATAACAGCGTCGTCTCGTTCTATCAAACGGTGTCAGCCAGGGACGGATGCTCTATCTTGTCACTTATCGCGTGATAAGGAATCCATGCTACGGGGCTTGCTTGCGTTCTTTATAATTCACGGGCGGACCCACGCGGGCAGCTAGTATGAAATATAGGAGTCCACATCGTGCTAGCGTTCGTTACAGTTAAATATCGCAGCTCTGGGCACGAACTGTCTCCGACCATGTACCATGAGAGATGCATTAAGCACATTACTGCACAACACAATATAAAGGGTTTAATATAAAGACAAGTGCTTCATTTGCTTGCATTTATAGTAAAGTTAAACAAAAGGGAGATAAACAGCTCTGTCTTTTTATAAAACGCGGATGGAGACGCGGGGACATTTAGATTTACAAAAAGGTAAAGTTTATTGGTCTTATTTATAAACATACATTAAACCTTTTGTAGCTAAAAGGCCTTTTAAATTCGTTAAGTCTCTATCCATCCCTTAAACAATTTGCGTTTGTGAGAAACGGACAAACACATTTTAGTTAGATTGGATCCTAATATTTATTAACACATAAAAACACATAAAAATAAAAATTTAAAATACTACATTGAAAATACAATTAATACTAGATTTAAAATGAAAACTAAAATTAACTTAAAAATAACCTGCCAAAAACGAAAAATTACTTTCTAAATCTGGACTCTTTGGTAGGGTATCCATAAAGCCGGAATTACATTACGAAATTAGTGTCATGCATGTTGAAATCAGTTTCACGAAAGTAGTTTCGATATATGCGAAAGTAATTTCGTTAAATAATTAGTTTCGTGAAATCCACAGTATCGCAGTAACCATGCATCAGCATTAAAACTATATTTTTCTATATTCAATGTAGCTAAAGAGATGCTTCTATATAAACTCTTGTCGCTGATATTCATGGATAAATTGTATATTTTTATCTGTACTCCATCGTTGGTTTGCCATTTTCAACTCTTGAAACGCTCGCAATGATAAAAATACATACGACCGCACAGCACAGTCGCTTTCGCGACACTAGTTTCACGTCGCAGGCGGTCGCATCTACACTATTAAATTAGTTGCATGACACTAATTTCACCAAAAAATCGCGCAGCGCACGAAACTCATTTGCATTCATGAAATTAATGCATGCATTACGAAAATATTAAATTAAACGTGAAACTATTGGTAAAACTAATGTCACGAAATTAATTTCATGGCACTAATTTCGTAATGTAATATACATACGCAGCTCGCAGGCAGCATTCTCGCGTTGAATTGCGATTGCAAGTCTTTGTGCGAGAAAGCTGCCTGCACGAGCACGAGGGTCGCCTGTTGCCTTTTTAGTGTTCCGTAACAAAATTGGTCCAACGGAACACTTATGCGATCAGTCGAAGGCTGTCCGTCTGTTACAGCCAGTTTTCTCGAAGACCGTATGACATAGGAAGCTGAAATTTGGTTTGGATATAGAAATTTACGGGCTTATTTAGTTAGAGGTTTGTTAAATTATATGAATAGCTATAGCTACTCCCTTAAAGTAACGCTTTGGCGATAAGAAAACTCATAATACACCAATATACCGGGTGTTTTCGGGGTCATGATCCGAAATTAACAAATGCGGATTAGATGGTCACACTGAACAACATTTCCCATGAGACCAACTTCTAAATCGCAACAAAAACAGCTATTCCGTACATTCGAAATTGACAGATTATAAACTAACGAACAATAATGCGTTAAATTGTGAACGGTTTTGACAGTTCACAATTTATCGATAGTTCATAATATCGCGAGTAAGATAACTGACGGTGTTCTGTTCATAATATGACGGTAACATATACATTATTCCTTATCACAAGAGAATAAGGTCCAAAGAGGTACTTATAATTACACATACTTATGTTTGACATCGATTGGACAAAAGCTATATTTTGTCATATTTCTTTGTAAAACGCTAGCGGTTCCTTAGAGACAGCTAGTGTCTCATAAAGTTATGAAGAAAGCATTTTCAAGATGTGTCCAAGGGCTATAATAGTAATTTATGCAATCGTTATATAATGGATGCTTTTTAAGTCGAGTACCACGTTTAGGCCACGAAGCTTGCTGAGTGGCCTAATTAAGGTACGAGACTTAAAAAGCTAATTATATAACTATTGTATACAATACTTTTTCTACGAGTCAACGGAAATAATAATTTATTAAACAAACTTGGTATCTATTGAAAATCGCCCTGCTGAAATGAAGCGCAGCAGCTTAGTAATTTTGCGCGTTGATGTCTTCACAGTTATCTTATACAGCTCCTGGATTCATAAGATGACTGCTGGCGGTTATTATGAAACCATACGAGCTCCGTGACGAGCTCGTGGAGCTCCAGGATTAAAAAGTATGTGATCTTAGTTTCGTGTACGAAATCTTAATTCAATGATTAAAGTCGACGAGTAGAAAAAAACCATTTAATTGGAGAACCCATTTGGTGGAACTTCTAAAGGGTATGTAATGACCGTTACTCTTATTTATTGATCGTTATGTCTCTGTAGGTCCGCAAGTTTCCACGTCCCTCTCATTGCTGTAAGTACTTTAAATAAGTTTTTATGGGTCATTAAATCTTTAGGGTCACGAAATTCAACATATTACGGTGGCCATTTGCTTCTATTAACGTGTAGGTATGTTGTATAATTTAGTCTTTTTTCATCATCATCATCATCATATCAGCCGAAAGACGTCCACTGCTGGACATAGGCCTCCCCTAAAGAGTAGCACAATGGCCGGTCCTGCGCCACCCGCATCCAGCGGACTCCCGCGACCTTTACCAGGTCATCAGTCCACCTTCGCATGAGAAATGACGAGAGTTTTAATTAAGTAAATGTAGATAAATGTAGATTTGTAGGCACATGCCTGTTGCCGGCAATATTCCGTTATTATCTTTCGTTCATATTGCAATATTAACTTGCGTTAATATTGGAATATTGCCGGCAAGACTTATTGCGCCGACGGTAACTTCGCTGTAAATTTCAATATACAGGGTGAAATAATATTGACCCTTCAAATTTTCACAGTGGATTCCTTAGCGAAACATAAAAAATGGTTACCTATCTGAATCACTAAATTTTATTTCCCAACTGTATCCTTTGACCGAATTTTCATTTGTCCTTAAAGCTGTCGTTTGTCGTCCCGCCGCCGTTTTTTTCATTTTCAGGATGATTATAAAACAAACCTAACCTAATGGGTTCTACGCGATAAGTAAAACAAAAAAATTAAAAGCTTTTAGGTTTTCGAGATAATTGGCTTTTTGCCGAAATGAAAATTTGGACAAACGATATAGTTAGGAAATTTAATTTAGTGATTGCGATAAGTTACCATAAAAAATACGATTTTTTTCTCACAGTATCTTTCAGTACTAAAATATTGAGACACAGCAGCTGTAAGATATCCTAAAAAAACCACGTGTATACCTCGGTAATGCGCTGTGCGGGAGGCGGCAATAACGCCCGTCCCCCCGCACAGAAATGGCATCTTTTATTGATACCTAATGCCTGGGAAAAATATGAACAGTCAATAATATTTCATCCTGTATCAATATTTTTTCCTTTGAATTTTTTTTTTCGTTTGCCAACTACCGCTTTATACCAGAGACTAGTAAATTACAAATCCCTCTAAAATATCGCTATTAGTTTCGCTATAAAAATAAATAAAAAAATAAAAAAACGTTTATTTCAGACCAATGGTCCGGTCCATAGGATGTTAGTAACAAATTTTGACTTAATACTGACTATAGCGAGGTCTCCGTGCCATTAATTTCGTATTACAGTTAGACCTCCGCTTAACATACTACGAACTCAATTAATTTTTTTCTAATAGATGACGCCAAAAAACTAGCTACAGCTGCACGTTCTCATCAGAAAGGGACCGATATCTATCTATACATTGGTTGACCGTGCAAAAGAAAGACTTTAATATTTTGAACTTTAACGAGTCGATTCGTCGTTCATTGTTTGACAAAGAGACACATAATGTCATGTTATTTGGCTCTTATTCTATCATTTGCCGCATTGTAAAGTGTTGTGCAACTAAGAATATTTTAATATTTGTTGTAATTATTGTGAGCCTTTGTGGCCTAAGTCACTAAATTGCGCCCGAGATTTCGTCCGTGTGGTTTTCTATCATTTGGAGAAAGTAGTGTTTATGTGTATCTTACATTTGTTACGGCAAAATCCTCTACCGCATCCCTGACAACATTTTCGTGACAAACCGTTCAATAGTTGAGCCGTAAAAGTAAATAGGTAAATATACAAACTCACTTTCACATTTATAATTACTTATTTATTACATAGGTACTATCTCTATGTGATGTTTAAACTCAAACTCAAAATATTTATTGCACACATTTATATTACAAGTAATAAAATGGACACCGTAAGGGCACAGCAAAAACCTTAAATCTAGGTTACATTTATCTTTTCACGCACACTTCATCAAAAAAATCTGGTAGTGTGTACATCAACTACTGTTTACATCAACCACTGCCAGCCACTTTAATATTGAGAAAAGTCCCCCTTACAAGGTTACTCCGGCCACCCGAACGTGTGGTGCGCAGTCCGTACAACAGATGGCGCCACTCATTTTTAATAAGGACAGATGTCAAGCGAATTGTTATCGTTATTGTTATTGTTATATATCTATGATTCTCACAATTATCACAATAATTTTGTGTCAGCCCGTACGACTAAGTATAAGTTACATAATTTAAAAAAATATGGCAGTGAGTAATTTTGGTCCGATTGAGAGCTAAAGTAAGCAACTACTTATTCCATTTCTTAGGGTATGTAATTTTATTAAATTAAGAGAAAATTATTCTCCTTTTGTTGCAAACGGTACAACCACTACAAATGCAATTCCATGTTCTCGATAATTCATCTATACAAAGAATTCTTCTTCCTTGTTGGAAAACTGGGATGGTAACACCAAATAAAAATGAATAAAAAAAACGGCCAAGTGCGAGTCGGACTTGCGCTCGAAGGGTTCCGTACCATTATATATAAAGGCAAAAAATCACGTTTGTTGTATGGAAGCCCCCTTAAATATTTATTTTATTCTGTTTTTTTTAGTATTTATTGTTATAGTGTGGCAACAGAAAATTCCAACTGTCTAACTATCACAGTTCATGAGATAGGTACAGCCTGGTGACAGACGGACAGACAGACGGATGGACAGCGGAGTCATAGTAACGTTTTAGTTTTACACTTTGGGTACGAACTAAAACGATTGTCATTTGACTATCACGCTCGAGATCCGTGACTTCACGGGCCTCAAGCGTTTTCTCTCACTATCAAGCAATATTAAAACGGACGATGCAATATTATTTTTGAGATATTTGAATCTTATCGTCATTAGGCATATTTTTTGCCTTGTTTCTTTTAGAGTAATAATAAAGTCCCCAACCCTATTTCAGTTGTCAGTACGCCACAAGTACCTACAAGAATCTTAATATTACCTACAGGGGTCCGTAGATCCGATTTCGCCGAAGGGTGCAATCCGAGGTTATGATAAATGAGGGTCCGAGAACCACCATGATGGGAATTTATTGTGGGCTGCCTCAAAAATATTACCGTCCAAAACCTTAGAACTAACGCAGATGGCGCTAAAGACTTTATTGACAGTATGTATAAGCGAGTAAAGCGATAAACGACGTAAGTAAGAATTAAGGTAAGTTTTGTTACAAACGTGAACAGTGAATAGTGTAAGTGGTAGTTTAGATCCGTATTCAGGCCATTCTGAAATAATATCGTCTTCTCGCTGTAAATGTGATTTATTTCAATATATTCACGACATTCAGTGGTTGTGTTATTTAGATAGAAGGGGAACCCATTCCAATTTATTTCAGGATATATTTAGAACTAGCTTTTGCCCGCGACTTCGTCCGCGTGGAACTCGTTTATATCGTAACTTTCTCCCCGCTTTTCATGATGAATTTCCAGATAAAACTATCTTTAGTAAGGACTCTTTGGGAAGGCCCCGGAATTCATAGTATCTCTATACCAAATTTCATTTCAATCGGTTCAGCGGTTTAAGCATGAAAAGGTAACAGACAGACAGAGTTACTTTCGCATTTGTAATATTAGTATGGATTGTATGAATGCATGTAGGCTTTTTTCAGTATTATTTTGCATATTTTCATATCACACGGCCGTAAGGACCTTTTCTACTAAACCATAGGATGAAATTAACTGACTTGTAATTTAAACAATTTTGCACAAAAAATTAAGCCAAATCACTTATTTTTAAATTTCTTCATTCGTTAAATTATGCCGAGACTGAAGCTATCTTTAATATCTAAGTTAGTCTCTAAGTATAATCTTTTCAATGTAAAATATTATTTCTTACTCCTCCAAATGTAATAAATATCTGTGGTAACTTATTTCTGATGTTTAAAAATTAACTGGTTCTCCACGATACAGGCGTAGCCTAGTGTGGGGACCCCTGGTAACTATGTAAAACTCATTCTGTTTAAATAAATGACTTTTTTTTACTTTTTACTTTTAAACATTTTATATTAAAAATAAAAATACTTCAACAAAATGTTACATCTAATAGTTTTCAAAATAGCCATAATAAAACGTCTTTTTTACCTCGTTTTAGAAAACATCTTCAAAACTAAGGCCGTCATAAGGTACCTTTACCCTTGGAACGTCACATACATATATTTACTTATGTAATGTTCCTATTCCCCAGGACTCCCCTCTACCGCTATACCGTAAATGGGTTCCATCCAAATTTTCACCCCCTATTTCACCTCCTTAGAGGATGATTTTCGGGATAAAAACTATCCGTTGTCATTCTCCAGGACTCAAACTATCTCTATACCGAATTTCATCTAAATGGGCTACATCCAAATTTTCACCCCCATTTCACCCCCTTAGGGGATGATTTCTGGAATAGAAACTATTATATGTCCTTTTCCAGGACTCAAACTATTTTTCAACCAAATTTTATCAAAACAAAGTTCCACCCCCAATTACACCCTCTTAGGGGATGATTTTCGGGATAAAACTATCCTATGTCCTTCCTTAACTATCGCTATACCATAAATGGGTTCAATCCAAATGTTCATCCACCATTTCTCACCCCCTTAGGGGATGATTTCCTCCTTTTATGTGTTCCGGAATAAAAATTATACTATGTTCTTTCCTAGGACTCTACCTCTCTCTATACCAAATTTCATCTAAATGGGTTCTATCCAAATCTTCAACCCTCATTTCACCACCTCAGGAAATGATTTTTTGGGATAAAAACTATGCATTGTCCTTCCCTAGGACTCCTTCTATCTATTTACCAAATGTCATCTAAATGGGTTTTACCCAAATTTTCACTCCCTATTTTATCCCTGAGGGGATGATTTTCGGGATTAAAACTATCCGTTGTCATACTCCGGGACTCAAACTATCATTCAACCAAATTTCATCAAAATGGGTCACATACAAATTTTCACCCCCAATTACACCCCCTTATGGGATGATTTTCAGGAGTCAACTATCCTATGTCCTTCCCAAAGACTACAACTCACTATACCGTAAATGGGTTCCATCCAATTTTTCATACCCCATTTCACCCCCTTAGGAGATGATTTCTGGACTAAAAATTATTTTAAGTCCTTCCCCAGGACTCTGAACTATCTCCATACCAAATTTCATCTAAATCGGTTCTATCCAAATTTTCACCCCTCATTTCACCCCCTCAGGAGATGATTTAGGATAAAAACTATGCATTGTCCTTCCCTGGGACTCCTTCTATCTCTATACCAAATTTTAACTAAATGGGATTTATTCACATTTACATCCCTGTTTCATCCCCTTGGGGGATGATTTTCGGGATTCAAACTATTCATTGTCATTCTCCGGGAGTCAAACTATATCTATACCAAATTTGATCTAAACGGAGTCCATCCAAAATGTCACCCCCCATTTCACCCCCTCAGGGAAAGATTTCCGGAATAAAAACTATCCAATGTCCTTCCCCAGAACTTAAGGCGCTCTTATTAGACGATGTTTAGGTATTTGCGGAGGTGAGGCAGACGGAGCGGGAGACGCGCGTCCCGCGCACCCCGCTAACGGCCTTATTCTGTTGGCATCCGTATTCGGCTCGTTTTTGCGGATCATACGATCAAATGTTTGTCTTCTTGAATAATTGTTTTATTTTTCAAATCTTGGTTGATTTGTGTAAGATTATCCCCAAATATTTATTGTTTATTTATGTATTTAAATCTATTTTTTTTAAGAAAATAAGGAATAATAGGTGGTTACAGTTCTTAAGTACATCGTAGTATGATGACATCAATTATGGACACTTACTTTACAAAGATATGTTAGTACAGATTTCTTCATCATCAATCCACCTATCGTTTTCCCAGTTCCTATGTGGGTGCTTCCGTTTTCCAAATACGTAGAACTGATAAAATAATAGTACATCTTCACTTCCTAAGGGTGAACGTCACCAATTATGGATTGTACTAATATATTACAGGTTTTTTAAACCGAAATAAAATCGATTACTTCTAGGTAAAGTTATAGCGCCGGTTAACACCCGCTTAAGAAACCATCAAAAATAATAAACAAATAGCTATGTTCATCTATTTATCTCCTGGCAAATTATATTATTACCATGTATGTCTTTCCCGCTCACGGGACAATGATGTCCCGGACCTTTGGGAGGCATGCGTGGGGCTAGGTACCTACAAAGTACCAACGGAGCCAACACGTTTTGACAATTTAATGAAATGCAAGGAGTATTATTACCATAATTATTACCTTTGTTACATAAGTATGACTGACTGATCAAAAACTGGATAATTAGACCACTGTTAGTCAGAAGAGCATTTTATTATACAGGGTGGTTATTTTAAGACCAGCAAGTTCTTCAGTACATGACTATGTCTATTAAAAAATGTAATTTGACCAAACATCATATAAAAATAACAAATTCAATTTGTCTCTTAAATACCTAAAAGTGTTATGTCACTGCGCTCGCGCGGCGCGTGCTGCCTACCATGCTACCTCGACCAGCGGCCACACCGCGATGGACCTTGATACTCTCAACAAGCCAACAAGATTGGACTTATACTTGGCTCTATACTCCAGGCAAAATACGGTTTCGAAAATCATTAATTTATAATAGCGTTTTTTTGTATATTTCATTTTTAATCGTTATTCTAAGATGCTTTACACAAGAATCCAACAAATTTTCCAACCGGAAGTAATTATATAAATATAATTTTAAAGTCTTTTTTTGTTTGATTTATATTGAATTTTTTAAAGCAAATGTAAATTTAGGTAAAAGCCTCCTCGATCTCATGCCATTTTTTTCGGTCTTTAGCCAACTGCATCCAGCTAGGTCCGGCGACCTCAGTTATGTCATTGGTCCAACGTCTTCGTCGTCTACCTTTCCTTCATTTGCCTTTCGGCCCTGACCAGTTTGTTGCTTCCAGTGCCCTTCTTTTCTCCTAATATCTGGCGATATATGGCTTTTACCCGAATGGGGTCCATATAAGAAAGAAAAAATGGCATAAATCTTTTAGATTTAGTAAATATGTACTAACACATACAATATGGAATAAATAAAGCTTAAATAAATATATATATATAAACTAGCTGTTGCCCGCGACTTCGTCCACGTATAACATGTTATCGTCTAAATGTTTGTTTAAGAAATTTAAATGTTTGTTTAATAAAAAAAAACATTGAAATTAGTTTTGTACAGACAGCATCAGATAGTTAGTAGCAGCCTAGGTAACCAAATATATCGCAACACGTCTTTGTTACTATAGGTGTAAGGATTTGTTACGATATATTTGGCTACTTTGGCTGCTACTAACTATATGACGCTGACTGTACCTAGTCTTTAAGTAAACAGTCTAAAACCGAAGAAACAAATCTCTCTTTATTTCAAAATGTCTTGCTCTCTATACAAACTTAGAACCCTCTTTGAACTCTCATAGTAAATAGTCTGAAACCGAAGTTACAAATTTCTAACTTTAAAAATGTCTTGCTCTCTATACATAATTCGAACCCCCTTTTAACCTTCTTAAGTGATTAATAATTAAAAAACCGAAGTTACAAATCCCTTACTTTAAAAATGTCTTGCTCTCCATACAAACTAGAAGAACTGTATATCCTAGAAGTAGGTATTTTTGTCAAGACCAATCCAAGCATGTTCAGTAACGTTTAAGAAGGCCGCAGATTTCCGACACGTAAACAATACAAACAAAAATAGAAAACTTTGCAGGGTAGCAACAACACAGCGCTAATCAGAGGCGGAATCTTGGGAATGGCACCAAACATTTTCAATAAAATTCCAGACCGAGTTAAACACTGGATATTAATAAATTTAAAAGACAATTGACTTCAGATTCAGATTCAGATTTGTTAATTATCATAATTTTACAATTGAAATCATAGTACAATGAATATACAGATAAAAATGTGTTAAAGTTATGACTTGTCAGTTACAATAAAATACAATAGATGTGTACAGTTGTGTACAGAATTGTTATTATTTGTAAATAGTTTAATAATACTCATACTCATAGCATAATGCTATTACATAAAATAGAGAAAGAAAACATTATACAAATATTAACGTCAAGCTTTTAAGATCTTGTTATTTAGTAATTTGAAAGAAATTCTTGTAAACTATACAGTGTTTTTTCAAGCAATAGTTGTTTTACATGGAAGCGAAAAGAGTTGTCGTTCGTTATGGTTTTAAGGTTTGAAGGTAGCCGGTTAAAAAGTATTTGTCCTATTAACTTCGGAAGTTTTGTGCCTATTCTAAGTCTGGGCGAGGTTGTTTTGAAGTGGATACTTCTTTGCTCGCGTTCTTGTATAGGGGTACAGTTCAAAATGTATCACGTAACTTCCGGATTAACTTTTTGTAGAGAAGCCTAATCTGATTTCAAATAATTGTTTGTTACATGTTTTAATCCTTCTTTATTTGTTATTAGTTGTTAATCACAAAATGTTATTTAGTTTATGTGACGGGCATGAAAACTATGCTGAAATGACCGCCATTTTCAATGCCTCGCGAGTCAAACGAGCTACGTCAGTCAATGTTGCTATATATACCGATTTATCTTTGATTATACAGATTTTAGTGAATTAATGCAGATATATATTTTACGGGGACAACCAACAAATAAGTATCCACTTAAACTTAATTAACGGTTGTATCTCGGACACAACCCGCTTCTTTTTAAGTTATTCGCATTTCTCATTGATCTCGAACTATTTTCACCTCTCCTTTGAAATTCATTTGGATAACGTTTAACATACATCAAAACTTCCAATATATAAGTTGAAACTGATGTTAAGATACTAAGTTTTCTTAAATGTTCGCGACACGTGTATCTGTCCTTTGCATACGGAAGTACTCTAATTGCACGTTTCTGGATCTTTAGGATGCGCTCATAATCCGTACTGTTGCCCCAAAGCATTATCCCGTATGAAAGTTGAGAGTATATGTACGCATAATACAGCTCTTTTAAGCAACTTTCTGACACAAGTGGTCTTAACTGTCTTAGAGCATAGATCCCTCTTGCTAACTTACTGTATAATGTATCTATGTGATCTTTCCATGACATTATTGGATCAATAATTTCAATCAATAGATCAATATTTGATTGAAAAGTGTTATTATACCATTAAAGATTACTTAAACGACCCTACGACATAACATGATTCCATTCCAGACATTCCTTAGTTATAATATTCTTTAGTTATAGTATTTTTTGAGAGTTTTTGACATGTATTTGAAGTATATAACACCAATCACTGTATTGACATTTTTTTTTAATTTTTATAAATATAGTAGCTGGCTGAAATATTTTGTAAACCTACATTGTGGGTAATGCACAGAAGTCTTATATTTTGTATACCAACAATACTTGTAAAAGTTGTAACCTATGTTTAACAAAATAAATTTAATTGAATTGAAAGTACTTAATTTGTATTCTAATAAGTAATCTTTATGCTTTTTACCCCCTTTAGGAGTGGAATTTCCAAAAATCCTTCTTAGCGTTGCCTACGTTGTAAAAGGTAGTTCTGGTGAAAATTTCAACTCTCTAGTCTTAGTAGTTTCGGCTGTGCGTTGATGAGTGAGTGAGTGAGTGAGTCATATCAATAACTCCATACCGACAAAAGGTATGTTCACTTAGATAACGTCACATTTATTTGCTTTAGTGGGCTTATTTTTAAAGGGGCGTGGCGGGGGAGGCTTTCTTGGTAGTTATTTGGAGAAACAGCGGTGGCAGAGTGAATGCGAGATGTGAAACGGCATACTTTAGTGTTTTGTGATGGGTATCATGTGCACAAACAGCTGGCAAAGTTTTGCAGCTGTATAGGGGAACACCCTGTAGTACTTTGTACCCGACTGCCTCAGAAGGAAGTTTATGTTTTTCGAGCGTATGTATCATCATATCAGCCGAAAGACGTCCACTGCTGGACATAGGCCTCCCCCAAAGAGTGCCACAATAGCCGGTCCTGCGCCACCCGCATCCAGCGGACTCCCGCGACCTTTACCAGGTCATAAGTCCACCTTGTGGGGGGCCTAACCACGCCGCGCCTTCCGGTACGTGGTTGCCACTCGAAAACCTTTCCGCCCCAACGGCCATTGGTTCTACGTGCAATGTACCCCGCCCACTGATACTTAAGTTTAGCGATTCGGAGGGCTATATCGGTTACCGTGGTTCTGCTGCGGATAGCCTCATTTCTGATGCGATCGCGCAGAGAAACTCCCAGCATAGCCATCTCCATCGCCCTTTGAGTGACTTTGAGCCTTCTTATGAGGCCTATAGTAAGCGACCACGTTTCCGTTCCATATGTCATCACTGGCAGCACACACTGGTCAAAGACTCTCGTCTTGATACACTGCGGAATATTGGACGAAAAGATGTGCCGTAGCGTATGTATGCATGTATGTCTATGACGAAGATGAGGAAGGGCCGTGGCCTGCTGCTGGTGGAGTGGCAGGGTCTTTTTCCGCACTCGTTTTTAATAGAATCTACTAAACAGCAAGTAAATATACTTCAGTTCACCAACTCGTTTAGGACTTTAGTCTAGGTAGTCGTTATCCGGCGCAACAGCCCTAAATGCTTTTGATATATTTCTGTATGAATAAATAAATCTATTATTCGTACAGTCCATAATTGGTACCATTACCACCCCAACCATGTGCTCGTGTCCGAATCCGATTTACACCCGACTACTTACTACCTAACAGTTCTAAATACGTATTCAGGATAACTGAAGATTTTTATTGACATCTTGTCAATATGCTCCAGCTACCTATTAATACGTTTTAGGTGCGGATGTAGAAACGCTTTAATGTAGTAAATATCGCATACCTTATATTTGTTATTCTATCATTTCGAATGTGTTCTCCAGCATGTATTAGCGTTTCCTATTCCTTTATATATTTTTATTTACCTTGATAACTCGAAATAATTGCTGCAAAAAGGCGTATTTGCGTGCCAGGTAAACATTCACAGGTCCGTCGTCGGCAGTGGCCACGGGCGTACTAAATTGTACTCGCCACCGCGCATGCATGACGCGGACACCCGGTTTTTCAGACAAATGACCAAATGTATTGAATTATCAAACATATTGAAATTCTAAGAAGCCGGTAGATAGATCTACCAAAAAGCTACCTATCACAACAAATTTCATTGTAATATTCCAAATAACTTTTGAGATATTTCGAGTTTGGTGGTAAAAAAGCACTGTTTTGAAAGGCAAAATCTATCGAGGTTTTTGTAAGCAATCGTGATTTTACGAAGTACGAACATAGCCAATGAACTGAAGATATACATATCAAAAATTTGGATCTCTAGCAATAGTACAAGTATACTAATAATCGGTTTGGAAAAGGCACTTTTTCGATGCGCAGCTGCATACAGCGCCTTAAACTACCTCTTAACCAAATTTCATCAAAATGGGTTACATCCAATTTTTCACCCCCCCCCCCCCCCCCATTTTACCCCCTAAAGGGAAGATTTTCGGGATGAAACCTATCCTTAAACCTTCTCCGGGACTCAAACTAATCATATACCAAACTTCATCCAAATCGGTGCAGCGGTTTAAGTAGCTCCATACAAATTTCCACCCCTCATTTCATTCCCTTAGGGGTTGATTTCCAGGATAAAAACTACCTTACGTCCTTCCCCAGGACTCAAACTATCTCTATACCAAATTTCATCTTAATCGGTTCAGCCGTTTTCACGTGATGCGCGGTCACATAAACAGACAAACAGATAAACAGATAAACAGACAAACAGATAAACAGACAAAAATTCTAAAAACTGTTGGAACGTGTTCTGTTATCGATTCTTAGTATCCCTAGCCAATTTTTTTTCGAATATCTTCCATGTACAGACTTTCGACCCTCTTCAGCTTTATTATATGTATAGATAGATGGTACAGGGCTGGGCACATATGCAGGTCGATCACGTAGTAACGCATTTTACGCGCGTCGGGTAGGTCTATATGTCACTTTTTATATGGAAAATTTACAGTTAAATTGTACCGACTCGCGTTCGGAACGTTACGTGAATTACCCCTCAGATGCGTAAGCGCGTCTACGCATACGCACCCGGTGTGGCATATCTTATGGGGATTGATACTTTACAACGCAGCGGAACACTACGTTCACGTTTACGCATAGGTACAGTCAACCAATTTGATTCCTAGGCCATCATAGAACCTTGCCGTTGTAAATGCTATGGCAATACGGGTTACTAGGATTATTGCGTCGCTATGTGGCAGTTAAAATGACAGGGTTCTACGGTGGCCTAGGAATCAAATTGGTTGACCGTACGCATCTGATGCGGCTGGGCGTTAAACGTGCGCTTTGTTTTGGAAAACCATGCAAACCTCGTCAGGTACCATTTAAGTAAACACGTCAGCGTTTCCATGATTCGCCTGCAAGGCTATTACAGGACGACCCGCGAGCTGTGTCGCGGCGCCATAGACTATGCGTCTTTTTATAAGCATTCTAATTAAAAAGAGACAGATAGTCTATCTCGCATCAGACTGAGTGCGTGCTATTAAAGTAATTTTGATATCAAACCGATTACTAAGACGTTGGGTCAGATATATGTACCTGTCGTTTAAATAATGCTAGCTGCCTGCGCGGCTCCCCAACGTATTGCAAATAACGCAGGCAGAGTTAAAACATAGCCTATTTCCAACCGAAAAGTCCATTCTATAGGCAGGTGTTTTTTTTATCGGACTTGTAGATTACCCATTACAACCAACTTACAAAGCTACTCTCACAGAATTTGCCTGTTTATAATATTAGCCTAGACTAAATATATAGCTACCCGCGCGGCCCGCCCGCGTATTGCAGTGAACGTGAACGCAGGTTATGCCGTAGGAAAAAAAATGCCTAAGGGCTTGGCCAGATGTCCACGGCATGGCGTCGTCGCCGTGAAACGTACAAACCCACGTTGGGCCGCCGTAGAAATCCACGGGGCGACGCCGCAGAAATTCACGGAGCCGTGAGTTTCTACGGCGCCGCGTTGCATCGTGTTTTTCTAACGTGAAACGGCGACGACGCCGTGCCGTGGACATGTGGCCGGACCCTAAGATGCTGTATCGTGATAATAGTTACCACAATCAGTCTTCATACAGATACGGACCATAAATAACCACACACCGTATTCTGCTCTTGTTTTTAAGAAGAGAAGACGCAAAAAAAAGAAAATAATAAGAAGATGTGGGTGAACCTATATCTTTCCATTATGAATCCTGATGGGAGTCATTTCAAGAGGAAATACGAGGCGTTGAAAACCAGTGACAGCAAATTTCATGATTATTTTAGAATGACAATATCAAGTTTTGAAGAACTAAGTAGGTAATATTCAAAACGGTTTATTTTTATTTTACTTTCTTATTTGACAACTATGCTATGAACGATGGTTAAAGTCTAGTTTAAGTTTCGTGAATAAACGCCACAACGTACGTTTCTACGGCACGCGCCGCTTCGCGACTTTACACGGCGACGCCTTGGAGTCGGCACCGCACCGTGAGATTCTACGGCGCGCACCGTGCCGGGAAAATACACGACGCTGCGCCGTGGATTTCTGCGGCGCCGCAACGTGAGTTTCTGCGGCACCGCGCCGCGCCGTGTTACGGTGACGACACCGTGCCGTGGACATGTGGCCGAGCCCTTAGTCTATCCAGAAAGTCCATTCTATTCTATACACAGGTGATAGAACTTTTGAAATCAGAAGAGTTGCGGATTTTACCCCCTACATACAAACTAACAACGTTACAAACTTTCAACCGCACACAGCTTTCCTCTTTATTACATTAATATAGAAGTATAATATAATAGCCAACTTATTTTCCTGGCCCAAACCGCTTCATCTATGCAGCACGGGAAGGCGCTATTTGATGAAGAATAGTAGGTGTTTTCAACGTATTTTCCGACTAGAGCTCGAAGGCCGCACTTTGAACCCTCAGATTGTGTTAATATATAGTTTGAAATATTTCCATTCCAAAGCAAGCGCAATTAGTAGGAGAATAAATAAAAGAGAAACTGATTGAGTAAAACAATTTGTAGTAATGGTAGTTAAGTAAAGTTTTACTGAAAGCTGGTTTGAATACTTTGGGGATCTCTACTACTTTATCATGATTGTACGTTCATTATAATTATATGCATCGTAATCCTCCTAGCATTTTTCCCGGTAGTACCCTACGAGGCCGGGGTCCGTTTCGGCACCTAATCTCATGGTTTGACGTAGGAACTAGTTTTACAAAAGCGACCTTCCAACCCCAACGGAAAACTAGACTTTATTGGGATTAAAGCGGTTTCCTCACGCTGTTTTCATTCACAAACAACCCTCTGTTAAATATGAAATGATGTTTCGTACCTACATACTGCTCGTATTTTGTAGATTTTTTAAAATCCGCTTGTAGGATTCGTAGGTAATGTTGCAGCACTTGACGGTACGATATTTTTAAACAAAGAAAAAAAAATTTTTTTACATCATACCTGGCCATAAAGCAGCAATTACCGCACACTACGCATGCGAGAAATACCACTTCCTGGCCAGGGAGAGACGTAAAATTGTGTACTCACCACGGGCGGTAATAACGAAAGCCTCAGATCGCATATTTATCGCCATTGTCTCTGGCGTCAAATACCTGCGATCTGAGACATTCTTTGTTTTACCGCCCTAGGTAAGTAATGTACTATTTCCTGATTGCGTATGCATTTCTTCATCTGATTACTACAGGTATGAAGTGGAGGGCTACAAATCATCACAACAGCAGGCTGCAGTGAATGTGTCAACAGTAAGCCAGTGGTGGAATAATCGCGGCACTCCTATGAAAGCGTGTCGCTGCTAAGAAGTATAAATCCTCATTGCCGGCGGCCTTGGGAATGCCCACTATGCCGAGGGCTGGCTGGAAAAATCGTTGAGTCGTCGAATATTGTTGGTTGCGTATTTCAGGCCCCGTAGCATGGATGGCCTTATCATGCGATAAGTGACAAGATAACAGCGTCGTCTCGTTCTGTCGAACGGCGTCAGTCAGGGACGGATGCTCTATCATGTCATTTATCGCTATTCATGCTACGGGGCCTGCAATGCTTTTAAGGATGCCATATTTGTCATTCAGGGAAAATAGACCTTATTGTGGTTGGATATGTGATTACTAACGATGTGCTAATACAATGATACGATTCATGGCGTTATAGAACGAGCGAGCGAAGCGAACGAAGTTCTATTCTTCAGTTTGGGCCCAAATTCGTTTGTATCCGATTACGAACCGATTCATCGGATGAGTAGTTCTCCGGAACTCTCGGTTCTTCGTGAGTTCTATGTATTTAAGTATTTCTATCTATTAAATAAATCGTCATCTAGTACCTACCCATAACACAAGCCTTATTGAGCTTACTTTCCGCCTGGTACAGCAAGACATTGACGCGGTGGTTAAATGGTCTCATGACAATGGGATAGTTCTTAACGCTGACAAAACAAAGTTCTTGTTAATTCACTCCCCACATCTACCATTTAAGAATATCCATCCGCACTTATATGCTCATACCTATCCTTGCTTCCATCAAAATAAGTCTAACTGCGCCTGTGAACCTATTGAAAAAGTTAAATGTATCACTTATCTCGGAATTAAAGTAGACGAACATTTTTCCTGGTCATATCATGTCAATTTTATTTATGAAAAACTTAGAGTTTTATTGGGTAAATTTTATCATTTAAGATTCAGAGTTCCTATTAGCACACTAAGATGTTTGTATATGTCATTGGTAGATTCCATACTGGGTTATGCTCTTGACAGCTTTGGGCTCACAACAAAGACCAATATCGATAAATTAGAAGCCATGCAAATTAGATTTTTAAAACTACTCGCTACCGAAAAAATTAAACAAATGTAAAGGTAACTATCGTCAACTATTTAAAATCTGTAGAATATTACCGGTAAGCATGAAACATAACTATCTACTTGCTACTAATAACCATGGCGGTCTGGAACATAACTCAGAGTATTCTTCATTAAAACCTATTGATCATACCTATAACACCAAGTCTATGGCGACTGGTAAACTATTCGTTCCTAGGATAAATAATTACTATGGGGACAGAACTCTCAAAAAGCGTATCCCATACCTACTCAATAGTTTGCCCGAAGCCATTAGACGTGAAAAAAATAGGAATAAATTTAAGAGACTGTTAAAAAAGCATTACCTAGATGTACTTATATAAAACGCAGTTATACTATTTACTACTACTACTGTTACTAATGAATAACTAAATATGTTTTGTTAATAAATGCCTTACCTAGAGACTGTCGCTCCCACAGTCAAACTGTCACTACAGTTTTGTGGGGCAATGTTTAATTTTAAGTATGTAAAACACTGTACTTATTAAAAATAAATAAATAAATAATAAATACTATGGAACTATTTCGATTTGTGTAAGATTGTCCCTTAATATTTATTTATTTTGTAACCTGACTCTTCAATATTAGTAGGTAAGATAGAAGTTTACTGGCGGCAGGTTTCAGCAGTTTTAGCTGCTTCTTCTATCCGCGTCCGAGAGATGTTAGATTGTAGAAACGGTCAAACTTCTCGAATCTGTAAATAGATTACGCGTTGTCATTCCGATTGTAAAAGGTAATAGGTAAGTGACACCATGATTTTGTGAACGTTTACCTATATATGAAACATGATCTTGTTTTGTTATTTAATGTAAAAAAATGTGTAAAATTGTCCTTTTGGTATTTATTACGAATTGATTTAATATAAGGTTCTATCGCTCCCAGCAGTTCCTCGGTCTACGTAGTTTGAATGCCTCCGGAACACGCAAAATTATCTGACGCCGCATAACATTATAAGAAACGTTATTTATTAAGCCAGCTACATTTCCCTAACTATATGTTTACCTAACAATACTGAGAAAGTGTGAGGATAACGCGTCAGACTGGAAGACTTATTGTTGTTGGGGTTTCTGACAGCTTTTTGTACTTTTATTTATTGCCTTTCTTTGGCTGCAGTTCCGTTCGCGTGTAGTGCAGGAAATCTGATGTAAATATGAAAGAAAATTGGTTATTTATTTTGAGATGAACATTTTTACCCGACTGCCCCAGTAGGAGATTATGTATTTGGAGCGTACGTATGTATGTATGTGGACAAGATTTTTTATTTCACGGTCTACAGTTCAAACAGCTTGATGGATTTTGGCATATGAGGTGTCGTTGGATTCCTCATAATCTTGGGTGTGATAAGCTATAAAATTTGAAAAAAGCTGTTGGGTTTTTTGAAAAATCTTTTGGATTATTCAAAAATAAACTATGAAGTTGTATAAAAATATGTTTGCAGATAAAACTTAAGGCATAAAATACCTAATTGACCCCGTGCCCGACACTGCCCTAATATTTGGCACCTTAACCCTAAACTTTGCTAAGTAAGAAAAAATCGTGCGTGTTTGCGCTGTATAAAGCGCAAAATATCGTTTAAGAAAAAAATGCAAAAAGGTAACTAAAAAATGTGTGCATTTTTAGATAGGTACTCTGGCAATTTAAGGGTTAAATCTTATTGCATTGCAATACATGTATGATCACGGACAGATGCGGTGTCAACTAAAAGGTGTAGAGCATTTAAAAAGTAAGGTAAACGGCAGCTTACTTATATGTATGTACTTTTATTGCATCTCCAACACAACAAGTTAGTAAAGAAACTTTTCATACATTCGCCTGTGTCGTGCCACTTCCGTGCATCACCATCATATCAGCCGAAAGACGTCCACTGCTGGACATAGGTCTCCCCCAAAGAGTGCCACAATGACCGGTCCTGCGCCACCCGCATCCAGGGAAACCTTTACCAAGTCATAGTCGCTTCCGTGCGCCGGCCGGGAAACGGTGACACTTGACAGTCTTCAAAATCGCGAAGGAATCAGAATGTCAATAATTAATAGGCGAAATATTTTACTGCGACGAACATTTTATTTAGTCGGATATAATCGTCACCGGCTCGGGAACGGTCCCAGTTCAACACAATGTACCTACTGTGAGTTATCATAAAAATAAATAAGTAGTAACCCTTTTAACCCATTTATAATAACAAAGTAAAATAAATTTCGGTTAGTTTTTAGGGTTCCGTACTCAAAGAGTAAAACGGGAACCTATTACTAAGACTTCGCTGTCCGTTCGTCCGTCCGTCCGTCCGTCCGTCCGTCCGTCCATCTGTCTGTCACCAGGCTGTATCTCAAGAACCGTGATAGCTAGAGAGTTGAAATTTTCACAGATTATGTATTTCTGTTGCCGCTATAACAACAAATACTAAAAACAAAATATTTTTTTTATACCATACAACAAACGTGATTTTTTGCCGTTTTTATAGATAATGGTACGGAACCCTTCGTGCGCGAGTCCAACTCGCACTTGGCCGGTTTATTATTTTATCAGGCTACCGTTTTACTTTTAGCTTCAACTACATTTACAACTATTTTCATAATATTTTTTGTTACATTTTTAGACAGTGAACTATTTCAATCGATATTTTTTAAGTTAATTTAGTATAAGTACCTACTTAATAAATAAATAAATACTTATCTAATCCTTGATCAAAAAAAATCTATATCAAAATCAAACATTTATTCTGAAAATAGGCCACAAGGGCACTTATATGTCAATCAATAATCTATCTATACATATAATAAAGCTGAAGAGGGTCGAAAGTCTGTACATGGAAGATATTCGAAAAAAAATTGGCTAGGGATACTTAGAATCGATAACAGAACACGTTCCAACAGTTTTTAGAATTTTTGTCTGTTTGTCTGTTTGTCTGTTTATCTGTTTATCTGTTTGTCTGTTTATGTGACCGCGCATCACGTGAAAACGGCTGAACCGATTAAGATGAAATTTGGCATAGAGATAGTTTGTGTTCTGGGGAAGGACTTAGGGTAGTATTTATCCTGGAAATCAACCCCTAAGGGGATGAAATGGGGGGTGGAAATTTGTATGGAGCTACTTAAACCGCTGCACCGATTTAGATGAAATTTGGTATATGATTAGTTTGAGTCCCGGAAAAGGTTAAAAAATAGGTAACATCCCGAAAATCTTCCCTTTAGGGGGTAAAATGGGGGGGGTGAAAAATTGGATGTAACCCATTTTGATGAAATTTGGTTAAGAGGTAGTTTAAGTTCTGGGGAAGGACATTGGATAGTTTTTATTCCGGAA
Source organism: Epinotia brunnichana (assembly GCA_963854355.1). Classification (NCBI taxonomy): domain Eukaryota; kingdom Metazoa; phylum Arthropoda; class Insecta; order Lepidoptera; family Tortricidae; genus Epinotia; species Epinotia brunnichana. Next base: position 5,096,818 of record OY977949.1, on the reverse strand, counting down.
GGGGTGAAATGGGGGGTGAAATTTTGGATGGACTCCGTTTAGATCAAATTTGGTATAAATATAGTTTGAGTCCCGGAGGATGACAATGGATAGTTTTAATCCCGAAAATCATCCCCCAAGGGGATGAAATAGGGATGAAAATGTGGATAAATCCCATTTAGTTCAAATTTGGTATAGAGATAGAAGGAGTCCCAGGGAAGGACAGTGCATAGTTTTTATCCTAAATCATCTCCTGAGGGGGTGAAATGAGGGGTGAAAATTTGGATAGAACCGATTTAGATGAAATTTGGTATGGAGATAGTTCAGAGTCCTGGGGAAGGACTTAACATAATTTAAGTCCAGAAATCATCTCCTAAGGGGGTGAAATGGGGTATGAAAATTTGGATGGAACCCATTTACGGTATAGCGAGTTGGAGTCTTGGGGAAGGACATAGGATAGTTTACTCCTGAAAATCATCCCATAAGGGGGTGTAATTGGGGGTGAAAATTTGTTTTGATTAAATTTGGTTGAAAGATAGTTTGAGTCCTGGAATATGACAACGGATAGTTTTAATCCCAAAAAACATCCTCTCAGGGATAAAATAGGGGGTGAAAATTTGGATAAAACCCATTTAGATGAAATTTGGTAAATAGATAGAAGGAGTCCTAGGGAAGGACAATGCATAGTTTTTATCCCGAAAAATAATTTCCTGAGGTGGTGAAATGAGGGTTGAAGATTTGGATAGAACCCATTTAGATGAAATTTGGTATAGGGAGAGGTAGAGTCCTAGGAAAGAACATAGCATTGTTTTTATTCCGGAACACATAAAAGGAGGAAATCATGAAAGGAGAAATGGTGGATGAACATTTGGATTGAACCCATTTACGGTATAGCGATAGATAAAGAAGGACATAGGATAGTTTTATCCCGAAAATCATCCCCTAAGAGGGTGTAATTGGAGGTGGAAATTTGTTTGTGACACATTTTGATAAAATTTGGTTGAACGATAGTTTGAGTCCTGGAAAAGGACATATAATAGTTTCTATTCCAGAAATCATCCCCTAAGGGAGTCAATTGGGGGTGAAACTTTGGATGGAACCCATTTACGGTATAGCGGTAGTTGGGAGTCCTGGGGAATAGGAACATTAACATTACATAAGTAAATTGACGTTCCAAGGGTAAATGTACCTTATGGCGGCCTTAGTTTTGAAGATGTTTTCTAAAACGGGGTAAAAAAGACGTTTGATTATGGCTATTTTGAAAACTATTAGATGTAACATTTAAAATCAGTAAAAAGTCAGTTAATTTAATCCTACGGTTTAGTAGAAAAGGTCCTTACGGCCGTGTGATATGAAAATATGCAAAATAATACTGAAAAAAGGCTACATGCATCGATACCCTTTCCTTCATACAATCTATACTAATATTACAAATGCGAAAGTAACTCTGTCTGTCTGTTACCTTTTCATGCTTAAACCGCTGAACCGATTGAGATGAAATTTGGTATAGAGATACTTTGAATTTCGGGGCCTTCCCAAAGAGTCCTTACTAAAGATAGTTTTTATCTGGAAATTGATCACCTAAGGGGGTGAAAAGGGGGAGAAAGTTACGATATAAACGAGTTCCGCGCGGACGAAGTCGCGGGCAAAAGCTAGTTTACAATAAAAATATATGTAATCTTACAACAACAATTATTTGGAAGTTGCAGTTTAACAGAACTAAATATCAATAATGTCACATTACCTACGTTACGAGTAGATACAAGGTTAGTGTAAGTCGTACGATTAAAAAAACCGCAAATCGATCTATAGTTTACCCCTTTGGCACAAAAAATTAAATTTTTTTTTTTTTTTCCATACAAAAAATAAAATGTTTTGGCACTCTCAAGGGATTTTTTTTAGGAACTGCAGCTCAAAAAAATTGTTTTGACTTATGTAACAAACTTTCATCAATTGGCTTCCCATTTGCGCCAAATTCCCCCTGGTTTGGGACGTGATATTTTGGGAAAACTATTTTTCTCAAATTAATCTAGTTTATACAAGTTTATTCTAGGAAAGGGGGAATTTGGCGCAAATGGGAAGCCAATTGGTGAAAGTTTGTTACATAAGTTTCTTAAAATATCACGCCGTTAGCCTGCGAATGTCAAATAACGCTTTGTATGGCAATCGAGGCTTCTTTTGCAACTGTATTGAAAATATAGAGAATCTAAACTTTGGATTTATAACTCTTTTGTGGTAGCCAACGCATGAGTTTATTTATTGAACAGTTACAAAATTTGCACTGACAATTTCACTTCAAGTGTTAAAACTGTTAGTGAGTAGAATGAAAACTGTTATTTGTTTTCTAGTGCCTCTCGAGAAAAAACTGGTCTAACGAGTTTTGCTTATTAACCCCCGACGCAAAAAGAGGGGTGTTATAAATTTGACGTGTCTGTCTGTCTGTCTGTGTGTCTGTCTGTGGCATCGTAGTTCCTAAACGAATAAACCGATTAGAATGTGGTTTTTTATCCGAAAGCTGACGTGATCGAGATGGTTCTTGGCTACGTTTCAACAAAATCGGTTTAGCCGTTTTTGAGATATTGAACTTTGAAATGAAAATGTCGGGGGTTTTTCAACTATTCTAAGTTATAGTTATTTTGTTAATAAATAATAACTAAATAAATAAATATTTGCGGACAATCTTATACAAATCAACCTAGTCCCAAACTAAGCAAAGCTTGTACTATGGGTACTAGACGACGATATAGATACTTATATAGAGAAATACATACTTAAATAAATAGAAAACATCCATGACTCAGGAACAAATATTCGTGCTCATCACACAAATAAATGCCCTTACCGGGATTCGAACCCAGGACCTCTTGCTTCGTAGGCAAGGTCACTACCAACTAGGCTAAAGCGGTCGTCAATATAAAAGGCCATAAAATATATTGTGCTTGCGTTAACTTAGAAGTTTGATTTCTTCACATATTTGAGAATTAGGTTTTAAATTCAACTTCATAACCCCACTTGCGACAGAAAGAAAACATATATAGTGATTCTATAAGGGATACTTTTTCCTTTTGAAGTACGGGACCCTAAAAAAGAGGAAAAGTTGTAGCCAGTGTTAGGCGAAATATCTAGTGATTCTCCGAAACCCATATCATGCTCGTGCCTTCTACGAGCCGTCCACATGTAAATTCGGGCGTCGAATCAATACGTCAATTCTCACAGTTTTACCCGCGACAATTTTATTGCAGTACTTTATGTTACAAGAGGCAGCGACCGAAATTGTGGGAAGTTTTCCAACTCAATTTATCTTCAACATGATGATAATGATAATGATGTATGATATTGTCCTAACGCTAGTTCGAAAAGTTAAGCAATTAACCCGCTGCTAATAGCTTCCCTTTTAGAAGCCTTATATTAATGTCAACTATAAATAAGTACGGATGTTTGTAACAATGCAATCAAAACTTGCAAGTCGTTTTAAGATATAAAGATAACAATACTATAATTTGGTAGCCGGAAGGAGCTCTTTAAAATAAGGCTTGTAACGAAGGAGACCGTAATGGTGGGACTCTCTCTGTCGGTCTGTCTGTCTGTCAAAACTCATGTCATGAACTATCGATTCTGCTGAACAGTGTATGTAAACGTTGCAAAAACAACTTAACATATGCAAATGTTTACTTAGGTCCGTTAACGAAATTCTAACTTTCGATCAAAGTGGAAAGTTGAAAAATTATTCGCCACGAGCGGGATTTGAACCCGCGACCCCTGGAATCCGTCCATCGCTCTAACTGCCAACTGAGCTACCGTGGGTCTCGCTAGTGGCGACGAATCTTTCAATCCCTTCACTTTTCTAAGTCATCATCATCACCATCATCATATCAGCCGAAAGACGTCCACTGCTGGACATAGGCCTCCCCCAAAGAGTGCCACAATGGCCGGTCCTGCGCCACCTGCATCCAGCGGACTCCCGCGATCTTTACCAGGTCATCAGTCTACCTTGTGGGGGGAATACTTACCCAGCACGCCGCGCCTTCCGGTACGTGGTCGCCACTCGAGAACCTTTCCGCCCCAACGGCCATCGGTTCTACGTGCAATGTGCCCCGCCCTTTTCTGACTACACCTTAAGTAGCTAAATACAAACTAATTCAACTTTCCACTTTGATCGAAATTTAGAACTTAACATTATGGTTATTTATTTAACGTATGGCTTGCATTGAAAAGGCAACCTTTTTATATTATTTGCCTATAGTTCTAGCTACCGCAACACAGGGTATACTCCTGCGGACGCGAAATAGAACCGTCCCCCTGAACATTATGCTTCCGATATGGAACAAGGCTAACCTAACCTACCTACTGTGCTATTGCGAATACTTAAGTTCTTGGCCACATATGGAGGAAGGAGAACTCCATTGAAAGACTGGCGGTGCAGGGACTTGTAGAGGGCAAACGCTCTAGAGGCATCACCCATCCGATGGACAGACCTAATTAAATCATCCACGAAAACTAGGTATTTACTATAGTAGAAAGCTCTCGCACCGCAGCAAACTGGCGAAAATGTAGAGACGTTTCCGAAAGCAGTTCAAGCCGAAATGACCTACGAAGATTAGCCATATACGCGCACCTTTAACTTCGTACGGCATCGGAACAACGACGACCACCCTGTCAAGACACTCTTCTATCTCTTCTGTGTCTGTCTGTGTGTCTGTAACTAAGGAGGAGGAACCTAATCTAACCATATTTTTTTAAAAGACAGTGAGAATGATCGGCCCTGCCTCTTAGTCATTCAGGGCCCCGTCGGAATTCAGCTCGTTTCAGCGCGGCTTTAATAAAAAAACTTGTGCCTTTGTGGGAATATTAAAATTGCGGAGGCATGTAATGTATGTATGAAAACATGCTACGCAAGTGCGGGTTTTATTAAGTTGGGTTTGGGTCTTACCCACATTTTAGAAGCTTTTATTTAATTGGCAGTTTTCGTATGTGAATATATGTTAACGTTTCAGTGCCAGTCACTGGTAAACAACCGGTGTCAACTATTAAGCATTAAGGTGTCGAGCATGGGGATATTCATATACATGTTCATTTATTCGTTGCAACCATGGTATTCACAGGATGTTCTTAAAATCTAATTACTACAGACATGGACCCTACTAGGGTGTAGCAACATATTTATGTACTAAGCTAACCTAAACTAAACAACATATATTTATAGAATCAACATTTTATCTACAGTTTTTTTACCCTTTGTCACAGTAAAAGACTGATCCGAAGTAACGACGGAAAAAGTTCGAAATTAACGATGATTACAAAGCATTTCGGACTTTTACTACATAATAAATAATAGTACTACGTACAGACGGTTCTCTGTTAACAAATCCCCTATTTAGGTATGCCGACCGAGCCTAAACGTGGCCATCCCTTTCTATCGCATGCAACGCGCTGCAATAGAACGCGTGCGTGCCGTAGCAGCGCTAACATAACCCCCAGGGGTTATGTTAGCGCTGCTACGGCACGGCTCAGGGCCGGTAGTACTTGTAGCAGCGTGACCAAATCACGCAGTGATCCGGCGGATTTACTATAAGCAATTGGTTTAACCGGTATATACCATAGTTTGGGCTTTTAACCCTTTAACGGGCAAGACTAAAATTTATCCATAATTCAAGTCTCTTGATATTGTATGAAAACAATACAAAAAGACGACCTTAACAGGTGGTCATATTTGCCTTAAATTTTTTTAATTTGCCCTATAAAGGGTTAGAAACATTTATTATGTAAATATGAGCATTGTCACCTGTACGAAAGAAATAGATTAATAATGCAATTTAAATAAGACTTTAACGGAGCTCGAAGAATCCTGAAATTGCATTCAGTTACAGTTGAACGAAAAGCGAAGAATTTTCTTTGACCTAAAAATAGGACAATTTCTAGACTCCTGCTGCCTTTTTGCAATTCGTTTCGTTTCATATTCTGGTTCTTGCAATATCAGGTAACCGTTTCTGCTACCGAATGGAGTTTTATTATCAAATAGTATTTTCTCAAACACGTGTGCAATTGACGTTACGTGATGGCAGATGCATCTACGCTTTATCGTAGACAATACATTTAGGTACATAAATTCACGCGTGTATTCTCTAAACGGGTAGAGAACATCAAATGTTATTATTAGTGACGTCACTTGCAAGGTTTAGTCAAGCACATTATTTGATTCGTACAAATAAAATACACCCAAACAAATAATATAAATACTATTTAGTATTATTATATTTAGTATCTATTTAGATACAAATGAGACTTCCCTAAACTTGTCTAGTTTTTTTTTTATTTTATTTATTCGTATGGCATGGATACAGATCTTTACAAACTTATATTAATATGTCTAGTGAAATGACAAATCGAGTTTGGTTTTTGGCCGATTTCGTGATTTCAGTAAATATTTCCAGGGATATGATGAAATCACTGCATTTTTCTAGGGAAAGGATGAAATGGTATACGTGGTAATTATTAAGTTACAACTTATCGTCCTAACAATGTTTATTTATTCATAAAACATCCAGTAAGTACATATTAAGTGCCTTAGAAGTAGAACGTTGCTCCTTAAATACAGACTACATTTTATTTAATGTGTAAAGCAACTAACAATGTACTTATGTCGGATTGTTATTGTCAGGTGACAATTGTCAAGTTAGTAAAACACAGGCCAGGTGCTCCGCACAGCATGGACCTCCGCTCTCGCACAAGCGGCTTTGAAGTCAAGTGCAGATTGCTTGTTATAAAACAGGTATAAAATCAACCTCAGCGAAAAATTGCTCGTAAATTTAGTAAATCCTGTCCGGGTTGTGAGCGGTGCATAAAAATGCAAAACTTTATGATGAAGCGCACTTTTATAGCGCCACGTGCGACCCTTACTAAGGCGACTGCAACGCTTAATTTACTGTCTCGCTCTCTCGCTAACGTTACAATACAATACAACAGATATCCTTTATTGTTCACCAAAAATATGTTGGTCTGGAGGCGTTACACGTCTCGACAAAGTGAGAAACGAATACATCCGAGGATCTTTTAAGGTGGCTGACATAAGCCTTAAACTAAAACCGTCTACGTTGGTACGGCCACGTTATGCAAAGAGATGAGGATCATATGACCAGAAAAGTAATGGCCATAGATGAGGGCAAAAGAGGAAGATGCTGCCCGCCCACTACATGGACTAGAAATATCGCAGCTGACTTGAAGACGTTGGGAATAATCCTAGAAACCACCCAAAACCACCAGAAAAGGCGAGAATGTATTAGCCTTCTATACGGGTTCGGCCTCCCCCGTATAGGGAGAAGGCAAGTTCACCAAAAATACACTGCGAGATAAACAACAACAACTCAACTTCAACTTCAACAACCAACAACAACTTGCGACATTGAATAAAAAATATCTTTGAAAATAATGATTATTTCGGAGTAAGCTTCTTCAGATTTTAGATAAATGACCAACCAATTTTGCTCGAAAGAACCGCGAAAAGATCAATTGTAGTTTTGAACCAGTAACAAATTAGTAGTAGAAAACAATCACTTTACATGAACTATTGTTTTGACTTATTGTTTAGAAAGTATCGTACTAGAAATGTAATATTGGGGAATAGTAAGCTCTTACACAAGCGTGACGTGACGTCCATTTTAGTTTTACATGCAAAGCGCAATTGAATATTTTGACCATGTTTCACACATAGAGAAGTTGAGCTTCACAAACGCACGAAACAAGCCTATTGATATGCAAAAACTACGTAACCAATGATAAAACCGAATAGAGTCTATCTCAGCTTTATACCAATTACCTAGGAGGAGAATCTCTGAAAATGAAACTCCGGGAAACAGAATTTCCCCGAAAATTTGACTTATTGAAAGAGCCCCGTTTTCGCGAACCCATCTATAAACATATAATTCGGCGAAATGATACGCGCTTGTATACAAATGCATGCAAAATCGGAATCATTTCGTTTTATATTATAATTTGATGACCGGTGTAGCCTAGTTGCTCTCTGACTCTGCCTGCGAAGCTGACGTTTCCTGGGTTCGAATCTCGATAAGGGCAAATATTTGTGCGATGAGCATGAATGATTGTTTCCGAGCCTTGGATGTATTCTATATATTTATATTTCTCAAATATATTATCGTCTACTTTCCATAACATGAGCATACTATGGGGCTAATAGTTCGATTTGTGTAAGATTGCCTCCTCATATTGAATATTTATTTATATTTACATATATTGTCAAAATATAGTCGTCTATCACCCATAACATAATACAAGCTTTATTGAGCTTTACTATATGACTAGTTCGATATGTGTAAGAAGTATCCTCTCACTATTGTTTTTTTTTCACAGCTTACACCCTCATGTAGCTATGCCGTTTTCACCATCTTGCTGAGCGAACACTTTGTTTTGAGCATAATGTTAGCAGTTTTGTCGATGTTCGCTCAAAACAGAAAACATCTGTATTCATTAAATGAAGAAACGAGCACTAGTTTAGAATACTAAACATACGTAAGTTCACTGGTAAAGATGCGTTTACACCACCGTATGGAGATCCCCGACGAACGGTTCCCTAGTGCAGCGTTTGTTTTTAGAACACTAAGTGAAAACGGATTTACCGAAAATTCATCGTAGCGTCTTGATGCGCTAAACGTCTGAGGCTACATACGCACTGACTGGTGACTAGCTTAGTGTCTAAGCCCTAGCGAGTGACATAGCGATTAGCGACGTCAAACACACATTCTATGATTTTCGCAACCAGCCGCTTGGTGCCTTCGCTATAGTATCCGCAAAACTATCTGGCCGGTCAGGTCGTAAAATATTAGAAGCATGCTATTATTACACACAAAAAGGTTTCATTGTTACTTTTATTGCCCTACCGGCCAGATAGTTTTGCGGATACTATAGTGTAGTCTAATTAAAGCACCAACTGTTTGTTACACGATATATTTTCCAAAATTAACATTATACAGTCAAGTATTGAATCTCGATCGATTCATATCTTCCTTCCCTCGCCTGCTCTGCCATGACATCTCCCTTGACATCCCAGTGCCCGGTGTTGCCACCCCGGACCGCCGTTTTTGTCTCATGGTGCGTTCAGATGTAACGCTGCGCTTACGTAGTCACCTAGCGTGTGCAGTGTGGCCGGTTAAAATTTGTAAACGCTGCTCGCTAAGTAACTCACTAAGCTTGAGCGCTTAGCAAGCCGCCTGTCAGGTAGAGGGTTAAAGGGTAACTCAATGTAGGCCTACCCAAGCTATAATTAGTGGTGTCGATCATACAATTAATTACCTGTCAACATTAATAAGGCGTTATGCGTTTGCGAGTATTCGATTGCTATAATAGTGATTGCGATTGACTTTGTGGTTTTTTGAAACAGATCGTTTTATGCTTATGCTCAACGGGAACATATTAAAAATCCAAAAATGATCCATTACTTTTTACGCTAAAAGCCATCGTGGGTTTTCACCGCACAGAAGAATTCAATCTAAATCTATGTTACGTCGTATTATACAAAACATATTTTCTGCAAAATGGTGAACAAACTTCATTGGTCGCAGGCACTACATGGCACAACAGCCAATCCCAGGATTAAAGGTTTCAAAGGCATATTTATTTAAATTATTATTTATTTAAATATGCTAAGATTATTTATTATTTATTTCAATCGTATGGCATACAGGTTGGAATAGTAACAAATACATTAACTAAATAGGTACCTATATATAAAAAAAAAACCCTAGTCAAATAAACCACCCCTGGTCGCCTCTGGTGCAAAGGTGCCCATTATGCTTGCCACATTACCTTGTTGAATGGCTAAAGACAACCTTTGCACCAGAAACGACTCGGAGCGGGCATCCTCACCCTTTTGCCTGAGCCTACGGCCTATGTCCCGGACAAATTTCTTTGTGTCCGACCCCCAGCAACCCGCTGTTTCTACTGCCACGGGTACAAAAATATAGCCTGATGTAAGGGGAGCGTACTTTTGTCGCTTTAATGCGGCCTGAAATTCGGCTGCTGCCCCGGCCGCGCGCGTAGTCCGGTTAATATGGGATGCCGCGAAGGTGCTGACGCACGTTGCGTCCCACACTAAGCACCGCCCTCTTTCCCATGGCAACAACGTCAGGCCATCGGGTCGTTTGCCATCAGTGCGACTAAGGCCCGGCGGCTCAAGAATAGACGGAACGACCTTAGGGCCCTCTGGACTATGTTGTTGAGGGCATGGTGTCGGGGGTGCCTACCGGAGCACCGGCGGCAACTCAGAGCGTGATGACCGTCAGCACCCACCATGTTACCACAGATAGCGAGCAATGTCATTATTTGATTCATCGCCATATGTCACCGAATAGGAACTGTAGGAATTACATGGCAACACGTGGTAGTATCGCTCGATCGTATTGCCAGGTTTCAATTAGTTTAGTAGCAGTTTATAGACAATCCCAGTTTGATAGGTAGGTACTCTGCTTATCAGATAAGTGAGTGACGGTTTATATGCTCCTCTCTTTAATTTTTGTTCCTTATGGTGTCAAACTAGCCTACAGCCTGTGTATTCATGTGTAATGGGAAGTTTTTTTTAGTTGGTTTTAGATTATCATTCAAGAATCGTATTTTAGGCGTTTCTTTGTTAGAAGCACTGGTGCAGTCAGCATCAAAAGTAACTACGCAATCGAAGACGTCAAAAGCTCTTATTCCCTTTTAATAAAGACTTTTGACGTCTTCATTTGCGTAGCTTCTTTTGATGCTGAGTGTACCTAGATTTTGACTTGTAAAAGTGCCATTGCCGCCTACTTCAAGAATAAAGTTTATATTTTGTTCCATTTATATAAATGATATTTATGGATCTTGATAGGTACTTGCAGAGGGTGTAATAAAATGTGATTTTTTGAGCGAAAGGGTAGATATATATATCATTCAACACCGTACTCATACTCATAATTTAAGGATGACTCACGCTAGAACGGGCCGTGTCCGGCACGGGCCGTTTTCTAAGAAAAACGACTGCGTTTTTACGCGGCCGTGCCATACCCAAGCCCGGCCGAGCCACGGCTGAGGCTCGAAAGCGGCTCGGTATCGGCACGGCCCGACTGTGGCTCAGCCGGGCTTGGGTATGGCTCGACCGCGCGAAAACGCCGTCGTTTTTCTTAGAAAACGGCCCGTGCCGGACACGGCCCGTTCTAGCGTGAGTCATCCTTTATTGGTAATAAAAAATTACCTACCTACACACCAATTACGTACCTATATACTCAAAGTGGCTATATATTTGTCCAAAGTCCACGTTAATTTAAACACAATCTCACACCGATTACACTTCAAAAGACATTTACAAAGGAACAGATTACAAATTAATATCCGCTGAACAGTGCTGAGTCTATGATTTCAGATTCAGCGCTTGATTACTGTAATCACTGAGCTGATTATATTGTGATTACACTATAATCGTTGGGGACATTTCAATGGAATATCCGAATGGGATTTGTCTTACTGAATTCGATAGGAAAAGAAGAGTCGATTTATATAATTGTATATTGGTACTTAAGGCACCGTAGGTTCAGCGAAGTTAAGCGAGCAGAGTTTTTGAAACAATGTAATGCGATCGATAGAAAAAAAATCACGAACATAGGTCTAAAATACACTTAAAACATTCGTAACAAATTATGCACAAAAGCTAAACATATTAAAATTGGTCCTAAAAATCGGCAATATCATGTTTGAGGGAACTTAGTGATTACTTTTTAGGGTTCCGTAGCCAAATGGCAAAAAACGGAACCCTTATAGATTCGTCATGTCTGTCCGTCTGTCCGTCCGTATGTCACAGCCACTATTTTCCGAAACTATAAGAGCTATACTGTTACAACTTGGTAGGTAGATGTATTCTGTAAACCGCATTAAGATTTTCACACAAAAATCGAAAAAAAACAGAAAGTTTTTCGGGTCCCCATACTCAGAACTGAAACTCAAAATTTTTTTTTTCATCAAACCCATACGTGGGTATCTATGGATAGGTCTTCAAAAATGATATTGAGGTTTTTAATATCATTTTTTTCTAAACTGAAGAGTTTGCGCGAGAGACACTTCCAAAGTGGTAAAATGTGTGTGTGTCCCCCCCCCCCCCTCTGTAACTTCTAAAATATGAGAATGATAAAACTAAAAAAAATATATGACATACATTATGATGCTGGTAAGCACCTGCCCAGAGTCCTAGCACTGTTTTTTAACTTATGTATCAGCCATTCTTACCTGCCAGATAGTTTGATGTACACAGTGGTTGTTCCAATTGCCAAAAATAAGACCGGAGATGCTTCTGACATGTCCAATTACAGGCCTATCTCGCTTGCTAATGTCATTGCTAAGGTGCTGGATAGTTTGCTTGATAAGCAGTTAGAAAAGCACATTGAGTTTAACTTATGTATCAGCCATTCTTACCTGCCAGATAGTTTGATGTACACAGTGGTTGTTCCAATTGCCAAAAATAAGACCGGAGATGCTTCTGACATGTCCAATTACAGGCCTATCTCGCTTGCTAATGTCATTGCTAAGGTGCTGGATAGTTTGCTTGATAAGCAGTTAGAAAAGCACATTGAGTTGCACGATACGCAGTTTGGCTTCCGGCCTAGCTTGTCTACCGAAAGTGCGATTCTCTGTCTCAAGCAAACTGTTCAGTACTACACAGCTAGAGGTACGCCTGTCTTTGCCTGTTTCTTGGATCTGTCAAAAGCATTTGACCTTGTAGCTTATGACATTCTGGACATTCTGGGTGGTGGAGCTACAACATGAGACCGATGTACCGTATGAAATCATGGCAATACTCAGGTACTGGTACGGAAGACAGAAAAACAGTGTGAGGTGGGCAGGCGCGCATTCGGACGTATATGGGTTGGAGTGCGGGGTGAGGCAGGTGGGGTTGAGTTCGCCTCGCCTCTTCAATTTGTATGTAAACCGGTTGCTCCAAAAACTAACTGCTACCAGGGTCGGCTGTTCGGTTGATGGTGTTTTTATAAACAACATTAACTATGCGGACGACATGGTCTTGTTGTGCCCTTCGTTCAGTGCGCTGCGTGACTTGCTGCGAGTTTGTGAGTCATATGCGGAGGCCCACGGACTCAAATACAATGCAAGAAAAAGCGAGTTCCTAATTTTCAGGGTTGGTAAGAAACCTTACGAGGATGTGCCCCCGGTGACTTTGTGTAGAACTCCCTTGACTCAGGTAAAACATTTTAAGTATTTGGGTCACTGGGTCTCTGAGGACATGAGTGATGGCATGGACATAGAGAGAGAGCGCAGAGCGCTGTCCGTGCGGTGCAATATGTTGGCTCGTAGGTTTGCACGTTGTAGCGACGAGGTTAAGTTGACGTTGTTTCGAGCCTACTGTCAGTCTTTCTACACGTGCAGCCTTTGGGTCAATTTTACTAAGCGCACGTACAGCGCACTGCTTGTGCAGTACAACAACGCGTTCAGGGCGCTGTTCCGGCTGCCGTGGAGCTGCAGCGCGTCCGGCATGTTCGCCGCGGCGCGCACCGACGACTTCCACGCTATCATAAGGAAGCGTTGTGCCTCCGTGCTTACCCGCCTGCGCACGACCACAAACAGCATCCTGAACGTGTTTGCTGACAGGTGGAACACACCCGTGATGAAGAGGTGGTTGGCCCTTCACGGTCCTAGTTATTAGTAGTTTAGTTAATTCTTTTAGTTATGTTTATTATTTTAAAATTCAAAATTTCCTTTATTATCATTTTTGCTTTTATGTATATACCCACCTATGTGTAATACCTATGGATGAATGTCTGAAATAAATTGCTATTTAATTTTAATTTAATTTAATATACCATGCAAACTTCCACCGAAAATTGGTTTGAACGAGATCTAGTAAGTAGTTTTTTTTAATACGTCATAAATCGTAAACCGCAATTTTTATGGAACCCTTCATGTGCGAGTCCGACTCGCACTTGGCCGCTTTTTTATTTATTTAAACGTACAAAAAATTAAAATTAAAAAAACATGATATCCACGCTTCCGAACACGCACTTCCATCTCGCTCACGCTTACCAATGCTCAGTGAGAGGGAGAGAACACCATGAACCTACGGCGCCTTAATACATATAGGCTAGGTCGCGGCCTAGAATTCACCCGCGTCGAACTTTTGAATCGCACTGTTGTAGGAAATGCGAGTTCCCAATTTACTTTCTACATCAAATCCTCGCTTGGACCAATCAGCGCCTCAGTACCTACTTATGTATGTTTATTCATATTTATCCACCTTTTCGATTAGAAACCATCACTGAGTTCTATCTCTTATTTCTCCCTCACTGACCCATTGTTCGATAGTTCACATATTGTTGTCTACGAAAAAGAACAATAATATCAATTTATCATTATAGATAATAGTTGTTCTTTCCTTGTCGAAAGACGTTTCTCGTGTTATTTAGTTAGAAATACGTAACCGTCATACTTTTCGTACTGAGATATTACCTTTGTGACTTTCCTTCCTTTCTTTCCGAAGTATGTCCAATGGAGTTTCACGCGCGAATGAGTATTGACAAATATAGCTTATTGTCTCAGTGTTCTATTTCGGAACACGCGACTGACTATTGAGATTAAATTGGATTTGTATTGGTTGGTACAAAATGAGACTGTCAAACATAATATAGGTATTTACAAAGTTACACTAACAATTATACGGTTAAAGCCAGTAAATTATGTCACTATGGGCGACATTTTACGAACTCTTCGAGAGTTCTTCTTCAGGATGAGTGTTTCGCGGCGGTATCGCATCACGCGCATGCGTAGTGTAACTTTAAACATGTCACACGAAAGTTTAAGTTCGATTTAATATACCTATATATCAAATGAATGTAAGTTAATGTTAATAAACAATGTTTTTTCACCTCATTAGCTCGGAAAGTCCTTTTTGTACATATGTTTGATATTTATAGAGCAAATCGCTTTTTATCCACATGTGTAGAAAGTAGACGTAGAACGTTGAATGTACTATGACGAACAATGTTAAATGTTTATTTTAAATACTGACATATTTTATGTGACATATTATTTTCTTACCTTTTTTTTACTTTTTTACCCTTTTTCTTATTTTCCTCGCTGTAGTGAGGTGAAAAGTTTTGTGTTATACACGGGTGAAAGTTATTTTACGTCTCGTGTGTTGAAACACTCGCTACGCTCAGGATTCTATTTTTGAACCACTCGCTTCACTCGTGGTCAATCATAGATTCCTTCCGCTAGCTCGTGTTTCAAATGAACACTCGCAGGTAAAATACAACTTTCCCCCCTTGTATAACAAATAACTATTTTTTTCATGTCTTTTCGTTTGGTTTGTCAAAAGTTTTAATGATGCAAGACTTGCTTAAGCACTGTTAAAGTTTGCAATTCCACGAGGCGCTTGTTATACGGTAAAGGAATTGGAGCAAGATTCTAATTGTTAAAATTTAAACATTAACTTGAATTTAAACTGTTGTGAGTGATGTTTAGAATAAAAGTTATCAACCGCTTCGACAAGGTGGCAGTTTAACTGTGTAGGTTCCTGCTGTACCTGCGCGGTACGGAAGGGGGGCGTATTTGTGTGGTTAGAGCTCAATTTAACACATTCACGGCCACGCTAATCTCGTAGCGCTACGCCGTAGTCCGTAGCAGGTTAAACCTCGTATGTAGCGAAAAGCGCTCATAGCGCTCTGACGCATATGTGTGGTCACGGGCACTGAATGGGTTAACTGGCACTGTCACCACAGGAATGAAGTTAGTTTACATGATGCCATAAAGATGCGAGCTTTAGCACTTTTCACTCAAGCTTTCCACTTTCGTTAACTTTACCAATAAAGAGCACCTACTTAACTTTTTTAAGGGTTCCGTACCTCAAAAGAATAATTTACTTTCAAAACAAAGTTTTAACCGACTTCAATTCAGTACTCCGCCAAGCCACATTAACATTTCCACATTTTTTTTCCAATTTACCACATGAACTGATTTTCGAGAACAAAAGCGTTGATTTTTAGACCAATAAACCAAATCGCTGTATGTGGGCCGATAATATTTGAGGACTTCCGTCGATTCCTCAAGGATCTCAGAATTACCTTTGGCACTTCATTGTTTGCTATTTCAACGGAATAATATCAGAATCTGTGACGTACTTATATAGTTTGAAGTACATCATTGAGAAGTTCCACAAGCCATCTGTGGTCTTCATCATCAGTTCCACTTCACCAAATTTATGATTTCCGGGTGTAAATACACGAGTTTTAATAGAAAATACCGAAATTACTACACGCGTGCCTAATATATTTGAGGAGTTCCCTCAATTCCTCATGGTTCTCATCATCCAACTGGGGTTTTGGAAACAATGGGACCAATCTGGAAGCATATACTTTCAGTTAAAAAAAGAATTGTACGAATCGGTTCATAAATGACGTAGTTCTGAGGTAACAAACATTAAAAAAAAATACATCCGAATTGAGAACCTCCTCCTTTTTTTGAAGTCTGTTAAAAAGACGGAACGTCATGGGATCACTTTGTTGTCCGTCTGTCTGTTTTTCTTGACAGACGTCAAGACCCTTAATCTCAGGAAAGCATGGAGGTATTGATTTTAAATTAAAACCATATACTCAGGTCTACAGTCCCTTGGAGCTGTGAAACAATCAAACTTCTAAGTTAACGTAAAAACGAGATACGGCCGTTTATGCCGCAAAAAAGTATATTTCGACACTCTCAATGGAATCAAATTTTATAGGGTAGTTTCCGTTGACCTTGAACTATGAAAGGGAAATAATATCGTCTTAACAAGTAACTACAGGGAAAAATATGAAACTATACATTTGTAATTTTGTACGGAACCCTCGGTGGGCAAGTCTGACTCTCACTTTTTAGGGTTCCGTAGCCAAATGGCAAAAAACGGAACCCTTATAGATTCGTCATGTCTGTCTGTCTGTCCGTCCGTATGTCACAGCCACTTTTTTCCGAAACTATAAGAGCTATACTGCTCAAATTTGGTAAGTAGATGTATTCTGTAAACCGCATTAAGATTTTTACACAAAAATAGATTTAAGAACAATAAATTAACAATAAATTTAGGGGTTCCCCCATACTTAAAACTGAAACTCAAAATTTTTTTGTTCATCAAACCCATCTATGGATAGGTCTTCAAAAATGACATTGAGGTTTTTAACATCATTTTTTTCTAAACTGAATAGTTTGCGCGAGAGACACTTCCAAAGTGGTAAAATGTGTGTCCCCCCCCTGTAACTTCTAAAATAAGAGAATGATAAAACTGAAAAAAATATATGATGTACCATGCAAACTTCCAACGAAAATTGGTTTGAACGAGATCTAGTAAGTAGTTTTTTTTAATACGTCATAAATCGTAAAAAGCAATTTATTTAACGGAACCCTTAATGTGCGAGTCCGACTCGCACTTGGCCGCTTTTTTTACATGCTTTTATTTACTCTCACCTGTCCCGTTATCTGTCTGTCTCTCTGTAATTAAATCTTGCAAGTTAAATTTGACCCACTTCCTGGTTTCCGATTGAGCTGAAATTTTGCATGCATATGTATATCGCATGACAATGCAATATTATGATGACATGGAGCTGATATGATGCTGGAGCTGGAAGGTGGCCATATGAATAATCCGCAATAAAACGACACAACCTCATCGAGTTTGGGCTCGTTAGAATCGTCTCAATGAGTAGTTGATGATGGTATGCAGAAAAGTACAGTCGGCAATAAAAGCTTGTACCAAAAATGAAAATGTTGACAGAAATTTATTTTACATTAAAGACTACCGTGAGTCTAAGACATTTAAAATTATAATGAAATGGGTCACTAAGGTGTCTGAGGTCGAATATCGCTCGACATGTTTCGAGCCAATACGCAATACGGGTTTCTTATTCGTGAGCACTCGCGATGCCGGCGCGCTTAGTTCAGTGCTGCATCTTAGTAACATTTTTTGTTGTTTTTTTACGGTTCCGAATGCTTCTGGTGTCCAATTCCTCTTACAAAGTATAGCAGAGGTGAGCGTTTAGGTGTAGCGGTGAGCTTTATCGGGGGTACAGGAGTTTAGCGTCTGTTAAGTTTCCAGCAGATCATACGGGAGTTTACTGCGGATGGAAACGCCATGCCACAGTGGCCGTGGACTGTTCAGCCCTATATTCCTATACTGTTTTACTATTAGTGGTAGTGCTGCCTCTGGCGGCAGAATATTGCAGTAATGTTCCCTATTGTAATAGACGTTTGTGCATGAGTTGGTCGAATTAGCCGCTAGATGGCGCTGTATCGTCCGTGTCGATTTCTGAATCGTGCGGTTAAGTTTTTTCCAGAGTTAATGACCTCTTGCAAGTACTTGATTTTTGTACAAGGCGTCCATGCATACATAGTGGAGTTATTTTCCAAAAAGATAAGGGAAAGTGTAAAAAAAAAGAAGATTTTTGTATAGGATTTGGAGAAGAAGAAGGTTTTCTGTGCTTGATTTAATATACAGTATTAGCATTAGATTTTCTAATGCACCGTGCCGCGCATGTGCCACGTAGAAATGGTTTTCACTGGAGCAGATTTTTGAATGAGGGAACGAAGTTGTTTGCTTCAGCTTGGGCCGAATTTCTTTCGTATCTCCGTTGGTCCAGCTGTTCTCCTCTACAGGTCGCATTTCTCAACCGATTGTCGGAGAAATTTTGTGAGCAGCTGCAATCCATCGCGCCATGCTGTCCTGCCCTGAGCGGCGTCCCTGGCCTCGCTCCAGCTTAGTTCAGCTGCTCGCAGATCACTCTCGAATATCGTAGTAAGTATAAAAATACAAAATTCCTAAATCTGGAATGTTTCCGACCGTTTTTCCGCCCCGTACATCGCCCCCTAACTTTGTAGTGTATAGTTCGGTTTACGGCGCCCATAACTTCAGGATCCTTTCATAAAACCCGACAAAGTAATATTGGCGCCACGTTCTCCGCCCAATTAATATTTTACTACCGCCTTTCATACTTGTTAGGACTTTACTTATATTAGCGGTTTAACACGCCTCTTACTTAGTAGTTGTTTTCCTAGAAATAGGCTAGTTAAATCTGTTACAAAATGTACAGTCTGCAATAGAAATGTACCTGTCTGAGGCAATATTACTTACGCGTGTTCTGGAATGAAGAATGTCTAGGACACTTAAAATAGTGTGGGCCCCGCAAGCCAGAACTCGAGACACCATTTGCAGGAGAGCGTAAAGGCATGGTATAAGAATCAAAAGATTCTTTTGTCAAATAATCGAAGCTTACCTTGCCTCAATAATATGTAGGCTATAGCATTTTTCTCTCAAAATGTAGTATTTTTGTGTGTATTTAAAGAAACCAGCGGGGTTAGAACAACTGATTAAATATAATATCTACCCTCCTATTTTGCCCGACTACGGCAGAAGCGAAAGGAAGGGATATGTTTTTAGCAGTCTATGTTAGAATTTGTGAATGTTCCACTGTAGCGCTTAAAATACTGAACCAATTTTGATAAATGGTGTGTCAATCGATTCGAAATTATAATCCGGGTGACAAAAGCTACATTTTGTGTGAAAATTAAAAGTATGGTGGCTGTCACACACAAGTAAGTGACTGACTTTGAAAAACATATTTTTTATCATAGCGTGTTGGGTATCAAATGAAAGAGGAGAAAATTTCGAGTTCAAATATATAAAAATATTATTCATAGTTACTTTTCCGTAGTCGGGATATAGTTTTTAAACTTTTTATGCTTGTAAAACCTGTAAACAGAGCTTGAAAATAACAACATCATCCTCCTACCATTTTTTCCCGGTAGTGCTCAAACGAGCCCGGAATCGGCTTTGACACCTACTCCCAAGATTTGGCATAGGCACTAGTGTTACGAAAGCGACTGCCATCTGACAATCCAACCCACAGAGAAAACTAGATTTTATTGTAGTAAGACCGGTTTCCTCAGTACCTATATTTTTCCGTTACTGAAAAGCCACTGATAAATATCGAATCATCCAGATTGAATGTGGCGTGCCTTACCACTTGGCTACAATGGCTCTAAAAAAATAACATGACGAATAAATATTCTGTAGTTTTGTGCGACAATTTTCGAATAAAGTTAAAGTCTACACGTTTCCCATTTATCAGTAAATGGTTTTTATAGTATTTTAAATTGTAAGTGTTCATCACATTGATGGTTTAGATTGTATCTCTTTCAATCACTTTAAAGCTGGCAAGTTGATTGCAAAACGTGACAGTCTTTCACATTCGTAATGTAACTTAATTTTTCACTTGACATGTGTGAAAATTGGCCAAGTTATCTGTTGCGATATAAAATAGACGACAAAAGTTATTTTAGTCTCAATGATATGTCGTTTATTGTATTACTTTATTAAATTCGCTTGGAATTTTATGGTACAGTATAATTTATTAGGTGCGTAGCAAAATGGCTCCTAAATGTGAAAATAAATATTATTTATTAAACATACGTTTTGTTATACAGCTGCGTGACTAAAGTAAATATGTGCCTTAGTTTTCTTTTAGTTCGACACAAATAATTCAGGCCGCATTCATTTTTATATTGGCAATTGTTTAACTAACATAAAGTATATAGCCCTCTGGAATTACCCGTAGTTTGTAGATAGAATTTCGTATGTGGGTAGTCTACACGATGAAGACACGATGTTGCTGTGCGATCCAAGCATCGCACATTTCATGTGTCAGCGTTAAATATAAAGAGGTTGTATTAATTGCTGTATCGGTGATTACGCCACTTATGAATCAGTCTACGTTTATACGTGCTCCTAGCTAGTACAGTCAACCAATTTGATTCCTAGGCCACCATAGAACCTTGCCGTTGTAAATGCTATGTCAATACAGGTTGCTGGGATTATTGCGTCGCTAATGTAGTAGTTAAAATGACAGGGTTCTACGGTGGCCTAGGAATCAAATTGGTTGACCGTACCTATACATTTGCATAGTTATGTTATCAATAAAATCATTCAACTACATCAGTGTTTCCATCAAGTCTACAATCAACTATCAAGAATCAAATAGTCTCAGGTGTATGTACAACCCGTACAATTGCTAAATTGAGAACTTGTTTTTAAATTCCTGACGGCTTACTTTATGGGCGGGAAATCGTTTTTTTGTCCCAAAGTCATATCAAGTAGTTTGGGGCAAACAATAAAAAGGTGAAACCTTAGAATAATAACATTAATAACGCATAGAAGGATAGTTTCATACGGCCGACGCGCCAAGCGTGAGGCATAAAATGGATTCATGTAGCTGTGATCAACTCGTATTCACACGCGCCAATACGCACACAAACGCACCAATTTTGTTCCACCGATCGGCGTACTGGGCCATTTATGGCCGAGTTTTGGTGGCCTCACCGTTGCGCGTGAACTGCGCTTCTAGGCGTTATTATTCTAAGGGTGAAACTATGACAAACGTAACGCCAAATGATATATATCTCTATCTGTCGCACTTAATGGGGTTTGTATACGACCATCTCACTCGGTAGTGGTATTATTACCGAGGCCAGTCTGGTAAGTCTGAGGCTTTATAGGAGTCGAAACGACAGAAGATATTGTACTAAGAAGGTTTTTTTTATACCACTTTAATATTATTAAGGTAAACGTCCGAGTGCTCGACGCTGTAATAGTATATGTCATGGGCACTTTATGTCAATAGTAGCAATATGGGTTGAATTCTAACTTAGAGGATTTTACTTCATTCGAATTCAAGCCATGTCACTTTGACATAGAGTGCCCATGCCATATACTAGAACAGCGTCGAGCACTCGAACTTTACCATAAGCGCTGACGGAAAATATCCTAAATTGCGAAACATTCCGAATGGAAAGATCTTGAACGTGTCTCATAAAAATTGATGGGAATTTCCTACAATGGAAAGAGTTTTCTTATATTTTTGGAAACTTTCCGCAACTTGCACATCCGTAACTGTAGCTCTATGTAGTTACTCCCCAGTACATGAACTGCAGGCGTTTTAATTGCTTTTGAGTATGTTTAAATAAGAGCTAAAATAGTGCTTGCACAAAACGTAGCCCGACCTAGTCGTTTCTAGAACAGTAAAACTGTTTCTCACTCATCACGAAACTACTTAAAACCCGTTAAGAATTAACTTGAACGAACTCAGCACAAACTTGCACTGGTAACTTTGTAACTGAGTAAACATTTTGTAAACTAAACATTTTGTAACGAAATATTTTGCGACGGAAATTCCGGGAGGCGAGCTTTCATTTCCGCATCCGGAACATTGAAGTAAGTATGCAGAGCGGAACCTTATTGATGAGAACGAATGTCGATGGCGACGCAGAATAAGTTGTGTGAAGATAGTTCGTTCGTTGAAAAAAACGCCTGAAGCCTTTCACAGGCTGGCGCCACCTGCGGTGTCGGTCAATAGTAAACTTGACAATAACTGTCAACATTACTATTGACCGCGCCAATCTGTACTAGACGCTTTAAGCCTGGCGCGGCCTGCGGCGGTGGACCATAGTAAATTTGACAGCTAATTACCAGTTTTCTATTGTTTGCCGCGGCGAGGCCGCGCTAGTCTGTGATAGGCCTTAAAGAAGCGGCACGATATCAATAAGCTGTCAGCTGTCAATGTCAACTGTGACGGCCCGGCAACGACATTGCGCGAATTGCGGCGCGGCAAGCGTTTAATCTGTTCATGGCGCGGTCGAGACGCGCAACACACTGTGGATTATATATAATCTGTGACTGCTTGTTGGGTTGGGATCACACCGCTGCCGCCGCCGCCGCCACGCAATGTCGTGGCTGGGCCGTCAGTTGAGTCAGTACCGATTCTTTCAAATTCAAATGGTATGGTAGGGTCTACATTTAATTGAATGCTTCCTGACTGACGCGGAATGCACAGAAGCGTTGCTGCGAATGCAGTACTGTAAGCCTTGTTTGCGCGCATGATATTACTTTTGCGCAAATCTATTACTTACTGACAGTATACCGACATGTGAGGAAATCTGTGTGACATCGTCATTTCGATCCCATCCCGGCCAGTCAGAAAGTCTCCTAGTCGGAATGAACACATTTATTATTAATTACCTTTGGTGTTCCACTGCTGGGCAAAGGCCTACCCCCTCCGTCCTCCGAACAGCCACTGGTCAATCCTTTAAAAAGTAGTTAGATGAGGAGGAGAACACATTTACCACAATTAAATATAACTACAATAAGAAGTAATGGAAAACTATCCTTAAAATAGTGTCATGAGTGCGTTTATTGAAAAGTGAATATCAAATCTTTGACAACCGAGGGAGCGTACGAAATTAATACTTGAGGTAAATATTACAGGGAGATGAATGAGCGAACGCGCGAGTGACTGGAATGAATGAGTGATCGAATGAAAGAACCGATATATCACGTAAATGTCACAGTTGACATTTAGTAGCGATAAAGGTCACAGGATCCATGCTATGCGAACTTAGAACTTAATGCAAATCCAGTTTCTTATTGAAAATAGTGTCACCTACTAGATAGGTCGCGAACTCTCTGAAGCTCTAGCGATTACTAGGCTAGGCTGTCAAGGTATTTCAAAACTCGCCGTATTGTCATAAGACATCAGTAAGTTAATAATTACTCTAAGCTTCTCAAGCGTTGCATAAACCAAGCTCAAAAACTTACGAATATGAATCATATACATCGATCTAAGAACACATGTAAGGCAACGTGGGATGTTATTAAAAGCATAACCACTAACAACGTAGGTGGGACAAACATTGAGAAGCTAGTCGTCGAAGGTGACTCTATATCTAATCCTACTGACATTGCAAATACTTTTAATGATTTCTACATAAATTTGACTAATTTAAGTAATGATCCTGAACCGAAACCTGACATCTCACTGATAAATTGTAATAACACTAATTTTAATAGTATGTTCTTATTACCGACAGATGAAAATGAAATATGCAAATTTATTGACGCTTTAAACCCTACTAACTCAGCGGGCTATGACGAAATCCAAACTAAAATACTAAAAGGATGTAAACAGGGTATTGCTGCAGTCATGAGCTACCTAGTAAATTTGTCATTTACTAATGGAGTCTTCCCGGAGCCTTTAAAGCTCTCTCTTATTAAGCCACTTTACAAAAAAGGTAGCAAAGAATGTGTAGCAAACTATCGACCAATTTCGCTTGTACCTGTTATCTCGAAAATATTTGAGAAGGCGTTTCATCAACGTCTATTGTCATTTTTAAATCAGTTTAATGTACTGAAATCTGAACAGTTCGGGTTTCAAAAAGGCAAGTCAACGTCACTAGCTGCCTTCTCGTTGACAAATAAGATTCTAGGTTACATGAACAAGAGCTTACCAGTAACGACAATTTTCTTTGACATGAGTAGAGCTTTCGATTTTGTGTGCCACAAGATACTCCTGGCTAAATGTGAGCTCTACGGTATCAGAGGTGTAGCTAGGGAATGGCTCCGAGATTATTTACACTCTAGGACTCAATTTGTGGAAATATCTCAAATTGACTCGGTCAACACTATTGAGGCTTTTAGGTCTTCCACGAGAATAAATAAGGTCGGAGTACCACAAGGGAGTATCCTAGGCCCTCTGCTTTTTTTAATATACATTAACGATCTACCGAATGCGATAAATTTTGATTGTATACTCTTTGCGGACGACCTATCGGTCGTCATACCATGTAGTGATGTCAAAACGTATAATAGTGACATAAATAAAACAATTGGTGATGTAATAGACTGGTTGCATAGGAACAATCTAAAAGTAAATATAGATAAAACCACATTTATTCAGTTTGTAAATAGAAATGGCAAAAAACAAGAATTGACTGTAACCTTCGCAGATCAGGTGATAACGGAATCAAGTCAGACAATTTTCTTAGGTATCTGCTTAGATGACAAATGCTCTTGGGGTGAGCATATTAATAAATTGTGCAATAAAATTAACTCCTTTGCGTATGCTCTATGGAAACTAGCTAAGATTAGCTCCAAGCAGACCGCAATACAGGCTTACCATGGTTATGTTTGCTCACTGCTCAGATACGGCGTTCTCCTCTGGGGAAATTCAAGCCATGTAAAGCGCGCACTTATAGCACAAAAGCAGTGCATCAGGGCGATCTGTAACGTAGATGTCTTAACATCCTGTAGGCCGCTATTTAGACACCTGAATTTACTGTCTATGACATGCATCTATATATATGAAGTTTGTTTATTTGTCAAGGCTCACCCAGATCTCTTTAAAACCTATAAAGATACATGCAACTTTCGTACAAGATACCCAAATCGTCTCGTTGGTCCTGCTCGTAAGACACAATTGTACAGCAAGAACGCATACTGTAATTCTATTGACATTTTTAATCGTTTGCATGATGACATCAAAGATTTGCCTATTGGACTATTCAAGCGTAAACTTAGGAGATGGCTAGTACAAGAATGTTTTTACTCTGTTGACGAATATTTTGATTATTTTAAACATTGAACTTGACATTTATTATTGTGACTAGATTTGTAATATAATTATGACATATTAGGAATATAATTGTAATTGTGACGGTATTAAGTGTTCATATTGACATTGTAAACATTAGGTTTTAAGTATTCTAAATCGTGTTTCTCGATATTTAAGTATTTTTCCTATGTTAATTTTGCATGCCAGTTTCTGGTGGAATGTGTGAAACCTGATAATTTAATAACGACTTTTGTACCACATTTTTATGTAAAATAAAGATTTGTATTTGTATTTGTATTTGTAGCCTAGGGGTACAGACGGCGGTATTTGGAGTCGATGAGCCGAGGTTCAAACCCCGCGACCGACGCACTTTTTGTATGTTTTGTACATCCAAAGAAAAGTTTTAAGTATCGCAGAAGAGATGGCGCCTGTATACGCAAGCATTAAATGCCTTCTCAATTTGGTCGAGTTGCCTGTCTATCTCAGTATGTATATTGTAGTCTTTGACAGTATCTCGTTTTGTGTCGGATGTCTCGTTAAACCAGTAATTGATTCGTCAGTATTCAGCACCTGAATGGTCTCAGTCAGACAGGTTTCCTAGTTAGTTTGAATAGGTACCTGATTAAAGGCTTTCGGTGATCTAATTGTTACAGTTTCCTAAATATCGTGTTAGTTTTTATTTTACGTAAGTTACTACTATTGGGACGTTTTCAATTAAACTCCAACAATCATATTTTTTTTTTTTATTACTCTTCAACGTGAGCATTAATTTTTATTCTAATGGTCAATTCATAAAACTATTATTACAGTACTTACTTATTTGCAAACGACTTAAAAATAAAATAAAATCACAGAAACGTATCAAAACTTTGCCCTTTAGGCAGGGTGCCCATCACACAGGCAGCATTCCCGCGTTGAATAGCAATCGCTATTCTTTGAGCGAGAAAGCTGCCTGCGCGAGGGTCACCCGTCAATCATATTGTTTTTTGCATTTCGACATTTTGAATTTTAACTGATGGGAATCATGGGCATTATGGATGCTGAAAGAGTACCTACCGATTACCGATGGTTTTAAACAACCTTAGCAAGTTCCAGAGCACAATGTGACTCAACATTTAGCATTCTAATAAATAAATAAATAAATAAATGATTGATTTCACAAAAAAACACTTGTTACATGATATTATGGGGTATATCCATCAGACTCCAAACTAGGCTTAAGCCTGTATCTTGGCAGTCTGCGAGTGCGAAAAAACAAGATTTACAGGAGTGTTAAGGAAATGTAGGTACTTAGTTATATAGTTTAGATAATACTAGTCGAGTTGTCCACAACAGCTTTATAGGGTTTAGTTTGTATGCGGTATTCTAACCAGTCTCTCGGTTTCAGCATAATGTCATACGAGTATTACGTGTTGCGCACACTCATTCTGATCCGTTAGCTTGGTGCACGTAGAAGCGAGCGCATAACACATTAAACATAGATATCATATATATGAATGCAAGATGCGAAGTCAGATTGATTTTCTACATCATCATATCAGCGGATAGACGTCCACTGCTGGACGTAGGCCTCCCCCAAAGAGGTCCTGCGCCACCCGCATCCAGCGACATACATAGATACACAAAACGATTTTCTACATACATACACAGATACATAGAAAAATCACACCCGTGTTCCCAAAAGGAGGCCACCATTGATTTTAAATTTCAGTGCCACTTATAGCAATTGTAGGTTTAATGGAGAAAATGTGACATGACAGTGATAGGTTACTAGTCCATCGCCCACACTGCAACCCTATTATAGTCAACTATTACGACACCCACGGGAAGAAAGGTGTAGGTACGGGTTTATTATTATAGGTCTGGCAACCCTAGCCAAGTAAAGTACAAAAACATATGACCATGCGTCTGGCCAAAAACCGACGACGCTGAACATAACTTTATAAAATAGATTTATTAAATCTACTTCATTTCGTTCTAAGGCCACAAAAAAAAATTGTTTAATTCAGACCGAGATCCATAATAGTGTTAGTAGCAATTGAGACTTACGAGACTATATTAGTACTAGCTGTTGCCCGCGACTTCATCCGCGTAGAACTTGTTATCAGCTTAGAAAATGATTTCTCTCAATACAAACTTTGAAACCTCTTTTAGGGGATAAATTAAAAAAAACGTTGATGTTCATTTTCTAGTTTGTGAAC
This sequence comes from Epinotia brunnichana, assembly GCA_963854355.1. Classification (NCBI taxonomy): domain Eukaryota; kingdom Metazoa; phylum Arthropoda; class Insecta; order Lepidoptera; family Tortricidae; genus Epinotia; species Epinotia brunnichana. The sequence continues at coordinate 5,069,208 of OY977949.1, read as the reverse complement.
AAACAGTCTAAAACCAAAGTTAAAAATTGCATACTTTAAATATGTCGTGAAATACACAAACTTTGAACCCCCTTTTAACACTCTTAGGGGATGAATTTGGAAAAACTTTAAAATTTTCTTGCTCTCTATTTAAAATTTGAACCCCCTTTTAAACCCCCTTAGGGGTTGAATTGTTCTAATCGCTGAAAGAACTTTTTTCGTATTGTAGTAAGTAATCTTACTACTAACTTTTAAGTCTCTAGCTCAAAAAAAGTGTTGCCCATACAAAGCTTGCCCCCTTATTAACCCCCTTAGGGGTGGAATTTTCTAAAACTCAAAGTACTTTTATTTTTATTTTTAATAAGTAATGTTGCTAATAGTTTTAAGTCTAGTTCAAAAAAAAGTGTTTCCCACACAACACTGGCTCCCCTTCTTAACCCCCTTAGGTGTGGAGTTTTCTAAAACGCTAAAAGTTCTTTTTGAGTATTTTAATAAGTAATATTTTTGCAAAGTTTTAAGTCACTAACTCAAAAAAAGTGTTGCCCATACAAAGCTTGCCCCCTTCTTAACCCCCTTAGGGGTGGAATTTTCTAAAACTCTTAAAGTACTTTTATTTTTAATAAGTTATTTTTCTAATAGTTTTAAGTCTAGTTCAAAAAAAAGTGTTTCGCACACAACACTGGCTCCCCTTCTTAAACCCCTTAGGGGTAGAATTTTCTAAAACGCTTTCATATGTTCTTTTTTTTGTATTTTAATAAGTAATCTTTCTACAAAGTTTCAAGTCTCTAACTTAAAAACATAAACTTTCCCTCATAAAAACTTTGCATTCCTTTTTTCCCCTTAGAGATGGTTTTTTCCAAAACGCTGAAAGTACTTTTTTTGTATTTTTATAATTAATTTGTCTACAAAGTTTCAAGTGTCTAGCTCAGAAAAAGTATTCCCCATACAAACCTTGCACCCCTTTTTAACCCCCTTATAGGGAATGATTTTTGTAAAACGCTGAATGTAGTTTTTTTTCATGTTCTAAAAGGTAATATTTCTACAAAGTTCTAAGTATCTATTAAAAAAAAAGTAGTGTTTTCCATACAAACTTTGCACGCTATTTTACCCCCTTAGTGGTGAAATCTTCCAAAACGCTACAAGTACTTTCTTTGTATTCTAATGACTAATCTTTATACAAAGTTTTAGGTCTCTAGCTAAAAAAAAAGTTTCCCACATACAAACTTTGCACACCTATTTTACCCCTTTAGGGGTAGAATTTTTTAAAACACTGAAAGCGCTTTATTTGTATTCTAATGACTAATCTTTCTACAAAGTTGTAAGTCTCTATTTAAAAAAATATTGTTTCCCCCCTACAAACTTTGCACCCCTATTTTACCCCCTTAGGGGTGGAATTATCCAAAACCGTTAAATAACTTTTCTTGTATTGTAATAAGGAGTACATACACAAGGTTTCAAGTCTATCACTTAAAATTTTACTCCATCCCCATACAAACTTTCAACGCCCTTTGAGGGTAGAATTTTCTAAAATCGCTTGTTAGTGGGTACTTACGTTATATAAACTACCTATTGTGAAAAAATCTGCTTTCTAGGTTCAATGGTTTGGGCTGGGCGTTGATTTAAGTGAGTCAGTCAGTCAGGACTTTGCCTTTTATATATATATAGATTACACGTTAAGTTTAGTTTAATTTTTAATTTCACATTTTCGGTCTAATGGCCGAGAGGTAGGCCAATATTTTATTCCCTACTTGGCCCTACCAATGACCACTTCAACCCAATACTTGGTGAGCGGGCAGTCGAGGCGCTCTGCCAACACCCTCAGCAATATCAGCATACTGTTGCTGCTACCGCGCATCCGTTTTAGCAGCTACGCTTTCTTTTCCGCCGAATGGCAGAAAAGTCGTCCGCTTGGGCGACAAAGTCGCATTTAATTGCAGAACTGAGATATTAGGCAGAGTGAATTTGATATATGAGAAAACGGTGTATGGACCCAGCTGTATAACTATATCTATACAGTTCGGTACCATACCGTGCCCATAGAACGAAATGAAGTAGTTAAAGGTCTATTAAGTGACCTAATTAATTGATGATGCAGATATTGAGCGAGAACGAAGGGCGCTGTGTGTTAGGGCGTATATGGTCGCTCGCAGATTTGCTCGTTGTTCTGCTGAGGTTAAGGTGACTCTTTTTAGAGCCTTTTGCACAACATTTTACACGAGCAGCCTGTGGGTCTCATATTCGCAAAAACAATACAGCGCCATTCGTGTACAATACAACAATGCCTTCAGGGCGCTGATGGGTCTTCCACGCTACTGTAGCGCGTCAGGAATGTTTGCTGAAGCCAGGGTAGACTGTTTCTACACTACCATGCGCAAGCGATGCACATCCCTGGCGCGCAGGGTGCGAGCCAGCCCCAACGGCATCCTGAGGGCATTTGCAGCTAGATTTGACTGTCAGTACTTGAACCATTGCCACATGATTCATCTACTGACAGGCAAACCAATTTACTGTATGTAGTGTAGTGTCTTTGTTTTGTATGTCCCTATTTTAGACTTAGGACGATTATTTGTATTTTGTATTTTATTTTGTATTTTAAATGAATAATTGTAGAAATTAATTGTATACCTATGGACTAAGTCTGAAATAAATGATTTGATTTGATTGAATTCTCAGCTTTGTTGGTTTTAGGACAAGGCTCCATAAAAAAATTGCTCATGTACCTTTCTCTCTAGCCTACATTTTCATGTAGTTAGTGAACTAACTACATGACAACATCGCGACGTATCAAGTAAAAAAAACGAACTCGTACTTTAACCCAGGTGGTGCTGCTATTTTAACCCGGCACTGCCCGTGGTTAGCTATCCTTGTAAGTAACGAATGCCTCCATCGTGTTAATAAGTTGCCATCGCAAAATTGCTGTAATTGTGTACCGAACAAGCACTTTAGCAAATGACAATGTAAGTTATCGAGCAATCAACTGATGTTCCATTTGCAATGGCGATATTAGTCAATGTTGATTATCGAGAGGGCGCGATCAGTCAGAAGGTCAATTTTCATTCCAAATTACATTTAAATCTGTGTCGCGCTTTTGTATGGACGTATAAGTTTGTTTTGATTTTGTCTTAGCTAAATAGGTGCGTTGATTCAAAGATAGATTACGTGAAAGTCGTACAAAATAGTGTTTCGGTTTGGTCTTTCAAATAGTTTATTAGAAAGGAAAAATAATAGGTATGCCATACTATTAAACGAGCAATATTTTTTATATATATGTATTTTGAAATTGCGTTCTCGAAAATGGCTCTAACAACGTCGATGAAGCAATATAAGGGTTAACGGGAGCGAAAATTCGATCTATCTAGGTTTCATACCTGGGAAAATTAGCATACCGTAGTCGCTTACGTACCTACTGAATTTTAAACCAAGAACACAAAGAACATAAAGTGAATGAAAAGGAAACTGCGTTAGGATTGAAGCACAGGAAAACCCGAAATCCGTGACACAAGTGCATACTCTATATATCATGTACTGTACCTATTGTTTAAAAAAATGTCCGGGTCACAAGATTCTCGGGTAAAGGGTCCGTCCGGCGCAACGGGGTCCCTGGAGAAATCAGCTTACTAGCTCCAGTTCGGACGACTTCATTCTTGTACAGTCGCCATCAGATATATCGGAGCGGCCAAAGTTTTCACAAATATCTGAACAATACAATACAATACAATCATTTATTGGTAAAAATGGCATTCTATTGTCGAGGCATTAGAGACGTGTTCAGATATTTGTGAAAACTTTGGCCGCTCTGATATATCTGATGGCAACTGTACACTGTTCTACTGACAGAGAAACAAAGTTGGCATATCTGCCATAAGATGAAGGGGTAATACATCAGTGTAGTCAGAATTGAATATATTTATTATTGAAATAATGACAAATTACAAATTAGCTTTTTCCAGAGAGTTTATAAATCTCTGAGGATGTCTGGGCATCGTTTTTTCAAAGTGTACCATTTTATTTGAATTACGCTTCCATTCCGTTACTTAAGAGGGTTACATTACCACAAATATTGTTACGAAATTTAAGTAACGGAACGAATACTTCGCAGATTAAAATACGTGTTTAATATACTGTTTTTAACAATTGTAATAAAATTTTACTGAAATCATGTTCAATGATACTCGTAATGACAGATTAAGATGATTGAGTCGCATTAGCAGAAAAATAATTCCTTACCTTCGTAATCTGATGACGGAACCAGGAATATATTTCTGGACACACCGTTCGCGCGCGATTTCTAGACAGTTTGTAAACAAAACGAATGATGTTACGTAACGATATGTGATGCGAGATGAAAATAAACACCTAATTTGGTAATAAAAATACCTAGTTCCCACAAAATCAAGGTAACGGATATGTGGAAATTCCACTTTTCCAAAATCACTGGACAAGATTAATTTTAGTTTATTACTTATGTAAAAAAAAAACAAGAAAATGTGGTAAATTTAATGCTAAATGATAGGTTTTTTTAGATTATTTACAATTTAGATATATTATTGACGTTTTAAAATAGATACAGCTACAAGCTACAAGTACGAGTATCTACAATTTTTCAACGTGTTTCGTATTTTTAGGATGTCAAAGGCACTGGACAAAGTGGACAAGCCAAAAACATCAAGGTAGGTACAAGAAAAAAAAAATGCCCACCTATCAGATTTGAGTAATAGTTTTATAAATTATTTTAATTTTGACGCTTGGGGACATTATACATCTATAAGAAGTATGAATTGTTGTTTTTTTTCTCGTGTTTTTGTACTATTTAATTTTGGTATGAATTAATGATGTAAAAAAGTGATGTACTGTTTAGAGTCTCTATATACGATATATAGTAGCGGTCGTAAGTCCCGGATTTGGAAAACTATTTCATATTTCTTTTTTAAGTCGCGCACATCGTTCGCTTCTCCAGAAAGACCTTTGAACTGATATATCTAGATCTAGATCTACATGGCCGTCTTTAAAAACTGTCTTTTTTTTCCTGTTTATTTCGGGCTTTCTGGTGACGACGGACGACTTATCTAAATAAGTAAGTAGTCCGTCGAGGACAGCTGGCGGGAGATAACGGAATTGAATTGACTATTTATTTTAAGTTACTAAAGAAACCTTTATAATATCATTATTTAATAAGTAGCAGTATGTACCTGTACGTCTAGCACAACTTGCTGCTAAGTCGTGTCGCGCGCGACTCAGCGGCTCCTGTCCCACTCGTATTGTGCAAATTAGAAAGAGGCGGGTACATTCTCTCGACTCGCGTCGCGCTCGTCGTGTCAGTTGTGCTAGCCCCGCTGGGCGACCAAGCTCTGCTTAGGCGAAAACAGAGAAACATTTTTTCTCAGAAATGAGATATATACAGGGTGTCCTAAAAGTCAACGTCAAGCCGCAAACAAGTAAATACCAGTTTAAAAAAAATAGAAAAATTAAATTCAAGCCATGTTGAAAAAAAAATCCCCTACTCGATGGAAATTGAACTTTGAATTTCCCATGCCGTATTGCACAATTAACAACATGCATCGTACTTAAAAAAAACAAAGTTTTTTTCAATAATTTAACATGTGTATTGATTGTAATACTATTTTAAAATCCGGACAGATAGACCATGGTTGGAAATTAGTGTAGTACATTTTTTTCAGTAGGTACGGTTAGTTAAATTTAATGGGTCTAACGATTTTAAGTAGGTACCTACATGTTTGGGAACAAGTGTAATTCTATTTAAAACGGATGCTCTTTTGTTTTAAATTTAGTATTTAATGCACGGTTAGGGACATACGAATAAAAATATTGCAGTAAAGTAAACTTTTGTAGCCGTAATACTGTACATACCTAAACATAATTACAGGTTGTCAATTTTAAATTTTTTTGAATGCATGTTTTTTTTTAATACATGATATGTCTTCACGTTGACTTTCGGGACACGGTTCAACCATATTACTCTATTTGACTCTTAGTCCGTAAAAAGAATGCACCTTCGATAATTCACAAGAGCGCGAGAATATAATGAGTACTACTACATAGTAGTAAAAAGAGAGAGTGAATTCTAACGTGGACTTAGGTATGACAGAGCGTTTTCTTAGTGACCCTTGTAAATCCCGGTAAAGATTATACAAGTGGTATTTTTCTTCAATAAAAGAGTTATCCTACGAGAAGAAAGAGGACTGAACTATTCAAATCCAACACTACATGGGGGCTCAATTTGGAGTCAGTTTTAAAAACGGTGTTGTTTTTTTAAATAAGTGTCGTAAACCCAATTAAAACTTTCGCGAGACATGTTTAAAATAATACTAATAATTACACTGTTACTCATGTAAAAATAAAAATACAGTAAATAAATGCGGCGCTACAGGAGACATGAATCGTTTTTTATTAAATTTATTTTATTTAATTGGCTCACAAAACAAATTACAGACAATTACAGAAAAACAATATTCGCATAAAGGTTCAGATCTGACTGTAACTTTAAACATGTGTGCACAGAAGAAAAGAAAATTAAGGCAAGGTAAGTTGTGAACCAATCTAAACTAAACTAAACAAAAACAGAACACAAACACTTTTGGTAATTGGTAAGTGTGAACGCAGCCTTCTACGTGCACTCTTCGGGAGTTATTCTTCATGGGGTCTATACATGTAATGATTTGTCAGCTCCAATTTATCAGAATCTGACTAATTGCTATCGTCTGGAGGCATGTTGCGCTGCTGATCCCAACTGGCAAACGAGTTGTACTGAGAAATTGCACGCACATGTGGTCGGATTGTTACATCTGTACGACACACCTAATTATGACTTCGACATGTTGTACTGACAAATTGTGGTGAAATCATACAATCTGTAGACCCCATCAGGATGAGTGTTTTTCCGTTTTTTGCCATTTGGCTACGGAACCCTAAAAATGCATTTGAATTTGGACCTTAAAATTTATTTTCACATACTTAATTTCCAGTTGTTATAATATTATGTACTAGCGTGGTATGCCAGCGGTTCATCTCGCTTGGCTGACTACGTCAAACAGAATGTGACTTTGACTTTGAACTCTTCCAGTTGTACGTCAGTAAACACATTAGACAGTAATGCGTTTTTCCGGGCACGTGTAAGTAATTGAGACAACTGGCACTGGAGCTCCTAAACTAGTTACTTAGTTCCACTGGACTGATGCACAGACAACATAGCGTGTACAGAGTACTCGTTTTTAGAAAGGTAGGGCACAGCGGAATGTCATCTCGCTCGTATCTGGAGCAGCCCAACTGGGGAAGTACCTCCACCTTACAGAAGACCGCAGCCATAATAGCACCACTGCTTTGTAGTGTTGCTATATTATTGCATGCTATGAAGCATGTAGTGTTGTGTTCCTGGTGGTGAGTAAGGTCGCCAGAGCTCCCTAGGGTTGGGAGTGAGGGACCTGCATGTCTCTATCTGCCAACACAGCCAATCCTCAAGTGAATATAGGGTCGGCAACGCGCTTCTGATTCTTCTGGAGTCACAAGTGTCCATAGGCTACGGTAACTGCTTAACATCAGGCTGGCCGTAAGCTTGTTTGCCACCGTCGTTGTATAAAATAAAAGTACAGAGCTCGAGTAGGACACGCCTGGAAAAACACAAAAACCACAAATGTCCTCTTCCAGAATGTTAAGTTTCCTGGCCACAAACAGAGACATTGACCACTTGACAGGGCTTAAATTTAGTCTTAAGACGCGTGTAATCCTCAAAATTTTCTCGCTCGTTCGCTATAATGTTAGCGAGACATGCTCTTTGCCCGCACACGGATACTGACAGAAATCGGTATAATAAAATAGTACATTACTGCAGAGGCCGGAAAAATGGGTATTGCCGCCCGAGTATATATAGACGGCCGGTGATAGGGATAATCCCTTTTCACGCCGAAGAAGTTATGTAGGATGTACGAGTATGTAGGTATAGTGCTTTTCAACACGCAATGAAATTAAAAAATAACTCCAACCTTTTTTTAATATCTGAAGGCCGTGTCATCGTCTCACAAATATATATATTGAAACAAAAGAAAGTCGCTTTACAGGCAATTTTGTATGAAATTCCATTACGGATCTCTCGCTTCGCCGCCCGAAACGTGATACTTCGAAGCCGATAAAGAAAACAACGTCAATTTTTCATTGCATGTAAGTTAACAATATGCTGTGAACAGATACACTGAATAAATAATCGTCCAGTTGGACACTCCGTTGCTAGCGAGGGAGCTCGTCGGGAATTCAGTTTATACGGAAGTGCAATGCCACGTCACTACTGTTGACACTGCACATTGTTTATGACCTATAAAGTAGTCCATTGCGAGTATAGCTGCTCTGTCAGCTTTCAGCAGGTTGATTACGGGTTATAAGTTTTGACAACCGATAACTATGCCATACCAGTATGGAATTGATAAGTACCTACAATGTAACACTGAACAAGAAGTGTCAGAGAGTAGAATGTTACTAGTTTTGACTGATAAGTAGTAGACTCAGCAACGTTTTACAAAACGCGGTAAAAAGTCAAAGTAGGTCCATAACTTCATGAGTGTGAATTATATTTTACATTTATTGCTTGTCTTTAAAAAACAAGTCCTAATATTATACCTACACACCAATTTTATTATAGTTTATGATCATCATATCAGCCGAAAGATGGCCACTGCTGGCCTTGGGCCTCCCCCAAAGAGTACCACAATGGCCGGTCCTGCGCCACCCGCATCCAGCGGACTCCCGTGACATGAAACCCATAGTTTATGATAGCACAATATAATTAAAAGTCCTCTCTTTTCACCAATAGCATTTAACACTGCCTAGGGCCTCTTCACAGAGAAATAAAACTTTCTAAGTCTCCATCATCGCTCCCAGGTGCCGCCTTAACCGGCCGCTTTAAATGTATAGTGCTAATCTCTTTTCTAGATAGATATACTATTTGTATGTATAGTGCTAATCTCTTTTCTAGATCGAGTTCATTTTTAGGGTTCCGTAGCCAAATGGCAAAAAACGGAACCCTTATAGATTCGTCATGTCTGTATGTCTGTCTGTCTGTCCGTCCGTATGTCACAGCCACTTTTTTCCGAAACTATAAGAGCTAAACTCGGTAAGTAGATGTATTCTATAAACCGCGTTAAGATTTTCACACAAAAATATAAAAAAAAAACAATAAATGTTCGGGTTCCCCATACTAAGAACTTAAACATAAAAAAAAAAAATTTCATCAAACCCATACGTGTGGGGTATCTATGGATAGGTCTTCAAAAATGATATTTAGGTTTTTAACATATTTTTTTTCTAAACTGAATAGTTTGCGCGAGAGACACTTCCAAAGTGGTAAAATGTGTGTCCCCCCCCCTGTAACTTCTAAAATAAGAGAATGATACATCTGAAAATAATATATGATATACATTACCATGCAAACTTTCAACGAAAATTGGTTTGAACGAGATCTAGTAAGTAGTTTTTTTAATACGTTATAAATCGTAAAAAGCAATTTATTTAACGGAACCCTTCATGTGCGAGTCCGACTCGCACTTGGCCGCTTTTTTTTTGTACTAGGCACAATGAGTAGACAAAGCCATTGTCTTTATTTGTTAAGTGTAAGCGCTAATTGTTTACGTTGTACTAATAGGCTTGTGTCCTAATTTTTTTTGCGATGGCATTCGATCCAGTTTTTGGAGAGGAACAAATGTTTGTATGGGAGCAACTACAATTAAAGAACATAAATACCCAAAATTTTGAGTTAAAGACGGATCCTCACTGGTGGCAGGCGAAACGCTTCATACTAATTAATGTTGAATTGTAACGTCACAGCGTAATATTGGTACTAATAGTTGTATGGAAAATCAAGTAAATTGCTGTTTCGGGCGTGAAATACTGCGTTTAGGTCAATAGTTGTCACACAATTTTGTTTCTATAAAAGCTGGAGGATGTTTTCAAGACTCTGGACTGGAGAAGGCTAGGCATCAACATCAACGGCGAGTACATCACTCACCTTCGGTTTGCGGACGATATAGTAGTCTTGGCACTCTTGGCTGAGACCATGGAGGACTTAAGTACGATGCTCGATGACCTCAGTAAAGCTTCCGAGCGCGTTGGTCTAAAAATGAACATGGATAAGACGAAGATCATGTCAAATGTCCATGTAGTACCAACTCCCATTACAATCGGACACTTTACGCTCGAAGTTGTAGACGATTATGTATACCTAGGACAGACTGTCCAGTTAGGTAGGTTCAACTTCGAGAAAGAGATCAATCGTCGAATCCGACTTGGCTGGGCAGCGTTCGGGAAGCTACGGCACATCATTTCGTCCAATATTCCGCAGTGTCTCAAGACGAGAGTCTTTGACCAGTGTGTGTTGCCAGTGATGAATTATGGCACGGAAACGTGGTCGCTTACTATGGGCCCCCGAATCAAAGTAGCGTAGTACAAATCCTACATAGCAAAATTACCACATTCGACTAAGACTTCAAAACCTGAGTGAACCATTTTCATTTAACTAAGATCACGACTGTACAACTTAATCATTATATTATGTTATGATCTATGCATTTAAGTGATGTGAGATTTTCTCGATCTAGTTATATTAAGTTGTAGCCATTTATCCATTTCGACTTTCTGTGATTTGTGACAAATAATTTTATGCGATATAGTCACTTAGCAATGTGGTTTATTTTACGATCTAGTCATAGTGTGTCCGGCCCGGGCCGTTTTCTAAGAAAAACGACGGCGTTTTTGCGCGGCTGAGCCATACCCAAGCCCGGCCGAGCCACAGCTGGGCCGTGCCGACACCGAGCCGCTTCCGAGCCTCAGCCGTGGCTCGGCCGGGCTTGGGTATGGCTCGGCCGCGCAAAAACGCTGTCGTTCTTCTTAAAAAACGGCCCGTTGTAGCGTGAGCCATCCTTAATGCGAAAGGGCATTTGCAATGTAGCCGTTACGCAAATGTGGTCAATGCAATGTAGGATTTCTACTAATAAACTGTTTATAATACCCACGCTGCGGATCCCCGCTTATCCCAAAACACCACCTGACACAGGGTGATTCCTAAGTCGTGAACAGAAATACTAGTTTCCGAAGCACATCAACATGGTGATTTGGAATATCTGGTTCTACTAGCAATTGAGGAACATTCAACATAATTTTTAATCGTTAAAAGCATTTCCAGTCTTGCTCACATTTTCTTTTGGTCACCAACTACTAGCTTTTAGTGATTTGTCATTAATGTGTCAACTGCTTAAAAAACCTGTAGGGTGACCATGAGTTATGATGAAATAATATCGAAATACATTTTTCATCGTTGAACGAATATGCTGTCTATTTGCCCTCCCCCCCCCGAGGGTGCTCGCCTTGTCGGGGTGGGGGGGCTTAGTAACCGTGGACTGGTCACCCACGGCGAAGCTAAGAGGCACCCAGGGCCGGCCTGTTTGGGCTGCCGGCTGGCCCGAGTAGGGCGCTCCTAGCGGGCTTGTCTAAGCCCGCTTAGGATGCGTTGGGGATGGACCGCAGAAGAAGTTCTCACGCGCTATCTTCTGCGGCCGAGGTGGGATCGCAGGGGGAGAGGCGTGTTGGTATAACGGTGCGCCACTCTCCCTACCTCTGCGAACTTGGCGGGGCCGTTCCGCTGAAGCGGCATTGGTGGGACCACAGAGGAAGAGGGATGCCGTTTTGCACAGTGCGCCGCTTTCCCTATCCTCTGCGGCCGAGTCGTGGTTGGTGGCGGAACCACAGACCTGATCCGCCACCGGGTGCTGGATCTTCCGCACCCATGATCTCCTCGTGGCAGACTCAGGGGGGTCCGCTACTGAACAGGTGGATCGAGGATCGAGGAGGTAGGCGCGCCAAAACATCTGGCGTGCCTCACGTGGATGACCCCTGGGCATCCGCGAAGGAGCCGCTTGTGGGCGTTCCCGTGACCTCGCCACAAGGCGGCGAGGTGGCAAGTGGGGGGGTTTTTAGTGGGTACACCGTGGGTCTCATTAGCCCATACGAGAGTCCCACATAACCACTCGGGTCACCCCCTGCACTCGGATGGTATGCGTAACGCATTTCCCCCCCTAAACAAAAAAAAACAAAGGCCTCCATATCAAATAATTAGTTTTTAAATTTTATATATTTGTCTTGTTTTAATCAAGACATTTATTTTTAATTATATACAAGATAATAATTAGCATTAACTGAATTAATTAAAAACTAAGTTAAATAAAAAATAAAGTTAATTGTATTGTATGTATCTTAGTCTCTACAGTATATGTTAAGTACTATGAGCCTTGGATGCCTGAAATAAATGGATTATCATTATTAATATCTAATTAAACCACTAACCTTTATTTGGACTGCAATGCCCTACCCACTGTCATTAGCAGCCTTGTATACCTACTCACGTTTAAAGCTTCAAAGTACCCCTGTTTAATGAGCTTCCAACCACGTATTTTGCAAACAATTTATCAATACAGCGTGTGGCCTGCTTTAATTAAAATAACTCCGAGCAATTACGCGATTTTAATTGAAAAACACTAATTGTAAACACCGAATGCTATCAACGGATACCAATTTCCAGGAAGCATTCTGGCCCAGTAATTTGCGTTTGTATAGAAATGTGGTTCAAATAGGAGTCGTGGGCAGCAACGGTTTGTTTACGGTAGGTCGTTAATTTGTAATGAAACGGTTTATGAGCACTGAGGCAGACGCAAGGGCGACTAAGGAACGTGTTGAAACTTAAGTATGGCAAAAAGGTGTGAAGATTCTGAGCGTTTTTGACCCTGACGAAAAGACCACCTCCCAAAGACCTAAACTGCATGTTTCATATATCAATCGGTACAATGTTAACATATTCAAGCATCAATTCTCCTCCTTCGTGTGAAGGGATCAAATAAGTAACTTAAACTATATTTTATTTAGCTAATACTTTGCCACCGCAATCCCTTGGGATACTTATAGCATATGAGAGGTCTTCAGCAGTGCACGTAGCCGGACACAATGAGCACTGCATCATGTGTTGCGTAGTTTGGATGGTGCCACACTCGTAGAATGCATCGCTCTCATCAGATCTGATTCCCCATTTCAGGAGTTTATCTTTAGAGCGACCAACACCCGTCCTCAGCCTTTTTAGAGCCTTCCACGTGACCGTATATATAGTAGATAATAAATACTCTTTATTGCTTATTGCTTTTTTACGCAGCGTGGGCTCACACACGCACACACACGCACTCACACGCAAACGCACGCACACACACGCATACACACGCACACACGCACACACACACGCACACACGCACGCACATACGCACACACACACACACGCACACACACACTTTCCACACATATCTAGTTTTGGTTCTAGAGTATGGGATGACATCCAACGGATTCAACGGATTTTAATATTTTCAATAAAGCAACTGGGAAGACGACCTTTGCTCTGAAAAATTCATTAGTTATGCGAACAAACTAGATCGATGATTCGTCCCCGTAAATATATTTTAAGTTATGCAAGTGTAGCTCGTAATAGTACAGGATAGGATGAAAAGACAGACAAAAGCAATATAAACTGTGATTTATTTATACACGCTCTATCCTGAAATTACTCGCGTACACGTTCGATACACACACGAAACATGGTCAGAGTTGTGGTTTGCATGTAATTTAGTCCTTAATTTAACATCATACGCATCTGTAAATATAAATCCATTTTGGACTTTATTATTCCCAAGAATAAGACTCAAAGTCGTACTCATATTAAAGCTGACCGTGCGAGTAGAGATGGAAAACGCAACATGAATATTAGGCGAATGCATATTAAAAAACCGACATGGTAATAGGTTGGCCACGCCTGAGCTCACATATTTTGGGTGAACATATTTTGAAGTTACGTAGGATAAATTGGAAATATAATGTAATCTGGCAATTTTTTATTCGTGTTACTGAAGAGAAACTCGTCATAACCTTTTTGCGTTAGCATTATTATGCCAAACATCGCACTGAGTGGCTTCTCTTTTACTGAAAGCGTTTTAAAAACTAAATCATTACGGAACAACGATCATTTAGAACCTGGTGAATTTCTATACATTATGTATATTACCTTTTTAAAGTCTCAGTCATTGGCAAGGAATAACTCTTTGCTGCAAGCATCCTTAAATTACGGATTCCACCTATCATCAGGCCATACGCTTGCTTGTCACCACGGTGGTATAAAATTTTCAGCTAAAAACCGCTATATTGGCACGTATTTCCATTAAAATAACGGTTTGTATATTCTGCCGACCTGGTAAAGGTCGCAGAATATACAAACCGTTTTGTGCGTCATGCGGGTGGATCAGGACCGGTCACTTTGGCACTCTTTGGGGTAGGCCTATGTCCAGCAGTGGACGTCTTTCGGCTGATATGATGATGATGATGATGATGGCAGAAGCCGGAGACACAGTTTCTGTTTGTACTTTTTGGTCACCCTACTGGACGTATGCAGTCCTATTTTATTCAAAGCCAGTTGATTTGAAGAGTTTATTTGTACGACGCTGGTTGAGTGAACACTTGCTTCATGTTGCGACTATACTTTCAATTTACATACAAATATCATTGCGTCACGCTCGCTAGCACTTGACTATGCGCTGGCGCAAAAGTGACAGCATTACGATGACTAATCACATATGCTGTTAATACGTCAATAGCATGTTCCGGAATTTGACTTTTGGACTGTTTCAAGCGTGAATGCATTCACCGCCAATCAGGACACACAGTATGCGTCAGGTAGATAGCTCATAGATAAAGCCTTTATTTTTTGCTACAAAGACACACAGACAAAATCTGACAAAAATATATAGAATACTTAAAAAGCACAACTAACTTAAAAATAGATAAAAAAATCGGCGAAATCTACATAAGATGAATCATTGCCGGTAAAACAAAACATGCACAACCCAAAAACATCAATTTTTTAACATAATAACACTTCCCGATCAATATAAATAAAAGAAGCGGGTTGTGTCGGAGATACAACCGTTAATTAAGTTTAAGTGGATACTTCTTTGTTGACTGTACCCGCAAAATATATATCTGAATTAATTTACTAAACTCTGTATAAGTACAGATAAATCGGTATATATGGCAACATTGACTGACGTAGCTCATTTGACCCGCGATACATTGAAAATGGCGGTCATTTCAACATTATTTTCATGTCTGCCAGATAAACTAAATAACATTTTGTGATTAACAACTAATGGCAAATAAAGAAGGATTAAAACATGTAACAAACAATTATTTGAAATCAGATTAGGCTTCTCTACAAAAAGTTATTCCGGAAGTTACGTGATACATTTTGAACTGCACCCCTATACAAGAACGCGAGCAAAGAAGTATCCACTTCAAAAAAAGAAACACATAATTTATTTGGTGTGAAAAATAAATTATGCTTGTGTAATAACTACTATAGAAATGAACCAAATTGGACCTGGAGTTAACTTAATGCACCCGAGTTAATTCACCTGGGGGAATTAAGAACACTAAAAGTATAGTTAATTCACCTGTCAAATTCGCAAGATGTTTTAAGTCCACTTAATACCCCTGAGGTGAATTAGGTTCACTGACAGTATACTTTACAGGGTACCCTGAGAGAGATAAGGTTTAAGGTTTAAGATCATTTAATCTCATAAAGAATTGTACAATTCACTTACATGAGATAAACACATAATTAAAAACAAAAAATTGTTATGAGCGCAAAAGTAATAGTTTAGTGTCTTAACACTAAACTGTTACTTAAGTAAAAAATAAATAAAAATAAAGGGTACTTGTACAAATAATTATCTAGTGCCGCTCGCACTGCATGCAGCGAGCGACAATAACAGCAAAACATGTATTGCACGGAATCGTTATAACTAGATACGGCATGCGTACGCTGAGCGAAGTTCAGTATACAGAAGTTAAAATATCATCAATGGATCTCACTTTGATCCTAAACCCTTTAAATCATGCCATTTGCTTTCTTTTCTATCCTCATTATTATTCGACCCTTATCTAAGACGCTTCACTAAGGCCCTGGACTTGAAAACACTTGTCTGTGAATTGTTGTTTGCCAATACATTAAAAAGATTCATATTATCAGTAAAACGGTGTATATTTCCAAATAAGTATGCTTAAATTTCGTTACTCCTGCTGCTTTATATAGATACCATTCTATTTTCCGCCAACCTTATTTGCACTCCAAACACAGAAAATCACCTCACAATCCGAGGATTCCACAACATTTTCTTATCAATAGGTATACACAAATCGAATTACCGTAAAAGCGACACAAGCAGAAAAAACTAGGGTAAATTCTCCAATATTCCCCCATGAAAGAGGAAAGTGGGGCGAATCGAATCATAAATCATAATCCCGCGGATGACGTCATATAAATTATTCAGAGGGCGTTGGGGACAAGCCGATGATAACTAATAGTACTTTGAAAGCTTTTTAATGATTTTCGGGGACAATTAATTAAAGGGCTACGTTACTAAAATTACTTTTGAGAATAGCACTTGTAAGAAATTAATATTCTAAGGTAGCCAGCAATGGTATGTACTTACAAACCGAGGAGAGGACAAAAAGAAGGCTTTTTGCCCTGCCTTTGGACACCTAAATAGGCTTTACATAGTTGAAAAAGAACTGGTAACGTATATACCTACACGCTTTTTGATATTCTACCAATTATAAGTCTTAAAGGTGTGGAAATAGTACATTGTGATACAAGTGAGCTATGTTGATCATCGCATCAGGGGCGGAATTGTCACGCGAACCGCAGGTGAGCGTGATAACAGAGCCGAGGATATAATTATCAAAGCTCACGCGTGTCATATGACGTTTTTCAACACATTTGCAAGGAAAAAATCCTTTCCATAAAATAAAAACGTTACAGGCTCCTAAGTTGTTTTCTTAAGTTATTGATGACAACAGGTTTTTATTCACATACATTAATTTGTACATCTCCATGAGTGTACAGTGGCGTCAATTCTATTTATCACTTTTCTACTCACCACGAGTCAACATTTTTAATAATAACCAAACACGCATCATCAATGTTTACAAATATTTGTGAAATTACCTATAATGGCGCGCAACAATTTTTCTTTCGTGAAGTTCGCGCAGTGCGCCCGCAGCAAGGCTTAGATGAAATCTCTAAATAGCCAATACAAAATAAAATAAATATTTTCTTATTAAATATAAATTCATGTAAAATGTTATCAAAAGTAAATAGTTTTACTAAATGAAACGTTTCTATATGATATCCAAAAAGAAATAATCAATTAATTCACAAGAAGGATTTAATTTGTTTAGTCGAGTAAGAATCCATTTGCCGAGAATTAAAAACAAACCTGTACTTATATAACCCGGTCAATTTAAGAATGCGCCGAGTCCATACATACACCTTGCTGCAAGGTGCCAACGTGTCTTAATCGGGATATAAACATAACTACACGAGTGGTGTAATGTTATAAAACACGCGTGTTTAATACCCAGGATTATGAGCCTAAAAGCGGCTCAATAAGAGGCACGTTACGAGCAAATGTGTTGAAAAATATATTGCTCATTGTTACATAGATATGATTAATTAATTTCAGTCCAAAATGTGTTATAGAATGTACTTTTTTGGATATCAGGACAATTCTCAAGCTACTGTAGCCTATTGGTTAAGGCATGCGGCTGTCAAGCTGCGGTCGTTGCTTCAAATCCCGGCTCGTACCAATGAGTTTTTTCGGAAATGAAGTACTAAATACTTATCGTTAGCTTTTCAGTAAAGGAAACCGGTCTTATCCCAATAAGGTCTAGTTTTCCCTCTAGGTTGGAAAGCGGACCCCGGGCTCCGGGCACAACCGGGAATAACGCTAGGAGGATGATGAGACAATTCTTTATTGAGACAATCGTAATAATTCTCAGCTCAAACACGATGATGTTATGTTAATATTTCATTACATAACTCTAGATTAATAAATGTTAAATGTGAAGTACTTAATTGAACTCCGGTCAGTTATAAATAAAGGCTTGCAAGATTTGAACGAAACATATAAACATTATACAACACAAACATACATAAACATTATACAAAGATAAATTAAATACCTACTGAAAACTGAATGTTATAGGTACGTACTTATATTGCCCACCTTATTAAAAAAAAACGTTTTCATCTGCTAGCGTTTTAGTCATATTGCATTTATTTAAAGATAACTTTACAGTTAACACAGGTCTAAAGCAATATTTATTTTAAAACTCAGATAGGAGTAAAGTAAATTTTAAAATACGAGTACCTACGAAGTGCGAGAGCGTACATAATAGCATTGTAAACACCTGGTTTAGGTACTTAAATAGAAGTCTAATAGTTCAAAGTTTCTCGATGCTTAAAGCTGGCTTCGCATGGAAAGTCGGTATCTATCTTCCTTAATCAGCCAGGATCTAGCCTAGCAGAACTGGATTAAACCGGTTAGGAGAGGTTTAAGTAACGAGTTCCAATAAGGCTGCATTACTGCGAAAAGGCGTAAAAAAATATTACGTGAAGAGAAGCTCACTCTAGGCGCGGAATCCATAATGCGGAATCCATGAATGCGAAAGTGTGTCTGTCTGGGTGTCTGTTACCTCTTTTATGCAAACCGCTGAACCGATTGAGATGAAATTTGGTATGGAGATAGTTTGAATCCCGGGGTAGGACAAAGGATAGTTTTTATCCCGGAAATCATCCTCTAACGAGGTGAAATAGGGGATGAAAATTTGTATGGAGCTACGATATAAACGAGTTCTATGCGGACGGAGTCGCGGGCTGAAGCTATTAGGTAATAAAACTTTCGCAGGGGAGGTTTCGAATAAAATGAGCTCTTGTTATTACAATAACAGTGTTTTTGTGCTTTTATATCCGAGCTATATGGATAAGATGATACATATCATGATACACATAGATGTGTAGGTAGTTATATAACATGAAGGTGTAAGTAGTTCCATCAAGGTTTTTTTGCAACTTATATTTAGTTTAAAAATGCCTTTAGCTCACAGCTAAAGTTTTAAAAACGATCATCTGCCATAGCTATCCTACTTAACCTTAAAATTTTATTTGATAATTAAAGTATTTTAATGTAATATTTTTATGATGAAATTTTTAATATTTTACAACCGTTTTCACACCCGCTCCGCATATCTAATACGCGACCTTGTCTGATACCTTAACTAAATTACTACCTGAAGCCTCAGCATGTAGTTTACAAAAAACTATAGATAATAAGACAATGCCAGTGGTGGAGGGAGGCAGTTGATTCGCTATGGAATGGAGCAATAAAGGAAGTTTCAAGTTTCAAGTATGTTACTTTTCCCCATTTTCCCGCTTTGTACATAATCGTAGGAAAAGTGTGTCAAGGTTTATTAACATGTGTCAAAACTTTGTCATCGTAATACAACGATTTTTTTAATAAAATCATGAATCATGTCCGTGTACCTAAGGTTTTGAATAAAATCTTTCAAAACTGCATTTAAGTAGGTAAATTATATTTACAAACAGATTAGATTTTAAAATTACGATATACGTAACTTTTTATTATAATTTGTATTGAACATAAACATTGATAATGTATGAGGCTGACAAGACCTAATTTGTTGAAATAATATTATTTAAACAGTTTTTTAAGATAAGTTATTTGTACTAGCACATTAAAAAAATATAAGTTAATATTCATAATATTCCCAAGACCGTAGACGGACTCGAAACATAATTGGACGAAATCGGCTCGATAGAAAATAACTGGCGACCGATTTTTGACTTTCGAGCGCTCGAATCTTTCACTCGAAAACTGACAAAAATTTGAAATAGCGATAGAAAATTTAAAAGCGAGTGGTATTGACCACTCGTATTCAATTCTATCGGTAGAAAGTTAGTGCCTGCAAATTTGACACTAAAATCGTATTAACTTTTATTTAATTTTCGAACGCTCGAAAGTCAAAAATCGGCCCCCTGGTCTTCAAATCATCTTAAACGGTTCTATGTCCTTATTTTTTTGACGTATATCTGCAATTGAAAACATGAAGTCCACATATTCATACCTAAACTGCTAACGAGCCATATTTTACAAATAAAACAAACTTTTTTACAAGCTTTATATTAACTTGCACCGTTCGTGTGTATGTAAATATGTAAAGTATGTAAGTATGTAAGTTGTCCGTCAAAATTTGCAATCCATTTTTCAGTCACTTCCTATTATCCAATTGAGCTGAAATTTTGCAAGCATATGTATATCGCATGACAATGCAATATTATGATGACTTGAAGCTGATCTGATGCTGGAGCTGGAAGGTGGCCATATGAACTCCGCAATAAAACGACACAACCCCATCGAGTTTGGGCTCATTAGAATCGTCTCAATGAGTAGGTACTTGATGATGGTATGCAGAAAAGTACAGTCGGCAGTAAAAGCTTGTAGGTGCCAAAAAGGAATTTTTTGACAGAAACTTATTTACTCGTATTTCAATATTTATTCATTATTATCGGAGTAACGTTTACTCCGATACAAATAGACTGTGTGCGCGTTTTTGGAGTTGACAGCGGCAGCGCCTTAATTTTTTCCTTTGTTAGTTGGCTCTATATATTTTTTGGTTTGCCCTGTGTCCAACCGTATAGTATTCACTAAGGCATTTCAAATGCAGAGTGCGCCTTTAGCACATTCAGCTTTTATTTTACAAAAATAATGAATTTAAAACGTCGACATACCAGACGGGAGAAAAAACAAAGCACAACCCGGTGGTCCATCAGACACTAACTCTTCGCATTCAATTTGTATTCGTCCTAACACGTTTGTCAGATGAGAGAGGTGAAGTGTGCAAAACACATTTTGGAATGCGAAACGCAAGTGTCTGATCGGACCCCTGAGCTGCACAAAGTGAGATAAAGTGATATCATTGTGCCCGTGGCAGAAGCAATGTCTTGCACTGACACTCTTAATAATAGGTACCCATGCGGCAATTCTTTATCTATCTCTTGAAAGTTAGTTTTTGTATTGAGGCGTTTCAAAAAGTGTTTTCAAAGAGTAAAACGGGACCCTATTACTAAAGGCCGAAACGCACTGAAAGCGGTGGCGGTGCGGCGCGGTGCGGTGCGGAGGCGGTACCGGTTGTAATGTTCGAACTAATGCGAAAGGGTCCGCATATAATACCGCGGCGGGACGCGGCGCGGCGCGGTATTCTGTGCGGACCTTTTCATATTAGCTCGAACATTACAACCGGTACCGCCTCCGCACCGCACCGCACCGCGCCGCCACCGCTGTCTGTGCGTTTCGACCTAGACTCGGCTGTCCGTCTGTCTGTCTGTCTGTCCGTCTGTCCGTCTGTCACCAGGCTGTATCTTATGAACCGTGATAGTTAGACAGTAGAAATTTTCACAGATGATGTATTTCTGTTGCCGCTATAACAACAAATACTGCAAGTCTTTTGTTTGCCTACTACTCGTACTTAAAATATGTTTTTTATCGCATGCCGATTCCGATCCTAGTGCGGGACCTACACAAAATTGGCAAATTAATAAAGTTCCTGAAAGGTTTTTTTGGCATTATTGCACATCATTAGAAAGAGGAAAGACTAGAAAACTTTTGTAAAGAATTTTAAGAATTTGATAATAGTTATTATTTAAATTGTACATCAAATTATTCGAAGACGAAAATTTTGCACCTAGAATATTTTTTTGAAGGTCAACACAAAAATAAGTAGACGTTACGTCACGCAAATAATTTTGACTTTGATAGATACGTACACCGTAGAACCCTGTCATTTTAAATGCTACATAATCCTAGTAACCCGTATTGACATAGCATTAACAACGGCAAGGTTCTATGATGGCCTAGGAATCAAATTGGTCGACTGTACAACATTAAACATTACAATTGAAAAAAAAAGGACACCCTTCCACTTCCTTTTCTTTTCAAATCAGGTTCAACCCGCAGACCCCTAGAATTAAAAAAAAAATTAAAATCAATTTAAAAAATAAACTCGGGGTCACAAATTTGTTTTGAATGCCGGAAATGATAGCAAATGACCCAAACTAGGTACCTGCCATTTTAATTTGGCAAACGATGGACCAAACAGCCTGTATAATATTAAGCTAACATTATCACGCGAGGGAGACAACATTTTGGGGCCTTCAGTCGCCTCATCATCGTATCATCATATATCAGCCGACAGACATCCACTGCTGGACATAGGCCTCCCCCAATGAGTGTCACAACGACCGGTCCTGCGCATTCCGCATCCAGCGAAATCCCGCGACCTTTAAATAAAATAAAATAAAAAAAGATTTATTGTCGCAAAAAAACACAAAAAAAACACAAAATCACAAAATTGAACACTGATGTAGATACTTATATAAAACAACACAATGCAGAAAATAAATGATGCGACAATAGGCTCGGGGCTCAGCGTTTGCTGCTAGCCTGTCGGCTATACAGCGCTGTTTTTCAGCCCGCACCTACAACACGGGATACAATATAATTAATAGCTAGCTGCAAGGGGAACATTCGCATTACTCGTAATGAACTTTTACTTTTAAAGACTAAATCATGCAATGCTAGTTGAAAAATAAATAAATATTTATTATAACTTAGTATTACAAGTATATAAAAAAAAAACAGGTCAGTAACATTGAGTATTCCGTCCAGCAATGGAGTACCAAGTGGTTTAGTACTATAAATAAGGGTATTTAAATGTGGTCATTGTTCACGTAGCTGGTTTTGTAATATAATTCTCTGCACATTAATTTTGAGGGTGGGTAGAGACATACTGGTACGCAGGGGGGGGCGGCAGGTCGTTCCATATTTTCGAAGCACGATATCTAAAACTTCCCCGGAACCCCATCGATCTGTGTTCGGGCATAATCACTTTGTTTGCATGCATACTCCTAACACCTCGATTTTAACACCTTTACCAGTCCACCTAACTTGTGGGGGGGGGGGTCTACCCACGCTGCGCCTTCTAGTACGTGGTCGCCACTCGAGAACCTTTCTGGCCCAACGGCCATAGGTTCTACGTGCAATGTGCTACAGTCACCTAAATAAGATGAATTGAGTCTCATTTTAGTACCAGAAAGTAAAATATTTCCGCTTTACAGTAAAGGTTTTAATCCAAATTGATTTGTTTTTACCCGAGCTTGAAGTAAACAGAGACTGCAAACAGTATCAATCTAATTTATGCCTCATAGCTGAGCATGACGAATGCTAACAAATGTAGCCATTTGTTTCATAAATCTAAGCTTTCCTAAATAAAAAAAGGTTTTTAGTGAAAATGTTTCGTTTCCATTTCTGGGTAAGTAAAAAAAAATCGGTCAAGTGCGAGTCAGACTCGCGCACCGAGGGTTCCGGACCACCCCGTACAATAGACTCAAGTCCACTATAAACTGACACTCACTAAGTATGTGTTCACATACTTATAGCGTGTCAGTTTATACTGGCCTTAAAAATTTTCAGTGATGTAACAAAAACTTACGGTTTTCGCAATTTTTCCTTTATCTGTGCTATAAAACGTTGCTTCGTACCAAATTTCAAGATTCTGAGTTCACGGGGTTGATTCCCTTGCGAGTTTTGAAAATTTGCGGCATAAACGGCTGTATCTTTTGATTGCGTTGGCTTAGAAGTTTGATTTTTGCACAGCTCCAAGGGACTGTAGATTTGATTATTTAAATAAATTTCAGCTTGATACCTCCACGCGATCCTGAGAAAAAAGTGGCTGTGACATATGGACGGACAGACAGACAGACAGACATGACGAATCTATAATGGTTCCGTTTTTTGTTATTTGGCTACGGAACCCTAAAAAGGGTCTTGACAGACTAACGGACGGACGGAGGAACAACAAAGTGATCCTAAAAGGGTTCCGATTTTTCCTTTCGAGGTACGGAATCCTAAAAACAAGTTTTTCACAAGGCAGCTCTTTTGGCAGCGCATTTTTTGTATTTATCAAGAGAAAAATGTTTACTCTGTCGGCGATTTTTTTGTTAAGATCTGTTTGTAATCAAGGAAGTGAATTTATATCCGTAAATACGGTGGAGCTAATTTAAGTTCGTTTTATCGTTCGTTCGTTGAATTGTAAACATTATTGTCGACATAAGTAGCGTAAATAATCATTTTATTAGATACCTAACCCTATCCGAAATGCGAAGAACTATATGCCAATGCACTAGACTCTAGCTAGAGTGTAAAGGCTTAATGCTTGGTGATGTGTAATCATAACTTCTCACTCTTAAAGCCCCTAGGAGGCTAGCAGGTGTAATACAATGCGATCAAATACTAAAATTACTGCTGAAGGTCTTTGTCCACGATACGTCATTTGAAACACCGCAGGCACAGTAGATAAATAGCATAATATAGCAGTAAAACAAATCCGTACAAACGTCCGATGCTATGCACTCACACAGGTCGCGTCGCTTCATAAAACTACACAAAAATATGAGATCTCTAAGGGCTTTCATATTGATTTTCACTGTGACAAGGTACGAAGTGGCCCAGAAATCAAATTGGTTGACCGTACAAGTCGGGGTAGTCTGCGGCGGTATATACATTAGTCCGCGTACCGCGCGTAGAATAGCAGTCATCATCATCATCATCATATCAGACGAAAGACGTCCACTGCTGGACATAGGCCTCCCCCAAAGAGTTCCAAAGTGACCGGTCCTGCGCCACCCGCATCCAGCGGACTCCCGCGACCCGCGCGCCAAACTTAAGTGACAGTGGGCGGGGCACATTGCACGTAGAACCGATGGCCGTTGGGGCGGAAAGGTTCTCGAGTGGCGACCACGTACCGGAAGGCGCGGCGTTGGTAGGCCCCCCACAAGGTGGACTGATGAACTGGTAAAGGTCGCGGGAGAATAGCGGTGTAAACTAAAAAAAAAATATTACTCCAAAAAAAGGAAGGCAAAAATATGCCTAGTGACGAAAATACCATTCGATATCTCAAAAAATTACGAAGCTACAACCGTTTTAATATTACTAGAAGAGAGACATCGTGGATCGTGACGTCACGACCCCCGAGCGTCATAGTAAATGACGGGTGACAGAATATACCCCCCCTTAATACTTTGGACACTTATATATTTGTGATTATTTAATCCCCTGCCTTACTTATTTCTCCACTTGACAATATTTTTAATTATTGGTTATTTTATTTGGTGTCTACACCCCCATTGGTTTGAAATGGAGTACACGTGTAAAAAGGCCTTAAGAGACTCTAGTTTAGATACTGCCTTAGCTAATAATATTTACTGTGTCTAAGGACTCGAAGGATCTTTGAAAAATCGTAGATGGACAGTATAATATCACTGTATGTAAATGTAGAAGGTGCGTACCTTGTACAGTGACCCTAAAGTTCACTGTACAAGCAAAAGGCTATTATTCTCCCGAATTTGAAGTAAACATTATTTGTTCTAGGACTAAATACTAGTGAATCCAATCATCAAAGTTTTTACGCCAGTTTAATGCCCTGTAGGTTTTCTAACAAATGTTGTATAGATACCTATTCCTACAAATAAGATAAAGTTTTATTGCTGCAGTTTAAGCCTTGAATGGTAAAATTAGAAGATGTAAACGACTATAATAAATATTTATTTATTTAAACCTCAGTCCACAAATAAGAAAAACGTAATACTTAGTACTTCTTGCCTCAAAGCATTATCAACGATAAGGCTAAACTGAAAATACGTTTTTTTATGTTTTACAGACATATATATTATATATTTCTGGACATACGAAGTCGGTTCGCGTTTGTCAAATTGATAATCAAAATTTGACGAATGTGTTGAAATGCTGAAGTGAGTAATTATGTGAAAAATTAATCATAGGAACACATTTTTGAGTAAATTTTAGAATATAGTTTGTGATCAACGTGACCAGCAAGAAACGCGTTTGTGTAAAACCGTGCAAAATTTCCTCATCAATACTAATATTGTAACAAGTGAAATCAAAACATTTTTCAAAATATCCAACAGCTTTTTTGCAAATATTATAGCCTATGTCACTCCCACGATTATGAGGAATCCAACGACACCTCATATGTTGAAATCCGTCAAACGGTTTAGGCTATAGGGCGTGTCAAAGAATAAAACATACACACATACATACATACTTATATCTTACCTACATACATACATACGCTCGAAAAACAAAACCCTCCTCTCCTTCGGCAGTTGGGTAAAAAGGAAAAGTCTGTAAGATTGTAGATTTGTAAGTTTAAGAATACGTTTGTAAGTTTGTAAGGAATGGATAATCTTCGGAACCGCTTATACGATTTCAAAAATTCTATCTCCTGCGTGTAGAATGGACTTTCTGGATGGTTATATATGCGTTCTTTGTAATACGAGGCGAACCCGCGCGGTCAGCTAGTGTTAATACAAAATCCCCAACCTTTAATGGATTTAAACAGATCTTTAGACATTCTGGTACCTCTAATTATAAACTTTTTCACTTAGAAACGTGACTTCGTGTGGATTTGTGGACTCCATCCTCTAATTAAAGTAAGAAAAGAAAAGTTGGAGACAAACAAGGGTGAATAATGGTTCGTATTCACTTGGATTTTCTACGTATTTGTAGGAGCATAATAACTCTTCAGACTTTGCTATAAAAAAAAAAAAAACATATTACATATTATATGATATGATATGATTTTTTTATCTCACAATATACAATTTCACTTAAAACTATTACACACACACTATCTTACACTTAATCATTCAACAACGCTATGGTAACAAGCTTTTTTCTATAAGCAAGGAACTTATGACCGATGGTACCTATATCAGTAAAAGGTTTTAAAATAAGAATGAATGGCGGCAACGTGACAAGTAAAAGCTGCAAGTAACAATGTATAGAAAGGTATGTCAAAAATAAAAAATTGCTTCTATTGAACCAACTCCCAGTATTAGAAATATAACAATTTATTTTAATTCAATTAATAAATAATCGATGTATCCATTAACATCCAAAATAGCTGAGCCGTTTTTGTCACATTCCAAGATCTAAACATTCAAACATTCCTAACTGTTATGTTTCTAATTTTCAGGTTTGATAAACACCAGTTTGTAAAGAAATAAGAAAAAAATTATGCTTGTCTCTAATATCTCACAATATTTTGTCAGTGTGTAGTTTGTGGTATCCTATCGACTGCGCCAAATCACTCAGTTATTATTTTCTAGAAAATATTAACAGCTATATCTTAAGGAAATGTTGTTATGGGCGAGAACAGGCTGGTGATGTTGATGAAGGAAGTGTTTTCTCTAGCATCATAGTGTAATTCAACAAGTTCCTAGTACCGACATCAGGCTTCAAAACTAATATATTTTAGTAATAAATTGATATTGTAAGCATCCTTGACGAAGCGTCCGAGACGCCGCTTTTCTATTAGGTACTTTCTCATCGTCTGCAAACTCTGCTTGTTTCCAATATCTCACAATACTTCGTCAGTTTAGGGGATTTCTTATCCTGTCGACTGCGCCAGTTTACTCAGTATTTTCTAGAAAAGTGTTTACCTCAAGGATTTTAATAATAAATTGATATTGTATGCATCCCTGGCAAAACATCGGAGGCGCCGCTTTTTATTATTACTTTCTCCTCTATTGCTAAAGTCAATGCATTGAGCTAATTCTTTAGATTAAAAGGCAAGCAGACCCCATGTCGTCGTCCGAAGTAATAACCGAGGATGCTACCAAGACGACGCTAACAGAAAGAAAAGAGGTATTAAAATGAAGATGATAGGAAGTAGTTTTTCAAGCTTAATACTGATACGATAAAATAAGTTCCTGGTATGGATACCAGGGAGTTTATTTGGCGCAACGTATTATTGATAATTATTATATTGGTATGCATTCGTTATCCGCGATACCACAAGCACCAAGTGAGTAAGTTAGAACCGTTGAATAAGGGACTTCTTAAAAGAAGGTTCACTCTATTCATATTGAGTTCTGCTAAACGTACTAAACAAATATACGAATATGTATCGCGTCACGTTGCGAGAAGACATAAATCTACCCTTCTCTTCTAGTTTGCACTGTACGAGTAAGACAAAAACACTGACTCGTGCGTGATTTGGCAACAAGTTGTGCTGCTCCCTTGTTCTCATGTACATATACATGGTATATCTGATATACAACATTTTTAGTGCCAGCAAAAAGTCTAAATTTTATTCCTCCAATAAATAAGCTAACTAATAAGTAAGCGGCTATAATAGTTAGGGAGCTGGCGAGCAAAATTTCTATATGATCAGCACACAAGGCAGACGTTATTATTAGTGATATTTATGCCCTAAGAAACATCAAGGACCTTGTCTGCCACCATGGTGGCGCTGCGTTGTAAATTTACAGCGTTTCAAAAATGTAAAAAAAAAAGGTATGGTATATTATGCGCACACGTCTGCTTCTGGGGCTGACGATCACAGTCATCCTGGAAACACAAAGAATCGAAAAGGCAGACATCCAGGGCTCTAACTTTTGTAGTGTTCAATTTTTTAATTTTTTTACCGAAATGCTCGCCAGCTCCCTAAATATAAGTAAATTTCTTCCGCATTATTGTTGTTGTTGACGTATCGTGCAATCTTACACCAATATCATAACAATATTATGTCAAGGCAAACAGACTCAGATATCAAAACTAAATGGATTTCAATAATAAATCGTTATTTTATGCACCCGTTGGCGTTGGACGGTGCATGCATTTCATTTCCGCTCCGGACGCTCGGTACCGCCTATTCTCGGTCCTGTTTAGATCCTAAACAGGGAATAAATTAAAGGGTAACAAAGGAAAATAGCCTAGGAATACCTACATTTAGTAGTGCTAGCTTATTCTGGGTTCTGGTGAGATCCGAAGTGGCGAAAATGATAAAAGGGTTACATGGCAAATAGTTTAGGAGTATACTACTGAGAGAACAAACTGCTCTGAGTTTTCTGCTATCTAGCAATAGGGGAATACATTGTAGGGATACATGGGAAAATAGAGAATATCTTAGTGAGAACATTGTTTGTCCCTAAGTTGTAATAAAGTTTGGTGATTGAAATATTTAGACGTCTGGGTACGTATTACTACTTAGTTGTTGGAATGAAATTGAAACGTATAGAGCAAGTCATGTTAAACAGGGCCGCGATTCTATTCTTAATGACAGAAATAGACATCCCTGCGATATGGTTTTTTTCATTTATTAACCGACTTCAAAAATAGAGGTTATTTTTTATTTTTATTTATGTTCGCCGGGTTCTCCGTCAATTGTGGACCAATTTCCAAAATTCATTTTTTCATCGAAAGAGTATACTTCTGAGGTGGTCCCAATGTCACCAAGTCAGAATCTGATGATAGGATCCTAGGGAACTTGAGGGCAACCCTTACATTTTATAGGCACGCGTGTAGTAATGTCAGTATTTTCTATTAAAACTCGTGTATTTACCCGCGGAAATCGCAATTTTGGTGAAGTGGACCTGATGATGAAGACCACAGATGACTTACGCAGATCCTCAAAGATTCCGCCATGATTCCGTTGATGTGAAGAAGGTGAATGAGCTGAGGTGTTAATTCTGAGATCCTAGGGGAATCGGCGGAACTCCTCAAATATTATCAGCCCACACATAGCGACTTGGGTTTTTTCTGTAATGATCAACGCATTTGCTCTCGGTGAGCAGTTCATGTGGTAAATTGGAAAGGAAATGTGGAAGTTTACATGTACTTATGTGGCTTGACGAAGTACTGAATTGAAGTCGGTTGAAACTTTGTTTTTAGAGTATTTTATGAAAATTATGAAATAAGCATAGAATGCATATTGGTAATATTTTGGATTGGTAATCCTCCTAGCGTTATTCCCGGTTGTACCCTAAAGGAGCCTGGGGTCTGCTTTGGCCCCTAATCCTAAGATGATAAAGGTTTATTTTCTCTAAATATGTATATAATGACTTAATTTTACCCTATGTGACTATTAAAACATTATATGAGTACATATACCTATCTAACCTCCGTTTCCTTCTCTAGTGTTATGATTGCTGACTACGTAGTAAAGACAATCTGAAGATCAAATTATATTCGTCGTTTCTAATCCTTTTCGCATTTCAATCAGCTTCACGCACTCGCTTCTACACGCGCCAAACTACTATGTCAGAAAGAGAGCGAAACATAATGACGTATGCGATTGGAACATGAATGGGATGAACCTAGTGGTGCAGGTAATATAATGATAACGTGCAAGTGGTTGAAGTTTATGGGGCATTTTCAGTTTAATACATAATAAAGTTTGTGATTGCAAATTGCTTCATGCGCATGAAATCAAATCCATCCATACCGTCCATACTCATACTCATACTCATACTCATTTATTCATAAAATATAAAAATTTACATGTCAAAAATAGAATTATAATATGTCAAATGAATTTGATTATTCAACTAGTATAACATAACAATATTTAAGTATGAGTAACAAAATGTCATAATTAGAATTATAATATGTCACATGAATTTGATTATTCAATTTATATAACATAACAATATTTAGGTATGAATAATAAAATGTCAACATTATACAATGATTACAATTATTATTATTACCAATATTTTATATATACTCCTTAAAATTATAAAAAGCTTTATCAGTCAGCCATTTTTTTAGCATACTAATCCATACTATCTATACTAATATTATAATTGCGAAAGTGTGTCTGTCTGTCTGTAACCTCTTCACGCTTAAACCGCTGAACCGATTGAGATGAAATTTGAAATGGAGATAATTTTAATTCCGGGGAAGGACATTGGATACTTTTATTCCGGAAATCGTCCCCTAAGGGCTGAAATGGAGCTACGATATAAACGACTTCCACGCGGACGAAGTCGTGAGCAAAAGCTAGTATTATTTTAAATGCGAAAGTAACTCTGTCTATCTGCTTGTCTGTTAGTTAACTTCTAACGCTTAAAGGATGACGCTAGAACGGGTCATACCCAAGCCCGGCCAAGCTACGGCCGGGCCATGAAGACACCGAGCCGCTTCCGAGCCTCGGCCGTGGCTCGGCCGCGCAAAAAGGCAGTCGTTTTTCTTAGAAAACGGCCCGGGCCGGATTCGGCCCGTTCTAGCGTGAGTCATCCTTAAATCGCTGAACCAATTTAGATACACTTTGGTATGTAGATAGATAACATGGGAAGGACGTTAAATCGTTTTTACAAGCTTTCTATTAACTTGCAATGTATGTAACTTTGTAACTATGTTTGTTGGGGTGAAATCTTACAACTCAATTTTGAAGCAGATAACCTCAACCGATTGAGATGCAATGTTGTGTATTAATTAGTATAGTTTGAATGACAATTTAATATTATGGTACCATCGAGCTGATCTGATGATTTATTTAATCGTATGGCATATATTATTTTTGGCCTTTATGAGTTTGTCACTCTTTAGTACCACCCAGGGGACACGTGCAGGGTTGTGGTAGGTAGCTCCTGCGGGCGCGAGTGACATTTGTCCCCCCTTTGTCAAGTGAGTGGGCAACTCGACTGTTAGAGGTTCTTAAGCCACCCGACGGCCTCTAACTCGGCTTAACGACTACTGTCATAGACAGCAACCGGGATCAACTGCTTAGCGTGCCTTCCAAAGCACGGAAGCGCTCATTTATAGTAACCACTCAAAGGCGGTCACCCATCCAAAGACTGACCCCTGCCGTCTTTGCTTGACCTGCGTTATCGTTTCCGATACGCAGGCGCCGCCGGGCTATGAACGCTTCAATCGCGATTAAGCGCTGAATTCCCATGGCCATCTTCTGTCGCGATCTGATGATGGAGACAGAAGATGGCCATGGGAATTCAGTACTTCACCAACGTAACCCAGTTGAGTTTGGGCTCGTTAGTATCGTCTCAATGAGTAGTTGATGACGTTACACAGAAAAGTACAGTCGACTTAAAGCTTGTAACAAAATTTTTATTTTTGGCAAAAACTTTTACCCCGGAAATTATCCGTTAAAAGTGTCGGGTGAGTTGTTACGGATTTTATCCGTAACGGTGCTAAAAGCGAGATATAAAAATGCAAAATAAATTTTATTCTTTCTGTAGGCACTAGGCAGTATGTAGGTACTTTAACACACTCCCTTCCAGTAACACTCCTAGAGGGCGCTCAGTTAATAGGCGCTTTCCTCTACTTAGTGGGGAAACCACGGCATCAGCCACGAGTTTGGCAGTGAATGTGTCAATGTCAGAAACAGGTGAAAATCTGATTTATCGACTCAGACATCACTGCAATTACTCTGGCAGTAACTATGACTAGTGGCGTAATTGAGATTTGAGGGAGACGGGTGAGATAGGTGGATATACATACGGAAGTAGTCGAAGACAGCAGTAGATTTATGGTGGCGTTCGGACAATTATTGGGCAAAAGGAATTAACGGTATACTTGTGTACTTACTGATTTATAACTTACCTACGCCTTTTCATTAGGCTTACTAAATATTTTAACGGCCTCCGTAGCCCAGTGGGTAGTGACTCTGCCTACGAAGCTGGAGGTCCCGGGTTCGAATCCCGGTCAGGGCATTTATTTGTGTATTTATCACGAATATTTGTTCCTGAGTTATGGATGTTATGTATATAAGTATCTATATGTATGTATCTATTATATATATCATCGCCTAGTACCCACAACACAAGCCTTACTGAGCTTACCGTGGGCCTAGGTTGATTTGTGTAAGATTGTCCCGTAATATTTATATATTTATTTATTTTATTTATTACCACCCATATTTCCATAATACGATAAACTTGTCTTGCATTTGCGCAGGTGTATTATAATATATGAAAACTGAGTGGTACGCAGTACCACTGCGTTTCCACGCCAATTAGGAAGCATTTATTTAGACATAGACATAGAAAAACTTTATTTTATATCGGATTTTATACATGCAGTGAACGAATCAGACTTAAGTTAAAACTTAAAAAACTTGTAATTAAATGGTAAAAAGTTCCTGTCAAAAATTTCATATACAAGCTTTTATTCCCGCGACTGTACTTTTCTGCATACGATCATCAACTACTCATTGAGACGATTCTAGCGAGCCCAAACTCGATGGGGCTGTGTCGTTTTATTGCGGAGTTCCTATGGCCACCTTCCAGCTCCAGCATCAGATCAGCTCGAAGTCATAATAATATTGTATTGTCATGCGATATACATATGCTTGCCAAATTTCAGCTCAATTGGATAACGGAAAAAGACTGAAAAATTGTTTGCAAATTTTGACGGACAACTTACTTACATACATACATACGAACAGTGCAAGTTAATATAAAGCTTGTAAAAACTATACAAGGAATAACAATGTGTGATACTACTAATAAATCCACGGTTAAAATCACGTATCAAATGTCACAACAGGTGACATGTTTCGAGCTCTTCGGGAGTTCTTCTTCAGGATGAATACACGAAACCGCAATATAATACACGAAAGTTTAAATTCAACCATGTATGATGTTAAAAAGGGGCTAAATACAGCATTATGTTGTAGTCAGTACCTAGGCCGCAACGCTGACTTTCAGTCCATGGACTGATAGCTGATAGATTACTGATAGCCTTGTGGGGATATTGAAGGCCGTGCGCTGGTTTGCCACCGTGAGATAAAATTAGAGATTTCTCTTTGCCCTATCCAACCACATTGTTGGTAGAAACTCAGCTTACGGAGCTAACGGTCGCGGTTCGATCCCCGATAAGGGGAAATCAATGCGGTAATGCCTCAACTGGGTCATTCAAGTGTGTCAAAGATACGGGAAGCGTATCAAACCTTGGGTTATTAATTACGCGGTTTCTGCATAGCTTCACCATGTTCATTATTTCGTTAGCAACGCGTACCTATAAGGTGGATAGTTATTTTCAAAGGAAGCGATATTTAAGCCGCTGCCGGGAATATTTGCTATTTGTTAGGAATATCTCGGGAATAACATATGTTAACTGTATTTTGTATTCAAGAAAACTGACAAATGCTGCAGTTGAATTCACCAATATTTATTCCATAGTTTGTAGAACAAAATATAATTAACAAAGTTCAAAATTCTTCACAACGAAAGTATTCGAAGCTTTGATTAGAAAAGAATGGAAGAGATTGGAAAATTCTGTTTCAGTCAAGCTAGGTTTCGGTTGCTCATGACATCTACGCCCTAGCTGCTAAAAGAATTACGTAGATTTTTGGAGTTTCCGAAGTGCCTAAGGCCTAGCAGCGTTTGCGGACTGGAACTTGGGTGGTACGGTATCTACTGGCCAAAAGGCAGTCTGTGGGTAAGCTTATTTGCCGCAGTCACGGTATAAAATAAAAAGAATGAAAACAAAAGCATTCAACGCCCAGGCGACATTGGCAACATTTTCCAGTGACCGGTTTCACTCAGAAGTTTAATTACAGGTTAATACGGCGGCCATGCTCATTGGGTCGAAAAGCGTGAAGCTGTTTAATGGGTTTCATATTCATGAGCTTCATATTCCTCTGCGATTTATAGTAGGGTCATGTAGAGTCAAAATAACAAAAGTCGTCTTTCCTGTTTTGCTTTTTTCTCGAGGAGGAAAATGCTGGTTTAGTGGAAAAGTATTTCATATCGGTCAGAGTCTTTTAAATCCAGTTGATGTATATATATAAAAATCCTTAAGCAACTTTTCATTATAAATATACTGGAAGATATTTAAATACTGTTTAATCCGGGTCTAACGCGATATTTATTTACCTTTGTTTCTGACGTTTTGTTTTTGCCATGGTTACGTCTCCTGGGTCACCCTTTAAAACAATTATTTTATGGGGTTTAAATCCACTAAACACGTGTTTTTGTCATATTGGTAAACCCATTCCATGGTGGGGCATCTCCTTAGCATGATCGGAGTTCAGTTTTTAGTACTTTTTCTAAGAAAGTCCGTTACTGTTGTCTCTTGGGGTACCGGGACAGAATAACAACAAGAAAAACTTGATTGGGCTTATAACACTTTAAACTCTCGCGCTTTGTACACATATTTAAATACTGTTTAATCCGGGTCTAACGCGATATTTATTTACCTTTATTTCTGACGTTTCGACACGGGTTGCACCGGTCATGGTCGCAGATAACTGTCGTCCCAGAGTGTTGTCAACAGAGATATGGGTTTACAATATCTCACTACCCTAGTGAAATATTGTAAACCCATATAAAAGAATACGGGTCGGTAAAATACCGTCATATTTTCTAAAATTTTGCAAGGTCGTAGAGTTTATTTTTATTATTGTCGTGATCTTTATTTATTCTACATCAACACAACAAAAATAACAGTAAAAAATGACGTCACCAGATTTAAATCGGACTCGTAACGACCCACGGAAAATACAACGTTAACGGAGCGATATATCGCAGAAATCGTCATTTTTGGACATTTATATTTGTAAGAGCGGATCCCGGAAAAGAATAGTATATAATGTAAATAAAACTAGTGTTAAATATAAAAAAAAACCTATTGCAGTTATTTAATTTAGGGTGACCCGAATTTTTGACCGCGAGTGTATTAGAATAAAATTGTGTCATAAACACTTGTTACCATATTACCCCAAATCACAGTGCTATAGCTCCACTAACTACGCACATACGCGTAGTACCTCCGTATTTCCATAAAGTAGACGTCTGTTATTCACTTGATAGAATTTAAAGGTCAATACAACACTTGTGGTTCCGGCAGGTGGGCAGGCGTAAAACTAGGCCTCAATTTGGTTCATCTATTTCACATCCTAATCGTATTTGAATATGTTACGCGCACTCCTTCTGGCACGTTAGAGTGGCGCATGTGAAAGTGAGTACGCCGAAATACACAACAAGCACGCAGAAACAAGCCTAATGTGGATGATGTCTGAAAACCACTTATAAATAGCCGTATTTAACACATTCAGTGCCGGGAACCCGATATCGAGTCCCAACGCCGTAGGCGCTTTCCGCTACATACGAGGAAACCCACGGAATCGGCTACGAGCGTAGCGCGTAGCGATTCGCAGCACTGAATGTGTTAAAGAACCCCACATTATACAATGAATACACATTCAAATTCATACCTACTTCTATCAATCAATCAATAAATCAAATAATTTATTTGCAGAAAAAGGATAGTTTACATATCTTAGAGTACATACATTATTGTTTCACCTTTTCCAGCTGTTTCAAACAGCATGCAAATATCATAACATTTTTGTAACTATGGTGGCCCTTAAATAATTCAATAACATTTGCAACAAATAATTATAATATTTAAGTATTTAACAGTTATTTAATTATGCCCACATTTTAAATTGTAACAATACTTACTTATATTATTCATTGTTATCATGACAAACATAAAATAAAATTTGTACAGACTAAAAACTACCTACATACATATACATCATATTACATTTAGTGGTTCAGGCACAGATGTATGAATATAAGGAGATCGGACATGGCGGCCGATTTGTATAGAGTGAGCCTGTCGCAAGTACATTAACCCACACAACGCCCAAGTAATTGACAAGACACGCACACATCTAAAACACACACACTTGTATACCTACACGCTTATTTGACAATAAACGCGCATCATATCAGGCATTTTGGGAAAAAACGTAATATTCTCTGCGATCAGCACGCGTGCACAGTATGGCAGTGTATGCCCATTGAGCATACAGCTGCGACACGGCCGCCGGCGGCTTGTCCTCTCTCTAGTATTCTATGCTCTGAGGGTTCAGGTATTCGTTGATGTTATAAAAGCACTGATTTAGGAGCCAAGTTCTAAGAGTTTGTTTAAACTTATTGCCCTCAAGTTCCTTTATTTCGACCGGCAACTTATTGTAAATCATATGCTCATGTTATAGGCATTTGTTCTATTACATGTTCTACTACATTACTATGTACCTATATGCAGTAACCCATTAAGCGCTAATAAATAATATCACACATGCGTCAATGCGCTACGTGCGATTGTCTCTACGTGCGATTGTCTCTACGTGCGATTGTCTCAACGTGCGATTGTCTCTACGTGCGATTGTCTCTACGTGCGATTGTCTCAACGTGCGATTGTCTCTACGTGCGATTGTATCTACGTGCGATTGTCTCTACGTGCGATTGTCTCTACGTGCGATTGTCTCTACGTGCGATTGTCTCAACGTGCGATTGTCTCTACGTGCGATTGTCTCAACGTGCGATTGTCTCAACGTGCGATTGTCTCTACGTGCGATTGTCTCTACGTGCGATTGTCTCTACGTGCGATTGTCTCTACGTGCGGATGTCCCTACGGGCGATTGTCTCAACGTGCGATTGTCTCAACGTGCGAATGTCCCTACGTGCGATTGTCTCAACGTGCGATTGTCTCAACGTGCGAATGTCCCTACGTGCGATTGTCTCAACGTGCGATTGTCTCTACGTGCGAATGTCCCTACGTGCGATTGTCTCAACGTGCGATTGTCTCAACGTGCGAATGTCCCTACGTGCGATTGTCTCAACGTGCGATTGTCTCAACGTGCGAATGTCCCTACGTGCGATTGTCTCTACGTGCGAATGTCCCTAAGTTCGATTGTCTCTACGTGCGAATGTCCCTACGTGCGATTGTATCCACGTGTCAGTGGCGGAGCACCTGTAAGCCGATTCCCACACTTTACTTGGCTTAGCCTGTATCGTGGGGTGTATATTCTAAAGTATTTCATAACTTTTTTTGATTCGGGTTGCTCAATGAAAATTTTCACCCACCGCCACTGCTACTGCTGTAGACTCTGCTACGTGCTACGGCGTAGCGCTATGAGAGCGTAGCTTAGCAGTGAATGAGTTAACACATTCAGTGCCGCGAATCGCTACACGCTAAGTACGCTCGTAGCCAATCCCGTTCTTTTCCTTGTATGAAGCGGAAAGTGACTACGGCGTTCATTCATTCATTCAAAGTGTTTAACACATTCACGGCCACGCTAATCTCGTAGCGCTACGCCGTAGTCCGTAGCAGGTTAAACCTCGTATGTAGCGAAAAGCGCTCGTAGCACTCTGACGCATATGTGTCGTCATGGGCACTGAATGGGTTACAAACTTTCACCTCTCACATCAATTGAAGGTAAATATTTCCGGACGAAAAAAATTTTTTTTTTCATTATCTTACAAAAAGCTCTAAAAGCTCCAAAAAGTATCCTACGTCCATTCCTGACAATGGCGTTTCAACGAACATTGCTGGGTTGATTTGTAAAACTGGCTGGACAGCATCGTACCTTATCGACTAAGAAATGCACATCAATATATCAGTGTGAAAACCGAGTCATATTTTTAAATCAAATCTTAAATTGATACAAAAATACACAAACATTTTCCCTCCATCCTCCCATAAATCACCAGATCTACTCTATTCCAGGTAAAACAGCAATAATACACCTATACGTCACAATATATCATCTCCCCTTTCCCCCATATTTCATCCCGGCGGGTCCGCTCGGAGTGAAATTTGCCATCGAAACGTTTTGCGTGCAAGCGTTTAGTATTTAGCTCTAGAACTCGTGCATTCAAGACCTTGCACAGAAGTCATATGTGCAGCGAAGTTAAATATAGTAAGTAGTGCCGAGTGAACTGTGGGCCAAGATCGCCACTGAATGGCAGCCCGACAGCTCGATACGGAGACGTGGCAGACCTCGGTGGCGATGGGGAGACGAGCTAGACTCCTTTTTAAAATAATGGCCTTAGACTGCTCAGATCGGGAGCATTTGAAAAAGTGGTGGGAGGCCTTTGCCCAGCAGTGGGACACTATAGGCTCACAACAACAACAACAACAACGAGTAGTGTGTCTGTGAGCTAAAGACCTCGCGAGTTTATCTTTAATACTTTCACTGCCAGAAACCCGCCTAGCGGGTGACTACCCCGTAGGCGCTTTCTGCTACTTAACGGGAAAACCACAGGGATCGGCTACTACGACTGAATGTGTTAAACAAATAACATGTAACAAATTACTATAGTAGTATATGTGACTGTACATAATGAAGGGCATTAAACACGAGTGTGGGTTTATGAAATGAGCCGAAGGCGAGTTTTATAATAACATTATGGGCGCCAAAATATATACCAAATGCCACCGGCGCCACCACACGCGCCGCAACTGGCGCTGCCAACTGCGTCAACGAGCCAGCCAAGGACAACACGCAGTGGACGGCGAGTCAACTTCCCAGACTATTACCACTGTCGACCGTAGCACCGGTCTCGGCAGGGGAGTAGTATGGGCGCATACCAAACTAATATATTCATGCGCGGGGCGCGCGCACAACGCTGCAGTTTGCGCCGCCCGTTGCGAACCGGTCCAGCCGGGCGCGTGCCCAGACAGCGAGCGCCGGCCGCCAGAGCGACCCAGACCGTCTCAGCGCACACCCGTACCACTTTGCGCCTCCACAGCCTAACGCTGCCGCGCGATATACTTACGCGAATTAACAGTTTTTATATTGTATCGTTTCCGTTTTCAATCTATCCTTCTGTAACGTCCATTTCATTCTTCATTATAATTTATATCATTCCTTTGTCTACGTGTTTTCTTCAAACCTTCTGTGCGAGTAAATTAGCAAGTAGGATCAAGAACTAGTACAAACAGTGTTACACTTCCTAAAACATCACACGAGTGTTTTAATGCCTAATTATGTACAGTTAATACTTTCACTGCCAGAAACCCGCCTAGCGGGCGACTACCCCGTAGGCGCTTTCTGCTACTTAACGGGAAAACCACAGGGATCGGCTACTACGACTGAATGTGTTAAACAAATAACATGTAACAAATTACTATAGTAGTATATGTGACTGTACATAATGAAGGGCATTAAACACGAGTGTGGGTTTATGAAATGAGCCGAAGGCGAGTTTTATAATAACATCACACGAGTGTTTTAATGCCTAATTATGTACAGTTACTCGTACATACACTATTTTATCTACCCACATGTTATAAATCCTCAATGATGTGTTCGGGAACCATTAGAATAACCGCCATTGCACCGCCATGGCCGACTAGATTTCAAATCATGACCAACTACATCATGCTGCACGACCCCAACACCGGACCTGATTTCCATAATATCATCGATTGTCGATGCTATTATGATTTTTATCTATCCAAATATCATAAACCCTCCATGATGCGTTCAAGAACCGCACATTATGACCACCATAAAACATTTTGTTAGAACAAATTTATTATCTGTGAAAGTGTTATTATTGCTAAATAATAACATCGATTTCGATAATACTCGTATTATTTCTTTTAAATTTCGAACATCTCTGAAAAACAAAGAGATGACGTTTGGTTCGAAATGAAGTGTCAAGTAATTTTAGAAAATAAAGAATTTTGTATTTTGTAAATACCTGCGATCTGAGACATTCTTTGTTATACCGCCCTTGGTAAGTAATGTACTATAGACGCGATTAAGTCCCGTTTAGTAAAGATAGTAAGTGACATATCTTATCAACGTAAGTTGCGTCTCAGCCCCTAGAGGGCAGTATTCGTACTGCTGAGTTACAGCAAACAATTACAGCAGAGAAATGTGGACGGACAAACGTCCTGACGCTAAACACTCGTTCGTTAAAGCCAATTCTAGTGGTAGTTATCCTGTTATTACGGATCTAGGGACGTAATGTGTTTACATACATTTCTTGCTGAAATTATGCTGCTTGTAACCCGTTGGGGTACCAAATATCATCATTTAATCCGTGCAACTGTTTATTTGTGATTGAGTGATAAACTTTTTTTGTACATTACTTACTAGGGCGGTAAAACAAAAAATGTCTTAGATCGCAGATATTTGAGGCCCGAGCCGAAGGCAAGGCTGTATGACGATAACGGGGCGCGGGTGGTGTTCGGGCGCCGGGCTTCGCGTGTCACCCGCGCCCCTCTATACGAGTATCCTACCCCCGCTACCGCGCGTCGAGCAGGCGAGGACTGAATTAAACGGTTTACCTATAGTGTGTTTCAGGCTTTAAGAATCTGTTCTGACTTGACACTGACAGTTGACAGCTTACTGCACCGACAACGGAATGACGTACTCACTGATGATATAGAACCGAAAAGATATTACTCTGCAGATGTTTATGAGACCACGTTCAGCAGTAACGAAAAGGAAATCGAAAAACTCGAGGCTACGAGAAATTTATTTGAAAGAGTTACGACATCCGAGTTGTTGGTTTGACCAAACTTTTAAGTTATTCAGAGCCCAGGGAGTTACAATGTCAGGTACAGTCAGCATAATAACTGCAAATTGGCAAGTATACTTACATAAGCAAAGTCGAAGACGGATACAAAAAATATTGCCTAGTCAAATAACCCGCTCCGTACTTACGAGTATCTCAGGCGCTAACGTGCCCAACACGCACGCCGTGTGTCGGCGTTGAGTCGCAATGAACAATAATTTTTTGCCCCAATAATTAAGAAACTATCGTCTTAAATTAACCATATATCATATTAAATTAAGTTAATTCTCTTGAACTAGAAAAAAAAACTGGAGTCAACATAATACAATTATTAATTAGGTATATTTTTTTAATTTCTGCAGGGATGCGCTGGTCTGAGCGCTCTCCTGCATATGCTGCCCAATCTCCTTGAAGAAGACTTCGGCCTCTGAGCCCCTACAACAAGCAGGTCGATTGCGTAACGCTTCGTTCGAAAAGTTATGTAATTACCTCTCTGATGTTTCTACCGCTGGAAGAACTAACAAGTAGTTGCTAAGACTGGTACAGTCGATGTAAAAATATGTTTAGTCAGTTGGTTGGTTAATCCGTTGTAACAAAAACTAAGGTTAGCTATCACTTTGCCGTTACAGTAATATGATACGGAATATATGATATAATGCACGACATTTTTGACGCTTCATCATCATATCAGCCGAAAGACGTCAACTGCTGGACATAGGCCTCCCCCAAAGAGTGCCAAAATGACCGGTCCTGCGCCACCCGCATCCAGCGGACTCCCGCGACCTTGACGCTTGCATTTACTAATTTCACGACACTCTAAGCCTACCTTAAGGTGACCATGCTGTTCTTTCATAATCTCGATTTGACTGTACGCCACCTGGCTCTACAATTACGGAGATCGATAGGAAAGCTCTCCGTCACCTCCGTAGCTTTTGTAAGC
Organism: Epinotia brunnichana; assembly: GCA_963854355.1. NCBI lineage: Eukaryota > Metazoa > Arthropoda > Insecta > Lepidoptera > Tortricidae > Epinotia > Epinotia brunnichana. Next base: position 5,027,140 of record OY977949.1, on the reverse strand, counting down.
TTTCAGCCGGACTTTGACGTTTCAGGCTCGATGCGTTTTGTTAAGCTCTTTTGTATTCGTGTTTCAATATCGAAGAGCGTTTCCCTTGTTATTCTTTAGCACATTAATGGTTTAACTGGAAACCGGAATACGAGTATAATATATGATTTCCAAGAGAGCAAAAGTGTTTCGTTTCTACATTTCATAATAAAATATGTTTATTTTGAATGGATCTATCATAATCTACCACTTTTATAAGTGGCCGCTCACCTAAAAAGTTCCAACACTTTTATGTAAACCCCTTTAAAGTAAAGATATTTATTTTCATTATTTCAATATAGGAAATATGAATGGAGTTTGGTCGTTCAGCACTTGATTAAATTTTATTGTGCAATAGTTTACTTTGGGCTGATTTAATATGTGAGCTTTTCTGGGAGTTTAATGATATTTCCACTGAGAATTCTCAAGTTTTTCGATCCTAATAAGACAAAAAACGTTCCAAAGTGTTACCATTTTCCATATACTTTGTATGGCGGTAACACACTTAGTAGAAATAACATAAAAGTTGCAGAAAACATCATAAAAATAATTGTGGCATTTTAATGCATTGACAGTTCATAGTGACAGTTTGCAGGCTACCGACATATAATATGTGGAAAAGTGCAAGTAATAAAAGCTCAGACCAATGAAGTTTCGCATATATGAACCTAAGTTCCGTATTATAGTATGTATATTTTTATAATAAATATCGAGTCTTTAGTTCCGTATATATCTTGACTAAGTTCTTCCAAAACAGGTAAATATAATTAAACTCTATGTTTTAGTTTTAGTGTAGGTATTTTTAATATCTATTGTATCTAACCTTATATTTTTGTCAAAAAATAACTCTATGTTGTTAGTCACTAGAACATCAGTTAGCCCTAACTGCACCAACTTACAATTACAAACCGATCAACGTTAAATATATTTTAACAAACATCGTTTACGATTACAGACCGTTTGGTGCAACCATCCCTAGTCTACAACATACACAATCCGCAAAAAAACACATTTCTATGAAATCTTACAGCTAAAGCGTTTCGCGCCCAACAAAGTAACGTTGACATTCCGGACCCTATGTCAAAGGCTACTAGAACATAACTCCCTCAAAACAAAACACAACATGACACTACATCTACTATCTAAAACCAACTTTAATCCAAAGGCATACGGTTACAAATAAATGGTCCGATTCGAGAGTTGTATCTCTATGGTAGGAAAATGATGAAATAGCTATAAACAAGGGACGCACATTGTCCAGGAAAATGCGTCCCTACATACAGGGTGTTTGGGATAATGGTGATGAGATTTTTATGGACGTCACAATGGTCATATTGTGTCACCAAAGTTATCGGGTATGCGCGGCACGGGGACAACTGTGACCCGGAGAGATTTTTGCATATCTGAATTTGGAATTTTCAGTATTTGGGGGAAAAAATGCCAGTTGCCATGGTTACGTATCCTTTTGAAACGATTTTATTCATCAAAATGTAGTTTTGTTTCGTTATGTTCACTGGTATCCGGTTGAGCTGAAATCAGGCATACTTTTTACAAGTTTTTATTTACTTTCACCTGTCCCGTTGTCTGTCTGTAATCAAATCTTTGACCCACTTCCCCGTCTCCGATTAAGCTGAAATTTTGCATGTATATGTATATCGCATGACAATGCAATATTATGATGATATGGAGTTGATCTGGTGCTGGAGCTGGAAGGTGGCCATAGGAACTCCGCAATAAAACGACTACCCCATCGAGTTTGGGCTCGTTAGAATCGTCTCAATGAGTAGTTGATGATGGTATGCAGAAAAGTACAGTCAGCAGTAAAAGCTTGTACCAAAAATGACATGTTTGACAGAAACTTTTTAACGCCAGTTCTTCGGTTCAGAGCAGAGGTATTCCTTCCGAACCGGTAGTAGTTTATGGCTAAATTGAATAATATTTGATTTTTAGTTTAACTTTGATACTACTGTAAATTCAGTGACAACACAATATTATGGTAGCTGGTATCCCCGGTGACCTGATGGTCGAGACAAAAGTTGATGGCAACTCCTTAACTACTCAGGATAAATCTGTTATGTTGACTTCATTGGGCTCTCAGCTAGTAGTTAATAATTGGATAAAGAACAGCCAGCAATAAAAGCTTGTACCAACAATTATGTTTTTTGGCAGAAACGTATAGCTTAGGTGGGAAAATTTCCATGATGTCAGAACTACTGGCCCACAATTTTTAGGGTTCCGTACTCAAAGAGTAAAACGGGACCCTATTACTAAGACTCCGCTGTCCGTCCGTCCGTCTGTCTGTCACCAGGCTGTATCTCACCGATACCGTGATAGTTCCAGCTGAAATTTTCACAGATGATGTATTTCTGTAGCCGCTATAACAACATGTAATTAAAACAAATAAAAACAAAGAATACAATAGTTTTTTTTATAGATGATGGTACGGAACCCTTCGTGTGCGAGTCCGACTCGCACTTGGCCGGTTTTTTTTAACACTTTTACTGCTAGGAACCCGCCTAGTGGGCGCCTGCACCGTTGTCGCTTTCTGCTAAATACGAGGAAAAAAACTACGGGATCGGCTTAGAGCGCCGCGTAGCATTTCTTGGCAATGAATATGAAACATGCATGAAAATGATGTATGAAAGAAATAAACTATCTGAATCTATGTTAACACATTCACGGCCACGCTAATCTCGTAGCGCTACGCCGTAGTCCGTAGCAGGTTAAACCTCGTATGTTGCGAAAAGCGCTCGCATATGTATCGTCATGGGCCCTGAATGGGTTAAGTAGGTACGCGATTATTCGATGGTGATTCAAACATAACTATGTAAACATTGCTTCAAAGATTACTTTGATTCCCACTGAAAGGCAGCTTTTTCAACCGAATTCAAAAGAATGAAATAATCAATTCACTTATATTTTTTGTGCGCATTACATATGGCTGAGCTCTTTATTGCACACCTCCATCACTTTGACGTGCATTATTGTCAAGAAAGATTTGCAAAGTGACATTATCTCAATAGCACCCCGTATTGTCATGCTATGACCTACCCTTTACAACGCTACATCTCTACTTGACGAACCAGTTTAAGTGAGACCTCCGATAATAAATAAATAAAAATAAAAATCATGTAATTCAGACTAAGGTACATGGTTAGTAAACAATGAAATCTCATTACTAGTGTTAGTAGTGCAAACTGCTATTCATCCCGATTTGTAGACTTGCAAAGACTCGGAAAACAGTCGGTGGCATGGGCGCAAAATTATATAACTCACTACCAGCAGAGTTAAAACTAGTGCAAAACGACACAACTTTTGCAAAACAACTAAAAACGCTATTGACCTGCCTAGCATGCTATAGTATTGACGAATTTGTCGAGGTGTGTGGTGATCCGAATTTTGCAATTTAATTTTATTACTAATAATTATTCTGTTACCTATGTTTAACGTAGAAATCAAATAAGTACCTAATCTTAAGGACATAATTACAAATGTACTACCTACATAAGAAATTCCCTCATGCCAGGGTGTGTAATGATCGGTATAAAAACAAATTATATAATTTCATTGGATATAACTATTTTTGATATAATTTCAAAGGGTAGAATCATTCATTGTATATAATAAACGTTTGGTATAATATCAAAATATATATTTTTATTTAGTATAACTATCATTCGGTATAACGCTTATTTCTTATAACCATCATAGAGTATAATTCTTATTTGATATACCTCTCATATTGTATAATGATCAAGCGGTATAAATTTTATGAGCAAATTTACCTTAGCTAAACTACTTCTTTTCCGTTCTAACCTAACGTAAACCCTCAGACCAAGAAAAAAAGATAGACGGAGCATGACGAACCACCTAGTGAAGCCGGTTTTAAACCAAGATAACCTAACCTAACCTAACCCAACCGCCAGCGTGTCGACGTCACGTTCGCGGGGTGCCTATTTCCGCTGTGAACCCTAACCTAACCCACCAATAGTACAATTATTGCGAGTGTTGGTTTTACTTACTGCGGGGGGCTTCGCCCCCCGTTCCCCCCTTTTTCTGGCTGCCCTGGCTTGATTATATCAACTGTACATTAGACGGAATGAGCATTATATCCAATGTTCAATATAGCAAATATGCATTATACTTAATGTATGTTATACTAAATATTATTATATCAAATGATCGTTACATAAAATGATAATTATACCATATGAAAATATATTAAGTGTTGTTATACAACTCAAGAATTATATCAGATGAGCGTTATTGCGAGTAATATTATATCAAAAATATTTATAGCCATCGTTACGCACCCTCATGCCATGCATGCAATTGTTATTATATTATTAATTATAACACTAAGAATTTAAATTTGATGTACTCTCCTGACATGTAAAATATATTTTATTTTATGAATAAATAGAAATAAAGATCTGTGTCTGTATCTGTAGTATACCATAAAAAGAGAGACTTAACTAAACAATGACTGCACCCAGCGGGTGAGCATGGGGCTATTTTCGCGCTCCGAAAACACGCTCAGAATGCTGTTGGGGCTGCCGCGCAGGCGACGTATCAGTGAGGTGCATACTCGTACCTCTAGCGAATTTTATCGCCGCAATGCTGTAAGTTTGTGCCAGAGGCACTACAAAATCGCGGCAACCCCATCAGCACCCGGAAAACGTTATTATGTTGAATCCGTAGGCCGTTGTATGCCTTCTGCGTAAATTTGGTCCACAGGATTATGCGTTGGTCACGGCTGTTTTCTATCGCCGCACCACTTGCCGTCAGCAGGGCATTCGTTTCCACACCCGAAGGAAACCTAAATTATAGCAGACCAAAAATAAGATGGTGGAATGATCTTGATATTTTTTTTTACGGATTGGCAAGTAGAGGGTAGGACTTTGCCTATCAGTTGGACACAATATAGCCCAATAAAATACTAATAAGTTTCTGTCAAAAATTTCATTTTTGGTACAAGCTTTTACTGCCGACTGTACTTTTCTGCATACTATTATCAAGTACTCATTGAGACAATTCTAACGAGCCCAAACTCGATGGGGTTGTGTCGTTTTATTGCGGAGTTCCTATGGCCACCTTCCAGCTCCAGCATCAGATCAGCTCCAAGTCATCATAATATTGCATTGTCATGCGATATACATATGCTTGCAAAACTCGAGCTCAATTGGATAACGGAAAGTGACTGAAAAATGGATTGCAGATTTTGACGGACAACTTATTTACTTACTTACATATTTACATACTTACATACGAACAGTGCAAGTTAATATAAAGCTTGTAAAAAAGAGCCTAAGTTGGTCGTGTAAGGTACAGTTGCGAAGGAACTGACTGCCTCGCACGGTTGTGGCATGAGCACCCTGCCGATTTCCCAGAGGGCTACATTGTGGGAATCTTCAAAAAAGGCGTGTATAATCTTTAAAGGTTCGACATCGCGCATGTGACCTCTGAAGTTGCAAGCGTCTATATGCTACAGTGAACACTTACCATCAAGCGGGCGGTAGGTTTTTGCCAGCGATGTGGTATAAAAAAATCATCCGCGTCAAGATATACTGGGGGTGAGTTGTGAGGTGAGAAATACAAATGGTGAATAGCATAGCTCGGTATGCTTGTGCAAATTTACCTTTTGCATACGGAAAATGTGAGAGTATGAATAAAATAAGAATAACTCTGTCAACCCCTTTGTAGGACGGTATTCTAACCTGCTGGGGTGCAATTTAAGATGTTCATTACATACTATTGTCACTTTAGTGCCCAGGAGTACTCGTATCCTCAAACCCTGGATTACAACGGGAATTTTGCGCTGTATTAGAAACAGGAATAACATGCAGAAAAGCGTTCGGAACAATCCAGATAATACGGTTTTAAAAATTACTTATAAACGATATCGCAACTTCTGTAATGGTTTAATCAAAAAATTAAAAAGGAAATATGATAGGGAACAATTAATTAAAGCGAATAAAAATCCTAGAGCACTTTGGAAAGCAATAAATAAAATAACCAATCGTAAACTGGATAAGACTGAAAGTACTGAATTGCTGGACATCAAAGGCTCACCTACAGATTCAGTCAACGCTGTAAACCAGTACTTCTCCAACATTGGCAAATCTCTCGCTGAAGTTATTCCGGTAGGTAGTAATTCAACAACGTATACTGCACGCGATACACCGACCTTGGATGGCCCTGTGATGAACTCATTTGTTATTTTTGAGACAGACCCAAACGAAGTCCTTTCAGTCCTATCTAAACTAAAGTCTAGTAGCGCTCCTGGCTGGGATAATATCCCGACTCAATTCTTAAAAGTAGCCAGTAATATTGTAGTCCCAATAATATCGCACCTAGCAAATTTGTGTTTCCATCAAGGGGTTTTTCCTGATGTTCTAAAACAAGCCGTGATTACTCCGGTGTACAAGGGTGGGAGCAGAGATGACGTGTCTAATTATAGACCTATATCGGTGCTACCCTCCATTTCTAAGATTCTAGAGAAACTGATAAACACAAGGCTGGTCAATTACTTAAATAAATTTAATCTGTTATCGAAGGCACAGTACGGGTTTAGAAAGGGTATCTCGACAGAAGATGCTGTTACTGCTCTTACCTCACTAATAACTAGTAAAGTGGACGGTAATAAAAAATGTTTATCTGTGTTTCTGGATCTCAAAAAAGCATTCGACACCGTTTCTGTCCCCATCCTTGTCAACACCCTGGAGAAGATTGGTATAAGGGGTGCTTCTTTGTGTCTGTTTAGTAGCTATCTTCGAAATAGGACCCAAAAGGTCAAATTGGGAAATCATATCAGTGATGAACGCGCTATATCCTACGGAGTACCACAGGGTAGTGTTCTAGGCCCTACACTCTTCCTTATTTACATAAATCAGCTATGTAACATGCGTATTGAGGCGGGAACCGTTTTCACATATGCTGACGACACTGCTGTGGTATTCTCAGGGGATACATGGGAGGAAGTGCGCCTATCCGCAGAAAGTGGCCTCACAAAAATTGCCGGATGGCTACAAACAAATCTTCTTACCCTAAACACAACTAAAACTAACTACGTTTGCTTCACAAACTATAATCGTACGCAACCAGACACAGACTTCTCAATCAGGATCCATACTTGCCACAACACGCAAACCATCTGTGCCTGCCCAGCCATCGAGAAGGTAGAATCCACTAGATACCTGGGGGTTATGGTCGACCAACGACTCACCTGGCACTTGCACACTGAGAGTATTATGGGCAGAATTCGTAAACTTATCTGGGTCTTTAAAAATCTTAGGCACGTAGTAACGAAGACCGTACTAAATCAAGTTTACATATCACTGGCCCAGTCAGTCCTTGCGTATTGTATCCCTATATGGGGTGGTGCAACTAAGACCAAATTTCTTGAGCTTGAGAGAGCTCAAAGGGCACTTCTAAAAGTGATGTTTTTCAAACCGTACAGATTTTCCACAAACAAACTTTATACACTCTGTGACTTATTATCTGTAAGAAAATTATATATATTTAGCCTTATCATAAAGACACACAAGACAACCACATATACACCGGAAACAACAAGTACACGTAGGAAAAGAACTAAAGTTATCCACACTCCCACAGTGAAATCTGCATTTGCAAGGAGACAACAAGCAGCACAATCTGCCAACCTGTATAATCTTATAAATAAGCACATAGATATGTATTCCTCCACCACGCATGAGTGTAAATCTAAGTTAACAGTATGGTTAAAAACCAAAAGCTATTTTGATATTGAAAATTTACTTCAGAGACCTGTATATTAAATGTGATACACACACACACACAAACACACACACACGCACACACACACACACACACACACACACACACACACACACACACACACACACACACACACACACACACACACACACACGCGCACACACTTACCACATAGTATAATATAAAATGTTTACTTATTATATACATTATATTTTAAGTTATGCCTACACCTAAGTCACAACATGTGGAAGAGCGGTGATCTTCTTAGCACAAGTATATTATATACTTAAAAAGAGGCACCAGCACAGATACTTGTATACGTATTTATAAGTTACTGAAATAAATTATTTTGATTTTGATTTTGATTTTTGATTTACGAAGAAAAGTTGAGATGAAGAATATAAGGCATTGGTTTGGGGTAATGCCGCTTTACATAAAGAAATGTAAAAACGGTTGATATAAAATATTATCTCGCCAGTTACACTCTAATTTTTTTTTATAAAAATGAGGTTGTCTGATGAAATCTAGAAATTCAAAAAATTATATTGATTATTTTTTAATTATCGTTATAATCAGTACACTCTTAAAAGTGTACTTGATTTAAAAACAATTTGGTCAGCAAGAACAAGACATGATGTCACAATTGAGGGAACGACTGATTATGATTTCTGATAGATTCTGATAGATTAAAATGGTGTTGTCTGAAGGAATCTAGAAATTAAAAAAATTATATTGATTATTTTTTAATTATCGTTATAGTCAGTACACTCTTAAAAGTGTACTTGATTGATGTGATTTTACTCACAAATTCACCTCACTTCATAGCTATGTTTAAAAGCCATTCGCGGGCACGTTAAGTATGTGTAATCCCCTAAGTCCCCATTTCTCAACTTTCCACATTAAATTAATTTAGTTAATGTCGTCTTGTATATACTTTAGAAGATAAATGACTGGTTGGTATTTGGGGCAATGAACTAATCCTTGTTGTTATTCTGTCTCGTTGGCCAGGAGACAATATTTCAGAGATTCTTGATTTGCACTGAATAATATGTATAAAATTCAAATTAAAGGAAAAAATACGCCTTTCTAAGGCTTTGCAAGAGGGTACAGATTGAAAAGTTTGGTGACTGAGACGGATTGCCTCGATAGCTCAGTTGTTTTGTAGTGACCAGCCGCATAAGTATGCCTGTGTGGTCGCCGGGTAGAATCCAGCTCGAAGGATTAAGGATTAATTTGAAATTCCCACATTATTAAGTCCGCTGACTCACAATTGAGTCCGCTACGAAGTGGTTAAATGCTGCTACGAGATGCGCGTAGCGATCACGGCGTCGCACACGTAGCTTTGCTTTACCTCAATTGGGTTAAGGACACTTCAGCATTTGGCGGTGCGGTATTAACCCATTCACGGCCACGCTAATCTCGTAGCGCTACGCCGTAGTCCGTGGCAGGTTAAACCTCGTATGTAGCGAAAAGCGCTCGTAGCGCTCTGACGCATATGTGTCGTCATGCGCACTGAATGGGTTGAGGACACTCCAAGGCAAGAAATGTAACCTGTAGAACAGAAGAGCTGGACAGCCGGACAGTGGGACAGCAGGTCATCCAGACATACGAAATAATTGTGACCGTTCCAAGCTGAAACGGAGAAATTCGTTCGCTTCGCTCGCTCGTTCAAGCGTGGGTGCCAGGACATCAGGGAATAGCGGGCAATGAGAAGGCAGATGAGTTGGCCAGGGAAGGTGCGGGAAGGGAGTTTGAAGGCCCAGAACCGGTCCTTCCCTTTTCGGCTCAAGTTACAAAGGGGGTCATAGATAAGCTAAAAGAACTGGATGGGGAAAAAGAATGGAGGGATGCATCTGGATGCAGACAGACAAAGATGATGATAGGAGGCACTAATCACAAAAGGACCAGGTATCTGCTGAAACTGGGTAAGAGCAATCTGAAACTGCTGACTGGTATCATAACCGGTCACAATACTCTGAATAGACACTTAAAGATAATAGGTATAAGTAACGACGCTACTTGCCCACACTGTGGGCAGGAGGAAACAAGCAAGCATGTACTAGCGGAATGTGTTATATACGCGGCACCGCGGTTTAACACATTCGGTAAAGATATGTTAGAGGAGAAGGAATTGAGGGATATCGACCTTAAAGATGTCCTTCTGTTCTGCAGGAAAACAAGAAGAATTGAAGAGTTGGAAGTGGGAACGCCGCCGGGACAGTAACCTGAGGCTCCGAACTGAGGGAAATGGGCTGAATGACTGCGACAAGCGGTCGACTGCCCGCCTGTTTCCGGCCAGGCGTCCCTTCACAACATCATCATCATCATCGCTCGTTCAAAAGCCTTATGACATTCATCCCACATCATTATGCAAACCCACGATCCGCCCTCCCCCTAATTGTAGTTCCCAATGTAAACATTTACCCTCATCTTAAAATGCATATTGTGCGAAATTACATTGGCTTGAATAAACTTATAATCATTTGCAGCGGCGATCCAGAATTTTGGTTTGGCAGCTTGACCATGGCGCATCAGCTTGGGCTTGACACAGTTTCGGGGGCTTTTTACACAACGACGGTGCACGAATCATACGACCTGAAGAAAAACTATATTTTTCTTGTTTGTATAGTTTTATTTCGTTACAAAATTGGTATAAGTATATTGGGATGGGCCGGAATTCGCAGTTTTTCCGCCACCAATCGAAAATGAAAGAGACACCAGGTTATTCAATATAGTCTATGGAGACAGATTCCCTGTTCTACCGACGGAGCTAGAACCGGTCGGTAGCACGGAGCCATCAGTGCCGTGGCGCCATCTACCGGCGGCGGTCTGTTCTGCAGGAAAACGAGAAGAATGGAAGATTTTAGAAAGAAAGAAATAAAGAAAGAAGACATTTATTTACTACACAAAAAACACACAGAGACAAAGGGAGTAGGCATACATTACAATTTAACACATATTGTGTGTGTCTTCGCGGCAGTAAATAGGTCGCTGTCTCAGCATTATGCCGAGGTGTCAGACAGACACCTACAGCGCTTATTTTCAGGCAGCACCGTACGTGACCCACGGAACGCAACACAACATAAGACCATTGATAAACACATAATTATTGTATACACATAATAAATAATAAATGTAATAAATTTGTAAAATATGTACCAGTAGCCAAATGGGATAGAAAGAAAAACACAAAGCACAAAACGCGACACGGTTGGGATAGCAAAGTGCTAGATGGGTTAGGACTGGGTTTGGGATTTCTGGAGCGTCAACAAATAGCCCTTAAGCTGACGCTTAAAGGTATACTTGCTAGACGCTCCTTGAATAGGTTAATAATAATAATTTTGATGTGGGAACGTCGCCGGGACAGTAACCTGAGGCTCCAACCTGAGGAAATTGGGCTGTATTAACGGAACAAACGATCCACAACCCGCCTGTTTCTGGCCAGGCGTCCCCTCACAACATCATCATCATCAGGGTTGGTTTACCTGATAGTAAGCAAACATTGTCACGTATGGACGCTCAGCAGAAGAATCACAAGCGCGCTGCCGAACCTTTATTTAATTGTGGATTCGTTGTGTTGACAGATACAGGCGAATGCAGGTGATACACTCTCAACACAAGGCATCCCCGGGAGCCCTGGTGACCTTACCTACTCACCACCAGGAACATAACACCAAATACCCACAAAGCAAGTAAGAAAGAAAGAAAATTATTTGTTCGATTCAAACAGACAGAGAGACACATAATATTACATATAATAAACTATTTAAAGACTTAAGATTTGAAAAACTATCTGTTTGTAGCGAAATTTAAATTTCATTTATTTATCAACCAACTGGGATCATGTGTGTTACTAAATACTTAATAAGTTTCTGTCAAAAATTTCATTTTTGGTACAAGCTTTTACTGCCAACTGTAATTTTCTGCATACCATCATCAAGTACTCATTGAGGCGATTCTAACGAGCCCAAACTCGATGGGGTTGGTCGTTTAATTGCGGAGTTCCTATGGCCACCTTCCAGCTCCAGCATCAGATCAGCTCCAATTCATCATAATATTGTACTGTCATGCGATACATATGTATATCGCATGACAATACGAACACTGCAAAATTTCAGCTCAATTGGATAACGGGGAGTGACTGAAAAATGAATTGCAAATTTTGACGGACAACTTACATATTTACATACTTACATATTTACATACATGCGAACAGTGCAAGTAAATATAAAGCTTGTAAAAATAGGGTTAGTGGTTACATTAATGATAATAACTTAAATTATAATTATATTCTACATGCTTATTTATGTGCACCATTCAGCAGTACTTCAAAAACACAATCAAGGCGTTCAGCGGCCATTCTCAGGATGCTGTTAGGACTGGCCACCTGACAAATGGCAAAAACCGGAACCCTTTTGGATTCGTCATGTCTGATTCTCTGTCTGTGTCCGTCCGTATGTCACAGCCACTTTTTTCCGAAACTATAAGAACTATCCGTTAAAACTTGGTAAGTAGATGTATTCTGTGAACCGCATTAATATTGTCACACAAAAATAGAAAAAAAAACAATACATTTTGGGGGTTCCCCATACTTAGAACTGAAGCTCAAAAATTTTTTTGTTCAAACCCATACGTGTCCCATCTATAGATAGGTCTTCAAAATTTTTTTTTTAATTAAATAGTTTGTTTGCGCGAGAGACACTTCCAAATTGGTAAAATGTGCCCCCCCCCCCCCTGTAACTTCTAATATAAGAGACTAATAAAACTAAAAAAAATATATGATGTACATTACCATGCAAACTTCTACCGAAAGTTGGTTCGAACGAGATCTATTAAGTAGTTTTTTTTTAATACGTCATAAATCGTAAACTTTATATTATGTTACTTGCTGCTACGGAACCCTTCATGGGTGAGTCCGACTCGCACGTGGCCGCTTTTTATTATTTGTTGATAAAGTGGAAACAGTAATACATATAGGGTAGAGGTAGGGGGGTTATTACTATGGTGTCATCAATAAAGAATAGGGGAGTAGATTTCAAATTTATTATTACCTACTTCAAAAGAAAGAAGGCAAAAAAATATGCCCGATGACGCAAATCCCATTTAAATATCTTAATCGATTACGAAGCTACAACCGTTTTAATGTTGCTTGCTAGATACAGAAAACGCTAGGGGATCGTGACGTCACGATCCTCTAGCGTCATAGTAAATGACAATCGTTTCATATGAAGGTGCGTTTTGTGGAAAAGGGATAGAACATACCCCCTCTTAAAACTTTGGACACTTAAATATAACTTCGTGATTATTTAACCTCTTGCGTTGTTTTTTTTCCATTTGACTACATTTTTAATACTTTTTCGAGAAAATACAACATTATTGATAATTTTATTTAGTGTCTGCACCCCTATTGTATTGTATCCTTTGGGTACGGACCCTAAATACTAGTGTCTCTGTGAAAAATTGCGAGACAGTCTGTTAAAAAAAACCGGCCAAGTGCGAGTGAGACTCGCGCACCGAGGGTTCCGGACCACCCCGTACAATAGAAATCAGTCCACTATAAAGTGACACTCAGTAAGTATGTATTCACATACTTAGTGCGTGTCAGTTTATACTGGACATTAAATTTTGAGTGATGTACAGTCAACCAATTTGATTTCTGAGCCACTTCGTACCTTGTCACAATGACAATGATATGAGACTCTAGGGGCTTTCATATTGATTTTCACTGTGACAAGGTACGAAGTGGCCCAGAAATCAAATTGGTTGACCGTACCTAACCTAACTAAAAATTTACAGTTTTTGCATTTTTTCCTTTATCTGTGCTATAAGACGTTGCTTCGTACCAAATTTCAAGATTCTGAGTTCACGGGAGTTTTTGATTCCGTGTAGGTTTTGATTCCCTTGCGAACTTCAAAAATTTGCGGAAATTTCCGGCATAAACGGCTGTATCTATTGATTGCGTTGGCTTAGAAGTTTGATTTTTCACAGCTCTAAGGGACAGTAGACTTGGGTATTTGATATTTTCAGCTTGATACCTCCACGCGTACCTGAGAAAAAAGGTCTTGACAGACGGACGGACGGACGTACAACCAAGTGATCCTATAAGGGTTCCACTTTTTCGTTTCGAGGTGCGGAACCCTAAAAAAGAAATGACAAAAGTCTGAGGCAACAAAATAAACTATACATTTATCGGCGGCCTCCGTAGCCCAGTTGGTAGTGACTCTGCCTACGAAGCTGGAGGTCCCGGGTTCGAATCCCGGTCAGGGCATTTATTTGTGTGTTTATCACGAATATTTTTTCCTGAGTTATGGATGTTATATCTGTATATAAGTATCTATATATTATGTATTTATCTATTATATATATCGTCGCCTAGTACCCACAACACAAGCTTTATTGAGCTTACCGTGGGCCTAGGTTGATTTGTGTAAGATTGTCCCGTAATATTTATTTATTATTATTATTATGTATGTCTTTCCCGCTCACGGGACAATGATGTCCCGGACCTTTGGGAGGCGTGCGTGGGGCTAGGTACCTACAAAGTACTAACTGAGTCAACACGTAGAGGCCCTTTTGACAATTTAATGAAATGCAAGGAGTACACCGAGCGGATGCTGTCCCTGCCCGTGTCATGGGACGCACACAGAGACAGCACCCGCTGGGGTGTATACCTATAGGGACTATTGCTGGTTGATGGAATCTAAAGAAAACGGGTTATTGGGTGAAAATGATGGACTAGTGGCTGGGCTATGGGGTGAAACATCGGACGCCTGCCGCCTGCCTAATAAACTGTCTCATTTTTTATCTCTGACAGACGGTGACTCGCCAACTGCTAGATGGGCCCCTATTAATAGCGACATAAAAAATTCTTAAACCATAAAAATGGCCTAAGGGCAACACCAGTCAGAGAGGCTGGGGGGGTAGAGAGGTGGCACTGGACTTTAAACATATAGCCAACTCGCCACTTAGGTGTCCACATCTACCCTCGAGCAACAGCTCTTGCGACTCCACTCTGGACAGCCAGTTAAGGCAAGCCAGAGGTGGGGGGCCTGTCCAACCAACCACCCGATCTGCTCAGCCTGACCACAGGACACCCCCAGGAGCACTCAGGTACGTAGGGTCGTCACATCCCTACGCCATTATTATTATTGAACCTACCACAAAATTTCACTAGCATCGGTTGAGAAATGTGACGTGTAGAGGATAACAGCCGGACATCTAGATCTCCACTGGACATCCGGACATCCACGTTAGCCCAAGCTGAAACGGAACGTTTACTTCACTCGCTCATTCAACAACTCCGTAATAAATGCTGTCTACAATTCCGCTCAACTAGAGCAAACACCGTTTTCTAGTATTTATTTTAAAACATTTTAGATATTTAAATTCCACAAACGACTATTTATTAAATATCTCAAAGAAAATGTCGGTTTTTTATACAGAGATTTCTCAGTAATCTGGTGTTAATTTTTTCAGTGCCATCCTATTACGAAGAAAACTTTCTAGACCATTATTTAAGAGTCCTTTTACCGAGACTCTAATTAAATACTCTACAAGGTGTACTGTAACTACGTAAATAGTTATAATCGAAAGGTTCGTACAAACAGAAGTTTCTGTTATTATTTACTGTGTCAGCGCTCGTTTTAGATTGATTTCAAATCAAGCTCGCGTGTTTCTATTCCTGATGCTGTACATTTTTAATAATTTGTTGGCTCAATTGGTTCCATTTCCGTATACAATCGATAGTAGCGAGCACGTAATCGATTCAAATAATTGCCATTCCATTAAAATCGAATCAGGGAGTCCATTCGACACTCACATTTTGCTTTTTAGGGTTCCGTACTCAAAGAGTAAAACGGGACCCTATTACTAAGACTCCGCTGTCCGTCCGTCCGTCCGTCCGTCCGTCCGTCTGTCTGCCACCAGTCTGTATCTCACTGATACCGTGATAGTTCCAGCTGAAATTTTCACAGATGATGTATTTCTGTTGCCGCTATAACAATACATACTAAAAACACAGAATAAAATAGTTTTTTATTGATAATGGTACGGAACCCTTCGTGCGCGAGTCCGACTCGCACTTGGCCGGTTTTTTAATTAGTTGTCAGTGCACCCGTACTGACACGTATACTCGGCGCGCGTGGAAGCGAGAGCATGAAATGCATGGTTGAGCATGAAATGCATGGTTGAGCATGAAATGCATGATTGAGCATGAAATGCATGGTTTAGCATAAAATGCATGGCTGAGCATGAAGTGCATGGTTGAGCATGAAATGTATGGTTGAGCATGAAATACATGGTGGAGTATGAAATGCATGGTTGAGCATAAAATGCATGGTTGAGCATGAAATGCATGGTTGAGGTTATTTAATGGGGCCGGTTTTTTATAAAATTGTTAATGGAATTGTAATATTATACCTTGGACGGTAGAGTTGCTTTTTGAATGGACTACTATGCTGCAAAGGGGAACTTGCATGGGATTTCAATTTCGAATAAATTGCACTCTATCGATGAGGATATACGTGAAGAAAAAAAAACAATTGTATTAATTTTATCTCACGTTAAAATGACGAAAAAAAAATTGATTATGTATCGATAAAATAACACAACAGTTACACAGAATATTGAATTAGAAATGTAATGGTTAAATTTACCTTCAGCCCCGCTATTCTGTAACTTATTTTAACCTCAGCTCAACGTTCACCGATCAATATATCTTGACCGTGATTCGTAGTAACTAAGCGTAGGTAGAGGTCTAGTTTCGTTAGGCGTGATGGGTGAGGTGGGGAGCATGAGCCCGTTTTGAAAGGCGTCGATTGACATAATGATAGGTAGGTACGGTCTTTTTCCGTTTTTATACCGATAAAAGGGAAAATTATACAAAATTCGTCACCACTAATCGGAATTCTAAAAATAAAAAACTAAGGTGGAACGAAAGCGTGAACTATATAATACAAATGTTTTTGGACTATATTACAAGTTATGGTTTTTAATCATGTTATTATTAATTTGTTTATTTAAGCATCACTGTTTTTTATCTAAAATCTACGATCATTCAATGACCTGGTAAATAAAATAATTATACCTGACTATCATGCTGTCATCTCCGAACTAGAGCAGTTAAATTGGATTAGTGTCCTAAACAGTCCCGACGTAAATGATGCAACTAACTTATTCTTATATCTAGTTAACAGGACTATCAAAAAATACACTATTTTAGTAAAAATCTCACGCAGGAAAATAAATATAAAACCGTGGATCACCCCTGGCCTAATAAGATGTTTAAAAAATCGAGACAAGCTACACCAAAAACTTAAAAAAGATCCACATAACTTAATAGTCTCTATAACCTATAAACGATACAGAAATACGTGCAATAATATTATAAAAAAACTGAAAAGAACATATCAAAGAAGACTAATAAAAGAAAACAAAAACAATCTGAAAAAGCAGTGGGCTCTAATAAAAGATATTTGTAACCTAAAAACAAGCTCTAACACTAATAACGATATCCTTACACTAAAAGCAACCCCATAGGAATCACTAGACCATGCTAACATGTACTTTGCTAGTGTCGGAAAAGATTTAGCGTCTGATATCATAAATAAAACAGGAGTATCTGAAAGGCAGCGTGGGAAAACCTTGGTTTCAACTTCAACCCCTGTAAATTCTATGATTATGATGGATACAGACGAAATGGAAGTTAAAAGTACAATACAAAACTTGAAAAACAGCTCTTCTATGGGTTGGGATGGCATTTCATCATCTTTTCTGAAACTGGCCGCAGATACTCTAGCTTTGCCCATAACTATCATTTGTAACTTATGTTTCCACACTGGCGTATTTCCCGACGCACTCAAAAGATCTGTTGTTATTCCCATTTTTAAAGCTGGAGACAGGGACTGTATCTCCAATTATAGACCAATATCTTTATTACCTACTTTAGCGAAAGTGATAGAAAAAATCATAAACAAAAGACTAAAAAGCTACCTTGAAAAGAATAATTTACTAAGCAATAATCAACATGGCTTTAGGGAACGAAAATCTACTGAAGATGCTGTAATACAACTAACTAACTATATTGTTGACAAACTAGATCATAATAAAAAAGCTATCGGAATCTTCATAGACCTTAAAAAAGCGTTCGATACAGTCTCTGTCTCACTACTCATAAAGAAAATGGAAAACATAGGAATACGTGGCATACCGTTAAACCTTTTTAGTAGCTACCTAAACCATAGAAAGCAATCAGTCAGGGTTGGTGATCTTTATAGCACAGAGGAAATTGTTCAATATGGCGTACCGCAAGGTAGTGTGTTAGGGCCTACACTATTTCTTATTTATATCGACCAACTATGTCGCCTAACAATCTCTAATGCGGAAATAATTGCTTTTGCCGATGATACCGCTATTTTGTTTCATGGTAACTCTTGGGAAGAGGTAAGCAATCTAGCTCAAGATGGATGGAAAATAATATAATACCTATGAATTAGTAATGGTGACATTAATTCAAGAATAATACGAATATAACAGAACGCTGCCGCAAAGCCCTCGGATAAGCCAGAGAAACGAGCAAGGAGGCCTCGGAACCAGGTACCTCATTTAATTATTCCCTATAAAATGGCCTTATCGAACCTTAATTATAACTAAATTTAACAAATTACACATAATTAACCGCCTCATTGCTCAGAGAAGATGGCATACAGGAGCTGTATTCAGTATTAATTCTTTAAGTACCTAAGTACCGACTGCAAAATAATAAATATAGTCAACACTAATTTAATGTAATTGTCTGTTTTTTTTTGTTTGTAGTACTCGCAGCGTACGTATGTGCTCATCGTGCTACATTTCATTAATCAAAGCAGGACGATAAAATATTTCGTATCGTGTTTGATTCAATAATTGTGTAGACACGTATTTTCTTTGTTTCCGTAATTCAGCGTATTTTAAGTTAATAAATACCCTGAATTTACACAGCTGAAAATATCAGGTGGGTAATTTATTCCCAGAAGCCTCAATTTTTCTCGATCTATCATTGACATAACAACTACGGTTTATTCGTTAAATTTTGAAATAGATCGTGCGATGTGTATAATTATTATTTCTCCTTGATTGTATTAAGTTATTGTACAAGTTCTACGAAATAATATCAAATATTTGCGTACGGTTTAATGCCCTCTTAGGCATATGTATATGTATTCGTATTAAGTAGCGCTGTCATAGTTACAGTTCATCATACCAGTCAACCATGGCTAAGTCAAGCAAAAAATCTGAAATGAGACTTAAATTGCGGAAGCTTAACGAGCTCAATGATTCTTGCGTTTACAAGGCATTTACGATATGATCCCAAAATTGGGTAGTGACATGAAGATTTTGACACAATTTATTGCACAAGCACGATTGGTCGATCAACTAAGGTTAGCATTTATAGAACTGATGGATGACGTTAATCTTCTGAACCTGCAGCTAGACACGGAATATATTGTCAACTATAATGCAATGAATGCATTTGAAGACCTCTATTGTATAGTCAAATGTCAAATAACGAAACTTGACGCTCCAGCTCCGAGCGTTTCTACGGCCAGAGACTCGAGCCATACGTGTAAGGAGGAGTCCATTAAGATTCCGCGGATTGATCTACCTTCCTTTGATGGGGAAATTCAAAATTTTTCTTTTTTTTATGAGACGTTTAAGCGTGTTATTCACGAGAACAATAAATTGACAGATTCTGAAAGAGTTCATTATTTGTTTAGTCATCTGACAGGTAAAGCTAAGTCGGTTTTTTCTGTAGTAATCCCTGCTGCAGAATACTATAAGACAGTTTGGGAGGCTTTGATCGCGAAATATGATGACAAACGCGCATTAGCTACATCATATTTAAACCAACTTCTGTCAATTAAACCTGTTAACGGTCCTTCGGCATCTAACTTGGAAAAAACCATAGACTCATTTGCTGCTAGTATTTCAGCAATCAAGCAACTTAAGCTCGAAAACCTTAATGACTTCATATTTGTTCACCTGTGTCTTAAGTTATTAGACTCGGACACAACAAAGAATTTTGAAATGTCTATTCGAAATTCTTCGAATATGCCCTCATACGATGAGTTTATTCACTTCGTTAGAGAACAAGTTAAGATCTTGTATCGAACGTCGCAACGAACTTCAACTAAGGTTGATAACGATTCTGCAGCCAACACCGCACGCCCCCCTCTGCCCCGCACGCCCCATGCATATGTTAGCACGCAGGCGCAAGAGAGCACAGAGCCAAGTGCTATGTGTAAAGGTGCTGATCATTCACAACTATGTAGTTGCAATGCTTTCATGAAATTCACTCCTAACGATAAATTTAATTTCGTTAAGGAAATTCACGCATGTACAAATTGTTTGAATACCCATCATACTGCATCGAGATGTTCTTCAAAAAAAACTTGTCGCAAGTGCAAACGTAAACATCATTCGACATTACACTTTAATAGCCCGAAACCTGTACTATAAATAGGCATGAGCCTAAACCGGGCACTCCTGCCAACCACAAATGCAACTCGGAATTTAAGGATGATAATGGCATAAGCTCATCCGTTACAGATAATGGTGCTCCTTTTGTATGTACGCTATCAGCATCAGGGCGTGCTATATCACCTTCAACGGAGATTCTGGCTACTGCTTAAGTATTTGCTTGTGGGCGTAACGGTAAGGACAAAATAATAAGATGATTACTTGATCCAGGATCCCAAAAACATTATGTAACTTTAAAGTGTTGTAAGAATTTGGGTTTGACTGTGAATAATAGCCTGTTAACGTCGGTAAAAGGTATAGGCGGAGCGATGCAACCCGTCCGTGGAAATGTCAACATGACAAAGATATGATCCTAAACGCCTATATACAATCGATGCTCTAGTGTTGGACGAAATAACGTCTAATTTACCTACTTGTCATGCAGATATCTCGGCCTCGGAATTGTTCGATAATGTGAACCTGGCAGATGATACCTGGGCCACTCCAGGTGAAATAGATCATCTTTTTTGGAGTTAAGTTATTCACTGAAATTCTAATGTCAGGCAAAATTATGAACAGCCTCGGTTTACCCAATGCGTTAGAAACGGCATTAGGATATGTAATATTAGGTGATGCACCCGCTGTGAATCCCTCTAATATAAACGTTGGATATTTCTCTTCCGTTGAAGTAGGCAATTTAGTCCAGAGATTCTGGGAAATGAAAAATTTGGATATGGGTGGTGTGGTTCTTAGTGCTGAAGAAGAAAGTGCTGAACATATATTCAAGGATACATACAAACGATAAGACTGCGGACGTTATGAAGTTGCACTACCATTCAAGCTGAACCCCAAGAGTTTAGGCGACTCTTACAAGACCGCTGAACGGTGATATTTATCGTTAGAAAGAAAATTTTGCGTGCACATATAGATAAAACCTATTTATCTGAAGTTCCAAATGACAGATCAGACAATGCGTTCTACATTCCTCATCACGCAATTGTACGTGAAGATAGGACACATTCTAAGGTCAGTGTGGTCCAAGACGCAAGCGCAACAACTACCAGTGGTTTGTCATTAACTGATATTCTTCACGCGGGTCCCATTCTTGAAACTGACTTATTTTGCATCTGTACCTTCCTTGCAAACAAACGAGTATCGGGAGGCATGGGAAAATGAAAAATCAGATAATCGAATCATTTGGCGATTCATACCCCCGAACGCGCCCCATTTTGGATGTTGTTCGGAAAGCAACGTCAAATGTGTCAAATCGCACCTATTTCGTACAATAGGTAAACAAATATTGTCATTTGAAGAGTTAATGACAGTTCTAAGTCAAATAGAGGCTTTACTAAATTCTCGACCGCTGTCCGTTCTAAATTCTGATCCGGCTGAACCATCCGCATTGACACCGGCACACTTTCTTAATGTTGCTCCATTAGTATATTTTCCAGCTGCGTCAGTTACGGAAGCGACATCTGATCATCTTTTACAACGCTATCAATTATTGAATCGATTAACGCAATCGTTTTGGAAAAGATGGCGCCATGAGTATTTACATACGTTGCAAACATAGTACATGTCAACAGCATGTGCAATGTTGTCAAAAATTGTAGCGTCTATATGTATGCAGATGATACCTGCCTCGTATATGCGGAAACAGATCTGAATCTCATAGAAAATAGAGTACAGGAAGACCTCACTAACATTATAAAATGGGCACACGATAATGGTATCATAATAAACATCACAAAAACAAAGTGTATGTACATACGGTCACCGTACTGCAGAGGTACCTATAGGTCGCCTCGCATTGTGGGGCACACCTTCGAGTGTCTCCACAGTGCGCGGCTGGCCGGGGTCGCGTGTGGCTGCGCCTGCGCCGAGCTGCAGGTGGTGGAACAGTACGAGTACTTAGGCCTGCTTATAGACCATAAGTTCACATGGCAACCGCATGTCAACAGTGTGTGCAATAAGTTAAGATCGGTGCTTGTAAAGTTCCACCATCTGAAGTTTGTACTAGACAAGGCTACTATGTATACAGTGTACTATGCGCTCGTAGACTCACTTTTATCCTATGGATTGACAAGCTATGGTCGGACATTTAAGACTTACTTAGACAAAATAAAAGCGTTACAGATACGATTCATGAAACTAATGGTTGATAAGAAAACAAAAATAGTATGTAAAAATAACACCTACGTACAGCTTTTCTTAGAATGTAAAATATTGCCAGTCCATAAAAAAGTAATGTTGTTGTTGGCTGTGGAACAATTTAGTAACGACGAGTTTAAACAACCAATTGGTACTCAAAGGCTTGTTAGAAACAGAGACAGAGATAAACTAATATTGCCTAGGTTTACTAATTATTATGGCCAAAGACATAGAAAGTACCTAGTTCCGAAAATATATAACGACCTGCCGTCCGAGACAAAGAGTGCAACTGTCACAAAACAATTGTTTAAGAAGAAAGTAAGCGACGTCTTATTAAATACATTAAAAAATGAAATTCAGCTATCTTAAGTAACTTTATAGATTCCTTTAATTGTATCTAGCATAAGTAATACCGTACATATATATTACTATTCATACAGCTTTTAGCTAATAAAATGTAAAATCAATTAGGAGCGTTGTTTGCCAACAAACCGCATTGTGGTTTGGCAGATTAATTGTACCTATGTAAATTTAGCTATAAACCTTAAAGAAAGAATAAAAAAAAAACAAAAAAAAAAAAAAAAAAAAAAAAAACTAGACGAAAATGAAATACTTCCTCTCAGCCTGTTATGGAAGGAACAATTGTGCTTATTCTTCAGGATAATGTACTGCCACTTCAGTGGCCTTTAGGCATAATAACTGAACTTATTACAGGCAAGGACGGGATTGCCAGAGTGGCTTTAATAAAAACCAAATCTGGTGTATTTAAACGACCTATTGTTAAGTTATGTCCTTTGCCTTCTCAATAATAACTATATTGTCCTGCATGGATTATTGCCTGTGTCTTGTAAATATCCTCAAGCAATAGTCTTCTTGCGTTAGAAGTAATGTTTTATTTTCTTTGAGCAATTCGGTTGTTGTTGTAATGTAATTAACAATTTTCTTTGAAAGCTATTTCCTTCAAGGCCGGGGGAATGGTTCGGCCACTTAACCTCCTTGCGCGGACTAATTCAAGAATAATACGAATACGAGTATAACAGAACGCTGCCGCAAAGCCCTCGGATAAGCCAGAGGAACGAGCAAGGAGGCCTCGGAACCAGGTACCTCATTTAATTATTCCCCAATTATCATAATACTTTTTCCGGGTAAATGGACGTCTTGCAACTTCATAATATTAAGTACCTAAGTTATACTAAATAAGTACTTACTTATTAAATAAATAATTAAAAAAGAAACTTACCGTTCACAATTTGTCGGCAGGTAAAAAAAAGATAAACCATTGTTCCTTTGGGTATTTAACCATCCATATACAGAACACCAGCGGCTTTCATCGTGGCCATCGAACTCCGTAAAAGCTAACAGAACAATTAATAATAAATACGCGCGGTTCGTCGCGTTCAAGTCGGCGGCGGCGGCGGATCACGGCACGACGCACATGTGCTCGCTCGAGCGGCGCCAGCCTACGGCTGACTGGCTCCTCGAGGTTTCGCGAGCGCTAGGTGTCTAACGCGACGCGCTCCACCCACTGCAAGCCCCTTGCTTATGTAGCCTATCTTTCTCACTAAAGTGCGAGCGCACTTGGTGCAAGTTAACACTCCACCGACGTAGTTGTAACTGATGGATGCTGGTGGGCGAGCCTTGAGCTCGTCTCGCTTATATACTTACGTCTTTATACTTATTATCCAATCAACGAAGCACCAACCCTCACTTAACCTTTATTGTTAAAAGGAACCACTGACATTTTTTTAAGAAAAAAAAACGTAGATTATATTTTTTCAACACATTACTTGTTAAAAAAATATAAAACATGAATTTGTATAATATTAGGTACGATAAAACTTTCTTTCGACTAAGTTTTATTTGTATACACATTTTTAATAAACGTTTTCTGTCAAATCAACAAAGTACCAACCCTCACTTGACCTTTTTTTGTTAAAAGGAACCACTGACTTTTTAAAGAAAAAAACCTGCATACAATATGTTTCTTCGACCAATTACGAGTAAAAATCATAAAACATATGAATTTGTATAACATTACGATCAAACGTGTATTTTTTAAGGTTTTAATTTTTTATATACAACTTTTTAACTAATATGCTTTTATCTCAAAACTGTCATTGTGTGGGTTAGTTCCTGTTTGCATAACTAAGTCCAAATAGACGCACAGGCAATTTTTATTATGCAAACCAGATTCAAAACACATGGTTCATTAAGTATCACAACTAAAATTATTTTCACATAGAACCATGCGATGTAGATCTTTGTGGTAATATGAACTTTAGCAATTTTTATTTTGCAAACAAGAACCAACCCACAACATGGTCTGATATGAAATAATTAAAAACATTATTTAACGAGGAACCACGTGAAATGGGTCTTTTTCATAAATATAGAATAATAACATTTTGCTAATTGCCGGGTTAGCATGTGATTTAGATCTTTTTGATTTATTATCAAACTGATATTATGTGTGTTGGTATCTTTGTCAACGTAATGTTTTTATAAGTTAAAGTTGTCAGATCAGTTTGAACTTTACAGGGTCAATAGAAGGTGCATTTTAATATTTTTCTGTATACTTAACTCAATTTTTGGGTAAGTGTGGGTTGGTTCCTGTTTGCATAACTACGTCCAAATGAAGTAAAATGGTAACGAGTGGGAACATTGTTATTTCTATTTTTTTATACCACGTCGGTGGCAAACAAGTTTAAGGCCCACCTGATGATAAGTGATTACCGTAGCCTATAGACGCTTGCAACTCCAGGGGTGTTACATGCGCGTTGCCGACCCTTTAAGAATTTATACACTACTTTTTTGAAGAACCACATACTTTAGTCCCTTGGGAAAACCTCGGCAGGGAGCTAACATACGGTTAGAACTTATTTCTCTACGATACTCTTTATGTCTTACAGACTATGATATTTTTCGGATAATACAATTGTAGTTGTTAATGTATATAATAAATTGTTTCAAAACTACTCATACTTATGATAATTTACGAAAGACAAGTATTAAATGAAATACACGTAGCACGTTCAAACTTACACGTAGGTACATTGACAAAATGTTGGTAAGGCAAAGTTACGGAACCATTTAAGTATTGAACTGAATAAATCCAAAACACCTTCGGGTTTTCATTAAATTAAGTACCTACCTACATTCTCCACATCGTATCTTTAATGATATATGATACAAATCAAATTACAAACTCAAAGTTCACCAAGAATTTGAATCTGAGAGTGATCAATCATATTTCTTTGGGAACTTTTACTTAAGTACAAGTTTTGTTATCTTAACAATATGAGGTATTATCATATTAGGAGTTACTTAGCGCTTAATGGGATCATTCGTTAGCGTCAAAAAGTTGTAAGAATTGAATGAGTGTAAAAATTAAAGTAAAAAATATATAAATTATTCGGCAAATAAAATGCTAAATAGAGTCACTCAGCACGTTGTCACGGAAAAAATGAGAGCCTTAAAAATAATTTAAACTAAAACTAAAAGAATAAATTGTATACTGGATACCTACCTCAAAACTACAAAAGTGAACTAAATTAAAGTCACACTGCTGTTAGGTAAATTCCTTATTATTTGTATTCGGCGTAGTCTGTGTAGTAAGGTAATTTTGGGCAAGTTTTGTTTGTTATTGGTAAAATAAAGCAATTATTAGTATTGAAATTGTTATGTTTGCAATTTGTGTTGTTTGCAATGAATGTTTACCGAAACATCCCAAATTACATATTTGTGCAGGGTTAAGTATTAAACCGTGGTGACCCGACGACCGGTTCCGAGTTGTTTATTACGCAAGATATGATATGGCATTGTGTTAGAAAGATGAAACGAGGGAAGTCGCCGGGTCACGACGGGCTAAGTATTGAACATATTTTGTACGGAGGCCCATCGTTACATATTAAAATGGCACAATTGTTTAACCTATGTTTAACGCACGGATTCTTGCCTGATGAGTGAGAATGTGGTGCCGATTGTAAAAAACAGGACGGGCGATCTCAGTGACCCGTCTAATTACAGACATATTTCGTTAGCCACGGTGTTCTTGAAGGTCCTTGAAAGGCTGATTAACCCGATACTCACCGAGCGCATACAATTAAACGACGCACAGTTTGGGTTTCGTCCGGGTCTGTCGACAGATATGGCTATATTTTGTCTCAAAAACACCGTAAATCGATATCTTAAGAAAAAGACGTCGGTTTACGCTTGCTTCCTAGATCTTAGTCGTGCTTTTGATACCATAGACTATAGTTTACTATGGGAAAGTTGAGCCGACTCAGTTGGCCAGAAAGCCAAAAAAAAAAAGAGAATCACTATGGGAAAATGTATCAAAGGCCGGTGTGCCGCGAAAAGAAGCCGGTCTGTTGGGGTTCTGGTACGGGAACCAAACGAACAGCGTTAAATGGGGAAGTAGCAATTCGGACCCATTAAATTGAATTGTGGGGTTAGACAGGGTGGGCTGACATCGCCATTACTGTTTAATCTTTACATGAATGAACTGATAGAGGAGCTCAGCAGGGCCGCAGTCGGGTGTCACGTATCTGGCGTATGCGCCAATAATCTTAGCTACGCTGACGACATGGTTCTGCTGAGCACTTCTATCACGGGACTGAGGATGCTGATGATATCCATATGCGAGCGTTATGCTGCACTGCACGGACTTAAATATAACGTGAAAAAATCCAAGACAATGGTATTTAAGTACGGCAACGGACTTGATGTAGTGCCGCCCGTTAGACTGAATGAGACTGAATTAAAAAATGTCAATAGTTTTAAGTATCTCGGACATATACTGACAGACAAACTTAAAGACGACGACGATCTCGAGAGGCAACGACGGGTCATTGCTATGCGAAGCAACATGTTGGCACGTCGGTTCGCTCACTGCTCTGACCAAGTGAAAATGACTCTGTTTGGGGCATATTGCCAGGCGTTCTACACTAGTCACTTGTGGTACCATTACACGAAGCGGTCGTTCAGCAGACTCAGAGACTTCATGACTTGTAACGCCTTATTACCAATAAAGCATGTCTATGTCTATGTATCTCGACTGTATTACCTTGTTGAGACATTTCCAAACACATTTTTGAAGTTGCATAACATCGGCCGCAGAAACAATTATACAAGAAAGTTGCTTGCTTAGTCCGCAGAAAGATATAGATAGGAACAAGATAATCCACTCCTATCCAGGCGAAAGGAGCAATGATCGCGAAGTTCAACTTGGAAGATTTATTGCTAGTTTTTATGTTAACGATAGTTCCAAGTCGGATTTTTGGCACGCGCCTTTTATACTTTACAGTTACAGAGGGTCAATCAGTTACGTTTCGCATTAAAATCTTTCAGTTACGTTTCGCATTAAATCGTTTTTTAGACGATCGGTTTACCCTATTGGGTATTGACCCTGCCTGCAAAACTGACATGTTCAGTTGTATACGTCAGTTTTCAGTCTTTTCTGTGAACACTTCGAAAGTTTTAATGACTTTTATCTCACCGTACTGGGCCCATACAGGTACGTAAGTATAGCGACTTTGTGACTTATTATTTGTATAATCGAAACATAATTTACCTAAACTGTTTTTTGTTCGTAATTTTGACCCTAAAACCCTGGTTAGAACAGAAATTTGTATGATTTAAGCAACTGTTATCGTTTAGTAGTCGTTTATAGCTTTATTCAATTTAAATAAGATTGTCTCATAATAATGATTCTTTTTTTGTTGGGTTGTTTTATCAGAACGAGCGTGCAAAACTATACTCGCCTTTGTAATGTACATAATGTTACCTGTTCTTGTAATTCTTGTTTTGTTCTGTTTTCGTTGCCAAACTATGCTTCAACTAAATTCAAATCTTACGAAGTGATGGTGCAGTTTTTTGTTTTTTCTATTCGTAGTTTGCTTCATGTGGTTTTGTTTCGTAAATTCATTAGAATACCTATAATTTACTGGTGAGATTCCTAAAAACAAAGTGATGTTTTTGCAGAAGAATTTCCCGTAATGCCGACTGCATGGAGTTCGTACCTAATTTGTAAAGTGAATTGTCCCGATTTGAACATAACATAGTTTAAGTTTAACAGGAGTGCATTTAGAATGTTTATATCTAAAATTGGTTTTGTAATGTGCTTAAAATTATCTACTTGAGCTTTACAAATCTAATCATTTATCTGTAGAACGTGGCTCCAAGTAACCCGAGAGAAATGTACCATATATTCTGCTGCTAAATGATGACGATATAATGTAATCTATATTCTAAAGTCGTGAATGTGGTGATACTTTATAGAGCGGTAGGACACGGAGTTATAAAAAACGGTAGAATTCAATTGCTTTGTGTTTCTCCTATTTTCTGAAGGAATACTTGTCAGGAATATTTGAGTGTTTCAGAATATTTTTATTCAGATTATATGGAATATTTCAATTCAAGGCGAACAATATTTGTCAAGTTGTCACACTGAATTTATATCTTTGTTCCAAGGTGAACAGAAGAACGGTCGTTGCCCGTTAAAAATAATAAAGTTACAGTATGGTAATATCTGCTTTTCATCGGTATTAAAACTGTACCAGCATATGATTTTACTTGTTTCAAAAAGTATTCATTTATGAAGATTACGGTTTTTCAACTTTATGTTAAAAGCAATTTTGAGGCACCTTCAACAAGGTTAACTTTTGTAAATAAGCGCTACAGTTTAGAACATGTATATTAAAATTTATTTTCAGATGCGCGCCACTTTTCACTAACATCCTTTTTTACACGACTGCCCACCGAAAAGGAGTGTAATGTTTTTCAATGTAAGGTAAACGTCCCAGTGCAACAGTGTTCGACTCTGGCCTAATGCATGACACTTTCAATATTATATAAAAACAATAGAGGTGAGGTGGGTCATTTAAATTATGTCAAGGTATGTTCAATTTTAATTAAAAACGCGTAACAGAACACTGTCGTAACATTTCATTTTGATCTAAACACCACGAGATATTTTACCGCAATTTCAACGCGTCCGAGAATGTACCTAATTCAGTTCTGTAATTAACTATTACTCCTTCCTTTTTCCCTTCCTTCGCCGATAAGCAGACCATTATAAGTATACTTCGGACGACGCATCTTCGTTATGAGTGTACATGTCAAATTATGGTAAGGACGAGCTCGCAGTCGCACAAACAGTTTTGTGAACAGACGGATCAGGTGTCCGGCTTTGAGATACGAACCTTCCGTAGACTGTATACCCGAGCATTGTTTTAATAAGTCTCAGAAGTTTGTCGCTATGACACCTATTCGAGGATATTAGGGTATCTACCCACTTGACTCTTAGAAGGTTACGATTGGATGATATTTGTTTCTGAGCCTTAGATGATTTATATGTATTTATATCTATTAAACTTTGGGGGAGGCCTATTTTCAGCAGTGTACGTATTTCGGCTGATATAATGAAGAAATATATCGTGGGTTATTACACCACTACCAAGTACTATAGTATAGTATAGTGGCAGTATATTTTATACTGCATAATGTTAATTTATGAGATCTACATATTTAAATGAACCATCTAGGCACAATAAAATACGAAATCAAGATTATCCCATCATCGTAATAAAAGTTTTTTTAAACAAATAAATTGCCTACTATATAAAATAATAATAAACCATCACTAAGGTAAATAATACCTACCTTAATGCATCGTTTGATATTTGTTTGGAAAAATAAACATGGAATGGAAGAAAAGCGGAGTTTTAATGATTTGCCCGTGATATCATTAATTATGCGCTATTAATCATTTTAACTGGTACAGAGTATTGTGTGAACAGAGGCGAAAATACCATACAACACAAATGCTTAGTGAAAACTAATATAAAGTTTCGATTAATAATTATTACAATAGGGAATGCGGAAGGTGGCTTGCACATAATAGATATTATTAGTTGAGAACTTGATTAAAATCTACTATGTACTCGTAGGTTAAGTAATTAAAATCCAATCTCTATTGTTACCTTGGAACTACGAGCAATCGAAAACAATCATTAATGTAATATCATAACATACGCTACACATTACACATACACATACATCACCGCAGACAAGCACCCTAATATAATTAATTAATTGTTAGTTTAAAATTGTCTTTTTTTCTCTTTTTACTTTGTATTGTTTTCATGCTAAGCCACATGGACAGTTAATCAGTATTTGTCTTGGTCTCCACGGGACAGTCCTAGCCTAGTGTGGGACCACAGTTATGTTTCTGAATGTCTGTCTGTATATGTTAATAATATAAATATATTTTCATTTTCATTTTCAATTAGATTTGTAAATGTGTATTTCCTACACGAAATCATTTGAACTGAAAATTAAGGTAGATGAAATAAGTAATTGTCTCCTATTTAAAATAACACGTAGGTGGGCATTTTCAATAATTCGTGTACCCAATTAGCATAATTTGTTAAACAAAAGTTAACTCAGTGTCAGTTTTGTAACGACAATTAAGTATTTAGTTTGTATAAAAATTACTTTTCAATATATAATTCATATGCATATAGACCTTATTTAAATGCGAAAAAAGTTCAATTTGACATCATTTGTATGCTTAACTTTCGTTACAAAACTGACACTGAGTTAATTTTTATTTAACAACTCACGCTAATTGGGTACACGAATTTTTAAAAATGCCCAGGTATAAAAAGATCTACCCATTTGGTCTAAATACTTTATATATACATTTTTTATTTAGCGTGGAGCCGCGCGGGCAACTATTTTAAAAGTATAGAAGTAAAAGTTTCTGTCAAAAAAATAATTTTCGGTACAAGCTTTAATTGACAACTGTACTTTTCTGTATACCATCATCAACTACTCATTGAGACGATTCTAACGAGCCCAAAGTCAACCGGGTTACGTCGGTTAAATACTGA
Organism: Epinotia brunnichana; assembly: GCA_963854355.1. NCBI lineage: Eukaryota > Metazoa > Arthropoda > Insecta > Lepidoptera > Tortricidae > Epinotia > Epinotia brunnichana. The sequence continues at coordinate 4,995,824 of OY977949.1, read as the reverse complement.
ATTCCCACGGCCACCTTCTGTCTCCATCATCAGTAGGTCAATCACGTAACGCATTGTACGCGCGTCTGACAGTAAAATCACGATCTAACTGTCATTTTTCCATATAAAATTGACATTTAGACCTTACAGACGCGCGTAAGAAAAGTTACGTGATCGACCCACAGATTAGCTCGATGGTAGGTACCATACTATTGAATTGTCATCAAATTCAATCGGATACCGGAAAATGACTGAAAAATGTATTGCATATTTTGACGGACAACTTACTTAGGTACATATTTAATACTAGCTTTTGCCCGCGACTTCGTCCGCGCGGAACTTGTTTATATCGTAACTTTCTCCCCCCTTTTCACCCCCTTAGGTGATGAATTTCAGGATAAAAACTATCTTTAGTAAGGACTCTTTGGGAAGGCCCCGGAATTCAAAGTATCTCTATACCAAATTTCGTCTCAATCGGTTCAGCGGTTTAAGCATGAAAACCTTTTCATGCTTAAACCGCTGAACCGATTGAGATGAACAGACAGACAGAGTTACTTTCTCATTTGTAATATTAGTATGGATTGTATGAAGGAAAGGGTATCGATGCATGTAGCCTTTTTTCAGTATTATTTTGCATATTGTCATATCACACGGCCGTAAGGACCTTTTCTACTAAACCGTAGGATTAAATTAACTGACTTGTAATTTAAACATTTTATATGTTACATCTAATAGTTTTCAAAATAGCCATAATCAAACGTCTTATTTACCCCGTTTTAGAAAACATCTTCAAAACTAAGGCCGCCATAAGGTACCTTTACCCTTGGAACGTCAATTTACTTATGTAATGTTAATGTTCCTATTCCCCAGGACTCCCAACTACCGCTATACCGTAAATGGGTTCCATCCAAATGTTCACCCCCAATTGACCCCCTTAGGGGATGATTTCTGGAATAGAAACTATTATATGTCCTTTTCCAGGACTCAAACTATCGTTCAACCAAATTTTATCAAAATGTGTCACAAACAAATTTCCACCTCCAATTACACCCCCTTAGGTGATGATTTTCGGGATAAAACTATCCTATGACCTTCCTTATCTATCGCTATACCGTAAATGGGTTCAATCCAAATGTTCATCCACCATTTCTCACCCCCTTAGGGGATGATTTCCTCCTTTTATGTGTTCCGGAATAAAAAAAAATCTATGTTCTTTCCTAGGACTCTACCTCTCTCTATACCAAATTTCATCTAAATGGGTTCTATCCAAATCTTCAACCCTCATTTCACCACCTCAGGAAATGATTTTTCGGGATAAAAACTATGCATTGTCCTTCCCTAGGACTCCTTCTATCTATTTACCAAATTTCATCTAAATGGGTTTTATCCAAATTTTCACCCCCTATTTTATCCCTGAGAGGATGATTTTTGGGATTAAAACTATCCATTGTCATATTCCGGAACTCAAACTATCTTTCAACCAAATTTTATCAAAATGGGTCACAAACAAATTTTCACCCCCAATTACACCCCCTTATGGGATGATTTTCAGGAGTAAACTATCCTATGTCCTACCCCAAAACTCTAACTCGCTATACCGTAAATGGGTTCCATCCAAATTTTCATACCCCATTTCACCCCCTTAGGAGATGATTTCTGGACTTAAATTATGTTAAGTCCTTCCCCAGGACTCTGAACTATCTCCATACCAAATTTCATCTAAATCGGTTCTATCCAAATTTTCACCCCTCATTTCAGCCCCTCAGGAGATGATTTAGGATAAAAACTATGCATTGTCCTTCCCTGGGACTCCTTATATCTCTATACCAAATTTTAACTAAATGGGATTTATCCCCTTTTGTATCCCTATTTCATCCCCTTGGGGGATGATTTTCTGGATTCAAACTATCCATTGTCATCCTCCGGGACTCAAACTATATTTATACCACATTTGATCTAAACGGAGTCCATCCTAAATTTCACCCCCCATTTCACCCCCTCAGGGAAAGATTTCCGGAATAAAAACTATCCAATGTCCTTCCCCAGAACTTAAACTACTTCTTAACCAAATTTCATCAAAATGGGTTACATCCAATTTTTCACCCCCCCATTTTACCCCCTAAAGGGAAGATTTTCGGGATGAAACCTATTTTTTAACCTTTTCCGGGACTCAAACTAATCTTATACCAAATTTCATCTAAATCGATGCTGCGGTTTAAGTAGCTCCATACAAATTTCCACTTCCCATTTCATCCCCTTAGGGGTTGATTTTCAGGATAAATACTACCCTAAGTCCTTCCCCAGGACACAAACTATCTCTATGCCAAATTTCATCTTAATCGGTTCAGCCGTTTTCACGTGATGCGCGGTCACATAAACAGACAAACAGATAAACAGACAAACAGACAAAAATTCTAAAAACTGTTGGAACGTGTTCTGTTATCGATTCTAAGTATCCCTAGCCATTTTTTTTTCGAATATGTTCCATGTACAGACTTTCGACCCTCTTCAGCTTTATTATATGTATAGATTTAGTTTACATACATACGAACAGGTCAAGTTAATATAAAGCTAGAGTTCGTTTTTAATACTTTCATACAATTAAAGCATACGGAAATCCCATTTTTAAGTCAGCAAAAATACAATAGCAGCCCATTTCAGTTATAAGACCATGCCTCGCGAAGCGTGCGGTGCGATGGAGCGGTGAGCGTGTTTTGTTTTTCACCACCGCACCGCGGCATATCGCCGCCCGCTCCGCTGCACGGTCCGCTCGAGCGGGCACGGGTTAGCCCGTGCAGCGATGCTTATAGACAGACATTGTTAATTTTGTATTCTTCTTCTTTTCGTGTCGATGGTTTCAGACTGTGGCACCAGAAGGTGGCGACGGTTATCGCCCTGTCTGTCGCGCTTATCCGAATTTGTATGGTTTTGGTTAAATATTACTGGAATAAAAATGGAAATAACTATAACTTAGAAATGTTGAAAAACCAGCGACATTTACATTTCAAAGTTCAATATCTCAAAAACTGCTGAACCGATTTTGTTGAAACATAGCTAAGAACCATCTCAATCACGTCAGATTTAGTAAAAAAAACCGTATTCAAATAGGTCCATTCGTTTTGGAGCTACGATGCCACATACAGACACACACAAGCAGACACATAGATACACAGAGAGACAGACACACAGACACGTCAAACTTATAACACCCCTCTTTTTCCGTCAGGGGTTAAAAAGAATTTTCGGTAATTGGAATTGTTTATTTAGGTTATTAGTAGCTTAGAATAATAACGCATAGAAACGCAGTTCACGCGCAACGGTGAGGCCACTAAAACTCGGCCATAAATGGCCCAGTACGCCGATCGGTGGAACAAAATTGGTGCGTTTGTGTGCGTATTGGCGCGTGTGAATACGAGTTGATCACAACTATATGAATCCATTTTATGTCTCACGCTTGGCGCGTCGGCCGTATGAAACTATCCTTCTATGCGTTATTATTCTAAGGTTAGTAGGTACTATCGGCTTCAACTCGAATTGATAATTTTGTTTCTTTTTGTTGTTGTGTGAAAAGTGGATTAAAAACAATTTTGTCTATCAATATCGCTCTCGCATGCGTATTCAGATAGGCAAGAATTGGACGTACACATATACAAAGACGGAGAATATACTGGGCTGCAAAAGAAGGTATAACACTCATACACGTGACGATAACGAAAACTGTTATACCTTCTTTTGCAGCCCAGTGTAGTTAAGATTTTTTTTACTGACGTAGGTAACCTTAATTTTTTTGCGGCAGATTTTTTAAAAATGCAATATGAAGCGAAGTGACGGCAAATTATGGAACGTTAAAGCTTGAGACACATGTTTACACGTTTAAATTTTTCGTCCATATTTTGTAATCTTAAGTTCACACGTCAAACGGAGTCAAATAGTATTAAGAAAGTTTTGTCTATGCTTCAGACCTTTGAGCACTTCCGTCGTTTGGAAGGCACGTTTTGTCCCAGTTGACAACAAAGCCAGTCATTAAGAGGCCTTTGACAGCTCCTGGTAGGCAAATCGGCCACTCACTTGATTAGGTATAGCCTAATCCGATATAAGATCTAGTTACTACGTGTCAAGGCGTTGCCTTTAACTAACCTAGGCCTACCTACCTAATAACATTACTATATTTAAGATTAGGCAGCCGACTCCGTTGTAAATTTAATTGAAAACAACATACATTTGAAATATAAAGCACCATGGCACGTTTAAGATTGCCATAAGTGACAAAATATGTGAACCAAGGCTCAAATGCCGGTCACGCGATGAGAATAACCGACAATTATGTTGTGAAGGAATTTCTAAGGCTACAAAAAAAGGGGAAGGGGAAGACCTCAAACGAGCAGGGGCCTATTTCTCAAAAGCTTGTAGCTAAAAGCGGAAGTCTCTTTAAAATGAGAGTAGATTGAAATTGTTCTTAGCTATATACGTTTCACCAAAGTCGGTTCAGCCAAGTTTGAGATATTGAACTTTGAAATAAAAATGTCGGGGATTTTACACTTGTCTATGTTGTTATTATTAGCCGTTTTATGGGTCGTGTTTTTTTGCTCATTAGATGTATGAGAAAAACGGTTCCCAATAAAACAGACGTTCGGTTCAAAAGTTAAACCCGTTATGAAATAAACCCGCAGGGTGAGGTTAGAATATCTTAAGTATTCCATGTGATACCGCGTAATGCTTTTGAGCATTAGCGCTAAATTATTCTATCCATAATTTAGCCGTAATGACTGTTTTAAAAATATTCTCAGCAATGTGATGTCTCTGAGTAGGTAGTACATTTTTTAGCAGAAGCATATAATCTGGTAGAGCTGCGGTATATAAATCTAAAAGTCAATCTCGAAGGTTTATCCTATATAATATATGTGGAAGAATTTCAGAAATTGGGTGAGTAGTTCTGGATCCCCATACACAAACCTACAACCGTATTATTAGGTACTTTTCAGCTCACATCACTTTGTTGTCCGTTGTGAGTCTGTCTGTCTGTCAAGACCCTTTATCTCAGGAAAGTTATCAAGTTGAAATTAAAACCATATACTAAGGTCTACAAACAGTCCCTTGATGCTGTGAAAAAATCAAACTTCTAAGTTAACGTAAAAAAAAGATACGGCTGTTTATGCCGCAGAAAACGTACCTATATTTTGACACTCTCAAGGGAATCAAAATTTATCGGGTTTTCTCTGATGCCCGAAAACTATTCAATCTGGCGAGTAATATCGTCTTATTCAACAAGAACAGGAAAAAATCGAAATCTATAAATAAATAAAATAAAATTGATTTAATTCAGGCAAAAACCCATATTTTAACATTAAGAATAATAATTGACAAAATAAATAGGAAATAATAATAATAATAAAGCGACATAAATAATTAATATTACATACTTATTTGCGACACTGAGCAAAGATCATTACTTTATTTGGCCAGTTATGATGTTTACCGAGTGTTTTGTCATGGGCAGTCCAGGCGCTCAGCAAACATAAATTCAGGATGGTGTTAGAACTGCCGCGCACTCTGCTCAACAGAGACGCAAATCTCTTCCTTCTGATGGCGTGCGAACATACCCGACGCGCTACAGCGTCGCGGCAGTTTCATCAGCATCCTGAATATGTTATTATACTGGACCCTGAGCGTATTGTATGTGCGCTGTGTATGACTCACCCACAGGCTGCTGCAAATTTGTACGGAACCCTCGGTGAGCGAGTCTGACTTGCACTGGTTTTTTTATAATATATTAATGTCGCATGACTCTGTATTGCGAACTTAACTCGCAATTAGTTCCCCTGTAGTTAAAATAATCTACCCAAGTGAATTAAGTTAACTGCAGCAGCAGGTCGATCACAGAACGCATTGTACGCGCGTCAGGTAGATCTAAATGTCACTTTTTATATGGAAAAATTACAGTTAAAATTGTCCTAACGTGATTGACCTGCTGGTCACCTCAAGTCAATGTTCACTATGCCTGACGTTCACGTAATAAAGACCAAACTGATACAAATGCAGTGCTTCGAATGGAGTCCCTGTAGTTTGTTGGTAGTGTGAGGGGGATTCCTAGTTATAGGTATTACTCGTATAGTCAAGGTCGTTCCCTTATTGTAGCTTAAACGTATTACATACATATAGTTTAAACTTTTTGCGTATGTAGTACCCCGTAGTTTTTAAATCAATATTCAAAAAATAATTAAATAAATGTAATTCTAGGAACACTTACAAGGTTTAATAATCACTTTTCGTTTACCTATTTACCATCTCGCTACGAATGTTGCTCAATTCACACTCATGTTGGTTACTTGTAAGGACAGGCCTCGCCTAGAACAAGAGCCACAGCAATATACTTTCGGAAAGTACTGTTGTATTCTTTGTAACCCGCGGTAATGTTTGTAATTGTATTCGCTGTTAATGACTGTACTTGTGTTGAAATAAACTTTTTACTTGTCCCTTTTCAATGTGTAAAGATTCTAAATTGAACCACTTTTGCACTAGCTTAATCCAATAAGTACGTGTCGTACATTTTATTTTCGGTACACGCGTTTATTGCCGAATGTACTTTTTTACACAGTTATCAACTACGTTGAGAGGGTCCTAATGAGCATAAACACAACGGGTTTATCTTGGGCTAAAGTGGTGTAGACTGACATTTGTAAAACATACCAACAATTGTACCATATTCGGAGAAATAAACTTTTCTATTATTATTTTTAAAAATTAAGTCAATAAAATTTGCCTAGTGACGAAAATACCATTCTTCAGATATATCAAAAAATACGAAGTTTATTTAATAGTGGTTGGTTTAGTTTTTTCTCCATTTGAAAATATTTTTAATTTTTCGAGAAAACATCATTATTGGTTATTTTATTTGTTGTGTATCTGTTATGGAAGATTTCATATAACCCAGATGTCTCGAACTATTCGGAAATTCTCTCAATCGAACGCAACCAAAAATTAGCTTTATGGTCTGACTAAAAAGTAGTTTTTTGGTTGCGTTTTTATGGCACGATTTACTTTTATAATTTCGGACGTACTATACAATACAGTACAATGCAAACATTCTTTATTGTCCACCATAAAATTACATGGACCTTACGCTATACAATGGTAGACAATAGGCGATCTTATCGCTAATTAGCAATGTCTTCAAGACAACCTTTGGGTTGTGGAAATTGTACAACACAAAAATACATTAAAATAGGGGAACAAAATCTGAAATAAATACAGAAAAGAAAAATAGATTATAAAGAAAAATACCATTAACATACACACATATACCATACCATAACATATATGTATTGGTGCCATAGTATTGCATTGTCATTCAATTTACATAAATTATGTATCTACTGTATGTGCATACTTCCAGTTCTCACCTACGGTGCACAGACTTGGTCTTTGACGGAAGCGCAGAAGTTCAAACTCGGGGTTTGCCAGCGAGCTATGGAGCGCAGCATATTAGGTGTAAAACTAATGGACCACATCCGGAACACCACGCTGCGCTCCAAAACCCAAATAGAAGATGTAGCTCGGAAGGCAGCCAAGTTAAAGTGGGACTGGGCTGATCACGTCTACCGCATGCCGAATGAGCTGTGGGCCAAAGGGACCACGGAGTGGAAGCCCCAACACTCAAAACGGAGACGCGGTAGACCTCGTCGGCGATGGCGGGATAACTTGGACTCCTTTTTAAAAGACTGGCCAGTTATTGCTCAAGACCGCGATGAATGGAAGAGGAGAGGGGAGGCCTTTGCTCAGCAGTGGGACATAACGGGCTCGATATAATAATAATGTATCTACTAAATTTTCCAATTGGATTTCGGAAAGTTGGTCAATTTTGTTTTGCAAGATTTGACCCACACATACGTACCTACTAACTAAGGAACAAAGCCATTTTATAAAGAGTTTGTAATAAAACCTCGTAAAAACAGCTTCAAATAACAAGCTTCAACATTGCTCTGTGCTTAAATAATTTGATTTAGCATAATTACAGAGCAGAGTTGGTAATTGGTGATTCACTCGTATTTGCCTGCGGATTAATCGCGTAATCCTTCTGGAACTGATCGCGGCTAAGCACATAGACGCTATTTGCTACGATGGTTAAGGCGCCGAGCCAAATTCGTGTTTGTACATAAACAGTTATAGTGCAAATGTAATACCGACTGATAATTAGTATATCGACCAGTGAGATTGAGAAGCTCTCGGTTAAGTACAACATACCACTGATTTAGCTTTTTCATTATGTTATATTAGGGATCGCACTCTGATTTTTCGCACCTACGGATGAAATATCGCTGCCGCTGCCGCTGCCGCTGCCGGTGCCTCTCGAGGTCGTGGCCGAGCACCGCCTATTTATAAACAAGGCCTTCTTCTCTTACTTAAGAGCTAGGCTCTTGTCGGTGTAGCTCAAAGTAGGCCCTCCATCTACTCCGATCCCACGCAATCTCTTTGACCTCACGATATGACCCAACATCAACTCTCTTTTTGAGTTGCTCCATGTAGTCTATTCTATGTCTTCCTCTTCCTCGCATCCCCTCTATATTTCCTTCAATTACGTTAAGTACGAAGTTGTCATGTCGTAAGAGGTGCCCTGTCATCTTCCCTCTTCTATTTTCTAAGTTCCTAACTAACTGCCTGGTTTGCCCCACTCTATTCAGCACTTCTTCATTGGTTACTGTATCTCTCCAGCTAATTTTCTCCATTCGCCTCCAACACCACATCTCAAACGCTTCTAATATCTCCGCATCTTTCTGGGTCAAGGTCCAAGTTTCACTTCCGTACAATGCTATGCTCCATATGTACGATTTAATAAATTTTATTTTCGTTTCTTTCGATATTTTTGAAGTTAATATATGTGTTTTGTTGTGGAAAGCTAGTTTTGCCATTGCTATTCTGGACTTTATATCTGGTTTAAACAAGGCCTAATAGGTAAAAATGTGAAATATAATGAGTAACTATGGTAATGTGCGCACAATAAACTCTCCTTAGCAACGCCATTATGTTTGTGTTTGGGCGAATTTCGACGAGCTGCCCACGCGGGCACTCGCTTTGCCTGTCCATTAATTATAACGTGGCATTCTCCTTCTTCTTCTCTTGTTGATGGTTTCAGACTGTGCGGGACTAGAAGGTGGCGACGCTTATTGCCCTGTCTGTCGCGTCTCGATGGTCTTGCTGAGAGCAGGCGTGTGGGCACGCTGGGCAGGACAACATCCCCATCGTTTGGGAAGCCGTCCCACGCGGACATTGGGCGTCTGAGCTACTTAGAGCGTCCCACTTCAGCAAGTTTATTCAGATAACGTACCATAAAAATATATTTCAAGTTGTTATGAGACTTGGAACTGGTCATATACTTACCTCCACCTTTATCTTCACAGTCCACGACTTGTTTTTCAAATGATTTTAGCATTTATTGCCCATAAAGCTTCTTCCATACCCAATTCATGCACTCGAATTTACAATTAAAATAATCCAATCTAAATTGCTAAGCCAAGTGTCCCTTTCACCGACAAGGCAACAGTCCTAATGACCACTTCAGTTTCATTTCGCATTTGAATCAAAATATTCAATCGGATCTAAATATTTAAATTGACCACTTATCTGCGGTTTTCAATTTTAATTAGCCACGTCCAGAACTCTAATAGTCTTCCCCACTTATACCCACTTTATAGTAAATTATATATGTATATAGAATATCCTCAAGAAAGTAAGGATATGCTTATGACCTCGTCGTCAAATCTGGGGGCACGGCAGTGCCCCCGCCAAGTCGAGCAAAACAAAGAGGCACGGCCGGTACGGATCCTTTTCTCGAAGCCATTCAGGCCATTTTCAACATCCTGTAATTTATTTTGTTATCTCCTAATCGGGACTCTGAGGGGTAATCACGTGAATTTTCGAACGAGCAATAGGACAAAGCAACTGTCATTTTCCCACACAAAAAGTGACATTTACCTGTGGCTCGATCACGTAACGCATTGTACGCGCGTCAGGTAGGTCTAAATGTCACTTTTTATATGAAAAATTGACAATTAAAAATTGTACCGACGCGCGTTCGGAACGTTACGTGATTACCCCTCTGAGTACGCATAAAAAAACATAATGCGTTCTTCTACAAGAAAACATGTCGAAACTGTGTTACAAAAATAACAAGACTGGAAGATATTTAACAAATTTAATAAAATGTAAATGCGACTACTTATAACTAAAAACGTTGGTTATGCTTTCTTGCAAAAACTATGTCAGCTGGTTCCCCCGGCGTGATAGAATACAATAAAATTATGAGTGATTAAGCTAGTTTGGTCTCTAGTCAGTGAAAGTGTAAGTCAATGATGTAATATAAAATACAAAAGATAAAATCTTACTACATTATCTACAGGTAGATATGTTATAAGCGCTCCAAAAGTGGCACACTAAAACCTGGCTATAATTGACACGGCTTGCCATAGTTTCGCGTCGTCAATGGAAACGAATGCTGTCAGTATTTGGTTGAAACAAAACACGGAATTTCGTATAGACAACGTATCTATTTACTTTTAAATTTATATTTTAATTCTAATCTTAAGGTTCACATGTATGTTTCATTATGATTTCGTGTAATGTGATGTTGAATAAAGCTTTTCTACTTCTACTTCTACTTCTTTTTAGGGTACCGTACTCAAAGAGTAAAATGGGACCCTAACTATTACTAAGACTCCGCTGTCCGTCCGTCCGTCCGTCCGTCTGTCTGTCACCAGGCTGTATCTCACTGATACCGTGATAGTTCCCAGCTGAAAGTTTCACAGATGATGTATTCTGTTGCCGCTATAACAACAAATACTAAAAACACAGAATAAAATAGTTTTTATATATAATGGCACGGAACCCTTCGTGCGCGAGTCCGACTCGCACTTGGCCGGTTTTTTTTATATTACATAATTGGTGTAAGTGGAGTAAGTTTTAGGGTTCCGTACTCAAAGAGTAAAACGGGACCCTATTACTAAGACTCCGCTGTCTGTGTGTATTACTAAGACTTCGCATTTGAATCAAAATATTCAATCGGATCTAAATATTTAAATTGACCACTTATCTGCGGTTTTCAATTTTAATTAGCCACGTCCAGAACTCTAATAGTCTTCCCCACTTATACCCACTTTATAGTAAATTATATATGTATATAGAATATCCTCAAGAAAGTAAGGATATGCTTATGACCTCGTCGTCAAATCTGGGGGCACGGCAGTGCCCCCGCCAAGTCGAGCAAAACAAAGAGGCACGGCCGGTACGGATCCTTTTCTCGAAGCCATTCAGGCCATTTTCAACATCCTGTAATTTATTTTGTTATCTCCTAATCGGGACTCTGAGGGGTAATCACGTGAATTTTCGAACGAGCAATAGGACAAAGCAACTGTCATTTTCCCACACAAAAAGTGACATTTACCTGTGGCTCGATCACGTAACGCATTGTACGCGCGTCAGGTAGGTCTAAATGTCACTTTTTATATGAAAAATTGACAATTAAAAATTGTACCGACGCGCGTTCGGAACGTTACGTGATTACCCCTCTGAGTACGCATAAAAAAACATAATGCGTTCTTCTACAAGAAAACATGTCGAAACTGTGTTACAAAAATAACAAGACTGGAAGATATTTAACAAATTTAATAAAATGTAAATGCGACTACTTATAACTAAAAACGTTGGTTATGCTTTCTTGCAAAAACTATGTCAGCTGGTTCCCCCGGCGTGATAGAATACAATAAAATTATGAGTGATTAAGCTAGTTTGGTCTCTAGTCAGTGAAAGTGTAAGTCAATGATGTAATATAAAATACAAAAGATAAAATCTTACTACATTATCTACAGGTAGATATGTTATAAGCGCTCCAAAAGTGGCACACTAAAACCTGGCTATAATTGACACGGCTTGCCATAGTTTCGCGTCGTCAATGGAAACGAATGCTGTCAGTATTTGGTTGAAACAAAACACGGAATTTCGTATAGACAACGTATCTATTTACTTTTAAATTTATATTTTAATTCTAATCTTAAGGTTCACATGTATGTTTCATTATGATTTCGTGTAATGTGATGTTGAATAAAGCTTTTCTACTTCTACTTCTACTTCTTTTTAGGGTACCGTACTCAAAGAGTAAAATGGGACCCTAACTATTACTAAGACTCCGCTGTCCGTCCGTCCGTCCGTCCGTCTGTCTGTCACCAGGCTGTATCTCACTGATACCGTGATAGTTCCCAGCTGAAAGTTTCACAGATGATGTATTCTGTTGCCGCTATAACAACAAATACTAAAAACACAGAATAAAATAGTTTTTATATATAATGGCACGGAACCCTTCGTGCGCGAGTCCGACTCGCACTTGGCCGGTTTTTTTTATATTACATAATTGGTGTAAGTGGAGTAAGTTTTAGGGTTCCGTACTCAAAGAGTAAAACGGGACCCTATTACTAAGACTCCGCTGTCCGTCCGTCCGTCTGTCTGTCACCTGCAGGCTGTATCTCACTGATACCGTGATAGTTCCAGTTGAAATTTTCACAGATGATGTATTTCTATTGCCGCTTTAACAACAAATACTAAAAACAAAATAAAATAGTTATTTTTATAGATAATGGTACATAACCCTTCGTGCGCGAGTCCGACTCGCACTTGGCCGGTTTTTATTACACTGTTTTAAGATTATTTAAAATAAAGAGAATACAAGTAGGTATATCAGAACCTTCATTACCAAAAATAATACAGTTCGTAGGGTTTTGGTGGGATCATCTGAATCAGACTACCTACTGTAATAATTTAATAAAGTTCATTTAAAACTACAAAAAAAATACAAAATAGGAAAATGATAAGCATGCCTTAATTGACGTACTAAATGACTTGACTGACAGTTTATATTGACAGCTGAAAACTAACTGAAAAACGCGGAGGCGGTAGTAAAACTATAAAAATCTAATGGAATTAAAAAGCAAGCAAATTTTACCGTTAGATTCTTTCTAACCCTAAAAATGCGCTTAGTACAAAAACACTGTTTCTCGAAAAACCCCACTGCAGGGCCAAAAAAAAGGCACCACCGCTCTTTTTCCAACCCTCTCGATTTTGAGCGGTCTCCGGCCATTCTTTTAAAAAGTAGTCCAGCTCGTGATGCCATGGCCGACGACGGGGTCTGCCGCGTCTCCGTATCGAGTTGTCGAGCAACCATCATAAACAAAAAAAAGGCATCTAAAAATGTATGCAAAGGTATGTAACCGTTCAGTCTCGACACCGCCCTGGCAGCCTCAGTCGGTCTCGCGCCCGCCCTATGAGAGGAGGTCTGTGCCGCCCGCCCAACCAAACACTCGCAACTTCGTGAAGTGTGGTGAAGTGAAGTGATTGTATTGAATGTGTGTTACCAGTGTGCATGGTGAAAAATAATAAGGTAGGTACGTCAATAGTTTTTTACTGTGAAGACAAAATTAAGTCAGTGGTTTAAAATTCTGTTGTTTCTCATAAGCATGAAACAAACTTTTTCTTCTGATATTCGATGTTTTCAAACAGTCGACGTTATACACTTATACACCTTATTGCTTTGTAGTAAAGCTAAAAATGCATACATTATCTATGACATACACTGTACCTGATCAATCAATTAAGATAATAATTTTATCCATCCAAATATCATAAACCCACCATGATGCGTTCAAGAACCGTACATTATGGCCACCATAAAACTAGACTGTTTTGTTAGAACAAATTTCTTATCTGTGAAAATGTTATTATTTCTAAATAATAACATCGATTTCGATAATATTATTTCATTCAAATTTCGAACATCTCTGAGATCAAAGAAATTTGATTTGACCTCTATTTTAAAATCAGTCGAGATGACGTTTAGTTTGAAATGAATTGTCAATTTGCATACAAATTTGACAAATGTCGCACGTAAGTAAGATATCGAACGATATGACAGTTGGATCCGACTCTAGTTTGTCTCTGAATTAAGAAAAAACTATGACAGCTGCCAGAAAACAACGCCGCGATGCCGGTCATAATGTGCGGCTCCTGAATGCATCGTGGATGCTTATGCTATGTGGATAGATAAAGTAGTGTATGTAACTGTACATAATTAGGCATTAAAACACTCTTGTGATGTTATTATGAAACTCGCCTTCGGCTCGTTTCATAAACCCACACTCGTGTTTAATGCCCTTCATTATGTACAGTCACATAAACTACTATCATGTTCATGGCACTACTTACATACAATCGTGGAACGTGGTTATACTGATTATTATAATGAAAGCAAAAAAAGAAGATCATTTATTTAACATTTTGTATTATATTATAGAATTCAATTTACATTTATAATCATCATATACCTATTTAACAGCCTCTTGTCGGCGAAGTAACCGCCACTTTGTTTACTTCCAATTTCTATTACGCCATATTGGAGAATATTAATGTTTCGTTTCCTCACTTATCCGTCCACTATTGTTTGGTCAAAAGCCCTACCGGTACCCGCTTCTTCGGCTGTCAATACTGATACAGCTGCTCTCATACAACTCATACAAGGGGAATGCCTATATTGCCTATTTGATGGCGGTATTTACTCTCCATATCACAGAGTTGTCATCTACGCCCTGATGACCCAGCCACTTCTTGATCGGGGGCTATTTGTTCGATATATTCCATCATATCCCCTTAATAACATCATAACCCCTTTGGTAGCCTGTAGCTCAGCTCCACCAAAAATTAAATTAGACGGGCAAAAATATAGTTCCTTAAGATTGTTACTAACAAAATTCCTATGGACCAACAGTAGGTAGTCTCAAATAAATGATTTTTATTTATTTATTAAAAATAATATGATAACATAGTCGTATCCGACGATAACGACTCTTACTATTTTCTCTGATGGCCACGTATATAGCTCGCAAGCTGTGTTCTACTCCGAGCTGTGAACATAATATTATAAATTTATAATATAAGTGGTAACGCCGTCAGAGCAAAATCCCTTTGGGACTCCTTTCTGAAAAGTTGCTGAGACTGTTTACACCGCATACGTCAAAAAGAAAAATAATACTGCTGTCTATCAATAATTTTCCTACGTCCTGTCACCGCGTAATATTTTCACCGCTGTATGTTTTAAGTGATTATTTGTGGACAAATTCGTGTTGTGGGCTTCGCCTGACCGCCGGACTACGTGTACCTCCGCGCTGAGAACTTTTTCCTTTGACCGGACTACGTCGGTCTACACGGATTCCTACACGCTGAGATCTTTGATTCCTCGCCCGCCCGCTCCAAGAGCTTACTGCACACCCAAAGAAATATCAAGGTAAGCAGTTTCAGATATTCAAAATTACAAAATTTTGTTTTTTCTTTAAATCAACTCTACGGCGTAACCTTGCCATTCGCCTCCGCACCGCTCATCCGCATAGTGCAAATTGCCTATTTACACGGCATAATCAATAAGTATAGTAAACGTTTAACTGTTATGTTTGTGTGAGATATGCAATAAAGAGTATTTATTTTGTATTGTTTGTATGTAATTTTTGATCATGAAATAAATAATCTTATCTAATCTATTGTTTTACATTAAAATGGCTTCTTACTCAGCATTATTATCACGGCAAACCATACGTGTCCTGAGAGATAAAAGGTGAATATTATTTTTTCTCTGGTCTTTTTAGGGTTCCGTAGCCAAATGGCAAAAAACGGAACCCTTATAGATTCGTTATGTCCGTCCGTCTGTCTGTCTGTCTGTCTGTCTGTCCGTCCGTATGTCACAGCCACTTTTTTCCGAAACTATAAGAGCTATACTGTTGAAATTTGGTAAGTAGATGTATTCTATAAACCGCATTAAGATTTTTACACAAAAATCGAAAAAAAACATTAAGTTTTAGGGGTCCCCATACTCAGAACTGAAACTCAAAAATTTTTTTTCATCAAACCCATACGTGTGGGGTATTTATGGATAGGTCTTTAAAAATGATACTGAGGTTTCTAATATCATTTTTTTCTAAACTGAAGAGTTTGCGCGAGAGACACTTCCAAAGTGGTAAAATGTGTGTCCCCCCCCCCTGTAACTTCTAAAATAAGAGAATGATAATACTAAAAAAAATATATGATGTACATTACCATGTAAACTTCCACCGAAAATTGGTTTGAACGAGATTTTTATTTATTTTATTTTATTTATATTAACTATACGTCTATCATTACAGTCTCCCAATGCGATAGCGTAGCAAATTATTAACATAACATTTATTTATAGGGTATTACATAATTCTAAGTTTCACAATAACATAACACATACAAAGTAACTTTGGTGAATTCATTCAAAGAGCAGTGGAATACATCAACCCTCGTAGCAACTAGATTGAGCGTGCGCAGAGCCCTTGTCCAGGGCGCCTCGTGCAATAGGCCGGTGCGCGCGGGCGGCACGGCCAGCAGCGGCGGCCGGCGCCGGCGCCACACGTACCGCGACGGCACGCACAGGCCCACTTCAGCCAGTACCCCAGAGTTACTGACCTTGCCGCGTAAAAGTTTAAATACATAGGACACCAGAGTCAACTCCCTCCTAACCTCTAACCGATTGTACCCTACCATGCCCAACACGAATAACGTAGGGTACATTAATGGGTAAAATGGGTACACGCCATAACATTTTAGATATAAAAACCTTACGAATTTATTTTGTATCCGTTCCAGCATAAATTGGTACTTAGCTTCGTGCGGGCTCCAAACACTCGAGTCACTGTAACATCCGGCCTGAGTCGGTGAGCATTAAAGAGGGTCGTGAATTGTTAATACTAGGCCCGAGTCGTGAGAAACGTTACTTCGTCCTTATATTTTATAAGTAGGCGCCTTAGGACGAATCAGTTTACAAACGGAGACACTCAATGGTAGTAATTAAACAAGTTTGGGTCCTTTAATGCATTTTATTTATTTTAACGCTCATTTATCACTACACCAATATATTATAAAATAACCCAGGCGTCCCTGGCAAACTTACAGTTATCTCTTAAATTGAAAAACAGTGAATCTAGTAAGTAGTTTTTTTAATACGTCATAAATCGTAAACCGCAATTTATTTCACGGAACCCTTCATGTGCGAGTCCGACTCGCACTTGGCCGCTTTTTTATGATTAGGATTGTAACTCTGAGTGATTTGTCTTCATACTGTCATCAGTAAGAACTGCCTGTTGAATAATGCCGCCTGCTTTTTTGCTGCGTCAGACAATGTTTAGGAGATTTTTCGTCTAGGTAGGTATATTCTTTTTATGGTAGTAACATCAACAATATTAATGACGTAGTTATATCTTATTCTCGGAAACCAACACCTATATGTGTACGTTTTTGTTGCTGTTGACAGCATTGATACCTGGGTCGATATTAAGAATTTCAAGAATACCCTTTGACATCTACGGGTATCTTTTTTGTATAATTCTTGTATTTATAATTAAGATCTTTTGTAAGAACTTTTGTATATATAATTAAGATCTATATATATTACTCTTTCTAATAAACATCTTTAAAATAGCAACAATAAGTTGAACGTGATGATTTCTGCGTATTCTCGTAATGTTTATTGGTAATATAAGAATCATTTATTGTTCTGTTCAATTATCCTCAAGTCTACTTTGTCGTTCTGTGATTTAATAGACATCTTTTCTAAGCGATTCGTATAACTTGAGATAATCTTGGTAGTTTGATATGATTCCGTTATCGTCAGAACTGATATTTGATGATAGGTTTTAGAAGGAATCCATTGAACAAGTCAAATATTACATTTTATTTATTTAAATCATGCAACGGGCCTTGTTGCATGATTTAATTACAAATACCTTAAAGACTAACATACATCTTGACACGCGGCAGCGTGTCAGGCCAAGTTCAAGCACTATGTGTAATATTACACGAACCACTTGGTACCACTTTTGACCTTTTATAAATATAGGTACACTAACACGTTTAACAACACGTTTGGTTTTCCTAAACTGAATAACTTTATTATTTATTTATTATTACCATTAATATTAGCACTAACAGTTATACCTTACATGCTAATTGGTAAATTAATATTTATCATGCGAGTTTAGAGTGTATAATGTCAAAAGAATAATAATTATTGTTAAAATGTAGTTTTTTTTTTTTTTTTTGTTTGTGGAATCAGATTGAGATTCTTACAATGAAATACAGAAGGTCAATAAAACTTATAAAACAAAAAATTATATAATATTAATAGGTCCAGGTTATGTTAATAATATAGATTATGTCGTTATGGAGCTAGGAGTGACAACTTTTTCTAAATATTGATAGGCAGCCACCAAAAATTTAGGTTTCGGGCTTAAAAATATGTCCAGTTGGCTGTCACTGTCCAGTATGTCATTTAATAGCTTTAGTACTAGATGCAGCTTTTCACAGTTCATCATGATTGCTACGAATAGACATGTAATTTCTGTACACATTGCAATTGTTGAACACCCGACATATGTATAGCCATCTTCAGACACGAATTCAGATTTAAAAGAACCGCACTCCAATCGGTAAAAACGAGTGAATTTCGAAAAACTGAATCGACAAAATAAACTGTATAATTATTGAACCTGCTCACAATTTCACGAGAATCGGTTGAGACATGCGACCTGTAGAGGACGACAGCCGGACAGCGGGACATCTGGACATAAGAGCGAATTTTGTCCCAAGCTGAAGTAGACAACTTCGTTCGCTTCGCTCGCTCGTTCAATAAAACACTCGTTTGCGTCGGGGGTTAAATATCGTGAACAAACAATAACGAAGAAATCATTTCATATTGTTTAATTCTGTATTCACTGAAATGTGGGGACGTTACTTTGCGCTTGACAGGGACAAATTGATTTTATGAAATAAATCAACGGATGATATATTGACTCGTAACGTCGCGATTCATAAAGTCGTTTTGATGACAATCATTCACTGTAAGGTAGATAAATAGAACATTATGCCTCTAGGGTAGCAAAAAAGGGAGTGTGGGTCTTTTTTGTAGACACCCGTATTGCTTTGGCATAAAGTGCCTATGCCATACACTAGTACCTACAGCGTCGAGCACTCGGGCGTTTACCTTACATTTGCTGTCTCAGCTTGCTTTTTTAATTTAAGTATCTAATGGAAAACAGTACATTTGTATGTTCTCATTTACAAACGCCCAGTGAACCAATTCCAATTAAAATTGCATTAGTAAATCGTATTACGAGTAAGTGTTATTTTCACCCAAGACGCCTTCTCCGCCTGAAGGATGACTCGCGCCAGAACGGGCCGTGCTGACGCCGAGCCGCTTCCGAGCCTCGACCGTGGCTCGGCCGGGCTCCGGTATGGCTCGGTTTTAGAAAACGGCGCGGCCGTGAGTCATCCTTGACTCTACTTGCCCGTTTTAGAGTATTGACTTTGTGAGCTGTAGACCTCGCAACTCTCGCGAGTCTGTCTTTTTAACCCCCGACGCAAAAAGAGGGGTGTTATAAGTTTGACGTGTCTGTATGTGGCTTCGTAGTTCCTAAACGAATGGACTGATTTGAATGCGGTTTTTTTTTAATGCGAAAGCTGACGTGATCGAAATGGTTCTTAGCTACGTTTCAACAGAATAGGTTCAGCCGTTTTTGAGATATTGAACTTTGAAATTAAAATGTCGGGGGTTTCTCAACTTTTCTAAGTTGTAGTTTTTTCATGTATACATGTTTTTTTTTCAAAAACAAAGAATCAACCAAAAAAAGCGATATAATCATCGAACCTGCTCCCAATATTTTAAGAGAATCGGTTGAGAAATGCGACCTGTGGACGAAGAACTCGCTTCGCTCGCTCGTTCAATTACGATTTCCCGCATTATACACTACTACTAGTACGCACACGTGTGTAGCTGACAGCTGCGGAGAAAATGGACCCCCCTGCCAGGCCTTTAAAACGTTATAAAAAATAGCGATATCATAACGATACATATTTCGTTATGTTGAAAAATATCGTTATAACAAAAGCAATATTCTGCATAAAGATATAAGTATCGTAACACAATGAATATCATAACATTAAAAAATACGGTCGAATAACGTTATAATATCGTTTTAAAATGCGAGGCGCGCTGACATCGCACGAGTAGGCGAAGTTGAATGCGAGAAAGGGGTAGCCTATAACGTTATTATATCGCTTACTGGCCCCGTAGCAGGGATGACATTATCACGCGATAAGTGACAGGATAAGAGTGTCATCTCGTTCTATCGAACGTATCAGCCAGGTATGGATGCTCTATCTTGTCACTTATCGCGCCATCCATGCTACGGGGCCAAAGTATCGCTTTTATATAATGGTTTAGATTTATAACGTTTTAATGGATACCGCTATGCAGCGCGTCAAATATCGTTTAAAGTATTTAACGCTTAAAAAAGCCTAAAGGAAAAAATAACGTGCTATTTTAAGGGCTGCCCCTTGTATATAAAATTAAATTTGTATGATGGGGGGGTACTTTTTCTCTGCAGCTGATGTATTACTGGGAATGCGAAACGCTTGTACAATGAAACATAAGTAGCTGGTTACCTTGATACCTTATCGCTTTCACCCGTTTCACAAGTTCGTACGGCAGTGTGAAGATGACGTTAAAGCGACATGGTACAAAGGCGCTCAGCTCCTTGTGAGTTCGACCGTGCTTGGTTGCTTTTGAGTTTGACTCGATCGAAATGAAAATCGCCAATAAATCAGTAGAAAATACCATAGCAGGTGGTACAGTCGCCATCACATACATAGGTACACTATAGGTGTTCAAAAATATCGGCACATGCACCCTAATGCCTTGAAAATAGAGGTGTGTTCCGATGTTTGTGACGTGCTTGTTTGCTCCGATGTATGTGATGGCGACTGTACGAAATTTAAAATTCTATTAAACTTTTACTGTTTAAAAAAGCATTTAGTACCCCTTTTTTAAGCCTTTCCCAATTTTAATATCTACTCCTTTTTCCTCTGCTGACGACGAGAAAACTAATTGTGCCCTCGGCTGACATTTTATTATTTTTAATTAGAATGAGACGGCTTGGATACATGCTTTTTAGCTTACCGTAATTGGATAGAGTCTTTTCAAGATATTTTAATTTTTTTTTGTGATTCAAATTCTTTTTTAGAGATCCCTGACCTGTAATGTGGAATTGATTTTTTATCGTTATCAAAAATGTCAAGAAGCCTGTAAAGGTTATGATGATATCATGAGTAATCTCGGCAACTACTTACCCAATTTCAAATAATCTTTCACCAGTAGATATTACGTTTATGGATCTTCCGAATGGACATAGGCTTGTATATAAATGAATAAATAAATGAAACGGTGGATTATTATGCCAATGAGCACTAAGCTCCAAGAGGTTTACAAAAATATATATATTTTCAAGTATCAGCATGCGTGGGTTCTTTTACTTAACTGGAATATCATCAATATTGTTTTACATTTTATATACAATAATATAATTAAAAAAATTGACAAAGAAAAATATTATTTATCAAAAACGTTGACATTTCATTAACTATACAGTTTAAAATCAAATTACATCATGTGACCTACGAGTATGCCTGCGTTCTTTGTAATAAGTGCGCAGAGCCACGCGCGCAACTAGTTTTATGTATGTAAAATCATACAGCACATACAACTAATAGCAGTTTTAGTTCTATTTTAACGTATATTTCATGTCGAAAATTGTCATATAGGATTACTACATATTGATAGGTAGATCGAAGCACAAAGACAAATTGAAACGCGCACATGTTGCGGAGCAGACTGGGATCGAACCCGGTGTCTTTGGCTCAGCGGTCCATTGCGTTTACCCCTCCACCACCGCTGCGAAGTATGCGACCGAATTTATCCTTATGCTTGGGTCGGTCTTTGTACCCGTCTACTTATTATTTGAATGGCTTCTCTTCTTCTTCTTGGTCGATACGCTCTTGTCAGAACGGTCGTGGTCGTTACGAGTGGCGAGCAGATGTCACTCGCCTCACGATTTCTTGCCATGTCGACCTATTCTCGGCCTCCCTGGTACACTCATAGAATTGACCGCCCACAGCAGATTTGATCTGGTCTGACCATCGTATGGGTGACCTTCCGCGCGGTCGGGTACCCTCCACTCTGCCTTGCACAAACAAGACGCTCGCTTGGATGAAAGGCTTTTACCAACAAATTAAATAAAAGTTTGTAAGATTATGTACAGTTTCTGCATTAGTATAATTTAATAATTAATACTAATAATTAAACTCACGTATTAAATATCAGGTGTCGGTTAGATCGCGCGCGTCGATGCTTCAAGCGTCACTGCTGCGAAAACATTGATCCTAGGTCGATCACGTAACGCATTGTACGAACTTCGGGTAGGTCTAAATGTCACTTTTCAACCGACGAAAAAAACGGAGGAGGTTCTCAATTCGACGCGTATATATATATTTTTTTTATGTATGACCACGCATAACTTTTTACAGAGTAGTTCGATTTTGATAATTCTTTTTTTATTGGAAAGGGTATAACCCGAAGTTGGTCCCATATATATTTGGAAAAAAAAAACCAACCCTAAGGGTACGAAAATAGGGGATGATTGATTTTTCGTCGGTTAAAACTTAGTTTTCAAAGTAAATTATTATATGGAAAATTGACAGTTAAATTGTACCGACGCGCGTTCGGAACGTTACGTGAATACCCCTCTGAAAAAGAACTCCCGAAGACTTGGAAAGTACTCGCCGGTAGTAACATTTAATACCTACGTGAGTTTAACTGAGTAAGTACTTAATTATTCGTATTATTTAAAAAATGTGTCACGATAGTTAAAATTAAATATGTATTATTTGGCCAATATCTTATGTGCTATATCAAGATTATGATCGCCGCTGCGCAGACAACAGTGTTTAAGTTCTCTCTCGTGATTAAATCCGTAAATAAATGCTAAATCGACTTGCCCCGTAAAGTGTTATACATTATTTTATAGCTGCTAAAGTGACAATTATACTAGTGTTTGTTTCAACAAAAACCGTGCTATGGATTAGAAGATATGGTGAAATCAATTTTAAAATTATTAACCAACCGTCGAAGAACTGACCTACGACAACTCGCACAGCGCCCGCAGCGCTTGAGTCACGCGGCTCGCACATAACGTTGTGCTATTGAACGCCGCCGTTGGACGATTTACATCGCCGCTTTAAGGTACATTGCTGCTTGTATTTTCTCAATCATTCCGAGACACCAAGAACCGCGTAGAAATCTAGAGGGCACCACTAGTCTATTACTAAACTATTCAGAACAAAATGAAATGCCTAGCTTGTGATAAAGAAACAGACAGACTAGAAGGTCTTATGTGTGCAAAATGTAAAGGATGCTTCCACCATCTCTGTCTGAACATGACTTCAGCCTATTTCAGAGAACACCAAACAGAATTAAAAAAAAATTGGACTTGCCCTTCGTGCGAATTAATTACGCGTCGCTGCCGCAACGACAACACAACGGCGTCACCAGCAGGCATGAAGAACGCTTTAGAACAAAGATTAGAAGATGTGAGCATAATAAGTGACTCAGAGAATTCGATCGTATTAGGCGATACGATCAACACGAACATAACAGCGCTATCTCACCAGCAAACGCCAACATTACACAGTGCAGAAACGCAGAGTAATGACAGTATTACTTTCGATCGATTCAGCTACTTAATAAAGAACGAATTCCAAACAATGAAAGACAGCCTAACAGAGTCCATTACTAAAAATATAAAAGAAGCATTAATTGTAGAATTCAATGCCAAGATAAACACTCTGAAAGAAGATATATGCCGCAGTTCGTCCACCCTAACCCAAAGACAAGATTATCTTCAGCAAACCATAAATATTGCAAACGAAAATATCAAATCGTTAGAGTTCGAAAATACAAAGTTACGCAAAGAGCTAGACGCAATAACTAAACAACTCGAAAGTAAAACTCAAAAAATGCCATCTGAAAGCTACCTTAATAAAACTATCGTTCTCTACGGACTAAATGAATACCCAAATGAAAATGAGCATGTACTTATCGAGCGGGTTTCTAGTTTTTTCCATGAAATGTTAGGCACCGATGTCAATGGATTCATCGAGGGCATAAAAAGAATAGGAAAACGTGGATATCGCAGACCTGTACAAATCGAGTTTATTAGTAAAAGGATGAGGAACTATATCATGGACAACAAGTATACATTCAAGAACACAGGTATTGCAGTCTCAGAATACATGGATCAGGGAAAACTGGAGAAGAGGAGATTACTTCGAGATACTGTAAAGGACGCGCGTCTCCGTGGTTTTCACCCCATAATAAAACATGAAAAGGTGTTTGTAAATGGAAATGAATACTCTTGCCAGTCGAGTATTCTTCAAGAACAGCGTAACCCATCTCTACGAGGCGTCGAGCACCTTGAGCACGAGAGAACAAAAACAAATGAACAATCACATCAACCTTATTCTACTTCGCAGAGCAACACGAGTATCTACCTAGAAATTGCTACACAAACGGAAAACTCGCCAGAAGACACAAGTTCAAAGACTAATAGCCCATGCGATCTTAAACCTAAGTCGAATTTAGATTGTTTTCGTACCTAATAATAAAAATGATAATACATTTCAAATTTTTCATCAGAATGTTCAAGGTTTAAAGTCTAAAATTGATAATATTGAAATAATAACACATAGAGATCGTTACAACGTATTATGCTTTTCCGAGACCTTTATGAAGGGTAACGAACCTCATGTGTTGAAGTTGGACGGTTACAAATTGGCTTCATATTATTGTAGAAAGCGTAAATCTAGAGGAGGTGTATGTATATATGTCGAAAATGGTTTATCTTTTAAGGAAGTTGATTGGATTTCGGATATGTCTCTTGAAACTCATTTTGAAGTCTGTGGCATCTCAATTACTGAGCTGCAATTAACTATAATTAGCATGTACAGAACGCCCGATAGCGATTTAGAAATATTTATAAAAAATCTAGAGTTACTATTGTATAAGTTAACATTACGCACACGAAATGCAGCTAAAAAAATTGTTATTGCAGGAGACTTTAATATAGATGTATCAAAAAATGACAAAGCATCAAATTTATTCAAAACAACATTAAAAAAATACAAGTTACATCTTACAATACAAGAACCTACCAGGATTTATAAGCAATCACGTACTTGTATCGATAATATCATCACAAACCACAATCTTTATACTTCCGAGGTACTAAATTTGGGCATCTCAGATCACACTGGGCAGCTAATAAAATTAAAAACAAACTTAAGCTTTAATGAAAAATACTGGTTTATTTGGATAAGACGCATAAGTACAAATTTAACCATTTTCTTAAAATATATACAACAAATCAATTTCTCGGACGTGTTAGATAGTTCTGATGCAAATTTGGCGTATAATCTATTTTTAGATAAATACCTGTTAATTTTTAACCTTTGTATTCCGGCGGAGCGAATAAAAGTTACTTATAAGCGTAAACAAAACTGGAAATCAAAAGGTATAAAAAACTCGTGTCGTAATAAGCGGCACATGCACATTAAATGTTTTCAAAATAAAAATACCAATAAATTATGTCGAATTCAGTATCAAAATTATTCTAAAATATTAAAAAAAGCAATACGTAGTTCAAAAATATTGGCCAACAATAGATTTATCACAAACAGTTCCAATAAAACAAAAGCAACTTGGACACTGATAAAACATTATACTTCTAATACAAACACTATGAAACCTATGATCGATAGCATTGACACAGATGGACAAATAATCCAAAACCCCGCAGAAATAGCAACAACGTTCAACAACTCTTTTATAGACCGAAATATTACCGACACAACAGGGTTAAAATGGAAACCAAAAAGCTCATCACTTTCTCACAGCATATTTCTGTCCCCGGTAAGCATATCTGAGCTAAACAAGATTATTCATTCATTAAAAAATAAAAAAAGCACAGGCCACGATAATTTACCTTTATCAGTAATAAAATCTTCTTTTGAATACATCGCCCAACCTCTTGTTCATATAATAAATTTAATACTTGAGTCTGGAATCTTCCCCGATGATTTCAAAAAATCTTTGATAAAACCACTGCACAAGAAAGGTAATAAAAAATTGATTTGTAATTACAGGCCCATTGCACTGTTGCCTACTTTTTCTAAAATTGTAGAGAAAGTAATTCATAGTAGAGTTGTAAAGTTCGTCATGGTAAATAATTTATTAAACAAAAACCAATTTGGATTTCAACAAGGTAAATCCACATCTTTAGCAATATTTAAAACATTCAAGCATATTTGGGATGCCGTAAATAACAGAAGCCCTTGCGTTAGCCTCTTTCTTGATATGTCCAGGGCATTCGATTGTGTAGTGCCATCTATTTTACTAACACAGCTCGAACATGTAGGTATTAGAGGCAATGCTTTAAAATTATTTGAAAACTATTTTACGAACAGAAAACAGGCGACTGTCATTGATACTTATAATAAAAATACCAAAACTATTGAACAAGTACGATCTAATTTTAAAAGTATAAAACTCGGAGTACCTCAAGGTAGTATCCTAGGCCCTCTTTTATTTTTAATCTATGTCAACGAATTACCAAATGTTATGGATGAATTATGCGTAATGTTTGCCGACGATGCAACCATTTTATTTTCCGGTGAAACATTAGATGATGATTTTCAAAAAAATATAAATAACACTGTAAAAACTGTCGTCAGCTGGTTAAAATCAATAAACTTAACGGTGAATTTAACAAAAACTAAGCTTATGCAATTTCGTAACCACAAACAAATTCCAGCAAAATTAAATGTTATGGAATCTGGTATTTCAATTGAAGAAATAGAAACAATTAGTTTCTTAGGTATAATAATAGATCCTCATTTAACCTGGAAACACCACATACAAAAAATTAACAACAAAATTTCAAGTCAATGTTACGCACTATCTATATTAGCCGATACGTGTTCCCAAGAAGCCGTTATTACTGCGTACTATGCTAACATATACTCCTTATTGACTTATGGTGTAATATACTGGGGTAACTCGACAGACGTACAGTCCACCTTTGTTTTGCAAAAAAGGTGCTTGAGAATTATCTTTCGCATGAACAACAGGCAATCACTCCGAAATATTTTTAAAGGGCAAGGTTTTCTAACATTAACTAGCATTTATATTTATGAGCTCTGTAACTTTGTAAAAAGTAACAAAGATTACTTCACAACACTAGCCTCCCAACGCAATAATATACGTAGTCAATATAGGTACAATTTAACATTGCCTTTGGTAAAAAATAAAACTTACGATAAAAGCACATTTATTAGTGCCATTCGAGTTTTTAATCAGCTTCCTAGCGAAATAAAAATGTTGGATGACGTAAAATTTAAACGTAATCTAAAAACATGGTTAAATAAGAATGGTTTCTATTCATTAAAAGAATTTTTTGAATTTTCATCTTAAAGAAAAAGATTGTGTTATATATTCGTTTTGTTTTCCTTAGTTTTAAGTTAATATTGTACACCCGAAATGGGTAACCGTTGGGACCTAACACTTGTATAAAATACCATCTATGTAACACGGTTAAACAATAAAGTTTTTTCTATTTCTATTTCTATTTCTATATTAATTTATACCAAAAAAACTGAAACTTTATTATTTTCGGTCCCACAGGAGATGCGTCTTTTGATATGAGTAGTTTTGGACTAAGCTTGCAGCTTCAAAGCTTTAAGCTTGTTTAAGCCCTCAGCACACGTGTAGATTAGTACATTAAGCTTTGCCTGTGAACTTTCAGAGCCATATTATAAAGCTAAATGGGAAGTTTAAGCTCGCATTAACCTATTACTCTAATCATGACTAAACATGATATTTACATGGGTGTACTGCACATTTTCTGTCTTCCTTTTGGTATTATTGTCAAATTTCATTCTAATTTCTGATACTAATAGTAGATTGTACAACAAGTGCATAAAACGCACCATTTTACTCGAGATGTTTATCCATCCGAGCGAGCTTGCGAGCGAGGATAGATATAAAGTCGAGTGTAAAATGGGTTTTATGGACGAGTTGTACACTCTACTTTTCACTTCGATTGCGAGGAAATGAAACAGCAACACGTAAATATAGTAAATGCTATAAGTTGTTGTTATGGCTTAAATACTATACTGATCTACTAAATTGAAAAATAAACAAATATAAAAAATAATAAATGAGACGAAATACAAATTATAAGTTTATTTCAGTTTTATTGTGTACTTTGGCTGTTGGTATCTTTGCCTTGGTCTTAGAATACGAACGAAACGAAATAAAATAAAGAGGTTGTTGTATGAAGTTAAAGATGTTCGTGTGGCTGTTGCAGCGATTGCCTTGGTCTTCGACGAAGATTTTACTTTATGCTCTAGAGCATAAAAAGCGACTTTATGTCGCCTACGCACGACATAAAGACGAACTTTTAGAGCATGAGAAGTGAAAATTATCATAGCTGTGTGTAAATTATATTAAAACTCGGAATCCTCAGTAAGTGACTAAGAGAAAATATTTTGAGAGACAAATTAAAAGAAATAGTTATGAACCTTAATTAGTCGGTAGTTCGGACTCTCTCGTATTATTTGCCAATTTTAGGCAATTTTATCTTTTCATCATCAACTATAAGCGTTCGACTGCTGACCACAGGCTTTGCGTGAACGAGTGAGAATGAGTTTTAGTCGCTGACTCAGTGCGGGTTGGGAGCTTTCCATACACTCAATAATCGCTTCACAAATGTATGCAAATTTTGTCTCGTACATTCTGGTAAAAATAGGTAAGTAGTGTTAAAGGTTTAGAAAATATCCATCATGGATACCATATTTTACGATAAATGCAGTGTGATGATTCGCTTTTTCACCACATGCATAAACGCTGTATCCGCCTCCGAACATTTTTTTTGCTCAGGTGGCGATTTTACTTTTCCGCTTTTTGCCATAGATATAGTTAACATAGTTTAAGTTAGGTTCAGTTAGTTCATAAGTTATGTTTGTGTTGTTAGTTATTATTTTACTACCCGACCGCCTCATAAGGAGGGTTATGTTTTTAGAGCGTATGAACGAGTATTCTCCGTGACATAAAGCTGAATGTAAGCTTTTTAGCGTAAATTACTTAAAAAACCGGCCAAGTGCGACTCGGTCTCGCGCACGAAGGGTTCCGTACCATCTATTAAAACGGCAAAAAATTACTTTTGTTGTATGGGTGCCCCCTTAAATATTTATTTTATTCTGTTTTTTAGTATTTGCTGTTATAGTGGATACATAAATACATCATCTGTGAATATGTTAACTGTCTAACTATCACGGTTCATGAGATACAGCCAGGTGACAGACGGACAGACAGACGGACGGACGGACAGTGAAGTCTTAGTTATGGATTCCTCATAATCGTGGGAGCGACATAAGCTAAAGTATTTATAAAAAGCAGATGGGTTTTTCGAACGAGCGAGCGAAGCGAACGAAGTTCTATGCTGCTTCAACTTGGGCCTTAAATCGTTTGTCCGGTGTCTGTCCTGCTGTCCCGCTGTTCTCCTCTACAGGTCGCATTTCCCAACCGATTCTCGCGAAATTTTGTGAGCAGGTTATAGGTTAATTATATAGTTTTTAGGGTTCTGTACCTCGAAAGGAAAAAACACGGAACCCTTATAGGATCACTTTGTTGTCCGTCCGTCCGTCTGTCAAGACCCTTTATTTCAGGAACGCGTAAAGGTATCAAGCTGAAATCTATACCAAATGCTCAAGTCTACTGTCTCTTGGAGCTGTAAAAAAACCAAACTTCTAAACCAACGCAATCAAAAGATACAGCCGTTTATGCCGCAAAATTTCGAAACTCTCAAGGGAATCAAAACCTGCAGGGTACTCCCGTGAACTCAGAATCTTGAAATTTGGTACGAAGCAACGTCGTATAGCACAGATAAAAGAAAAATTGCGAAAACTGTAAATTTTTAGTTACGTCACTGAAAATTTAATGTCTAGTTCATTTAATTTCATTTCATTTATTCCTTTATAAAACGTAGTTTTACATGTCAATTTATAGATGTTAAATAACATTATACATAATACTATCACATTAAGGTGAAAATGTATGTCTTATATTATATTACAGCAGGTTAGGTAGGTAAGTATGTCTTAGTTTAGGTACACTGCAGCGTGTAGTCAACGAATAATTATTATTAGTACATTTATTTGTCAAGTCACTGATTGGGCAGCGAGCCAGTTGAAAAGTCGTTCGGTTTTCAGCCATTATTGAAAAATTCGTCAATGGAATAACATGAATCGGATGCTAGTTTAATTTTAAGTCTGTTCACAAAACTAGTATAAACTGATACGCAATAAGTATGTGAATATTACTCAGTGAGTGTCACTTTAAAGTGGACATGTTTCTATTGTACGGGGTGGTCCAGAACCCTCGGTGCGCGAGTCTGATTCGCACTTGACCGGTTTTTTTCTTGTCAAGCCACTCCTTCAAAATTCTTTTTTTTAAAGACTGGTTCGCGATTTCTATATCTCACGGATCCCTAGTTTTTTAGGGTTCCGTACTTAAAGAGTAAAACGGGACCCTATTACTAAGACTCCGCTGTCCGTCCGTCCGTCCGTCCGTCCGTCTGTCTGTCACCAGGCTGTATCTCACTGATACCGTGATAGTTCCAGTTGAAAATTATATATAACAACAAATACTAAAAGCAAAATAAAATTAATATTTTTATTTATAATGGTAAGGAACCCTTCGTGCGCGAGTCCGACTCGCACTTGGCCGGTTTTTTTTATTTTCACTTGTCTAAAGTACTTACTTAAATTTAGATGTATGCAACATGGATAGGGTAGTCCACTATTAGACACTTACACTTCGTTACCCAGTGCCCCACTAACCGATAATTGATAACCGTGATCGTCCCCGAAGCCTACCAATTTGGACCAGGACAATTCCCCCATCAATCACATGTTGTTTACCACGGAAGTCATA
This sequence comes from Epinotia brunnichana, assembly GCA_963854355.1. NCBI lineage: Eukaryota > Metazoa > Arthropoda > Insecta > Lepidoptera > Tortricidae > Epinotia > Epinotia brunnichana. The sequence continues at coordinate 4,964,863 of OY977949.1, read as the reverse complement.
CAATGCGAGCTGGAAATTGACAATGCCGTGCTCTCGAAAATATAACCAAAAACAAAATAAAGGGTCTCCCTTGTTAGACCTAATGTTTCAGTAGAGCTAATGTTTCACTAGACCTAATCCTTCGAAACTATGAACTTTTCGGGTTTTCTTTGAATATCATCAAATATAAGTCATAACATAAGGCTAGGTTAGTTTTCTTTTGCAATAATTAATCCTATAAAGTTTACTATTTGATAAAAAAAATGCATTAGGTCTAGTGAAACATTAGGTCTAATGAAACATTAGGGCTAAAGTTGTTAGGTCTAACATGGGAGAACCGAAATAAATACTTAGATAAGATATATATGTTTAAGGGACAAAGCCCCTATATCACTGCGACCATCGCTGATCTATTGTGATCTCGTTTGCGTAGCTACTTTTGATGCTGACTGTACTGTTTGATAGATTTGTCAAGATCGTAGCAAGTGAAAATCAGCGATCTCTGCCTAATACCCCTCCGGGAAATGGGCGTGATTATGTGTTTTACGACCGGTTTACCCTAGTGGGTACGCCACAGCCTACGAAGCTGACGGTCCTGGGTTCAAATCCCGGTAAGGGCAAATATTTGTATGAGACCATGAATATTTTTTTCTGAGTATTGAATGTTTTCTATGTATGTATTTACATAAAGTTTTTTTTAAAACACATACATACACACACAACATCACATACACAAACATACACACACCCATACACGTGTGTGTATTTTTACATATTAAACCTATCGTTGTGTATTTCCCATAATACAAGCATGTATGTAACTACTTAAATACATAAAATATCGCGTTTATATGTATTTTTAAGGCAGGTCTCACTCTTCGCTCAACGCTATTTCTCCCGTCAATCTATTACAATAAGAAACTAAAAGTATCCAAACTATACTTTCTCCGAAATCAGATCGTAACGTTAATTAATAACCCGTTGTATCCCGGCTATCGATTGGGGGCAGAACAATGCCCCCAATGCTCCCATCCATCAAGGCTTGTTTACGGCGAAAAGGGGTAGACGACATGATGAAAAAATTGCTAAGCGAGAGCGGTTTTTGGCGATCCGCGGTAGAAATTGATGACATGTTTATGTCTAGTGGGGGCTACTAACTGACGGTCCCGAGCTTAAAGGATAACTGACGCTAGAACGGGCCGATTTCTAAGAACAACGACGGCGTTTTTGCGCGGCCGAGCCATACCCAAGCCCTGCCGAGCCACGGTCGAAGCTCGGAAGCGGTGCGGGCCGGGCTTGGGTACGGCTCGGCCACGCAAAAACACCATCGTTTTACTTAGAAAATGGCCCGTTCTAGCGTGAGTCATCCTTAAATCCCTGCAGCGGCAAATATCTCTGTAAAAACATTACACTCATTTTCGTTGGGCAGTCATGTAAAAACTGGGCGACGCGATATTAAAAAAAAATCACACTAGCCTCATAATCATTTTTTTTTGTATACAACGACGGTGGCAAACCAGCTTACGGCCTGCCTGATGTTAAGCTGGTACCGTCGCCTATATGTAGCGCACCCTAGGGAGCTCTGGCGACCTTACTCACCACCAGGAACACAGCACCACAATACTTCATAGCATGCAATAATATAGCAACACTACAAAGCAGTGGTGCTATTATGGCTGCGGTCTTCTGTAAGGTGGAGGTACTTCCCCAGTTGGGCTGCTCCACATGCGAGCGAGATGACATTCCGCTGTCCCCTATACATCTCTTAAGCTCTCAAATAAGCTCAATAAGGCTTGTGAAATGGGTAATATGTAGATGCAAAACTGATCGCTAAATATTACGTGAACTGATCTTGTGATGGGAGTGAATATTCACTGTTTGTGAATCTTGGACGTTTTAAAAAAAAACATTGATTTCAGGCAGGTATTCTATTGTATTTCAATTTGGGGAGATTACGTGGTCTTTCAGTGTGTTCCAACGTGCGGCCCGCGCCGCCGATCACTTCGCTCGGTCATAAATACAGAAAACTGTTCAACGACATATCAACATTGTCTCACAAACGACATGCCATATCTCCGTTCAGTAAGCATAAAGGATGATTGCACCGTTTTGTGCCCGGGTTGATGCGGGTCGGCATTCGGTCACCTAGTTTTTAATACATTACACGTGCGAGATACCCGTCAAAATTGCGTAGGTAAAAGGCAACATGTATTGTGACTGTGAAAAACAATTTATTAAACCTCAATGGTTAGGTATCTTCTGTTCTCAATCTTAACAAAGCCGTCGTGTCCGTCATGTAGTCGCATTCCAGGCAGTTCTACTTAGAATCTCTCGCCATCTTGCTCTGTTGGTTGCCATTTTGGTGCATTCATGCAATGGGCCGCCCACACTGATTTGATTTTGTCGGTCCATCGCATAGGTGGCACCGTGTGGACTGGTACCAGAGGGTACCAGCACAGAGCAAAATATTCTGCCTTGATCCACGAGATGAATGGAACGGTTATTTAATCATAAATAAATCATAATCATAAATCATAAATTTATTTCGTAAGTAAAAGTACAAATTGCTACTTACATTTTAATTTACAAATTTGTATGGTGAAAACCAAAAGTAAGTGTCAACTGACCCCCGTACTTCGCAAGTAAAATGGGATTGGACCTGGGCTGTCAGCTATTCCAACCCCAAACTCATCGACAGCAAACCAATCGACTCGTATTGCTCGCTGCTCGATAAATCCATCGGCTAAATCATCGTATTTTTCCTCAGGTTTACGGATCTCTAAATCGCGGATGTTTTGCGCGTATGGGACATTCAAAGCCTAGTCTTCTTTATTTACGGGCCCGGTCTGCCATGTTGTTTCGTACAGAGGCTTCGAGTAATTTAATACATGGGCTGGTAGCCATCCTTTTAAATTGTGTCCTGTGTTGTTTTTACGGGACGCCTTGAGATTACTCAATCCCTTTATATACAGAGTTTGTTTGTTACGTTCTTTGACAAGGCCAGGCATTGTCCCTTTTAAGTCTGTTAGAATACGCGGGTATCAAAAAAGAAGCGGGTTGTGTCGGAGATACAGCCGTTAATTAATTTAAGTGGATACTTCTTTGTTGGCTATACCCGTAAACTTATATATCTGAATTAATTCACTAAAATCTGTATAAGTACAGATAAATCGGTATATATTGCAACATCGACTGACGTACCTACCTCATTTGACTCGCGATACGCGGTCATTTGAGCATTATTTTCATGTCCGCCACATAAACTAAATTATATTTTGTAATTAACAACTAATGGCAAATAAAGTAGGATTAAAACATGTAACAAACAATTATTTGAAATCAGATTAGGCTTCTCTACAAAAAGTTATTCCGGAAGTCACGTGATACATTTTGAACTGTACCCTCAGAGCATAGAATACTAGAGAGAGGACAAGCCGCCGGCGGCCGTGTCGCAGCTGTATGCTCAATGGGCATACACTGCCATACTGTGCACGCGTGCTGATCGCAGAGAATATTACGTTTTTTCCCAAAATGCCTGACATGATGCACGTTTATTGTCAAATAAGCGTGTAGGTATACAAGAGTGTGTGTTTTAGATGTGTGCGTGCTTTGTCTTGTCAATTACTTGGGCGTTGTGTGGGTTAATGTACTTGCGACAGGCTCACTCTATACAAATCGGCCGCCATGTCCGATCTCCTTATATTCATACATCTGTGACTGTACCCCTATACAAGAACGCGAGCAAAGAAGTATCCACTTCAAAAAGTAATTACGGGTCCAAATCAATGTGCATAACATGCACGCATGTGACGACCTCTGTAGCCTAGTTGGTACTGACCCTGCCTACGAAGGGTTCGAATCCCGGTAAGGGCATTTATTTGTGTGATGATCACAAATATTTGTTCCTGAGTCATGGATGTTTTCTATGTATTTAAGTATTTATTTCTTTATATAAGTATCTATATCGTCGCCTAGTACCCATAGTACAAGCTTTGCTTAGTTTGGGACTAGGTCGACTTGTGTAAGATCGTCCGCAAATATTTATTTTATTTTTATTTTATAACATTTTTATAATCTATGGTGGAAACGGCGGCCTGCGACTCCAGATACATCAACATGTTCGTTGCTGACCATTATTGAGTTGAGGATTACTGAGTCGATAGCGAGACATATTTGTGACTCCCAACATCTTCTCGGGAGCTCAAATGTAAATTTAATTTCATTCCAATACCTCGTGAGGAAACCGGTCTAATATCATTATGATCTAGTTTTCCCTCTGGGTTAGAAGGTCAGATGGCAAACCTAACCTTTTGTAAAACCTAGTGCCTACGACAAATCTTGGGAATACGTGCCAAACTGGCACTACCAGGAAAAAAGCTAGTGGATGACAACATTTAGTTGGATAATCAATCTGAAATCCCTTGAACTAAAACTATTGACTACAAGAATCTATAGGTGAAGGTTCCTTTGTTTATAAACTTTCGTTTAAGTTTTTCCTTGGGCACTAACAAATAGTTTGATTTAGTTAGTGTTGCTGCAAATGCCCAATACGACCATCAATAACCGCTGTCGGAGGCAACTTGGCTTCTAATCGGGGTAACAGAGCATGTAAGGTCACCCGCACACCGGCGACTTTTGCCTACGACAAAACTTCCTGAGCAACCTTATTGCCATTAATAAAAGTCGCGTTTTCATATTTTGATAAGTTTGACCATGCCTATATTTTCTAAATGTACAGTACATGAGGAGGTTGCCAGATTATTCATTTAGAGATTTAATCTCGTACTTAAATGATTAGAAAATTGCAAAGAACGCAGGCAAACCCGCTGGATGAAAGTTAAGTAAGTTTCTGTCAAAAATTTCATTTTTGGTACGAGATTTTATTGCCGACTGTACTTTTCTGCATACCATCATCAACTACTCATTGAGACGATTCTAGCGAGCCCAAACCCCAAACTCGATGGGGTTGTGTCGTTTTATTGCGGAGTTCCTATGGCCACCTTCCAGCTCCAGCATCAGATCAGCTCCATGTCATCATAATATTGCATTGTCATGCGATATACATATGCATGCAAAATTTGAGCTCAATCGGGAAGTGGGTGAAATTTCAATTACTAAATTTGACCCGAGCATAAAACAAAAGGGGTGAGCGAAATAAAAGCAAAGCCTGACGTCTAAGTCCAGAAAGTCCATTTTACACGGAGCTGCAAGAATTTTTGAGATCAGATTATCGGTTCTGGAGGTTACCCAAAACATACAAACTTACGAACTTACGAAACTACAATCACACAGACTTTCCTCTTTATAATATTAGAATAGATTAACTAGTTACTGTGCAATACAGTTTAAATAACTAAATATTATCTTGTAAATTGTTTGTCCTATATCGCAAACATCCATAGGCATGTATAAGTTATGCTTGTTTGCCACGGTCGTAGTAAAAAACCGGCCAAGTGCGAGTCGGACTCGCGCACGAAGGGTTCCGTACCATTATCTATAAAAAACTATTTTATTCTGTGTTTTTAGTATTTGTTGTTATAGCGGCAACAGAAATACATCATCTGTGAAAATGGAACTATCACGGTATCAGTGAGATACAGCCTGGTGACAGACAGACGGACGGACGGACGGACGGACAGCGGAGTCTTAGTAATAGGGTCCCGTTTTACTCTTTGAGTACGGAACCCTAAAAAAAGGTTTTCAAGTGACTCGTGTACACATGCCCTAATACACGCTTCTCACGTAGCAGGAAACCACATCGTTCTGGTTTATTTATTTTAATGTAAGGGCGACCACTAGAATACTAAGGGCGTGGTAAGAAGGCGGTCCACTTTATCGCCTCATCGCGTCTGTTTCGAATTAAAATAAAATATGTTTCGCACGATCGCTCGCTTTCCTTTGCAAGTCAAAACTAAATACAAAAATCAGTGTAGCGCAACTAGGAACATAAAGATGAATGACGTCCAACTGCTCAAATCTGACAAGTTCTGACAAGTGACAAGTTTTCTATCTGTGCTTTTGCTATGGCGGACTCATGCTATCTCCTACTTCCGTTCTTTCTCTGTCTGTCATTTTGTCATGGTGACTTTGGCCGATTACCATGGATATTATAACTTCACGAGAAAACATGTGTGTGTCAAACAAACAATGCTTTTGACGAAATAAAATTAATAATTATCTTAAAATAAAACACGTAAGTATTTATAACGAAATATCAAGCGCCAATATTGATTTACTTATGAAAAACAACGGTTGGTACTTGGATAAAACCTACAAGCGCGAGGTTTCTTAGTTCGAGAAGAATTCATTGCGACCCGCAAATATATGTGTACAGATTGGTGAATTTTTGTAAATATACTGTGATTTGGAAATAAGTGTGAAATAAACTGTATGAAATATTTGTTTTCCTTTTATTATTTCATACCTAAATCGGATTAGTTTTAGATTTTGTAAAGCATTTTTCTGTTCATGCAGTGGGCCCATCGACGTCCTTAATCATAATTTATCGATATCGATAACGTTAAGTACTACAACCCTACTATCGTCCTCGTTCGTTAGGTTGGTAAGTCTACGTTACTAGCGTTTATTTTTATTGGTATTGTGGTAAACTAGCTAAAGTTCGAGTGAGTTGTCATGTCAAAATCAAATGACAATGTCACTGTCATCCAAAACCTTGTTCTTGTTCTCCTTAAAAAAAGATTAAAAAAAAAAAAAAAAAGTCCCGTCTCTTATTTATATTCTCTTTGGCAAATAATATAAATGCTAATACGATTCATCAAAAAAGGGCAAAATCAAGAACTAAAATAGACGTCTCTCGTTTAGTATATTGTCTACCAGAAAGACGCATATTTAATAAAATAATGTACAGTTTAGGTACATACACATATAAATTATGTTCCGATCATAAAGGCATTATACATAGGTACATAGGTATAGGTAGTATGTCTAAGGCCTTTCAGGATCTATTTTTGTTGCTGGACAGGTATCGCTGTGTCCACAGGAAAATCGGAACACAAACACAAATAAAAAATTACCTTTAACAATTAATTTTAAAAATGAAAAATGGCTTTGAGCCAATAAAATTTAGGTAAATGTAAAACTTATTCAGGGCAATGAAATTCAAAACATCAATGTTTTCCCAGCCTACATACCAAACTCGCAAAGTTGCATAGTAGAAGGATACTCAAAGGTATCATTGGACTACTTTCTCACAAAAAGCGTAATCAAAGAGCAAAAGACGCGGCAGGTGTGTGTCCTGATTACGTGGCATATTCTGCGATATCCAGGTTTCACCCAAGCGTTACGCTCACATTTGGAAAAACTAGGGAACGAGCCGCCTTAATCGCAAAAACGACTAAACGGATGTCGAAAACTTTTCAGTAATGTACTAGCTTAGACATCAAAATCGGACACACCCTTCCCAATAATGTATACGCGTCTAAATTCGCAGCAAGCAGTTAGTCAATACATAAATATTTGGGGATAATCTATCTACAAGAAGTTAGATAGTAGAACCTTTTTCATTTCTGACTATATAAAACATTGTCACAAAATGCCCGCTTTATTATATGAAAGCTAAATCTTATATAATCTGATAATCTAGTAGCAGTGACGCCTAAAACCGTCGTAAATCAGCTCTATTAACACTGTTCAGCCAAGAGACGACTATAATGGCACACTTCCGGTAGTTTATCTCGAGCTTTATCTTAAAATGTGGCTCACGAGCTTTTAAGCTCAGTACTAGTACGACGCTGTTTATCGCCCATTTATATATCTACAGATATTATGTAGAATTAAATAACTAACAGTAGTGTTCGCGTAGTAGTGTCCACCTTGTAGGCCCCACAAGGTGGACTGATGACCTGGTAAAGGTCGCGGGAATCCGCTGGATGCGGGTGGCGCAGGACCGGTCATTTTGGCACTCTTTGGGGGAGGCATATGTCCAGCAGTGGACGTCTTTCGGCTGATATGATAATGATGATTTTTTTGCGGAAACAGTAAACTTTTCGTGATAGTTATAAAACTAACCTAACCTATAATGGGTTCTAACCTCAGAGCATAGAATACTAGAGAGAGGACAAGCCGCCGGCGGCCGTGTCGCAGCTGTATGCTCAATGGGCATACACTGCCATACTGTGCACGCGTGCTGATCGCAGAGAATATTACGTTTTTTCCCAAAATGCCTGATATGATGCGCGTTTATTGTCAAATAAGCGTGTAGGTATACAAGTGTGTGTGTTTTAGATGTGTGCGTGCTTTGTCTTGTCAATTACTTGGGCGTTGTGTGGGTTAATGTACTTGCGACAGGCTCACTCTATACAAATCGGCCGCCATGTCCGATCTCCTTACATTCATACATCTGTGGTTCTAACACAATGACCAGCGCTGTACAGTCGGCCAAGAAAGAAGTCTACAAGTTTTGACAAAAGTTTATGTGAGATCCAGTTATCACTAAGGTTACTGTCATAATATTATTGCAAGTGGAAATCGACCGTGTTGTTTCATGACGCGTTCAAATGAACCTCGACCGTAGGGGTGGTTGACCACATTTCTGGCCGACTGAACCTAAAAAGTTAACGGTTTCTGAGTAACAAAAGTTCGATGAAATGAAAATTCGGCGAAGCGGTGCATTCGGTGAAACGTTTGTCGGTGAAATAAGGGGACACCCATTCCCCTATCCACTTCCTCTTTTAAGTTCTCTCACTTCTCTCCTCAATAGGGAACTTGCATCTTTTTATTTTATGACGAAAATCAAAAGTATAATCCAGCATTAAAACAACTGTAGCACTAAAACTATCTTATAATTATTTTTTCTGATGTTATATGCATTTAAAATCTGCACGCGCCGGCACCCCCCGAAAACGCTCTATATATTAAAGTGGTTTATGCTATGACGTCACAGCTTATTCTCGGCGCGTTTACTATGGAGTAAGTCATTAATTTGCAATTATCTCCACAACATTTGCGTTTAAGTCTATACTTGTCATACAAAATATCATTTCTAATTCAATATTCTGTGTAACTGTTAATGTCATCTCATTTGTCCCTCCACGCACTTCAGCTCAAAATCTCTTTAGAGAAAACAATATACTCACCCTGCCCTCGCAGAACATATATGACGTCGCTAAATTCGTCAAAGAAAACATTGACACGTTTCCCCGCAAAAAGATAACTCGCACAAGACAGGGGTCCCTGAACCAGCTCCTCACACAAACCACTCGATTGACCAAGTCAAGTAAAATCATCTCTCACGTGGGGCCAAAAGTATTTAACAAACTACCAGTAAATGTAAAATGCGCGGGTAGTAACTCAACTTTTTTAAGAAAATTAAAATCGTGGCTTCTCACGCACTCTTTTTATGACATTAAAGATTTTTATGAGTTACCAGAATAAGAATGTTATATGTTAACACACTTAGTATATAAATTTAATTTAATCGAAACAATCGATGACATGTAATATTAATAATATTATAAATAAAAGACTTATGACTTATGTAATTTTATCGAAAAAATTATATATTTTTTTTCGTCATTGTAACGTGAGATGAAACTAATACAATCGTTTTTTTTATTTATTTTTTCTTCTGTATGATATTCCTACGTATATCCGCATCAATTGAGTGCAATTTATTCAAAATTGAAGTCCCATGCAAGTTCCCCATTTCAAATCACCATATCAAAAAGTCAGTTACAATCAAACAGAAATCTCGACGTATAAATCATATTCAAATTCGCACATCTATCGGAGGTTTCTGCTTCAAAGGTAATGCTCACGACATCTCGCTTCCGCCCCTGCGGGAGAAATGGAGGGATGGTGGGGGGTAATGGAAAGAAATATGAATCGGTCACGGGGAAAGGTTTGAGTTATGAACAGTGAAATAATTCAGATATATTATATATGTAAGAGAAATGGCAAAGCTATGTAAATTGTTCGGGGTTTATTATTTAATAGCTTCTGCCCGCGACTCCGTCCGCGTGGAACTCGTCCATACAAACTTTCACCCTCCATTTTACCCTTAGGGGATGATTTCCGGGATAAAAAGTATCTTATGTAAGGACATAATATACTTTGAGGCCCTAAAACTATCTCTATACCAAGTTTCATCTAAATCGGTTCAGTGGGTTAAGCGTGAAGAGGTAACATACGGACAGACAGACTGACGGACAGACAGACACACTTTCGCATTCATTATATAACTATAAAAAAGAACCAAGGCGAAGCCACGGGATAAAATGCAGTTCATCCTGAAACACTAGTTTATATACTAACGAATCTTCTTCTTCTTCTTTGTCCTCGCCTTTTCCCGTTACACGGGGTCGGCTTTCTTTATCATGCGGCGCCATGTAGTCCGCTGGATGGTATCCTCTTCTTTAAGCCCGAGGCTAATTCATGTATCTGTGGACATTCGTCAACCAGGTCATTTGAGGTCTTCCCCTTCCCCTTTTTTTGGTAGCCATAGAAAGGCATTTCTTCACAACATAATTGTCGGGTCTTCTCATCACGTGACCGTACCATCTGAGCCTTGATTCACATATTTTGTCACTTATGGGTGCAACCTTAAAGCTTCCTCTTATGTGTTGGTTACGTATTCTATCCTTAAGTGTCACTCCACCCGCCCATCTCAGCATACGCGTTTCAGTGGTGTGCAGCTTCTGCTCGTGTGTCTTTTTAGCTGCCCAGACTTCGCTGCCGTACAATAGAGCTGGTCTCACTGCCGTTTTGTACACATTGCCTTTAGTTCTTATGTGCATTTTTGCGTCCCACAGCACCCCTGTGAGCGTACGCCACTTCACCCATCCTGATGTTGTTCTCTGAATTACATCTGCGTCTATAGATAATTACCTAGGTACCTAGGTAATTAAAGGTTTTAGCTCTCGGGAAGAGTTTATATACTAACGAATAAATTCCTAAAATCGGATTGGCAGTTTCGGATATTATCCCTTAAAATACACACTCTCAAAGCTATAACCTTACAGACTTTTCCTGTTTGCATTATACATGTATACACGTACCTCTACAGTATCTGTATAACTAACAACTTAGAAAAGTTGAAAAACCTCCGACATTTTCGTTTAAAAGTTCAATATCTCAAAAACGGCTGAACCGATTTTGATTAAACGTAACTAAGAACCATCTCAATCACGTCAGCTTTTGGATAAAAAAAACCGCATTCCAATCGGTCCTTTCATTTAGGAGCTACGATGCCACAGACAGACACAGACACGTCAAACACATCACCCCTCTTTTTGCGTCGGGGCTTAAATAGTACATTATGAATTTATGATACAAGTGAGGTATGTTGATCACTACATCAGAGGCGGAATTGTCACGCGAACCGCAGGTGAGCGTGATAATAGAGCCGAAGATGTAATTATCAAAGCTCACGCGTGTCATACGACGTTTTTCAACACATTTGCGAGGAAAAAATCCTTTTCATAAAATGAACATGTTACAGGCTCCTAAGTTGTTTCCTTTAGTTATTGATGATAACAGGTTTTTTACTCACATATTTGTACATCTCCAAGAATGTACAGTGGTGTCGATTCTATTTATCACTTTTCTATTCACTACGAGTCAACATTTTTAACAATAACCAAACACGCATCATCAATGTTTACAAATATTTGTGAAATTACCTATAATGGCGCGCAACTATTTTTTTTCGTGAAGTTCGCGCAGTGCGCCCGCAGCGAGGCTTAGATGAAATCTCTAAACAGCCAATACAAAATAAAATAAATATTTTCTTATTCAATATAAATTCATGTAAAATGTTATCAAAAGTAAATAGTTTTACTAAATGAAACGTTTCTATATCATATCCAACAAGAAATGATCAATTAATCCACAAGAAGGATTTAATTTGTTTAGTCAAGTAAGAATCCATTTGCCGAGAATTAAAAACAAACCTTTATAACCCAGTCAATTTAAGAATGCGCCGAGTCCATACATACACCTTGCTGCAAGGTGCCAACGTGTCTTAATCGGGATATAAACATAACTACACGAGTGTCGTAATGTTATTAAACACGCGTGTTTAATACCCAGGATTATGAGCCCAAAAGCGGCACAATAAGAGGCACGTTACGAGCAAATGTGTTGAAAAATATGTTAGCGTTCCTCGTCTTCGAAAACGTATTTATGCGCGATAACGTGGCATTATCCAACAATGTTTAAGAGAGCATCTTTAAAAAGTTTCTAAAGGATTTCTATTCATGTTCTTGGCATTCTCTGTACAATTAATAAGGTAAACTTCCCAGCGCTTGACACCTTACTTCGCAATGGGCTTGTGACCTTAAATTTGTTTACGATGCCATTCGAACCAGTTTTTGTACATGAACAAATGTTTGTATGGAAGCAACTACATTTAAAGGACATTAATACCCAAAAAATCGAGTTAAAGACGGACCTCGCTGACAGCAGCCGAAACGCTTCATACTAATTGGCTTTAAAGTATGACGTCACACCGTGCAATTTGTACTAACCGTTGGATGGAAAATGAAGTAAATTGCTGTTTCGGTCGCGAAATACTGCGTTTAGGTCCATAGTTGTAATACAAATTTGTTTCTATAAAAGCGTAAGGATTGCATTGGTAGCTTTAAATTTACTCTTGGACAATAAATAAAAAAAACTTTTTTTTCTTAACTTACAAGGTTCATATCTTTTTATGATTGTAATTTATACTTTATTACAATCATTTGATGGTTTACTATCCATTTAGTAACACAACGTTATCAATTTTAACACCACGCAACAAGCCTATTGTAGAAATCTTGGCACTTTCAATCTTAATCTATAACCATAGAGGTGAACAATGGGTGTCAATTGGTATTACTATTATTAGGCATTATCTGTCAATCAACGGGACATTTACCTCGTTCTCTCAGTGGCTCGTTAACACAGATCCATTTACCACGCTTATTCATCATGCATTGATGGTTCCCGAGTAATTACATTCATAATCACCATCAAGCTAATTAATATTCATTAGAGCTATCAAAGGGAAATGCAATGGTTTATTAACAGTGTGTCCTGATTGCGTTTCTGTTGCTGTTTATTTTACGCTAGATACCCGCGCGGCTTGCCCGCGTATTTAAATAAAAAAAACCGGCCAATTGCGTGTCGGACTCGTGCACGAAGGGTACCGTACCATTATCTATAAAAGCGGCAAAAAAAGCACGTTTGTTATGGGAGAGTCCTATGGGAACAGGGTTGAAGTGTGTTGTGGGCGATGGGCTAGCAACCTATCACTGCGACATCACATTTTGTCGATCTTTTATACCCACATTTATGCTAAAAGTGGCACTGGAACACAAGTTTCGTGTGCTCTGCCTACCTCTTTTAGGGATAAAGGCGTGATTGTATGTATGTATGTATGTTATGGGAGCCCCCTTAAAAATTAATTTTATTCTGTTTTTTTTTGTATTTGTTGATATAGCGGCAACAGAAATACATCATCTGTGAAAATTTCAACTGTCTAACTATCACGGATCATGAGATACAGCCTGGTGACAGATGGACAGACAGACAGACGGACAGAGGAGTCTTAGTAATAGGGTCCTGTTTTACACTTTAGGTACGGAACCCTAAAAACGATGGTAAGCCAGCGGGATAAAATATAGTCTATGTAACATCTATAGACAGTCCATTATTGACTAGATATTCATACTTACTAATATTACAACAAGTTGCTCTGTGAGCCCCGACGCCAAAAGAGGGGTATTAAAAGTTTGACGTCTCTCTGTGTCTGTATGTCTGTCTGTGTATCTGTCTGTGCCATCGTAACTCCTAAACGAATGGACCGATTTTAATGCGTTTATTTTTGTCCGAAAGCTGCCGTGATCGATATGGTTCTTAACTACGTTTCACTAAATTCGGGTCAGCCGTTTATGAGATATTGAACTTTGAAACGAAAATGTCGAGGGTTTTTCAACGTTTCTAAGCTGTTAGCCATACATTAATATATTCTTAACTGAATCGAAAAAATGAAACCATCTAATTTATCGAGCCTGCTCACAAAGTTTTACAAGAATAAATTGCGAAATGCGACCAGTAGCTTTAGTATAAGTTTTATCGATACATTTACGTTTTCGAATGCTTTTGCGTTTAGTTCCAATTTGTATGGCAACGCGTAGTTCCTTATAGTTACAACCAGAGGCGCTGTTCGCGTTGCCATACAAATTATACTAGAGCTACTGTAGAGGAGAACGGCCTAACATTCAGACAGGTATACGAAAGCATTTTTTCCCAAGCAGAAACGGAAAACGTCGTTCGCTTCGCTCGCTAATTTAAGGAGGAACAAATGTGAGAGAGCTTTGTAATACAGGGGACAATATGCGAAACCACTTATCTATGTCAAAAAAACCTTTCACTTGTATACCTATATAATCGACCTTCAGGATGATAATCACTTAGAATCTCTGAAATACGCGGACGAAACCGCGCGGGCAGCTAGGCGATGCTAATATTATAAAGGGCTCATCCATTCATTACGTCACATGAATTTCATGACTTTTTGACCCCTCCCTTGTCACATGTGGTCACATTTGGCTACCCCCTCCCCCCTAGTGTGACGTCAAACGTTTACCAATTTGCATACAGATTAGGAGGAAAATTTTACTTTTCTTCAAATTTTTTGATTGAATCTTATCTCCACTTATAATAAATCTCTAAATTAAAAAAAGAATCAGCCAGTTTGAAACTAAGCTTTGCGCGGTTCGAATGTTCTCAGCATCCCATGAACGGAAAAATATGAAACATTTTATATAGGTACATTATTATTCTAGCTGCAACTTAGGATAGTTTTTATCCGACTGCGACAGTTAATTAATTTTCCGAAATATACGACTTCATTTAATTTTTCATTTATTTTTATTGAAATCAAACGCTGCTCCAACTGTCAGCTATAAGAACCGTCAAATTTTCGTCAAAATGGCGGAATTGCTTTGCCTTTCACTTATTAATAATTTAAATCCCGTCTACGATAGACCTTTACGAGACAAATGCTAAAATATAAACCATAAAAAAATATTCGATTCTGATATGAGAACTTATATGCGCAAATGTCGTTTTATGTCGTAATTTCAATAAATGAAATCAACAAATTTGAACAATATAATTAACACGAATTTGTTTTTTTTGAATGACAATGGCACGCGCTCGGCGCATTCAGCCAAAGTACCTGCGGCGCTACCACGAAAACGATACTCAATGTTCATATATTTGCATCCCTGTCACTCGAGTATGGTTAGTGCGATAGAGATAGAGATACCCGAATATTTTCGAATTCCGAAGTTCGTGGTTATAGCTCAGGAATCGAAAATATGGTAAATAATCATAATGTATTTTCTCGAAAAAGAATTTAAAATAAATATAGTCAAATGGAGAAAAAAACAAAGCAAGAGGTTATATAGGTAATGATTAAGTTATAAGAGTCCAAAGTTTTAAGAGGGGGTATGTTCTGTCCCTTTTCCGCAAAACGCACCTTCATATGAAACGATTGTTTTTTACTATGACGCTCGAGTTCGTCACAGTCCCTCATCGTTTTCTCACTCTAACAAGCGACATTAAAACGGATGTAGCTTCATAATTTTTTGAGATATTTGAATGGGAGTTTCATTATCTTCTATCTATTTATACATAATAAATGCCTATGTCCTGACTGACTTATTCACTCACTCACTCACTCACTCACTCATCAACGCACAGCCGAAACTACTAATCTTAGAGAGTTGATTTTTGCACAGTATGTTGCTTTTATAACGTGGGCTAGGGATAAAAAGGGATTTTTGAAAATTCTACCCCTAAGGGGGTAAAATGGGGTGCAAAGTTTGTATGGGAGAACCTTTTTTTTTGAGCTATAGACTTAAACTTTGTAGAAAAATTAGTTATTAGAATACAAATGAAACACTTTCAGCGTTTTGGAAAATTCCACCCCTACGGGGGTAAAATAGGGGTGCAAGGTTTGTATGGGGGAAACATTTTTTTTAAATAGAGACTTAAAACTTTGTAGAAAGATCAGTCATTAGAATACAAATAAAGAACTTTCAGGGTTTTAGAAAATTCTACCCCTAAAGGGGTAAAATAGAGTGCAAAGTTTGTATGGGAAAAACTACTTTTTTTTAAATAGAGACTTAAAACTTTGTAGAGAAATTATTCATTAGAATACAAATAAAGTACCTAGATTCAGTGTTTTAAAAAAATCTACCCCTAAGGGGGTAAAATAGGGGTGCAAATTTTGTATGGGGGAAACAATATTTTTTTTAAATAGAGACTTAAAACTTTGTAGAAAGATTAGTCATCAGAATACAAATTAAGTACTTTCAGCGTTTTAGAAAATTCTACCCCTAAAAATAGGGGGCTAAAATAGGGGTGCAAAGTTTGTATGTGGGAAACTATTTTTTTTAGCTAGAGTCCTAAAACTTTGTAGAAAGATTATTTAAATACAAAGAAAGTACTTTCAGCGTTTTGGAAAATTTCACCCCTAAGGGGGTAAAATAGGGTGCAAAGTTTGTATGGGAAAAACATATTTTTTTTTTAATAGAGACTTAAAATTTTGACGAAAAATTACTTATTAGAACATGAAAAATACTACATTCGGCGTTTTACAAAAATCATTACCTAAGGGGGTTAAAAAAGGGTGCAAGGTTTGTATGGGGAACACTTTTTCTGAGCTAGACACTTAAAACTTTGTAGAAAGATTACTTATTAAAATACAAAAAAAGAACACAAATCGTTTTAGAAAATTCCACCCCTAATAGGGTTAAAAAGGAGGGCAAGCTTTGCATGGGCAACACTTTTTTTTGAGTTAGACTTAAAACTTTGCAAAAAGATTACTTATTAGAATACTAAAAAAGAACTTTCAGCGTTTTAGAAAACTCCATCCCTAAGGGGATCCTTAAGAAGGGTAGCCAGTGTTGTGTGGGAAAAACTTTTTTTTTTACTAGACTTAAAACTATTCAAAATGTTACTTATTCAAATTAATAATAAAGTACTTTCAGAGTTTTAGAAAATTCCACCCCTAAGAAGGTTAAGAAAGCTTTGTATGGGCAACACTTTTTTTGAGCTAGAGACTTAAAAGTTTACGAAAAAAGTTCTTTCAGCGATTAGAAAAATTCAACCTCTAAGGGGGTTTAAAAGGGGGTTCAAATTTTAAATGGCGAGCAATAAAATTTTAAAGTGTGAGTAAGAGATTTTTAACTTCGGTCTTATTCTGTACGTTAAAAGACTACATAACTGATTTCAGAGTTTTTTCAAATTCATTCCCTAAGAGTGTTAAAATTGGTTCAAAGTTTGAGTATTTCAAGGCATTTTTAAAGTATGAGATTTTTAACTTTGGTTTTAGACTGTTTGTTCACAAACTAGAAAATGAACATCAACTTTTTTTTTAATTATCCCCTAAAAGAGGGTTCAAATTTTGTATTGAGAGAAATCATTTTCTAAGACGATAAAAAGTTCTACGCGGACGAAGTCGCGGGCAACAGCTAGTAAAATAATAAATTTGCTAATTGAGAAGATTAATTGGTTAGAACTCAGCCAGGAAAACGATATCAAATTAACAGCGAACGAAAGTATCCAAACAAATACGAGTGTGTAGAAAATATAAACAGTTTTTGGATACAATTGAAGTAAACAAACATAATTACTTTAGATTTTATAAATGTTTTGTTTGTAACGTCACGAAATTTGGGACTCCTTCCTCCCCACTTGTTACAATATTTTACTTTGTAGACCCCTTCCCTCCCCTTATACGTGTGACGTAATTAATGGATGAGCCCAAAGAGGAAATGACTGTGAGATTGTAGCTTCGTAAGTTTGTATGTTTTGGGTAATCTCCGGAACCGCTTATCCGACTTCAAAATAATTTCACCTGCGTAAATAATGGACTTTCTCGATGGTTAGATTTAGATTAAGATTATTTATTTCATGATAAAAATTACATTACAAATATTCATGCGTGTCAAAAAAAAAAATTTATATCACGATCGTCAAAAAGAAAGATCGTTCGATTGATTGTTAAATCCTATATTTTATTTGCGGGTTTACTTGCGTTTCTTGAAATACGCAGGCGAAGCCACACGGACAGCTAGTGTATCATAAAATTGTAAATAGCACAAAGGACAAGGGGCAATAAAAAACGAAGCACTCCTCTATTGGAAACTTTCTTTTGTTTCACAGTGAAATGGAGCTGTCATTGGTTAAGAGAAATATTTCCCAGTGCTCGAGTGGATTTTATTCTGCCACAATTCTAAAAGCAGCCAGAGTCCAAGTTTTAGGTTGGAAAAGGTAGGAAATGTTCTGAAAATGCACTGTAAGGCAGTGATATTAACTGGATTGTACTTGTTTTACAGAAATATGTTTCACTGAATGTATGTTTTGCTGATTTTTCATTTCGTAGATAACATTTCTGTTCGGAAACAGCAAGCTTTTGAGGATATAAAACAAACCTAACCTAATGGATTCTTACCAATGAGCTTTTAGATCGTATAAGAGGAACTTGTCACACTTTTTTAGGGTTCCGTACTCAAAGAGTTAAACGGGACCCTATTACTAAGAATCCGCTGTCCGTCTGTCTGTCTGTTTGTCCGTATGTCACTAGGCTGTATCTCATGAACCGTGATAGTTTGACAGCTGAAATTTTCACAGATGATGTATTTCTGTTGCCGCTATAACAACAAATACTAAAAATCTGTTTTTTTTTACAATCTTACATAAATCGATCTAGTCCCAAACTAAGCAAAGCTTGTACTATGGGTACTAGACGACGATAAACATACTTATATAGATAAATAAATACTTCAATACATAGAAAACATCCGTGTATCCATGACTCAGGAACAAATATTTGTGCTCATCCCACAAATAAATGCCCTTACCGGGATTTAAACCCGGGACCTCCGGCTTCGTAGGCAGTGTCACTACCAACTAGGCTACAGGGGGCTCCCATACAACAAACGTGATTTTTTGCCGTTTTTATAGATAATGGTACGGAACCCTTCGTGCACGAGTCCAACTCGCACTTGTCTTTTACTTTGGAAACTTTATTACACAATTATTTTATTTTGTATTTGTACTCAACAAATCAACAAGGACACTTAACTTAGTCCGAAACTAAAATAAGCTTATACCTACTATAAGTAAATACTTGACGACAAGAAACATTCCTTTCCGGGATATGAACCCAAGGCCATCTTTTGCTTTAGCTTCGTAGTTAGTCACTGCCAACTAGGTCAAAGTGGTTTTCAACAGGATATTACCTGTGGCTCTGTAGAACTCGCCAGTCAGTTTTTTGAAAACTTTCTTAAATACTGAATCGACAAAGAAATTCTATATACCTAATTATTGAACTTGCTCACAAAATTTCACGTTGAGAAATGCGACCTCTAGAGAAGAACAGCCAGACAGCAGGACAGCGGACATACGAACGAATTCCGGCCCAAGCTGAAGCATAGAAGTTCGTTCGCTTCGCGCGCTTGTTCAATTATGATTTGCTACTAAATTGGCTAGAGTCCTAAAATAATATTTATTGCGTCAGTTAGATTATCATAAAATATTGGACATGTATTTTTCATTTTGTCAATCAAACAAAAAATTATGAAGATAAATAGCCCGTGACAGTTCCGCGTGACGTCACATTATGGTACACTTACTTACTTTTTAGCATAATGTGACGTCACACGAAACTTATACGGGCTATGTGTCCACCATTTTTACAAGCTTTATATTTACTTGCACTGTTCGTATGTATGTAAATATGTAAGTATGTAAGTATGTATACGTAAGTTGTCCGTCAAAATTTGCAATCCATTTTTCAGTCACTTCCCGTTATCCAATAGGGAACATTACGCAAAGCTCTGCGTAGGGGGCGACACTAACACAACCCGTAAACAAACCGCCATGACGTACAATGTCATATTTATTTACCTAACAAACAATAACAAATAATTGATGAAAACGCGTTAAACTACAATCGTTTTATAATCGTGTGTAAAATAACTGTACTGTGATATTAAAATGGCATCCTATAGCTATTTAAAGGTGGATGAGGGCTTTTTTTTGCTTTACGACGTATTGCCGCTTCCCATAGTTTTCGTATCATCGTTTCCTTAGGCAATGAATGATGCCATTCATTCTTGCATCCAATTACGCAGCACTGATGCATTTTATTTATTGAAATATTTGATCCAGAGCTTTGAAGGACTTGTCAAAGTTGTCAAAAAAACTGTTTACTAATTGTGATAGTGCTGCACTCTGGCGGCAGAACATTGCAGTAATGTTCCCTATTGGGATGAAATTTTGCAAGCATGTGTATATCGTATGACAATGCAATATTATGATGACTTGGAGCTGATCTGATGCTGGAGCTGGAAGGTGGCCATATGAACTCCGCAATACTAACAATATTTAAAATGCCAATGCAATGATATATAACTAACTAAACTTAGCTAATAATCTTTAAAATTTAAGATTGGGTTAAGCTGTACCTGAATATATTTTTGTCTACTATCGAAATAAACAGTTAATTTTTTTTTTGTTTTTTTTAATAAAACTACACAACCCCGTCGAGTTTGGGCTCGTTAGAATCTTCTCAATGAGTACTTGATGATGGTATGCAGAAAAGTACAGTCGGCAGTAAAAGCTTGTACCAAAAATGAAAGTTTTGATGGAAACTTATTTGTTTGATTGTCACAATAAAAAATACGTGTACAATATTTATTGATTATCTATCTGACGGACTAAATAGAATTATAATTTTTTTAATCAGGAAAGTGCTCAATTACACAAAAGCACGTGGCTCAACGTGTAAAGGAGTCTTTACTCGTACATGCAACAATTACACCTTCGCAATAAATCTCCGGCTCGGGAGCGGAGCCAGGGCTCAAGACTAACCGTGCCGGAAGACGTCGAGAATGGGAAGCGATACTTTCTTGAATACATTCATTCATTCACTCGTGTGGAAACCCGTTTAGCAAGCACCGGCTACATTAGACATGCTTGAATGGTTGAATTTGTAAGTTTAACACATTCAGTGCCGAGAACCCAACTCGAGTCCCTACGCCGTAGTCGCCGTAGCGCGTAGCAATTCGCGGCACTGAATGTGTTAAGATTTAGTCACTGAATTATCCGGGAGATGGCGCTGTTACATGCGGGCTAATTCCTAAACCGCGTTAGCAATTGTTTCCTATGTATTAGGAGTCAAAAAATGTTTGCTTTTTGTGACTTCTCGTCGTCACGAAGTTGTTCATGAATGCCTACACAATAACTTGCTACAGATCAATATTTATATGAACTAGCATTCCTGTGAAATTGTATTTTTCTTAGACTAACATAAAATTGCTATTTATTTTTAATTTTAAAGCAAATTGCCAATGCAGCAGCTTCTTACTAATGATTAACTTAAAGGTATAGTTTTAGAAATATGATTTGGCGTCTGTAATCTACACTGAGATATTTTTGTCATATCTAACAAAAGAGAGTTGTACAATTGTACTGGTTGAGTGCACTATACTAACCATTTTTGTTCCGGAGTGCCAAAGTGACCCATAAGTCGATAAATGTTTACGCCATTCTACACCCTAATATGTAATTAGATTCCATCAAAGTTACCACTGTGTTGCCATTAAAATAAAACATTCAATAAATAGAAAAAAAATTGAGAAATAATATACATCATTTATTGGTAAAAACTCAGTTTAAATAACCAGACTTCATAAAAAAATTGTAGTTTGATGGAATATACTATACCTACAAATATGGACTTGAGTCTTTACGGGTCTCAGGTAAAGATGTGTTTTGTTATTAACAATAGATTAATCCTATTCAAGTACCCATTGACCTTGATTGAAGATTGCTATTAAGATAACAAACGGCCAATTAATAATTTCAATGTAGGCTCAATTTTTTTTTGTGTTAAGTTAATGTTCAGTCTTTCCTGAAAACTTCAAGGCCTTATTAGTGCGCTGGACTAATACAGGTATGTTAAACGCTTAATGCAACATATGACTAGTATGACCAGTATACCTATGTAACCTAAACCGTTAACTTGTTTTGTCTATAGAATAGTCCATAGAAAGTTTTTGTTTCTGATTTTGACCCTTAACTTTGTCTCTTCCCACTCCATGCTCTATTTACGACGCCATGGATCATTCGAGATTATTAGCCGTAAATTTTATAGCAAATGCTGTGGAGCTATAATAGTTCCGGCATCAAGAGGTCAAGTGCCACGGGTCAGCAGATAACTATCACTTAAGCTTGCTCAGCGATGTCAAGTTTGAAGTAGGCACTACTTTAATCTATGGGGGGTATCATAAGATTTTAGGACTTAATACACAAAGTTCAAGGCAATATAAGGTCGCGTGGGGTAGACAAGGGTAGGAGTCTAGGGGATTCATATTTTTGAAACGACAATTGGGAATGGATGATAATTTTAGAAATGCCTGATTATTTTTTTGGTGATAGGAATAACCTTCCTTAGCACCAGATAAAAATTGCAGACTGCGTCAATTATTTTGGAAAAATATAAACAGGTTTCTCACTTACATTTTGGGTTTAGGACGGCGAATGAGACACTTTCCTTGATCCGTCTCATATTACAAAAAATATTTTAAATATCTCACCCTGGCAATGACAAATATAGGTGCTGCACAGCAGCTATGTCACAGTGGCTTTTCGGTGAAGGAAAATATCGTGAGGAAACCGGTCTAGTTTTCCCTCTGGGTTGGAAGGTCAGATGGCAGTCGCTTTCATAAAACTAGTGCCTACGCCAAATCGTGGGATTAGGTGCCAAAGCGGACCCCGGCTCCTTTAGGGCACAAGTGGCACAACCGGGAATAACGATAGGAGGATGATGACACAAGATAAAAGAAATGCTGGTGACAAATCGATATTTTTTTACTAGCTTTCATTTGACTTAAGTACAGTCGTGGAATGAAAAGGTTGACCACCTTAAGACCTGTTTTTGCTTGCTCAGTATAAGTTATCGATATCTGCTTTTTTCAGTATTGTGACTTTTTGCTGCTTAGGCACTTTGCCAATGTCAAGTGGGGGAAGTTTTGGCTTTACGGTTCCTTGGAGTGCACCCGATAACTGAATGAAACAGTCCGTCATAATGAATGTCATTTTACTACATGGCCCACAGATACGACCACTGTGAGAATTGACCTCTTTGCATTTTGGAAAGGCGAGTTAATTTAGAAAAAAAAACCGGCCAAGTGCGAGTCGGACTCGCACACAAAGGGTTCCGTGCCATTATCATTTTTTTTTTTTTGTTTTTAGTATTTGTTGTTATAGCGGCAACAGAAATACATAATCTGTGAAAATTTCAACTCTCTAGCTATCACGGTTCTTGAGATACAGCCTGGTAACAGACAGACGGACGGACAGCGAAGTCTTAGTAATAGGGTCCCGTTTTACTCTTTGAGTACGGAACCCTAAAAAACGACTACAAGAAATAGCGATGATGACATTGACAGGAACTAAATCACATTTATAGTTTAAATCATTATAAGCGAAGATGATTTAATCATTAGATTTATCAAATTTGACACAACCTACTAATAGTCAAAGAACATTCGTCTAAGTAAATTTGAACTTTGTTGTCAAACAGTTAAACATATTTTTCAATACACCACTCTCGTATGTTACAAAGTTTAAAAAGGTAACATGTGCTTGCAACGCGTAAATGAATTAATCTGAAAACTGGTCAACCTTTTCATTCCGCGACTGTACCTACCTAAATATCAAGTCATTCATGCAAACCAATATCTGATTGAGCTGAAATTAGGCATAGTTACTTGTGTAAGTTCGATAACAATGGCTCCACCGAGCTGGTACTACTCATAAACTACACGAAACAAGCCCGTCTTGAATTAATACCATTCTCTCGAAACAAGAGTCCTAAATTCAATATCTTAGCTCAGGATAATTTTATTTCATTCCAGGTAATTTAACATCTTCCTAAATCATTTCTTGTTTTGAGAATTTACCTTTATATTCGAGAATCAAATAAGGATCTCTAATTATGAGAATGTAGAGAATCGGAAACAAAATGGCGACCAAACCGTCAACGAATTTGACCCTCCTTCTTATCCAATAACAAAGTTACAGAGCCCTTGGGCTTGATTTTTTAGTCAATCAGGGATTGTCAGAATCATTTATATCGACTTGTTATTCCCGAAGGTATTTTCCTCTGTTTAACCAGAGCGTCCCTTTCCAATAAGTATAAGTGTTTTTCCACGGGCACCCATACCCTAAAGGGTCTTAACCACGGAATTAGATGGGATGAAACTTAGATGTAATTTAAGTTGTATTTCAAAGTTAATATTTTAAATTATTTTTCTCAAACATGCAATGAAATATTCTCTTTACGTTCCTTATAATATAGACTCGGAAGTATCCTTTTTCGGGCGCAGCATTACGAGGCGGCCTGAAATGGGATTTCATACAACTTTTCAGGCCTAGGCCTGCAAAGTAAGTTTTTAATTTTCATTCCACTATTTGTGGCACAGCATCACGGCATTCAGCCATGAAAATAAGTTTGATTTGAGGATTTTTATTTATTTATTTCATTGCATGTTTGATAAAAGCACTATACATGCCTCGGCGTGAAAACGGAATCCCGGCCTCGTATCTCTATCCGCTACTTGTCCGGAAATCCGTATTTTCCCGGCTGCTGATGTAATGTACTATTGTTTCGTCCTATAAACTGAGAAAGATTGTTATACGGCCACAATTTGGTAATTTTAAAAATAGCGTGTGCCAAAAGTCACGCAAATTTTGATTTATAAAGAAAACACAGAAGTTTTTTAGTTTATTCATTTATTTTGTTATTTAAGTCGCACTATGAAGAAACTGGTTAAAGTGTACATCTGGAGCATAGCACTATACGGCTGCGAAACGTGAATCATGACGCAACGGGACAGAGGGAGACTAGCGGCGTTTGAAATGTGGTGTTGGAGGAGGTTAGAAAGGGTCAGTTGGACGGAAAAGAAAACTAATGAGGAGGTTCTGGATTTAGTCAATGAAAAAAGAAATCGGATAGAAATTATTGAAAACAGGAGAGGGAAAATGATAGGACACATGTTACGCCACGACGACAGGATGAAAACAATAATAGAGGGAAAAATAGAAGGGAAAAGAAAAAGGGGAAGGCCGAGGATATCTTACATGGAGCAAATAAAAGAGAAAATAAACGCTTCATCGTACAGAGAAATAAAAAGAAAGGCAGAATGTAGAACAAGTTGGAAATTACTCCACCGACAAGAGCCTAGCTCTTAAATAAGAAGAAGAAGAAATAATAATAAAGTACTCGTATACGGTTATGTATGGAGCAGCACAAGGGGCAAATAGTCTCCGCGGTTTTTCTAGGGGTAACCGCCCTTTTTTACAACCTTACAAATTTCATCTTAGTAATATTAGCGTAGAAGTATAAAATATCCTAGGCCTCTTCTAGCCACTCGTAGTCAATGATCCGTAAAATATTAACCACGGCCGTCGAACACTTGTAGACTTGTTAAAATAATTGCCAGAAAATCTCCAAATTAATTTGCCTAAACTTCAAACATTTATTCGTCTTAATTGCTGTACTTTCGGTATTTAAATGAATCACTTTCGGAAGAATGCTGTTCAAATTTATTTGGAGTTATATTTAAAGCTACTTCAACTGTGAGAAGTTTGGTTACATGTGGAATACCACGTGTATACAGTCTCAAGTTTCCGAGGGGTAATCACGTAACGCTCCGAACGCGCGCCGTCGGTACAATCTAACTGTCAATTTTCCATATAAAAAGTGACATTTAGACCTACCTGACGCGCGTACAATGCGTTACGTGATCGACCTACTGGGTATTGTTTTTTTATTACCGACTGGCACCGCGCCCTGTTTCAGCGCCAAAGAGATGCATCCAAATGGATGTACGCGCCACGTAGCTGTTCACTTGCTCGCGGTTGTGTTTTTTTCGACATTCACTAGCGCGCTCTTTGGCTCGGCAACAAATGCGTCCAAATGGATGGAATAGACATTTCCGTGGAAACCTCGAACATGCGAACTATAGGTGTCAACTATAGGTGTATTATAATGTAAGGTATTATGATGTTTACCTACTTGTCTGGTAGTTTATATTTAGACTAGCGACAAAGCCGCGTAATGGCGCCCCAAGGGCGTCGTTTCGCAGTAAACCATCCTAAATTTTGTAATTTTATACTAACAGGGGTGTGCTTAATTAAGGTAGTGTTCAAGGTTGTTACACTTACTATCCTTTTCAGTTGCCAGCGCCAAGAAATTTCAAGGTTTATTTGGTCTGGTTGTGCGCTGTCTAACCAGATATTTATGTTTTAACCCATACAGTGTCAATCACCTCACACATGCTTAAGAGCTGCCAAGAACTACGGGGAATACGTCTAGGGAATTAATAGTAGTGTACACGACTGGAGCTGCAACGATAGTTTGACAAAAACTTCTCAATAAATTAAGAACTAAACAATCTAGCGAGACGATGGATGACCGTCAGTCTTCGATAGTATATTAAGTATGCTGGAAATGTTAATTCTAAGATTCACAGTGCATTAGTTCTGTAACTGTAATACTGTGTAATCATTGTTTGGATAAATAAAATAAAAATATAAAAAATAAAATAAATCTACAGTTTAGAAAATTAACCTCAGAATTATTTAATATGTACATAAGTACCTATTGTTATAAAAGACTTCCAAAATAAAATAAAAATGTTAAAGAGTTTTTGAATGTATCGTTTAATCTAACAGGAAAGATCCTTGATTCGAGGTAAATAAGAATTTTTGGGCCAAGAGATTCATATAAAAATATCGAATGAAGCGAAATTATCTTGAGCCAATATTTTTTTCTCTTGTTTCGAGAAATTCATCATAGGGTAGAGGAACCAAAAGATGAACACCACCCAATAGTTGAACGTTTTGTCGTAAAATTGAAATAAAAAAATCGCGACACATTTTACGCCTTCGGGATATTTTTTTCCTAACGCATCATCCCTTTGCCGAGGCTGGCATTTAAACTCCCATACAGTTCCCACACACACACGGCTGTGAGCGGTTGTCGCGTCGAGGTCTCGCGCCAAAATCACCGTTTGTATGGAGATTTACTTAAGGAAAGCGCTATTAAATTTAAGCTCTAAATTATGTATAAAATTGAATTAAACGTCTAAATGGATTGTTTTGCTTGATATAGATTCTTGATTAATGCCTTTAATGGATTATCTATCACAAATTGCGTATTTATTGTTAATTTCAGAGATATTTAGCGTTCAACTAACGGTTCCAACTTTTTGTACCTGAGCCAATAGATGAACGGCGTTCATCTACTGGGCAAGGTATAGTTTTTTCAAATGCTTATATAAATTCTTATTGAAAAGGTACAGGAAATTTGAATGGCTCAAATTAATCGTTTTTTAACTGTTGGTTTTTGAACCAAAAGTTGAACGTGAGTATCTATTCGCAACACGGTTATTTTGGGCTTTGTTTTACTATGAAAAGCACGATTGTTCAACAAAGAACCGCTGCCCAGAAAATGAACGTATAAAATTAGTTCGTTCAACTTTTGGCTTCGATTCCAATAAGTGAACGCTCTGTTAAATTTAATCCGTTCATTCCTTTGCCATCGTGCCCAATACATGAACGAACAAAATGTATTCGTTCAAGTTTTAGGCAAGGGTTAGTACAAAAAACATCGTAATAACAAAGATACGTAATAAATATGAAATCTGACTTATACATATAAAACCCAACAATTTATCTATTTTAATCTAATGATAAATTAATAAAAAAATGTTTTAATGATTAATATGTAAATAATAATCTCTTATAATTGTTACCATATGAAAAGGGTACATTTGAACTGTTTTGTTCTGTGTTTAGTATCAATATTGTGATTGTTAACTAGTATAAATTGCTATAACAATGATTATATAATAACTTGACCAAAAGTCAGAGGCTGCGCGGTGTTACGTTTTTCTTCGTTCAACTATTGGTGTCAAAATGTTCAACTATTGGGCACAGTGTTCATCTTCTGGGCAAAATGACATACTTCAGCATAAAACTATTTTTAATAAAATACTGTATTGTAATAGGATGGTTTAAAATAGTCATATCCAATCTCGACTATATACGAAATCGTATAAAAAAAATAAATGTAAACAAACTAAATCACCACTCCTCGAAAAAAAATTGTTAAGTTGGGATAGTCGCTTAAACGTTCATCTTTTGGTTCCTCTACCCTACCTCAAGATTATTTCTGTTTCATTAAAATAAATGGCGGTCTTGCCGATTGAATTTCTTAATTTAAGTTTGCATGTAAAAATGCAATTTGTATTTACAGCGCAGCGTCGAATAAAAATATACCTCCTAAGTTACCTGAAATTCCATTTACACTTTTTCAACACTTCATAAAGCAGTAAATTACATTTAAGGGCCTATTAGGACGTGTGGAACTTTTAACAGCCGCTAACAAGCTGTTAAAGGGTAATTAGACTCGAGTGGCCGAAGGTTCGGAGTTACCGTACAGCCAAGCTGTTCAGATAGCTTGGCTAATGAGGGCTTTTACTTGGTTGTTCATGTGCTTGAAAACGGTAGCCACACAAAATAGAATTTTTGTGCCAATTTTTTGCATCGTTACAAAAACGATTTTCATGAACGCGTGACTGTATCACGACACTAACCATATTCATCTGCATCGATACTGTATCGTGACTGTATCGCATTTGTATCGCTTTAAAAAGTCACCGTGTGACCATGACATGACACATTCGTCATAGCGTCACGGGTGCTTTTCGCGGCATATTAACACTTTTACGACCAGGAACCCGCCTACGGCGCTTTCCGCTACATATGACGAAAACCACGGAATCGGCTACGAGCGTACCGCATAGCGACTCTTGTCAGCACATGTATTAGGCTACTAGCAACTACGGCGTAGCGCTACGAGTGTAGCATACCAGTGAATGGGTTAACATCTTCACTGCCAGAACCGGCGTAGCGGGCGGCTACGCCGTTGGCGCTTTTCGTTACTTAGCAGGAAAACCAATGCATTGGCTACGAGCGTAGCGCGTATTGATTCATGGCAACGAATGTATTAACACTTCGAATGCTACAAACACGCCAGGTGGACCCTCTAGTAGCAGCGAGTTTTCACATATTTCATATATCAGCTACAGTGTTTCACAACACATCACACATTTAATGCCAGCCATATCGAAGCACTACGGCGCTTAGCCGATTCCGTGGTTTCACATACCTCCATAATACGAGCAGAGTGCGAGCGGGTGCCTCGTAGCTAAAGTGGTATAAATTTTCCAAAAAAAACAGTGGTGATTGCGTCACGGAGGCCTTATATTTGTTTACTTATAAAAAAAGATAAAATTGTGTATTAAGCTACTGCTTAGGTAAATCACAATTTTATATCGTTTTATACGTCTGCTCACGAAATGTGTCAAAATCAAAATCAAAATAATTTTATTTCAAATAGACTCAAAGAGTGCTTAAGAAACGTTACAAAAGAAAGTTAAAGTTGACTAAATACACGGAAAAGATTACGATAAGATACAAAAAAGTCAATCATAAGTATCAAAAAAAATATTTTATAAAATTTAACGGCTGACAGTCCACACAAAATTAGAACCAAAAACAGTTCACATCAAAAATAACAAGGTCAAATAAATAAAATGTCACTTAAAAATTATAAAAATTAAAAACTAGAATAAAATTGAATTTCACTGAGCAATGACTTGTTGGCTTAAAAGAGGTTATTGTCTTCTACAAATTCCTTAACACTATAATAGGCCTTACATACTAAGCGGTCTTTTACAATTTTCTTAAATTTAGTGAGTGACAGACTCAAAACATCTTTAGGGATTTTATTGTAGAAGCGTACAAAATTTCCCATAAAAGACGAACTAACTTTATGGAGACGGAACCGAGGCACAACAAGTGTATATTTCAATTTAAAGAATAAATTGAAAAAAAATGTATGCTTCGGAACGGATTGATCCGATAACTAAGATAGTTAGTATCGACAGGCCATGCCCACAGGCATCGCCAGTTCGAATATGTCTCAATACATTAAATAAAAAAACTCATTTACTTTTAAAAAAAAAACGTCTTGAAGCTCTTACAAATTGTATGGCTGCCGGTATAATACGTTAAGTTGTAGCCATTCCACTAGCCAGCTATGGAAAGAGCGGGAATTTATTCCGGATAGTTACAACATTTGTCGGTAAAATAAGGTACAACCTCACATTCCATCATCATTCACACATCATTTAGAGGTCATTCTGTAGAATCCATTAGTTAAAGTTAGGTTGTTTTTATAACAACCCTGAAAAGTTGACTGATTCTGAAAAAAATGGTTTTCGCTGAAATGAAAATTCTGTGAACATTTGATAGAACATTTGTCGGTAAAACAACGGTGCCAACGTTTTATAATTGAGGGCGGCGGTTTTGAAAGTGACACATCAGAGTCACAATCTGAAGAATATTTAAATATCGAATACCAACCGACTTGGAATCAGATATGGATGAATAGGTACCTAATTATTATGAAGCATAGAATTTTTACATTTAACAAACAACACTAAGCCAATACACACTGTCCCGACTATACATGACGGATGTATATTCATCATCATCATCATCATATTAGCCAAAAGACGTCCACTGCTGGACATAGGCCTCCCCCACAGAGTTCCAGAGTGACCGGTCCTGCGCCACCCGCTACCTATGTATATTATTGCCATAATATTATGCTGTTTACAGCGACACTACTTCAGAGTCAAATAGCGGCTGGTCAGGCTTTACAATGGAACCTAAATAAGCGGCAAAACAATACAAAAGCTGAGTAAATGTCAATAATGGCTATTAAGCCACAAAGTAAATAATTCACGCACCTTACTTTATCAACCTCGTATACAACTTCAGCATAGTATTCAAGAATTAACCTTATGCCATAACACATAAAGTCCAAATTAGACAATGAGCGAATACAAACACATAACATTGAGAAAGTGGACGCTATATTGTGTGCTTTCCATGCGCGAAAACACTCCGATATTTCTTAGGATCTCGTGGGAAAACGAACACATTGCTTGCTGGGACACAACGAAATTTTGTTTGCCAGTATTTTAACTTCAACCCTTTAAAACTTTGGACATGTTTATTTTTATTTATTGCATTCAAAGGAGCTGCGTATTGAAGCATACATTATTGCTGGACGACGAAAAATCACAGTTGTTGACAAAGGGTCGAATGCGATCTTTATTTACTATTTTCCGCGTTTTGACGTAAAAAAAAGGACGTTTTCTACATAAATCAAGAGTTAAAAACATCTACAATACATACGAATGTATTCATTCAATTGATGATATGTCTAATTTGCGCGGCTTACATATTTCATTGTTTGATTACTGCGAACTACTTTGTTATTCGCGTTATCCGTTCTTCAGATTATGATAGTAGAGTCAGAATCAATGTGCCGAGCTATAAATTACTACGCCGGATTTTCGGCACACACGCGAGTCAGTACTAGATTAAATTTGGGAAGGAACTGGCTCTCGAGACACAGAAGGAAACCTAGTTTGAGAGCCAGAGCTTCAACTTATCATTATTATTAAATTACTATATCATCTCGCGAATTCTGGAAAACTATGAAGGTACACAGAGCAGTGTCTCAAGCACTTAAAGTGCTGGCGGCTTCTCAGAGCACAGCAATTATATTCACTTAAACCGTAACAAGCATAAACAGTTTAAAAAACTATATCCCGACTACGGAAAAGTAACTATGAATAATGTTTTTATAAACTCGACATGTTCTCCTCTTTCATTTGATACACGCTATGAAAGCATAAGATTTTTTTCAAAGTCAGTTTCAGTTACCATGTTTTTATTTTTCATACAAAATGTAGCCTATGTCATCCGGAGAATAATTTCGAATCGATTGACACCCCATTTATCAAAATCGGTTCAATATTATAAACGCTACAGTGGAACACAAATACGGTTTTGCGGTAGTCGGCCAATGGGGAATGGATGAAAATTTTAGAAATGCCTGATTATTTTTTTGGTGATAGGAATAACCTTCCTTAGCACCAGAAACAAATTGCAGACTTGTCAGCTGCGTCAATAATTTTTGAAAAATATAATCAGTTTCCTCACTTACGTTTTGTGGTTAGGACGGCGAATGAGACACTTTCCTTGATCTGTCTCATATTACAAAAAAATATTTTAAATATCTGACCCTGGCAATGACCAATATAGCTGCTGCAGCTGTCAATATCATTGCCAGTGTCAGTTTACCACGGATTTTTATGATATTTTTATGTAATATGAGTCGGATCAAGGAAATTGTCTCATTCGCCATCCTAACCACAAAACGTAAGTGAGGAAACTGTTTATATTTTTCAAAAATAATTGACGCATCTGAAAAGTCTGCAACTTTTTTCTGGTGCTAAGGAAGGTTATTCCTATCACCAAAAAAAATCAGGCGTTTCTAAAATTTTCATCCATTCCCCATTAAAAGAAAGAGTCAATTAACTGGTCGCAATGTTCTTATCGTGACTAAAATGTTCGAGATCTGGTCAGGTTTGTGGATGTGCATAGTTTTGTTATCTTAAAGACCCGCTGTCGCTACAAACACTGCAGACAACGGGTTTAACGAACAACAGAGAAACAACCAAGGTACAGTCAACAGCTGAAGTATTACCTTCAGGGACCGGAACCGGTTTCCCTTATTACGGTTTTCCATAGGATTATTTTAGAAGTTGTTTTTTAAACCCTACTCATAATGGTAACCTTATGATAAGGTAGCTTACTGATAGGTTACCAAATTGAAAGGGTTACAAAATCGATAGGCTTTAGCCTTAAAAGAGGTTTTCCGGTCCTTGTGCCTTATTCTCTTGACGTTAGTCGTGTCGATAGACTATAGGTACATTTTATCATGTGGCTTTGCTTGTAATACGCGGTTGGTGTCGCGTGGCCAGCTAGTATTGAATGGGGAATGGATGAAAATTTTAGAAATGCCTGATTATTTTTTTGGTGATATGAATAACCTTCCTAAGCACCAGAAAAAAGTTGCAGACTTGTCAGCTGCGTCAATAATTTTTGAAAAATATTTTAATTTAAACAGTTTCCTCACTTACGTTTTGTGGTTAGGACGGCGAATGAGAGAATTTCCTTGATCCGTCTCATATTACAAAAAATATTTTAAATATCTGACCCTGGCAATGACCAAATAATTAACGCATCTGAAAAGTCTGCACCTTTTTTCTGGTGCTAAGGAAGGTTATTCCTTTCACCAAAAAAAACTCAGGTGTTTCTTAAATTTTCATCCATTCCCCATTGCAGCAAACCTGAAAAAATACTGGAATTGGCCACATGTACCTAATTATTGTATGTACCTACGTATAGTTGGTCTTCAGGGTTCCGTACTCAAAGAGTAAAACGGGACCCTATTACTAAGACTCCGCTGTCCGTCTGTCTGTCTGTCCGTCTGTCACCAGGCTGTATCTCAACAACAGTGATAGTTTGACAGCTGAAATTTTCACAGATGATGTATTTCTGTTGCCGCTATAACAACAAATACTAAAAACAGAATAAAATAAATATTTTTGTAGATAATGGTACGGAACCCTTCGTGCGCGAGTCCGACTCGCACTTCGCCGGTATTTTTATTTTTTCGTCTTAAAAATCAACGCACATTATTTATTTGCGTTATTTACCTCAAACTTACTTTTTCTGTTTACTTTCCATATATATTAATAAATAACCTCCATAGAAATACAAACGGTCAGAGAATAACGGACATGTTTATTGTTTACTTGAGTTACTGGCCCGTTTCTTCTACTTAGGTATACCTAACCTATTCCACTCACGTCTCACCTGAAACACTCGACTTTGAACCTTATGCTAAACCAATAAGACTCCATTTAAATTGCGAGTCGACTGCGATTTATGTCATTCTATTGATGAGTGCATTTGTCTTCTAGTTACTAAATAAATGACTTTCAGATTTAAATCTATAGTATTACGGTTCAGTTTAAGTTGACAAATACCGTCAATTCAATTCATTTGACGATAAACGCGTTCGTCTAAGTAAGTCAGTCATGATACGAACGAATCTGATACTTAAATCTTTAAATTAAAGGTTCAGTTTCAGTTGTGAAATACAGACAATTTATCGCATTCTGATGATTAGTGTGTTTACTGAGTCTTTTGTGGTCCGTTAATTAATTACCTTCTTAGATTTAATCTTTGTTCCCGCCCTTTTAAGCGGTTCCGACGTAAATTAAAAAATAAGAAGGTCAATAAGGGAATGAAATGAATCACATTTAAGCAGAGAAGTTATTTTAAAAGTCACCCCTCGTTTCGAGTCTTTATTTTGTCTATATTGTTTTTGATTTCGATACTTAGATTTTTTTGTTATACTGGAACGCAATCTTAGGCATTTGACGGGGCGGTATCTGTATGCGGTATTTTACCGTGAGCTTACCAATGTATATTTGCTAATGTATAGTTTGTTCCAGTTAAAATGACGAAAATGCCCTTAACTTGGGATTTCACAACTTCTTTTGTTGCTAAATATGAAAGTAAAAGATAACAAGGAGACATCATAACACAGACCGAAAGCTATTTATTGTTTGTTCTGTTGTTTATAGTCCGTCAGCCCACTCCCAATACGCCTACGTCTCATGACAACACGATACAATGTATGGCAGCAGGTCGAGAAAGTTGTGCTGAGCAAGAATCAGAAGATTATTGCACCTAAATTTGGCCGAAAGTTTGAAAATTGTTCCCTTTCGGTCAAAACTGTATAGAGTAGTATATTTACGGGTAGGTATATTTACATCATGTGATAACAGTACGAGACATGTGGCGTCATCTAGCCCTTTAATCGTAGAGAGAGTAAACCAAAGTCTGTCAGTCCTGTTATGGCTGGAAGTACCTACTTGGCAGACGGTGCCCAGCCGAGCCAGGCTTAGGTTTAGCTCGGCAGCGCAAAAACGCCATCGTTTTTCTTAGAAAACTGCCCGGGCCGTACACGGCGCGTTCTAGCGTGATTCATCCTTTAATCGAAATGTGTATAATGCAATACTTCCCTTTGAAAACGAAGGAGCGTAGAATAATTATTTATCCGTTAGAAATGTAATGTTTTATGGAATGAGTTATTGAAACGTCCATGTTTCGTAGCACATTCCGTACTTAAATCAAATATGCACTAGCATATGTGACAGCAGTACCTAAGCTAAGATGTACGTTTGTAAAGCACATAGTCGGTTCCAATCCGATTGGCTCCTGATACCGGTTTACCTGAGGTGTAATGACTGTTATAGGTAGCTACTACCACTATGTTACATGAAACGGAATAATATTCGCAACGGAGTTAATTCTCAAAGGTTCTATTATTAATGCTAATATTAGGTAGGTACTAGTACCTCTATAAGCTGTATAACTCGATAGTAGGTATGATTAAAACAATCTCTGTATACCGTACAGTATGTATATTCTTAGGTTAATATCTCTTATATAGGTTAATAAGTTAGTTTTAGTTTAACGCAGCGGTCGGCAACAGGCGGCCCGCGAGCCTCCTTGGCTGTTTTGTATGTTAAGGTCGTTGAATTCAGAACTTCGGAATTGCCTGATAAAGTCACAAATAATTAAGAAGTGCGGCCCGCGTAATTTTTGTTAGCTTCTATGTGGCCCTTGGTTGCTAAAAGGTTGCCTGGTTAACGGATCCACTGAAAATCAATCAATCTCATGCTGAGTAGGCTCTTTTTTTGAAGCAACACTAGATTCCTTCTTTAGATCTGAGCCTTATATGATGCATATGCCTGTTGTTGTTCCAAAATAAACTTATTCTTATTCTAATATCTTCCTAATACTGATTATCGAACCTGCTTACAACATTATCCTATTTAAATATGTATATTTTCTGTGGTTAAGGTGTTGTTTGTGATGATTGTTATGTAAATTTTCGTAAACCAGTAACCGCACGCCAGCGCTGGACTAACATATTTACAACTCAAACATGGATTTACAATTGTCTGGAGTATTATGATTGGGGGTAGCCATAAATTTCAAACCGGGCAATGTTAAATATTGTTAGTTAGTGAATGTTTAATGAGCTACGGTAGCCTAGTGGTTCAGGCATGCGGCTGTGAAGCGGCGGTTGTGGGTTCGAATCCCAGCTCAAACCAATGAGTTTTTCGGAACTTATGTACGGAATATTTACTGTTAGCTTTTCGGTGAAGGAAAACATCGTGAGGAACCCGGTCTAATCCTAATAAGGTCTAGTTTTCCCTCTGGGTTCGAAGGTCAGATGGCAGTCGCTTTCGTAAAAACTAGTGCCTATGCCAAATCTTGGGATTAGGTGTCAAAGCGGACCCCGGGCTCCTTTAGGGGCACAACCGGGAATAACGCTAGGAGGATGAGTGAATGTTTAATACGTATTTTGTGGTGAAATACATTTCTATCGAAAACATCAGAAGGACGAAGTATATTACGACTACAACTTAATTTTACAAACCATATAAAAAAAATTGTTTGTAAATACAATGTAAAGATATAAACAACTCATTATTTTGCAAGACAGTTGTTTAAATTGAAATAGATCATTAACAATTCCCGTGCTGATTAAAATATAATTATAAACATAATTATTACATGTTTAATAAAAGGTCATTAATCATTATCATACACTACGAAGTACGAACTTAAACTAGTACATGAATATATAAATAAGCTCACGATTGTATTTCCAAAAGGGGCAGGCAGACCGCATGAAATTTAATTTACACTGCAACATTTTTTTTTACATGCGTCGGTGGCAAACAAGTATACGGTATACCTGATGGTAACCCGACACCATCGCGTATGGATGGACGCCTGTGACACCAGAGGGGTAATTACGTTACGTTCCGAACGCGCGTTAGGACAATTTAACTGTAATTTTTCCATATAAAAAGTGACATTTAGATCTACCTGACGCGCGTACAATGCGTTACGTGATCGACGAGCAGAAAAATCACAAGCGCGCTGCCGACCCTTTACTATTATTTTCTAGCAAGTGGGAATGGATGGAAATTTTAGAAGTGGCTGATTTTTTTATGCACCAGAAAAAATTTACAGACTTTTCAGCTGGGTCAATTATTTTTGAAAAATGTAAACAGTTTCCTCACTTACGTTTTGAATTTAGGACGGCAAATAAGACACGTTGCTTGATTTGTCTCGTATTACAAAAAATATATATCTTATAAATCCGTGGTAAACTGACACTAGCAATGATATTGACAGCTGCAGCAGCTATATTTGTCTTTTCAGATATTTAAAATATTTTTTGTAATATGTGAGGGATCAAGGAAAGTTTCTCATTCGCCGTCCTTAACCCAAAACGTAAGTGAGGAAACTGTTTATTATTTTCAAAAATAATTGACGCAGCTGAAAAATCTGCAACTTTTTTCTGGTGCTAAAGGAAGGTTTATTACTAACACTTAGCTTTTAAATTATTTTACGTACTAACAAAAATATGGATTCTATGAGTCTGAATTAAATGATTTTTATTTAAAAGTATATTTATTTTTTATTCATCATTATCATCATAATTTTCAGCCTGTAATCGCCCACTGCTGAGCATAAGCCTCTCTTCGCGTACGCCACTTATCCCGGTCCCGTGCTAGTCTCATCCAGAAATGACCCGCGGTCTTTTTTATGTCATCAACCCATCGAGCTGGTGGACGACCGACGCTTCTTTTTCCTGTAATTGGCCACCAATCCGTTAACGTTTTGGTCCACCTACCTATTTTTTATTACTAAGTATCACCAAAAAAAAAGGCACTTCTAAAATTTTCATCCATTCCTCATTGTAGATTCAAAGATGTAGAACGTTTGATACTGCGGTCAAGGTTTTGTTTTGAACCGATAGCAGCTTTTGTGTGACATTTTGTATTGGGTGTAACACGAATTTTGTGTTATAGATAACACAAACGTATCAGAAATGTAACAAATATAAAACGAAACGTAACAAAAAAGCAGAATTTCCTTAAAAAAAACATTATCTTACCCAGGTATACCTAAAGAAGAAGAATGGGAACGGTGATATTCTTACACACAGGACATACAGGGGGATGTCTAGAGGGCTGAAATAAATGCAACTATAAAGTATACGATACTTTTAATAATGCACATACGTAAAAGCCAAATGCTGTTTGTCGTAATAACGCGATATTCCTGAGTAGATAAATATTCGGGTTTATAATAAACCAAGAGTACTTAATAATGACATTTAAATTCACAATCTGAACGCATCATAAAACCACAGAAGTACGTAATTAAACATACATTGTACATAAATTTTATTATGAATCCACTCGAAACATACAGGTTGTAAGGGATATCGTACCGAAAATTTAAACAATATTTTTGGACGTAATTCATATCAAGTGGTTTATTTCATCAAAAAAACCCAGGAAAAAAAAACATTCATGCCAGTAAGTATTCATTAAAAAAAATGTCTATAGACAGTTGTGTTTTTTCTGCATTCTGTCCTTTTCCGCCTCGTGCGATCGTATTGTACAGTTTACAATCCATTGTTGTTTTCATGTAACTCGCTAAAACGATTTTTCTTTCTCCAGGCATATTTCTAAATATTTATTAACGTACCCTAGTAGTAAGTAGTAGACCACTGGTGATCAGAGAGCTAGCCAATATTTCGTTCACCAAAGCAGTCTTCTGTGCACACTATCCGCTGACAGCGACTTGAGCCAATTCTTTATTTTCTTTAATTTTGTCTCTGTAATTTTCGTCTCTATTAAGTTTTGTTTTCTATTATATTTCCACTGCTTTCCAATTTAAAATAATGGTCTGAATCCAGTGTTTCAGTCTCCCCATTAAGGGTCCAGCCACCCTGTATTATTTTAATTCCATGTCAGACTACAAAGTACTTATTCAGCGCATTTTCACATTATCAATAAACCGTGATATGCAAATTTAATGATGACAGGATTATTTGTGCGAAAACGCCTCGGTGTTCTGCGCATTATATTTTTAACAAAACATTTTTAGGGCCTAGCTTTTCATTTTCAGTGAAAATTGTAGCTTAAAAAGTCGTAATCGTTTTTTATGACGACAGGCAGCCTGCCAGCTGGGAGTATATCTGACTAGTTTTTTTTATATACAACGACGGTGTCAAACAAGCTTACGGCCTGCCTGATGTTAAGCAGGTACCGTAGCATATGGGCACTTGTAACTCCAAAAGAATCACAAGCGCGTTGCCGACCCTTTATTCACTTGAGGATTCGATAGCAGATATATATTGGATTGACATTGAAATAATATTTCTCGCACGCTGTTATCCTATCTATATCATAGCCAATCTAACCTTTTCTACGCCAAGAACACCTATAGGTGCTGTGGCGTGCGCTGTGAAAGCCAGCTTAATGCTTTCAACTAAGGTTCATTCAGACTCGTAAGCTAAAATAGTAGGCGTAATAGGTGTCACTTTCGTACGTGGCTCGTGTGGGCCCAAAGACCGCTTTGACAGATTCAAGAGCGATAGTATAACCTTGTCACGATTTGACTGTAGCTTCAACTGATTATTTAAAAACCATTTTTGAGTGTGACTTGTTTGCGTGGCAATGGGCGGCAGTATGTAGTTAGTGAGTGCTTGAGATTATGTGAGGCGATGGATGCTAGGTGCTCTACTGTTCGAATATAATTTGTTTGTTATTTATTCTTGTGAAATATAATTTAAATATAAGTCTAAGTTTTGCGATGAGTTTGTCAAACTGTAATCTCATGTAAACAGTGATCGGTTTGCGTGATATTGGGCTTTAAAGCCCTAATTTTTGTTCGAGTCAAGTGTCCTCACCCCTTGCCGGCTAAATGGCTACTACTGGGAATGTGAAAAAAATCGTGGCAGTTGTAAATATTTAAAAGGAAAACTGTCACAGTTAAGTATGCATAATTAGTGACCGAGTTATTACTCGGACTATTGTCACCCAACTTAATGTGTACTTACTTGGAAAGGCCAACTTTCGTACAAATTGGGCCGAAGCAACCGCACCATTTAGTTGGCACGCACGTTGTAATAAAGACAGACAGGCAATTACGGAACCCTACACTGCACGTGGCCCAACACGCACTTGGCCGGTTTTTAGGGTTCCGTACTCAAAGAGTAAAACGGGACCCTATTACTAAGACTCCGCTGTCCGTCCGTCCGTCCGTCCGTCTGTCTGTCACCAGGCTGTATCTCACTGATACCATGATAGTTCCAGCTTAGATTTTCACAGATGATGTATTTCTGTTGCCGCTATAATAACAAATACTAAAAACAAAGTAAAATAAATATTTTTACTGATAATGGTACGGCACCCTTCGTGCGCGAGCCCGACTCGCACTTGGCCGGTTTTTAAATTACAGGCACATGACGATACCTTAAAGAAAACAATGTGAATTCGTTTTAAAGCCAAAACAATCAGTAAGATGGACCCCTAGCTGCCTGGGAAAATATTGTTGTACCTATTCTAGATTCCTACGTTTAGGACACTACACATTAGGTATGCGTGTTGCTTTTATTAGTATGATTTTAAGTTTCAGCCTGTTCGGAAGATTTATTTTGAATTCGACTGTTACAATATGAATCAGTATTCACAATAAGTAGGTATACACGTTTGACCTTACACGAAAACATCAGAATACCAAAAAGGCTATTTATATTTATATTATCAACCCAAGTTTTTTAATAGTACATTATGATACAAGTGTGCTAAGTTGGTCATTACACTCGAGTCGGTTTTTAAGCCTGAGCCGAAGGCGAAGGCTTAATGGAGACGAGAAGTGTAATGACCAATGCTCACGTGTTTCATACGACGTTTTTCAACACATTTGCGAGGAAAAAAAATAAAAATAAAAAATGAAAATGTTAAAAGATATGTAATGAAAAGGCACTAGTGCGATAATGTAATGTAAAAGTCACGGCATGGGTAATATTCTGCATTATTTTGCTAATATTTAAAAATATATGTAATGAAAAGGCACTAGTGCGATAATGTAATGTAAAAGGCACGGCATGGGTAATATTCTGCATTATCATTGTAAATACGCTGTAATAAGACCTACTTTACGAGCAGGTGTGTTGAAAATTTAATTTACTTTATACTATGTAAAAGGCTAGATTTCAACTGATGATTTTGTAGTGCATAGCTTTAGTAAAAATTGCCTAAATGTGGTTTACAAGTATATTTACGGGCCATAAAATAATAAAACACTAGCAATAGATTGCACTTAAAAGCCCTAAATTCGCTACCATTATTGAAAGTGCCATTATGCACTTTCACGATACCGATACTTTAATGCATTTGAGAAAAATGAACCTTGTGAGGCGGTTATTTAGTTTGCATTTTCATTGGAGCGACGTTAATAAAGGCTAACTCTATAATAACGACGTCCAAAGTATGTAGGTATTTTAAAAAAAACAACACCACCTTACCGCAATAACAGTAGTAGAGATCTGATCAAATTGTTACTTACTAGCCAAAACACTCCAAATGTATAAAGTTTTCTTTCCAAAATAGGTCTGGCCGATCAAATACGACTTTATATTAGATACACTCTTAAAAACAGACAGACACGTAGTGAACGTAGATTACTGGGTCGTACGTTAACCGAACCCCTTAAAACACAGCATTAACATGGGTGCATAACGATGGCTATAAATATTTTTGATATAATATCACTCGCAATAACGCTCATCTGATATAATTCTCGAGTTGTATAACATCACTTTATATATTTTCATTTGGTATAGTTATCATTTTATATATCGATCATTTGATATAATAATATTTAGTATAACATACATTAAGCATAATGCATATTTGCTATATTGAACATTGGATATAATGCTCATTTCGTCTAATGTACAGTTGATATAATCAAGCCAGAGTAGCCAGAAAAAGGGGGGACGGGCGGGGCGAAGCCCCCGCAATGGCAGTAAAAAAACACACTTGCAACAATTGTACTATTGGTGGGTTAGGTTAGGGTTTACTTGTGTCCCTTAGAGCGGAAATAGGCACTCCGCGAAGCGGGGTGACGTCGACACGCTGGCGGTTGGGTTAGGTTTACGCTCAGACCAAGAAAAAAGATAGACAGAGCATTACGAACAACCTAGTCAAGCCAGTTTTTAACCAAGCCAATTAAGTTTATCAGACACTCACGCATACATAAACATATTAAATTCCACAAAACTCGAAATAGGTGATCTTGAAAGCATTGCGACACGTGCTGAAGTGTTTTGTGCAATTTTGTTTGTATAGGTATGTGTGCGTGAGCGTATGCTATTATTTGGCTTGGTTTAAAACCGGCTTATTCTATCTTTTTTTCTTGGTCTGAGGGTTTACGTCAGGTTAGAACGGAAAAAAAGTAGTTTAGCTAAGGTAAATAAAACGCAATTTGCTCATAAAAATTATACCGCTTGATCATTATACAATATAAGATGTATACATATCAAATAAGAATTATACTTTATGATGGTTATAAGAAATAAACGATATACCGAATGATAGTTATACTAAATAAAATATATATTTTGATATTATACCAAAAGTTTATTATATACAATGAAAGATTCTGCCCGTTGAAATTATGTCAAAAATGGTTATATCCAATGAAAATATATTATTTGTTTTTATACCGATCATTACACACCCCATTAACATTCAATCTAAATGAAAGAAAATTTGTCTTGCAATATAATTATCCGATTTAAGAATAGGTTTTTAGATTCTCAGAGATACAGCGAGAGTATTATAAGAGTAAGTAGGTACGTGATGTTGTGTTGTGTAGCCTTATTGCGTTTACTATGGGGGCTAGTTCGATTTGTGTAAAAATTGTCCCGTAATATTATTTTTGTTTTATTTTTTTTATTAGTAAGGTCGCGATGGCTACCGTGGTTGCGAGAGTGAGGGACCAGAGACTTATCACGTAACTTTTCAAACGCACGTTAGGACAATTCCACTGTCATTATCCCATAAAAAAGTGACATTTAGATCTACCACGTACGTACAATGCGTTTCGTGATTGACCTGCTGCATTCGTATCTAGCTGCCAACAAGAATCTATAAAAAATCGGCGACTTTGACTTATTGCGGTACGTATATACTGACTAATCTAACTGTTTCTTACCATCAAGCATCTAATTGTTTCCCACCGCCACTGTATAAAATAAAGGTTTTTACTTAGAAAGAAAACACGTAAATCTAAGCAATGCACAACCCAGCCATATCATTACCATTTTATTACCATGTTTTCGTGGTTTTAATATTGTTTTTCTCTCCATTTTCTCTGCGTTGGTTGAGAAAAACGAGGCATTTTAGGTTGTTTGAGACAAAGACTAATTGCTGAGATAATTACAGCATGTCTCATTTAGACAAGACTTTAATTCAATTCAATTCTTTATTTGTTTCGGACTAGGTAATGTCCATAAGTTGTTAGTATACAATCACGAATTATGACTAAGGTTAGTATTACAAATTAATTTAATCCTATAATCCTAATGGAGTTAGATGCTCCATCCCCTAGCATAGGGTCCTGCACAATGTAGGGTGTTCCAGTGCCTAGGTAATGGAGCATCCAGCCTCGCAGCCAGCGTCCTCAGATACTGTTACCGCTGCCACACATCCGCCGCATTAGTGATGCCGTCCTGCTGCGTATTATTGCGTAAAAGTCATATGTACGTTCTGCCGCAAACATTCCGGACGCACTACAATATCGCGGCAGCCCCAACAGCATCCTGAAGACGTTGTTATATTGTATGCGCAGGGCGTTATACGACCGCTGGGTGTAGCTGGTCCACAGGCTGCAGGTGTAAAAGGATTGGCAGAATGCCTTAAACAACGTCTTTTTGACGTCCTTATTACACATAGCGAACCTGCGAACCAGCATATTTCCCCTCACTGCCAACGCCCTGCGTTCCCTTTCGATATCAAGGTCATCCTTGAGGTCCTCGGTGACCCAGTGACCAAGGTATTTAAAGGTTTTTGTGATCCTAAGTTGCTCTCCACCCAAGATCACCGGCGGCACTGTCTTATAGTATTTTCTCCCCGCTTTGAAGACTAGTACCTCACTCTTCCTCCCATTATACCTTAGCCCATGTTTCACCGAGTACCTCTCGCAGATGTCCAGCAGCTCTTGCAGCCCACTGATGGAAGGAAGAACTTTAGTCTTGAAAAAGATTTTAAAAACTTCTTGTACTTATTAGTATTTTTACGAGCCTTAACCTCTCATATGCGGATGTCAAAATTGTCCGGTCAAATTATATATCCAAAGGTGTGATCTGTGTTTAAGCATACGACGGGTTAAATTAACATCAATAGTTAGAATGTATATTGTACGTATGTATAATATAACCTGACGCTCGTGCAATGCGTTACGTAATCGACCAGCAGGTCGATCACGTAACGCGTTGTACGCGCGTCAGGTAGATCTAAATGTCACTTTTTATATAGAAAATGGACAGTTAAATTGTCCTAACGTTCGTTCGGAACGTTACGGGGTAACCTCTCACCTGGACGTATTCAACGTACCTTTCAGTAAAGTTAAACATACCGACCTACCTAAGATTAAGGAAACTCCTAACAAACCTGTGGATCTTGTTGTCTGAATAAAGAAACTATATGATCGGTTTAAAGACATTTATTCTCAAAAATTACAA
This sequence comes from Epinotia brunnichana, assembly GCA_963854355.1. Lineage (NCBI taxonomy): Eukaryota > Metazoa > Arthropoda > Insecta > Lepidoptera > Tortricidae > Epinotia > Epinotia brunnichana. The sequence continues at coordinate 4,920,165 of OY977949.1, read as the reverse complement.
TTCGATTCACTTACATAAACACACATTATAAAGTAAAATCTCAAAGAGAAACAGGTATCAAAAATAAAACGACAGTAATTTGTTATTTTTTTTATATTCTTACTAGCTGACCCCGCAAACTTCGTTCCGCCGTACAAAATTCAAAAAAAAACTTAATTTTTTCGATTTTTTTAGTTATTCTGCTATTCGGGGCGAAGACAAATCCAACAAATCAAAAATCATGAAAATCCGTTCAGCCGTTCTCGAGTTATAAGCAAAGGAACTAACAAAACTTTCTTTTATTAATATAGATTATTCGAAACTGTAGGTATTGTAACTATTGATTGAAGTTTTTCCGTATTTTGTCATTTTAAATTTGTAGTTTTAAGAAATTGAATTGAATTGAAAAATAAAACTTAGTAAGTGCTCAAGTGTGTGCTCGCGTATTTTTAAAGAGGTTAAGTACTTAGTGTTCATAAATATTTTGCGTTAATTTAGATTTTAATATATTAAGCGAGCCTACACCTTTTAAAACAGACAGAAATCGGTTATATACCTACTCGTTACTGTGCACCATCATAATATGTAAACATCTTTTCGCATAATTGGGTTCTTATTTTAGGCAATACCAGAAAACTTGCACGGCGGGTGTTTTGTTTTCTTATTTGCTAATACTTTATGTATTTTATAGACAAGGATATAAAAGTATATCGTTGCTGTATGTTCATGAGTTGGGTTCCTTGGTAAATACGCGAAGTGGGTGTAAGCGGTCGGTAGTATTATTATTAAAAGAAGTTTTTCGTAGGAAATAACGGAATAACTCTCCTGGACTCTTTTTATCCTCCTAAGGCCCACCATACGACAAAAAATGACATTGAAGTTTGAATCAACTAATGTAAGAACTAGAGTTGAAATTCGTTTGTTTCAAAAAATACCAAAACAAAACAAATGCAACTCTATTCCAACCCAAAATGGTTAAAATTCCTTTATGAGAATAAGTCCTTCCAGTAGGCCCATGGGCCTTAGGAGGTTATAGATTCAGATAACGCAATTTTTGTGTATTATTTCAGTAAACAATTATTCTATTGTATGAATAACAATGATATCTGCCGAACAGGAAGCAAACAGTGGATGAGATTAGCACAGGATCGGGGAGAGTGGCGTATTAAAGAAGAGGCCTATACTCAACAGTGGGTGGATACGGGCTGAATAGATAGATAGATGAATAACAATAGCACAAAATCATAAATTTATGACCATCGTTTGTATTTATGTCTCGGAAGTCCCTGCGGGGTATAAAACATATCTATGCTTTAAAAATGTTAATATTGTCTCTGAAACGGGGCCATTGCGATTCAACGTAATAACATCTAACCCGTGCCACAGTGTACAGAGATAACAGTAAATCAAGTACAAGTCACCAACTACAAAATACTGGGACAAGATCAAAAAAACTGTAAGCCCGACTACGGAAAACTAATTGAAAAAATTTTGTTCTTACAAAAGGTATATCACCCGGAGCATAATTTCGAATCGATGGTACCTCATTCATCAAAACTGGTTCAGTATCTTAAACGCTGCGGCGGAACACATGAAAATACAAACATGTAGACTGCTAAAAACATAATATCCCTTTCTTTTCCTTTGATACGAAACTGAGTCCTGTAACACAGGGTTTCCTAACTCAGGATGCAATGTCGCGATAAACATATTATGTTTCTTTTTTTTTGTCCAATAAACTTTTCATTTTCGTTTTGGCTCTGTCGTAGTCGGGCAACAAAGAGCTACAGAGTACGCACTGCGTTGATGGGGTGGGCCCTATTTAAATGTGTACACTTCTCTTGTTTGTGTCGTGTTTTATTACTTTCAATAGTGCTTGATAGTACACTCAAGAGCAAAAGTTTCGGGTCGGTGAAATACCGTCATATTTCCTAAAATGGGGCAAGGTTGTACAGTTTTTGAATCCTGTCATGATCTTTATTAAATTTTACATCTAAACTGCAGAAATAACAGTAAAAAAACACGTTACCAGGTTTAAATATATCATTGACCCACTCATAAATCAACAACACTTTCAAAATTGTTCAATAATGATAGGTATATAACATCTAAGACAATAAGAAATTTTAAAATGTATTTGACATGCATGATATTGACCTGTAAAATATGACATTTTATCAATAAAGTTCTGAATCTGAATCTGAAATCGGACTCATAAAAACCCATGAAAAAAAACAGCGTTAACGGAGCGAGATATCGCAAAAATCGTAATTTTTGGATGTTGATATTTTTATGATAGGATCCCGAAAATTGCTAATACATTTGGGTATTACGAAGAATTAAATAGTATATTATGTAAATAAGACAAAGATCGTGGGACGATCTCCTGTGCAAAAGAATCTATGATGGTCTTGTGGAGGTCGCTGTTGGAGTTGATATGGCCCGGTTAAAAGCAGTGGCCGAGCCTGAATCTGGGGCATGGCTGCATGCATTACCATCGTCGAGAGAGGTCGCGATCCCAGGTCCGGCTCGTATCTGGTGCAGCATATATAATATACTATGGCAAAAACTGTATGAGGACGCGACACTACCCACTGAGTTGATAGAAATGTTTAGATTTTGGTACGGCCATCAAGACAATGTTGTGAGATGGGCTGATTCTGTATCAGAAGCATACAGGTTGGAGTGCGGGGTGAGACAGGGGGGGCTCACGTCACCCAAGCTCTTCAGCTTGTATGTTGACCGTCTGATTGGTGAGCTCAGCAATGCTATGGTCGAATGCTCAGTGGGCGGTAAATTTATAAATAATATAAGCTATGCAGACGACATGGTGTTGCTGGGCCCGTCAATCGGTGCTATACAGGATCTAATTAAAATATGTGAGCGGTACGCGAGGACTCATGGCCTAAGGTACAATACCTCGAAGAGTGAGTTACTGGTATTCAAGGCAGGTGCAAAGTGTTATCCACATCTTCCCCAAGTCAAGCTTGATGGCACTCCTCTGAAGGTAGTTGACGAGTTTAAATACCTAGGCCATTGGGTTACCGCGTCACTGAGCGACAACAAGGATATCGAGAGGGAGCGTAGGGCGCTGGCGGTTAGAAGTAATATGTTGATCCGTAGGTTTGCTCGATGTACTAAAAACGTAAAAATCACTCTGTTTAAGGCCTATTGCCAGTCATTTTACACCTGCAGCCTATGGATCAATTATACTCAAAAAGCTTACAGCGCCCTGCGCGTCCAGTATAACAACGCTTTCAGGATGCTGTTGGGGCTGCCGAAACATTGCAGCGCGTCAGGAATGTTCGCGGAGGCGCGCACGGATGGATTTCACGCAATATTGCGAAAACGTGTTGCATCTCTGCAGAGACGTATCGGCCTTAGCCCCAACAGCCTCCTGGAGACAGTGGCAGAAAGGAACGATGGCTCATTTCTGTATCACTGGAATAAATTGCATGTGATATCCTTGTAGCCAAGCATGCCTTTTAGTTTGTCATATATGTATTAATGTTTAATATAAGTGGATAAATTTGTAAAGTGTACTAACATTTCATTTAAGTTATTTATTGTAATTAACCAAATATGGATTTATTCCGAAATAAAATTATTGATTGATTGATTGATATCGTTGGCGGTGCAGCGGGGTAACGCGGCCGGCATATTGGGCACATTTGCGCCAGGTACCTGCCGTCCCGGGAATCTATTAGTTTAGCATTCATTTTGTTTTAGTTTTAGTGTACATATTTTTCAATTTATATTGTATCTAACTTTACATTTTTGTCAATAAATATTTTCAGGTTTTTTCATTTAAAAGTCATGTAAATAAGACTAGTGTAAAATATTTAAGAAAACCTATTGCGGTTATTCAATTTAGGGTGACCCAAAACTTTTGCTCTTGAGTGTACTTTAATATTTAAATAGTCGCCAATTTAATTGGCTAATTGAACGAAGCGAAAAACGAAGTTCTATGCTTTAGCTTGGGCCAAAATCGGTTGTCCAGCTGTGGTCGCATTTCTCAACCGATTCATGTGATATGAGCAGGTTAGGTAATTATAGTGATATTTGGTTGACAATTCTGTTTTAGGTTTTTTTTTATTTTTACAAGCTTTATATTAACTTGCACTGTTCGTGTTCTGTTAAGTATGTAAATATGTAAGTATATGTAAGTTGTCCGTCAAAATTTGCAATCGATTTTTCAATCACTTCCCGTTATCCAATTGAACTGAAATTTTGCATGCATAATATGTATATCGCATGACAATGCAATATTATGATGACTTGGAGCTGAACTGATGCTGGAGCTGGAAGGTGGCCATAGGAACTCCGCAATAAAACGACACAACCCCATTGAGTATGTATGAAGTGGAACTAATGTATATTTGTGTAATAAATATTATGAATATGAATATGAGTTTGGGCTCGTTAGAATCATCTCAATGAGTAGTTGATCATGGTATGCAGAAAAGTACAGTAGGCAATAAAAGCTTGTACCAAAAATGAAATTTTTGACAGAAACTTATTTGTAAAACGTAACATGATACTACTTAAAACCGGTAGCACACATGTTACAAAATCCTGCAATAAAACAAAAATTAGTATAAATTTTGAAAAGGCACTTAGTACTCTCCTAAAGAAAAACCTAGCTGAATTATATAGCATAAATGACCCTAACAAACTAACTGAACTGTTTATAAACAAAATTAGAACATGTCTCGTAGAAAGTACTATTGTCACTTTAGTGCCCAGGAGTACTCGTATCCTCAAACCCTGGATTACACCGGGAATTTTGCGCTGTATTAGAAACAGGAATAACATGCAGAAAAGCGTTCGGAACAATCCAGATAATACGGTTTTAAAAATTACTTATAAACGATATCGCAACTTCTGTAATGGTTTAATCAAAAAATTAAAAAGGAAATATGATAGGGAACAATTAATTAAAGCGAATAAAAATCCTAGAGCACTATGGAAAGCAATAAATAAAATAACCAATCGTAAACTGGATAAGACTGAAAGTACTGAATTGCTGGACATCAAAGGCTCACCTACAGATTCAGTCAACGCTGTAAACCAGTACTTCTCCAACATAGGCAAATCTCTCGCTGAAGTTATTCCGGTAGGTAGTAATTCAACAACGTATACTTCACGCGATACACCGACCTTGGATGGCCCTGTGATGAACTCATTTGTTATTTTTGAGACAGACCCGAGCGAAGTCCTTTCAGTCCTATCTAAACTAAAGTCTAGTAGCGCTCCTGGCTGGGATAATATCCCGACTCAATTCTTAAAAGTAGCCAGTAATATTGTAGTCCCAATAATATCGCACCTAGCAAATTTGTGTTTCCATCAAGGGGTTTTTCCTGATGTTCTAAAACAAGCCGTGATTACTCCGGTGTACAAGAGTGGGACCAGAGATGACGTGTCTAATTATAGACCTATATCGGTGCTACCCTCCATTTCTAAGATTCTAGAGAAACTGATAAACACAAGGCAATCTGTTATCGAAGGCACAGTACGGGTTTAGAAAGGGTATCTCGACAGAAAATGCTGTTACTGCTCTTACCTCACTAATAACTAGTAAAGTGGACGGTAATAAAAAATGTTTATCTGTGTTTCTGGATCTCAAAAAAGCATTCAACACCGTTTCTGTCCCCATCCTTGTCAACACCCTGGAGAAGATTGGTATAAGGGGTGCTTCTTTGTGTCTATTTAGTAGCTATCTTCGAAATAGGACCCAAAAGGTCAAATTGGGAAATCATATCAGTGATGAACGCGCTATATCCTACGGAGTACCACAGGGTAGTGTTCTAGGCCCTACACTCTTCCTTATTTACATTAATCAGCTATGTAACATGCGTATTGAGGCGGGAACCGTTTTCACATATGCTGACGACACTGCTGTGGTATTCTCAGGGGATACATGGGAGGAAGTGCGCCTATCCGCAGAAAGTGGCCTCACAAAAATTGCCGGATGGCTACAAACAAATCTTCTTACCCTTAACACAACTAAAACTAACTACGTTTGCTTCACAAACTATAATCGTACGCAACCAGACACAGACTTCTCAATCAGGATCCATACTTGCCACAACACGCAAACCATCTGTGCCTGCCCAGCCATCGAGAAGGTAGAATCCACTAAATACCTGGGGGTTATGGTCGACCAACGACTCACCTGGCACTTGCACACTGAGAGTATTATGGGCAGAATTCGTAAACTTATCTGGGTCTTTAAAAATCTTAGGCACGTAGTAACGAAGACCGTACTAAATCAAGTTTACATATCACTGGCCCAGTCAGTCCTTGCGTATTGTATCCCTATATGGGGTGGTGCAACTAAGACCAAATTTCTTGAGCTTGAGAGAGCTCAAAGGGCACTTCTAAAAGTGATGTTTTTCAAACCGTACAGATTTTCCACAAACAAACTTTATACACTCTGTGACTTATTATCTGTAAGAAAATTATATATATTTAGCCTTATCATAAAGACACACAAGACAACCACATATACACCGGAAACAACAAGTACACGTAGGAAAAGAACTAAAGTTATCCACACTCCCACAGTGAAATCTGCATTTGCAAGGAGACAACAAGCAGCACAATCTGCCAACCTGTATAATCTTATAAATAAGCACATAGATATGTATTCCTCCACCACGCATGAGTGTAAATCTAAGTTAACAGTATGGTTAAAAACCAAAAGCTATTTTGATATTGAAAATTTACTTCAGAGACCTGTATATTAAATGTGATACACACACACACACATACACACACACACACACGCACACACACACACACACACACATACACACACACACACACACACACACACACACACACACACACACACACACACACACACACACACACACACACACACACACACACACACACACACACACACACGCGCGCACACACTTACCACATAGTATAATATGAAATGTTTACTTATTATATACATTATATTTTAAGTTATGCCTACACCTAAGTCACAACATGTGGAAGAGCGGTGATCTTCTTAGCACAAGTATATTATATACTTAAAAAGAGGCACCAGCACAGATACTTGTATACGTATTTATAAGTTACTGAAATAAATTATTTTGATTTTGATTTTTGATTTTTTTTGAACACTCACTTGCGAGTTGTACAGCAGCTCACAAAGGCACTAGTATTTTGAATGAAGTATCGTATACGGAAGAGATTTTACGTCCCTGCATCTAAGGTTGCTTTTTCCAATAGGTACCTAACAATTCAACATACACTCGTAACAAACACTTAACACACGTAAACACTCCCTCTCACGCACACTTACACACGCGCACACCCTCACACACTCTCATACACAAACTCTCTTTGTACTAATAAAACAGCATAATTTTAGTTTTTATTAATGATGAATTTGTGTTCCCATTGATAAGTTAGCAGCGCTCATATTATATGAAATGTTTAATTTTCACTTTGTTACTTTCATGTCGTGCTTCTTGAGACGTGTGTCTGAAGAGATTTGTTAACCGACTCAGTGGGTCCCAAGATACAGGCTCAGCCTAGTTTGGAACCCCACGGATAATGTCTGTATAATCTGTAATCATGTGCTTGTCCAATAATAAATTATTCTTATTCTTAAGTAAGCGTCCATATGTATAACTGTGGCGTACAGTGATTATATTACTATTATTGTCTTTCTAGTGTCTAGTTGCCTACCGGAGATTAGCTGATACGAAGACTAACTAGGTAAACATCTCATCTTAATGCCTAATAGTTGACGTTGACAGTTGTTGATCTGCCGCAGGTCGATAACGTAAAGGATTGTATGAACGTCGGGTAGGTCTCAATGTTACTTTTTGTACGGGAAAATGACAGTTGAATTGTCCTAACGTTGAGTTCGAAACTTTACGTGATCACCCCCCTGTAGCTCTAGTATAACTTTTATCGATACATATACGTTTTCGAACGCATTTGCGTTTAGTTTCAATTTGTATGGCAACGCGTAGTTCCTAATAGTTACCACCAGAGGCGCTGTTCGCGTTGCCATACAAATTGTAACTAAACGCAAACGCGTTCGAAAACGTATAAGCATCGATAAAACTTAGACTAGAGCTACTGAAGTAAGGTTGAAAGTGTTTTGTTAGTGCCAAGCACTGCGCTGGGACGTTTGCCCTGTAGACACTGTATAATGTTTGTGTGCAGTTGGATAACTGTACTGATATATAAACTGTGTCCGTGATCGTTAAGCGGAATATAATGGCATTGCGGGCTTCAAAACTATAAAGTTTATTTAAAGTTATGGCTAATCCAGTAATGGCAATACTAGCTACTCGTTAGTTATTTATGGAGTGAAATTGTATCGTCTAAAACGAGGTTACTGCTGAATGAAACCTTTGGAGAGCACTATAAAATGCTTATCTATAAATACCTACCTACATCTTTTATAATTTTACGACATGATCTAGGTACCTACTTCAAACAGCAAATAATAAATATTTTATATAAAATTATGACATAACGTGAACATAAACAGCAAAATGACAGACACCATAGCCTGGAGACTGATTCCAGAAAAATAACAAGTGCGTTGCTGACCCTTAATTGAATTCAGGCTTCATCGTCTTTATAGCTAGAGAAGTATATATAAGTGCCAAAAGACAATAAATCATCTCATCAGTGTTTCAGCGGGTAACACATTGAAACAAAATCAAAAATGCTTTACGGCCTTCTCAAATCGACCCTCTGGATACATCCATACATCCATACTAATATTATAAATGCGAAAGTGTGTCTGTCTGTCTGTTACCTCTTCACGCTTAAACCGCTGGACCGATTGTGATAACATTCGGTATAAAGATAGTTTGAGTGGGTGAAATGGGTGGTGAAAGTTTGTATGGAGCTACGATATAAACGCTAAGCTAGTTTTCCATAAGGGCTGAATGACAATAAATCCTCAGGTTTCTGCGCAACACATTGGAATAAAATCAAAAATGCTTTACGGCGTTCTCAAATAAATCTGGATACATTTTACAATAAAACACGGGTATCGGCAATATTGCGATGTCTCGAACTGAAACCGAATACAAACAACATACTATGTGCTGCCCGGAAATGGATTCCATGCGCTACCGTTTCCATTTCCTTGCGTTCCCAGTTTGACATTTTGAATTGCTGTTGCTGGAAATCTCTTGGATTTAAGGAGATGTCTAGATTCTTATCAACAAAGCGTCTTGTGAGAAACACGTAAACTTACGTCTTACCTAGAGAAAGAGAGGTCAGTTTTTGTTTTTTCGCAAAATATCTGAATTTATAAAGTTATGTTCGGAATTCCTTTGGAATTTTAGATGTGGTAAATACCGTCATTTTAACAAGATTATGTAGTTTAATAAGTTACATGTGTCTCCTATAAATAAATCCCAAGCGTTAATCTCCGATAGGTACTTTACTCGTTGATTTCAGAAATTCTACCCCGAATATTTAAAATGAGCGATTTAATAATTAAGATAAAGAGGTATATTATTAGAAGAGACAATTTTTTTTTTGTAATTTTAGTACTGAAAAACTAAAGTCTCTCATTAAAGGATTCCGAAAGTAGTATTTGTTTGTGAATGAAAAATCTTCATATATTTACTTTGCTATGGGAATTTGAATTTCCAATCCTCTTTGCGTTGGAGGGTCCGTAACATTAGGTACGTTCATAAGGATTAAATTGAAAATCCTAGAAATAAATTTGCGTTATTTTAGGCATTTCGACGAAATGTTCCAGGAATTTCGTACATTAGCAAACTTGGGTTTTTAACTTTTTGTATAAGGATTTTCATGCGTAGTCATTTTCAAATTCTAAAATAGTGGCTCTGTGAGATGTATCGTGTATGGCTGTCATTAAAAAAAAATTTTGACTTTTGAAAAAGTGAGTCAACATAAAAATTCTAAGTATACCTATAATTAACGAGCCTGCTCACAAAATTTGACGAGAATCGGTTGAGAAATGCAACCTGTAGAGGAGATCAGATGGACAGACGGACAGGTTGATAGCGTGACATCGTGACAGACACCGGACATACGAACGATTTTCGGCCCAAGCTGAAGCATAGAACTTCGTTCGCTTCCCTCCCTCGTTATACTTAGTAACTGTGATATGTAACATTCAACATTGTACACTTCACCCATTCACAATAGGGTGTGAACGGGAGTAGCGCTGCATTCGTATTGTTTGTGTAATGGTCGTCCCGTATCGCAGAGATGCAAAAATGAATATCATTTTTAGGGATGGTGCCATGCTTTGTGTTTTTTTTATTCCGAGCTTTTATTTAACTTGCACTGTTCGTATGTATGTAAGTATTATGTAAAATAGTTGTCCTTCAAAATTCGCAATCCATTTTTCAGTCACTTGCCGTTATCCGATTGAGCTGAAATTTGGAATACCTACTTAATGTATGTTAGGTGATAATGCAGTATGTATGAATGAATGATTGAATGTTTCTTTATTCAGGCAATAAACCCATTACATTACAATACATAGATATGATATGATAAATAAATTAAATCCTTAACTAATACAATTACAATTATTTGCGATGCGGGTGCCGATGTGCAGATAACCAATGCAGGAAGATTGCATTTCGGTACAAGTTGTTACTGACCGTCTCAATTAGCACATTATTAGAAATGCGTATTCTGTGCCACAACGACGCTATTATATTTCTAATAATGGCATAGAAATCGGGTACCCTGGCGTCAGCAAACATGTGCTGTAAGCCTTCCGTGTATATTTTGTCCACAATATTATGGTAACATCGAGCTGATCTGATGATGGAGACAGAAGGTGGCCATGGGAATTCAGTACTTAACCGACGTAACCCCGTTGAGCTTGGGCTCGCTAGAATCGTCTCAATGGGTAGTTCATGACGGTATACAGAAAAGTAGAGTCAGCAATAAAAGCTTGTATCAGAAATTACATTTTTGACAGCAACTTATTTTCGTATAACGATAAATTAGTAGGTATGTATTGTACATACCTACTATCACAGACAGGGTAGCGATTGCGGGAGAGAGGTTGCGATCCCAAGTCCGGTACGTATCTGGTCTAGCTTATATCTATAAAATCCAGGATTATGGAAGTGTAGGAAGCCTAGGTATTCTGAATAACACAAGTAGATACTATCAGTTGGAGGTTTAATCGAAGACTGGTTCATCAACATACATGCCTACCCTAATCTATAATATGCTAACTTAGATCTACCCACAATACATATATCACACCTCCCTGCTAAATCTATTACCGTACATCTACACAGTTACAGTTACAGTTGAATACAACTAATCTATCTCTAACCTACGAATTCTACTTGGTAAGGGCCTGAGTTTCATCGGCGACCGCCGCATTGGCGACGGAGATGGATGTGGAGAGGTTGCACCAGCTTTAGGTGTCTCATCACAACTACTTGACTCATTTACTACCTCCTTCCTCTGTATTTTCTCCCCGCTCTCCCCGCCCACCTCCGCCTGCCGGCTGGTGTGTGCAGCCACGTCCCCCGCCCCCGGAGACCGCTCGGTTGTCTCAGTGGCCTGCTCCGGGCAAGGTACACTCGACAATCTCGATCTGCGTCTGATTTGATCCACATGCCTAAGAATTGGTCGACCGTTACCCCTATCCAGTGTGTATCTTACTGAACCTTCGGCACCTAGTACCGTTCCCTTAAACCATCTGTCAGTTCCAGTATAGTCGCGAGCCCAGACTGTGTCCCCGGACTGGAAAAGCCGGTGCGTTCCGCCCGCGTGCGCGACCTGGCGTTGCTGCGCGGCAGTCACCCGGCTCTGCATCGCGCTTTCGCTGCGCAACATATCCAGCCGGGACCGTAATGACCTCCGCTGCAATAATACCGCCGGACTTTCGCCAGTAGTGCTAAGTACACTATTTCTATACGACATTAAATAAGTCTGTAATGCTGCGTCCACGTCTGTCCGGTCTCTAAAAGCCTTACTAATTGCCCGTTTGCACAATTTTACAGCATTTTCCGCTGCCCCGTTTGATGCTGGATGGTAGGTCGGTGAGAAAAACTGCCGTATGCCATTGATTTCCAGGAAATATTTGAACTCTGTGCTCGTGAACGGTGGTCCCTGATCTGATACTAGTTCCCGTGGTAAACCAAATCGCGCGAAAGTGGCCCTAAGTTCCTTCACTACTGCCGTCGCGTTCGTTCTGTTCATTTCAAAAATTTCTAACCACTTCGAACTCGAGTCAATCAGTACCAAAAACGTTTTTCCTTTGAATGGGCCTAGAAAATCTATATGCAGTCTACTCCAAACCTGGCCATGATGGGGCCATGGGCTCGGAGGAGCGTGCGCCGGCGCCGACGCCTCCGCGGCGCAGGTCTCGCACTGCCGACACTGCGCCTCAACATCTGCGTCAATATTTATTGCCTATACTAAATGCCCAATCCCATGTACTGCCGCCAGCATATTGGGCTGTTACGCCCTTTGAGTCTGCAAGTATCGAACTGTAGATTCCCATATAACCTTATCTTTAATTTTCAAAGTCAAAGTGATTTATTCTTTAATTTAGGCATATTCCCTACATGCACCTATGAATTTCGATAAACTACCACCGGTTCGGAAAGAAAACCTCTGCCTTGAGAAGAACCGGCGTAAAAAAACTCGGCGTAAAATTTAAAGAAATTACTTTATTTTTTTTTTTATTCTAAAAAGTATATATTTATTTTTTATAGTAAATACAAGATGATAATTAACATAAACTAAATTAAATTAAAATGACTTATTATAATTATAAATTTTAAAGGAATTATCCTAAGACCTTGAGTGGACTAACAATAGCTATTCTCCAAAGGCATAGTTCCACTGGCTATATAAATTACCTGCGTCGAGGCAGCCCTGCGCGCCTATTGTTTTTACTCAATAACTCAACACTGCCCACTGAGTATTGTGCCAACTTCGGTCGACCCAATTTTAAAGAACTATCTGTTCGGAGCGCTAAGTTAGTTTCATGCTTTCACATTGCAGAGTTTCTGAAATATAAGGGGAAGAAGAAAAAGAAGAATATATCTATTTCTAAAAACGACACTGTTAAAGAATTAAAGACTTATTCTAATAAGACAGTCGATATTGTTCAACCTCGAAATCCCGGGGAGTTTGATGAAATTGGGTACGAATGTTCGTTGGAAGCCCTGTTTTTGTCTCCCAAAAGTCCCCGGGTTTTATTCGAAAACTACGTAATGAAAACATGGTCTACAGCAACATTAAATCTGAATGAATTCTGCGCAAGCCTGAAGTACACAACCTTGACGAGAAAACGTGTCTTCGTGGAGAAAAATGCACCCACATGTGAGATTTTCCCTCAATGTCCTTCCAGGGAAGATCTCCGAATTTGAAGCTCGGGAGAAATTCAAATCCACTTTGATTTACACAATGAAATATAGGGCTTCCAACGAACATTCGTTCCAAATTTAATTAAACTCCCGGGATTTAGAAGTTGAACAATATCGACTGTATTATAATTGTACATAAGTTACTAAATCTATTTGTTTAGAGTAAATATGGGATAAATACAATAATATTGTCACTAGGATAAAATATAGCAATATATTCTCATTTGCGGTAACCTATATAGATTGACATGCTTGGTTATGCTTTCATCTTCAAAAAAGAAAAAAAAATAATGACTTAAACTTAATTTAAAAAAAAAACATCTCTCTTTCACACATGTTATGATAGTCCGTTCAACTGTCAACTTTACATATCAAGTTTTCTAGGTAAACCTGTAATTGGCCATACTACTGTGTATTATATTATAAGTTACATACTTTGTATCGCTGTTGGTTTTCTGAATAAATAATAATAATAATAATAATATGCTCTATATGGATGACCTCAAGCTATTTGCACCGAATAGACATGACCTGTTGGAACTACTGAAAACAACAGAAGTCTTCAGTAGCGCCATCAAAATGGAATTTGGTGTCGATAAGTGTGCGGTTATACATGTACAGCGGGGTAGAGTTGTAAATTCAACAAATTTACAACACTCTGAGACAATGTCCCTCAAATCTATCTCCGAGGCAGAAACCTATAAGTATCTTGGTATGTCACAGTCATTGGGTATTGAGGGTGAGAGCGTAAAGCGGGCGGTGAAGTACTTAATAGTCTTTTGTCGGGCGGCAAAAGGGTGCGTGCCTTCAACGCCTGGGTGATGCCCTTGCTCACTTACTCCTTTGGCGTACTAAGATGGACTCAGACTGAGCTGGATGCCCTGGACCGAAGAGTTCGTGTACTGCTTACTGCGCATCGCATGCTACACCCACGCTCGTCTGTTATGAGACTGTACATCTCGCGGAAGTGTGGAGGTCGCGGCTTTTTAAATGCCAAAGACCTTCACAACCGCGAGGTGTGCAGTCTCAGGGATTATTTCCTAAACAACGAGTGTGGGATGCATCGCGGCGTAGTGGCAGTGGACGGAAACTTCACCCCGCTCTCCTTGGCAAACATGAACTGGCGCAGACTTAAAGTGATGAGCACCGAGGACCGCAGGGCGGTATGGAGGAGCAAGGAGCTTCACGGGCGGTTCTGCAAGGCCCTCACAGGGCCCGATATGGATCTGCTCGCGTCGGTGAACTGGCTACGTTTCGGGGATCTCTTCGGGGAAACCGAAGGTTTTGTATGTGCAATTGCGGACGAGGTTATCATGACGAACAATTACCGGAGGTATATCCTGAAGGACGGTACGGTCGACATTTGTCGGGCATGCCGCCGTCCCGGGGAGTCACTCAGGCATATTATCTCCGGTTGTGGTCATCTTGCTAACGGCGAGTACTTGCACATACATAACCTTGTAGCCAGAATTATTCACCAGCAACTTGCTCTGCTATATGGTCTTGTGGTCTCCGAAGTGCCTTACTATAAGTACACACCTGCGCCAGTTCTCGAAAATGGTCGTGCCACGCTCTATTGGGATCGATCTGTCATCACGGACAGGACTATTCTTGCCAATAGGCCTGATATCGTGCTGACAGATCGATCGAAACGCCAGGCAGTGCTCGTCGACATCACCATCCCCCATGACGAGAACCTCGTGAAGGCCGAGAAGGACAAAGCCAGTAAGTACCTAGACCTGGCTCACGAGGTAACCGCCATGTGGGATGTTGATTCGACGATCATCGTCCCGATAGTCGTTTCGGCGAATGGTTTAATAGCGAAGAGTCTCGACCGCCACCTTAAGAGACTCTCGCTAGATGGCTGGATCAAGGGTCAGATACAGAAGGCGGTACTCCTGGATACTGCGCGGATAGTCAGGAGATTCCTGTCTCTGTCGCCCTGACCACCGGTAGCTTAGGCCCCGCCTCGCTGCCGGCGGCACCCTAGGTTAGGTTTTTATAATGATTTTATGTTTTGTATGTATTGTTTTATTTACTTTTTATATGATTATTGTAAAAACCTAACTTAAGATGACATTTAAATAAAGGGAATAATAACAATGTACCTACTTCTCCGTGTTTTTGCCGCAATTTTCATATCAAAGGTATGTTGTCTTAAAAGTCTTCTGCTCCTGCGCTTTTTTACTTAAAATGCACGAACATTTCATAACTACTTAATGCCTCGTGCGGTTTTAAAGGCAATATTCGTTGTAATCAGTTCGATGCAAACATGGAGTAAAACCGCTCCTGTTTGAGCACACGAATGATTCGAGGAACTATCCAGACTGATGAATGCGCATATAAGTTATCCTGCACGAAGCATACCTACTTACTCCTCACGATTGTTTCCGTTTGCGCCGTTGTCCCGCGGGTACAGGGGGTTTACATTGTATACAGGGGGCTTTCCCAAACAATCCATAGTTTATAACATCTTTTAAATGTAAAAGATTAAAACTATGTAATGAGAGAAGTCCTTATGTCATTTCGCTCATATTTGGAGCAGCTCATATTTGGAAAAGCCAAGATAAAGCAGCCACGATAACGCCACAATTTTCTCTGTAGGTATTCCTGGTGGTGATTAAGGTCCCGTGTTTGTCAAATTCTTCTGGAATCCCAAGTCTGCTTACTAAATTGGTTGTCTTTAAAGTCAGTTTACGGACGATAATTTTACGTGATAACGTCATAAGAAAACATTGTGCTGCCATACAAACTTTGGACCCCCATTTCACCCCCTTAGAGGGTGAATTTTGAAAAATCATTTCCTAGTGCTCCCCTAGACCTTTTGAAAAACCTACGTGCCAAATTTGGAATCTCTAGAAACAGCGGTTTGGGCTGTGCGTTGATATTTCGTGCGCGCAGCCGGCGTTAGGAACGGGACAAAGAGTCACACTTTTTCGTGCGTGCAGCCGGCGTCCATCGATTTATAAGACGTTATCACGTCAAAAACCCACCCTTGTGTATGGCCCGAGTGCATGCTCCGTGGCGTGGAGCTTTCATATAAATAGATTGTTTTATATGAAAGCTGCACGCTCCGCTCATAGCGAAGCGTGCACTCAGGCCGTTGAGTCGTGAGGCGTAAAGGGTGCCTCTGTGAACGTAGGAGCCGCGGTATTTGATTGCACGCTTGCGGGCGGATGCCGAACATCGCAAACATGCGGATTGTGTTCCGATTTGTTCGCTCTGCTATTCCGTTAATTAGCTTTCGAAGTTTCTACATAATTTGTCTATTTGACTCTTGGTATTAAAATTTTGTTGCACTTGTATGTATTATCTAAGAAATCGTTCTCATAGAGTACATCTGTGGGGTAGTCACGTAACGTTCCGAACGCGCGTTCGGACCATTAAACTGTCATTTTTCCATATAAAAAGTGTCATTTAGACCTACCCAACGTTCGTACAATGCATTACGTAATCGACTAGCTGAACGTATATCATTATAGGCTTGACAGGACTGACTGGCCACGAGGCAGCTTGGCCCAACATTTTGTTACGTGCAGTTTTGATGACAAGTGGATTAGCCACGGAAAAATAATACTTTTGCGTACAAAAAGTCCTCTGTCTAACAAAACCGATGTTTGACAGCTAGCGAACTCAAATCGTGCCATCCCGCTCTAACGCATAGCATAAGTCTTTTGTCTAGTTAAGGTTGTCGCGTCTTATATGAAATAGCACGTGCTCTTTCGTTTAGTTAAGATTATCGCGCCGCGGGTGTCGACGCGCAGCTGTGCGAATTATAGTGTCACTGTGCGGCGGTGTCAGCCACGTACGGGTGAATTTGCACCTAGGGTGAATTTGCACCTAGGGTGAATTCGCACCTAAGGTGAATTTGCACCTAGGGAGAATGTGAGAGCCAAATTTAACCGAAGGGAGGGACAGCCCTGGCTTGGCGCGCAAAGAGAGCAATGGCGACAAAATACCATTATCAATACCATATAAAGTAGATAATACTTAGTTCTCCCGCACAAAAAATACCTTCAAATCAATACAGCGCACCCTGAGTCGTGATTTGTAAAGGGTGTCTCCGTGAACGTAGTAGTCGCGGCATTTGATTGCACGCTTGCCGGCCCTAGAGCACGTATTGACCGAATCCGAACATCGCAAACATGCTGATTGTGTTCCAACTTGTTCACTCTGCTATTCCGTTAATTACCTTTCTAAGTCTCTACATAAATTGGAGTATATGTATTTGACTCTTGGTATTTAAATTTTCTTGCGTGCAGTTTTAATAATAATTTATTTCAAAATTAGACATCATAACAATTGGTCCATAATCTTTAGTAAAACTTTGCCTATGGGTTAGTAACTTAAACTAAAGAGATATAATACAGTTATAATGCCACATGACAGGAGAGTTATATCTGTCTGGTATAGTGGCTAGAATGGGGTTCAGGATCGGTCATTGCGGCACTCTTTGGGAGAGGTCTATATGCAGCCGTTGACGTATTTCGGATATGATGATAATGATGACTTTTGGTAGCAAGAGGCTTGGCCACATATATCTAAATTAATCCGATCTTAGAAAGCATTTTCTGTCTCTTTCCCGCGAAATACTTTCATAACGATTGTCATTGACTACATGACTACTGATTTACTATGACGCTAGAGTTTCGTGACGTCACAAACCTGTAGCGCTTCTTCTCCACAAATAACATTAAAACGTTTATAGCTTTATATATTTGTAAGATATTTGAATTGAGTTTCATTTATAAGGCATTTATTATTTAATACTAATAATTAAACGGTTGACTCACGTATACGGGCGACATGTTTCGAACTCTTCGGGAGTTCTTCTTCAGACATCTGTTTAATTATAAGTATTAATTTTACATATCTCACGAAAGTTTAAATTCGATCATTCATTATTTATTTATTATTATTGAATTACAGGGATTTTGACAAAATAAGCATACTTTTGTTCTTCTTTCTTTTGGAATAATACGATTTGAGTCACCTATTCCTATTGCACCTAGTGATCAAAACACACTTCAAATTTTAATTTCATTTTAAATGTGTTTCACACGCTCATTACCACTAAGTAGAGTAAACGAAACATGAAATACATTAAGAATTCAAAGTACGCAAAGCTCTGTATCAAATAGGCTCGAAACTTATTTCCCGTCTTACCACCATAATTATTTCAAGTCGCGTGAGATTCCTACGCAAATCCGTCGTTAACCTTCACGGAATGACCTTACACCTCTAAAATAAAGCAATAGGCCCCTGATTACGGTCAGGTTAATCGACATTGTCCATTATCAAAGCACTTACCTTGACCTAACGATTTACATATTTACATATCGGGTAATCAGTTTCTTAATGGTTTTTATGCCACCCTGGACTGGAAAGCAGGATGTGGTTAGTGCTTCCAGAAAGTTTCAAGTTTGCTAGTGGGTGTTGTGAAGTGTTTTACTTATTGCAGGCGGTAAAAAAGAAAGTATATGTATGTTATTCAAGGAGCGTCTAGCAAGTATACCTTTAAGCGTCAGCTTAAGGGCTATTTGTTGACGCTCCGGAAATCCCAAACCCAATCCTAACCCAACCAGCACTTTCCTATCCCAACCGTGTCGCGTTTTGTGCTTTGTGTTTTTCTTTCTATCCCATTTGGCTACTGGTACATATTTTACAAAATTACATTTATTATTTATTATGTGTATACAATAATTATGTGTTTATCAATGGTCTTATGTTGTGTTGCGTTCCGTGGGTCACGTACGGTGCTGTCTGAAAATCAGCGCTGCAGGTGTCTGTCTGACACCTCGGCATAATGCTGAGACAGCGACCTATTCACTGCCGCGAAGACACACACAATATGTGTTAAATTGTAATGTATGCCTACTCCCTTTGTCTCTGTGTGTCTTTTGTGTAGTAAATAAATGTCTTCTTTCTTTCTTTCTGTCTTTTTTATATTTTTGTTTTACCCTTTTAAGTTGCGGGTAAAACTTGTATGTTGTGCTTATGCCCACAATACTCAATGGTCATAATTTCAAAAGCAGTTTTTAGGGTTCCGTAGCCAAATGGCAAAAAACGGAACCTTTATGGTCTGTCCGTCCGTATGTCACAGTCACTTTTTTCCAAAACTGTAAGAGCTACTGTTGAAACTTGGTAAGTAGATGTATTCTGTGAACCGCAGTAAGATTTTCATACAAAAATTGAAATAAAACAATAAATTTTGGGGGTTCCCCTACTTAGAACTGAACCTCAATTTTTTTTTTCAGCTACCCCATACGTGTGGGGTATCGTATAGGGCCCCCCTCCCCCTGTAACTTCTAAAATAAGAAAATGATAAAACTAAAAAAAATATATATGATGTACATTACCATGCAAACTTCCACCGAAAATTGGTTTGAACGAGATCTAGTATTAAGTAGTTTTTTTTTAATACGTCATAAATCGTAAACCGCAATTTATTTTACGGAACCCTTCATGGGCGAGTCCGACTCGCGCTTGGCCGCTTTTTTGTAAGGAAGAGTGCAATTTGATTGCTTTACCTTTTATTATAATTGTATAATTAACATTATAACCTCACTTAGAGGGTTCTAACGAGCCCAAACCCGACTGGTTTATCTTGTGTAATTTAGAATCTAATAAGCTCGATAGTTTCATAATAAATATTGTGTTATCACCGAACTTACATATGTATATTTATATAATATTATAAGTAAATAAATATAATATTATAAAAAAATGAGTATATGATTAACAAATTTCAGCTCAATCGGACCGGCTAGTGGCTGAAAAATGATTTACAAAAGAGGGACAACTTACATACTTACAAACGAACAGTCCAAGTTAAATAAAAGGTTGTAAAAATATAGTTATGGCTCTGTGAGATGTTACAAGTCACGAGCCAGCCTTGAAAAATTTTTTTTTATTATATATACGTATTTACAAAAAAACCGACCAAGTGCGAGTCGGACTCGCGCACGAAGGGTTCCGTACCATTATCTATAAAAAACTATTTTATTCTGTGTTTTTAATATTTGTTGTTATAGCGGCAACAGAATTACATCATCTGTGATAATTTCAGCTGGAATTATCACGGTATCAGTGAGATACAGCCTGGTGACAGACAGGCGGACAGCGGAGTCTTAATAATAGGGTCCTGTTTTACTCTTTGAGTACGTTACCCTAAAAAGTGACTCGACAATAAAATTCTTTATAATTAACGAACCTGTTTAAAAAAATCATGAGAATCGGTTAAGAAATGCGACCTGGGGACCGATTTTTGACTTTCGAGCGCTCGACTCTTCCATTCGAAAACTGTCAAAAATTATGAAATGCTATTTTGAAATAGCGATAGAAAATTTCAAAACGAGTGGTATTGACCACTCGTATTCAAATATATCGGTAGAAAGTAAGTGCAAGCAATTTTGAAACTACAATCGTATTCACTTTGATTTAATTTTCGAGGGCTCGAAAGTCAAAAATCGGTCCGCTGTAGCAACAAACGGATAGCCGGACAGCGTAATATCTATATAGACAGACACCGGACATACGAACGATTTTCGGCCCAAATCTTTCCATAATATTTTACTCTGTCTGTGATCCATACGAAAGAAATGTAAAACGAATTATCGTGGCAAGGGAACGCTTAGTGAATAAAGTTACGTCCAATATTATTCCAGTAAATGTGACGTTGGCTTAGCTTGCCGCGTTTGTTTCTGTAATCAATTTAAGGTATTTGTTACGGCTCTGTATTTGTAAATCACGTTTTTCTTTGCAGAGCCGGGACACAAATCTATTACTTATTTGATGGGATTCACGTGAAGGAAACAGAGAAAGAGGAAACCGTATTTATTCAGGTATTTTATTCTATATTTTTTTCCTTGTTATATTATGTTTATATGTTTAGAAAATAGTGACTTATTTGTTTAGGAGTACATGAGAATAGGGAACATAACTGCAATGTTCTGCCGCCAGAGGCAGCACTACCACTAATAGTAAACCAGTATAGGAATATAGGTATAGGGATTCACACACACATGCACAATTAGTTGTCAAATGAGTGATAAGTATGCTTGTATAGACAATACCGCAAGTGGGAACGAGATACAATGTCAACGCTGCTAGTGTCGCCACCTACGAAGAGTTTTGCGTAATGTTCCCTATTCACTTTTGACGGGAATTTAAAAATAGTAGTAATCTTCTATGTGAGTATATCAAAATAAGTATGGCAGTTGAAAGCAGTGAATAATAATTTATTCTTACATCCAGAGATCGCAAATTACGTGGAATTTTTGAGCTGTCACAGTGACTTCTCATTTATCGACTTTTAATGTATAGGTATCGATAGCGATATACATATGTAATTTTAAAATAGATATTGTGCAACTTATTGTAAGAATCTGTGTAATTGCAGGCAATAAATTGAATATCATCGAAAAAGATATTTACCTATTTCTTTAATTTTTTTAATATTATTTATTGGGGTAATTTTTTTTATTATTTAAGTAATTATATTTTTTTAGTACAAATTAATAGAATAATAATTATTTCTTAAGTTTTCAAAACAAATGCTTTTACAAGCTCATTAATTAATTAATTAATTGAAGATTAGATTATCTCAGTATTTATTTATTAGTGGGTTTAAAATAAAATGTGAAAAATAAATTACTGTTAATAGTTGACCTGTAATAATATAAGGTTCTTCCACAGGTTCTTAAAATCTTAACATTTTTACAAATATTTTTTCTTGTGATTCTTCGCATTGCCAGGTGGCAAAGTGGAACCCGGGCTTGTTTAGGATGCAACTGTGAAAAACGTTAGAAAGATGATGAATGATTCCTCAATTAATTGCCTGTAATTAGTAAGTAAGTGGCTCAATATCTATTTTTAAATTACACACCTATATATATATTGCTATCTATACATATACATTCAAAGTCGATAAATGAGAAGTCAGTATGACAGCTCAAAAATGCCACGAAAATTTCGGTCCTCACGAAAATACGGTAGATCACGCTTCAACTTAAATAAATAAATATTACGGGACAATCTTACACAAATCAACCTAGGCCCACGGTAAGCTCAGTAAGGCTTGTGTTGTGGGTACTAGGCGATGATATGTATAATAGATACATACATATAGATACTTATATACATATATAACATCCATAACTCAGGAACAAATATTCGTGATAAATATACACAAATAAATGCCCTGACCGGGATTCGAACCCGGGACCTCCAGCTTCGTAGGCAGAGTCACTACCCACTGGGCTACGGAGGCCGTTGACTTATTATTGCAATATCTAAAGATTTTTAAATACATAAAGATCAATAAAAGGACCCTGTTTGATGACACCGTCTTCTCCATGCGATCTTATTTGTTACGTAGTTTTTTTATTGTTATTAATATAAAAAGGCAAAGTTGAAGGCAGGAAAAGACGAAAGACGACCAGGAAGGGGCAGACAACCCGCTAGATGGAGCACCCAATTTACTGCACCCTTCCAACTACATCTGCACGAGGCCATACAATATGGTCGGTGATAGGACCTACTTATGGAACAGTTTGCTAGCAAGAATATGACTTGATGTCACGATCAACGCATTGACAACGACTTATGATTGTGTTATTGATATTTTTTCAATTGCTCTCTCTTTACTAACCCGCATACACCCTTAAACAGTACGAGAACATTTCACGATAAAGAAAAAAAATCTCTTTAATACAAAATTCTACAACTTTCATTTACTACAGTGCAATAAATAATGTAATGTATACGCAGCTTTATAAAGTATGAAAATCGAGAGTACGTTCTAACCTAAAATAAAGTGGGAGCAAGTTTTCGCCGTAAATAATACTCCCGAAAGCTTTGGGTTATAAAAAGGCTCCTATAGACCATTTACATTCACAACGACACATCTTACGTACGTGTAGTTGCATAATCAACCTTATAGCAAGCGCTATGCGGTTGGAATTGAGATGAAACCGAAAGTGGATTTCAATTTTAAAAGTAGGGTACTGTGCCTGTATAAAAACAAATGAATTAAGGAAGTATGGAACTCGAGTGCTGTTGTATCGTTCTTCTATTGGAAATGAGTTTGAAAGTGTGTTGTTAAGTATTTACATTATATTTTCTTTGCATTTTATGTTCATAAACCTTCGTAATCCACTTATGTAATGAAATAATGCACAAGGTGGGTTCTAGTAGTAGTGGGTTTTAACAACAGCCTTTATACACAAGGTCTAAAAATTTAAGGTTTGTTCGCAGGAAAAGTAACCTTTAAATCTACGATTCGACTCTTACAAATTATATATGGCAAGGGTAGGAGACTTTCAAAGTCAAATATTTATTTATTCTGTATGTTGGCTTCAAAGGATTTTTTATAAAAAGTCTGAAAACTACTGGTTTAATGTCGGACACAGCATAACCGAGGTTGGAATGCGCAATTGTTTTTAACTGGCTATGTTAAGGGTTTAAGCATGTGCTACAAAACTAAGTACTTCCCAATTCAATATAATACGTTTCTCTACTCCAGCCTAAAAAAAACAATCGATTATCAATCATACATATGCATTAAGGTTAAGGTTGTGATTAATTTTGACTAATTGTGTAGAATCTACACAAATTGTCAACACTGTAGATGAAACCGGCAGTCTAGATTAGGGGAAGGGAGAGCCGGCGATTAGTTTAGCATGTTTTCAGAAGGTCAATGATTATTTAGACGAAGCACTGGGTACTTGATTAGTCTCCCTAATTTGACTGAGAGAGTCCATTACGTGTCCGGTTCATAGAGTATTTTACAGAGGGGACTGATCGAATGAATTTTTACAATATTTCTCAAATAAGGGGCCAAAGTTGTACTTTTCTTCACTGATCCCGCTTTTCAGAAAAGAGTTATTGTTACCAAGAGATTAATTTTAAATTTTCCTCATAGTAGGTGTGAAAAACAGTATATGCCACTCGGTAGTAAAATAATTTTCATCTTGGGCGTAAACACTTGAATCCCTCGTTACGCTCAAGATTATGCTCTCGAATCCCTCGCTACACTCAGGATTCTATTGTAGAATATTTCGCTTCATTCAGGATTCATTACACATCATTATACAGCCCTCGCCGTAAATATATCATTTATTTTGCCCCCTTGAGACACCATCTACTATTGATCCCGCAGAGAAATGGCGCGTCTGATTCGACCCCTCCTTGCGCCCTATTAAGCTAGATTGCGTGCCGTCTGGAGAGCCTTATTGGAACACATTTTTTCTATATTTTATTCGATAAAATCGTAGAAGTGGTCTCTTTTGCATTATTAATATTCGTGTCCATCCATAATACTTTTATTGCCAGTTCTCCTCGACAAAAAGAATGTTAAGTATATTTTGTAAAACTGAAACGTGATCTTGGTGAAATTGCGTTAAGTTGATAAATCCATATAATATTATCTATACTAGGTTTACTAAAATAATAATGAGGCATGTAGAATGTACGGAGTAATCTCCAAAACTACACATCCGATTTCCAAAACTCTTTCACTAGTATATAATGATTATAGGATGGATCTTCAGGATATTAGAATCTTCGGGATCGTAGGAAGTGGAAGTGTATGCACCGCCCCGAAAAATAAGGGAACTGATTGAATATTTCGTTCAAACGAGCAGGATTCCGATAGTTCAGCTGATTAGAGCGGCCGGCCACTTAGGTATGCCAAAAGGTTGCTTGAGTCCGCCTCGGCGCAAAAAATTAAAAAAACCCTTTACTTTGACATTCCGAACCTACCACGAAACCAGCTGGTACATACCAAGGGAATTCGTAGTCAATAACGGTCCATATTGTAGCACCCAACGTTCCATTTCACCTTATTTTACTCCAATATTTGCTCCAAACTTTTCAATCCCACATCACCACTGGCTTCGCAGCGCTCGAATCCTGAACGCAGAACGACAAGCTTTTAGTTTTAGCGGGTAATGGAACGGTCCCAGAACACGTGTCGAAACGTGTAACTGAGAGTCTATTTGACTGCGTATTGAATTAGATTCAAATTCATATTTGCGAGTGATCGTTTCAATGCGTGCGTGATCTTCTACTTCCACATTTGTAGGCGGTATCAGTAAAATGAGTGTCAGTCATGTCAGTAGCCTTAAGGCTCCTATTGGCCTTAAGGTCGCCAGAGCTCCCTAGGATGCGCTGTGTTAGGAGTGAGTGAGGGACCTGCATGTCTCTATCTGCCAACACAGCGAATCGTCAAGTGAATAAAGAATCGGCAACGCGCTTGTGATTCTTCTGGAGTCACAAGTGTCCATAGGTTACGGTAACTGCTTAACATCAGGCAGACCGTAAGCTTGTTTGCCACAAACGCTGTATAAAAAAAAGGGCGTGCCTAAATTCAATATGTGCTTCTGGCCCGTTTTACGAATCTACAAGTTATAGTCCGTAAGCCCACTCAAAAAACACCTACGTCTCATGACAACACGATAAAATGCATGGCAGCAGGTCGAGAAAGTAGTGCTGAGCAAGAATTTGCGAAAGGTTTAAAAATCCTTCACTTCCGGTCAAAATTTTAAGGGTAGGTATATTTTAATTCGATAAACTACCACCGGTTTACAAAGAAAACCTCTATATCGAGAAATACTGGCTCAAAAAACTCGTTGAAACGCCGAAACGCTTTGAAAATGGCCCGCTCACAAACCCACGTCAAAATGGCCCGCTCACAAACCCACGTCAAAATGGCCCGCTCACAAACCCACGTCAAAATGGCCCGCTCACAAACCCACGTCAAAATGAGTGCGCGCAGTGATCAATTTGATTTCAATTCAATGTTTGGTTATATAGAACCTCGGCATTCATTTGCGTTACCACTTCTAAATACAGTGGAGAGCTGGAACTAGACGTTAACAGGATTGGTAACAGGCTATTGCGTCAGTGAATTGTTATTACTGGCAAGAAAATGGCTGCATTTTGACAAGAATGTCTACTTTTTCTGATTCTCTTGAGTGTTTTCGATGCTAATATTATAAATAGCGTTCTGCGGTCGTAGCTTTGTAAGCTCTTAAGTTTGTGTGCAGGGCAAGGACCGGAAAACCCCTTTTCAGGCTTATCAATTTGGTAGCCCTATCAATTTGATAACCTTATGATAAGGTAACCTGGTAGGGTAACCCTATTGTTATGGTAAGCATATCGGATGTGGTAACCATGAGGTAACCGTAACAAAACCCTATCGAGATAGGGTTTTGTTGGGGTTTTATTAAGGTTACCTTATGGTTACCACATCCGATATGCTTACCATATCAGTAAGGTTACCATTATGGATAGGGTTTTAAAAACAACTTCTAAAATGACCCTATGGAAAACCCCAATAAGGGTAACCGGTTCCGGTCCCTGGTGCAGGGGGGTTTCTCTGGAAACACTTATCCGATTTCAAAATTCATCAAAGAATAAAGAAGAATATTAATCCTGTGGCTTCACCAAATCATAGGATTAGGGGCTTTAGGATACAACCGGGAATATTCTAGGAGGACGATGAGCTGACCTACCACTCCACATTGCCATGGAACTGAGCATTATAGAAAAAAGTGTACATAACGTTTTTTCAAATTTTTTTTGGGACTTCTTATTCAGAATCGTTGATACTATCGATCCTCATACAAGTAAATAACTGTCGCAGATTTTACTATGTAGGTATGTTTTTTCTTCCAGTGCGTACGACCATATAAATAAAAAAGCGGCCAAGTGCGAGTCGGACTCGCACATGAAGGGTTCCGTTAAATAAATTGCGGTTTACGATTTATGACGTATTAAAAAAAACTACTTACTAGATCTCGTTCAAACCAATTTTCGGTGGAAGTTTGCATGGTAATGTACATCATATATATTCTTTAGTTTTATCATTCTCTTATTTTAGAAGTTACAAGGGGGACGACGACACACATTTTACCACTTTGGAAGTGTCAGTTTAGAAAAAAAATATGTAAGAAACCTCGATGTCATTTTTAAAGACCTATCCATAGAAACCCCAACCCCAGGGTTTGATGAAAAAAAATTTTGAGTTTCAGTTCTAAGTATGGGGAACCCCAAAAAATGTTTGTTTTTTTTCTATTTTTGTGTGAAAATCTGAATGCGATTTACAGAATACATCTACTTAGGTACCAAGTTTTAACAGTATAAATCTCTTATAGTTTCGGAAAAAAGTGGCTGTGACATACGGACGGACAGACAGACATACAGACATGACGAATCTATAAGGGTTCCGTTTTTTGCCATTTGGCTTCGGAACCCTAAAAAGGAATGGTATATTTGAGACAATTTTTAGGGTTCCGTAGTTTCCGTACCCAAAGGGTAAAAAGGGACCCTATTACTAAGACTCCACTGTCCGTCTGTCTGTCTGTCCGTCTGTCACCAAGTTGTATCTCATGAACCGTGATAGTTAGACAGTTGAAATTTTCACAGATGATGTATTTCTGTTGCAGCTACTCGTATAACAACAAATACTAAAAAACAGAATAAAATAAATATTTAAGGAGGCTCCCATACAACAAACGTGATTTTTTTGCCGTTTTTATAGATAATGGTAAGGAACCCTTCCTGTGCGAGCCCGACTCGCACTTGGCTGGTTTTTTTCTTGTATGAGGATCAATAGTTTCAACGATTCTGAGTACAAATCGAATTAACAAGAAACGTTAAAAATAATTCAGTATGCTCAACTACCTAACTTACTTATCTCTATTGGGGTCAGTACAAATTGTTAGGTATGTACTGAGAGCTAACGTGACCAAAGATTGTGTAACAGCATTGGTATTGTTGTCCTAGGCTATTAGCTAAATGAAACGTTTGCATTGGGAATGCAGGGCTGTTATTCTTTACGCGCACATGCGTTTCACCCCACGCCTCACGGCTAACGAATCTAGACCTCTACCTACGCTTAGTAACAACGAATCGCGGATCTCGCGAATATTTTGTGGGTGAGCGTTGAGGAGAGCCTAAAGCAAGTTACAGAATAGAGGGGCAGCAGACAAGCCTTTAGTTTTACGACCGTGTAATGGAATGTTACTAGTGCTGAGGATAACTGTAACAATGATCTTTGGAATTCATTATTAAATTAAATGTGGGTATTCTCAAGAATGATATACAATTATACTGTAGCCCCTATATTCATAAAACTTAACAAACATGTGTCATTTAAAATGTGTTTTGTTCCCTTTCTCACTGCAGCGCACAAATCTCAAAGTGTAAGATAAAGACAAAAAAATAAAGGCATTTTAAATAAACTAGCTTAGGTAAACATTTATCCACTCACTTGCTTCTAAAAACAATAGTTGCCAACTTCGCACGCCCTTTAATTAATTGTGGCAACTGCGGTTGCCAATAAACGTACTTATAATATTTGTAAAAAAAAACAGTTTAGGCAACCGTTTTTGAAATCGGGAATCAAGTGAGCGGATTAGAATAAGGACATTAATGTATATATTTTCCCTATATGCCTTCACTAAAGAGCAATAGTGAAACAGGAATTGCGAAACCATGTTTTGCGCTAAAGCCGTATTATATCGGGCGTATTGCCGTCAGAGGCGTGAAGCGTAGCCGCTAGTGTCAGTTACAGCGTAATGGCCGTGCGGAGACTTGGCAATGTGGCTTGTGCCACAGTTTACATGACGCAGATACGTC
Source organism: Epinotia brunnichana (assembly GCA_963854355.1). Classification (NCBI taxonomy): domain Eukaryota; kingdom Metazoa; phylum Arthropoda; class Insecta; order Lepidoptera; family Tortricidae; genus Epinotia; species Epinotia brunnichana. The sequence continues at coordinate 4,891,162 of OY977949.1, read as the reverse complement.
ACTCATACACAGTAATATGGTCTTACTCGTAAGAGTTCATCAAACCTATTTTAGCTCATTAGCCTTTACTAACAAGCTATGGATTTATGTTCGAAATAAATAATTTTATTATTTATTTATTATTAGCTAAAATTCCGTTCAAATTCGATTTTAGTAGCTGGGTCATTGTCAGATTTAGGTTCGCGTCTCTTCGGTGGACATTGCTAAAGTTAAGGGCTATAAAGCCTAATTTTTGGTTGAACTCTGAATCCGCATAAACAGCGTTGCCCCTTCTATAATTCTATGTGATAAAAACATATTATATATAAACGGAAGCCCTTAACTATTGACCACCGGAAAGATGATTTTTGTTTTTGTGACTGACAATGTCCCAGCTGCCATGCATAAAATAGGTGCATTACCTATACTCTATGTTATTATTATAAAGAGGAAAAGTCTGTCAGATTGTAGATTTGTATGTAATGGGTAAGGCCCGGAACCGCTTATGCGATTTAAAAAAAAATTGTGCTTGCCTGTAGAATGAACTTTCTGAATGGTTATAGGCTTTATTTTACCCCGCGGGTTTGTCTGCTTTCTTTGCAATACGCAGGCGAAGCCACGCGGGCAGCTAGTGTAATATTTGTTTTTAATTGATAGTAATAGTACACCTAGATCAAGTGTGTAGGTTTTATGGACACTCATTTTACCTATTAAATTCTAACGCCGTAATTATTTACTGCTCGACTACAAGGAAAACAACAAATATATAAAAAGATCACAAGAAATGTGATTGATGTTTCATGCTTGAACGAATCAAAACACCTCTTAATTTGTAGAAAATTCATGTCCTCATTCACGTTTTAATAACAAGGGCACCATTCTGCACGTTTATTGACAATAAGTGACATGTCTGTTATTAAGACAACTTTCGTGAATCGTATCTCCGGTGGTCTGCAAAATTTTCCTATGACCATGAAAATGAAAAAAATATTTTTTGACGACCTCTGTAGCCTAGTTGGTAGTGACCCTGCCTACGAAGCCGGAGGGCCCGGGTTCGAATCCCAGTAAGGGCATTTATTTGTGTGATGAGCACAAATATTTGTTCATAAGTCATGGATGTTTTCTATGTATTTAAGTATTTATTTATCTATATAAGTATTTTTATCGTTGACTAGTACCCATAGTACAAGCTTTGCTTGGTTTGGGACTAGGTCGATTTGTGTAAGATTGTCCCCAAAAATATTTATTATTTATTATTTATATTTATTCAGTACCTAACACAATACCAGGTCATCGGTCCACCTTGTGTGAGGCCTACCAACGTCGCGCCTTCCGGTACGTGGTTACCACTCGAGAACCTTTCTACACCAACGGCCATCAGTTCTACGTGCAATGTGCCCCGCCCACTGCCACTTAAGGTCGAGGGAGTCCGCTGGATGCGGGTGGCGCAGGACCGGTCACTTTGGAACTCTTTGGGGGAGGCCTATGTCCAGCAGTGGACGTCTTTCGGCTGATATGATGAACACAATAAGTTTTACAATGCAGGTTGGTGCCTCTTTTTAAGTATCGAGATACCTACCTGTGTCAAGAGACACCGCTCTTCCTTTATTTTGTAGGTAGTTACTAGTATAATGGCACAAGGCGATGAGTATGTGTGATTACGGACCATTAACTGATAGTATGTTTTCAAGTAGCTTTTTCCATTTAGCCAATTAAATATTTTCTTCTTGCACTCTTTGTATGTTAAGGAATAAATGTCGATTTGATATTTAATATGATTGTACAGATTAGCAAACTGAAACACGTATTGGGGTGAATTGCAAAAAAAAGCCGACCATATGTAAATGGATAGGCAACATGCTAAATGGCAGACTGATAAAGTCATCTCTTTTAGGGGATGAGATAATGGCCACGGCCACAAAGGGATGTCCACAAGGTGGGTACTTTCACCAACTCTATGGAGTTTGGTGGTGAACTCACTCTTGATAGAACTCAATAAAGGTCCCATCCACTCGGTAGGATATGCTGATGATTTAGTGATACTGGTTAATGGGAAATTCCCAAGTACGGTATCAGAAATCATGAACAAGGCACTGAGGGAAGTGGAGAGATGGTGCGACTGTCACCAATTATCCATTAATCCAGGCAAAACTGTAGTAATACCCTTTACTAGGAAAAGGACCCTTCGCGGAATACAGCAGTTAAAGCTGTACGGAAGGGTACTAGAACTGTCCAATGACGTGAAATATCTAGGTGTCACACTGGATAAGGAACTGAACTGGAAGAAGCATACAGATCTCACCATTACAAAGGCCCTGAGGGTATTTGGAATGTGTAGATCAGCGTATGGCAAAACATGGGGACTGAACCCCAAGGTACTGAAGTGGATCTACACCATGATGGTGAGACCCATAATACTGTACGGTAGCCTGGTATGGTGGCCAAGGACTTTGATGAGCACATGCAGAGAGGCCCTGAGAAAGGTGCAGAGAACGGCATGCATGGCTATAACAGGGGCGTTTCGTACCACGCCTACAGCGGCGCTAGAAGTCCTACTGGACCTACCGCCACTTCACATGGTGATTAAGTCAGAGGCGCGCAAATCGCTCTACAGATTAAGAACTCTTGGACTGTGGAGCGATAGCAAGCCGAAGACTAAGCACACAAACATGGAGACTGATGGTCTCTTAGACAGAATAACAAACATGGGAAGCGACAAAATGCTACCCAAGTATGTATTCCACAGGAACTACACAACAAAAGTTCCAACCAGGGCTGAGTGGGCCGAAGGTCTAGAACCACCAAAGTCTGGTATCCAAGACAGTATATGGTACACGGACGGATCAAAAATGGGATCCGGTACGGGAGCAGGCATTTATGCAAATGACTATAGTAGTAGTGTAAGCATGGGTAATTTGGCAACTGTCTTCCAAGCGGAGACATACGCCATAATTGCTTGTGTACAGGAGAATATAGACAGGCGAACCAAAGGGCGGACTATCTATATACTCAGTGACAGTCAAGCGGCCCTTAAAGCGCTTACGGCGCCGAAAGTGGACTCTAGACTAATTTATAATGGCGTCCAAGCACTAAACAGACTTGGAAGGCACAATAAGGTGCAACTAGTTTGGATACCAGGGCACAAGGGCTTCATCGGCAACGAAAGAGCAGATGAGCTTGCAAGAGGGGGCTCTACAAATCACTTTGTAGGTCCAGAACCATTTGTGGGACTCTCGCAGGGGACCATAATATCGGCCTTTAAAGCCTACGCCAAAACCAAACACCAACACGAGTGGAGGAATGAGGCTGGCTTAAGGCACTCTAAGCTCTTCATAGAAGGAGTGGACTCGGGCTGGACCAGAAAACTCTGGAAATCCAGTAGGAAGCAACTCAGAATTATATCTGGGGTGTTCACTGGTCACTTCGGGGTCAAGGATCTCTTGGCCAAGATGGGACTATCTGATAGTTTAGACTGTAGAATGTGTGGCGAGGAGGATGAGACTATGGAACACTTATTGTGTGAATGTCATGCCCTTGCCAGACAAAGAATGAACTACTTTGGTAACGGTTACCCGCAACCAAAGGAATTCAAGGTGCTCCCGGCGAACTGCATCATCCGCTTTGTGGAAATGATGGAGCAAGCCTGGGAGCAGGTATGAAGGAGAGGGCAAATGCACAAAAGATCCCACTGGGTCGAAGTGCATCCGAAAGGGCCCTCACCTAGATAAGATAAGATATGTATAATGGCACAAGGCGATGAGTATGTGTGATTACGGACCATTACCTGATAGTATGTTTTCAAGTAGCTTTTTCCATTTAGCCAATTAAATATTTTCTTCTTGCACTCTTTGTATGTTAAGGAATAAATGTCGATTTGATATTTAATATGATTGTACAGATTAGCAAACTGAAACACGTATTGGGGTGAATTGCAAAAAAATTGTACAATACGATTAAAATCAGTTAATGATTCTGATGTTAGCTACTACTTAGTAGCGCAAAGGTGTCAGAGGGGTCGGACGGGTATGCGGGAGGCGACTAGAGGCTAACTTCAGACACGCAAACTTTTGTGCCGCGTGTACATAGTTAAGAGCCTTAATCTAATCTACGCTTTAACTTTTTTCCATTGTGTAACGGCAACTACCCATACATTTTATATGGGTAACTTTCGTTACACAAAGTTAAAACATAGATTAGATTAAGGTCCTTAATTTTGTACAATTTTTTTGCAATCAACTCATTGTCTCTTAGCGTACGCTGATTTGACTGCCGGAGTCGGGGTCAACTTAGGCGTTCTTCTTTTCTTTGCTGCAGTGTCAGGTTTTTATTTGATGTTGTGTCTCTTTAAGGTGCCATTGTAAGACATACAGTTTCCTAACAGACAACAACTCACAGATCAAGTCTTTGGTGGGGAATCTGAAGGGCTTCGAGTACATCACCTTCAGCAACGCTCTATGGGCTCTCTCCAACTCGAGAAATTTAATTTTGGAGGCTCCTCGCCAGTTTGAGACTCACTCACTAGGACTGATTGCCACATTGGAGTAAATAAACGATTCAGACAAATTATAATGTGCTAAATTGAGCCCTTTAAGTCTTTATTTGTCTACAACTTAAAAATTACGGTGCTCATATGTAAACTTATAAGGATTCACTTGTTATGAGCATTCTTGCGAATGTTAATTACAGGTAAGGTAAAAGCTCATAAAATAAACAGAAGTGTTTTAGCGAGCATTCTAGCGATCAATAAATTTGCTTCGAGCTTTTTGCCGAGCCGAGCAATGTTGTTGTTGTTCCGTCGCCGACCTTCTCCGCCCACACTTCCTGTGCGCCGTTTACTAGAGCGTTTGCTAGAATGATCGTGACAATGTTCGAAGCGATGTTTGGCTCTACATAAAAATGCTGAATCCTCGATGTTCTTACATGTAAATGCTTAAGTCTATCAGAATCTTTTGAGTGGTTAAACTTGGCGACTTTTTGCAGTGATACAAACGCTAGCCAGATCGCCTGTATCGTGTTTTAGCTCCTGCAAAAAATCGCTAAGTTTGACCGTTCTAAAGGTGCTGGTATGCTTGAGCATATTCCGTGTGTAACCACAAAGAAAGAAAGTAAGAAAGATCAATTTATTCACAAACACACAGGACACACATATTAAACAATAAAATAAACAAGAAAAACATAATATAAAACATGAAACAAGTGTGTATCACGCATAACCAATGATTATCTGTTGTCAACCGCCATATGACGAGAAGTCCTTTAAACTTCTTGAATGCGGCCTCAGTAATTGGATTCGCTTGACATCCAACAACAGGCAACCAAGTGAAATAATCACAATATGAAATTTCATATCAAGAGATATGAAACAGGAAAACGAAAAATATTGAGACGAGTGGAAATAACTGAATACTTATTCAAATATGAAAATAAATTTGATGGTAATTCTAATTTGAGCATTACGATGTTTGGAAATGATTTTGATTTTGTTTATTTGGATGAGACGGCTTTATTAGATAAACGTAATGAATAGTTACACTACTCACTTAGGGCGGTAGATAAGGAATCTCTTAGATCGCAGGTATTTGCCGACCGGTTACGGTTAGTCTGGTGGGTAGTGACGCTGCCCACAAAGCTGAATCGAATCCCGGTAAGGGCAAATATCCCGGTAAGGGCAAATCCTCCTTCCTCCTAAACTAACAGGCACCGCAGAAATAGACAAACAGGTAGGTGTCCTTACAGATACCATCATAGACTGTTACCACCAGACATGTCCTCTAACAACCCCGCCGACAGGCAATGGTAAAAAAGCCAACTGGTGGGGACCTGAGCTGGAGAGACTCAGGAAGAAAATGAGGAAACAACTAAACAGGGCAATGAACACCGGTGCAGACCAGGACTGGGATGATTATAAAATCACCAAGTCTAGGTACAAAAAACGGCTCAGATACAGGAGCACAAGCTCATGGCGTAACTTCTGTACCAACATTGAGTCCACTACACAGGCCAACAGGGTAAGGAAGGTTCTCTCCAACAACACAGCCTTAACTCTAGGATCCCTGCGTAAACCTGACGACACCCTCACCAACTCACCGGAGGAAACAGAGTGCGTCCTGGTTCAGACGCACTTTCCGGACTGCGAGATAGCGAGTCCAACGGTACGGTTGGATGAGGAAACCGCCCCGACAGAGGAAGGGTGGCGACTGGCCAGCGAGGTAATAACCCCTCAAAGAACTCAATGGGCCATTGACAGCTTTGACTCCTACAAATCCCCAGGACCAGATGGAATTTTCCCCGCCCTACTGAAATGGGGCGGGAGAGCGCTAACACACAGGCTCACCATCATCCTGAGTGCCTGCTTGGCACACACGTTTGTGCCCAGGCAGTGGAGAGAAGTCAAGGTTATCTTCATACCAAAACCAGGTAAAGGAGATTACACGGACCCCAAATCCTTTAGACCAATAAGCCTAACCTCCTTCTTGCTGAAGACGTTGGAAAGGCTGTGTGACAGACATCTGAGAGAGAGGGCGCTAGTGCGGATGCCCCTGCATCAGAATCAACATGCCTACAGTTCAGGTAAATCAACAGAATCCGCGCTTCACGCAGTGGTTACCAAGGCCGAAGTCGCGATCAAAAACAAGACTATGTGTTTAGGCACCTTCATTGACATCGAGGGAGCCTTCGACAAGACTAAATTCACCAGCATAACCGCAGCACTGGGAAGGCATGGAGTGAATGCGGTTATGATTAAATGGATACACAACATGTTAAGTCAAAGGGTCATTAGGCTCGGGGAAGACAAAACAAAACAAGCACAAGTAGCGAAGGGATGCCCCCAGGGAGGCGTCCTCTCACCACTACTCTGGAACATGGTGGTTAACGACCTAATCACCAAGCTAAACAACAGTCATCACTACACCATCGGGTATGCTGACGACATAACGATACTCACCAGCGGCATACATGCAGGTACAGTGTGCGATGTCACCCGCTCCGCACTCGCCATAGTGGAACGCTGGTGCAATGACAATGAACTAACAGTCAACCCAAGGAAGACCGAGCTGGTAATGTTCACCAACAAACGGAATCTGGGGACCTACCGCCTGCCCAGACTGTTCAATACAGAACTCCAATTGTCAACAGAGGTAAAGTACTTAGGTGTAATACTCGATGCCAAACTTAATTGGAGCAGTCATCTAGACAATAAAATCCAAAAAGCTACAGTCGTCTTCTGGCAGTGCCGTAGAATGATAGGTAGGACCTGGGGACTAAACCCCAAGATCACTCTATGGCTGTACCAGACAGTAATCCGACCAATAGTAATCTACGGTGCCATAGTGTGGTGGCCTCGTACCACGCTAACCACGATCGAAGCTAAACTACAACGCCTCCAGAGACTGGCCTGCATGGCGGCTAGTGGCTGCATGAGGACTACACCGACTGCAGCCCTGGAAGCCATCATGGACATTCCGCCGCTTCACATTTTCATCAGGCAAGAGGCTCTGGCAGCAGCCATAAGGCTCAAAAGACAACATCTCTGGAGACCGCCCAGGGTTCCACACACCGAAATACTCTACGAGGCTGTAGGTAGGGAGCCCCTTATAGAGGCAACTTCAGACATCATTCCCAGACAGTTCGTCTTTGACAAAAAGTACAAAGTTGAACTATACGAAACCCCCCAGGAAGGACTTAACCCCAGAGAGCTAAGAATCTTCACGGACGGGTCCAAGACAAGGTCAGTATCAGGAGTATTCTCGAAGGACCTAAACATACGCATTTCGACACCATTAGGGACCCACAACACCGTCTTCCAGGCAGAGTGTATGGGCATAATAAAGGCTGCTCACGCAATCGCCTCCAGGGAGGTAAGGGGATATCCCATCCGCATACTTTCCGATAGTCGATCCGTACTGCAAGCCCTGCAAGGTCACGCAACAACTTCTGGGCTGATACACGAGTGCCACAAAATCCTATCAGAGGTATGTAATAACAGCGACATAACCCTGCAATGGATCAAAGGGCACAGTAATTCACGCGGTAACGATGCAGCGGATGCACTGGCTAGAGAGGGTTCAGAGTCAAGAGCTGTAGGACCGGAACCCACAATTCCTCTACCCTCTGCATGGCTGCGGAGCACACTGCGACTAAACACCAAGGTAGAACACCAAAAACATTGGAACACCCTAGGAACCTGCAGGCAAACCAGGGAGGCCCTCCCGACAATCAACCCCGGATTGTCAAGGAAGCTAAAGCAGCTAAAGAGGCCGGCACTCCGTCTTCTGACAGGAGCTATAACTGGTCATGCACTACTAAACAAACACCTTTTTACTTTAGGTGTTACAGACAGTCCTCTCTGCAGAGCCTGCATGGAAGAGGACGAGACAGCCGCCCACGTCATCCTGACATGTCCTGGAGTGGCGGACTACAGGGCAAAGTACCTCGGAACACCGGGGTCACTACCGGAGGCCGTCGGCAACGTAAAGGGTCTGCTAGGCTTCCTGGTGGAACTGGGTTGGCACGAATAACAGTAGTGCCAAAACCCCTACGCAAAATAGGCGCATTTATGACGTCGAGTTGCGGAAACCCAGCCCGCGTACAACCTATAACCTATAACCTATAACCTATAACCTATAAGGGCAAATATTTGTGTGATGAGCATGAAAATTTGTTTCCGAGTCTTGGATGTTTTTAGGGTTCCGTACTTAAAGAGTAAAACGGGACCCTATTACTAAGACTCCGCTGTCCGTCCGTCCGTCCGTCTGTCTGTCACCAGGCTGTATCTCACTGATACAGCTGCAGTGATAGTTCCAGTTTAAATTTTCACAGATGATGTATTTATGTTGCCGCTAGAACAACAAATACTAAAAACAGAATAAAATAAATGTTTTTATTGATAATGGTACGGAACCCTTCGTGCGCGAGTCCGACTCGCACTTGGCCGGTTTTTTTATGTATTTATATCTATTAAACATGTCGTCGTCAAGTACCCATAACTATCGTTATTTAGCTTACTACGGGTCTCGTTTGATTTGTGCAAGATTGTACCCTAATATTAATTATTTATTTATTGCTGCCCTAGACGAAACGTTACGCTATCAACCATAGTGCCGGTAAAACAAAGGATGCCTCAGATTTATAATTTTGGATCTATCAATTTACTGCGGAAATTAAGTTTCATTTTAGTAATTTCTCTAGAATACTGCATTGCTTTGATCAAAGGGCGTTACATAATTGATCGTTGTGGATAAGTCAAAAACATAAAATACAATTCGCTGCTATAAGTCTATATTACCTTTTCGAATAGGATATATTATATCCACAGAGGCGCTAGTTTCATTTTTCTTATTGCTAATAATATTGCTTATATTCTACGAAAATATGTATGTATTTGCAGAATTTAAAAAGAACTGAATTATTCCTAGGCCCTCTGAACTGGGTTAGTGCAAAGTTGGTATAGGTAAAAAACATATAAATACCCCTTTAATGTAGGGGTGAACTGCTCGAATAGACATTACATATTCAAATTCTGTAACGATACAAAACAAATGTCTATTCGAACAGTTCACAACTATGTGCAAGACGGTACTTTAAGTATGTTCGCTATGTCATAGCCCAATTTAATTTTTTTTCATTTCTCTTCGACATAAATGAATGAAAGTAGCACTGTTTGAGATAAATAATCTGAATGTATCTTATATTAAATTGTATTGTATTGTATGGAATGGAATGTTCTGAAATAAAGATATTTCTTATTTTATTTTATAAATTGTACATGTATGCACTAATTATCCAACGCAATCCAACGCAGTCCCCAATAAGTTTTTATTCATAAAATTTACTCAAACCAATACGGTCTATTATTGTGTATTTTATCGATTTGCCAGCTAATGCCAAATCCAAACTGCCAAGGCCAATATCTCATGGAACGTATAAAATATTGATCAAAATTAAATCCGTAACATGAACATAATATTTCCCAGACACATGCTCTCTTATCATTCTCAGGCAAATCCATCGGAAGAGAAGGTTTCGATTATTTATTACTAGGGTCTGTGCCAAATGGGACTTTATGGTAAAGCGTAATCAGTTGGGAACAAAACAACGGTATTAGGTTGTTGGACTCTCCTTGAACATGGCAACTTACATATTCCGTTCATTCTCGGCATGTTATTCATGTTTATTGATGCTACGAAGAGGTTCAAAATTTGATAGGAGAAAGGAGATGTCTACTAAAAACTATTGAAAACAGAAGGGGAAATATGTTGGAGCACCTAATACGACATGACAATAGGGAACTTGCATCTTAATATTTTATTACGAAAAACAAAAGTATAATCCAGCATTAAAACAACTGTAGCATTAAAACATTGTTATGATTTATTTTTCTGATGTTATATGCATTTGAAATCTGCGCGCGCCGGCACCCCCCGAAAACGCTCTATACTAAACGGGCTTATTCTATGACGTCACAGCATAGCCTTTACTAGTAAGCCATTAATTTGCGATTATCTCCACAAAATTTACGTTTAAGTCTATACTTGTCATACAAAATATAATTTCTAATTTAATATTCTATGTAACTGTTACGTTATTTTATCGAAAAAATTAAAAATAAATTTTCGTCATTTTAACGTTAGGTAAAACTAATAAAATCGTTTTTTTTTTCTTTTTTTTTCTTTTGTATGGTATCCCTACGTATATCCGCATTGATCGAGTGCAATTTATTCGAAATTGAAGTCCCATGCAAGTTCCCCATTACATGAAAACATAACTAGCGGCAGAACGCAGAACCAACTTGCTTTGTAAAGCGCCTCGCAGTCGCGCCGTATACACACTATATCTAGTTGCTGGCCAAAGTGATCTTTTTTATTATTCAATCTCCGAAACTGTTAAAGTATGTCTGTGTGACTTGTGCAACTATCATAATTAGGTTAAGTGAATTAGTTAAGGCGGTATTGCATTACAACAACCCGTAAGAATAGTGCTGAAAAATAAACATAGGTAATTGAAGGAAAGATAGAAGGAAGGAGAGGCAGGGGAAGACCAAGACGTGCGTTTATGGATCAAGCTAATGCGAAAGTCAATGAAATGTCGTATCAACAGCTCAAAACAGTGGTAGAGACCAGAACATTTGAACATTGATTACTCCACCGACAAGAGCGGCTCTTAAGGTTATGATGATGATTGATGCGTGTAGGTCTTATAATTCATATCTATTTGACCATCTTATTATTTAATCGTACTCGTATGGCATACATTATTTGGCCTTTGAGTTTGTCACTCTTTAGTACCACCCAGGGAACACGCGCAGGTTTGTGGTAGGTAGCTCTTGCGGACGCAAGTGACAGTTGTCCCCCCTTTGTCAAGTGAGTGGGCAACTCGACTGTTAGAGGTTCTTAAGCCGCCCAAAGGCCTCTAACTCGGCTTAACGACTACTGTCATAGACAGCAGCCGGGATCAACTGTTTAGCGTGCCTTCCAAAGCACGGAAGCGCTCATTTATAGTAACCACTCAAACAGGCGGTCACCCATCCAAAAACTGACCATGTTATTGTAGCAGCAAGTTGCGATGTTAAAGGACACCACATGGACTCTGCTACCGTCGTTGCTGCTGCCACTACTGCTGCTGCTTCTGTTGTAACAGAAGCAGTATAAAATATAGTGTCCTAGCTTCTGCCCGCCACTCCGTCCGCGTGGAACTCGTTTATATCGTAGCTCCATACAAACTTTTACCCCCCCATTTCACCCTAAATAGTACTCTTTATCCTTCCCCGGGACTCAAACTATCTCTACACCAAATTTCATCTAAATCGGTTCCGCAGTTTAAGCGTGAAGAGGTAACAGACAGACAGACAGACAGGCAGATAGACCGACAGACAGACAGTCAGACAGACAGACACACTTTCACATTTATAATATTACTAGCGACCCGCCTCGGCTTTACACGGGTTTATACATGTATGTATAATACATGCATATAAACCTTCATCTTGAATCACTCTATCTATTAAAAAAAACCGCATCAAAATCCGTTGCGTGGTTTTAAAGATCTAAGCATACATAGGGACAGACAGACAGCGGGAAGCGACATTGTTTTATACTATATTGTGATGAAGTATGGAAATAGAAATTCGGTGAGATATCGATCTCAACACATATCAACGAACCGCTCTTGACAAACGAGCTACCATGCGGGGTGGGCTAGGGACTATTCCCTAGCCCACCCCGCTAGCCTGGCACGAGGTTGTACACCACCTTTACTTTACACTTTTAGCTGGTAGGTATACCTACTTTACTTACCTTTACAACCTTGTGTCAGTTTGAGCTGGTACGTAAATCATTATAATTAAAAATTGTGGTCCCAGTCAGTGTCGGAAACAAACGATTTTGATTTCGCAGTGACCACAACAACAAAACCGCTTCTGTCCCTTTTAAAATTAAATATTTAATTAAGTTCCGCATCCTCACCCCACGCCGTCCAACAGTACTTTAAATCCCTGAAAAGTGTGAACATTTCGAGAGATAATCCAAATTAGTTAATCCTTACTACGCAAACAAAGTCAGGGGGGCCCTAGTAGAAAAATAAGATTACAAGAGGGTCAACAAAAAGTTGTACTAAAGATATTGGTCAATAAATAAAATAAAATAAACAACGGAGCTCCATTCTTCCGTGCTCTATTATCTTTCGTTTCTGTTTTGTTTAACGAAGACGCCTCATTGATTCTGGACGTTGAAACTTTTTCTTAGTCCAGTTTGTTATAAAAAGATTTCTTCTATGTAGTCCGAACTACGACGTAAAGACGCGAAAGGGACCTTTGATGTCTTCAGATTGAAGATTGTGCAATGTACACAATATCTTTTTCATAATAACATCACACGAGTGTTTTAATGCCTAAATATGTACAGTTACATACACTATTTTATCTATCCACATATCATAAGCCTCCATAATGCATTCAGGAGCCGCATATTATGACCGGCATCGCGGCGTCGTTTTCTGGCAGCTGTCATAGTTTTTTTTTAATTCAGAGACAAACTAGAGTCGGATCCAACTGTCATATCGTTCGATATATTACTTACATGCGACATTTGTCACATTTGTATGCAAATGGACAATTCATTTCGAACTACGTCATCTCGACTGATATTAGAATAGATGTTAAATCAAATTTCTTTGTTTTTCAGAGACGTTCGAAATTTGAATGAAATAATATTATCGAAATCAATGTTATTTTATTATTTAGTAATAATAACATTTCCACAGATAAGAAATTTGTTCTAACAAAACAGTTTATTTTTATGGTGGTCATAATGTGCGGTTCTTGAACGCATCATGGAGGGTTTATGATATTTAGATAGATAAAACTTATTTTAACACTTCTCGTTTAAGGGAATAAAAAAAACCTAATAACTAAATATTAGGGGCCAATATCTTACACAGATCGAACTAGTCCCATAGTAAACTTAATAAGGCTTGGGTTGTGGGTTATGGATACTAGACCGCGGCATTTTTTATAGATATTTTAAATACATCAATTTTAAATAATCTGTAGGTATATATGTAAAATAAAGTCGGGTTAGTTACACCATTTATAACTCGAGAACGGCTGAACCAACTTCTATTATGATATTTGATTTGTTGGATTTGTGTCCGTCCGCACAGAATAGCAGAATAACGACAAGAACAAAAAAATTAAAAAGTGACGAATAAAAAACCCTTCTCATAGATTTTGTATGGCGAATATGGCGATACGAAGTTTGCCGGGTAAATAAATAATACACAGCTGGCTGGCTGGTCGGCTGGGCAGCGTTCGGGAAGCTACGGCACATCTTTTCGTCCAATATTCCGTACTGTCCCAAGACGAGAGTCTTTGAACAGCGTGTGTTGCCAGTGATGACATATCCTATACTATTAAACGAGCAATATTTGTATATATTATGTATGTATGTATATATAAATATATACCGTTCGCGGCTAATAAGTAATACTTATACGAGACTTAGAAACCAATATTCATGCTCGTCACACAAATATTTGCCCTTACTGGGATTCGAACCCGACCCGTCGTCTTCATAGGCAGGGTCACTACCCACTAAGCTAAAACGGACGTAGCTTGTCTAAAAAAAAACACCAATCTCTCGATACTAGCACTTATTAGGGTAACTTAGCCTCATAAAAGATGAACGTGATTGTAGGATTTTTATACTGTCATAACTTTTTATCATGTTTCCGTTGGACGTTGGTTAGCCTCGTGAGATCGAAGCTATTTTTACACGTTGCAGCAAATCGTATAAAAGGGATAAAAATGGAATGAGCTATAATCATGAGGCGTTATTTAATAAGGACTTAAGTGTCCTATGTAGTTTCTAGAAGATTATTTATTTTTTAAGCTTAGTATTTTTTCCAGTATTGTGTAGAAAAATAGATTCATCATTTTACTTAAGTTTCCGCGATGGATACTTCATCGAATAAAACTATCTAGTTAGACTTAGTTTATCGTGTTTTTAACCGACGATAAAATTAGGAGGTTCCCAATTCATTCAAGCGTTCCTGACCATCTCTTCCTTTGGTGCGGGTGTTCTGGCACAAGCCAGAAACGCCGGGGGGCGTCGTGGTGACATGTTCGCGATCCCATGGGGCTCCCATTAACGGCAGGGACGGAAACACCGGAGTGGTTTTAGTGGGTAGACTCCCTCCCCCTTCTCTTTAAATAGAGATGGCTGCAGGGTTTGAGTCCCACATACCCCCCATTATTATAGCTTCCCGGCTGGGGAATGCGTAAGTACATTTCCAATCCGTCAAAAAAAAAAACTAAAAAAAAGTTCCCAATTCATCGGGATCTTATATTTTTTTATGTTTGTTCCCCGATTACAGCTGGACCGATTTGGAAAATCCATTATTTATCCTTCAATCCCAGGTGGTCCCTGGGTCACAAAGTCAAGACCTGATGATGGGATCCTTGAGAAATTGGGGGAACTGTTCAATTTTTATATGCACACTTGAAGCGATACTGATTTGATGTCGGTTAGAACTTTTTAAGAAAGAAAGAAAGAAAAAGTATTTATTGTCACGCGAAAAATTATCAAGAAAAATAAAATAAAAAAATAAATGAAAACTTACAAACTAACATGTGACAATAGGCCGCAGTCTCAGCTTGTGCTGGGCTAGGCCCAGCGCTGGTTTTCAGACAGATCCCGGGAGATCGGTCGATCGCAGGCTAACAATTACCGTGCTCATAAATATTTACAATAATCTATCTATCTATCTATACATATAATAAAGCTGTAGAGGGTCGAAAGTCTGTACATTGAAGATATTAGCAAAAAAATCAGTTGAGGGGTCTTAGAATCGATAACAGAATACACTTTAACAGTTTTTAGAATTTTTGTCTGTTTGTCTGTCTGTTTATATGTAACGGCATCACGTGAAAACGAGCGAATGAATTAATGTGAGACTTTTACTAAAACGTTAAATGGATCTTCAGCCAGGCTATAGGCTATAAAAATTATAAAGATTAGGGTTCAAAGGGGGTAAAAAATGGGGTTAATCTTTGTATGGGAACTCCTTGAATCCATGAGCTAAATAAAGACTTGAAAGTTGGCAAGCATATACTTGACTGGAAAGTAAAAATAACCCCATTCAACATTTGTGAAATGTAGGGATAAAACGTGAAAAATATGGGATGAAAAATGGGTGATGAGGCGATTACAGATTAATAATGATGCGACGGCAGGGAATAACAGGTTTCGTCGCCTTGGTAATAAATAACACGTCACGGTATTCGAATATTCATCATGTTCTAACAACTGATACTCGGTGTTCCCAAGTTCAAACCCAGCGGCCGGCATGCAGTTTTTGTATTTAAGTAATAATAGTTTTAATTTTTTTTGGGATAAATAGTGATAGATTTTCAAAAACGCAGTGAATCATGAAGGTTCTAGAAAAAAATTGCGACAGCTGACAAAATTGGACGTTTCAGGAATCGCAAATATTTTTTTACGATGTAAATTAGTAATCATTGCGTTAATATTACAGATAAAGTTGCATGCATGAATGAACGTTTATTTAATTCAGAAATTACTAAGTGGTGAAAAGTACAATGGTTAAATATTTCTTCAAATGAAAAAAGTATCATGGGGCGAACGCAATATTTTTGAAGTAGATAAGTACTCTGTAGAATGTGAAAATAGGTTAAAATTAATAGATTGTCCAAATGAACTGTGCTGTATAGGTAAATTTTGTAATGATGTTAGGCATAAGGATATAATTGATAGTTTGTTTGACAGCGTGGTACTCGCTTTAAGGGAGGCAGCCGTTGCAGGTCGTGAAAATGGGCGAATTGGTTGTAAGAAACGTGTGGGTTACGTGATGGGGTGGAACCGACACGTCGGCGGGGCTCATAGGGAGGCTAGGACCAAGTTCCAATTTTGGCTGTTGTATGGTAAGCCCACGCGGGGTCCTATTTACGACGAAATGTGTCAGTCAAGGCGCATTTTTAAATCAAAATTAAAATGGTGCGAGAATCACAGTGACCAAATTAAGATGGACCGTCTTGCCGAACTACACTCCAAACATGACTTCCGGGGCTTTTGGAAAAGCACGTGCAAGCTAAATGGTAAGCCTAGCCTTCCTGTGAATGTTGGCGGCGTAAGTGATCGTAAGGAGATTGCGGACATGTTTAAGTCTCATTTTGCCGTGCAATCACCGCTTACAGAACCAGTAGTGGAGGTTCGGGTGCCCGATGCTGAGCTAGTTACTGACCAGTGTTTGCAGTTTACTCCTGAGGAAGTTGCAAAGGTGATTAAAACAATGTCCAGAGGCAAATCCCCTGGTCATGACGGGCTCAGCATTGAGCATTTGCAGCACGCCGGTCCGCACTTGCCTCGAGTTCTGGCAGGCGTGTTCAATTTATGTGTGGTGCATTCTTATTTGCCAACGGAACTGATGAGAACGGTCGTAGTGCCTATTATTAAAAATAAAACGGGAGATATTGCAGATAAGACCAACTACAGACCTATCTCATTAGCAACGGTTATTGCAAAGGTATTTGACGGTCTGCTTAACAGACATCTAAACATCCACACCAAGCTTCATGACAATCAGTTTGGGTTTAGACCCAAACTCTCTACGGAAAGCGCGATTGTCTGTCTGAAGCATGCCGTCAAATATTACACCAACCGAAACACGCCTGTTTACGCCTGCTTTCTCGACCTGTCGAAGGCATTTGATCTGGTTTCCTATCACGTATTGTGGGAAAAGCTCAAGAAGATACAACTACCCTTGGAGCTCATCCAAATATTCAAGTATTGGTATGGAAGCCAGGTCAACCACGTAAGGTGGGGGGACACGATCTCGGACGGGTACAGGTTGGAGTGTGGTGTGAGACAAGGGGGGTTGAGCTCGCCTACACTCTTTAACCTGTACGTGAATGAGTTAATTGAGGCACTCAGCCAGCGTCATGTTGGTTGTCATATTGACGGGGTATGTTTTAATAACATTAGTTATGCAGACGACATGGCGTTGCTGAGTGCGTCTGTTGGCGGTCTCCGTGAGCTCGTGGGCATTTGCGAGCAGTTTGCGATTGGTCACGGCTTAAAATATAATGCCAAAAAGAGCGAACTCATGGTTTTTAAGTCAGGGACCAAATGCCCATCGGATGTACCACCTGTATGTCTTAGCGGTGTTCCTTTGAAGCGGGTCCACCGCTTTAAATATTTGGGTCATGTGCTGTCCGATGATCTGAAAGATGACGACGATATTGAACGGGAGCGGAGAGCGTTGTCAGTCAGAGCTAACATGATAGCCCGCAGGTTCGCTCGTTGCTCAACTGGTGTGAAGATCACGCTCTTCCGTGCATATTGCACTACTTTTTACACGAGCAGCCTGTGGGTAAGTTACACAAAGAAAGCATACAACGCTCTCCGCGTTCAATACAATGACGCCTTCAGGGTACTGCTGCGGCTGCCGCGATACTGCAGTGCCTCGGGCATGTTCGCGGAGGCGCGCGTGGACTGTTTTTACAGCACCATGCGCAAGAGGGCGGCCTCTGCGGCGCGACGCGCGCGCGCCGGCGGCAGCGCCCTGCTGGCGGTCGTCGCCGACCGTATTGACTGTCCATTTATGAGACACTGGCAGTCATTGCATGCACCAGTGTCTCATATCTGGGCTAAATAAAATAAATAAATAAATAAGTTAATTAATGTATTGTATTTAGTAATTTATTTTGTCACTAACACTTAATTTAATTTAATTTAATTTATTGTAACTAACACATTATGGGTCCAGTAACCTGAAATAAATATATATTGAATTGAATTGAAAAAAACGATACCTAAAAGCTTCCAAGTTAGTACTTGGAAAGCTTTTAGGTATTTGCCGAGAATCAAGAGTTTTGCCGCCAAAAAAAGTAACGTCAGAAAAAAACTCATATTTGCCCACGCTATAGTTAGTTAGTAGTGAGTTTTTTTCTGACGTAACTTTTTTTGGCGGCAAAACTCTTGATTCGGCAAATGCATTACAGAACGTTTAAAGCTCGAGGACATGTTTACAAGGCACGAGACACTGTGGCAAAATTGCAGAAAAAAATTCAGGTCAAAAAAACTTAAAAACCAAGGTGACCAAATTTTACTTCATCATAGGTACTACACCTACCCTACCTACAGTATTTTTAAGTTAGAGTAAGTTAATGGAACATCACACACACTAAATCTTTAATAAACGCTATGAAAATGCCGCGTAGCAAGGCGGATATTTGGGGATTATTTAGTTTCATATAGGTACATATAATTGCCAAGTCTTAAGAATACAAGAACACACAAATGTTTGGTATGTATCGCTTACTTTTGTTATTTAATTATGTATATGGATTTAACGTTGTATGGTATCTCTTATTTGGGAATACTGTAGTACCTACCTACAGTATTTTTAAGTTAGAGTAAGTTAATGGAACATCACACACACTAAATCTTAAACCAAATGTTTGCAATATAATGCCGATAATCGTTGGAATGATACCAACAACGATTTTCGATTTCCTCAGAAAAGTATTTTATATTTTCTTTTGACCAAATTGTGCAATTTAAATTTAAAACAGGTGTTTTAGTGAATGTTATATTATTATATTATGATATTTGTAAAAAATATTAGTCAGAGATAAGAATATTGCCTTCAGCGCCCCCTATTACTTTCATTATGACTTCGGTTGTAATGCTTTTACTATAATGTCAGGTAACGAGGACATATTTTTCTGGGCAAACTCGGGATCTCATTAGTTTCACCGTGCGCTAACAGAGGGCTATAACGGGTATTATTTGAATAAGAGACAGAACAATAGACGGTTGGGATGACTCTCATGGAAGAGAAAAGTCGGAGAGAAAGTAGAAGCTCTCCTTGATGGAGAAATAATCGCGAACATGGTTTGGGGTGACGGAAACCGAGAAACGAAATTGCTAGTCCCCAGTTACAGAATAACCCCAAATCACTGTATGTTGGCTGATAATAATTGAGGAGCTCCGTCAATTCCTCAAAGATCTCAGAATCACCTTTGGCACTACATTAGTTGCTACTTAAACGAAATTATATCAGAATATATGTGACGTAATTTACATCATTGAGGAGTTCCATAAGTTATCTGTGGTATTCATCAACAGTTCCACTTCACCAAATGATTGGTTCAATACCTCATTGATCCCATCATCCTACAAGCTTTTTGAAAACAATAAGGCCAATCTGGAAGTATACACTTTAAAATGAAAAAAAATATGTACGAATCGGTTCATAAATGACGGAGTTCTGAGGTAACAAACATTAAAAAAAACTTATAACCTGTTTGAGAACCTCCTCCTTATTTTGAAGTCGATTAATAAGTTAAAATAGTTTCTAGGTACAATAAGTTTCATTAACAATTTTACCTACGGAGGCAAAAAAAATATTACAATTAAAATGAAATTGAGAAACATTCGTCCAAAATGAAGGACTTGAAGTGAAATTTTACTATACTGGATGTGGAGTATGTTTTTTAATAAGTTACAGCAGGATCTTAAGCGGACCTTGAAGTTCGTCTTCGGTCTCATATCAAATGACTGGGATGGAGGTGATGAAGAGGTTCTGCTTCTGAGTCTTTTTGGCCTTCCAAAGAAGTTCGGCCTTCAGGCTTCTGCCAGAGCTCACTGGTGTTCTGTGGTCCCGTATTTATCCCTTGCTGCCGCAGAAGTAATGCAGTCTTTTGAAATTTTAAGAAGGTCCCTAACTCTGGGTTTCCTTCCGTGCGAGATTTATGGAAGGATATTGCATCGATCTTACTTCCTCTTTGGTCATCGGCCGGGGCTCAAGGCTCTGTTGAAAAGAAAAGCCTTTCGCCTAGCTTCATATTGTTAGAAGGTGGCTACTTGGAAGGAGGAAAGTAGCTCTAGGCTTCTACATTCTGCCGGGGCTCCGATTTCGTGCTCGCAGCAATTGATTTTACCACTAAGAACATAATGTATGTATATTTCGAAAAAATAAAAATTTAGTAAGTGTTTTAGGGTTAGGTTGTAGCCACTTTCGTAATACATCACTCAAAATGATGCAAACGGAACCAAATTGAATGGTTTAAAAGAATACATGACTCTTATTTAAAATAACAATATTCACACAAGTATTGAAAACCATAATATAGTAATTTCACTTTCTACTCATAATATAATTGCAAACGTTTGTAAGTTTGGATGATTGTTACCTACTCAGACACCTGAAAACGGCAGAACATCTTTAGGTGACTCTTGCCCCACAGATAAATTATTATATTTTGCATTAAGACATTGAATACCATTTTAGGAATTATTACCTAACGGAAGTTGATCAAATAGGAAATGGAAGTTAATACTAAAGTTCACGCGGACGAAGTCGCGGGCAAATGGTATATAGTGCCATTTTGATATTTGTGTGTACCTAAATATGTAATGTGTGAGATTGAGTGTACTGTGCATGAGTTTTGCGTAAGTGTGTTATGTGTGTGCCTGTGTGCTGTATGTGTGTGTGTACGTGTGTATCGTGTGTATCGTAAGGAGGGATGGTATTCAAAGCTCTTTTTGAATTGCTAACAAGTAAGCTTGGACTGACCGCTTGAATGCAAAAAGCCCTATATAGGTTCTCGAAGGGATGGTGGCAGGTCGTTCCAAATCTTTGACGCAGCAAACTTGAACTCTTTGTTTTTAAAGAAAATTATTCTGTACATTTCAGTTTATTTTGCGGCCATGAATAAATTAAAATAATGGCCCATTCCATCATACATATGTCCACATAATCTGACTAATCATTTAAAAACATTACACTCCTTTTCGTAAGGCAGTCGTGTAAAAAAGGCAGTAATTCTCCTTCACTTGAGGAGGGCTTTCTTGAATAAGAAACACATTTTGTCAATGCCGCTGTACCCAAGATATATTAATACCATCTATTGTCACAGCGCAGCCAAATGGCCTGCACAGTTTTGAAAAGGAACCACCTTCGCTGCCTTCTAAACGTTTTAATCAAAGTTTCCTCCCAGTTTGGAGCCGCATAATTAATCATTGAACTACTTCTCGAAAAGACTTAATTGTTTACGAGGTTCTTACAAAGAAATCCTTGCGGCATTACAAATAAGGTCCAATTTTGAAAGGACATTAAAATTGTGAAAGCTCTTTTGAGTATTGTCCTCATTGAGTTTATTTAAATTGTGAACAATAGAAAGTTCAACCTTTGAGTTTGATTCTTATTGAATTATATATTTGGAGAGGAAATTTGGGATTGCTAGAAAGATAGATGGGGCTGGATTAATCAGATAACGTAATTTGTAAGAAATCCTAGTTGTTCATTGTGATATTCAAAATTAGATTTATTTCTCTTCATTTGAACTTTAATTTTCACTGCCTAGTTCCTGCCTGAAGAATAAATAAAAAAATGCGTTCAGACCCTCTCATACTCATACTCATTTATTAAACAATTATAAAATTCTAAATGCACTCATGCGAAGCGAAGCAATGCTACTCCCTGATGATGTTATGAAGAAAAGCATGATGAGTTACTAAAAAACCCGGCCAAGTGCGAGTCGGACTCGCGCACGAAGGGTTCCGTACCATTATCTATAAAAATATTTATTTTATTCTGTTCTTAGTATTTGTTGTTATAGCGGCAACAGAAATACACCAGCCTACATCTGTGAAAATTTCAACTGGAACTATAAGGGTATCAGTGAGATACAGCCTGGTGACAGACAGACAGTAGACAGACGGACAGCGGAGTCTTAGTAATAGGGTCCCGTTTTACTCTTTGAGTACAGAACCCTAAAAATGATAAAGTAGGTAATTCATCGCAATATTAACTATAAATGATAGCATCATAAAGCGCCATATATGATATCATCAGCTGTTTTGTCTCACAATCAATATCCTTTGTAGCAGTAAGAAATCGATTAATATTGATTAGGTATTTAGAATACAACGGATGTTGCGCCGTTATTCATCAATTGTATTTAACTGAAATTGATAGGTCTATCTAGATTCCGCAACATCTGGATGTCTATTGAAATAAATAGGCTTTTCTGATACAATTAGTGTCGAACCTAGACTTATAATAATTAAGAGAAGACGTTTAGGTAATTAGTTAGGTTTTACCCCTTCATTCATAAATGTTGACAAGTTTTGAAACAAATTTTTAAATGCTTCTTCTTCACGAATCCAATAAAATTGTTAAAGTGGCAAACAAAGACAACCGAATTTCAACGGTATTTTAACTACCGTTTGACGGATATTTATGAATGAGGACATTCGTTATTATTTTGTGAATTCACAAAATGACTTCAACTTGCTTTTGTAATGGTAAATAACATTTTCTGCTGGTAAATAAAAAGTAAGGGCAGTTATATACTTATCTGATTTAAAATTGGTATTCGATTGTTTTTTAACTTCTGTATTAGTTTGATTGAAACTATGACTTCTTTCACCTCTTCTCAGTTACAGCAACAAATATGAAAAACCGGCCAAGTGCGAGTTGGACTTGCGCACGAAGGGTTCCGTACCATTATCTATAAAAAAGGCAAATGATCACGTTTCTTGTATGGGAGCCCCCCTTAAAAATATATGTTATTTTGTTTTTAGTATTTGTTGTTATAGCGGCCACAGAAACACATAATCTGTGAAAATTTCAACTCTCTAGCTATCACGGTTCTTGAGATACAGCCTGGTGACAGATTATCTATAAAAACGGCAAAAAAAATCACGTTTTTTGTATGGGAACCCCCTTTAAAAAAAAAATATTATGTTTTTAGTATTTGTTGTTATAGCGGCAGCAGAAATACATAATCTGTGAAAATTTCAACTCTCTAGCTATCACGGTTCTTGAGATACAGCCTGGTGACAGACAGACGGACGGACAGCGAAGTCTTAGTAATAGGGTCCCGTTTTACTCTTTGAGTACGGAACCCTAAAAACTGTCCAAATTAGGTTCATATGTAGTCCATTTTCTCTCGTGCATGATATCTCGGACATATACAGTACACAGCTGTGAAATTTATATTACTCTTAGAGAGGTAGGATACGGCGGAATATTTAAATATTTTCATTTCGCTCATATTTGAAGCAGCGAAGCCAAAAAGGGTAAGTGCTTTGTACTTGCTCTGTAGGAAAATGTACTTATTTAAACCTTAATGCAGAAATATTACAATAAAAGTACAATTGGCGGACTTAATGCCTTCAGGCATTCTTTACCAGTCAACCAAATCAATTAATTACTTACATTGATATAAATACATATTTAATGCATGCAATATAGACTTACTGATATACAGTGTGTTACCGGCTTGCGGGCTTTTTTTTTAATAGGATTATATAACGTACTTCTTTAACTTAACCATGACCTTAATTAAATTAAATAACTAAAATTCCGACTTCTTAAATATTCAAACAAAATTTAAATTGCCAGCAATGTAGAGCGAAGTAAATTGACAAGTTAGTGTAAATGACAGACTTCATACTTTGTTTAGTACGACGTCATACACCTTCGGATTTTGGAAATTTAATTGTGCAGTTAATTTACATAGTTATGATTTGCTAATACGTGCAAACGATTGTTAATGAAGCATTATTAGCAGCACTCTCCTTTAATAAAAACCCGGGTCGTAGACACACACTGTATATAATTGTATGTACCCGTACAAAGATATCACGAAGACCATCAATCTTAAATAGTTTGATGCTTTAGTACTTACGCAACTTGAGTTTAAGGGAGAATTTGCTCTGAGCTTGCCTGACGGTCATTCCACAGACGAATAGCCTGAACAGCGAAGGAATTTAGGTAAAGTAGAATTTGGTGTAGTGTTCCTGGTATTATGTAAGGTCTACCCCACTAAGGATGCGCAGTGTTCAGTTGAGAGTGCGTGATCTGCACTTGTCTTCCGCTGGTAGTTTTTCTGGAGACGCCAGTGTCTATTGACTAATGTGTCTGGGTCATTGTCAGATTTAGGTTCGCGTCTCTTCGGTGGACATTGCCAAAGTTAAAGGCTATAAAGCCTAATTTTTGGTTGAACTCTGAATCCGCATAAACGGCGTTGCCCCTTCTATAATTATCTTTCTTCTTATTTAAGAGCTAGGCTCTTGTCGGTGGAGTAATTTCCAACTTGTTCTACATTCTGCCTTTCTTTTTATTTATCTGTACGATGAAGCGTTTATTTTCTCATTTATTTGCTCCATGTAAGATATCCTCGGCCTTTCCCTTTTTCTTTTCCCTTCTATTTTTCCCTCTATTATTGTTTTCATCCGGTCGTCGTGGCGTAACATGTGTCCTATAATTTTTCCTCTCCTGTTTTCAATCATTTCTATCAGATTTATTTTTTCATTGACTAAATCCAGAACCTCCTCATTAGTTTTCTTTTCCGTCCAACTGACCCTTTCTAACCTCCTCCAACACCACATTTCAAACGCCGCCAGTCTCCCTCTGTCCCGTTGCGTCATGATCCGCGTTTCGCAGCCGTAGAGTGCTATGCTCCAGATGTACACTTTAACCAGTTTCTTCTAGTGCGACTTGCTATTCTGGCAGTGAGTAAATGCCTTTTCGAATTAAAAGCTTTCTTTGCCATGGCTATCCTGGAAATAATATCAGGTGTACATCTAGAATCATCCGTAACAACGCTGCCTAGATATCGGAATGACTTGACTTGCTCAATTAATTTATTACCCAAGAAAATCGAACTATTAAATTTTCTTTTTGACACAACTAGAGTTTTCGTTTTGTTTACGTAAATTTTGAGACCAGATTCTGAAAAAGTAGCATCCATATCATTCAGCATTGCTTGGAGTTCTTTTACATTTTCAGCAACTGCCGCTATATCGTCTGCAAACCTTATAAACTTAATTTTTTCTCCATTTATTTTGACCCCTCCTGTATTTGACCCCGTTATCTTCCTAATCGTATTTTCGATAAATAAATTAAAAATCAGCGGCGAAAGTGGGCATCCTTGACGAACACCTTGACGAATCTTTGCGCTTCCTTTCTGTTCTCCGACTACTATTATTGTATCTTTAATTATAGGCATGTGATAAAAAACATATTATATGTAAACGTACGCCCTTAACTATTGACCACCGTAAAGATGATTTTTGTTTTTTTGACTGACAATGACCCGTCTACTCACCTTCAGGCATTTTTTTACTGAACATTATTTTACTGCCTTAAATTTCATTTCACTCGTTTAATAATAAACATTTGTTTAGCGTGTGAGCATGTCAAAATACCCCTTCAGTTGGATTTTTTATCAACATTCACTTTTTTTAACGGTGACAATATTAGTTGGACTGGCTCAAACATTCCTGGTGAATCTAATTTCCCATAGGACCCAAAGCTGACAAAAAGTTAAAAAAATTGAACAAGAGTTGGTCTTATACGCGCCATAATTTACATTTTGTTTTTGTTACATCACGCAAAGTTGACGAAGGTACCTAAAGTCTAATTTATGAACAAGGCGACAAGTTGGGCGTAGTAGTGAGTCAGTATGTATATTATTAACATATTGTTTGTTACTAACATATTATATGGAGCCATGCTCTGAAATAAATGATTATTATTATTATTTTTTTAATCTTATTATTATCTCTTTCTTACACAGTCTAATCGCGTTCAATATGTTTCACGCGCTAGTCCAGAGAGGTAAACACGTAACGTTACGTAGGTAATCGACTATAGCCGCACTTCTGTTCTCTAACTCGGCGCGAGTTAAAGCGAACGCGAAACAGGTTGAAATATCGCTGGAATTGGAAACAGCAGACAAAAATAGATCTCTTGCTCTGCGTATTTTCATAAAGCAAACTCTAGTGACACATATGAATAGATACAGTCCGCATCATATAGATAGCAGCAGCCAAATTAGCCCAATATATCATAAGATCCGTAACACATCCTTACTTCTACAGTAATAGAGATGTGTTGCGATGTTTGTTGTAGGTAGGTACCTTGTTTTACCGACAAATGTTCCATCGAATGTAATTCTCGCAAAATTTTCATTTCATCGAAAACCATTTTTTCAGAATTAGTTAATTTTCAGGATTGTCACTCATAAAACAAACCTAATGGGTTCTACCGAATGACCTTATAGCGGTACCTAAAAAGTTAACGGTTTCTGAGTAACAAAAATTCGATGAAATGAAAATTCGTTGAAGCGGTGCATTCGGTGAAACGTTTGTCGGTGAAATAAAGGGACACCGTTCCGATATATTAAGCTACTTTTGCTGACACTGACTATATGACGCGGACTGTACCTACACTAGTTTTCCGGAAAAAACAAGAGCGCAAAAACGGCTCGCTTTCAGAATGTGCCGTTAGTTTTTCAGAGAATATCCACATGGACGGCTGGCGCAAAAACCAATGAAAAGCCTACAGAATCCACCAATAATTCTTGCAACACGTGTTCCGAAAGCCCTATGCTAAAACTGAAGCAGTTAAATTAATTTACGCGAAACGAAACGTCCCAGTCGGCGTTGTGGTTGCGGTCGTGTCGTGTGTGGGGGCCTTTAGGAAGGTCTAATCGACGAATTTAAATTTAATTTACTGGGGCTGGACCTTGATGTTATTTTAAGTAGGGCTTTTTGAATGCCAAGGCCGAAGAAAATTAAATAAATGGGTCTATTTGATTTACCATATTAAATTGATATTACATTTATATTTGGAGCGCGTGCATAAACGCGCATAGCATAACGTTTCAGACAGAGTGCGTGAACCTAATCTTAATTTGATTTCAATGGAATACGTTTAGTCTCATAGACTCAAAGTAATTGCTCCATTCGTCAAGCCTAATTAGGGTAATGTTAGCTTAGTTGCCTATTATGACACAAAGGCACGCATTTGATATGATTTGCCAGTTTCATTATAATTAGCAGGGCTAACATAATTTTTACTATTAATTGCAGTACGCGGCACAAACGTTTGCGTGTCTGAAGTTAGCCTCGAGTCGCCTCCTGCATACCCGTCCGACCCCTCTGACACCTGTGCGGCTTTTAATATTGTGTGTTAATAAAAACCTAATCAAATAATATTAGCTAGGTTTTCATTTGTCAGTCAGGTGAAACTTTTGTCAATGCTGTGTTGTCCATATAACAGTTCATACCGCAAACGAAAATTGTACAAGATTCAGTCTCGTAAAATATGGACGAGATCTCGCGAGATCGAGATTGCATTCCATAGTCGCAACGTTAGTTCTTCTACCCCCCCCCCCCCCCTACTCCCCCCAGTCTCAGAAACCACATGTCCCAATTTAAAGACAACCGAATGTTTATAAATTATTATACTCTACACGAGAAATCTTAAAATCATAAAGGCAGCTGAGTAAACGCACACTAAACGACTAGTTAAATAAATATGTGGACATTATTCGCTACGAGTGAACGTTTATCTAGCAGACCTTAATGTCAGCAGGTTTTAAAGTATCTTTGAGTGGGTTCGAGTGGGAGCTTCGAGTATTACAGGTACCTAATACTTAGTCAAATACTCATCATGATTGTCAGCATACGCAGAGAATAATTAAAAAAATGGCGGGCCAAAATTCCGATTATCGATCTAGTTTTATTGAGCATTGTTTGAAAATCAGATAGTTCTAAACTTTACTGATATCCAATTGATATTAAATATATTCCAGTAAAAAAAAACAAATACCTACCTGCTGCAGGAAAACCCGTTATTTTAGTTTCTTTTTCTAGTTTCCGTTTTTTAGTTTCTTTGCACAGTAAACTAACCATTAAATACGAAGTACTCACCAAAAACCTGTTACACCGAATACTAGGTATTTCTCGTAAATCAAGTACCAGTTCCTTCGGTCAGTTCATTGAATCGTGACTGATGTGCGGTCACCGGCTTGGAAAAGGGTTCAGGTTCGATCCCGACAGAATAATTATTTACGTAGAAAAGATTCTGAGTTATTGTGGCGGATTTACAAGTGTTTAATGGCGTTAAAAGGCTTTAGTGTGGCTTGTTATTAAACTAGTATCTGCCCGCGAATCCGACCGCTTGGAACTCGCTTATATCGTAGCTCCATACAAACGTTCAACCCCCATTTCAGCCCCTTAAGGGATTACTTCCGGGATAAAAACTATCCTATGTCCTTCCCCGGAACTTAAACTATCTGTACTAGTATACCAAATTTCATCTAAATCGGTTCAGCGGTTTAAGCGTGAAGAGGTAACAGACAGACAGACAGACATACTCGCATTTATATATTAAGTATAGATTGAATCAACGGAAGTTAAGAGAAGAAGCCTAGTTGTTAATGCGGTTTTGCCCGGGTATTAGAAATAATATAAGGATGAAACATAACACTTAACAGTTTTCGCCTTATTACAATGGAATAAGGTGCAAAAGTGTAAACATATTTTTGGCGTCGACTGTACGTATGTCCATCGTGAAGGTCCATTCTATAGAATTATTGTAATCGGATGCGTAGTTCCGGAGATTTCCCTCTACATACGAACTTGTCATGTCATGTTTAGTGTTATCATGGTAAATGAGAAATGTATTGTTTTATTAATAAAAAAACAAGTTATAACTAAGAGAAAAAAACTTATTAACAAGAGTTCTGGGACTCTTGTCCCATCACGCAGGCAGCATTCCCACGCTGAATTGCGATTGCGATTGTTTGCGCGAGAAAGCTGCCGGCGCGAGGGTCACCTGTTGCCTCGCTCAACCTTTTGCTGAGCTCCCTGTGGAGCTCCAGCGCACCCTTACCCCAACGACCTAGTGCCTCGACGCTGAAAGCAAAGAACTGATATTGGGCGCCGAGACAGCTGTATTTTGAGACCTTTTCTGGACTTAAACCATCTTCAGCAGTTTATATGTAAGCATGGCTACATAAATACCGACCGACAAATTTTCGCATTTATAAGCGGGTGCGTTTCGCGTAGACATTCTTGTTACTTAGCGGTAAAACTACGGGATCGGATTCTTGGCAGTAAATGTGAGAATACTTTACATTTTATTGAGATACGTTGCTTATAAACGTAACTACTTTATTTGAATATTTGGTTAGAAAATCCTTATTTACTTCTAGCTTCGGTTTATTTCCTGCTTCAGAGCACGTATTAGGTATCCCAGGCTTTTTAATTTCATGCACACATAACATTCCCTTCCTAGTATTCCATATTACTTTGAAATAATATAACGGGTGGAAGGGAACGGTGGACGCTCCCACAAAATGAGGGATTATTTTACTGTATTTGCGTGAATCAACTTTTTCTGTCACTGGGTGCCATGGTTGACTGCTGGGTCATTTTTTAAACTGCCATTTTAAATCCATAGGTTTTCCTATATGATGGACTATCTTGTAAGCATGTTGTGACATTTTTACTATGAGACTTATTGTTTCCTGCAGGTCGATCACGTAACGCATTGTACGCGCGTCAGGTAGATCTAAATGTCACTTTTTATATGGAAAAATGACAGTTAAATTGTTCTAATGCGCGTTCGTAACGTTACGTGATTACCCCTATGGTTAAGGGGACAAAATAGCATCAAGAAATAGTCGTTCGACCCAATAAAGTTAACTCCAGAGCTGTTTATGACTAGTTAAATTAATTCACATATGCGCTGGATGCGGGTGGCGAAGGACCGGTCAATTTGGCACTCCATGGAGGCCTATGTTCAGCAGTGGACGTCTTTCGGCTGATATGATGATGATGATGACATATAATAATGCAAGTTAGCCCAGTCTGGCTACGAAGCGACTTTCTTTTGTGGGACAGCAGCTTTACATTTTGACAAGATCAGCACCTCGCTCAATCCAACACTGTGTCTGTTGCATACTTAGGGTGGGTTCCATCAAACTATTTGTTTATAAATCTTAAGCGGTGTTCCTTGAAATGTGAATGTATGATAAGTTTGTCAAGTAATGGAATGTATGATAAGTTTGTCAAGTAATGGAATGTATGATAAGTTTGCCAAGTAAAATAATGTTAGTTAAATAAAATAAGTTTGTCAAGTAACGGAATGAAAGCTGCCAGCGCTATTTTTAATGCTGAACGGTCTGCATTCGTAAGTGGATGCAACTCACCCTTAGCAAATTAATTATGACCAATTGCATCGAAAATATTTACTTTGATGCTTGTTTTGTAACTATATTTGTTCCTATAACAACAATGATTAACGTCTTTTATCAAAGTTAATTTCCAGGAATGGCCTTTGTTGAATGCCATCCGGTATAAGCTAATTAATTCTTAGTACTGAACAATATCAAAATATTCTTGCTCTCCTAGCTTATTAAAATTCAGGGAAGACTCCTTACTTAAACCTTCTCACCTGTATGGTTTAGTGAACTTGATTCTAAGAATACTAATTGGTCATATTTGCGTAATTAATAAATTTTATAATGAAATTGGATAGACAGGACAAAAGAAAAACATTTCATAAATTTTTACTAAATACCTACCTACGAAATATCGTCAGGCTTCCAGGCCACTCGAAAAAAGTATTACCGAAAGAATATTCTTACATTTTAAAGTAAATGTCCACACGTTTTTTGCCATAAAACCCTCCAGTGAACCGTGTTGGTACGGTCGCCAGTATTGTATGGAATACGCTGTATATACAAGCTCAATTTACTCCCGTACGGCAGAAACCGTGCCGTGTGCAAACCCTCATAGAATAATAACATTTAACTTAATTCACCAAAGGTCAAAAAGGGCAATTTTATCCGAGCATCAAGATAACTTCAGGCTTGTTTAATTCTATGCAAACCTTTGTTGATGCAAACCAACAAATCGCATATCGTAATTAATTACTTGAAGTTAGCCTTGTGACTCGGATCCATATTGATACAATTACATTTATAGTTTAACGCAATTAGAACCCCGATTGTTTGAATCATAAGTATTAGAATGGTGTCGTATGTTCGTGTACTAAACTCGTCTTTGCTTACAGGTATAACTGTTGAATGAGAAACTTGGTAAGCCACATGGCCCTAAGATCGGTCAGGAGATACCTAAGAACACGTTTTAACACCGCGTTTACAGTACAAACACAAAAAACACACGGACGGGGGCGCAGGGAACTGTTATTTGGTTTATATTGCATGGGACCAACTCAACTGGGAAAGTACCTACTTCCATCTTACTATCTATCTTGTACACAGTGAACAATAAAGTATTAGACCGCTTTAGCCTAGTTGGTAGTGACCCTGCCTACGAAGCAAGAGGTCCTGGGTTCGAATCCCGGTAAGGGCATTTATTTGTGTGATGAGCACGAATATTTGTACCTGAGTCATGGATGTTTTCTATGTATTTAAGTATTTATTTTTCTATATAATTATCTATATCGTCGTCTAGTACCCATAGTACAAGCTTTGCTTAGTTTGGGACTAGGTTGATTTGTGTAAGATTGTCCGCAAATATTTATTATTTATTTATTTATATTATATACAGAATACCGCAGCCCTAACACTACTACCACATTAGTAAAACGAATCCGTACACACATCCAATATGACGCACTTACACGCATCGACACGCGTCGATAAAATATACCTACTAGCGTAGTAGTGCTGGAAGGCGCGGCGACCAGGTGGACTGATGGCCTTATAAATTTAAAAACTAATTACTGAGGCGACATAACAGCGTGGCTCCGTTGTGTCGTCAAGTCCGGTGTAGAATTCGGTAGGTTGCCCCGGAACCGCCGAAACACGACACTCTCGGCCAGAAGTCTGCACACGCGATGGTCTCCTGCAGCGGCCGCGTCACGCGCACCACAAACGAGCTGAAGCGCACGTAGTGGCGCGAACGCAGCTGTTAAGGTCGCGGGAGTCCGCTGGATGCGGGTGGCGCAGGACCGGTCACTTTGGCACTCCTTGGGGGAGGCCTTTGTCCAGCAGTGGACGTCTTTCGGCTGATATGATGATGATGATGAAGCGTAGTACGGCGTAATCGACGGTACATCAGTCTGCGTGCCGCGTATGTGCTGCGTAGGACTCGTTTTCAATGGAGCGCAAATGTAAAAAGGTCCTGAGAGATTCTAGTTGAGATACTTACTACTTTAGTTGCTATATTTACTGGCTACAGTCGGACTCATAAGTTGCTGAACACCTAAGTACCTTGTCGTTTTCACTCGTTTGATTTTGTAGAACACCGAGTGCCAGTCATTTTTCAAAAAAACATTTTTATTAATTTAAGAGTCCGCAGTAAGCTTGGACGAATTTCACTTTCCCATACAAACGGAGTTTCGTTCTCATTTTGGAACTACGTGTTGGATTGTAACGAAACTTTGCAACAATAACATGAGGTATATCTAGTTTTGTCATTAGTTAATATGGCTCCAGTTTATAAAACAAACGAAATACAGCAAAAACAGGTTTTGTATGAAAAACTTGAATTTGCTGTATTTATGTACTGGTATCTGAAGCTACATAAACTAATTACAGACCTGGATCGTACTTAAATAACTTATTCTAAGTAAACTAGCTAGTCGTTTTAAAATGAGAGCGTAACTACGTTTGTATGGAGAACCGAGCTTACTGCTGACTCTTAATACACATTGAAGGTAGGGTACAGCCTAGTGCAAAACTATGTATCAATTTATTCTACTCATAAATATGTACATAAGAGCGATGGTACCACAGATGTATGAATATAAGGAGATCGGAAATACCGGCCTATTTGTATAGAGTACCTACGCCTGTCGCAAGTTTATTAACCCACACAACACCCAAGTAATTGACAAGACAAAGCACGCACACATCTAAAACACACACATTTGTATACCTACACGCTTATTTGACAATAAACGCGCATCATATCAGGGATTTTGGGAAAAAACGTAATATTATCTGTGATCAGCACGCGTCCACAGTTATGGCAGAGTATGCCCATTGAGCTAACAGCTGCGACACGGCCGCCGGCGGCTTGTCCTCTCTCTAGTATTCTATGCTCTGAGGATGGGACATATTTATGTGTAAGTTGTATGCACCTATATTATTATTATTATTTTAGCCCAGTGGGTAGTGACTCTGCCTACGAAGCTGGAGGTCCCGGGTTCGAATCCCGGTCAGGGCATTTATTTGTGTGTTTATCACGAATATTTGTTCCTGAGTTATGGATGTTATATATTATGTATATAAGTATCTATATGTATTTATCTATTATATATAGCATCGCCTAGTACCCACAACACAAGCCTTACTGAGCTTACCGTGGGCCTAGGTTGATTTGTGTAAGATTGTCCCATAATATTTATTTATTTATTTATTTTTACAGTCGACTGTAGGTACTCGGAATTTGTGTAGCAATGCATTTTGAAGTAGGTAGAAACTGTTTGAAATTGGGTTGGCGTGTGCACCATTTGTCCTGGATTTCAACAAAGGGAAATCAGCTACAATTTGGACAGTTAGGAGTAGTTTGTTTGCATAATGGCAATTGATTTATCTTTTGGTTGTAAGCGTTTGTGTCAGCACGAATGAATAGTGTTTACTACATATAAAGAGGTAAATGTATGTTTCTAGCTTTGTATGTATGGTGATAATTAAGTTTGTATTTAAAATTACTCATTTTTTTTACCGATATTTTTTTTTGTTGAGGTGTGCATTATAAAGATTATTTTTATTGTATTATATTGAGGACTAGCTGCCCAATCGGCTTTGCGCATGTATTATACACCGTGCCCCTTAATAGCCCGAAAGATTTAAACCACGTATTTTTGACGACAATACGAGTACATAATGTTATATCAACATGGGTCTAATTATGTGTCTTAATTAAATTACTATTTCAGTACAAATTAAATCATATTAATTGCCCGCTTCTTTGTGAACAAATCTTTAGTTGAGAAACTCAAGTTGAAGGACAGAGAGCGAGCATAACACTTCACGAATCGCTCCGGAATCATACGACGTACGGCAAATGCCGTGACTTGTGTTCCATGACAAGAAGTGTCAAGTTATTTTGCTCAAGCCTTTAGGGTGTGTTAGACTGGAGATTTTTCAACTTTTGATTTGTTTTAAATAATTAATATCTCCTTAATAATGAGTTTTTGGACGATATGTTACATAACTTTATACTCTAATTAGGCTCTAGTATCGTTAGCTTATCTTTCGGGTTATTCACGGGCACGGTATATAGAACGCAAGCGAAGCCACGGAATGAAATACACTCAAGAGCAAAAGTTTCGGGTCACCCTAAATTAAATAACCGCAATAGGTTTTCTTTAAATATTTTACACTAGTCTTATTTTACATATTATATTATTCTTGACGATAAAAATTACGATCTTTGCGATATCTCAGTCCGTTAACGTTGTTTTTTTCACGAGTCTGATTAAAACCTGATAACATGTTTTTTTTTTACTGTTATTTCTGCAGTAAAGATGTAGAATTTAATAAAGATCATGACAGGATTAAAAAACTGTACCTACAACCTTGCACTCCGTTTCAGCTTGGGCAAAAATTATTTCATAGTCTGGATGTCCAGTTGTCTGTCTGTCCGGCTGTTCTTCGCTACAGGTTGCATTTCTCAATCGATTGTCGTGGAATTTTGTGAGCAAGTTCAATAATTATATCGATTTTTTTTGACGAATCTATTTTACTAAATTAAAAAAAGAATTTTTGAAAACAAGACAGTTTCGCGATTTTTACAGCTTGCAGAGCCACTAGCAATATTAGTTTAGATATGACCGATGTCAAAAACATTATCAAATTACGCTCCTGTAAAATCGATTTGATCGTACCGGAAGGCGCGGCGTGGGTAGCCCGGCCCCCCCACAAGGTGGACTGATGACCTGGTAAAGGTCGCGGGAGTCCGCTGGATGCGTGTGGCGCAGGACTGGTCACTTTGGCACTCATTGGAGGAGGCCTATGTCCAGCAGTGGACGTCTTTCGGCTGATATTATGATGATGAAAATCGATTCTGTAATGTTAAACCTACTAAACAACCTAAACAAGTTGGTGAGCAACTCAACTAAGCATTCAACTGGCTCAAAACTGAATCCATTTTAAACGGACTTAACTTCGGTTGGAGTTCGTGAGTTTCACAACGTTCAAAGGAAAAACAAAGTTACTAGCTTCATATGTCTGAGTTTCATTGGTCCAGTCACCAGTAGATATTAGTTATAGTAACTGCCCTAACAATGCGGGCAATTTGACTATCCATGGCATCCACTTGGCATCCATATTGAGTTGAGTGACGTATTTAGAGGTGTGGCTATCTCAAATCGATTGTCGTGATAAACGATTATGATTGACGATGGCTAAGAATTTAAATCGATTGTATGCTTTTATACAGTTTAATTTGAAACTAAACAGGAAGTTTTAAGCAGCTTAAAAACCTGCTGCAAATACAATAACAATTGTAAATGTAAGTAATATACCCATTGTTTCACTTATAATTATTTATCCATAAGGAATAACTCAAATGACAACCGATTCTAAACGAATAATATTAAAAAGAAAAAATCGCAAAACGTAAAGGTCTACATATCGGATTTTAATACGAAATATTTCACTTCATATGCTAGAAAAAAATAAAGCGGAAAAAATCATTTAATATACGTGGCGTTCTATGTAGTTTTTTTAGTTCAAAAGCGATTGAATCTTTTATTTTTAATTTCGCTGAACAATTACTACCTACTAGTACCTATATGAATAGAAACGTGTCAGATATATCATGCACGCTTTGATGTCGCAAATATTGATGCTGGTAACGGTAAAGAATAAAGCTTGTAATAACATAATCTATCGGGAATTTACAAAATGTAAATATTTACAGTATTCAGAGTGCCTCGATTAACCAAATTCGTAAATAATAGGAATTTGTTTCATAGTTTTATGTCCTAATCGTAAATGAGTTTTAGAACTTTCTTGCTATATGACGCAGAGACTACTGTGACCTCTAAACTTGCTTCAAAGTCGTGAAACGTATTCGTAATTTATCAGGCATTATTATTTCACGCACCAGGTGTTCCAGAATCCTGAAAAAAAGGTTCTACAACATGAAATATGAAGGTGATTATTGCAGAATTATGTATTTCTCCACGCATAGTCAAACTAAGCTAGGTGAGCTACGATAGCAATAGGACGACAAAGTTTTCAAATAAATCTTAGACATAAAAAAAAAACTAAAAGATTAAACGATCGCTACTAAAATCTAAAAAGCTTTATCTTAACGATGCGGTAGATCGCAACAGTAAAAATAAATTATTCTTACATTACCAATTACTAAAACCTACCAAAATACTCGGGAAACGTCATGACTTGATGTCCTATGGCCCCTAGATGGGCCGGGAGGGCTTCCATAGTGCTTCGCCATCGCGTTCTGTCCTGGGTTA
Source organism: Epinotia brunnichana (assembly GCA_963854355.1). Lineage (NCBI taxonomy): Eukaryota > Metazoa > Arthropoda > Insecta > Lepidoptera > Tortricidae > Epinotia > Epinotia brunnichana. Next base: position 4,854,400 of record OY977949.1, on the reverse strand, counting down.
TTACGCGCTTCGCCTCGGACCACACGTCAGCCCGATTACCTTCAGTTCCGCTGCCACTGAACTTCTCCATGTGCGCTTCGGCCAGCCACGTTTCCTCTTCCCTGGCGGTGTCCATTCCAGGGCTTGCCTTGAGATTCGGTTGGGAGCTCTTCTTAGAGTGTGACCGATCCAAGTCCACTTGCGGCGTTTAATTTGGTGAGCGATTGGCGTTTCGGAACAGGTATCCCAGAGTTCTTCGTTGGAGGTCTTTTCGGGCCAGTTAATACCGGCGATCTGCCTAAGGCATAGGTTGATGTCCTCTTCCGTTCCTCTAGTTTGCGACACGACGCTCTCAAGGTAGGTAAACTTCTGTACGCGCTCTATAGGTTCCGAGCCTAGTAACAGTGGTGATGATTTCCTACCTTCAGTACGCATACGTCATACTACAACTTATAGTTGCAATTTCAATAAAATAAGTCTCTGTCAAAAATTTCATTTTTGGTTCAAGCTTTTATTGCCGACTGTACTTTTCTGTATACCATCATCAACTTCGCATTGAGACGATTCTAACGAGCCCAAACTCGATGGAGTTGTGTCGTTTTATTGCGGAGTTCCTAAGGCCACCTTCGAGCTCCAGCATCAGATCAGCTCCAAGTTATCATAATATTGCATTGTCATGCGATATACATATGCTTGCAAAATTTCATCTCAATTGGATAACGGGAAGTGACTGAAAAATGGATTGCAAATTTTGATGGACAACTTACACACCTAGTTATTTACATAATAACATACATACGAACAGTGCAAGTTAATATAAAGCTTGTAAAATGGACGCTAATTGGCCGTACAAAATGGCGGCAGCACTTATTCCTATTTCTCTACAAACAGAGTTGTACCTTAACATAGATAGAGATAGAGATAGATTTAGATTTACATTTAGTTTTCTTATTCTAGTTATGTTTTCATTAATATGTTTAGCACTCCATAGCACTTAATTACACGTGACCACCTGCGTCTTAAATATAAACATGTAAACCCGAAGCGAATCACTGGCTTTCAAGTCACAGGCTAGTCCTATTTTGAAAGTCAGAGGCTCATACTCTGGTACCACTGTTAATCTTTCACAACAACCTACTGTATAATAACCACTACTACAACAAAGAGTCCTACATGTATCTAGGTTAAGAAAGTAAGCAATAAAGATTATTATTATTATTATCCTCTTCATTTATTTTCATTCTTGGATTAGGTTTTTTACAATATGAATATAAAAGTACAATAAATATACAAAACATACAAAATAAAAACACATTATAAAAAACCTAACCTAGGGTGCCACCGGCAGCGAGGCAGGGCCTAAGCTACCGGTGGTCAGGGCGACAGAGACAGGAACCTCCGGACTATCCGCGCAGTATCCAGGAGTACCGCCTTCTGTATCTGACCCTTGATCCATCCATCTAGCGAGAGTCTCTTAAGGTGACGGTCGAGACTCTTCGCTATTAAACCGTTTGCCGAAACGACTATCGGGACAATGATCGTCGAATCAACATTCCACATGGCGGTCACCTCGTGAGCCAGGTCTAGGTACTTGCTGGCTTTGTCCTTCTCGGCCTTCACGAGGTTCTCGTCATGGGGGATGGTGATGTCGACGAGCACTGCCTGGCGTTTCGATCGATCTGTCAGCACGATATCAGGCCTATTGGCAAGAATAGTCCTGTCTGTGATGACAGATCGATCCCAATAGAGCGTGGCACGATCATTTTCGAGAACTGGCGCAGGTGTGTACTTATAATAAGGCACTTCGGAGACCACAAGACCGTATAGAAGAGCAAGTTGCTGGTGAACAATTCTGGCTACAAGGTTATGTCTGTGCAAGTACTCGCCGTTAGCAAGATGACCACAACCAGAGATAATATGCCTGAGTGACTCTCCGGGACGGCGGCATGCCCGACAAATGTCGACCGTACCGTCCTTCAGGATATACCTCCGGTAATTGTTCGTCATGATAACTTCGTCCGCAATTGCACAGACAAAACCTTCGGTTTCCCCGAAGAGATCCCCGAAACGTAGCCAGTTCACCGACGCGAGCAGATCCACATCGGGCCCTGTGAGGGCCTTGCAGAACCGCCCATAAAGCTCCTTGCTCCTCCACACCGCCCTGCGGTCCTCGGCGCTCATTATTTTAAGTCTGCGCCAGTTCTTGTTTGCCAAGGAGAGCGGGGTGAAGTTTCCGTCTACTGCCACTACGTCACGATGCATCCCACACTCGTTGTTTAGGAAATAATCCCTGAGACTGTACACCTCGCGGTTGTGGAGGTCTTTGGCATTTAAAAAACCGCGACCTCCACACTTCCGCGAGATGTACAGCCTCATAACAGACGAGCGTGGATGTAGCATGCGATGCGCAGTAAGCAGTACACGAACTCTTCGGTCCAGGGCATCCAGCTCAGTCTGAGTCCATCTTAGTACGCCAAAGGAGTAAGTAAGCAAGGGCATCACCCAGGCATTGAAGGCGCGCACCTTGTTGCCGCCGGACAAAAGACTATTAAGTACTTTTGTCAGGCGACAAAAGAAACGCTCCTTCACCGCCCGCTTTACACCCTCACCCTCAATACCCAATGACTGTGACATACCAAGATACTTATAGGTTTCTGCTTCGGAGATAGATTTGAGGGACATTGTCTCAGAGAGTTGTAAATTTGTTGAATTTACAACTCTACCCCGCTGTACATGTATAACCGCACACTTATCGACACCAAATTCCATTTTGATGGCGCTACTGAAGACTTCTGTTGTTTTCAGTAGTTCCAACAGGTCATGTCTATTCGGTGCAAATAGCTTGAGGTCATCCATATAGAGCAGATGAGAAATGACCTCACCCTCTCTCCGAAGCCGGCAACCTAGCCCTGAATCCTTCAGCAGGGTGCTGAGTGGATTCAGCGCTAGGCAGAACCACAGAGGACTCAGGCTGTCGCCCTGGAAGATTCCACGTTCAATCCTTATAGAGTCCTGCGGGCCAGAGGGGCCATCTCCTCCCCCCGGTTGACGAAGAACTGTGGCCCACTGCCCCATGCAAGCGCCTAAGAAGGATCTTAGAACTGCATCAACTTTATACAGCTCCAAGATCCTCCTCAGCCATGAATGAGGCACCGAATCGTAGGCTTTCTTGTAGTCAATCCAGGCGGCCGAGAGGGCCCCTTTGTTTCGCCGGACTCGTTGGCAAATGGTCATGTCTATGAGGAGGAGCTCTTTAGTACCACGAGACCCAACCCTACCCTTATTATTATTATTATTACCTACAGTTTGATGCTAGCTGTCCAACTGTCTTCCACAGGCATCTATCTATAAGTGGCCACTTATAGATAGATCCGCACCATATCATAGATTTTGCTGGGCTTTAAACCAGTCGTTTCATCTCGTTGTCTACCTCGTGTCCTGCCCTGCTATTCTGTAACTTGTTTTAACCTCACCTCACCGTTCAACCACTAATGGGCATTTCTCAGGAGTGGCTCTTTTTCGTGTCTAGGGTCAAAAAATTTTCAAATAGTCGTTTGAAAATTTTCAATAAAATCACACATATACTCGTACTTCAGCATCTTTGATACCTGGACAGCTATTAAGATATTCTGTAGATATTCATATGATTGAAGAAAAAAATTCATTGGGCCCAAATTGACGTTCAGTGGAAGCGTCCGCTACCCAAGTTGGTTTAAACAAATAAGTTTCTGTCTAAAATTTCATTTTTGGTACAAGCTTTTACTGCCGACTGTACTTTTCTGCATACCATCAACAAGAACTCATTGAGACAATTCTAACGAGCCCAAACTCGATGGGGTTGTGTCGTTTTATTGCGGAGTTCCTATGGCCAACTTCCTGCTCCAGCGTCAGATCAGCTCCAAGTCATCGTAATATTGCATTGTCATGCGATATACATATGCATGCCAAATTTCAGCTCATTTGGATAACGGGAAGTGACTGAAAAATTGATTACAAATTTTGACGGATAACTTACATACTTACATATTTACATACTTACATACGAACAGTGCAAGTTAATATAAAGCTTGTACAAATCGTACTTCTTCAGTGTTGAAACATTCACAAGTTATTAATAAGTGTTTTTTGTTACATAAATTACTTGTTTAATTTCAGTTTTATTGGATCATTTTTGAATTAGGTGATACTATTTCATTAATTTCGATACAAGTCAGTATGTTGATTTCTGTGTAAGTAAATACTCGATTATCTCGTGAACTACAAGGTTCATATGAAGGCCTTTACCACCTATGTTTTTATAACAAGCTTTATATTAACTTGCACTGTTCGTATGTATGTAAATATGTAAGTAAGTATGTATGTAAGTTGTCCGTCAAAATTTGCAATCCAATTGAGCTGAAATTTTGCAAGCATATGTATATCACATGACAATGCAATATTATGATGACTTGGAGCTGATCTGATGCTGGAGCTGGAAGGTGGCCATAAGAACTCCGCAATAAAACGACACAACCCCATCGAGTTTGGGCTCGTTAGAATTGTCTCAATGAGTTCTTGTTGATGGTATGCAGAAAAGTACAGTCGGCAGTAAAAGCTTGTACCAAAAATGAAAATTTTGACAGAAACTTATTCATAATTAGGCCTGTTTTTGAATATGTAGGCCTCAAGTCAAAATACTGAAAAAAAAATGTTCACCAAAGTCACGCAAAATGGCTAGGCTCGGAGAATTGCCCTAATATATCTTGACGCCACGATGCGTAGTAACTAAACATAATCAGGGCCATGCATTATTCTTTACGCGCTCATGCGTCTCACCTCACCCGTCACAACTAACGAACCTAGGCCTCTACCTACGCTTAGTTACTACGAATCGCGGCGTCAAGATATATTTGTTGGTGATTGCTGAGGTGAGCTTAAAACAAGTGACAGAAAAGCGGGGCAGAGGTCTAGTTATGTAAGGCGTGACGGGTGAGGTGAGGCTCATTAGCGCTTACTTAATATCAGAACCCTAATTAATTGTATTTACTCGTATTTCAAACTTCCCGCGCAGGTCCACCCGCCTATTAGAAAGAACGCAAACAAAGCTGCGGTATAAAATAGAGCCTCTGTCTATCCTAAAGGTCTATTCTATACACTGGTGAAAGAATTATTGAAATCGGATGTACTTAGTATCTAGTTCCGCAGATTACCTCCTACATACAAAGTTTCAAAGCAACATCTTTACAGACTATATCTTTTATTATGAGTACAGAAATTAATAGATATAGATCAGTATGATATGGAATGAGTACAAGGGCAATATCTAAACCAATTAAAGTTCATACGCTGTCATAAAATAACAGTAAACAACCCTCTAAGTATTCGAGCCAGAACTAACATTTACGATATCGCCGCCAACACACTAAAATTATCTCTACAGAAGTTAAACTACATACAAGTTGTCTCGGGTTAATGTATTTGACACAAGTTGTCTCGGGTTAATGCTTGACTTTTAGAGAATATTATTTTACACTATGTCCACCAAAGGCCAAATAATGTATGCCACACGGTTAAAACTATGTCCACCATTTGTACTTAACTTTTCTAAGTTTAAACATAAATACAAAAGATTTGTATCCGTGTCTACGATTAATGATTAATTCAATGGCGGAAGTGACTGTAGTACGATAATAAGTTTACTCATGTCTAAATGTTTATTTATGAAAAAAGTCATATTCTGTATGCACAACGAGCCTTAACAAGGCCGTAATTTATGTGTAAGTACATACATAATATAATATATGTACGTTCCCAAAATCTGGGCAACCTTATGTACTTAACAATCAAATCGTGTTAACACACAAAATACTACACTTGTGTACAGCCTTTGGCCACCTTCCAACACTAACAAGATCATTTCGATGGTAGGTACCATAATATTGCATTGTCACTGACTAGATAATTAGAAAGGGTAAATAATTAACCGTAATTTGATACGGTCAAGTACCTACACTGAAAAAAATGGTTTGTTGGATTTACCAAATTAGCTAAGGTTGGCTGAATTACATGGAAACTAAGATAAATATAACAAAACCTCGCTATTGGACTTACAAAACTAAAAAGGTTGAAGTCGCTACCAGACTTCTGGTGTAAATCAACAAAGAGTATTTTACATTTTACAAAACAAATCTCAACAATTTGGTTTGGTTGGTTATATCATAAAAATATAATAAATATAACAGGCCTCGCGGTTGAACTTACAAAACTAAAAAGGTTGACGTCAAAATATAGTCCTTACCAGAGTTCATGGTGTATATTAACAAAGAATCTTGTACATTTTACCAAACAAATCTCTACAAGTTGGTTTGGTAGATTTTATAAATAAAATATGATAAATATAACAAGAAATCGCGGTTGAACTTACAAAACTAAAAAGGTTGAGGCCAAAATATAGTCCCTACCAAAGTTCATGGTGTATATTAATAAAGAATATTGTAAGTTTTACCAAACAAATCTCTACAAGTCGGTTTGGTAGATTTTATAAATAAAATATGATAAATATAACAAGACATCGCGGTTGAACTTACAAAACTAAAAAAGGTTGAGGTCAAAATATAGTCACTACCAGAGTTCATTGTGTTAATTAACAAAGAATATTGTATATTTTACCAAACAAATCCCTACAAATCAGTTTGGTAGATTTTATAAATAAAATATGATAAATATAACAAGACGTCGCGGTTGAACTTACAAAACTAAAAAAGGTTGAGGTCAAAATATAGTCACTACCAGAGTTCATTGTGTTAATTAACAAAGAATATTGTACATTTTACCAAACAAATCCCTACAAATCGGTTTGGTAGATTTTATAAATAAAAATATGATAAATGTAACAAGACATCACGGTTGAACCTACAAAACTAAAAAAGGTAGAGGCCAAAATATAGTCCGTACCAGAGTTCATGGTGTATATTAAAAAAGAATATTGTAAGTTTTACCAAACAAATCTCTACAATTTGGTTTGGTTGATTGTATCATAAAAGTATGTTAACTATAACAAGACCTCGCGGTTAAACTTACAAAACTAAAAAGGTTGACCTCAAAATATAGTCCCTACCACAGTTCATGCTGTTAATTAACAAGAATATTGTACATTTTACCAAACAAACCTCTACAATTCGGTTTGGTTAATTTTATATTGTAAATATGATTTGCGGTTGAAATTACAAAACTAAAATGGTTAAGGTCAAAATATAGTCCCTACCAGAGTTCATGGTGTAAATTAACAAAGGATATTGTACATTTTTACCAAACAAATGTGAAGAATTTGGTTCGGTTGATTTTATGATAAACATATGATTAATATAACATGGCCCTGTGGTTGAACTTACAAAACTGAAAAGGTTGAGGTCAAAATATAGTCCCTACCCAGAGTTCCTGGTGTAAATTAACGAAATAAAATGAACATTTTACCAAACACGTCTCAACAATTTGGTTAGGTTCTATCAAAAAACTGGTCAAGTGCAAGTCGGACTCGCGCACGAATGGTTCCGTACCATTATCTATAAACATATTTATTTTATTCTGATTTTAGTATTTGTTGTTATAGCGAAAACAATTATTAGTAATAATATTAATATTAAAGACAGACGGACAGCGGAGTCTTAGTAATAGGGCCCCGTTTTACTCTTTGAGTACGGAACCCTAAAAACGAGTCATTTAGGGATTACGCGGTATTTTCGATTTTTGGTAAAGTGACGTTCGACGCTCGAGATCACAAACTTGTATTATTCAATGCGCCAACTTCATAAACAAGTCTGCAAAAATCAGAACTACCAACCGCGCCAACTACTTCGTACTTTCAGGCGACATAGTTACTTATTAAGAAAAGTCGGATCATTTTTAATAACCGCGATGAGAACGAAGAAGGCAAAGCCCATGGTTGTAGGTATATGTTTCAGTTTAAGTTCTAGTGACATTGTTACAAGGTTTATTATTCCAGTTTAACAAGGTTTTACAAAATAAATATCACGGAACAATATACTTAACACAAATATAATGCGGATTTCAGTAGCGTTGATATCTTTAGATATTCAAAGGCATCTTTTAAAATGCAAGTAATTAATAGTGTTAAGAATAAGCAGCATAAATAGTATTAGAAATAGGTAACTCACCTCTTATCATGTTTAAAAATGTTGTAGTATTATACTTAAGTTACTAAATCTATTTGATTCACTCTAAATATGGGATTTATACAATAATATTGTCATTAGGATAAACTATAGCAATATATTCTCATTTGCGGCAACCTATATAGATTTACATGCTTGGTTATGCTTTCATCTTCAAAACAAAAAATAAACAATTGCTCAAACTTAATTTAAAAAAAAATCATCATTCTTTCACAAATTTGTGATAGTCCGTTCAATTGTTTACATATCAAGTTATCTAGGTAAATCTGTAATTGGCCATACTACTGTGTATTATAGTATAAGTTACGTACTTTGTATCGCTGTTGGTTTTCTGAATAAATAATAATAATAACTAATGCACTTGCTAGTTAGAGCAACAAAGAGAGAGATAAACGAACTTAGTTTGTTTTCATTTCGCGGTAGCTCCTCAGACTACACTACGCTAAATGGAATAAGTAGGTACCTATTAGGTATATTGTGTAAATACGTAAATATGAAGTAAATCGAGTTTTCTTTCGATTTAAATTATATACATGTATATAAAAGATACTCTTGGTTTTATTAGTATATAGGTATAATAGTTAATGTAGTTAGCACAATTATTAGAATTACGTACGTCTTAGTTTTGCTTCAATCATTATTAAAACGACATTACTTAAGTATCATAACCCATAAGGCATAGGTAACTGTATGCAATTGTATGTAACATGTATTTAACCTAAACCTATTTACAAATTAGTAATTAATTAATTATTAACTCTGTACTTATTATGATGTTTATAATCACACAGACAAACTGTTCCGACAGTTTTGCGAGACCATGTTAGTTATTATGTTTATATACTCTGTGTATTAAATAAAATTAAATAATAATCTAGGCCGCCTTTCACGTTGTATGTAGGTACCTACCTAGCTAGACTATACCCAAATTAATAATTTGCAGAGCCACACCACAGACTGCCATACCTATTCCCAGACAAAAAAAGTAAAGTTGCGTAGGTACTTACGAAATGATTATCTATGTAGTAATTAGGCTTTAACGACGTTAAAGTTTTCGTGGCTTTTCCTTAATACGAGTAAGTAATATCCTTCCTTATCCTTACTAATAGTATGAATGTGAAAGTGTGTTAATTGGTTGGTCCTTCCTTGGTGTTTGTTTGGACGTCTTCATAAATAAGCAAAATACTTACGTTTGTCACGCGGGCCAAGCCGCTGACAAAACTAGTAAGTAGATACTACATGGTGTACCCATGTAGGTACAGTCAGCAGCAGAAGTAGCAACACAAAATAACACGCTCGAAATTATCTAGAAAGTCCGTATCCTCTTGACATTAGAGCCATGTGTAGGTCATTTTGAGCACGTTGACCCGCGTAGCTACTTTTGCTGCTGGATGTACCTTTAACTTTATCATTGATTATATGACGTCTTAAAATATACAATTGGTAAATTACCTAAATACCTAATCATTACATAGTATACAACAAAGTCGCTTACGTTTTTTTCAATAGATAGAGTGATTCAAGAGGAAGGTTTATATGTATAATTCATGCATGTATTATACGTATAAATCCGTGCGAAGCCGGGGCGGGTCGCTAGTTATAAGTATATAATCAAGTAATAAATCGTTTTGTCTTTACTTGTTGGTCGTAGGAATGAGATTCTATTGCTTTGTAATTTTGCAATCTTTCACGCCACACAAAATAGTATTAAGTCTATTTTTTCCAACAAAATTAACACGAAACATTTGGCGTTTAGTAGGTACATAGGTAACTATCTACTCGTACCTTTTGAGAAAGCGCTGCAGTCACTACCAGACCTATACCTTGTTAAAATTACCAAAGAGTTTGGTAATTTTAACTAGGTAAAAGTCTGGTACATTTTACAAAACAATACCGCTGCATGCATAGTTCCATCCTACTCAATTTATAAACATAAGAGTGAGATGTGACGATTCCCCTCCCCGACTGCCCTGCGGAGGTGCGCCCCTTCCCCCGGCTACAGCATCTTCCGAGGCGCGCGCGGCGGGGCAGGCTTCATTGCGTTGAGGTAGTTCATTGTATATAGTCACTTTGTTTTGTTTGCGTTTTAATGAAATTTTCTTGGTGCGCCATTTCATTTCGGCTGGTGCGTGGTAGATTTAGTTTGCAAAGAGTAACCAACTATGGATAGTGATCTCGACGATGACTTAAGTGAGGGTTACTGAATATTTGAAGGAATGGGGATTATCTCAATCTACCATAACAAGTTTTGAAGGTAAGTATTAGAACGATATTACACTAAAAGTGCTAAATTGGCAACGCTGATACCTTACTAATTAATTGTGAATAAGAATGATATTGTATGTGAATAACGTACTTATTCCATTGTTAGTTCTTTTTTGTCTGAAACACAGGGTAACCTATAGTTGACACCGTATATGGATTCCCCACCCATACCTCCTTATTATTAATGATTAAATATAATAATTTTGTGATTATAGTTTAATATGAATAGGAAGCTTAACTCAGGCTTAGATATTGACCTAGAAATATTAGTTACGTATTACCTACCTAATTACTTTGATTAATTTACAAAACTAATTTCAGTAAAATTTACCAAATCGGTTTGGTTGGCCATCGTTGCGTTTGTATTTTGTCTGTATTTAACTAACTGAACATTAAATAATGAGTTTAAAGACTGATGAATTACATATATGTCTTATTTTTTAGAAAATCAGATTTCGTTAAATTTGCTCGACTCCATTCAAGAAATGAACTGAAGGAACTGATTTCCAGTTTAAAGGAAATAATATTATTCAAGCCGGGGTTGAACAAACTCCAAAACATTATTCATGTAAGTATTCCTGTCTGTTTTACATTTATTATCCATACTACATTTAAATGCGAAAGTGTGTCAGTCTGTCTGTTGCCTCTTAACGCTTAAACCGCTGAACCGATTTAGATGAAATTTGGTATCAAGATAGTTTGAGTCCCGGGGAAGGACATCGAATAGTTTAAGTCGGTGAAGTAGGTTGTAAAAAAATGTATGGAGCTACGATATAAACGAGTTCCACGCGGACGGAGTTGCGGGCAGAAGCTAGCAAAGAAAAACATAAAAAATCCGAAATTAATAAGAGAAAATAATAATAGCCCGTTCACGCGCTCACTAGGGCCACTGGTAAATTATTGAGATTATTTAAATTTAACGACAGATATTTAAAAAAGTAGGCCGCTGATAAAATCAACAGAAAAACGGCCATCATAATTTTGGACGCATAGATTGACGAATCCAGCAACGTAAAAACTAGTACATCAAACTTATTCATAAATTTAAATAATCTCAAATATTTACCAGTGGCGCTAGTCAGTACGTGAACGGGCTCTTTTTATATAAAATTTGGGATGTAGATATTTAGCTTGAGTCCCGGCAAAGGACGTAGGATACTTTCATCCCGGAAATCAGTCCGCGAGTCTGACTCTTGACCGCTTTTTAATGTATGGTAACACCCCCTGATAAATCATTTACATACTTGAATTTCTTATTATTAAATATTTGTTTTTGGCTGACCAAAGCCTGCATCTCGACAAAACGTGATGGATGAAGAACAAGATACCTAGGCATTTCGCACATTAAGTCAAATACATAAAATCGTTTTTTTTTTCAGATTGAATTGGATTTTGAAACCAAGTTTAAAGGATCAGATACTATTCAAGAAATGGCCCAATTTCTTAGAGAATGCGTTTAATCATTTGAAAACGATTAAAGCTGCTTCTGTCTACATTAAATTGATCGAAGAAAATCCAAGCGAAGGTTGATTATCATAATATTTATTTAAAAAATCACGAATATCACCCCAAAATCGAAACGTCGAGGAAATGGCAATTCGTGGATTCGTATTTACTGACGGATTAAGCTACGCTTCGTCCGTCAAACTCTACCCATCCACGAATTGCTTTTTTCCGGCCTCTGCAATAATGTACTTTTACGTGATTGGTTATCATTATTCTGATGTTTAATTAGTGTTGAATAGGGTGTTGGCACCAAATAAAATAACCAATATTGTATAAACATAATGTTTGATCTAATTAAGTCAACAAATATGCATCATACATAACTAAATATTTATTTTTATTTTCCAGATATAAAATAAAATAATAATTGGATATAAAATAGTTCCACCTGTGAGATTACACTACAAAGATACAGATGGTAAAAAAAAACCGTAAAGCCAAGCATTCAAGAAGCTATGAACAGTTTCATTCTTCATGCAGTATAATTTCATTTTTAAAACTATTGTGTGATGACGATTTTCCATACAAACGGCCATAAGGATTTAATATAAACTCCAATACAAATTTTCACTACCCATTTTACTTCCTTAGGGGATGATTTTCAGGATAAAACTATCCTAATCAGTTCTATCGGAAGACCAGCGCTGGCAGCAATGCCAGCATTATGCTGAGATAGAACCGTTTCGTGACAAACGCTGTGTTGTTTGTCTCGAATAAATGTTTCTTTCTTTCTTTCTTTCTATCTCCTTCCTCGGGACTCCAATTATCTCGATACCTACTAAATTTCATCTCATTCAGCTCAGCGGGTTAAGCGTGAAGAGGTAACATACATACATATATACAGACAGACACACTTTCGCATTTTTAATACTAAAAGGTACGAAATTTGAAATAAATTATAGCCTGTCATATTCTGATATATACTCGTAAGGTACATAACTGGAAAGTTTCTTAAAAATTCGTCCAGTAGTTTTTGAGATTAATTGAAACGTACATTCATCCATACATCCAAACTTTCGCATTTATAATATTAGTAGGATTAGTATGGATACGGTTAAAAGTAAACAATATATTTTTATTTCCAGAACGAAAGCGAAGTCCTCACCCAGCTGGACTATTGGATAAAAGCCCAAATGGCTAAGGGACTGCGGTGCCAACCCATCATCATTGCTGTCGGACCGACCATCGATGCCCTAAAAACTTTTATGTTGCTTATGACGACATCCTTTATAATATCGACTCATTCCTGAAAGCGCTGGACGTATGCTTCAAAACTTTTCACTGCCTGGACGCAGAATATGGTTGGCAACATCTCGCTGCCCCAATATTATAAACTTCAAATTTCAAGTTGATAAAATTGCAACATGGAACCTTATAATATTGGGGCAGCGAATTCTGTTGATTGTATGTCTGGAATCTACACAAAGACGTCAGAATACGGTGCGCTATTTTTGCAAACGATACTCCACTGAGAGCCCAGTCTATAAGACTACTCAGCAAATTTTATCATGACTTGTAACTCAGCCTATAAGATTCACACTTACTACGTATACCGTGAACAAGGTATCTTTCTCGTAAACTTAAAGTTAAGATATGTACAGCCAAAGAATTTGATTCACGTACGGTCAGCCGCAGAGAAAGAATGTGGGCCGCAACCTGGCAGCCTTTTGACTTTTATTACAAGAAAGGTTTTGGACCCTACTGAGTCACTGACATAATTTTAAAATAAGTGATCTACAGTTTATTGTATCGATTCGTAAAATAAATTTTATTACATGTACCAAAATTCGGACTATTTTTCTTTAAACCACCGTATTTATATAGCCCTTATAATATTAAATAAGGTTACTGGTAAATCGACGTTATTCCTTTTAACAGTGTTATCTATTTAAAAAGGCAATTTGTAAATGTTCACTCACTAGGAACTGCTGATTTTCGGATAGCCTTCATGACCGTTTTAATTGCAAATGAGCTTTACTATATCTCCCAAAAAAGAAATACGTTGGTTACCAATAAGCCTGCATATTTTTGAAGTGTTTGTCTTTAGCTTTTTTTCATCTACAATATTTTTAGGGTGTGGCTACGAATAATCTTCAATCTACATAGAAAACTACGTAGTTTGAAAATCTAAACTGCAATATAATTTTACTCTCATACCATGTCAGCAATATTGCAAGTTTCTAATTTTCAATGATTACCACACCCTATTTTTACTCTGGAAATCAAAAACGTGTTTGGTGATATCTACCTAAAAAGATGTGTACATTTTACTAGTGTTAGTTTGATAAATTAACCAAACCAACACCATTAAACTGTACACTACTTATTTGGTACGTTTTACTAAACTAAGACCGGTACAATTAGCAGAACAAGCACTGATAAAATCTTGGTAGATACTACTAGTAAACATTTGGTAAAAACCACAGTACAAATCTGTTAGATATTACCAAACCAATTTTAGAAAAAAATACGAAACACATGATCGATAATACTTAATTATATTTGATAAAATCTGCGATCCACTTATAGTAGATAATACAATATTATATTTGATATAAAGCACGATCCAATCTGATAGATGATACTAGACTAACTTTGATGAAAACTGCGTTACATATCTGGTAGATATATCAAACACCTTTAGTAGTAACTAAAATATAAATCTGGTAAATATTACCAAACTAAAGCTGACAAAATACACCGAACGTGATTAGTAAATACTACTTAACTTTGTTTGTTAGAGTTCACTAAATAAATTACATTATACTTACAAGTTAAGTTAAGCTCTTTCAATCAAAATGATTTAATACATTGTACCAATAGAAAGTGCTATATCGACCAAATTGTGTTGTAGATTTTACCAAACTACTTTTGCATTTTCTACTGACTAACTTCGGTAATTTGTACCAAAAAATAGTAACAGTAGAACATGCCAAAGGTATTTGGTAAAAAAAGACGAGTATGTTTGGTAAAATGAAAAATATCCGTTTAGTAGATTACACCAAACTACATTGAAAAAAATTATACTTAACTACTTTGATAAAAAGGTTACTAAAGTACTTTGTTTAAAAATGTACTAAAGTTCTTTGGTGAGAAACGTTACTAAAGTACTTTGGTAAAAAATATACTAAAGTACTTTGATGAGAAATGTTACTAAAGTACTTTGGTAAACAATTTTACTATTTACTACAAAATATAGGTGTAATCTACCAAATAAATTTGGTACAACACCAACTTATTTAGTTTGATAAAATCAACCAAAATTCGTGATAGGACCGAAATCAACCGCTAACTTTGGTAACATTTACACGGAATCTGGTAAATCCAACCTAACATTTTTTTCAGTGTACTTAACTTTGCGATGATGCGTAAAAGGTTTTCCCATGAGTGCCCGTAGTTTTCAAATAGACAAAGTTCTTCAATTTTATAGTCTCTGTATCACCGTTCTAATACCAACCTCAATTAAATCCAATTATTCGTATAAAGCCTTTTATAGCCCATTAACAAATCGGTTTGAACGTTAAATTTGCACGGATTTATTGCGACAATTTACTCTTAAAACCAGCAATCTAAACTTTTTGCGGCAGAAATTTCTTGGAGGTTTTTAGGGTTCCGTAGTCGACTAAGAACCCTTATAGTTTCGCTTTGTCTGTCCGTCCGTCCGCGGATAATCTCAGTAACCGTTAGCACTCGAAAGCTGAAATTTGGTACTAATATGTATATCAATCACGCCGACAAAGTGGTACATTAAAAGTGTTTTTTTTTTATTTATTTTAGGGTACCTCCCCTATACGTAACGTGGGGAGTGTTTTTTTTTTCATTTCAACCCTAATGTGTAATATATTGTTGGATAGGTATTTAAAAATAAATAGGGGTTTGCTAAACTCATTTTTGATAATGTTAATATTTTCGGAGATAAACGCTCCAGAAGTAAAAAAAATGTGCCCCCCCCCTCTAACTTTTGAACCATAAGTTTTAAAAATATGAAAAAAATCTCAAAAGTAGAACTTTATTAAAACTTTCTAGAAAAATTATTTTGAACTTGATAGGTTGAATAGTTTTTGAAAAAAATTACAAAATAATTTCACACACTTACTGTGACGGACGAAAAACTACGGAACCCTACACTGAGCGTGGCCCGACACGCTCTTGGCCGTTTTTTATTGTATTCATTTTAGAAGGTATTGCGATATTCCCAAAGTAGAGAACATTGGAATTTATTATTTAAAGGTATTTCTGAGTTTAGGAATTGAGAGCTTACTTTAATAAATGAGTATCTATCGCTTTATCCGTATCCGCAATGGATTAAGTTATAAAAAACAGGTAAGTTGCTAAATAAAATAGAAAAAAATGTGAGGTAAAAAATTGTTTCGGTGTCGCTTTACTTCTAAAAAAGATATATTTCTATGTTTTTTTATCCAAATAGAAATGAAAGAGTTAAAATAAAAAATATTGAAAACATTTAAGTTCTTTCCAGGTTATTCGTAATCTTTTCTGCACGCAAAATAAGCCAGTTTAGGCATTTACTCTACAGGCACGTCTCATAATTCAATCTAGCATTTTTCCAGGACTCCTTGAATTCCAGTAAGCATCGTAATCCGTAGAGTACCTAGACGTCATTTTACATTTCCCAGGGGAGGTTGACAAATTGTAAGAGTCATGTGTCGTAAAATAGCACTCAAGTAATACCTGTGATGGAATCTAGGTTTATACCACCACTCTAATATTCATTATTAAGGCTCAGTTTTATAAAAATCCGTTAGGTATGTCAGATAAAAGACCATGATCCTCAGCTCCATTCGTAACTTACAAAAATGTCACTCGAGACGTTAACCCTCATGAACTCCCTCATTCATGAACTCGAATGTCTGTATGTTTTGGCGACGTGGGTACTAGGCAATTTATCCATAATAGCATATAATAACTCTAAAACGAGGTTAATTTGTTTAATAACTATGGTCATGACGACATGAGATGGGAATTAAATGGAATTAAAATTACATTATTAGCTCCAAATGGAGGCCCTGTAAGTTAAGGGGACCCCATACGCTTATAAGATTCAGATCGAAGGAAATTACCTTCGATCTGAATCCCTTAGTTTTCTAATGTTTTTTGTAGCTTATCTTATTAACAACAACAGCGTACAGCTTGCTTAACAGCAACAGGAGCTTTATGCTCAACACCGGGGGCAGCCTTGGATGCACTGCTCGATCTAACGCCACTCCACCTGCAAGTGCAAAAGGAGGCGAAGCAGTGCATCTACAGGATATGCACACTAACAAGGCCAAAATGGCGCTCTCAAGCGCTAAGCAAACTTGAGGCCCTTGTTTTTGATAACAAAAACCTAAGCATGCCCACTGACGACACATACGTGGAATGCAAATTCACTAGACTGTATACAGTGGAAATACCTCCGAGAGACAAATGGACAAATGACCAAATGGACTTCAAGGAGGGAAGCCACATTTGGTATACAGATGGATCAAAAAAAGGTGATGATGTTGGATGTGGTATCTACGGTGAGAGGCCAAAGTTCAAAGCTAGCGTCAGCATGGGGAAGGAGGCCTCAATCTTTCAGGCTGAACTCTTCGCATTAAATAAATGCGTGGAGATAAATCTTGAAAGAAACCTAAGGAACCAACATATCTACATCAACTCGGACAGCCAAGCTGCTCTGCTGGCACTAGAATCACTAGAGTCCTACTCTAAACTAGTCCAGAATTGTAAAAATAATCTAAACACCCTGGCGAACTCCAACAAAGTCATACTTAGATGGGTACCAGGGCACTCCGACATTGTAGGAAACGAAAGAGCAGATGAACTTGCAAGGCAGGGCGCAGACACGGCCCTAGTCGGCCCGGAACCGTTCTGTGGCATCACAAAACGGAAAGCATATTCTCTGCTAAACAACGCGGAAAAATCAGAGGCAATCAAGCTGTGGAAGTTCACCAAAGGACAAAAACAAGCTAAAGCCCTGATCGAAGGGTTCAATAGTAAGCTGTCTAAAGAGTTATTACAATTCAAAAGGCACAAAACCTGCGCAGTGACAAGAATCCTGACAGGACATTGCAAATTGAACAAACACCTGTTTCAAATGGGTATGAAGCAGGACACAACTTGCAGGTTCTGCCAGGAGACAGAGGAGACTGCAATGCACATTCTCTGCTCCTGCGGACCACTCATGCATAAAAGAAGTACCTACCTAGGGCGGCACATAATGCACCCACAAGAAGTACAACATATCACCGCCCAAAGAATCTGGAATTTCCTGGAGGCAACGGGACTTAACGGTGAACTCTAAAACAAGGGCTGCCACAATAGATCACTTGCTGGTCGAAGCGGCATATTAAGGCCCACAAAATAATAATAATAATAACAACAACAGCTTTAAGCAATATAGTATCCCATATTTACTTCAAACATCACTGTCTTCGAGATATTTGGCATCAAAGTTGAACAATTTTAGACCAAAAAACAGGTTTTCTGGCCATAGCTTTAGTGTTAATTAGTTAAAAACGAAAACCGTACACACGTTTAAAGATACATCAGAGACGAACCCAAATATGTAGATTTTGTATATATTAGATCTTTCACAGCAATCTTATAACAAAAAAGGTGTTTTTTTAGACAATGTTTAAAAAAATCATAAAAAAATAACTATCAATTTCTTTCAAAATATGGTACACCAAAGTAGAGAATAAAGATTGAAGAATCGATAGCCGTTTGCCTTATAATTCTATATGTAGTGCAAAAGTATTTGTATCAATTCAAAACTAGTCAAAAATCGATGAAAACCTCGGGTAGCCCCTTAACCTACACACAATACTTGAGGCAAATAATCTCCCATACATTATTAATATTACTATGTTACTTTTATGTCACTTTCACAGGTAAAGACGTATTTTTAACGAGAAAACGACCTCACAAGCCTAAAAGTCTTTGAAATATTCAGGACTACCCCTGAATATTTTATTTTTTCACTTACGTGGAAAGGCAAGAGCCAAATTAACTTGACAAGTTCCCTTTTTATTGATAACCGATTGGCGCAGCCATACATTATTAATTTGATCACTGGAGCGTAGCATTTGTGATGTAAGCATACCGGAATATGATGTTTATTAAAATGTATACTTCAATATTTGATACAAGTCACGTCAACAACTTTAAGTCGTGTCATTAATTCATCATCATCATGGAACTCTGTCATAACATCAAACACGGTTAACGGTAAACTAAATTATATTGACGTTATCATGACAGGGTTTCATGGTGGCCCGACGATTAATGTTGTTGCAGCGTAAATCCTGCTAACATTTAATGTATGAGCGGTTTAGAAATTAGTTATCGCGTTATATTCCGCAGTGTCTCAAGACGAAAGTCTTTGCCCAGTGTGTGTTGCCAGTGATGACATATGGCACTGAGACGTGAGCCTCATAGGAAGGCTCAAAGTCACCCAAAGGGCAATGGAGAGGGCTATGCTGGGAGTTTCTCTGCGTGATCGCATCAGAAATGAGGTTACCCGCAGCAGAACCTAGGTGTTTAATATAAGTATCCCTTCGAATTGCTCAAGTGGCAGTGGGCGGAAGAAGAAAAACCGGCCAAGTGCGAGTCGGACTCGTGCACCGAGGGTTCCGTACAAACCTTTTATTTATTAAAAATATTTTTATTATATGATGTAACCAAAAATTTACGGTTTTCGCAATTTTTCCTTTATCTGTGCTACCTGACGTTGCTTCGTACCAAATTTCAAGATTCTGAGTTTACGGGAAGTACCCTGTAGGTTTTGATTCCCTTGCGAGTTTCGAAAATTAGCGGAAATTTGCGGCATAAACGACTGTATCTTTTGATTACGTAGGTTTAGAAATTTGATTTTTTTACAGCTTTAAGGGACATTAGATTTGAGTATTTGATATAAATTTCAGCTTGATACCTCTACGCGTTTCTGAGAAAAAGGGTCTTGACAGACGGATGGACGGACGAACGGAAGGACAACAAAGTGATCCTACAAGGGTTCCGTTTTTTCCTTTGGAGGTGCGGAACCCTAAAAACGACAGTGATTTTTCACAGCCGAGCCATACCCAAGCCCGGCCGAGCCATGGCTGAGGCTCGGAAGCGGCTCGGTGTCGGCACAGCCCGGTCGTTGGGTATGGCTCGGCCGCGCAAAAACGCCGTCGTTTTTCTTAGAAAACGGCCCGGGCCGGATACGGCCCGTTCTAGCGTGAGTCATCTTTTAGGGTACTTTTGTGACTAATGAGTGGTGAAATTCATTGGAAACACCGGAATAAGCAATAAACAGTAATTATACGAGATTAGCAAAATTTTTATTAAAATAAAATGAAAATACCTAGTCAAATATTTTCGAGGTAAATGTATTGTAGTAAAATAATTGTCAAGGAAATATTTTTTTTTTGAATGGCTTGTAATTTAAAACAAAATTATGTTGCAGTCACTTCAAACTTCACCGTATTTTTTCTACTTTCGTGTTCAAAAATGAGAATAAAAAAAAATAACATTTGTATCTCGTTGACTCCTCAATACCACTTTACGTCCACGCAAAACGTTTTAACATAAGTATTTAAAAAGATCCAACATTAGGTACTTTATTTAAACAATACAAAGGCTCATTCAGAACCGTAATAAAAAGATAATCGGCTTCTCGTAAATGCCCAATCGGAGTGCTCATACGGGACCGATACCGATTTTTTCTTGATACAATTACTGAGTAAGTAATAGTAATAGAAGATTTTCGTGATACGGTACAATTCGCTGTTTACATCGTCCCGGGAATAAAGGGATGTTTATTACGTTTATTGGGGTATCCTTTTATTAGTTTTGGGATCGTGACGGGCCCTCGTTAAGGTTCCATACTAAACAGGAATATTTTAATAAAGGGGTTTTACCGGCAGAGTTAATAGTATGCGTGCTGGCATGCTATTCACAAATTGCTTCACCTCACCTCAGCGCAGTCTGCCGTGCCGTGACGAAATACTGTATCTTAAGTTACAGTGTCTTGTGATAACATCGATGATGATCCTTCGGACGCTTTTCATATGTGGACTTATTTTGTCCTCGGTAGCCCAGTGGGTAGTGACTCTGCCTACGAAGCTGGAGGTCCCGGGTTCGAATCCCGGTCAGGGCATTTATTTGTGTATTTATCACGAATATTTGTTTCTGAGTTATGGATGTTATGTATGTATATAAGTATCTATATGTATGTATCTATTATATATATCATCGCCTAGTAACTACCCACAACACAAGCCTTACTGAGCTTACCGTGGGCCTAGGTTGATTTGTGTAAGATTGTCCCGTAATATTTATTTATTTATTTGTATCATAAGCATTAACAGTTACGACTTTAGGTTAGACTGTAGTTCTTACCTATTGACTCCCCAAGTAGCAATCGCCGAATAAAATTAAGTCTGAAAAGTCTATAATCTATCTACCTTTACTCAGTTTTCACCAGAATAAAAAAGATTTTATTGAGCCTAATTTCGTGTAGAAGCAGTGTATTGCCAAAACAAAGCTTACCTTAGCTTAGTAGACCGTTAGCTAAAACTACAGGGTTATGACGTAACAACTGTACAACTAACTCGAAACAATTAGAAAACACTGTAAACAGGATCGTTAGTATTTTGTTTCATACGAGTACGTATTGGTAAAATATATCGTACATTTTGGTTTATAAGTGAATAAATTTAAAATGTTGGTTTTCTGTTTGGCTGCATAGGAGCTCTTCCATCTCCTACAGTGGCAAACTTTCGCCTTTCTATTATTTCTTTTTTTACAAGCTTTCTATTAACATGCAATGCAGGTATGTATGTACCTAACTATGTCCAGGTGGAATCTTGCAACTCCATTTTGAAGCAGATATCTTCAACCGATGGAGCTGAAATTTTGAATAAAGGTATATAGTTTGGATGACAATTCAATATTATGGTACTTTAGTTTTTCAGTCGAAAAAAGTAACATACCTAATAAAGTAGCTTTAGAGATGTTAAAGGTCTCCAAAGTGTCCTGTCTCCCTTTCGTAATTAATTAATTATGTATGTCTGTCTCCCCTTAACCCAATTCCACAAATGGTAAAATACGCAAAGCACACGCGTTCGCAATTGGCATATTTTCCAACATTATGAACTCATTACGAAACGATTCATTATACAACTCACGAATATAAATCATAAGTCTCATCAAATAGCGAAGCTAAAGAGATCTATTTGGCTCAACTAATTTATAATACAAATCGAATGTATGTAAAACTGCAGTAAAGCTTAGAATAAAGGTACGGCGATATAAATACTCATACATATAATTAAATGCTTTAATAGTTTCATAGAAAATATCCAAGACACGGAAACAAATAACTATTCGCACCTACTCTTCTCACAAATAGCCTTATCGGAATTCAAACCCGGGACCGCAGACTTTGTAGTCATCAGGGCCGCCAACCAGGGAAAATGGGTCGTCACATCATTTTGATATTATTGATATCCTATACTGTTAAACGAGCAACACTTGTTTATTCATTAAGGATTCTCAAAAACGACTCCAGCGATATCGGTGAGATTTCCAGGGTTTTGTAGTGGCGAAAAGTCGATGTGGTCGTTTAGTCCACCTTCACAACTATTTTTCACAACTAGCTAATAATAAACACTTTTTATTCCTTCTTTCATAACTGGTTATGAAAAGGTAAACAAAAGTGTTTTTTCTAAACTGACATTCATATTATGCTGCCGAATCACGAGGTTGTGACGGTTGTATACTTGTCGTATAAAGTCGGTTCTGGCGCTTCGCCGGCCGCTGCCGCGGCACGCTCGCTTCGCTCGCTCGGCTCGCGCGCTGTAGGGTCGCAGTACTCCTCCTCGCTTCGCTCGTCGTCGTACCTACACCGACCTGCCTTAGAGTATAACCGCTCACAACGTCGCAGTACTCCTCCTCGCTTCGCTCGTCGTCGTACCTACACCGACCTGCCTTAGAGTATAACCGCTCACAACCTCGTGATTCGGCAGCATAATATGAATGTCAGTTTAGAAAAAACACTTATGTACAGTAACCAGTTATGAAAGAAGGAATAAAAAGTGGTTTTTATTAATTAGTTGTGAAAAACGGTTGTGAAAGTAAACTAAGGGGATGTGGCTAGGTCAAATTTCTCCGGAAACTCATTTTCTCTGGAAAAACACGAAAGATGCCAAGCAAAGCTCGGTCTCTCAGGTATATTGGTATGAAATTGCAGAATAACATAATAACTTAGAAAAGTTGACCGAATTTGTTGAAACTTAGCTCTGAAAACCATTTCGATCACGTCAGCTTTTGCATAAAAAACCGCATTCAAATCGTTCCATTAGTTTAGGAGCTACGATGCCACAAACAGACACACAGATACGCAGTAGACAGACACGTCAAACTTATAACACCCCTCTTTTTGCTTAGGGGTTAAAAAATGCACGCAACAAATATAACACCAATACCAAATACGTCGAGTCAAATATACTTTACATTCCGTGCTGCTGTTACGTCTGAATAATTTTTGAGCCTTATTAGGAAGTGTATAACGTTCATTGTTACATGCCAGTATCTCTATTTAATTACTAACAAGATAGCAAACAACAGTCATAGTGAAGAGAGAAAAGTAGGTCGGTAATGCGACCTTATTACTTATTGTTACATCGTCTAATGGGTTCACTAATTAGAGCATAATTATTGCTTCCGGAAAACATGCATAGTTAATGTACAATGTATGTTTCTCAGAAAATTGGATAATAGTACATTATTGCAGAGGCCGGGAAATTGCAATTCGTGGATAAGTTGATTTTGTCGGCTGAAGCGAGCGAAGCGAAGCTGAATCCGACAATAGAGACGAAGGAGTTTTGTTTTGTCTATGACTTTAAAAAATACAGAAAACGCGGGAAAACTTTAGGCACACTACAAACGGGCGCAATTTGTCACAACAACTTGCAATAGTTGGAATGAGACAGACATACATTTCTTTCATTCTAACAATAACAAGTTGTTGTGATAAATTGCTAGGCCTTGTAACGTACGAGCATTTGGCTGTTTGCAGTAATTTGCCTTAGTCAATACATATGGCTAAAAGGTAAAAAACTGTACAATAAAGGATTTTCATACATTTTCCTGGCCGCTGAAGCTGTACAATAATGACTTTTAACTTTTTAAATTTGCGCTCGGCAGTAACGAGGAACTTCACGGACTATTTTTGCTACAGTAAGGCGGACATTTCCGAGCATATTGGAGAAAAAGCCTTTTTGTTTTATACTTATACGGTTCGGTGTAAAAAGTAGTTAGCTAATCCGACTATTTTTTAATTAGCATTCTCGTATTCGGTAATAATTATTAATGAACACCACCAAATGACTTCGTGACACAGTGATTATCTTAAAAAAAAAGTTATCGCAAAATATCTAAAAACGGAATTTATAAGAAAAAAGTGTAATTATCGAACCACCAACAAAACATCATCATGTCGAAACACCAATTACCAACAAAATTTCAGAGGTTAAGAAATACGTACAGGCTAGGCAAGGAGCTAGACAAACGGACTTAACGGAATAATGTTGGCCAAAGCCGTCAGAGAACTTCGTTCGCTTCGCTCGCTCGTTCAATTAGAACATTACCACCCGCTTAAATCGTCAAAAGACCTCAGAAACCACTTTCATAGTTGAATCAGCCTGTTGACAGCAAAAGGCGGCCATTTACGGGCGTTCGCCCGTAACGATCGGTGATTGCACGACAGTCTACTCGATAGTGGAATCGATTCAATAATGGCCGGAATAAAGCTTCATGGCGGTGGAATAGGTCAAGGTGTGAAGTGGTTTGAGTGAGAGAACTAAACCTGCATGATAACCACCAAGTTTCTTACATGTTTCTATATTTTTGTAGATAGTGCACATTGAATAACTGTTTTTCATATAATTTACTTCAAAAACAAAGTTTTAACCGACGAAAAATCAATCATCTCCTATCTTCCTACCCTTAAGGTTTGTTTTTTTATCCAAATTTATATGGGACCAACTTCGGGGTATACCCTTTCCAATAAAAAAAATAATCATCAAAATCGAACTACTCTGTAAAAAGTTATGCGTGGTCATACATAAAAAAATTATATACTTATACATACGCGTCGTTGAGAACCTCCTCCGTTTTTTTCGTCGGTTGAAAATCAGCAATAAGCTGTACCTACTATTTAGATCGAAGATGGTTAGGTTTTTTTTATCAAATGAAATGATTTCACATTACGATCATGATAAAAACTAGTGTTAAATGTGTGTATTGCTAAGTGGCAAATGAAATTATGGACATCAAAGGTATACGATATCGTTCAGTAGTGTAGTTTGGTGGTTATATCTACATGTAGGTATATATATATATATATATATATATATAACTACGATAGCACGTTGCAAATCAAGCCGCCGCCCGCGTCCCGATCGCAATGAAATCCGATGACTCGAGATATTTCATCTAATAATTTCCCTGAGCGGGTCGACAGGGGAACACTCGGATTTCCCACTTATGCGCTTCATTTCAGTTCATCTGTTTCACATCCTAATCGATTCTTCAGAGCGTAATCGATTTGCGTACACCACGCCCTCCGATACACGTTTATGTCCACCGTGCACGAGATAATTTCTTTCTTGTATCAATACTCTGCATAGAGAGACTGTGCATAAAGTACGGGTAGCACAGAGAGCCATGGAGCGCGCCATGCTCGGCATTAAGCTACAAGACCGAGTGAGGAATATTGAGATCCGACGTCGCACTAAGGTGCGTGACGTCGGCGAAGTCATAACCAAACTCAAATGGCATCTCCAGGACATATTGCCCGGCAGCGTGACGGTAGGTGGACCAAAACGTTAACGGATTGGTGGCCAATTGCAGGAAAAAGAAGCGTTGGTCGTCCACCAGCTCGATGGGTTGATGACATAAAAAAGACCGCGGGTCATTTCTGGATGAGACTAGCACGGGACCGGGATAAGTGGCGTACGCGAAGAGAGGCTTATGCTCAGCAGTGGGCGATTACAGGCTGAAAATGATGAATGATGAATGATGATCAATACTCTTCGGGAAGGCTTTTTGGACCTGTGTAATGTCGATAATTCGTTATTTTCAAAATTTGTATTTTACCCATATTTGTTTCCATGAATCTTAAGACGAGGTAAAGTATCGTTTTAACATGATTATGTTATTTAATTATGGATTGTTTGAATTGGATATTTAAAAAAAACCACATGAGTGAGACTGGGCTCACAAAGGAAGCCAAGATCGTGCAAAGTGGAGTAAAGCGAGCAGAGGGGTAATCAAATCAAGTAACGTTCCGAACGCGCGTCAGTACAATTTAACTGTCAATTTTCCATATAAAAAGTGATCGACCTGCAGGAAAGCGGATCCTGGCATAGACCGGGATAAAGCTAGGTAGAAAAACTAATGTAAAAAGCGAAAATAAGAACGTTTTAGACTTCTTTTCTAAGTTAATAGTGTTTTGGGCTTCTGACGAGCATGAAAAGTAGTCCAAACATTAGTCTAAAAATTTCATGATTTAGCAAAGCAACCTTTAAATGCTCCGCCTTTGTTCTCCCACGTCAACTCGTGTGAAAGAGAGTGCGCGAAACGCATTGAAAAGCGATTGGAATAGGAAGCGATGAATAAAAAGAGGTCTAGTAAAATGCGTCCGTCTACTTAAATTATAGGGAACGAGCGCTCGTGTACAAACATTACACATACACATACACTCAGAGGCAATGAAAACGGGTCAGTTTCCATCGATATTCCACAAAGTGGCCCGTTTTCATTGCCTCTGAGTGTACATACACGCCTGTGTTCCCAATTCCTTGAAGTGGCACTGACAATTGAATCAATTTGACAGTAAACGTAAAACAAAATAACAACAAAAACACAATAAAAAACATTTGTTTTTTGTGTTCAAATTCACAAAGATACAGAAAAAGTAGGTGTCTAAAATGTCGACTGATTTAACAGAAAAATGTAATTTCACTTTTTGAATATAACGTCTAGAAGTGGTTATTTTTTTAATTCAATAATTATTCCACTTGGTGTTGTAAAAGCCGATTTGGGGATGGGTTAGAGGTGTGTTGTAGGCTAGCTAGCAACTTTTCACTGCAATATCCCATGTTTGCCACCTTCAAATTCACAATTCCTTGAAGTGGCACTGACAATTGAATCAATTTGACAGTAAACGTAAAACAAAATAACAACAAAAACACAATAAAAAACAAATGTTTTTGTGAATTGTGAATTTGAAGGTGGCAAACATGGGATATTGCAGTGAAAAGTTGCTAGCTAGCCTACAACACACCTCTAACCCATCCCCAAATCGGCTTTTACAACACCAAGTGGAATAATTATTGAATTAAAAAAATAACCACTTCTAGACGTTATATTCAAAAAGTGAAATTACATTTTTCTGTTAAATCAGTCGACATTTTAGACACCTACTTTTTCTGTATCTTTGTGAATTTGAAGGTGGCGAAAATGGGATATTGCAGTGAAAAATTGCTAGCTAGCCTACAACACGCCTCTAACCCACCCCCAAATCGACTTTTACAACACCAAGTGGAAGAATTATTGAATTAAAAAAATAACCACTTCTAAACGTTATATTCAAATAGCGAAATTATATTTTTCTGTAAAATCAGTCGACATTTTAGACACCTACCTTTTCTGTATCTACTAATACTTGTAAGCGAAATTTCTCTTTAGAAAATAATTTTGGTCAGACTATGAACAAAATAGCAAAATATTGTAATGAAAATGATTGTGAAGTCTTAATGTGTCGTCTAGAAATGGTTAACTTTTTTTGAATTTAAACCTGGTTCGCAGGTTTTATCCACGAAAAAAAAAATGAAAAAAAAAGATACCTACCTGAATAAAGCAAAGGCATAAAAGTCATGTTTCCACCTTAATCTTTCATATTCTGTAAGATTTAATTTGGGTCGTTCGCGTATTTTACAGTAAACCCTGTAATAATGTCCTTTCCAGAATAATTATTTGAAAAGGATTAGCCACATAATAATTTTAATATTATGGGTATTAAGGTGTGTCCTTGTGAGGTGAGTTCCCACTGCTGGAGAAACTTAGATATTAACCTTATTCAAATAACTTAAGAAAACTCTGTTTGAACTAAAATGTGTTTTGTCCTTTTCTCATGAACACAAATGTCAAAGTGACAAATAGATATAAACGAATTTAAACGGAGGATTAGCTAAAAGCTGGCTTTAAGAACGTTTATTAATAAGGCCATAAGTTATTACAACGTAAATTCCACACTTTTAATACTTTCAATAGCGGAATAATACGTGTAGTGAGTGGTTGAATATTAAGTATGCGTAGGAATCAAACGGTTCAGTTTGCAAAGAGCTATAAGACAGAGCGAGACAGGGATATGAATTCCAAGGTAATTTACCGTAAGCGCGTCATATAAGCAATAAATGGTTACCTGATATTTATGAACACACAATTTAACGGTCTCGCACGTCTTAGAGATATTCACACTTTCATATCTCTGTCTTTTAATACTTTCACTGCTAGGAACATGTAAATTCAATTCAATTCAATCGTTTTATTTCAGACCATGTGATCCATATACTGTTAGTAACAAAATAAACTTAAAACTATGTTAGAAATTATTATAATACATAAAAAAAAAAAAAAGAACTGCAGTACTACTTGACATACGTCAAAGTAGTTCTGACCCGCTCGATCCAGTGCCACAATATGTTGCAATTAAATCTACCAGCCAATACCTTCAGAATGCCGTTTTGACTTTCCCTGACGCGACCCATCAGCGACGTGG
Organism: Epinotia brunnichana; assembly: GCA_963854355.1. Lineage (NCBI taxonomy): Eukaryota > Metazoa > Arthropoda > Insecta > Lepidoptera > Tortricidae > Epinotia > Epinotia brunnichana. Next base: position 4,825,651 of record OY977949.1, on the reverse strand, counting down.
TTTTCTTTCGCATTATGGCGTGAAAATCGTCCGTGCGCGTCTCAGCAAACATTTCCGACGCACTGCACCACTTTGGGAGTCTCAGCAGCATTCTGAAGGCATTGTTGTATTGTATGCGTAGGGCGTTGTAGGCTCGTTTGGTATACCGAACCCACAGACCGCTAGAGTAAAAAGATTGGCTATACGCTTTGAGTAGCGTATTTTAACATTAACTGAGCATCTAGCGAATCTGCGAGCCAGCATATTACTCTATTATCTAGTAAAGCGGGCGCTTCCTACTACATACGGGGACACGGACAGGATCGACTACGAGCGTAGTCGACTGTGATTCTTAGCAGTGAATGTGTTAATTAAATGGCAGTGACGTTAAAATCTATATCTAGATATCCTAGGGATGTTCGTGTCTGGCGATTAAGATAGATGGAATTGCGGCCGATGTACCTCGTTAGTATATATATTGTCTGTTAGTTATTTTTCCACCTGTTTCATTGACATTGGAAGGTTTTGACCGCGATCAAAGAGTTTTAGGCAGCACATTTAAATGGAGGAAGTTTGTAAAGCATTTTCTTGGAAATTGATAACAAGTTTCAGTATAAACAATGTTTAGTGATGCCTTGAATAGTAATCTAAATTATAAAAAAAAATTGACTTGTGAAATGTTGAATTCATCGGTCGGGTTAGGGTCGGCAACGCGCAAGCCCCTGGAGTAGCAGGCGGCCATAGGCTACGGTAAACGATACAAGCTTAAAAAAAAACATTTTTGCTATCGCTCCGCTACCAAAGGGCCCCTACATTATGGATGGGAATGTGAAAAGGTTTCAAGATTGGACGTTTAAGTTCAGAAAGAGCTTTATTGAAGCGAAGCTTTCGCAGTTAATATTGAGGCTTCAAAGTCGAAGGTAGATTTGTTTGTTCGAGGAAAGTTGGCTTTAAATAGGTAAAGTTTAGGCTTACTAGGTTATTCATCAAGGGTCTGAGATGATATTTATTCAATTCGTGGAGATGACGACCCTCAGCAATACGAATGCGACTCACGGATGAGGTTAGAGTAAGGAACGTACTGATAAAGTGAGGAAAGGGTTTCTTATTCAAAGTACTAATGACATTTTCATAAAATTAACTTTTACTCGGCCCGAGGAAAAGCTTTTGTCCATGTAAACTATTATACAAGGTGTGGCCTGTAACAGAGCAAATATTCAAAAGGACGCTTCCTTAGACCATTTGCAGTAACCCCTTGTAACTCATTCATTTGTGTGATGAGCTCGAATATTTGTTCCTGAGTCATGGATGTTTTCTATGTATTTAAGTATTTGTTTCTCTATATAAGTATCCATATCGTCGTCTAGTACCCATAGTACAAAATTTGCTTAGTTTGGGACTAGGTTGATTTGTGTAAGATTGTCCGCAAATATTATTATTATTATTTTCAAAAATTTTGGTTTTGGAGGAATTTTGATCTACAGTTATGACCTCCAAGTAATGTATCTTGGCACCACGAGATCATAGCACGGCAGTCAATGCAGATTTTGAGGTAACATCATGTAATCAGTAATGAGTCATCATTGTTTTTGCATTTTTGTTTTCAAAAGATATTTTTGTGATTTTTTAATATTTTTTGTTTTTTTTTGTGTTTTTAAAATAAAAAAATACTCATAGCACTCCAGAAGAGTAAAAAAATACAAAAATATGTTAAAAACGATACGATACAGCGATCGAATATAATGGAGAAATAAACCATCATCGTCTGAAGCCCTAGACAGGACTCGACCCTGTGTCCTCTGTATTGCCGGTACAGTGCTCTCACCACTGAGCTACGAGGACAGTGACTGATGAGTGATGAAGCGTATATTTCAATCACATCTCTGTTAATGCAATTGCTTTTTTTTAATAAAAAAAAAATAGAAAAACTGATTGCGCTATATGGAACTACATTAGAAAATGCGACCTGTAGAGGAGAACAGACGCTCGACATACGAAATATTTTTTGTTCAAGCTGATGGGAGACCTTTCTTCGCTTTGCTCGCTCATTCAATAAAGAGCACGGGTCATTTTCAGTCACAAAAACAAAAATCATCTTTCCGGTGTTCAATAGTTAAGGGCTTCCGTTTATATATAATATGTTTTTATCACATAGAATTATAGAAGGGGCAACGCTGTTTATGCGGATTCAGAGTTCAACCAAAAATTAGGCTTTATAGCCCTTAACTTTAGCAATGTCCACCGAAGAGACGCGAACCTAAATCTGACAATGACCCGCACAAGTATGTGAGGTTGTAAGTTTATATCCGAAACTACTATTCCGATTTAAAAATTTCGTTCACCAGTGTATGTATAGGATGGAGCGAACACATTTTTATTAAGGCGCCGTAGGTTCATGGTCTTCTCTTCTCTCAATGAGCATAAGCGTGAGTGAAGATGTGCGTGTTCGGAAGAGCGGATATCATCTTTTTTAATTATAAATTGTTGTACATTTAAATAAATAAAAAAGTAATCACTAAGTTCCCTCAAACATGATATTGCCGATTTTAGAACCAATTTTAATATGTTTAGCTTTCGTGCAAAATTTGATACTAATATTTTAAGTGTATTTTAGACCTATGTTCGTGATTTTTTTCTATCGAGCGAAAATTGATTAATCATTTTTCGAGTACTAACTTATCTCCCTGCAGAAAAGCCTCAAGATTACTTCGTATTTTTTTGAAACCATATTATTATAAACAGACGCATTATATTGTTTCAAAAACTCTGTTCGCTTAACTTCGCTGAACCTACGGTGCCTTAATAGCTTTTGTTCGCTATTTCTGCGTAGAAATCTTCTAAATCCATCCTTTTCACCCCTTTAGGAGATGAATTCCGGGATGAGAATACTTCTCATATCCTCCTATATATTTTCCAAGGTCTCAAAAATTCACCCCACATCGAATTAGGTTCGGCGATTGAAGCGTGAAAACGTTACAGAGTTACTTTTGAATTTATAATATTAGTATGGATGGTGGATTGAAATGCGAAACGTAAGTCTTCAACCCCCTGATATTTTAACGCGTGCTTTTAACCCAAATCCCTAACACTATTCGGTCCGAATGTAATTTTTACGCAGCAGAAATTGGAGTTCAGATCTTTTGAACCCGTCGAAGGGTTTGTTTTTGTACTGAATAAGTAAAACGGGTCTTCCTGAATGTTTCGGAACAGAGATAATGAAAAGGAAATCGAGTCTCAGGCTGCTTTGGTTCTACAATAACGGAGACGGTAATCGCTTTGTGCGGTTAGATTTTGTAGCACTATTTGCTATACTGTAACAGGTTTCTCGGAATTTTTGCGCAGGACTAGAATTGCTTCAGTAGCCTCTTTATCTAGATGGATTTTAAAAGAGTTACCATGCTTTAGCTAACTTTTTTGACATGTATACGGTAAAGGAAACTGAAACACGTACCTTTTTCTGCGTTATTAAATAATTCATTCACATCATTCATCATTCGTTAACTCGGCAAGCGATGCAATATTTATTAATAAGATGAAATCTCTATTAGTTGACCAAGCATGCTATAGCATTGAAGAATTTATTTTAAGAAAATAACCAAATATAATATAATTATTGAAGCTAACCAATTTAACAAATTGTAACAAATTGACTTGTAAAATATTACTTATACTTTTACCAATAAAATATATGAATATGAATATATTCATTCATATTGTCATCGTGATAAGAGCAATGCAGGTACGTGTTTCACTTACCTTGACTGTACGAATAGTTGCATGCTGCCACTTAAGACACACTCACACACAAAAAGTAACAAACCCACACTTTTTAACCCCCGACGGAAAAAGAGGGGTGTTATAAGTTTGACGTGTCTGTATGTCTGTGAGTGCCTGTGTGTCTGTCTTTCGGTGTTTCTATGTGTGTGTGTGTGTGTGTGTGTGTGTGTGTATGTCTGTGGCATCGTAGGTCCTAAACGAATGAACCGATTTGAATGCGGTTTTGTTTAAACGAAAGCTGACGTGATCGAGGTGGTTCTTAGCTACCTTTTAACAAAATCGGTTTAGCCGTTTTGAGTATTTCAACTTTTTTAAGTTTTAGTTATTTATTCTTACTTCGACATTCAATACCAAACAGTTGCTAAGTCTATTTGCAAACTAAAATTGATAAAGGGTTAAAAATATAAGAATAAAGAAATCGTTTATCTTTTTCTACTTCATTTACTCTTCAATTCTTGTGACAAAGATATGAAGTATATTCATGTGGCTGGATAACAATACTTGTTTACTTATCGAAGTAAACCTCAGAAAGCGTTGCCAAATTCTGTTCAGAACTCAATTAGGCTCAGGACGACTTGGCAAGGGTAGCGGCAATGAAACAATCATATTTTTATGAGCCACAATATAATGGAAATTGGCGAACACAAGAACTGGACACAGTTTGCTTACTTACACAAAGTCTCGATAGACGTCGCTATACTAAGCTACATAAAAAAAATTGAAATTTTGAATTTAAAGAAACCAACATTTAGATTCTGTTTATTTTTCCTATCATCTACTAAAACTGTTCTTTAAGTTTTTTCTTTTGCCATACCCTGTCAGGGTGCCATGTGATTCTCTATTTCTTTACAATAAAACTGTATATAATACGAGTATGTAATATGGTTCGCAATAAATAAATAACATGCTAAAAGGATAACTGAAAGAGATCCCTTAAGTGATAAGTTCGGCTTTGCAATTTTACGTTTATGTTACAATAAAGAGTTTAACTACTACTACTAATAATATCGGTTTATCCGTTTGGGAGCTACGATGCAACATACAGACGCACAGGTACACAGATTAGATTAGATTAGATTATTCATTTTATGATATTTTTTAATTTAGAAATGTGAATTTAGAAATGTGATATAAAATTACCTTACAAATTTTCATAGGTACATGTCAAAAAAAAAATGCCGAGGGGTAAACACGTACCGTTCCAAACGCGCGTTCGTACAATTTAACTGTCATTTTTCCATAGGAGAAGTGACATTTAAATCTGCCTGACGCGCGTACAATGCGTTACCAGCAGCAGCTGCAGGTCGATCACGTAACGCATTGTAAGAACGTCGGGTAGGTCTAAATGTCACTTTTTATATGGAAAATTGACAATTAAATTGTACCGACGCGCGTTCGGAACGTTATGTGATTGCCCCTCTTTAGAGGAGCACAGCTGCAGGACGATCACGTTACGCATTGTAATTGTGTATTGAAATAATCTAAGCTATGATTATCGATGATTTAAAAATTAAAAGTGACTTTATCGATTAAGACGATAAGTGTTTCACTCAACTGTTCGTGATCGTCATCATTTTCACAATAAATAAATTAACTTTTCCAACATACGAAAAACAAACTTGACCCCAAATACATACTAGTAGTACCTAACTCAACCAGCTACCTTTTTCTATTAAAATGCAGCCATTTCCACGAAAACAAAATGACTTTATTATTCAAAAAAAATAAAATTGTAACATTGACGCTATCAAAAATCTTTCCTCATGCAGTTACAATCGCTACCTTCTCTAAAAGGTATAACGTAGAAAATTGAAGAGCCCGTACCTGTAGGATAGGAGAAAGCTTTAATTATACTTAAATGACGAGGAAAACACTTCAAGCGGAGACACTTAGCACAATCGCGATCTGGCGTTATCTTAAGGAAGTATATTATGTACAACGTTTTTGTTACTGTTGTGTGTAGGGTATTTCGTAAAACAGCAATAACATTTTGTAAAGAAGGGTATTTGTTGCGATTTTTAAGTCGTTCGTTTGAGCAGAGTTACTTTGGTGAGTAAAATATTTTTCTCAAACATGCAATGAAATGTCGTCATTACGTGCGTTATAACAGGTTCAAAGTATCACGTTTTGGGCGGAACAACTCGAGAGAACTGTAAAGGAATGTCATACGAAATTGATGGCCTAGGCCGGGAACATTTTTTTTTATTCCACAATTTATGGCACGGCATCACGGCGTTCAGCCATTACAATCAGTTAGATTTCTTGGAGTTTTTTTTATTTATTTCGTTGCATGTGTGAGAAAAGCGCTATACATGCCTGGCCGTGAAAAGGGCTTGCCGGCTTCGTATCCTCCTTACGGTCGGCCGTCTATACCTACTCAAAGATTTTTCTTGGTCTGAGCTACTCACCCGGCAAGCCCTTCTTTCCCGGCGTCTGCAGTAATGTACCATATTCTATGGTAGTTAATTTATTCTACAGTAGGTAACATGTTATACAGCCGCATAGGCATCCTGTTTTTTTTTTAATTTATAACATCACCGAGATGGTCAACTAAGTGGTCACGGCCACATGTCTTGTATTCTAAAGCGATACATATTTTAATTCCTTCAATGTCAGATAAATTATACGAATATTGACTTTTTCCAGTATTCGACGTTCCGATTTCAAATTCAATTTGACCGTTGTCTGTTTGGACGAGGGTTGCCAGCGCTGGAAAAGGTAGTTTCCAGGATATTTTTAGACATGTATGCGAATTGAATATCAAACTGGTTCATCATATATTTAGGCTAGCTCCTATATAGCTCTTAACGTCCAAATTATGATTATAAGCTGCCTTTACTTTTATTTGCTCCATGTAGGTTTATTTTGATCTTCCTTATGTATTCTTCTCTATTATTATTTTCAATCAGTTATCGTATCGTAGTATTTTGCCCTTACATTTTCCTCTCCTGTTTTTAACCCCCGACCCAAAAAGAGGGGTGTTATAAGTTTGACGTGTATGGGTGTGTGTCTGTGGTATCGTAGATCCTAAAATAATGGGCCGATTTTAATACGATTTTTACTGTCCGAGTGCTAACTTTTTAGTTACGTTTCAATAAAACCATTTCAGCCGGTTTTGAGATATTAAACTTTGAAATGAAAATGTCGGGAATTTTCAACCTTTTCTAAGTTATACTAAGACAATTATTGACAGCTATGCAAGTAATTACCCAGCCCGACCTAAAACACTTATGATGCAACTCTTTTAAAAACTGACATTTCATTAATTCTGGTCACGGCACCAACTGTAACAATCCAGTCTCGCTTTCAGCAACACACATGTTAATACCCGTACGAATGTATTTTTAGCTCACTGCACCTCAGCATTCAATGCTTTTAGAGGATTGTGGTCACAAAACCCATGTAAAACCGATAATATTTGTCCCTCTCTTAACTTAAGGGGCTCCTAGCTCCCAATGACCTTCGATCTGTAACTGTCCGTTTTTGCGTGTTTTTTATGGCTTATCGTAATAAACAACAACGAGGTTTACCAAAATAGTATCCTATATTTACTTCAAAACTCACAGTTTTCGAGATATGTGTCACCAAACTTTGGCAATTTTAGGCCAATAAGCCATTTTTTTTAAAGTAACTATTATAAAAATTTGTTAAAAATGAAAATCTCTCGTGGTTGGTTAGAGACGTCAATAAGGAGTTATATGTAGATTTCATATATAAAAGTGCAAAAACAATACACTTATATCGAAAACAGAGCTTTTTCGGACCATGTGTGAATAAATCATAAAAAAGAGATTAATTTTTTTACAAAAAATCTCGTGCAAACGTAGGTAAAGGATTGAAGAGTCGATAAGCGTTTGTGCCATAAATATATCAACTATAGTTTTGACGGAGGAATATCAACTCGAAACTCGTCAAAACTCGATTAAAAGCGCATGGAGCCTTGATGATGATGATAATTAATTCCTGTTAGCCCTAATTAGGGACACAGGGGTCGCAGAAGAGTTCCCCATTTTATACGATCTTGCGCGACTTCTTCTAGCTCTTTCCAGCCGAGACCAGTTGAGTCAGCCTTATTCTCAACTGATCGCCTCCTTATATTCCGATGACGATTTTGGGAAGGATTTTGATATTGCTGTGAAAAAATTATAAATAATGATTTGGAGGATTCCAATAGCGAAAATTATTGCAATTTTTTTTTTGTTTTAACTTTGCTGTACAGAATAAGTTACAAATATTAAAGGCGACCACCACCACCATACGGCACCATAAGGCATTTTCTACCATATGCAATGCTCGTGCGGAATTCGTGAACACAGAAATGCATTCGTTATAACGGAAAGACACTTCCTTTTGCAAAAAGTAACAATAAGTTTATTATTTAATAGGTAACTTTGTCAACAACGTTTCAGAAAAATCCTGACGCACAAACCTACCTTGTTTATACCTTCATCTTTGTTGTTTTCTCCGCTGAATAATACATATACATTTTCCCTTCATCTTGTCATTCAAAGTGATTTTCTACGTCAGTAATGTATGGAAATGGCTCCAGATAAAGCTTCTGTTCTGTCGCTTCGTTACGCCTGACGTGATTTGATTTGCCTTTCGCTATTCCATTGACTATGGATTATGGATTTGTAATGGACTTGATTTTTAGGAGCCTTCCGTGTATTTAGATGTGACGTGGTGTGACGCGATCTCATAAACATTATATTACATTTATATTGGCGAAACAATAGAAGTAGGTAAATGTGCCACAATAGGCTAGTTACTTTTAAATTGAAGTATTTAGACGTGCAATTACTTCATACAATGCTGAGATATAGCGTCGTTTTACTTAAACGATTGACTGTTATTATAATTGCCTCGCGAAAAAAAATATCAAATAATTATGTGCCAAATAATTATAAAGCAAATGATTTGATTAGGCAAAAAACAAATCGTAAAATGCCATTTGTGTAAATAGAAATTTTGCAGAATTAAGGATGACTCACGCTAGAACGGGCACTGTCCAGCCCTGGCCGTTTTTAAAAAAAAGAAAGAAAACATTTATTCATGAACAAAACAATAGGTGTAAAAAACAAAACACAGAACGTAAAAATAGCAGGGTCCACGAAAAGGCCCCGACTCAGCATGGTGCTAACCTAGAAGGCCAGCGTTGGTCTTCGTTGGAACCTTTACATGAGTTACCTCCTGGAAGGCAACACAAAACAAATACCTACGCTAAACATAATATATCTTAAAACTATTACAAATCCGACGCCAGAGTGGCACGGCAGATTGCATCGTGTGAACGCGTCGCCAAACTGTGTGTCAGTGTCACTGTCAACTTGACAGACCGAACTCAATTTTTATTTCAGATAGTGAATATATGGTAAGTATACGTAAATACAGAAACTGAATACTAAGTTAAAAGTACATTTGTGATACAGGAAGAAAACTAAGAACGAATACAGTTTGGTGCAAAATTAAATATTGAACGTCACAAGCTCAACTGTACATACATAAAACGACTGCTTTCTGTACCAGGTCATGACATGGGTGACGAACGGCAGTGCCAATAATTCACACAATCTAAACATGATAGATAACACAATTATTATGCGAACCAGATGCTGTGCGGATTTATTTATATGCAGATGGGACATATCCCGACAGTAAGTACCTGACTGCAATCCTAAATCTTAATCTAAAATTATATTAGGCATGGCAAAGCGGTAAACTAAGTTACAAAAGAGGCAGCTAATAAACACACAAGGATTTGAGGAACAAATATACAAAGACAAAGACAGGGCACTTAAAGGCAGCTAGTTTCAAGACATAAGGTTTCCTGACTAAATTGATGCTCTAGCAAATACTTCTTCAGCTTGATTCTAAAACTATATATGCTTCCCAGGTCCCTGGCTAAAGGCGGTGATAGACAGTTCCAGCATCTAGTAGCTGCAAAGCGGAAACTCCCCCGGAATGAGGCTGAGGCATGTTGAGGAGTAATAAGAGGCTTTTTACACTGACGGTTTCCCCGTGATGATGAGCTTCTCGAAAAGATATACTGGAGCTTGGTGCTTTAAAACCCCGAATAAGAGACAAGCAAGATGCAGTTTTTGTCGGTGTTGCATTTTTAAAATATTATGTTTGTTGAGAAACGGAGTATGGTATGTTGAAAATGAAACTCGCACAGGCATTCTGTACACGCTGTATGAGCTTCTTGGTTTTTGCGTAGAGACAGGGACCAGTCACAACATCCATGTAATTAAGTTTAGACAGGACAAGTGATTAAACTAGACGGATGCTTAAGCGGACGGATTTTTAAGAAAAACGACCGCGTTTTTGTGTGGCCGAGTCGTACCTAAGCCCGGCGGAGCCACGTTCGGGCCGTGCCGACACCGAGCCGCTTCTGAGCCTCGGCCGTGGCTCGGCCGGGCTTGGGTATGGCTTGGCCGTGTAAAAACGCCGTCGTTTTTCTTAGAAAACGCCCCAGGCCGGACACGGTCCGTTCTATCGTGAGTCATCCTTTACACTTTTCTCTAGAATCAAAAATACCACCGGACATCGGATTACCTACCTATTCTACTCTAAGGCAGATCGGTGTAGGTACGACAACGAGCGAAGCGAGGAGGAGTGTTGACGAACTGCGACCGCGCGGTTGCGGCCGGCGAAGCGTAAGAACCGACTTTATATGACTTGAAAACGTTATGCGCAAAACTATTATGGCGATTGATATTTATGTTTAAAGCTTTTATGCGCAATAAATGTATGACAATTGTTATTTATGCTCTCAAACATTATGGTTAAAAAATATATGCTAACTTATGTATGACTTTTGTCGGTTATGCGTAATGATGATTATGACACGAGTAGTGGTTATGCCAATCAAAACTATGGCTTTAAACATCATGCAAACCGATGTGGACCCACTGCACGGACCTATATTTAACTCAAACTCAAATAATTTAATGCACTCATGTTAGTATACAGTTCTTAAATTACATGTACCTAATTTAATTGAGTTCTTCCTGATTGCGGCGGGATGCTGTAGGTAGGTACTCCCCCCCGCTTCCGCTCATTATAATACAACCTACTGCGCTAATATACCACTGACAGTATGTCGATATACTAGGAATCATCACACTTAGCACACAGCAGCAGCAGACGATGTGTCGCAGCTCGACACTATTTACTGGTTTCTGATCAGTGTTCTATGAAATACCTTTCGTAGCTAGCGACACGTCGCCGGGTGTCGCCGTCATAGAAATATGTACATAGAAACCGGTTGTGTAGCTGCAACACGTCGTCTGCTGCTGGTGTCTGCGGTCGGGTTCCAACCTACCTTTAATCTGGGCGAGATTAGTAAAAAAATCAAATGCGGAATTAGCCTAATGCTGTAACGATCTAGTGAATCATATTTCACAACAAACCTTACACTGTAGCAGGGGCGGTTCACTCTGTGATTCCGTCGCGCCGCTACAAGTACCTGCCGGCCGGCCGCCAATTTGGCGGCCCATTCATATTCATATATTCATATTCATATATTTATTCAGCTTACTTAAACTAGGTATACAAATTAGATAACTAACAATATGTTTAATAAATAAATAATAAATAAATAAATAAATATTACGGGACAATCTTACACAAATCAACCTAGGCCCACGGTAAGCTCAATAAGGCTTGTGTTGTGGGTACTAGGCGACGATATATATAAGAGATAAATACATATAGATACTTATATACATATATAACATCCATAACTCAGGAACAAATATTCGTGATAAACACACAAATAAATGCCCTGACCGGGATTCGACCCCGGGACCTCCAGCTTCGTAGGCAGAGTCACTACCAACTGGGCTACGGAGGCCATGTTGTATTATATTATAGTGTGAGTAAGGGTTACATTAAGTTAAGTAAGCCACCCTCCGTACTAGTTTAAACTGTATTACGGCAAGGTACCCTCCTTCTCCTCATGAACAACCACGTAGCCATAGATGGTAGGAACATAATAGCAGTTAGAATTATTTACAGTATGTTATAACTATAATTATTAATTTTACACCCAATACCATTAGTACACTCAAGAGCAAAAGTTTCGGGTCACCCTAAATTAAATAACCGCAATAGGATTGTTTTAATATTCTACACTAGTCTTATTGACATTATTAAACTATTCTTCGTAATACCCAAATGTATTAGCAATTTCCGGGATTCTATTATAAAAATATCAACATCCAAAAATGACGATTTTTGCGATACCTCGCTCCGTTAACGTTGTTTTTTTCATGGGTTTTTACGAGTCCGATTTAAACCTGGTAACGTGTTTTTTTTTTTACTGTTATTTCTGCAGATTAGATGTAAAATTGAATAAAGATCACGACAGTGTTAAAAAACTATACAACCTTGCACTATTTTAGGAAATATGACGGTATTTCATCGACCCGAAACTTTTGCTCTTGAGTGTAGTTGCCGCGCGTTGGTACGGGACGCTCGCATCACTCGCATGGGTTAAAAAATGATGGCCACATTAAGGCACGTTTGGCGTACCTAAACAAGGAATTCGTTACCAGAGAACCTTCTGTACGTAGTACTATTACTTATTCTGTGACTGTAGCCCGGAATTCTACTAACATGCGGGTATGCAATTAAAAGTTTGCGAATTCACGTGCACGCTGATTGCTACATTAATTCGGTAAACGGCACTTGCGCAAGTAATTCGGTCGGAAATAAAGTGCGTCGTTTGTCATGCCAGATAATAAATGTTGGAGATTTTATCACAACAAAACGGGGCTTTGGGACTGTCCGATATCCGGGATTTTACGGATGGTTTAAATTCATTATATTGTATTTACGTATATTCACCATATATTCACTATCTGAAATAAAAGTTGCGTTCGGTCTGTCAAGTTGACAGTGACACTGACACACAGTTTGGCGACGCGTTCACACGATGCAATCTGCCGTGCCACTCTGGCGTCGGATTTGGAATAGTTTTAAGATATATTATGTTTAGCGTAGGTATTTGTTTTGTGTTGCCTTCCAGGAGGTAACTCATGTAAAGGTTCCGACGGAAGACCAGCGCTGGCCTTCTAAGTTAGCACCATGCTGAGTCGGGGCCTTTTCGTGGACCCTGCTATTTTTACGTTCTGTTTTGATTTTTACACCCATTGTTTTGTCCACGAATAAATGTTTTCTTTCTTTCTATTAAATTGGCTTTATCACGGAGTGGATGCCCGCGCGGCTCCACCCGCTATGAACTCCTATCCTGTAACTATTAAACGAGTCTTTGACCAGTGTGTGTTGCCAGTGATGACGTATGGCATCGAAACGTGGTCGCTTACTATCGGCCTCATAAGGGGCTCAAAGTCACCCAAAGGGCAATGGGCAATGGAGAGGGCTATGCTGGGAGTTTCTCTGCGGGATCGCATCAGAAATGAGGCAATCCGCAGCAGAACCAAGGTAATCGATATAGCCCTCCGAAAAGCTTAAACTTAAGTGGCAGTGGGCGGGGCACATTGCACGTAGAACCGATGGCCGTTGGGGCGGAAAGGTTCTCGAGTGGCGACCACGTACCGGAAGGCGCAGCGCGTGTAGGTCCCCCACAAGGTGGACTGATTACCTGGTAAATGGTCGCGTGACCGCTCATTGTGGCACTCTTTGGGGGAGGCCTATGTCCAGCAGTGGACGTCTTTCGGCTGATATGATGAACTATTAAACGAGCGATATTTATGCGTAATCAGAGTAATCAAGTTCTTATTTATTCCTCCCTCCTTAAGAGTCCCCGGCAAGGTCGACTCAAATCGACTCTCCATGCAAACTTAGTCTGGTTCTCATTTTAAACTGGTCACCGTTACTAACAAATTATGGAAATAATACTTCCGAAGTAAATTATTAAATAAAAAAAAAAAAAAAAACGACATTAGAACAAACATCCGCCATATCTAGGTTGGAAACTAGATTCTGTTGATAGAAATTAGCTACGTTTGTATGGAGGGTCGACTTAAGTCGGCCGTGTTAGAAACTCTTAAACGAGGAATATTTGTAAGGTTTTATGGGTGCGTAAAATCGATCCAACTAGGTCTCATAACGGGGAAAATTCGTTTTCTCTAGTTTCCCGGGTACTAAAGCTTATACGTATAATTATATTGTGCAGTCTATACAGGGTGTGGCCTGTAATAGGAGCAAAACATTAAACGGTAGATTATTAAGCTTATGAACAATTTATTTCCACATGGTTAAACTTTTTCTTTAATTTTTTTCTCTTCAAAATAAGCCTAGTTGTATTTTTTTACTCTTCTGGAGTGCTATCAGTAACTTTTTCATTTTAAAGACACTAAAAATATCTTTTGAAAACAAAAATGCAAAAACTATTATTACTCGTTACATGATGTTACCTCAAAATCCGCATTGACTGCTGTGTTATGATGTCGTGGTGCCTAGATACATTACTTGAACTTTAGATCAAAATATCTCCGAATCCAAAAAAAAATAAAATGAGTGGGACACAAGGGGTTACTACAAATGCTTTTAGGAAGCGTCCCTTTAAATATTTGCTCATATTACAGGCCACACCCTGTATAATTCCAATTAAGATACAAATAAGTATGGCCCTTTATTTATTTCTCCCACCTTAAAAATAATAAATCAGCCTAATATTTCCCACTGCTGGCCATAGGCCTCCTCTTATGGATGAGAGCGTATGTACGGGTAGTAGTCCTTACGCTGGCCAAGTGCGGGTTGGGTACTTCACATACACCTTTGAATTGCTTCGCAGATGTATGCAGGATTATCCTTTCTCCTTAATCGTCCGTAAATATATTTCGTTAGTTACGTAATTCATTTAAGTTAATGGCCTCGAATACAAGATAGTTACTTTTACTTTTTTCGTCAATTTGCAGATTTCTTCTTTAATTTTAATTAAGTCTGACAGACAGGCAGATAGACAATTTTCCGTAATTACACTCAGCTCAGCAATCTTTATTAATACTTGACGCAGAAAACCACTTAGTATTTTCAATAATGAGTTGACTCTTTAAAAAGCAACGTCCAAATCAAAAACCTTTTTGCCAGTTGTACTTGCTTGAGGTTATTTGAGTTGACCGAATTTGATAGAACATTCGAATCCGACTCGGCTGGGCAGCCTTCGGGAAGCTACGGCACATTTTTTCGTCCAATATTCCGCAGTGTCTCAGGACGAGAGCCGTTGACCAGTTTTTTGTGTGTCTGTTGCAGTAATGACGTATGGCACTGAAACGCGGTCGCTTACTACGGGCCTCATAAGAAGGCTCAAAGTCACTCAAAAGGCAATGGAGAGGGCTATGCTGGGAGTTTCTGTGCGCGATCGCATCAGAAATGAGGCTATCCGCAGCAGAACCAAGGTAGCCCTCCGAATCGCTAAACTTAAGTGGCAGGGCACATTGCACGTAGAGCGCGTGGACTGATGACCTGGTAAAGGTCGCGGGAGTCCGCTGGATGCGGGTGGCGCAGAACCGGTCATTGAGGCACTCTTCGGGGGAGGCCTATGTCCAGCAGTAGACGTATTTCGGCTGATATGATGATAATGATGATAGTCTCGTAAAAAGTCCGCCACATTAAATAATCTCAACCACACCACACCTAAGTTTTAATATCTAAGTAGGTACCTAAGATGTGCGAAGGTATATCTATCACACATCTCTGGTGTTCGCGCATCTGGGTACCTATTTAATTTAATTTAATTTATTTATTTAACGACCACCAACGGCTAACACATCTGAACAATACATTTGGCTTAAATAAATAAAAAACCGGACAAGTGCGAGTCGGACACGCGCACGAAGGGTTCCGTACCATTAGGTATATATAAAAACGGCAAAAAATCACGATTGTTGAATGGGAGCCCCCTTTAGCCTAGTTGGTAGTGACCCTGCCTACGAAGCCGGAGGTACCGGGTTTGAATCCCGGTAAGGGCATTTATTCGTGTGATGAGCACAAATATTTGTTCCTGAGTCATAAATGTTCTATGTATTTAAGTATTTATTTATCAGATAAGAATATTAAGTATATTTATTGTTATCGTCATCTAGTACCTACCCATAGTACATACAAGCTTTGCTTAGGTTGATTTGTGTAAGATTGTAAGTGAAAAAAAAATATTTATTCTGTTTTTTAGTATTTGTTGTTATAGCAGCAACAGAAATTACATCATCTGTGAAAATTTCAACTGTCTAACTATCACGATTCATGAGATACAGCCTGGTGACAGACGGACAGACAGACGGACGGACACACAGACAGACATACATACAGACGGACGGACAGCGGAGTCTTAGTAATAGGGTCCCGTTTTACTTACGGTGAGTACGGAACCCTAAAAACAATTATGATGCTTAGCCACTTATAGGTGATCACAGCTCACCCTAACTTTGGTGTTTCCACTCAGAATAATAACTGAAATTAAAACTGTAAGTGATCATTTATGATGCATCCTGAATGTGTCCCTCTCCACCGCTCACATCCCCGCAATGTGCGAGGACCTTCACGAAGATGATTGGCTACATAAAGCCCGCTCCACACTATGGGCCATCATGAACCATCATACAGGACGCGGATATGCGCTAGAACGAGACGTAAATATATCTTACTCCCTTTAACGCATATTTGCGTCCTGTGTGATGGGCCAAGATGGCCCATAGTGTGGAGCGGGCTTTAGTCACATGCGAGCACGCGACCGTCAACAGTACCTATACCTGGGCTGTTATTCGCTACGCGTTAATGCGGCTCACCCCGTCGGTCACCCGTTACGAAACTTGACCTCTCATCATCATCATCATATCAGCCATAAGACGTCCACTGCTGGACATAGGCCTCCCCCAAAGAGTGCCAAAATGACCGGTCCTGCGCCACCCGCATCCAGCGGACTCCTGCGACCTTTACCAGGTCATCAGTCCACCTTGTGGGGGGCCTACCCACGCCGCGTCTTCCGGTACTTGACCTCTACCTACTCTTAATTACTACGCAACGCGGTGTCAAGGTATATTTGTGGGTGAGCGTTGAGGTGAGCATAAAACTAGTTACAGAATAGGGGGGCTGAACGCAGGCGATGTGGCTGAAATCGACCGGGACTACATCATCATCATCATCATCAGTTTGAAAGCGACGTAATTTCAAGGTTATATCACGGTTGAATCTCATAAAGTGTTCCGGGCCAGAACCTATCATTCATTTCTAAGGTGTAATATTGGTAAGTCACTGTAAAACATTAATCATCTAACGTTTTTAGCCGCTCACTTGGTTTCGAATTTAAAATATGGTAGCCTAAATTGCTTCGCTAAAATAAAACGGAAAACGTCTGAGATAGACAAGGGCGATAAGTATGATATCTGAAGCTTTCTATATTACCGCTCGTGGTGAGTACAACATTTTACGTCTTTCTCTGGCCAGAAAGAGGAATATTCCGCACGCATACTGGTGGTAATTACCACTTTATTGCATGATGTGACGTAATAGTACCTACATTACTTACCTAGGGCGGTAAAACAAAGAATGTCTCAGATCGCAGTTATTTGGCGCCCGAGCCGAAGGCAAGGGCGATGAATATGCGATCTGGGGCTTTCTTGATTACCGCCCGTGGTGAGTACATAATTTTATGTCTCTCCCTAACCAGGAAGTGGGATTTTCCGCACACGTAGTGTACGGTAATTGCTAGTTTATGGCCAGGTATTGAGACGATCCGAGAGCTCCGCTCTCAGACTCAATAGTATCTAAGGGCGGAATTACTCTTTTAAATTGATAGATGTTAGCGTTGTGGGTTTCAGGTCCAAATATGAAGGGATTGAAGCTTTCATTCGTTATCATCCTGTTAATTATGTATGTAAATAAGTAAGATATAAATTGCGTTAGATGCTATTCTAGGCTAAAATCAAGACTACAATTAAAGTGTAGAAAACTCGCGTTTCGTCCAAAATAATTGGTTTAAAACATACTTCAGCATACTAATTCAGTATTGTTGGATTAGTGTATCATTTAATGTGTGCTAGATCTAGATTTATAGATTCATAAATTAGAATAGTTAGGTTAGATTTTTTAGGAATGGATCGCTGGCCAGCAAGAAAACGCGTGGACGGACGCGCGAGCTGCAGAGACATTCTACCCGCGAAGTCGAGAAAAGTGCTTATCGATCGGCACTGTGGGGCGAGGAACGCTCCCTGGAAAATGGGCCTTATACCCTTTTTGTTAAGGTATATTTTCAGATGAGGAGTCGGATTAGTGGCGTGATCGTGTTAGTGTTGGCTATAAATACCCCGGCGGGCCGAGGAGCGTTTCACTTTTCTATGGGACGTCGAAGCGAGATCACGCTGCAGAATACGAGGGCGGCCAGGCTAGGCTGACCTCTGGGCGCGTACTACTTCGAGGCGGAGCAAGGCTGGTCACTGCTGGGCTGCATTACGGCTGTTGCTGAGAGGAATTAGAGTTTGGTAAGGTCGCAAATGCCTTTGCGATCGTCTGGTGAGATTGAATATTTTATTTTAAAGTGTGACTAATCATAGTGAATTCTGGAATTTCTTAGGGAGTAATTATCTTGTGCGCACATTGTCTTGAATTGAGTGATTAATATTTAGGCAATATCTTTCTGCTCGTGAACTGATATGATCTTATATGATCACGTGTGTATTTTGAATATGTGGCGGTCTAATAGGTTTATCACCTAATAAATGCGCTTAAGACATCATCATATTAGAATTCCGTATACTCCCATGAAGTGAAGTGAACACTTATATAGTACATGAATGTTCGCTAAGGAACGGTCCAATGGTAAATAATTCCTAATTGTATACCAGTATCTAGTGGTTAGTTGTAGGTACAAATGAGGGAAATCTTTATTAAAATATGTGCTAATATTATATTGTAATTTATTTATGGCGGAGGAGCTGGCTTGTTACGAGCGTCGAGGGAGATCAGAAGGGGTGGGAGCCCTGGGAACCAGAGAGGCGTTGGGTACGTGTCCCACTATTAAGAAATTAAAATCTGGTGAGTGACCTTTATAATCACTGTATTGAATGATTCTGAAACTTATTAATTTGTTTTTGGGCTATTATCTAACCATTTCAACGTTATCATACTTGTATTTGTGTATCGAAATCTAGTTCTACTGTATATAGTTTGGGGAATATGCTAGATAAAGTACGAGCGGTTTATGTATAGGTTATGAACGGATCTAGGTCATTGGTTAAATAACTGACGATATTACAGGAATGTTGTTTTGTTCTACATATAAATTACTAGTTGATTTGTCACTGCGATATGATTGGGTTCCGTGCGCGCCCACGAGATAAAGTGATCAATTATTATACGACAACCTAGCTATAGCAATTGACTCGGTCCGTGGTACGCGTTACACTATGAGGATAGATTGTTAAGATGCGGATAAGCGACAAATATTACCACAAGTTCATATTAATATCCGGTGGTTAGTATAGGTGCTGATGGGTGGTTACTTTACTAGATTAACGCAACTGAATAAAGTAGTTATATACACTCGTGGCTGTGTGCTCGGTGTCGAGACAACCATATCCACAGGGCACATTGACGACCCTGGCCACACGAGAATTCTCCCGAAAGGGGCTTCTTAGTCAGCAGAGATGTGCCCGCACTAGAGCGCCAGTCATAGATGTGTAGACAGAGTGAGTGGCTGAGAGTCTTCAATCTTGCAAATTGAGGGACCTCACTGGTCGAGCTGCTGTCTTAGTTCTAACAACCCTCTTAACAAGGGTTACGGTTGTGTTGGTTTATGAAGTAATCAGATGTACTTATAGATATATTGTGTGGAATTCCTTGAATGAATGAATCTAGCGTAGTAAATTAGTTATGTACACCTGTGGCCGAGAGCTTAGCGTTGTGGACAACCATATCCAAAGAGCACATTGACGACCCTGACCAATACGAGAATTCGCCCGTTAAGGGGTTTCTTAGTCAGTAGAGATGATGATCGCGCTTAGGCCTCCGTCACGGATGTGTCAACGAAGGTAAGGTTGGTGAGACTTTTCAGTCTTGCAAACTGAAGAGTTTCGCTGGCCAAGCCGTCGTTTTGCTTTAACCGAAGCTTCTTACCGTGAAGCTAGCTATGTTGATTTTACAAGGGAATCCAACACTTTCGCTTTAGTAACGTCAATAATTAAGTAGGTATCTTCTTAGGTGGGGTCGTTATTATCGGGATCTCAACAAAAGTATCGCAGTGGGTTGGTAATTAATTATCATTCGTCAGTTCAACTGTGCATTGTCGTATATTTACCATTGTTCCGACTATAAAGTGCCTTTGAGTTGATTGGGTGAGATTGGTTGCTAAGACATTGTGTTACATCCATTGAGATATTTTGGGGGTGAATTGTATTATAAATAGCTTAGGAAAAGTCAGTACTAATTGGTATTAGATTTGATAGAAATAACGATAGGGTAGGCGGAATCAACAGATGAGGTGGGATTACTAGCGAGTACGAGCAGCCGCGAGCGAGCGAGAGGCGAGCGCTACAGTTCGCTAACAACTCTAAGATTCATCGTTAGGGAGAATCGATATTACACTAGACATTACGCCATTCATGTACCTATAAGTAAAACATGCACTAATATTCTATTTCAATAGACTATCATCACATCATCATCAATATCTTGACTTATGATTATTTTCATTATTATATCATCACATCATCATCAATATCTTGACTTATGATTATTTTCATTATTATATCATCGCATCATCAATATCTTGACTTACGATTATTTTCGTTATTATATCATCGCATCATCATCAATATCTTGACTTCATGATTATTTTCATTATTATATCATCGCATCATCATCAATAGAGATCCTATCATGGCCAACACAAGTTGACCACTATTGTATTGCGAGTCTGTTTAAAGGGCGTCACCTACCACATAGCGTAATTTATCACTTCCCACAACTTAGTATAATAAGGAATTTATGCCCACTTTAGCCTCCATAATTGTGCATCACTTAATGAGACTACTGAATTGTAAATTAATTCTAAGGAACTAGTATAATTGTCTTACTTAAGTTATAGGTTCTACTAAAATGGGGTTAATGTACAACTTCAATTAACGTGTAACTTTTTCCCTTTATAGAAATACAAACTTCATACTTCTCGAAAAGGGCCTGGGTCTATTCGCACAACGCAGAGCCTAACCACTAGACGAAATCACACGCCAAGCCACTTCACCAGCGCGAATCACGTATAGCTTAGGTCTAAATAGGTCTTCGAGGTTAGGTTCCAGAGATAATAAATTCTAGGTTAGATTACGGCATTGTAGGCCTGGAGTCGGACGGTTTTTTATTTGACCGAATCTCTTTCCGTCCGGCAATATCCTAGGAGATGATTTGGTCTGTTAAAGTACTCAAGCTCGATTACTTTAACATAAATAACGAGAGATTCTGTAGCTGTAGGATAGATTTACCTAGACTAGAATAAAACCCAACCTTTCTAGTAGGATCGGCCGGAACTAACTCGGTTTTTCTATTCGCTTTGGTACGAGTTAGTATTTATAGGATCAAAGTGGATATCTAGTACAATCGAGTCTTGATTTTACTGGATTAATTAATCAAAGGTTCTTTAGCTTCAAAACAAACAAAATTAATTTGATATTTCTATGGTAAATAAATGATTTATTTTCTCGCTTACTATCTGTTTAATTTTATTCAATAGCTTTTCCTTCAGGTAGGATTCCATTTTCAGACGACTAGAAGCTTCTCAGGAGCTTCAGCTTTCAGCTAGGGGTTAATTTAAGTTCAGAATAGGAAACCATAAAAAGCAAGCCATTTAAGAGGTTGAATCGTTACATTTTGGTGAGGCCGTGATCAGGATGAAAATAGGGTTTTAAATTCACTTTTTAGTATCCCGGGTTACTACAGAATAGAGTATTTTAGATATAAAAAAAAATAAAATAAAAAAAAAAAATAATAATAAAAGAAAAAAACATTTTTATTACGTGATTCGCTTGGTGAAAGGGCTAATTAATTTTATTTACAGATTTTTCTGTGTGTGGGTTATACAAATAACCCACATTTTGTTGCCGTGGAGTAGATAGAGAGATGGAGTTTGTATTTTTTTTTTAATGTTGTGTTGTGTATTATTTTCAGGACTTTCTTTCTTTTATTTTATTTCAAAGAGATTTTCACGCGCGATATGTACGTGAATTGTGTTGTGTATTATTTTCAGGACTTTCTTTCTTTTATTTAATTTCAAAGGGATTTTCACGCGCGGTACGTAGGTGAATTACTAATCAATAAGTTATATCACATTAAACTATGAAAAATATGCATAGAAATAATTTTGTTGTAGACGAAGGGCTAATATTATTTTGACAGAAATTCATTTGGGGGTACACATTTTTATTCCCGACTGTACCTTTCTACATATGTTTACCAACTGCTCATTGAGACGATTCTAACGAGCCCAAACTCGATGGGTTTGTGTCATTGTATCACGAAGTTCCTAGGCCCATCTTCCAACCCCAGCATCAGATTAGTTCCTTGTCATCATAACTTTAATTTGTCATGCGATTTATACATATGTGCGAAATTTTAGGCCGAACGGAAGTCGGAAAGTGAGTCTTATTTAAGAATTAAGTATAAACGTAACAGTACCTAAACACTCTTTTCATCGGACAGTCGTCTAAAAGTAGTGCCTATGCGATATTTGTAAATTAGGGGGGCAGCAATGTTTTGTGGGAGGGACTTACGATCTACCATTGCAATAGAGGAGGGTCTAATTTAAGAATTAAGTGGAAGCGTAATAGTAAATACTCTTTTCATCGGGCAGTAGTGTAAAAGTAGCGCCTACGCAAAATTTGTATAAAAAGGGGGCAGGAATGTTATGCGGAATGGCCTTACAACCTGCCAATGCCATAGCACAATTAAGTAGGTTCCATATACATCAGGCGGTTGCGGTAGTAGTTATAATAAAGTTTAGGTATAATGCTTTTATTCCAAAATAAAATAAAAATAAAATAAAACGGATCTAGATAACCTCAAGATAGTATTTTGTTAAATTAGCATCTTATGTATTTAGCTACGATTATTCATCCTTCATATTCAATTGTTGCATTTGAGTTCGCAAGAATAGTGTTGAGGTCATTGACATCTGTCCCGCGGTTGGGCAATTATTCGTTAAATAGTGGTTAGGAAAGTACCGGTGGATGATTATAGTACCAAGGACTTAGGAACTTACTTAAGAACTCATCACATAATAGGGGTTAGAGTTATAGGTAACTTTCGTAAGCTAGGGGAGAAAAGTAGGTACGCGTTATACCTAGCTAGTTGACCTAGTCAAATTGAATCCAATTCTCGGCGTTTACGTTAAATCGATCGCTACTAAGTATTGTCCGAAATCTTAAGTACCTATAACCTTGCGGATATTTTCTATGTAATCGTCTTTGTAAAGAAAGTAATTGTAAGAATAGATTAGTAGGTAATTCGCGCGAGTTATATTCATTAACCAGTTAAAATGATAGGAAACTGGAGCGGTTATCTGTTACAAGAAAATGCGCATTCGAATCGGATTAGTTCCGGCTAGAAATTCAAATACCTAAGATCAAAGGTACACTATAATGGACTTTGTTGTTAGGTCATTAAGGTCAAAAGGTAAGCTGTGTGTAGGTATTTAAATGGTTGTCATCGTGAGTCAGTGAACCGGTTGTATGTACGCGTGAGATTTCAATTTTTAATTACGTAGGTACATAAAACCACTTTGGCAGGGTTAAAATAGTGACAGGTTTGAAGATAAGCAACAAGTAAAGGGCACCTAAATACCTGGCTAACTCCACAGAGGTATATTCCTGGCATGGTAGGACTCGCACATTTCCACATAAATACGCGGCCACTCTATCACATTCACTTTATAATGTGCACCAGTTCAATTATCACTACATTGATTTATGTTTGAATACACACTAAACCACAGTAAACACTTTAAACTGATTAAATAATAGGCCTAAATATGCGAGAATTCGGCTCGTTGAAGCCCGCGCGCAAACTAAAAACAATTTTAAACATCGAACTTAGGTCCGGGCGGCCATTTTGGAATCTAGCGACGTCGCGGCGCCAGTAATCATAAAGATTTTTGGCGGGAAATTGTTGTTTAATTCGATGATAAAGGAGTAATATTAATTAACTATATGTCGCGTTCGCTTATAATTTGGTGGAATGGGTGAACAGTTTTAGGATCATAGGATAAATATTTTTGCGTCATACCTGGCCATAAAGTGGGAATTACCGCACGCTATGCGTGCGGAAAACCCCACTTCCTGGCCAGATAGAGACGTAAAATGTTGTACTTACCACGGGCGGTAATAAGGAGGGCCTCGGAGCGCATATTTATCGCCCTTGCCTTCGGCTCGGGCGTCAAATACCTGCGATCTGAGACATTCTTTGTTTAACCGCCCTAGGTAAGTAATGTACTATTTCAACACACCTGCTCGTAAAGTAGGTCTTATTACAGCGTATTTACACTGATAATGCAGAATATTACCCATGCCGTGCCTTTTACATTACATTATCGCACTAGTGCCTTTTCATTACATATATTTTTAAATATTAGCAAAATAATGCAGAATATTACCCATGCCGTGACTTTTACATTACATTATCGCACTAGTGCCTTTTCATTACATATCTTTTAACATTTTCATTTTTTATTTTTTTTTCTTTTCCTCGCAAATGTGTTGAAAAACGTCGTATGAAACACGTGAGCATTGGTCATTACACTTCTCGTCTCCATTAAGCCTTCGCCTTCGGCTCAGGCTTAAAATCCGACTCGAGTGTAATGACCAACTTAGCACACTTGTATCATAATGTACTAATGTAATGCATTAAGGTCGGTCTTAAATAAAGCGCGTCGCACGTAAAATATTTTGACACGGAAAATAATGTAGCCAGTTAGATGCGTTAATATTGATAGTAACTTTATGATAATGGCATAGTGTAAATTATTTCTAATAACTAGGTAATAATATAGTTGCTTAACTTTTGAGGTGGTTTTTCTCACGGGCCGGAATTGATATCGGCGAATTAAATATATAGAGATAGTATGCGACAAAATTAGCTTTGTGTGGAGGTTGCGGGCTAAATATAAGAACTAATTAGAGCCTACATATTTTATATTGGTCAATTCTAATAGGTATGTTAAGTACCTTAAAGCGTCACGCGGGTTTACGTGGGTACAATGTAATGAAAAAAATAATAGATAGATTGCGCCTTACAAAACTTAGCAAAATAAAGTTTTAGACCCATCACACACTGTAGTTATAGCGGATTTCATTGTAATCAGTAGCTTAATTAACGCTAACGTACTTACGAACGTTCGAATTAGAAAATAGTAGATAACCCGTGTTGGCAAGAGAATGAAATAAAACGGATTCATTGAATCAGGATATTCCGAAATCCGTCTGTCTGGTTTAGTTACTTCATGAGTCATAATTATAGAGCGGGGTTTGTAAAGTTTCAGAGTAATTTAAATAATTAATTATAATTCCAGTCAAGTTAGGTTTTCATATATATATGCAAAACCAAGCACGCGTGATCTACGGTACGACATTATTAGTTAGCGAATAACTTTGATACTCAGGTTCTGAGGCGAAAGACTTCGCTGATAGGGATTTCCGAATCTCACGGGAGATTCAGCTCTAAGAAAGGGGGGGCAGAAGGCTTAGAATCGTAAGACAATGTGTGTCGGACATGAAATTGATTAACCGCAACGCACTTAATTATTAATAAGGTAGTGTTAAAGTCATGGGTTCTATCAATAGGGTTGAATGCAATTTAAATGTAGGTAGGTATAGTAAGTAAATATAGTACGGATCAATTCATTGATAGTTACGTTGATAGTAAAATTTATTACTTACGTATTTTAAACAATGGTTTCAGAATTTGTCAAGTATAAGATGGATAGTTGTCCCAGTCTGATACCGAAAGATTAAGAGCTTGTCAGACAAATACCATATATGTACCGGTTCACGTCAGGTTACGAAAGATATTCGCCATGTTTACATTATATGGTAACAGGGCAATTCGGAGAAATTATATTAGTAATACCAAGTTGTGCACGTGTTATTATTATTATGTACTTTAAGGCAGGAGTCGTATATATCGCATGGCACTTTAATTGGTTACCATAGTATGTGATACTGGAGTATGTAAACTAACTGTTCCACCTCTCTAGTCATTGTTGAGGTAATGTGAATTTCGAAATGGGTCGTTAATTTCGCAAGTTATCTTAACAGCGCACTGGACGATTGGTTTGTCCGGCGGGCTATGAATCGCGAGCGTCCGGGTTCGATCCCCGGTACGGAAAAATCTTTTTGTGTTTTTTTATTTTTGCTTTACTAACAATATTGTGGGCTACTACCTTTTAAACCTTTGGTTATTAAATTGAACGAATTTTACAATGTTTGGAGCAAGTTAAGGGTAATTGGGGATACTTATATATTTAGGCGTTTATAGTTTTAACATTATGCGATTTAGGTATTCATCAAATTGTGTATTTGTCTACGACATAGGGCCCGTCTATTTTTTTTCCATGAAGTACCTATGACAAAAATTACTTATCAGTTAATGTAAGAGGTTGTAATTAGGTATTATTTAAGGGTCTGCGGTATAATTTTACGGATGCATAAAATTATCATCGAGGCACTCGCGTAGGTTTATTGAACAGAACGTATGGTTGTTTATAAACGATATTTGTATTAGGGCATATTTCCAAGTTCGGTTACAAAACTAGCGCAAAATAGGTCAGATATTGGTCACGTAGGAAAATTAATCCGACCCGTGGCGGGGATATTTTGATACTAGCGACGAACGCAAGTGATATTTCTCTCATCCATGTAAGAAATAAGTAGTCGGCCGATGGATTAACTGTCGCATGAGTAAGATCGCGGTTGCTTTCCGTTCTTTCGTAACCGTTTAAAAGAGTTTAGTACCTTTACTGAATTCAGTGCTGGATTAAAATAGGCCTTATGGATTAAAATGGGGAGATTTTAGAAGAAGGAATTACTTACGGTCGGTTGACTAGACACACCCTAGTCGAGTTCCTGGTAGCACAGTATTCATTGTTTCACTAACTTCACTTTAAAACTAACTTTAATTAATAATACACAATATTGACTCAAACACGAGTAATGACACGTTGGAATAGGCTGAAATAGGAGGCAAAACACTCGTTGTTGCACTATACAAGTCAGACGTAACTGGAGCAATTTATTCCTTCAAATAATAGCAATCTAGACACTAGTTATTAAATTATTTGATTAATTACGACGAATGTTGTTTACAAAATTTGTCTAGCGAGGCCGCGGGAATTTGACATTTGCTGATTTGGGTTAAGATCTGTGGTGAGGCTTTAATGTACGGCCAAGTGGCGTGTTTAAACGGTTGTTACGGTTTAGGAAAAATTAGGAGTTGTGAATATATAAAGCCTGAGCTTACTTAGAGGTGGTAATTTAATTCTAATGGGGTTTTGTCATGTGGAATACGGTGGCGGAATGAAGGGGTTAATTCGGTTTCGAGTCAAATCATTTACGCGTTACAAGAGCATCTTACATTTATAAACTGTGTATCAGGCAAGTGAGGTATTGGAAATTATGTTAAATTTTTTTTGACAAGAGAGTTCATATTTACTTAGACGGATTTTCCTTGCCTACTAACATTAAACTAGGACCTTTTATTAGATAGACCTTGCCAGTACGTTGTGTCTAGTTGATAAATCTAATGATTAATTTCCCTGCGCTTAAAGTTATTAAACTATAAATGTGATTAACAGGTCCTACCAATGTCAGAATTCGCGTCGATTTATAAGGGGCCTTTTGTAATTGGGGTTAGCATTGTGATTATAAAATACTCTGATACTACATTATACCCAAATGAGGAATCCTAGTAAGAGTTTGTATCCATACCAAAATTTGTAGACATCCCATTGAAATTGAGTCGCGCATTATGTTGGGTGTACATTATCGTTTGTAGGGCCATTATCGTTTGTATCGCGGGAGGATTAGCGTAGTCGGTTGTCTTTAATCCATTCGGTATGATAGCTTTGCAAGGGTACTACCACAATTTTAGTTAACATCTTAGACGATTAATATCAAAAAATAAATAATAAAAAGTAGAATAAGTAAAGTTATAGTCTGTGTTAAGAATAGTTACGCGATCAACTCACCGCTGGTTCAAATCGCGCGAATGGAACCGTAAGTACTTCGCGTTGTTCGTTTCACACTAGATATTTAAAAAAAAAAAAAAAAAAAAGGGGGAAATTTAGTACTTTATGCTTGATTCCGTGCTTAAAACTAGAATAGAATAGGCAACTTGTAAGTTTGTAAATAAGATATTATGTAGTCGAGATCGTAAGGCGTATCAATAGTGTGCGCTCACGGGAGGTCGTGCGTCGATAAGGTTAACCGACTTTCAAAAAGGGGAGGGCTCTCAGATGGGTTGTATTTTACTTCTTTAAATCAGGTTGGACGTTAATTAAAGGCGCCTATATAGGTTGTTCAACAACAAATTAGGTACTTGTTATAAAATATTAACAAAATGGTTGGTTGTAGTATGGGAATTTAGGTATTTTTAATGCGTAATATTTGTCGTCAGAAAAATTCCTAAGTCAATAAATTGTCAAAGATGTAGTTCACGATAGATTATACCGGTAGCTATTAAGGTAGATTCGAGATCGCCGCGTTGGGGGTGGCAAAATTAGCACTGACCCCTGGTCTTATATTGATATTGAGAGGTTAGAGACCAAGTTATACTGGCTGTAAGCAATAAATCGATTTGAGTCGAGTCGATCTGCATTGGCGAATATCAAGGTTGGCGCAATGACCACCGGATTGTCTCGCTATCAGCTGGGCTGTTATTCTGGGCGTACTAGGGAAGCACCTCACCTCACCTCACCTTTCACCACTAGCGAAAGTAGATCTATACCCGCAGCGCTGAGTCATCGTTACCATCGTCATCATATTAGCCGGTAGACAGCTACTGTTAGACAGGACTCCCCCAAAGAGTACTAGCGGTTATATCCCAATATTTAGTTGTTACGAATTGCGGAGTCTAGAGATATTTGTACGTGACCTTTTAGGATGACGTAAAATAAGTTACAGGATAACGGGACAGGAATGACTGATAAATTAAGTACTAGATGGTATAAATTTATAATTCTTTTTTTTGAGTTGGCGGGAAATTTTAATTTTGTTCTTGTCATCCCTTCCTTTCGGAGAAAGTAGGTATACGGCGGATTGACGTCTCATAGGTATAAAGGGGGAATCAGATAACCTGTTGTCGTGCGTGTCAAATTTTAGATACTTAAGTTGAAATTTTAGATCGCGGCTCATCTTGGTTTTAAGGGATTCCTGACGGGTATCATTTTCAAGTTATACGGGAATGCAGGTTCTAGATTTAAGATAAGTTTGGAATCCAGGATGGCTGATAAAATTTTTGAAAAAAATCGGCGCGAGTATCATTTTCGAGTAATGCACGGATGCAGATTTCGAATTTTGGGGCTAAATTTGGAGTTCAATAGGGCAGGGTCGGCTTTGGAGAAGAAGAGGTCGCGGCTACCGTATTCGATTAGCTTGTGATTGTATATTTTGAATTACGATACAGATGTGGGGTAAAGGCGACGGTGTTATGACAGCGTGACGGCAGTTGCAGTTGCGGGAGCGGAATTTCAAGCATCGATTGAATACTAATTATTGAAACTTACAGGTATCTTATGAGAACGAAGAGATGGAGTTCATAATAAAGGGAAGGATATGGGGCCGTGATCGTCTAGTGGTTAGGACCTTACGCGGTTATAATTATTCCGGCTTAAATTTATCTCAAGCATGGAGTATGGTTATATATTATGTCCACATGTTATGCGCCAGGTAGTGCATAAACAACGTTAAATATTTACGTGAAATAATCCATTTATTACAGGTATATCTTAAGATGTATGATGCGTTTGTCAATACAATATTGGCATCAGGCGTTAAATTTATGTGGGTCTTAAGGGCGTGGGTGTAATCTTCATTTAGTAACCGGCGAATCTTACGTTTGCACAATATATGGTATTGGCGTAAGACTAATTTTAAACTTATGAATTATGTATTGCAATTTATCTGGTATTTACTACATAAATTATAGTATTACGAAAATTTGAGATCCAACTATAAAATTATTTAAGTTGTGAGAATGGGGGGCAGTTATTTAATTAATGACTGATAGGTAAATGGTAAATGGGATATGGCTTAAAATTTTGATATTTACGGGTTACGCTAGGAGGGTTAATTAAGTTTGACTTGCTGTCTTTTATAATCTTCAAACATATGAAGGGCAGGTTAGTTGGCTGTGTGCGAATAGGGCTGTGCGGATCAATTAAAGCAGTAAATTTTTGTTTTGCAAAATAAGTAAAGTAGTAATATTATATTATCACTTTGTTCTACTCTTCATATCATAATTTTCTCGTCATTTAAAGTAAATGTAAATTCTCATAGCATATAACTTGGGAAGAACATTATATATCATTAATGTGGTTGTACTGTCGGATTCCGTTTAGTTGGTCTAAGTCGTGTTTAGGGCAAGGGGATTAATTAGGTTGGGAGGGTATATGTGTGTGTTCGTTGAGTTAAGAGATGTACGAGTCCACGTGAGAGGTAGTGCTGAGTGTGTGATTGTATGGTAATAATGGGCTTTTACCGGCTGGCCGGAGTTCGCAGTGCAACCTAGGTTTGTTGGTACTGATTGATCTCTCCAAACCATTTTACACCGGTGTTTCCGCAGTTATAGTTTGGTTAGGTTAAAGTCATAAAATGACAAGGTCCTTGTGTGACTAACTGTGGCGACACTATACTCTACAGAAGCTAAGCTGAAAGGCTAAGCTAGTCTTATCTTCGTCCTACACAACTCTTCGTGGCAAGGATACTTCCGACACCATATTCTTCGGGATGATTTGTCAACGAACATTCATTCTGAAACTTAAGTAATAATATTTTAACTTCCATTACTGGGAATTTATCAGGAATTTCCTATTATATGTTAAGTAATTTGCAATGTCAAGATTACAATCTTGCAAGGGTTCAATGAACATGGTTTGTTGAAATTAAATTTAGTAAGGCTGTTATTCTTACACGATGGTGAAGTGTTGCATTTTGTATTTGAGTAATGCAAACGTATTTTATAGTAGTTACGACATTTCTACAGTAAAGCTGGGTGGGGCTTGGACGCATGTAGTCGGATTCTCTATAGGATGTCAAGGCACTTCCTAGAGACCCCACGGGGTTGATGAATGTTACTGTGTGCGACTGGGTCACGTTCGGTATAGAGATAGAGTATCATCGCGAACGACGATTAAAGTTAAAGTTTGTTTGATGTTTTGTCAGTATTATCACTATCATTAATGGTTTGATGGTGCTGTCAGGACATTGAAGGGATTAATGCAAAATTAACCCAGTAGTTTATGAACAGTTTGCCTCTAGTGTGGAATACAGTCTGAAGTCGGATATCCTAGTCAAGAAGAAACATTCTCCACTGGGTTTGCTTGGTGGTTATCTGTGTACTCAGTGTTCTGCTGTTCGCATGGGGAGTTATTGTAATAACATAAACCGAGATATGTGGTCGAACCTGGATCCTTGGTAGCCAGAAGGTATCTGAGGGTTCGGGGTGTTAGTGCAACATCGTGGTCATTAGGATCTATTGGGCTCACAACCTAGTACTTTGTGCGAATGGGAGTATTCTGGGGAAGTTTTCTAGCGGCGCCGACCGAGATATGTGGTCTAACTTGAGTTTGTGGTGGCCAGGGGGCATCTGTGGGCTCAAGGTGAAGCTAGAAGATAATTATATTGTGTCATCGGCCGAGATATGTGGCCTAACTTGTACTGACGGAAGCCAGAAGGCAACTGGAGGTGCAAGGTGATGCAGTATAGGGGTTTGTATTGCCAGCCGAGATATGTGGCTAAACTTGAGTTTGTGGTGGCCAGGGGGCATCTGTGGACTCAAGGTGGTACCGTAGGGATGGGTATGTGTGTCATCAGCCGAGATATGTGGCTAAACTTGTGCTGACGGAAGCCAGAAGGTGACTGGAGGCACAAGATGATACAGGGGCTATTCTTCAACGTCCATCACCAAGCAAACGTAGTGGTTAAACATTCACTCATCTAAAATACACTTGTTGGAGAGATCGATATATCAACGAATTGAAACTTCCCGAGTTATGGGGTTGGCATTTTTTGCAAATTATAATCATAGATTATTGGTCAGAATTAATTGGGAGAGTTATGTAAATAGACACAGCTAACAAATCTAGCCTTCAGTTAGAGTAATATTATATTTAAATTTGGTATAAAGACAGTAGGTTAACGAAATTATCTACTCAAAGTTATTTTAAAGATTCACCATTAATAGGTCGCAATTCCTTGTTTATTGCTTAGGTATGTTTTAGATTGTGATAATGCTTCGCTCAAAATCGTAGATTTCTCGCTGTGCATGATCATGGGGCAGATTGAGACGATCCGAGAGCTCCGCTCTCAGACTCAATAGTATCTAAGGGCGGAATTACTCTTTTAAATTGATAGATGTTAGCGTTGTGGGTTTCAGGTCCAAATATGAAGGGATTGAAGCTTTCATTCGTTATCATCCTGTTAATTATGTATGTAAATAAGTAAGATATAAATTGCGTTAGATGCTATTCTAGGCTAAAATCAAGACTACAATTAAAGTGTAGAAAACTCGCGTTTCGTCCAAAATAATTGGTTTAAAACATACTTCAGCATACTAATTCAGTATTGTTGGATTAGTGTATCATTTAATGTGTGCTAGATCTAGATTTATAGATTCATAAATTAGAATAGTTAGGTTAGATTTTTTAGGAATGGATCGCTGGCCAGCAAGAAAACGCGTGGACGGACGCGCGAGCTGCAGAGACATTCTACCCGCGAAGTCGAGAAAAGTGCTTATCGATCGGCACTGTGGGGCGAGGAACGCTCCCTGGAAAATGGGCCTTATACCCTTTTTGTTAAGGTATATTTTCAGATGAGGAGTCGGATTAGTGGCGTGATCGTGTTAGTGTTGGCTATAAATACCCCGGCGGGCCGAGGAGCGTTTCACTTTTCTATGGGACGTCGAAGCGAGATCACGCTGCAGAATACGAGGGCGGCCAGGCTAGGCTGACCTCTGGGCGCGTACTACTTCGAGGCGGAGCAAGGCTGGTCACTGCTGGGCTGCATTACGGCTGTTGCTGAGAGGAATTAGAGTTTGGTAAGGTCGCAAATGCCTTTGCGATCGTCTGGTGAGATTGAATATTTTATTTTAAAGTGTGACTAATCATAGTGAATTCTGGAATTTCTTAGGGAGTAATTATCTTGTGCGCACATTGTCTTGAATTGAGTGATTAATATTTAGGCAATATCTTTCTGCTCGTGAACTGATATGATCTTATATGATCACGTGTGTATTTTGAATATGTGGCGGTCTAATAGGTTTATCACCTAATAAATGCGCTTAAGACATCATCATATTAGAATTCCGTATACTCCCATGAAGTGAAGTGAACACTTATATAGTACATGAATGTTCGCTAAGGAACGGTCCAATGGTAAATAATTCCTAATTGTATACCAGTATCTAGTGGTTAGTTGTAGGTACAAATGAGGGAAATCTTTATTAAAATATGTGCTAATATTATATTGTAATTTATTTATGGCGGAGGAGCTGGCTTGTTACGAGCGTCGAGGGAGATCAGAAGGGGTGGGAGCCCTGGGAACCAGAGAGGCGTTGGGTACGTGTCCCACTATTAAGAAATTAAAATCTGGTGAGTGACCTTTATAATCACTGTATTGAATGATTCTGAAACTTATTAATTTGTTTTTGGGCTATTATCTAACCATTTCAACGTTATCATACTTGTATTTGTGTATCGAAATCTAGTTCTACTGTATATAGTTTGGGGAATATGCTAGATAAAGTACGAGCGGTTTATGTATAGGTTATGAACGGATCTAGGTCATTGGTTAAATAACTGACGATATTACAGGAATGTTGTTTTGTTCTACATATAAATTACTAGTTGATTTGTCACTGCGATATGATTGGGTTCCGTGCGCGCCCACGAGATAAAGTGATCAATTATTATACGACAACCTAGCTATAGCAATTGACTCGGTCCGTGGTACGCGTTACACTATGAGGATAGATTGTTAAGATGCGGATAAGCGACAAATATTACCACAAGTTCATATTAATATCCGGTGGTTAGTATAGGTGCTGATGGGTGGTTACTTTACTAGATTAACGCAACTGAATAAAGTAGTTATATACACTCGTGGCTGTGTGCTCGGTGTCGAGACAACCATATCCACAGGGCACATTGACGACCCTGGCCACACGAGAATTCTCCCGAAAGGGGCTTCTTAGTCAGCAGAGATGTGCCCGCACTAGAGCGCCAGTCATAGATGTGTAGACAGAGTGAGTGGCTGAGAGTCTTCAATCTTGCAAATTGAGGGACCTCACTGGTCGAGCTGCTGTCTTAGTTCTAACAACCCTCTTAACAAGGGTTACGGTTGTGTTGGTTTATGAAGTAATCAGATGTACTTATAGATATATTGTGTGGAATTCCTTGAATGAATGAATCTAGCGTAGTAAATTAGTTATGTACACCTGTGGCCGAGAGCTTAGCGTTGTGGACAACCATATCCAAAGAGCACATTGACGACCCTGACCAATACGAGAATTCGCCCGTTAAGGGGTTTCTTAGTCAGTAGAGATGATGATCGCGCTTAGGCCTCCGTCACGGATGTGTCAACGAAGGTAAGGTTGGTGAGACTTTTCAGTCTTGCAAACTGAAGAGTTTCGCTGGCCAAGCCGTCGTTTTGCTTTAACCGAAGCTTCTTACCGTGAAGCTAGCTATGTTGATTTTACAAGGGAATCCAACACTTTCGCTTTAGTAACGTCAATAATTAAGTAGGTATCTTCTTAGGTGGGGTCGTTATTATCGGGATCTCAACAAAAGTATCGCAGTGGGTTGGTAATTAATTATCATTCGTCAGTTCAACTGTGCATTGTCGTATATTTACCATTGTTCCGACTATAAAGTGCCTTTGAGTTGATTGGGTGAGATTGGTTGCTAAGACATTGTGTTACATCCATTGAGATATTTTGGGGGTGAATTGTATTATAAATAGCTTAGGAAAAGTCAGTACTAATTGGTATTAGATTTGATAGAAATAACGATAGGGTAGGCGGAATCAACAGATGAGGTGGGATTACTAGCGAGTACGAGCAGCCGCGAGCGAGCGAGAGGCGAGCGCTACAGTTCGCTAACAACTCTAAGATTCATCGTTAGGGAGAATCGATATTACACTAGACATTACGCCATTCATGTACCTATAAGTAAAACATGCACTAATATTCTATTTCAATAGACTATCATCACATCATCATCAATATCTTGACTTATGATTATTTTCATTATTATATCATCACATCATCATCAATATCTTGACTTATGATTATTTTCATTATTATATCATCGCATCATCAATATCTTGACTTACGATTATTTTCGTTATTATATCATCGCATCATCATCAATATCTTGACTTCATGATTATTTTCATTATTATATCATCGCATCATCATCAATAGAGATCCCATCATGGCCAACACAAGTTGACCACTATTGTATTGCGAGTCTGTTTAAAGGGCGTCACCTACCACATAGCGTAATTTATCACTTCCCACAACTTAGTATAATAAGGAATTTATGCCCACTTTAGCCTCCATAATTGTGCATCACTTAATGAGACTACTGAATTGTAAATTAATTCTAAGGAACTAGTATAATTGTCTTACTTAAGTTATAGGTTCTACTAAAATGGGGTTAATGTACAACTTCAATTAACGTGTAACTTTTTCCCTTTATAGAAATACAAACTTCATACTTCTCGAAAAGGGCCTGGGTCTA
Organism: Epinotia brunnichana; assembly: GCA_963854355.1. Taxonomy (NCBI): domain Eukaryota; kingdom Metazoa; phylum Arthropoda; class Insecta; order Lepidoptera; family Tortricidae; genus Epinotia; species Epinotia brunnichana. The sequence continues at coordinate 4,789,938 of OY977949.1, read as the reverse complement.
TTCGCACAACGCAGAGCCTAACCACTAGACGAAATCACACGCCAAGCCACTTCACCAGCGCGAATCACGTATAGCTTAGGTCTAAATAGGTCTTCGAGGTTAGGTTCCAGAGATAATAAATTCTAGGTTAGATTACGGCATTGTAGGCCTGGAGTCGGACGGTTTTTTATTTGACCGAATCTCTTTCCGTCCGGCAATATCCTAGGAGATGATTTGGTCTGTTAAAGTACTCAAGCTCGATTACTTTAACATAAATAACGAGAGATTCTGTAGCTGTAGGATAGATTTACCTAGACTAGAATAAAACCCAACCTTTCTAGTAGGATCGGCCGGAACTAACTCGGTTTTTCTATTCGCTTTGGTACGAGTTAGTATTTATAGGATCAAAGTGGATATCTAGTACAATCGAGTCTTGATTTTACTGGATTAATTAATCAAAGGTTCTTTAGCTTCAAAACAAACAAAATTAATTTGATATTTCTATGGTAAATAAATGATTTATTTTCTCGCTTACTATCTGTTTAATTTTATTCAATAGCTTTTCCTTCAGGTAGGATTCCATTTTCAGACGACTAGAAGCTTCTCAGGAGCTTCAGCTTTCAGCTAGGGGTTAATTTAAGTTCAGAATACAAAAACATAAAAAGCAAGCCATTTAAGAGGTTGAATCGTTACAGTATGACGTACAAAAATAAAACCCTCATTATATACCCCGCTTGATACAGACACTTGTAATTTTCTTCGTGTGACAAAAACTTGAACATCTAAGCCGCAAAATACGCTTAATACGACATGAAACTAGGTAGATTATGCAGAGCGAACAAGCCGACAGGTCGTAAAAATTACATTTTGTGCACGTGAGCGAAAACCAATTACTACGGTAGTCAGGGATGTGAAACCGAGCCAGAAAGTAACTAAGAATCGACAGTACAGTTGGCAATTTTAATATTGGTACAAAATAGGCGCCTGAAATATCTGTACGGGACTGTACTCGTACTACTAACATGAACGCGTGGTTATACGAGTATGTATCGTTATACATACTCGTATAACCACGCGTTCATGTTACCTACAGATATATATTTTATACTGATAATTAAAGATTTTAGTACATGTTTTAATTTAAGTTTTAATTGCACTTTGTAATTTTTTGAGTTTAGTAGTTGCTGTAACCACCTTCCATCACCATCAAAAGATCAACTCAGTGGTGCCATAATTGTCACCTAACTTACAAATGTTATGTGTCAAATTTCAGCTCAATCGATACCAGCAAGGGTCTGAAAAATATTTGCATAATTTTGACAAGTTACACACTTGCTTACTAAGATAATACATAATTATTTACATGTACACATAAGTGCAAATGAAATAAGCTTACACAAATCGGTGCCTGTATTTCCAACTAGTTAGGTACCAGTATTTTATTAAATCACTCATCACCCTGTAGTTTTAGTATAACTAATATCGATACAATACGTTTTCGAAAACGTTTGCGTTTAATCTCAATTTGTATGGAATGCGAACAGCTCCTCTGTTGGTAACTATTAGGAACTACGCGTTGCCATCGTAGATAGAGGATATAATAGATGACGTCCTAACGTATACCCAAAAAGGACGATGGTAAATTAACCTTACTAAAATAAGAGGTATCAGAAGCTGATACATTCTTGACGTCTAATATAATTTATAATTTAGTCGTGTTATATCGGTGACGTCATGGTGGTGTCAGTTTCAGTACAAATTTTGACAGATGTGGTGGCAAACAATAAATCCGTATACGCGATGAGGGACGGAAAATATGACACTGTATCTCGTTCCCACTTGCGGTATTGTCTATGCATACATCTTTGTCACAATGGGTGTACACGTGTGGGTGAGTCCCTTTATTCTATTCTTCCTCTATGGTTGCCATACAAATTGAAACTAAACGCAAACGCTTTCGAAAACGTATATAATATGTATCGATAAAACTTATACTAGAGCTACAGAACAAACAGTTGTTAGTCCACTTCATGGTGAATTATTCCCTGTAAAGACATTTCCACTTTGCACGGGCAAAATGGAAATTGAGATACAAGTGGAGCATCCGCGAAATTGCATTAACTCTTACCGAGTTGTAGGCGACAAAAATATAAAGAAACCTTTGAAATGTGGGTATAATTTTGTTAGAATAACATTTATTTTTCATGCCGAGAATTGTTTCGCAGCCTGTATCTTGGTATGGTTAATGGATTTCACGTTGTGGTTGAGAGACGTGAGTATCCATTAAAGCAGCTGCGAGACGTTTTAATAAAGAATGACATAGATGGCACAATTCGTTTGTAATTTCCTCAGCGATCGAAACCAGGGGAGTGATCATGTAACGTATTTGTGTGCCTGATCGTTTTTCAAAAGAATTTTAGGAGCGAGTGAGCGAATCATATCGAATTGGGAACCACCAGCCTTCTGCAGCCAACTAAGATAAAGGAGAGATTAAATATATACGAGTATTAACTATAGGCAAGTTTAACCTACATCCTTTGTGATTATGATATAATACTTGAATGAACTAATTATTTGAATGCTACAAAGTTGTGACCGTCAAAGCGTCGCGAATTTTCCCGTAAGTTAATTATTAGAGGGATGTGTTTAATTTGTTCCCGCTTTGAATACCCGGGTTTGAGCAATTCGAGCGGGGAGCAATTGTATTCTATTGTGTTGCTACTAAAGTCTCTTTTAGAAGGCAGGTTAAATATGCAACAATATGCTTTATTTTTTACCCCTCTTTGACGTTTTGCTTTCAGTTTCCAGGAAAAAGCAAATACTCAAGTGAACTTATTGTACCTAATATAGGTTTTGTCCGTGATATTTACGTTTCAGTGTTTAGGTGTGCATTGTTCATTTTAAATAATATAAATTTATATGAATATATAATTTTATATAGAAAACTCCCGATTGAAATATACGATTCGCGGTTCTTAGTCATGAGCTCACGCGTTGCCGGCGCGTTAAAGCATTTAGAAATTGAGGGTTAAATCAAAATAATAGTTGTCCTGTCAGACAGCACAATAGTTTAGTCAGAAGTTCCAAAGTCACTTTACATGTACGGGTCCAGCAACAAATGTAGGCTTTAAAGGTCTTAAAGCTTTGGATGTGTCAACAGGAAAGATTAAACACTAACGAATACAAATGTTTTGAGCCGTGTCACTGAAAAGACTAAACTCAATTTAACTTAGTTTAATTAGTTCGCCGAGCTTGGTCGTTTACATACGTTGTACAAAACATACCATAATACCCTATTTCCATTTAAGATTTAAATCGTGCGTTAATCTTCAAGCGATTTCAAGGAAAACTTTTTTGAAACGCAAATATATTTATATTGTTATGATTGAAAAGCTCTTAATGATCGAAAAAAAGTAAAACTAGGACATTTTGCTTTGATAATAGTAAAACAAAGAAACGTAGATGGTAGTATACGTTCAAAAGTCACCTTGTGTAACTATAGAAGGATTACCTGCTTTTTTATCCGTCTCATTTACTTCTCTACTTTTGTAAACCTATTTATACATTTGTGTATAGGTACCATTATGTCCAAAGCCTATTACTCCCTTCGCCAGTAACGTAAGGACTGGCAAAGGTCGAGCTATTCTCAATAGTACCTACACTACAGGTAACGAAGTGACCTCTTGGGGACATCGTCTATTTAGCAGTATAGTACAGGAGCTGTAGGCTGTAGACACAATTTTATTTATGTAAGCACTTTATTGTACACAAAAACAGGTTAATGATGAAACATGATATGTAAAATTAACTTCGGTACAAAAGCGAACTTATCTCTATAAGGGATCTCTTCCAGCTGACCTTTGAGCAATTATAGACAAACTTACACCGTGTACAAAAACATATAGAACAAACCAAGTACACAAAGAAATACGACAGGATATGCACGTCTCTGCGCCGGGGAATATATATATGTCTGAAAAGTAGGTTTGTAGGTAAATATGTAAATAAAGTACAAGGGTTATCTTATAAACAGTGACATTACGTTCAAGTTGTAGGCATGGTTGTTAAATTAATGTCTCAAAAGTCAAAAGCGCGAGAATATTTTTTGAAGTGATAATATGCCTATTATACCAACTGCAGTTTTCCTTTAGCTTTAAAGATAGTTTCGTGAAACAAACTTTTTTTTCAGGCTAATATTGGCACGATTTTAAACGGTATTTTAATAATTTGTATCTGTATGACGAACAGCACTAAGCAAGCATAGCAAATAAACAAATTGCTAACAACCAACTACCTCCTCTAATACTAAGACCGCAGTTCAATAAATTCACTTTACATATGAAACCCCACAAGGTGGACTGATGACCTGGTAAAGGTCGCGGGAGTCCGCTGGATGCGGGTCGCGCAGAACCGGTAATTATGGCACCCTTTGGTGGAGGCCTATGTCCAGCAGTGCTTTCGGCTGATATGATGATGATGACAATGATGATTTAAAGAAATCCTGATAAATTGCCCGCTAGCTCTCAACCTATAATAATGTCACAAATTAGTGCCCCTTATTCGCTACCTCCTTCCTAATTGAATGCCATTTACGGACACGGCTGGCCTTTCCAGGATAATATATATTGATGTCCGTTTCTGATATGTATAATGGGAATCATTAATAATGCAATGGATACCGTACATTAACCCTTAATTTGTTCCCTCGTTGACCGTCTCTCTGTTTTGAAGTGGATACTTCTTTGCTCGCGTTCTTGTATAAGGGTACAGTTCAAAATGTATCACGTGACTTCCCGAATAACTTGTTGTAGAGAAGCCTAATCTGATTTCAAATAATTGTTTGTTACATATTTTAATACTTCATTATTTGCCATTATTAGTTGTTAATCACGAAATGTTATTTAGTTTATGTGGCTGACATGAAAATAATGCTGACATGACCGCCATTTTCAATGTATCGCGAGTCAAATGAGCTACGTCAGTCAATGTTGCCATATATACCGATTTATCTGTATTTATACAGATTTTAGTGAATTAATTCAGATATATTAGGGTTCCATAGCCAATAAAGAAGTATCCACTCAAACTTAATTAACGGTTGTATTTCCGACACAACCCGCTTCTTTTTTTGCTGACCAGAAACGATGGGATTCAGTGTCACCGAGGTTGAACTATGGATGTTTGCTATTTTTAACCCCCAACGCAAAGAGAGGGGTGTTATACATTTGACGTGTCTGTGTCTATCTGTGTGTCTGCCTATGGCATCGTTGCTCCTAAACTAATAGACCGATTTTAATGCGGTTTTTTTTGTCCAAAAGCTGACGTGATCAAGATGGTTCTTCGCTACGTTTCAACAAAATCGGTTTAGCTGTTTTTGAGATATTGAACATTCAAATGGAAATGTCGAGGGATTTTCAACTTTTTAAGTTGTAGTTATTTGACAAATAAAGGGTAGCTAAATATTAGGAGGCTAAGTATTAGAAAATATTATTAAAATTATAAAAAGATCCTTGAAAGACCAGAAAAAAACATGCATTTATTTTTTATTGTTCAAGAGTAAATTTAACGCTACCAAAAGACGCCTTACGCATTTATAGTAAGAAAATTGTACGACAACTATGGACCTAAACGCAGTATGTCGTGACCAAAACAGCAATTTACGTAGGTACTTGATTTCCCATACAACGATTAGTTCAAATAGCGAACTGTGACGACATCCTTCTATGTCAACTACACTCGCGGTCAAAAAAATCGGGTCACCCTTAATTAAATAACCGCAATAGGTTTTTTTTATATTTAACACTAGTTTTATTTACATTATATACTGTTCTTTATAATACCCAACTGTACTTATTAGCAATTTCCGGGATCCGCTCATAAAAATATCAATGTCCAAAAATGAAGATTTCTGCGATATCTCGCTCCGTTAACGTTGTTTTTTCCATGGGTCGTTACGAGTCCGATTTAAATCTGGTAACGTCATTTTTTTTAGGGTTCCGTAGCCAAATGGCAAAAAACGGAACCCTTATAGATTCGTCATGTCCGTCCGTCTGTCTGTCTGTCCGTCCGTATGTCACAGCCACTTTTTTCCGCAACTATAGGTGCTATACTGTTGAAACTTGGTAAGTAGATGTATTCTGTGAACCGCATTAAGATTTTCACACAAAAATCGAAAAAAAAACATTAAGTTTTAGGGGTCCCCATACTCAGAACAGAAACTCAAAAAATTTTTTTTCATATAACCCATACGTGTGGGGTATTTATGGATAGGTCTTCGAAAATAATATTGAGGTTTCTAACATATTTTTTTTCTAAACTGAATAGTTTGCGCGAGAGACACTTCCAAAGTGGTAAAATGTGTGTCCCCCCCCCCCTGTAACTTCTAAAATAAAAGAATGATAAAACTAAAAAAAATATATGATAATAGAGAAATATATGTCAACTTTCACCGAAAATTGGTTTGAACGAGATCTAATAAGTAGTTTTTTTTTAATACGTCATAAATCGTAAACGGCAATTTATTTCACGGAACCCTTCATGTGCGAGTCTGACTCGCACTTGGCTGCTTTTTTATTACAGTTATTTTTGTAGTATTGATGTAGAATAAATAAAGATCACGACAATAAAATAAAAAAAAACTGTACGACCTTGCACTATTTTAGAAAATATGACGGTATTTTACCGACCCGTATTCTTTGTCCGCGAGTGTAGTATGAAGCGTTTCGGCTGCCACCAGCGAGATCATAATCAGAATCAGATAAAGTATATATAGCCACAAAAAATAAGGAAAAATAAAAAAATACAAGATAAATTAATGGAAGTACTTATGAGCGAGATGACATGCCACTTTGCCCTAATCACAATAATCCTAATCAATAACCATACCTCTCTTAGTTTGTAGCTTGTAGCTGATCGTGAGTTAGATAATTCATTCTATCTTCGTTCCAAGTAAAGCCAATAAAGTTGTATCTACCTAGTTACTGGAATTTCACTCAACTATAGACATAGACAATATCCATTTTATTTGCGTAGCGGCCAAACTCGATTCCAGATGATTACCAAATAAACTAGGTTCAATGGAGTCTAACCAGCGAAATGTAAACATTGAGTTTGAACAACTTAATTGCTTTTAACGAACGCGATAGAATTTGGATTCAGTTTCTAAATAAGTAAATTGGTGCTAAACCGCGACTGATTCAATTTGGGGAAGTTTCGAGTTTCGAAATAGCAAGGTTCATTATTAAGATGTTGAATAAAGGATGATTTACAGAGTACAATCAGCATCACACATGTATGCACTTTTCGACTTTATCTAAGCAATAAGGTCCTAGAATGTATACATGTTTATGACACTGACAGTACCTATACACCATTCGGCCGTTGAAAACGCCCATCCGTTTCGTCTATGACATCCTGAAGGGACTTTCTATCTATACAGGTGAAAAATCAAACAACTTTATAACGTCACTGACTTTCTTCCTTATAATATTAATAGGCAGGTTTCAGGCAGATTAAGGCAACTGCAGTGCAGCCACTATAATATAGTGCCTTCATATATGTAATTAATGACCATATGACCTACCATCAGAGTACCTTGTACATTAAATTATTTGCTTTTAATTATGCCATTGGCCAAATATGTTTATTATGTATGAACATCCAAACATACCTACTTACAATCATCACACACTTCGTATTCCAAGTAAAGCCAAACACACGCACACATATACATACACACACACATACAATAACTGAGACATTTCGTTCCCGACAAACAGCGAGCAATTCAAAATGGATGTACATAGTTACCAGGATCTGCCTGAAAACCAGCGTTGCAGTGACCTCGCTGTAACATTATGCTGAGGCAAGCTCCTTTTTAACATCACACACACACACACACATCAAAATTGTAACATTAATTTTAAATTTATATTTTAATTCTAATCTTAAGGTTCACATGTATTAATGTTTAAATGTTTAATTATAATTTCGTGTAATGTGATGTTGAATAAAGCTTTTCTACTTCTACTTCTATAATTTACTTTGAAAACAAAGTTTTAACCGACGAAAAATCAATCATCCCCTATTTTCCTACCCTTAGGGTTGGTTTATTTATTCCAAATTTATATGGGACCAACTTCGGGGTATACCCTTTCCAATAAAAAAAGAATTATCAAAATCGAAGTACTCTGTAAAAAGTTATGCGTGGTCATACATAAAAAAATATATATATATATGCGTCGAATTGAGAACCTCCTCCGTTTTTTTCGTCGGTTGAAATTGAAAATGCTATCTCGCTCGCTATTGTTAACTCGATATGTCGCCTGCGCGGATCAACTCGCGAAAGGGCATTGTATAAAAAAGTGTTGTTTTTATACAAGTTTTCCCAATTATTTTTTTAAATCGTTTAGAGGACCTCTTAATGCGGAGTAATAATAATAATAATAAACCATTTATTTCAGGCATCTAAGGCCCATAGTTACAAATACCTTAAAGACTAACATAAAAATAAAATAATAAAACTAAACGCGTTTAACATTTAAGTTTTAAGTTTAATATACGTTTGTTTTGAATATGTTTGTTTTGAATATATCTATCATAATCTACCACATTTACGAGTGGCCGCTCACATAAAAGAATACAACTTTTTTACTACCTACACCCTTTGAATAAAGAAATAATTAAGTATACGAGTATTGTCAAAATAAATGATTATTTTCGATTTAATATTCCCACGATATTCCATTCGTTTAGATTTTAGATGAATCAATTATCCAATTTGTAATTTTTTTTCGGCAGCTCACAAGAGCCTTAATTTCAAAATGATCATCTGGCATAGTTTCTTCGTTTAAAAAGGTCTCTGAAGTTATTGTTGTATCACGCTGAATATTACCCATTGGCAGTAGTTCCGACTATTCAGAACGACATAGTACTCCCCAGCCACGATAATAAGCACTCTAGCCCCGCGTCGTAATACAATTCAAAGGAATGCAGATCGGAATTTAATATAATATGTTCCGTGGATTATGTATGCTGCATATTGTACTCGTCTAATCAGGAAGCGCATTCATTGCTAATAATGCGACGTCAAATACTCTTTTGCTAAGTTTATGTCGTGCCTATTGAATATACGTGACTTTTAGTAAATTGTAAACTGTTGTCAAATACATCAGGATCAAAGGCTGCTCTTCAGTATAAAGTAATCACTCAAAATGATCACCCATCCAAAAACTCCGGGCGACTATTATTCAACTCCACAGATCAACAATTTAGCGTAACATTAGAGTAACGAGGTCAATCTAAACGTTGATTCAAAAGCTCGTTTCAAACGCTAAAAGCTTGAGTAGTCAGCCTCATTCATTGTTAGTTATGAACCTACTTCCATATATGAAGTAGTTTTGAAGCAGTGGACGTAGACATTTCAACGATTCAGTCGAGTGCCGCCACCAACTTTAGTAGGAATAGTTGAAAAATACTTGGCTGTATTTTATTTCTATTTGAAAAAAGACTTGACACAAGGGTTTGAAAGTGACTCTTCTTACAAAGAGCGATACTTGTATTTTTGCCGGAAATAATGACAATTTTGTTTTAAAATATTTTGGGGCTATTTGGATCAAGCAGACACGGGGAAACAAAATTGATAAGTACCTAAGTATATCTAGTTATCTACAAAACTTAAAGGACAGCGAAACTCTAAATTTCGTAGTTGTACTTTTTAGATTACATATATCTGCCCGCGGCAATCGGCCGTTCAAGTTTAATTTTCCCGATTTGAATGTAGCCTGGGCCAAAAAATATATCTAAATTGGTTCAGTAATTTATTTCCCCGGAACCAGGAAGCGCTCATTTAAATGTAGGCGCGCAGTAAGGAGTCAGTGTGGGAGTCAGTACTAATTTGACTGACAGTAAACACTGACACTTACAGGCGCAGGCAAATACGGAAATTTTGCCAAAAAAATAATAATTTGGTTCCAATTCCATCTTAATACGATGATGGATAGTACAGTACATCTATAGGCGTCAATTTATTGTTTTTTCTATTGTGTCTTGTCTATTCATCAAAGTCTTAATAATACAACATTGTACATTGCAATGCGTTTACGCAAAATTGAGCATGAACTAGGTACAGTCGCCATCACATACATCGGAGCAAACAAGCACGTCACAAACATCGGAACACACCTCTATTTTTAAGGCATTAGGGTGCATGTGCCGATATTTTTGAACACCTATAGTGTACCTATGTATGTGATGGCGACTGTACGATTCACAAATACGCAAAACAAGTACTCATCGGGCCTCTGGTCCGTTTCGAGACCGCAGAATGTGAAATTGCACCCTATTCTTAAAATGGTGCGCGTGAGAGGACTGCCAATGATGCGAGATGTGGAGAAATGGACACAGAAATCCGAACCGTAAAAACGTTACTTTTTATTTTGAACCTTTTATACTACAACATTGAGTCGTAATTCCAATGTTGGCTTCTTGTGAATGGGGTTGTTTTTAACGCATGGGAGGGTCGAATACTGATGGTGATGACCAAGTTTTAGTCAAAAATAAAATTATTAAAATAATGTTTTGATTCTCTTGTAGCGTACTTTTCTGGTAATTTCATCAATTTATTAATTATTTACGATTAATTCATATTGCAAAGGTGATGGTTGCTAAATTGTAAAGTAGAAAGCAATTATAAATTAGCAATACAAACAGCCATTCATTCAGATCACACACCATTATTAAAATTTGTTTATCTTTTATCTACAAAGGTAGTCATTGTAGAAGAGGAAAAAGTCCAGTGCTGGACCTCGACATCTAAGTTTTTGTATTAACTAAAATGTCAGCTTGCCTTTCCTCGTTTACTTACCTTGCACATTGTATTCTAAAGTTTGTAATGCTGTGAGTTTGTATGTAATCTCCGGAACTTTTAAAAATTCTATCGCCTTTGTATATCTAGAATATAACTTCGGGATGGACACATACTTAGGTACTATATTTTACCCCGCAATTTCTTATGTATTCTGTGAAATACGCAGGCACAGGCGGAGTCTCGTGGGCATCTACTTAGTTCTTTATAAACACACTTACCTGTATCTGCACGATTTTATGACGTAGGCTGCAACTCTGAAAAGCCATAAAAAGCGGAAACGTCGTAAAATTTAACCGCTTGAAGTCAGTTTAAAAATTAATGGCGTGAGATTATTGTCCATTACCTGCAAAATATCTCGCATTTTCTAAGCGTTATTATAAAAAAATACGGTACATGGGCCGGCGATACAGACACGGGAATAGACGAACGGAAAAATTGTCACTCTTAAGATAACGTGGAGCTAAATTTTTGGATATTTGGCGCAGTGGAAGTGTGCTGGGCCCATAAACGAATATAATTGGTAATGAAACCACATATTTATAAAAATATAACACAGAGTTTATTTAGCACATAGGATAAAAAAATACGACAGTGACAAGAGTGACAATCACAGTAATGATGACAATACGGAGTCGGACAGGATTAAAACAAGGTTTATATCAGCTACAGAATGAAACCTCCAACAGGTATACATGGAAATACCGCCAAAAACTATCGTGAAAAACTGAGTCTGTGAAAAGGTGGTATTGTAAAGAACGGTTTACTATTGACAGGCATAAAATCATTAATACTAATATGGTTACGCATAATTACTTTACGCCGAAAATAAGATATGCATAAGTCACATTTCGCATATTTTTTTACGCATAACATTAAAAAGCATAAATGCAGAAAGCATAACCCCCATTATAACGAATTACAAAATGCATAAACATGAATACCCATAATAATCAATTGAAATCATATCAAAATGCATAACGCTATCATCCTATTAAAAGGGGTACGTACGTATCACAATGTATATAATTTACTTTAAAAACAAAGTTTTAACCGACGAAAAATCAATCATCCACTATTTTCCTACCCTTAAGGTTGGTTTTTTTTTTCCAAAATTTATATAAGACCAACTGCGGGGTATACCCTTTCCAATAAAATAAGAATTTTCAAAATCGAACTACTCTGTAAAAAGTTATGCGTGGTCATACATAAAAAAAAATATGTATATACGCGTCGACTTGAGAACCTCCTCCGTTTTTTTTGTCGGTTGAAAATTTAAAAAAATCAGAATTTAGATTTTAGTGATTTTAGCCTTTGGTTTTCTAAGTAGTAAATTGCCTAATTGTCATTAGTAGTAAGTTTTAATAAAAAGTTTTTCCGCTCTTTTATAAAAAAAACAACCTCGAGCTTAGCTCCCGCTTTCGTCTTCGAGGTTATTTTTTTTATAAAAGAGCGGTAAAACTAATAATATCATTTTAGGTATTATGACCACTTTCATTCATTTAGACAACTGAAATTATGGATAAAGACAGATATACCAAAGAATTATTAGCCCAAACAATAGTATGCCTAATGTTTATTCGGCCAATACAAATTAGTCTAGCTAAAATTATGCTAATAGCGTAGTATGCCAGAAAAACAGTAGGCCAAAATATTACTATACGAAAGTACTATTATGCCACAAATAATTATGCCAAACCAATTATGTGAAACTACATTAGTCTAAAAACCATTATGCGATCCAAGGGGATACCGTAAAGAATTAGGATTGTAAAGAATTCGCCCTGTGAAAAGTTGCGATTGGGAACATACTTAGTTACTTCGTTCTATATACTGGGGATGACTTTTTGAAATCGGATGAAAGGTTCCGGAGATACCTTCTGCATATAACCAGACTCATAACCAGACTTTTCCTCTTTAAAGTATTAGTAATAGTAATACGTTCATACTGTGCTAACAGTGATTCTTTCTTCAGCAATCGTACTCAAGAGTTGCATTAAGCCTTAATGAATGCTTCCAACACAAAGAGTTCTCAGTGAACGCTGCGTAGAATGGAATCCAATTCTTTTCAAAGGCATTTCTTGGAAGATAAAATGGTTTGACTTAGAAGGAATGTCATTTAAGGTAAGAATCCCAAGGAATTTTCCACGAGATTTTATCGGATGATCCGATAAATGACAGTCCTGCAATGACGTCGGCCGGCAATCGGTGACACTCAACATACTGAGTTTTTTTTCTTATGTCTTTGTAGTTCGCTTGTTAATTAGTATGTCACGAGTCAATGTTTGATTCTCTTTGATTGTGATTCAACAGGATTACGTAGCAAAAATCATGTAAGTGTAAGTGTTCATAAGGCTGCTTCCGCAATCAGCGAGGCGGAATCTGTATGCGGTATTGTGACTTTTTTCCGGGACTTTACTGATGTTCTTTACTTTACTGTCAGTATCGTACTTGCATCGGTACTCATGCACAACTGCATTCAACATTTTAATTCTACACTTTCTGCCTGAAGTGAGTTTGAAGAACCAATATCAATTTAGACACTAATTATGTTACCGATAGGTACCTAATGCCTTAGCGCATGGCGAATAGGCCCCGCAAAATCTCCCTGACTTTTCCCACAAATACAGCAATGGACAGGCATACAGCCTTTATGGACTGTGGGCGCGATAAGCCTGCGCCTGACGGGCCGATTCCAGATAATTTCCCGGCCTATTGTGAACAAACTTTTATCAGCTAGCTGTCAAAATATCATGCAAATGGCAGGGAATAGTGGGAACAGTCAAATTACCTAATGCAACTTATCATGAATTCGGGTCTGTTGTCGGTTTAAGAAAGGACACCGATCGATACTTTTTCTGGGGTTTTCAGGATTACCAGTAAGTAACACATGGTATTTATACGCAATTTCGGTTGTAAATAATAAATTTGTTGAAAATTGCGTTTAAAAATCATTAAATATTTTTTTTTTGTTTTCAATTGTAAGTAATAATTTATTTAACAATGTCAGAAAACATACCACAAAAAAACATACAGGTCGTTTATCATACTCACTCAAACTTGAAAGCGAAGCTAAATAACAGCACCGTTTCCACTCACAGAAACTCGTAGGATTGACACGGCAGAATACTTAAACGAGATACTTTGCTTATCATGAGTAAAGGTCGCAAAGGGCTCACTTTACCGCTTTGGGTTATTACGCATCAGTGATCTCCACCTTAAAATCTTTAAATCCGGAGTGCCTCGACTCAAAAACAAACAAGTATTACTTCTCGAACTGCATTATTATACATTGGAGGCGATGGAGATAGAAGCGGGGCCGCCTGGGGCCCATTTTACAAGACACCATTTGTTCGAATAGGCTGTTCGTCATTGGTCAAAATAATACCTGAATCAAGCCAAAAACTAATAAAAACACTTACTACACTTCAGTGGCGGAGCGCCCATACAAGCCAAGTCCCACCTTCGGGATGGAAATTTCTTTTTCGGCAAGCCTATAGTTATATATACTCAAAAGTCTTTCATAACTTTTTTTGTTCCGTGTTGTCCATCGAAAATTTTCACGCGCCGCCAGTGCTACGCTTATACTATCTTAAATGAAACAAATATCATTTTGAATTAAGATGATTCTCTAGAACGATGGAAATAAATTCTTGCCCCAAGATCATTTCGTTTCATTCAAAATAATGTATCTTGCTAATTAATGTATTGGTTCAAGAATATTTGCCTCATAATCAAGACCATCTTTTTTTCAACGCCAGAAAACGACAATTTGTATATCTATCTCGTACTACTCTAAATATGCAAGGTACGGAGAAGTTGGAGTTTGTTGAGAGATTTTTCAGTTATCAGTTTAGGCTTGTAAAATTGGTAAGTTTACCCCTCAAGGTGTCGATCTTTAATAACAACAAGATTTACTATGACTTCGCCTTTTTTTTTTTACTTTTCCCGACCGGCTAAGCTCTTCCACAAGCTCTACATAAACTTTCACAGAATACAAGAAAGCGCGAGGCTTGTACAAATTAAATACATCATCTCGGCTCGGAGTGGTCTCGCTTCACAATAATTCTGGGGAATTACCCAACGCTGCCGTAGACCCGAAAAGTTACTGTTTCTACGGCAGTTCCCTTTTTGTTGGAAATTATTTTCATAATAGGTATGACAAAGGAATTTTTTCATTTTGGTCCTGTAATAAGACCATAAAAACAAGAGGTAACGTGATGACACCAATAATCGACAAGCACCAATAATCGACACTTTTTTCTTTAACCGTTGAAAATAAGGACTGGTATTTTTTTTATGTGGCAACACTGAAGCATAGACAGTGTCTATCCTACTTATATCCAAGTAAATAATATTATTGAAATCGGTCTTCTTGTTTAAAAATGGTGAGTTAAAAATTAAGTGGTGTCAGCGCTTTTGTAAAAAATCTAGATTTCTTAAGCGAATCGTTAAGAGATGACTGTGCTCTTTGGTCTATCTTAATTACTTAGTAATAAATATATGTGAGTTTTAGTTAATTTTATGGATTGCTATAAATATCTTACAAATTATGTCAGAAACGACTACTGGAGCTTGAGTGTCAATAAATGGAGATTTCATATATTTTGCTTCACCGAAAAACTACTGGTAAATATCATATCATAAATCATAATCATAAATCATTTATTCAGTCACAAATGATATTATTATGTGCATAAATTAGAAAATCATCGGTACGGTCGGCCTCACAAGGGGCTTTACTTTACACCTTTGTACTGTGTCATTTTTACGTCATATTTAAACTGACATACGAAGTCAAACGGCTGAAAGTGACTACGTACAAAGGTGTTCAGCTACTCAACAGTTCGACTGTACGAGCTGGGAACGTCATATACAGGTTAGGAACTAAACTTTGTAGTAAGTTAAGTTATTCTCCCTATAAGTAGGTCTAAGCCAATGTGAGCGTTCTTCTTTAATTTCTCTCTTTTTTATTTTACCGTATTTGTTTTTTTATTGTATTATATTGTAAATACTTTGTGTTTTTCTTTATTTTTTGTTCTACCTCGACCTGCACTAGCAGTCAATGTGGATGTGGTGTGAGTGAAAAGGGGACGAACTGAAAACCAGTGATGTACAGCAATGACTGTCACAGCACATGCTGAGTTCGTTCCTTTTGTCACACAAATAATCTTGTATTTTTTTTCTCATAATGTATTTTTCGTATGTAATCTTTCGTATTTCGTATGTTTTCTTTCTTTCTTCTTTCTTTCTTTCATATTTAAACTGCCATGCGAAGTCAAACGACTGAACGTGACTACGTACAAAGGTGTTCAGCTACTCAACAGTTCGACTGTACGAGCTGGGAACGTCATATTTAAACTGCCATAGGTAGTCAAACGGGTGAAAGTGACTACTTACAAAGGTGTTCAGCTACTCATCAGTTCGACTGTACGGGGATTCGAACCCAACCGCCGTTGAATCGAATATTAAGTCGAAAGTGATTAAGAGTAAACTAACACTCCATAGCAATTAGAGAATAATTTTGTGTGAACCCACAATATTCAAGGTCGCCCGGTGACGAGGGACCAAAAGCGTGGAATCCCAAGATATTCAATTTCCTTGCTTCAGAACGTCCTTTGTCTGAACTGAACGCTAGTAAGTTTTAACACAGTAGTCTAGTTTATAAATATAATGCAAAAGACAGTTAACAGATAAACTAACCCTTTACCCGCCATCGTCTGATATATCAGAGTACCTATGTGTATGCTATAAATGACACCTTGATTTATTTATTATGACTGAGTTGAGGAATGCTTGTAACTTATCTGACATTCAGCGGTTAAAAGATTAAAATGTGATTTACGTACCGAATAATTAATAGGATACGTGAAAAAATTAATTGATAATAATTTATTTTTCTGATAGCAGTAAGCTACTGCGCTAGCAAAGGCTAAGGCTTAGGCATTTGCGGCTAAGGCTCGGAAGCGGCTCGGTGTCGGTACGGCCCGGGCGTGGCCGGGGCCGCGCAAAAACGTCGTTGTTTTCCTTAGAAAACGGCCCGTACCGGACTCGGCCCGTTCTAGCGTGAGTCATCCTTAAAGGGGGTTTTATTTATTTATCGTATGGCGCTTACACACTGGTATTTACATACGAGCATATGTATTCGTATCGATGTCGCTGATAGAGACTTTTGACCTAGCTAAATGGCATGCAAATGGTTAAACTCCCCTTCCCCAGTTAGTGCATTGCATTTAGCGATTACTTTGGCAGTGGGCGGGGCACATTGCACGTAGAACCGATGGCCGTTGGGGCGGAAAGGTTCTAGTGGCGACCACGTACCGGAAGGCGTGGCGTGGCTAGCCCCCCCACAAGGTCGACTGATGACCTGGTAAAGGGAGTCCGCTGGATGCGGGTGGCGCAGGACTGGCCATTATTGGCACTCTTTGGGGGAGGCCTATGTCCAGCAGTGGACGTCTTTCAGCTGATATGATGATGATGATTACGTTGGCA